>CM037584.1:179295494-180720033 GCA_021018995.1 Chloranthus sessilifolius | reverse complement strand
TTAGCGGCCATCTGTCTCTCCAGAAGTCTATCTTTCCCCGTCCCCCCAACTGTAATCTGATATTCGAGCGATATTGATCCTGAACTGCTATCACCCCTTTATACCATCTTGAACCTTATCTATGAGTTGGCACTAGGTCCCACCCGTTCCTTTCTAACCCGTATTTTTCTTTTACTATATCCCTCCACAGAGGATCCTGATTCGTAGCATCACCCACCCTCCACAGCCATTTGCCAGGGAGAGCAAGATTCATTTGTTTAAGGTTGCGGATGTCCAAACCTCCCCCTTTATGTTATAGCTATATTGAATGATACACCATTGATTATTGCCGTCTTCTGCATCTAAATCTTGTGCTTTTACTCTTACACTTATTCTGGTGCAAGGTACGATCAGATCTTTTAGTTTATTTATTGACAACAAGACCTTTGTAATGGGGACATTAATTTCCTACAGCAGTAAAAAGGATACAAGCAGCTCTATCGAATCTCCTAGGTAGGCTTAGTGATCGATGTCGCTGCTGTCCAATTGTGTTTTTACGAAGATTTTTTACCGTTATGACAGAGTTAAAGAGGTTCTTACCTCCTTAATTATCATGTGTTGCAGTTCGTGTTAACTTCTATGTTGTAACCATGGGCACTTGGATGTGGAAGTCTTTAGAGATGTAGATTATGTTGGGTCAGTTAGTGATAGAAGGTCTACTACGGGCTATGTCTCATCCTAGGGGGGAACTTGGTCACCTGGAAGAGCAAGAAGCAGCAAGTTGTAGTAAATTCTAGTGTAGAGGCTGAGTACAGGGCCATATCCCAAGGTGCAAGAGAAGGAATGTGGCCGAGATTAATTTTAAATGACTTGGATATTCAAGTGACTTCTAATGACCTTGTATGGAGATAATAAGGCAGTGGTTCATATTGTTGAGAATCCGTCTTTCCACAAAAGAACCAAGCACATATACGTATTAGAAAGATTGTCGGTGCTCTTAGTTATATAGGGTGTGTGCAGTAGTTTAGCCACTTATGTTAGTTTTCTTATTTCATGTTTATCGATATACATCATATTGTAAGTGTCAGCATAAAACCAATAATAGAAGGGTTTGAGTAACGATAACTCAACCCTAACTTCCTCTATCTCTCTTCTCCTCCTTCCTCTACTTAACGCTAACTACATAGATCATCTCTTCACTCTCCTCTGCCTTTAAAACTTTGAGCTAAGGGCTCCGCTTTGTTTATTATTTTGAGAACCAGTTCCCTGGTCCTATTTCATGTGGGGAGAGAACATTAGAGCCTTCTAATTAGTAAGTTGACTTCTAATTCATCAGTTTGTGCATCTAATGGTTCCTTCCTTCATCTTCCATCAACCTTTCTGATTTTTAAATAATGGATCCTCCCTCACCTCGAGTAAGTGATTTAAATGCACATGGAACCTTGCCCTCTCTCCAATCCTTGGTATATTAGATATCAAGGAATAGTCCTATTCATCTATAACAAATGCTTTTAACAAATTGATGATATTCGGTCAACATCCTCGACATGGTACTTTAACTTTAGCTTTTATAGGATGGATATGGAACCAAGCATGTGATGGGTAACAAGGAAGCCATACACACACACACATATATATATATGTATGTATGTATGTATCTTCTTCATCAATGTTTTTGTGTGCAATATGTTGGAAATAAATATGGTAAATGGGGAAATATCTGTGCAATAAAGAAAAAAAAATTAAAAAAATTATGAGAATCAAGGCTCGATCGAAAGAAGGTTTCTTTAAAATGTATTTCTCCCCTTCCCTATAAGAATTGTGAGTGCATAAGGATGCTGGAGAAAATATTTAAAGTATAAAATGGGAGCCCAAATCTCTGTACCAGTACTATCCAGTTGCAGCCAAGTACTCATAGTAGAAGAATGACAATGCCTAATAAGAAAATATGAAATTTGAAATTCTTAGAAAGTTATTACAATTGTATATTTTTTGGTATTTTTTTTATCGGAGAACATAGATCTCTTTTTATAGATTTTCAAATGACATATTCGGAAAATTGCTATGGCAATTATTATAACAATCACAATTTGGAAGGCTCAAATCACCTGGATTGTAATAATGCCTAACAATCCACCAACTCGGATGGCCTCCCAAGTAATCACACCACATCATCCCAATGCTCTGATTTTAATTAACTTAGATGGATCCGAGCAAACCATTATCTCACATCCTGATGCGATCCATGCATGACAGCCACTTGAGAAGGTACTAGTTTTGAGACAAACCTAGCAAAACCAGCAGGAAGGCTGAAATTAGTCTTCCACGTTGGTTGAAGTAAGGAATATCCCACCAACATTCCTCTACCAGTGAGCCCACAAGAATACAAAATACTAACCACAACCAGTAGAGCTTCAAAAAGCTCAAAAAAAATTCAATCAACTCTAAATTAAATTACAACACTACTGGCCTTTAAATAGGCTTTTACAATTCACAAAACTAGAAATCCTAGTCTAACTCTAATTCCTAATTTAAATAAAAAAGATATCCTAATGTTTTTAAAACAATAAAATAAAATCCTAATAAGGAAACTAAACTTATTTCTAATAAAAGAAAGAAATCCTATTGCATAAATTAGAATAATAAAGAAATTAATCGTAATGCAACTAGAAGTCCTTCACTTTGCCACTCTTAGTGCACCTTCCAAAATTGACCATAACTTCTTCAATACTCGTCAGAATTGTGTGCTTCTTGGCCCATTGGAAAGCATTAAAATAAGAACAATTTTGCATCAATCAGAAGTCGTTTGACACTTGAAAATAAGTCAAACATAGAAGTGACGGGATTGAAAATTGGAAGCTTTGTCATCGTCAAATCAAAGACTTTTTAATAATATATATTGGATTTTTCTTTTCTTCCTTTTTTGCCAATTCCTCTTTCCCACTTTCTCTAATCTTCTTTCTCGGATTTTACAGTAGATTAAAAATTTGCACTATATCAGTCTCCCCCTCTCGAGAAAAGTTCGACTTCGAACTTCCTAGACATCGGACGTCTTCTTATTCGAATAAGTCATAGGCTCATACCTTATTTACAGGTGATCATTATGCTCGGACCAATAAAGGAGTGATGGTGATGGTTTGAACTTTTTTATCATCTTCACAATCCTTGTTTATGGGATATCCATATACCATGCTCCATGCATCATTGCTTTCATCTTGTAGTGTTGATGTCGTCACTTCGATTTGTTGATTGGAGGTTATATGATATATTAGGAGAGATATATCTAATTCACCATAGTCATATCTAATTCATGTCACCTCTCCTTACTATCATATTCTCTTGTTCTCTTCACTCTACAACTTATCAACTATAAGAAGGGTACACTGACAACAAAGGCAGTTAAACAACACTCAATAATCAAGATTCAAGCATTCAAACAAGGATACATGCTTTTAGCAAAAGCATTGGATGTGGATGTCGTACTAGTAGGATCTGATGAAGAAGAAACAGAGGATAAAGAATACATTGAAGAAGGTAATGATTCGAATGATGAAGGCAATAATGAATGGGCTGGGTAGCCCGCCCGACCTGTTAGGCCCAGCCCATTTTTAGGAAGTTTTTGCTTGACCACAAAGGTTGGGCTTGGGATAACACTTGAAGCCCGATATTTAAACAAACTGACCTTGGGCTTAACCCCCTAAGCCTGTCGGGCTCTTATATTGGACAAGGATGTTGAGAACCTGACGAAAAATATGTCATAATGTAACTATATAAGCGTAACATCCCAAACTAATTTCTAAAAACCTGTCACAAACTCATAAGCCCTTATATGACCAGGCACGGCCTGATTATGCAAACCAAATGCATGCATCAGTTAATACCTAAAATAGCACCAAGGCATATCAACACACTTTTCAAGAAGGCATGAAAATACACCAAACAAAATGGATGCATCAGTTAGTATCTAAAATAGCTCCAAGGCATATCAAAACACTTTTCAAGAAGGCATGAGAATACACCAAACAATAAATTCATGCATCAGATAGCATGGAAATATAACTCCAAGGAATATTTACAACTTTTCAACAAGGAATGACGGTACACCTACCAATAAATACATGCATTAGATTCATGCAAAAATAGCTACAAGGCATATCAACACACTTTTCAAGAAGGCATGACAACATACTTCCTAGTTCCCAACACATTGCAACCCAAAAAAAAAGCCCTAGAAAAATCTCACTATAAAGAGATAGATCAATTAGTGTTTCGTGCTCTGCAGGGAAACAATGGGGAGTATGCTACAATGTCTGATGCACAATAGGTGCACCCCAGACGCACGACAAATCAGAATATCCAAGTAAAAATGACAAAGTTGGAGGTGAAGAACCCAGTCCTCTGGTGCCATCACTTGACCTTATGCACTCCATTTAAAGTAGAGGAGATCCAGGCACTCCTAATGTAATAATTTATTAAATCCCATGTTCCCAATAAAGAAAGACACTAAAGGGAGCCTTCTTATCTCTCCTCCAATTCCATTTCACCCTCTCTCCACTTTCTCTTTCACAAACCCCAACCCTCCCTCTCACTATTTCTTATCCTTTACAAGTTCCTTAATCTCACAAGCTTCAACTGAAGAAGATTGAAGTTGAAGATTGTGCACAACATCACTACTTTCAAACTTTATAAGAACCATACCACAATATATTTCCCCCCATTATTATTGTGATAAAGTAGAGATAAGTACGTCAAGTCGTCAACTAATGGAACAGGTTTGGCCATGCATCAATATTCTTTTTCTGATGGAGATGAACATGTATGAAACCTCAAAATAGGTCTAAAAGAATTCCAATGCATAAGTTAAACATGAACGGGAATTTGATATTTTTTCTCTACTATGTGAATGTCTATTTTAGTGGGAGTTCAGATCTGTCAATAATATTAGTTTTGGTGATAGATCCGTGCTTTGTTGACGTGAATGGAAGTTTAAAGTCTTTCAACATGAAACCATTTCAGGTTATATATTGTGAATTGACGTGAATGGGAGCTTTTGAGATGGAAGTTATTAACCAGCTCGTGTGCAAGTAAGATGTCTTGGATGTGACGGTCTTTCATGAATTGTGATTGAACAAGACTGATGATGCGATATAAAATGAGCTGGAGTCGGACAGCGAGGCCCTTTGTGAATCCCTTGTACATAAAGTTGCATAAGGAAATTGGCTTAAAGTCTTTGAGGTCCACTGCATTATTTGATTAGTATTAAGGGAGATAAATGTACAGTTGATATCTTTGAGAAGCTTACCCAAGGTGAAGAAAGAGCAGATGATGGGAAGAACGTCAATCTACTGCTTGCCCAAAGGATTTAGCTTGATTTTTTTGTTTTCCAATTCCAAGATTGTTGAGAGAGAATGCTCTAGCCGCTAAGAAATGTTCTCTTTTTTACTAGTTTTAATATATTGGGTTTGTTAATAAAATAAAAAATGCTCTAGCAAACGGGCAATTTATAAGTTGTATTTATATTTATAATATAACCTTCATATTTCTTAATCTCAATAGAATGTAAATCATTAGTTTAAATTGAGGAACAATTATTTCCATACTAAAGACTCCATACGAATACGCACTCCTTTGATGTCAAGGACCCAAACCCAACTTAACTTTCAAGGGCTCTAATTGGTTGATTCTTCAATAAGCATCCAAAATAAAGGGCATACAAATATGTACTTTTGGGGGAGTTAATATGACTAGTTGACTACTACATTTATATGAAGAAGATGCTTACTGAGTTAACATGAAATAAATAAGATATAATAAAATATTGGCCCCACATTGTTCAATATATATGTACTCCTTAATTTGCCTTTTCAGTAAAAAGGAATTGTCACCTATCACTTTGGAAGAATTACAAGGAAACAATTGAACTTTGCAAACAGCGTCTGAAATTGCTGACATCCAACAACAGCCCAATTAGCTTTGACGTCAGAGAGCACTATTTCTTTAACATGATAGAACGCAGTACAGATCAAACTAAACTCAAGGGCTGAAAATTCTACTAGCATGAGCACATCTAGTTCAAACGAAACTGAAACAAAGATGAAATAGATCATAGCAAGCATAAGAAAACTAGCATATACAGCATACTCCAATAATTGAAGTCGAGATACTAGAGGGATACTTCATTATCATGAACTCATGATAGCGTTGTGTTGGAGATATGTAACAATATGCCAATCAAAGAAAAGCCCAATTTTACATTATTTTAGTATGTCTCACTGTACTTAAATAGAGGTTATAATTTTCATGTCCAGACATGCTAATTATGACATGCATTGATGTGATAAAAACAGAGACTCCAAAGAGACGAAGATAATAAGAAATTAAATATGCGTCTTGACTCTTCAATTGGGAAATAAAAAGAGAGCTTAATCAACAATGATAACTAGCATTTCAAAACCTACGAATTCATTTTTTGGTCAACTTAGAAAATTGATTTTATTAGCAAGAACAAGCTTACACCAGCCCAAGGGAGGCATAGTGGATTCACAAGAATCTTCACTTAAAAAGAAAACTGTTTCAGGGTTCTTACCCAACCTTTTCAACAGACACAAAAACTTTCTAAACTCCTAAACTAATTAAAATAACTCCTAACTAACTAATAAAATATTATTATTAAATCCAACACAAACAGGTCAAAGATGCCAAATTTTCGTGGAATTGTTGCCGGAACTCAACCGATTTATATGCCTATCACTAAACAGGATAGAAGATTTGCCGTGCCTGTGGTTCTCGCATCTACTCAGTTAAAGCTTGCTATCTGCACTTAATAAGAGTAGCTTCTCCATCTCAACCTCCTAAAGTTAAGTTGTTCATGCGGAAAGCGACTCTCTAAATTTCTTGTGGATTATCTAATTCATTGTGGAATGTCAATTCCAGATCTGTGCATTATATAAACAACAGGCAGAGACAGTAAGATATCTCCTCCAATAGCATGGCAACAGTGGGAGCATATTTTTAGACTGATCGAGGTTTGTTGGTTAATGGCTCTCATTGTAGAAAGGTCCTCAGTGCTTGGTCTATGCATTATGGCAGGACTCTGGTGTATTTGCAATGGGAAGAATGATTGGGTATTTAATGGGAAACATTCGACTGTAACTGATGTTATCAAGAGTTGTATATTTTGCTAGTCTCTAGGCATCGAAATTGAAGCTTTGAGATATTATAAGACTGCAGAAGTCATTAGAAATTGGACTGCAGTATGTAGTATGGGTCCTTACAGGACTACTCAACTTGTTAAACGGGTGCCACCCTCGTTCTCATCTCATGAAACTTATTTACGATGGATGCTCACTAGGCAATCCAGGACCTGCAGGTGGAGGGGGTTTATTGAGAGATCCAATTGGAGCAACACTCTGCTATTTAACAGTCCCGTTGGATAGTGTATTGTATCAGGTTTTGCTTTAAATTAGGATACAGAAACCTGATTTGTAAGGGACATGCAAATTTGTCCCAGCATGGCTCAAGGGGGAAGAGGTCGAATAACTTGGAAGCTGATGTATATATTGGATCAGATTGACAAACAATCTGTTTGCTGGGGCTAATGTATCAACTTCTCATATATCAAGAGGGGTAAATGAGGATGCAGATTTAGGATGAATTTATCATGGAAGTTCACCACTCGTATAATGCATTGTAGACTTGTAGTCTTTAATCTATCATTTATTCTGCTCATGCATCCCACTGAGCCTTTTACTAGTTGTATAATACTTAGAACTTAGACATGTGGGTCTCGGTCAGTTTGTTAATATGTTTCTACAATGGGATCAGTTTGTACGAGTGTAAATGTAGTAATAAATTAGTGTCATATTACGAGAAAATGAGTTTTTCTTATCAGTCGAATATTATGAGTTTTTCTTATCGGTATGTCACGTTACTACTTGATGACCTAAGGAGGCAAACTTGACCAGAGTCCATTACCATTAAGATAAATTTAGGAGAGTCCAGAACAAGACGAAAAATCACTTGTCATCATGGTCTAAAATATCAGCTCTAGAGGGGTTTCTCCAATGGCTGAAATTGAGACAAAATGTATCATTTTGGATGAAACAAGGTTGAATCAGGAGAAATGTATTTCGAAACAAGTTTATATGCGCTACTAACTAATACAAGCCTCCATCCAAGTAGTCTCCTCCAAGGTTTAAAATTTTGTGATTGAAAAGGCAGTATCGGCTAACAACTAGGCTAATACATATCCCTGATACCAATATGTATCAGCCAGTACCAAAGGATACCAAATCACTTTGTTGATGGACAAAAATTGGTAGTATCGGCCAATACCGCCCGCCAGATTTGACTACGTATCGGCCAATACCAAGTTCAGTATCGCCGATACATATTGGCCAATGCTGATACCATCATACTATCATAGGTATCTGTATTGGATGGGACTAAAACAGATATGCAACCTGATACATATTGGTCTCAGCCAAGTTTGGAAACTCTGGTCTCATACAGGAGAGAATCAGAAATGTCTCGTTTGAGACATTTCATTTGGAGCAAAATTTAGAAACCATACATGCCGTCTTACTCTTTTGTAAGCTGGGCAGTAAATATGTGTGTTCCATGCAAAAAGCCCCTGATCTTTGGTTACAATTTTCATATTTTATATAGTCAAGTACAAACTCTTTCCCACAACAAAATTTTGAAGCAAATATTTAACATAAAATAAAATGAGAATGCAGTTGTCAAAAAACATGGTGAAAAAAACTCAACACATAAATGAATTCCTAATGATCCTATCAGCCCGATCTAATTCGACAACTCCGAAACAAAATATGCAAAAAAGCCCATCAACAAATTCAATTTCTAAACAAGTAAAACTGTAGTCAAACATGTTGAGTCGTTGAACCCTGTGTTACTTAATTCACTCTACCTAGCGATTGGCGAACCAGCTCGCCAACTGGTTCGGTAGAAGGGACGACTTGCGCCAAATGTTTTAACAACTAAAAAACACCCACAGCAAGACTTGACCCCGGGACCAACTACGTCCAGTGCAAGTTGCAATTACCGCCCAACCATCTGCTCTGAAGCTGGTTTTAGCAATAACTCTGAACTTTATTATATTAATATCATTTTACGTAATTTAAAAAAAAAACCTCATCCTACCCTAGGGAATTGAATTGGCATGACAGTAACGAAATGCAAATTACGAACCCAAATTCGAACCTAGCGAATTAGCGAATTAAGTAACATAGCTTGAACCTTACCCCTTGTGGAATGTGTACCATAGTTCTTTATAAGAACAACTCTACCGTGTGTACAAGTGTACATCTGATAAATCCAAGTAGCACACCTAGCAGCTCACCATTGGTATATATTTCAGCCAAAAAACAAGCGTACGAGGGGATTGGAACCATCTGATTGGTGCACTTTAATATCAACCATTAAAAAAATATGCGCAATCGTCCATACTCCATATTAGAGTGAATAGATCAGACTGTTCAAATACTCCAATCAGTTATTTTTTTTAGCCAAGGATAGTTCCCAATATGAGCTACTACTTTAAAGACTTGAATTGGTAAAAAACGTGGCCTATAAATGGGAGGGTCATGGCCCAATCTGTAAAGTGGACGGTCATAATCCAATAATCATATTTATAATAACAAATACAGAGAAAATAGAGAGAGAGAGAGAGAGAAGTAACCAATCACGTACCTCTGCCTCGATAACCATCTGATCAACATAACTCTTCAACTTGTTCACTCTCAAAGCCTCCGTAAAGAACCGAAACTGCTCTTGACGAACCGAGTAGTCCACATCAAACACAACACCCGGTCCAAAAGTGGGCACATTGAACTGATACACTTCTTGTTGACTAAGATCAGATTCCGGCGCTTTAAAGAAATGTGTAGAGACCTCCGGCCCAATAAAGAATGTGATGTTCTTGTTTAAGAAATTAAGTGTGAATACACTTCCGAGCTTCGGATACTCCTCCCTAAGCATCACGATCGGGCCTCTCATGAACCGTGCTAGTCCGCCAAGCACCGGCCATGCCTTAACCATTGGAGGCAGCCGTTTTCTAGATCTAGACATCGGAATAGAGGAAAAAAGCTTTGCGACGACAAATGTGACCAGAATTACAATTCCAGCACTGACCAATTTGTTGTTTTCCTTCAAATCCATCACAAACATACGAAGACTCGACATGATAGAATATGAGATACTGCAAACGAATATAAAAATTATATAATCAGAATGCAGATATATCATATCATTTGAAAGTTAATCATAATTATTAATAATAATAATAACAAAAATAAAATTGTGATAATATTAAGGAAAAGGTGAACCCTAGCAATGACTCAAACACTGCAAAGAACAAAGATGATGGTTACATCATTTGACATGTGTGTGTACTATGATCCAGACCATCCAAATAATTCCAACAGGCCGAAGCCAGGAAGCAGCACTAATTTGACCAATTTTGTGGACTGTATACATAATGAACCAACCGATCACCATATGTGTGGACCATAAAAAATCAGCCAACCGATCGAACAGTTAGAATTGTCCAATCAGCTGATACGTTGTAATCCGTGTGCCTAATCTAAATTATGCACGAACAAGGTGAACCCTAACAATTAAACAAACACTGCAGATAACAAAGATCATGTTTACATCATTTGAAATGTGTGCGTACTATGATCCAGACCGTCCGATTCATTCCAATCGGCCAAAGCCAGGCAGCGGCACAGATTTGAGCAATTATGTGGGCTGTAAATAACGAACCAACCAATCACCATGTGTAGACCATTTTTGTGGACCGTAAATAATAGAACAACCGATCAGACAGTTAGCATTGTCCAATCAGTTTGATATTCAAGTCACTCTCAATCCACGAGCTGGTCCGTGGATTCAACAGTCTGGATCAACGTTCGCATGTACCAACAAATAGTAAAGACAGGAAGTACTATCATCTTTGATAGTTCTTAGATACTGGCAAACCATTTTTCTTTAGTCTTTTCTACAAGAAGTAAAAAAAACAGTGAAAAATGCAACTACAGATAGCAGATCTAATGCCGTAATAAATATGTATATAAATAAAAAATAAATAAACTGGAAATAGTTTGGTGTTCAGATCAGAAACCTAAAAAGTATAATAGGTAAAAGAAAATTAAATAATTATCGAAATTTGAGCAAAAAATAGATGAACAAACCCTAGAGCAGCTTTGTAGTATGAAGAGATGAATCAGAAGGTTGACGTTTAAAGAGGAATGGCTAAAGTTCGAGCTTGTTTGGTAGGCATTTCGACTGCATTTTTTTCTCTCTCTGGTTACAGCGGAGAGAGCAAGAGAGAGACGAGTACGGAAGGGACCCACCTATTCGATATTTATGCAATGGAGGAGGAGTGAGGGCCGGAGAGGAGATTATCGTGATTCTTAAAGCAAATATACGGTACACTCAATGACATCGTTTCTAAGTTGTTCACGAATCTATAACCGCTGGATTGGAGGATAAGAATTGAACTGCTTGGCGGACTGGTGGAAAGACTCAAAACACTCGAACGGGTGTTTCAAGCGGACCGAATATCGGACGGGTGAGGTTTTGTTAATTAATTGCACCCAACAAAATTCCAAAAGCAACTACTTGGCCCACCTGTCATATCATCTAGGTGGCTCCGGTGGCATTCACGCATTCTCCATAGTGCCCACAATGTGTGCAACCCCTTTAAAATCGTTGATTTGGTCAGATTAGATGATGGAGATTGTGTTTCACCACGATCTTTCACACAAGGGATCTTGAGATCATATCGCACCTATCATATGGTCATTTTTTTATTCCACATGTCACAAATTTCCAAAAATTGTATCTTATGCGCAATGACACACATTAAGTTTAAATGTGATTTTAGGGTTATATTTTGACAATTTGTGATATGTGAAATAAAAAATTAATAATTTGATAAATGCGTCACAGTATTAAGATACATTGTGAGAAAGAACGTGCAATGCAGGTGTTAGTTCTAGTCGAACGAACATGCAATCCACGTGTGATTATCGGGCAAACGGATGGATATCATCAACCACTAAAAATGTCAATCACCTTTGCCAAAATATTTTTGGTATTAATTAAAATTTTGAAAAAAATTTAATGAGTACCTTTAAATCCACTTACAAAATCTTTGAGATTACTCACGTTAAAACACATTGACTGCATTGAATCAAACGAAGGAGATTGTTTATCGTCCGAATCTTTTTCACACCATGGATCTTGAGATCATGAGTGTACCATCAGACAGTCATTTTTTTATTTCATATGATACACACTCAAAAAAGTGAGCTTAAAATCAAAGTTACGCTTACACGTGATGTTAAGGTCATTTTTTTGAGATGTGTCATGTGAAATAAAATACTAAACGTCTGATAGTACGTCTATGATTTCAAGATCCATCATGTGAAAGATTGGGAGGATCAACACTCTCCATCATCTAATTCAATGCAGTCGATGTGTTTTAGCATGGGTTAACTAAAAGATTTAAAGATACTCAAGTCTAACAAGTGGATTTAAAGATACTCAAATCCATGGATCAAAATATCGTTCGATACCAATACGTATCAGATGATACGTATCGGTATCGGAGGTTGACGATACGGTACATTAAATGTACCGTATCGCCCTTTTATATAGCTAATACCGGACGATACATTCAATGTATCGTCCGATATGTTACTGTTCCGGTACGTATCGTCCGATATGTTCCGATTTTTGGCTCGGACGATACGTACCGGTTTTCCGGCATTTTGATCCATGCTCAAATCTAACCGGTGTTATGCCAAACTTTTCACCAAGTATTCACTTGATTCGCCATACATACTTCTGTGATACTTTATATTCTATTTTTTAACCTTAAATAGGTTTATATATATATATATATATATATATATATATATATATATATATATATATATATATATATATTGTTTACTTTTAATAATTTATTCATTATATAATAGAGAAATTTACACCCTGTCATATACACTTTTTCCGTTAGAGATCCTATAGTTTCACCTAGGGCTACAACTGAGTCGGGTCGACCCCGAGCTCGGGTCAGCTCTAGCTCGACTCTATCTTATACGAGCCGAGCTGGGGTTGGCTCTAGGCTCTTTGAGCTCAAAATTTTCAAGCTTTAGCTCGACTCTTCAAGCTTGGGCCGAACTCGGGCGAGCTTCGAACCAAGTATGTTTTATTATAAAAAATGAACTCAAAATATAAATCGCATACCTTTCTAGTAGATATCCTTTTGAATGACACTTATCATTTGATTTGTGTATCCTTGTTGGTTAATTTGATAGTTAAGCGATGAGCTTGAAATTTTTCTCAAACTCATGTAGCATGATGAACTTTGATGAAATTAGATCAATTGAGTGAAGTCAGTTATGTACATAATTTTTTACAAAATTTACGAAAAATAATATATTTTTATAATAATTTGAACTCTTGAAATATACTTAATAACTATTGTATTCCCTTAATAAAAATATAAGTCAAGATGAAATATATGGTAGATGAAAATACTAATTATTTTTTAAACATATAAAATGATAAAAATGGCCTCATTAGTTTGATCTGATTCACTAGTCATCTCAATTTGCTCTCAAACGGAGGTGATATTGAGAACCGTGGGTCGGAGTAACAATGGATACTATATAATATATAAAGTGAAAATTAGGGCCAATGGGGGTCAAAAGTTCTTATTTTATCTTTCAAAGTAATCGTTGAATAAACTTAAAAGGTTACTTTGAAAGGTAAAATAGACCTCTCAAAGTTAATTATATATATATATATATACCGAGCCATAGAGCCGAGCCGGCCTTAGCTCTAGCTTGACTTTGTTCATTCGAGCTACAAAGCTTACATTTCATTTCGACTCTAGGAGCTCTAAAGAGAAAAGCTCTTATTTTTCGGGCCGAGCCGAGCTGAGTTGTCAAGCTGGCTCGGCTCTATTGCAGCCCTAGTTTCACCTTTACCCAAACCGACCAACTTTTAGCCAAGCCATTTCCAGCTAGCATAAAAAGTCTAAAATACTCCTTACACTTTTTATCATTTTACATCGTTCAAAATTTTAAAAATATGCACTTTCTTATATTTACGTGAAAAAAAATCGATAGTGCCAAAGATTGACACAAAAAAAGGTGAAATCGCCTCTTTTAAAAAAAAAAAAAAATCTTCTATTTATGTGATGTGAAGTAGCATCTATGCCATCTAATTTGAAGGTCATAATATAAAGATCGATGGTGTCAAAGGTTGACAAAAAAAAAAGTTATATCACTTCTTAAAAATAAATAAATAAATTAATAATGATTGTTAAATGAGTCGATATCAACTTATTACAAAGTCGATATCGACTCTTTAATGAGTCGTTATCGACTCATTAAACAGTCGATGTCGACTTTAGAGATAAAAATGCATATGGGTGAAAAGAAAATAGAGGCATGATAGTGAATTAAATGATTAGGCTTCACATTAAATGAGGTGAGGTGAGCTGTTTGAGGCGCTGCCTTTAGCTTTTCAAGAAGACGTTATCTGACACGTAGACTTGGCTATCTGACACGCGTTGTCTTTAACATTAAATCAGGTGAGGTGTTTGAGGCTTTTTTGTTATTTTTATATTTTCAATGAGACATGTGCCCATGTGTCAATGTTTCTAGAGAGTACGAAGCATGTAATATCTGAATCGGAGACTGATTTAGCGTGTTTTGTGTGCATTTTGGTCCAGCCACATATGTCAATGCAGCAGTGTTGTTCTCTTATTTTTTTTAAAGAAGTGATATCGACTCTGTACACAGTCGGTACCAACCATTTTAAGAGTCGTCATCAACTTTGTACATAGTCGCCACTAAATTTTTTATTTTATTTTTTTTATAGTCGATGATGACTCTTAAAATGGTCGGTACTGACTGTATTAAGAGTCTTCATCGATTGTTTTAAGAGTCATCATCAATTTTTTAAATTATTATTATTATTATTATTATTTTAAAGATGCGATATCACTTTTTTTTCGTATCTATCTTTGACGCCATCTATTTTATTATGTGGCCTTTATATCAAACAACAATAAATCCGATTTCACATTGCGTAAATATAAAAAATTATAAATATTTAAAATTTTAAATCATATAGAATGGAAAAAAGTGTCAGAAGGGAGATTTCGAACTTTTTTTACTAGCTGAAAATGGTTTGGCTAAAAACTGATTTGTTTGAGTAAAGGTGAAAATATAAGGCCTCTTACAGAAAAAGTGTATCTGAGAGGGTTGATTTGATAAATTTCCCAATATAGTATGTAAATCTTTTTAAATGTTGTTCTCTAAACTTTTATGAATTTATTAGAATCCAAAGAAAGGACTACTGCATCCGAACTTGGTTACTATGATATTGAGAGGTAGGGAATTAAGAAGTAACCACGTTATTTGATGTGGACTCTTACCAATTGCCATTATCTCTTTGACTAGACGGTTCTTTGACTACACGGTTAGGATTAGGGCTCTAAATGGCCGGGTATGATCGGATTTTAGCTTGCATCCGGTCACATCCGGTCCAAAAAAAGTGATATTGTCTATTAAACAAATTTGGCCTGATATCTAAATCGGGGTAAACATATTGTAATTCGGATAAATCCAGATCGGGGTAAACATATATACTTATCCTTTTAAAGTTATAAAAAAAAATTAAATTAAATATAATTTACTTATATGCCTTAAGATTAATCGTTGTCCGACCTGTTATAATCATTGTGCAACCGTTATCCGTTATAATCATTGTGCAACTGTTGTCTGTTATAACTATTGTACAACAAACTAAAATGAAATATTTGAATAAAACAATTGAAAAAAGCTCGAAAAAATGTCCAAATCTGGCCAGACCCAGTAAGGGTCGAGATTGGGCTGAGTACATTGCAGCCCAGGTTAGGATCGGACTGAAAAATTTGAAAGCCCGGGTGTGAGTAGGTTAGGGACGGGTTGAACCCCAACCCTAATCCGGCCCATTGAGGGCCCTAGTTAGGATCTACCAATGCGATGCTCACCATATAATCAAGAGCTTTCAAAATCTATGTTGATTGGAAGGTTGGATTAGAATATTCCCATCAACACGAATTTTAGAATGAGGCCCATCTATACAATGATCACAATCAAGGTAACAGACTCGGTATTGGTATCAGGTATCGGTCCTTGGAGGACCGATACGAATAGACCGATACCGATACGCAGAGACGGAGCCAAGGGGGGACTAACAGGGAGCCACGGCCACTCCCGCTTATTTAGTTTTTTCTCTTTCTCTTTAGTATATCTTACCTATTTGTTAGGCGCCAAAATGATTGGCCCCGTCTAAAATAAATACATAGCTGAGTGAGCGCTCTCTCTCTCTCCTATCTTTTAGGCATCTCTCCTATTTTTTAAGAGCAATAGTTTAACCACCCTTCTAAAACATCTTTTCTTAAATCATACCCTAAGATATCTCTCTCTTTAACACATGATTAGGTCATCGAAATCGTAAAAAATAAAAGAACAACCTCAAAAATCATGTGAATTTATTAGATTTATAAATTCAAATTTTCCATTCTCCTACTATTTTATCCAAACAAACCTCAAAAGTTAAAAATGAAGTTTAGCCTAGTTAATATGGCTCCTAACTATGACAGATTGGCCCTAATGCCTATTTATAGGTGCACGGATATATATAAACAAAAGATTTCTGTTTTAAATTTTTTTTTGTTAACAGTAAATAAATGTTATTTTTGTTTTTTATAACATTGTACATTTCTTGTTCATACTTTAGCCCAAGGATCAAAATTCTGGATTTCGTTTGGGTTTCAGTGGGGACCGAAACCGAAAATTTGGACCAAAATTTTGGCCAAAATCTTCAACCTCATATTTCGGCCAAAATTTTGATCCTTGCTTTGGCCCCTTCCCATAAAAATTTATGACTTTGTCCCTGTCGATATGTATCAGTCTATTCTTTTTTTTTTCAAAAAAAAATTTAAAATATAGGTATCAATCAATACCCGATATGTATCGGCCGATATAGGCCCATATCAGTGCCGATATAAGCCCGTATTAGTGCCGATACGTATCAGTTTGTTGAAAAACTGATATCAATTAGTATCGACTAATATTTGATACCTCCTTGATCACAACCACTTCAAGCCATCGGAACATGATGCAGTTCCTTCAAACATGATACCCTTCCAAGCATGCAATACCAATTCGTTCGTCAATTCGGACTTTCCAATACCTTAAGGCATGCAATATCAATTCATTCATCAATACGTAGATAGTTTAACAGTCAGTGCCTCTGATAGAAATCATTGATTTCTTAAAAAGATTAAAAAAAACAATGGGTGCTTCTCTTTGTACCCACGCTTTCATATCTTATATTTCAAACCCCTTAAAAATTATTGGTTCCTTTTAAATTAAGATGGAGATAATTTTTCACCCCACCTTTCACACAATAGAGCTTTAGATCATGATATACTTATTACACGATCAGTTTATAATTTTTAGGGCCATTATTTTTAGAATCTTGACACATGGAATTACAAACTGATTGTTTGATAAGTGCACTATGATCTCAAGCTCTATTATATAAAAGATTGGAGTGATAAATGATTTTCATCATCTGATTAGAAGGAATAAATAGTTTTCAAGGGGTCTGATACGGTGGGCGCAAAAAGAGATAGCCTTTGACAATATGATAATGATACCAAATAAATAAATAACTCTTACCTTCATTTATAGAGAGGAAAGATGTGAGGAACCCTTAAAGTGTATGCATTTATAAGAATTACGGCTAATTGGAAGTCATGTGGCATCCATCCAACGGAACAGGTTCAATGACAATTTATCCAAGGACGATCAAAGGCTATTTTGAAAAATTGGACATGATCCGATGCATATACACCATTCAAAGCATAGTCAAAGGAAGAGAAATTCAATACACCATTCACAGAGGTGTGTGAGCAATATCCAAACTTTGACAAGTTTTGAACCTCAAAATAACTTTTTAATTAAATCACATGCCACATGATATATGATCCCAAAATGGGTGTTGTTTTGAAATCACATGCTATGCGATTTGAGGTTCTAACCCACTGCTTCCAATATGGGTTCAAGTTCATTGTCTCATTTGCCAAAAATTAATAGGGATAATTATTGAAACATGTCTCAAAATCAAACTTTTTAGCAAAAAAGATCCGACTTCAAATGTTTTAGAAAAATTGAGCTTTCAAGGATTTTAGAACTTTAGAAAACCGTGAAAGCTAGTTAGAACTTTTTAGCAACATGCCTCAAAAATTAATAGGGATAATTAGAGAAACATGCTTCAAAAACAAACTTTTTAGCAAAAAAGACCCGACTTCAAACGTTTAAGAAAACCATGCTCTCACGAATTTTAGAACTTTAGAAAAAATAGTTCTTTCACAGTTTTCTGAAGTTCTAAAATCTGTGAAAGCACGTTTTTAAAAACATTTGAAGTTGGGTCTTTTTTGCTAAAAAATTTGTTTTTGAGGCATTATTTTCTAAAGTGCTCAAATTAATATGATTAATTATTTTTGGACTCCGACAATTATCATAATATTTTGTTATATATTTGTTAAATATATATGGGTTTCACAGGGATCATTAACCTTCTTTTCTTTTATACCGAAAAAGTCGGGAAACGCTTTCGGTACTGATTTTGGGCTGAGACCCAATACTTAGTGCACACAAAGTTGGCCCAAGCACTCAACTTAAATATCTTGATATGCGGGGGATATGGGTGATGTGAAAATATCATCTAAGCCATTTTGATTTAAAATTTCGGAACTAAAGATCTTTTGTGGAAAAGATTAGCAATAAACATAATTTCTCTCACATGATTCAAAGCAATTAATTGTTGAATCAAACGGTAATTTTCTGTGTTTGGTGTCAATCTCAACACCAAAGACTAGATCATAGCCTTCAAATCACAAGGCTTAGACTATGTTTTCAAATGATACAAGTCACCAAAATACCAAGTCTTCCTTTTAAAGTTGTGCAAAGTGGCCAACTTTCTGTATGCTAGTAATGAAACTATTGCACCCTCCGGTGACCAGTGACCACCACCGTACAATTAAAACTTAAGAAGCCTCTATAGATAAAATTTTGGAGCTGCAGTTCATGGCTACGATCGGACGATCCATCTCTGTGGAGATCTCACTCATCCGATGGCTGGTAACATGGAGGGTACATTATAATTGTTTGGATGCATATGACTCCCATCTGAAAAGTGCCACAAAACAATGAGTAGGACGTTGGAATTGCACATGTTATGCTGCATGTGGCACGTGGTTTTTTCACGTGCCATATATCTATCACCATCAACAATTGTCCAATCACTTTAGGTCACGTGGTATGTGCTTTTGAGTAATCAAATCATTAAAATGGGACGGGATGCTATATTTGTTGATGATTATGCATTAGTTCGATATAGTTGGAAAATGATGAGATGACTCCTTACATTGACCGAAAGAACATGACATAAATGTAATTGGTCAAAGGCTCATTGCATTATCTCTTTAGATGCAAATCATATAAAAATAATAATAAATAAATAAAAATTAAATATTATAAAAATAAGAATCTAAAAAATCAAAATTTATTGAAAATATGAATTATTTTGCAAATCATTAAATTTATATTTAATAAAATCGGTGAATTTAATAACTATCGCAGCATCAAATGCCTAGAAATCGGTGAAAAATTACAATTCTCCAAACAACAAAATTTTAAAGGCATGACTGTGACTTGCTAATTCTACAGCCAAGGTCAATAGGAACTTGCACCAAATTCTAAGTAGAGATGTAATCAATACAATCTTTGATAGTACTGCATATTGATTAAAATTTTGGGTTTCGTTTCGGTTTCGGAGGGAACCGAAATTGAAAATTTGAACTAAAATTTTGGCTGAAAATTTGAATTTCGGCTAATTTGATCCGAAATTTCGATCATTTCAGCCGTATTTTTGATCTTTGGTACTGAGCCCCATCATATAAAATCTCAGGCATCGTTGTAGACAGGGGAAAAAGAGTCAAGGGTGTTTTAGTAAATAATATAATAATATAGAGGCAAAATTGTCATTATAAACAACACGTGGGATGTTGATTCCATAATATACTCTGCTCCCACAGCCCGTCTCCCACAGCCCACAGACGTGTAAAGGACAAAAGAACAAAACAGTGGGGAGTAGGACAGCTAGACGAAAGCGCCATTGTGTAGTGCTGGTATATAGTAACCAATCGTGTGCATGATTTAAGTTATTTATGGATATGATTTTGCACACGTGGCACTATCCTTTTCATCCGAAGATGTAAGATCAACGGTGCTCAAAGATGAAACTACCACTTGAGGGAAAAACGCAGCCACTTATAGAAAAGGGTAGCTTTATTTGCAGCCCACAAAACCTTAGACGCAATCCACACATGATCCTCCATTGAGTAAGTTGAAAACGGTTGTCTGCTTTGAATTGGATGGTGGAGGTCATTTTTTATTCCAATCTTTCACATAACTGATCTTCAAATCCTGAGCATATCATCAGATGATCAATTGTTTATCCCATATTGCATAAATCCCAAAAAGTGGCCAGTAAGCGCTTTGTGTAGCATGTGGCCTTTAGGTTGTTGGAAATTTTGTTGCTATGTAATAAAAAGCTTATCGTCTAATGATATGTGCATGATTTTAATATTAGTTGTGTGGAAGGTTAGAATGACAAGTGATCAAAGGGGATCATGGGCCTACCATTAGGCTACCATTAGACGGCCACATTTTGATTTCATGTGACACAAATATTGAAAGGTGATCCAAGAACCACATTCATATATGCCCATAATTATGTTCATTTATTGGGATGCCTGTCATGTGTAATCAAAATTTGATCGTTTGGTGGTATGTTCATAATATCAAGATCTGTTTTGTCAAAGATTAGGACGAAAAATGATCCACATCGTTTGATTTAAAGCTTCAACAAATTAAACACGTGAAATCATAGTTAAGAAGGAAAAATCTTGAGCTGTAAATAAAGGTATCCTTCATACATAAATCCTCATGCCACTCACGCGTTGGGTTGAAATATTTATGGACTTCACATAAATTACCCAATACAAAATCTTAGATTATGTACAGGTTGGTTACCAAATAGCATCTCTCCTTTTTGTTTCTTTTGAAAAAGGGGCGAAACGGCTTATTTTGGGCTGGTTCGAACTTCGAATGGTCAACATGTCAACGTGCAGGCCATTACCTCCCAACTCATCCATTGTCTATGCATAAACAAGAGTAATGTGGAAACCAATTTAAGGATCTAGAAAATTCAGTGGTTAAGAGTAAGGGTCAAGAAATTGGAAAATCGATATATATTGTCCGATACATTCAATGCATCGGCGATACATTGAATATATCGGTTAAATATATTTTTTTTTGTATGGTCCAGAGAACTGCCGTTATCTTAGGATATTGGCCGCTTGAAAAAATATAAATAAATAAATATATATATATATATATATATATATATATATATATATATATATTATATATATATAAGATATAACATATATATATATATATATATATATATATATATATATATATATATATATATATAGCAGTCGATATCTTAAGATAGCGGCCGCTAACATATTGCTATCTTAAAAAAAAAAAGAAATTTTTTTTTTTAAAACTTTTTTTAAGTTTTAAGTTAGTGGCCGCTAACATACCCGTTAACTTAAAATATATATATATATATATATATATATATATATATATATATATATATATATATATATATTTTAAGTTAGCGGCCGTTAACATACTGCTAATTTAAAAAAAAAAAGAAAAAAATTAAAATAATAATAATAATAAATTTTTTTTTTTTTTTTTTAATTTTAAGTTAGTGACTGCAAACTTAAGATAGCGGCCGCTAATATATCGCTAACTTGAGATAGCGGCTGCTAACTTAAAATAGCGATCGTTTTGATATATATATATATTTTTTCAAAAAATTAAAAATCAAATTATCGGATGATAATTTGAAATTATCGCCCAATAATTTCAAAGTATCGTCCGTATCATCTAATATGGGTGATACATTGCTCGTATTGGACTATAATTACCCTATTTTTTAGGGGGTACGATACATAGGCAATGTATGGTACCGCCCAAGTCTAAAACCGATACGTATCGGTATCGAGCCATTTTTTGACCCATGGTTAAGAGATTTAGGTTGGGTATGACATAATTCTTTGCTAGCTCCTACTACAAAAGAGTTCATCTATTTTAGTTGGTTCTCATTCTTTTTTCAATTCTCTGTAAAGGAGGATTTACCTGCTCAAACAGCAACCTCCATACTTTCTACTAGCTCCCTATCAGAGCAAATAAAATCTGCTCTGACAAAGAATGAGTAGAGAAAAGGGTACAACTGCTGAACATATTAGGTTGTGTATGACATAGCTCTCTGTTGAACACTGTTGTAGCAGGTGTCCATCCTCTTTGTTAACATCCTGCTACCTGCTTTAGCAGGTTCCCCTTCTCCTTGATAACTCCTTGCATAACAAAATTTTATGCAAAATTTATTCTGCCGGTTCTCCCTCTCGCTCCTTGTTGAACAAATTTTATTTACTCTGATAGTGAGCAGTGGAGAGCAGAGAGGTTGCTGCTAGAGCATGTAAATCCTCCTCTGCAAGGAGTTAGAAAATAGAATGAAAACCAACTACGCACATGATAACATACAATATCTCCCTCAAAAAAAAATTTATAATATTTCAGGGACTCCAATATCATAAGATCGAATACAAGGGCACTCGATTGTCGCCGTATGATTTATTATTATTTTCCAATTTGCGCCTATAAGATTACGAAGAGCGCGTATGTCTGAAACTTATTAACCGCTTCGAATCACACAATGAAAATTCTTTTTTACCCCAATCTTTCGTACAATGGATCTTGTTATCATGTGCGAAGCATTAGAAGGTCAGTTTTTAATTCTACAACGCATAAATTCCAAAAAGTAGCCCTAAAATTGCATGATACTCGTCACACTTAAATGTAATTTTAATACCAATTTCTTCGGATCTTTACCACATGGATAGGATGCGGTACAATAAAATAATGCCTTGTATACAAAGATAATAATTAGTACACATTCAATAGTGTATTAACCTAGCATCCTATATAAATAAATTAGACTATAGCATAAATATTATCTCTATTGCATCTCAAGGTCAAATACACTGTGTCTCACTGACCACGAGACGTCTTCTCTAGGATGAGATTTCAAACCATGCTTTAGGTTGGTTACCTGAGTTTGTGGATGCTCCTTTTTAGGTTGGTTCCCTATCTTAAAACCGTGCCCCTCCCTATTAATAGCTGGAAGTATGTAGTCTTAAACACCAAAATGGTATTTAATTAATCTTACACCATTAAAATAATTTACTTCCATTGCAATGTGATTTCTCGTAATGTCATGTGAGGCATATCTATGATCAATCTAAATGGCTCAAGTGTCAATCCATCATTGGAACATATTTCAGCCTAAAGAAACATGCTCTAGAAGTGGATGACAATCATTTGATAGATGAACTTTAATATCAGTCATTAAAACTAAAAAAACAATGATAGATATTATTATCAAATGATCGGATGGTTTAAAATCTTCCTAAAATACTATTTTTGGGCCTGTTCCACTTCCCTCTACGATCTATCATTATGACAATGAGGGTTGGCTCCTTTGCAAAAATCCCTAAAAAAGAAAAATGATGATTAGTATTCCAATATTGAAGTTTGCTGTAACACATGCATCATCATTCTCCATGCTTATCATTCATGTAGCCCGTGCAGCAACAGGCCAGGAAGCCATCCTAGCCACTAGATCAAACTTACATTTCGCTCGCATTAGCTTTCTAAATTTGTTAGGCCCATGCCATGAGGGAGCCAATTTTCGTGGAATTTTTTAGATTCGAAAATGAATTTGTCTACAATAAGCTAACACTCTATAGCTGCGAGTTAGAGTCCTTACAATGTCCATACTTGAAAGTGCATGGCAATCCGTGGAGACAGCTCAAGGTCCACACAGCATGTGGCTGATATAAATTCAGCTCATCGCTCAATGAATGTCTACCCATTGTAGACAAATTCATCGATAATTGTTTAATTATTATCAATAATGATGAATCAACTTTGTAGGTGTTGGCTCAAACCTAGATGAAAAGAGCGATTGGCATCAAGTTAACGAGCGATTGCGAAAATCCTCTCAAATCTCCGAGTAGACCTGATCGAACTTGGGCAAGTTGTCATGGCATCCAATCCCCTTGGAAGGGTACCACGGCCCGCTTTGACCCCAGATTTGAGCGCATGGTCCATTGAACCCATATCCTCACCCCCGCCATATGAGGGAAAAGAGCATATGAGTTTTAACACATGGATGAACCCATGTGTTCAAAAACCCAAGATCACATGCCACGGCATGTGATCCCAAAAACACTGGTAGGGAGGTAGAGCTCGACTTGGAAAGATATGAGTGAAGAAATAAAGCTGTAACTATTCCGGTAACCAACCAATGGTCATGTATATAATGTAACTGAAAACACATCCATACTTGTGTATGTAATTTTCATATTAAAAAGGGAAACAAAGAAATAACTAGTGGGCAATATTTTTCTTTCGCTTGGATTTCTTAGATTCCCCAGAAACGCCTAACGAAGAAATCGGTCTCCGAGCTTCCGCAATTGAATCTAGAGTAGATCGATCATCAGACCTCGCAGTTCCCTCGAAGATGGGCCCCTGTCTATGCGCTTTTTCTTGGAAGATTGCTCTAAAAGCCTCTGAAGAAATCGAGCTCGGACCTTTCCTTGAATCAACTCGTAGATCGATCAATGATGCTGAAGATTGGTTTGGTTCCGCCCACCCATTCTTGGAATGTTTTGACTTTTCTTCGCTACTTTTTTACCGTGCCGTGCGAGAGTGGTGATCTGTCAATCCTACACCGCTTGAATATCTTTGTTTCAACTCGCCTTGGAGTTGCGAACTAGACAAAGTTGCTCTTCCATGAGGCTGATTAAAGTATCAGAATCAGATTGGGATACAAATCACCATGATCGGAAGAAAAAGATTATAGATTGTCCATGATTGCCACAAATAGATGGTTGTTGCATGATTAGCAATTGAAATTAGTAAATGACATGATGTAATTAACTACTAAATTTCATTTGATTATTAACAATCATAGAAGAGGGTGATTTCGCATAGAGAAGCATTACCTGGAGATCGTTGATCGCTTAGACTTGGAAAATTAGAACTGGGTGGCTCCAATTCATCTGTTACGGATAACACTAAAGCAGACGCGGAAATCTTTCCAACTGCACAAGGAGAATAAAAGCATGATAAACAAAGCAGTGGAAAACCGTATTCATTATCATTTATTCTTTAGATTCGATATAGCTGCAGTTTGGAGATATAGGGCACGTTCAGTTCGCGGTAAAGTGCAAATATTACGTGCAATCTTGAAATAATACACGTAATAGTACAAAGAGCGTTGTTCAAATCACCGTAATTCCTCGGAGATCCTGCCACAAAATATTGCTCTAATATTTTTGACTTCTTACGGTATGCACATTTAATGCATAAAAAAGGCAGAGTTGGACAAATTCGGTTCTTCTTGTGGCGATACACCCTATTAATAAAATGAGAAGTAAACGTATTGTATCATTCATCTTCTTCTTCAATGCTTGAAACCAGCGCAGCGTAGAATTCATTGTCTTCTTCAACAACCAAAACGAGCACCCTAAACAGAGTTAACGCTTTTAGACGATCCTACGAGAGATCCTCAAAATTTATATCAGAAGGAGCACCCTAAAACAAAGTCAACACTTTCAGACAATCCTAAGAGAAATCGCCAAACCTTCGATCAGATCTCTCAACTGATTGAACCAATGCCCTAGATCTGGGGCTCCCTTGCTATCTCCCTCCCTATATACCACGAGATGAGTGAGATCTGACTGTATCCATTGCTGAAGAGATTGCTCCATTGTTTTGTTTTTTTCACCATATGAACTAATGGTTTTGAAACAGACAATTTTTTTTTTCACCTTTGGATCATATGTTGCCGTATCACAGGATATACCATTTCTTCGTTTGTTATAATTGGGTACCATTTCTTTACAATGCAAGATTCTTCTTTCTCAACCTGGTTTTCACTTCCTTCAACCATTGGCTGCTTTGAATCTGCCACAGAGATCAATTTTCGTCTTAATCTTCTACACAAAAGATCTTGAGATCACAGGCTTACCATCAGACGGCCAGAATTTGATTCCACGCAGCATACATACCAGAAATTGAATATGATTGTGGGCATTGATAGTTGTGAGTCTCGGATCACTCTTCGGGATGTGTACCACATACTGAACTTTTGATGGGAGAACCATGATCTCAAGATCTTTTATGTCAAAGATTGGAGAGAAAAACTATCTTCATCATCTGATTCAAAGCTGTTAACCAGTCAAGCGTATGAAATCCAAGTTGAGAAGGAAGAATCTTGGGCTGAAAATAAAGGTACCCTTATGAATCAATCTTCTGATTTTGCCCCACCAAATCCATGTTATAGAGAAGATTCTTTTAAAACATAATGATCCTTAAAATTGGATTTAAGCTATCGTTGTGGCGAATGCAAACCGGTAAAAGGAATTGAACGGGGATGGAATACATTCTCCAAAATTTTCATATGAACCAGACACTTTTATAATGCTTGATGAGGAGGCATAAAATGAACAGACACGGTGACTTAAGCTATCTAAGATTATATGGGAAAAGTTACACAAGCCGTTCACTTCAGAGAAAAGTGAATACTAGATTTTACGTCCTTATTTTACTGTGAACTGAACAATCATATTACACCAAATTTGTCCTTTTTTACAAGTAAAAAAAGTGTACTTTATTACACGTAAAGTAAATATTACATGAGAAGAGATTACGGTGAACTGAATGTGCCCATAGTGTCACAATTTTTTTACGTCGAACACCTACAAAATGGGTTTTAAGAGAAAATCAAGAAATGGTGTTTTGAGATGATCTGGGATCGTATAAAGGATTGCTACGAAAATCACAAGAGACCAACTAAGATTTGGAAGAAAGTAACGAGAAGCAACATGACGGATTGTGAGTTGATAAGAGTTCAGATCCAAAACAGAAATGTGAGAAAAAGATTTGCAAAGTGAACTGCAAATATATGCGATGATAATGGGACAAAATAATGGGTAGTCACCAACTTGAGCTAATTGAAAAGGTAACAAAACAAATATATGCGCAGTGTGTTTGCATAATGAATAAAAGAACTTGACAAGCGGGAGCATCGATCCAATTTGAGTTTGATCCCAGCCATAGTCACCATGTCGGCATTCAAATATTATTCAGCAAGCCAAAAACTTGCTGAAAATGGAAAAAATTAGCAAAGGCAGGAAATGGTTATAAAACATAAAGTTAAACAAATATACTACAGAACAAAGAAACAGGATGAGAATGCTTTTAAACTTGGGATTTTAATTTTTCAAACTTTAAGTTTTCATTTAAAATCCATCGCTGGGTACTTGAATTTTCAGAATGGAGAACCGTTTTAACATGGTTTTAACCCGGCCAACTAACTCCATTACATCAATGCCCAAATATACCTCGGATAGCCTAACCGAGCCCATCTCCCTCTTTCTCTCTCTCTAGAAATGTCTCTCCGAACACTCTAAAAGGGCCAAGTGAGCACAATGAATGGTCATGATCTTGACTCCACACAGCCAAAGATCGCGAACGATGCAAGTAATTTAATCCTTCATAATTAAGATAGGATTATCATATTATATTATACTATAAGTAATGGCTTTATGTGATCATATTATAATCATGATATTGTGAGTGACCTTAATATGTTTTTCTCTTTTAAAATATATACTCTCACAACGATGATGATCGAGCTGTAATGATTTGACATTCAAGTGACCTAACCCTCTATAACCTTTGATGATGTGTATACATACACGGAGTAGTGGTTAGAGATAGAGGTATGCTCCCTCATGGAACTGGTTGGCACGTTGCGATAATTGATATGTGTTACCCGGAGAATGTGTGCCCGGGGCTGCTGCTTCAGCGTCCTTCTCATGCTAGTCAAGTCATCGGGCATGGATACTTCTGATATAAATAAAAAAATAAAAAATATCGTATGTAGCAGTATCACACCTAGTGAAATATGAACCCAAACCTTAGGTGGTGGGCATTGATTGTTGATGTGATGTTGCATGTCAATAGATATATTATACAGATATATAAGTAACCTTATGCTAATACAGTTCGTGAATTATTGTTTAAGCAATTGTTTAGGCATATATTATCTGTAGCAGTTGATTATGCTTGGAAACTAATGAAATGCATCTTATACACGTGCATGTACATGAGCATAAGCATATGTACATGAACACCTGCACAATTTTCAAAATGACAAACTAATATTTAAATATCAAAGCATATGACATGCTTTCAAAAAGAGTTTCCGAAAGGGCTGTCGAGAATCATCAGAGGATGATGATTATCGATGATAAATGTTGATGAAGGACTTGATAAACAACAGTTTTCTGCGCATGCCTCATCTCTTTCACATACCTATATATATATGTATATATACAATATTTCTAGATGAGACCCCCATGAAGTCGCATAATTTTTTTTAGGGACTTTGTCCATGGAGTAATTCTGTAACAAGAGGTAAACAAGCCTGTTCCTCGACCAGGGTAGGTATATAAGATGTGATATATTATGTGAGGTAAAGACCAACCCTGATGATAGGATGAAGTCCACATTGGTAACTTGGCAACACTAAGAGTCCGATAAAACCATTTTTAGCACTTGCATCTATGAGTATGCAACTGCTATGATTTAATTAATTTATTTTTTTACTTTCTTTTAAAAAGGCATGATGATTTATTCATTTCCAAGAGCAATTCCATTAAGTCGCATATCACATAGCATTTACATTTGCATTTGCATTTGCATTAGCATTCTCAGATGATGCGACTTATAATGATGAACTGAAATGACATGAATGTTGAATATATATATATATATATATATATATATATATATATATATATATATATATATATATATATATAACTAATAGAGCCATTCCATTTGAAAGGAATGCGCTATGGCTTCTTTGAAGCCCACTTGAAAAGCGTAATTTGCGCACTTATTATAGCTTTCATGCAACTCGCTTAAACAACTGACGACGAACAAGCATAGATGTCCCAGCAAACGGAGGCTGAAAAGAACGCACCATAGTGCGCCTTGATTCAAATATTGAATATGATCCATTTTCTGCGCATAAGTTTTCAATCATCGTAAAGATTTATAGATAATACAAGAGGATTACTTGCTGGCATGATTTTAAAACACGAAAAATCAACTCAACTCGAAAGTTAGTCGAGTCGAGCTAACTTGCAGTCTCAAACACTCATTCGATTCACAGACTTGGTAATGTATTTCAAAAAATATACATCTTATAAAACAAAAACAAAAAAATGTTACAAGGAAAAAAGATGGAAAGAAGTGTTGATAAAATGGGTAGTTTAATACGGTTTAAAACGATAGGATTTCTAAAACCTTATCTCATGAAAATATTTTTTATATAAGGGTAGTTTATGAACCCTGATTGCATCATCGTTGCGAAATCTTGACTCGACTCAGACTCAACTTGAAATTCTGGCGAGTTAAGAAACTCGGCCGTGTTAACTCGTTAACTTGCCGATTTTAGAACGTAGCTGGTGATTATCACTCACCTAGTAGTTGAACAATATTAGGTATAGAACATGGGAAAATCGGAACGCTAAGTCAAGGAAAAACACTTTCAGATTTGTTGGAATAATAATTGACAAGTTCATTTTAGTTTTCTTCTGTTCAAATATAAGAATTTATGAATATAATCGAAGAACGAAAAGATCGTATAGGTATTTTCTGGTCTCAATGAAAGAATTTCATGGTCATGTAACCATCGGAGATGTAATACTTTAAGGCCATGTTTGGGAATTTGTAGGGGTTTGGTTTCATTTGTAGGGAAAAACAAATTTGTACGACCTAAGAAATTTTTTAAATGTTGCTTGGAAAAATAAATAGATAAAATATATTTATGGAAATTTAATATAATTTAAAAATGAAACATTAAGGACCCAAGCATATTTGTAGTGTATGCGTAAAATTGATTCTCAGTAAAAATATTACTGAAGGTTGATTTTACGCAATTGAGGAAAATTGCATTTTCCATGTGGGCCCCACAGCGGTTCCCAAACAACAGAAAATGGTATAAATTAGGTTTTCAGCTCATTATCAGGACAAAGGAGCCATTTTCCTTGTTATCAAACAAGCCCTAAGACACTTAATGAAGAATCAAATGATGTTACTTTTATTGTTCCGGGTTATTTTATGAATAGTCCATAGGTGTAGCATTAACAGCTACCTTTGACCACACACCGAGATTCGATTACGAGCTAGATTTCGGGGCGTCAAAGCATCTCTTTAGTTCCGACGAGTTTGTATGTCCCAAAAAATATTGCTCCCCATAACGATGAACATCTTGACCACCCGTGTCTCCTGATTCATTGCAATCTTGAAGATGGCAATAGAACGTTCTTCAATGCCTCCTCTCTAGCCCAGACACAATTCCAAAAACTGATTCCATCATCACTACCCCAATTAAACATAATATAATGATAGAAGGTGTCTTTAACATGATGACCTTATCCTTGTTTTCTAATTATCCCACCAAAGCTACCAAGACTCGGATTTCCAAAAGAGCAACCATCAAAGTTAAGCTCAGAAATCTCCCCAAAATGGGGAAGTCAAACCTTGTTCATCCATCACTTTAACCCATTGCCAGGCATAATGCCCATCTAAATTTTTTTAGATCACTTCCTTTAATAGACACAAAGGATTTGCAAGTAAAAGCCCAATAAATGGTGTGCTCTTTTATTGTCATATTTAGGTACCTTGCTTGTATATCATTGGAAATTTTAATTTTCCTCTCAATTCAAAAGCTCCATAAAACAAGGTTTGGCCCCTGGACATGAACTTCCATAAGATTTGGCCCCTGGACATGAAAAGCCTCATACCCCAAGTCCCCAACTCGTTAAAAGATCTCGAGCACAAGGACGAAAAACACCAATCCACACCAAACAGATGGAAGAAAGAATGCCAAAACACTTATTAATAAACAGTGGATGCATGGCCTTAAAAGACACAGATTCACCAAGAAGAAAACCCCGAATTTGAAGATCATCCATCACAAGAAGTTCATCGCAAGCCGACATCCAAACAAAAGATGATCGCTCAAGAGGAGCAAGGATGTCCCGCCGAAGGAGCTCGATTAATGGTTGCTTACAAATCGAAGGAAAAAAATGGTTTATTGGAAAAACTCCACAAGACTCTCCCATCCATACCATCTTATCCACATGCACCTCATATTCTACTTGAGTAATAACACGGCAAAATGCAAGGTATCATCCATCAAATTACTATGCGAGCAAATAGTCCAAGAAACTTCCCCTTCTCCCTAACTTCATTGAGAATTCCAATTGTGTTAATATCTTAATACACCTTTTTCAGCCGATTCAAGCATAATTTGGAAAACTTAATGGAGTCAAGCTCGAATTCAAACCCTTATCAAGTTCAAGCAAGGCTTCAAATTTTTAGACCATGAGTAAATTGGGTTCAAAACTATTTACAATGGCGGTCAACAAAGTGATCAAGAATTCGTTTTCTTTAATACAGGACAACATCATGCCACCTTTGTACCCTATCCTTCCCTTCCTTCCATCGGATGAGGTGTCCTTGGTGTCTAAGACCGCCACAAGACCAGAGTTTGAGTGGGTAAGGTTTCAGGGCTTCTTGGGTAGTTTCTCATTACCCAGTATGTACTTTATTTCTCTTTGATTTTAATATATTGCTTTGTTATCGATAAAAAAAAAAAAACACAAAAAAAAATAAACTATTTACAATGGAAATGTAGTTAGCAATGGGAAATTTATAGCATCAATTGTCTAAAATGAAACAACAAAAAAAATAAAGAATTTATACATACCAACTTTCGACTCTGAGGCAGAGGCTAGAAAAACGCTTGCATGTGGTTCTTGAGCAGCAAAGCTGACCATGTCATATGATTTGCCTGTCGTAAATTAACCAAATATTATTAACATACCTATAGGTGAAATGACATTGCAAGGTATCTAAACATTGGTTTCCATCCTTTTCCTCTATTAAATCACTTTGAGATATTTAGAAGAGCTCCTCACAAGTCCTTATTGAATGAAGTCCTCACAAAAAGTTAAATTAATTTTGGGCCATTCTGTCCCCCTTAAGGTTCTTTGAATTTTAATAATAAACATGTATTTTTTTAATGTATTATTTTATTAAGAGGTGTGCCAGATTCATCCAAATGTGCAATGCATGGGTGACACGAGGGCCCCAATTGCAAGCTATTGCGGTGAACCCTCCCCAAAAAGAAATTAATTTAATATCACGTAATCCGATGGGCCACGTCTTGGATGTTAAACTGATAAAAATAGATACTACACTTGATCTTAGGCAAAAAGCTGAGACAAGTATTAAAATAATGGTCCGGACAGCACTCTGTAATGCTCAACAGGATCCTTTCTGACAAGAAACAGGTCCATTCAGCACACGCAGGCCAGTATAAGAACAAATGAATTATCAAAGGCTCCATTATTTATCCAAATTTTTAATAAAGACCTCAATTCATGAAAATAAGAGTTGGGGTTATCCTCATTCAGCTTTGCTGAATGCTGTACTTATAGAATTCTGATTTCTCTTGGCTTTTCTTTTTCTTCTATTGAGAACTTCTCTGAAATCCTTTTGTAGATCTTAAGAGATGACGAACATTGCATCATTCATTTTTTCATTTGACAAGAGATAAAGAGTTTTGTCCAAGGCTCAAAATATCGGTTTCGTTTTCATTTTCGGGCATGACCGAAACCGAAAATTTGAATTTCGGCCAAAAATTTCCTTTCCATACATTATTTTGACCGAAATTTCGGACCTTGATTTCGTTTCGGTGTGGACCGAAACTGATAAATTTTGGCCGATAATTTGAATTATTGGTTGAAATTTTGAACCATGGTTTTGTCATTATCTCTCCATTCATTCTCATAGTTCAATTTAATATCGTGAATATTTATAGCAAGGTATCAAAATTACCAATAACGTATCAATATTCGAAGCGATCGATATCACCGATGGTATTGGTATCGGTATCAATATCAGCCATACCATGGCAGTATCGGCTGATACTATCTCGGTATTGGCCGATATTGTATCGATGTCGATATAATCTTGTCATTTTCTATAATAATTTGTTTTTTTTTTTTTTTTTCAAAAAATGGTTTTGGTGTTGCTGATACCATATCGATATTGGTTGATACGTATCGCTCCCATGAACTGATACCCAGTATCGATACCGAGTTCCATAACTTGATTTATAGTCGGTGCCTCAGTGGAGTACTATCCACAACATTGTTAGAACAAATGGACTTTTTAATGTAAGAATATGCTAATTAGTTAAAAACTGCTCATATCCAGTTCTAAAAAAGATAACCTCCAACAAACCCATTTGAAAACCAAAATCTACGAAAAACACAACAGGGGAAAAAAGTTTAACATTTTTGCCAGGTTGATCTGTGCCAAACTTGAGCCTGTTGGTGGCGGCGCCAGCACTGCCCGCCCATCACTTGCTAATTTTTTTTTTCCTCTGCATAAAGGGCATATTTTTGGGATTTAAATAAACTTAAATGCCAAAGGGAGAGGGTTAGCCATAACTTAATTTTGATATTGACTCTCCCCACCAGTATCATAAGGTTGTCAAGCTTTGTGAAGAGCTTTTAATCCCTTGAATCCTGTCAAAAACTTACTTCCATACACCTGCCACCCACCCTCACCCACCGACCCACCCACACAAAAGAAAAGAACGGATCCCATTTTAATTGAGGAGCTAAGCTTTTACTCCATGGAATTGTCGCTAAAAGATGTTTCATATGCCTGGTAACCTTATGGTGCTTGTGGCACCCCATCATTGATCCCATTTTAATTTGAAGGTTTTGTGAGGAACTCCTTGCAAAAATCTCTCCACGACTCGAAGAGTAACACTAACTTACGGAAGAAGACTCGAAACTTCCCAAGCGTCCATCTCGGCAACTTGGTGAAAGCTCTTTCCAGTAAAATCATCATCGACTTATGCACTACCACAAAAGAACCTTGTAAGTTCAACAAATCCTTCATCAATATCAAAACTTAAACTATGCTTAAAGCCTTAAAGAAATGGAAAAAAATAATAATAAATAAATAGGAAATGACTGCCTCTTTACCAATTGGGGAGAGACAACCCCAACTTTAGGCCAAGCGGAATATCTTTTTAGCAATCCGATTTGTCGAAGTGGTAATTCAAATTTGAAGCCATCATAAACCAAAATATCACTTACCAGTTTGATCATTAAGGTTGCTCGGGATTTCATGATTACTTGGGTTTATATTGCGATGACTGGAGATGAAAGGGAGGGCCGGAATTACTTGGAAGACGGGAAAGTCTGCATGGTAACTAACTATACCTTCTGTTGATGGAGGGTGTTCCCAGGCTTGTTTTGACTTGTTCGTGAGTCTGGGCAGGTTTCTTGTTTTGAATTTGTCTCCAGCATCTGCTATTTGGGCCCTACTTCTTGTTGTTGTACTTTATTTCATTTTTTTAATGAGTTTTTTTCACTGATGGAAAAAAAACCAAAATATCACTCATTAGAGGATATGAACGGTTGTGCATATTTATTCAATCAGTGGATATTAAAGTGCACAAATCAGATGGTTCAAAACCTCTTATGAGCTTGATTCTTTAGAGGCAAATGATGAATGCTCAATTGTTTATAATAATCTGATCGGTAAATATGAAATGCCACTTGAGATGGTTTGGGCATGACCATAGGAGACTTGCAACAACTCATGAAGAAAGAATTGTTCCATTACAAACACAAGTAGGAAATAAGGGAATGTGGAGCTACGAAATGAGTGATCCTCAGTAAATATGATCTGAAGGTGACCCTCAATATCTATATATATATATATATATATATATATATATATATATATATATATATATATATTTCCAACTCAAAATAGGTAGGAAAGGTGAGGAATGATGGTGCTGATGAATCCAATCAAGAAAAATTGATTATATAAAAACGTGACGATTTCAATATTTTACTTAATTCAAACAATTAATCAATAAGAAACACTCAAGACAGTTATTAGCCAATTATTTCTGCAATTAAATAAGAAACTTATCAAGAAAATAACAAATTGTCATGATGATTACAAGATTTTACTTACTTTAAGACAATTAATCATCAATTTGAAAATAATTAATCAGTAGCATGGAAAATAATAATCAGATATGTAAATACATCAAAAGGGATATATTACTTGATTATTTGGCCATTGAATGAGCCAAAGCTCTGTCGAATCTGTCAAAGAGATTTCAACAAGTGGATCCTTCGTATCTCTCTCAAAATCCGGTGGAGGTTGGTACCTATAATCCAATAATCGCCAATAATTAGAAATTTTTATAGTTCAAAAACAAAAATCACCTTTTTCGATAGAATTGAATCCAAATAAACAAATAAATACTATGTACGTACCCCTCTTGGGAAGATTCCATGGCTCGAATTTCGATGTGACGATGCTCGAGCTATTCTGCAAAGAAAACGACAATGTATTGAATTCGTTAACATCAGAAAACCCTAGATTGTGGCTCAACTTTTTAAAAAAGTGATTCTGACAAAGCACTCCTATCAAAAACAGTTGTTATCAGAAATTGTTCCAAAGCTCTAACTTGTGGACCTGATTCTTTCAGGTGCCCAAGTTGAGTCTAACTCGGTCTACTCTTATCAAAATGGCAATCTGAAATTTATAATACTAAAATTTTTACCCTATGATTCCCTAAAACCCTATTCTACAGATCTTCATTTGAAGTTATCATGCTCAAAAACCCCATTATTGAGGATTGAAACGATTATGAAAATAGCAATTTCCTCCATAAAACTTCTTTAATTCGCTCTTCTTACGGTATATCTCATATTTTGTAATTTGTTGTAAAGGATGCAACGATATAGGATTTTTAGTTTTGAATTCGATAAATTATCTTTCCAATTATGATTGTGGATAATATTTGTGACGAGGAACGTCAAGATCGAGAGCATTGAAGTTGAACCGCAACAAATTTTCAACTTCAGGGGAAAAATAAAAATAAAAATAAAAATTACTGTTCACATGAACAGTGGCGGATGTCCGTGAATAGTGGCGGATGTCCGTGATGAACAGTGACGGACGTCTGTGAAACAATGACGGACGTTCGTGATTTTGCCCCTCACTGTATGTAGGTCACGGACGTTCGTGGGGCACTACGGATGTCCGTGGGCGTCGTAACGGGACTTCTAATTTAGAGTTTTTGTTGTGAAAACTTTCCTTTTTAGTGTTTTATTAGTATTAGGACTCTTTATTTCGAATTTTAATTATTGGTGGCCTATATATTGAGACTTGTAAAGACTTTTTAATTAATTATTGAATATTTTGAATGCTTTTATGCTTGAATATTCTTTGCCTGAGATGGGTTTGGTGTGAGGCTAAGGGAGTGATTCCCAAAAGCAATCTTTGTTATTTTCTCTATTATTTATCACTGTCTTCTTTGAATCTTTTGCCTTGTTGATCCCTGCTTGTTTTTCCTACATCTTAACCTATTAATTTCTTGATCCCTAAAACCATAAATCCCTTTCCGAATCCCAAATCAAACAGAGCCCAAAACCCTTTTTCTAAACAATAAACCAAACCATAAGCCTATTACAAATCATACACCTATTTCCAAAGCCCTAGTTAGAGCCTGCGAATCTACGTTAGATTGAAAACGAACGCCCAAGCCTGAAAAAAGCTAGAGTTCTATCTCTAAGCCGATCTCGCCTCAAATCTAATAGTACTTGCGCATCAGATTGGACCCTAACTGGATCTCGCGTGATCGACCAACCTGAATTCTCTGAACCCTAAGGCATTTAAGATAGTTTTGAGATTAAGCTTGATTTAATTTTATTTAATTTCGGCAAAATCGCATAAAATCATAATCACGCATTTTAGGGTTCCCGTCACGCGTCAATTTGACAGGATGTGTCTGCTATAGTTCTCATTTCTTTGAAAAAATCAGAATAAATTCTTTGTTCAATTAATCAATAAGAGGTCCATATTTTTCATCACTAAAGCTTCATAGCTTGTACGTTACTGCATATTTTCCAATTGGGTACCATTATTTACAACCCAAGATTCTCTCTTCTCAACGTACTTAAACCATTGACTGCTTTGCATCAGAAATGGAGATCTTTTTTGCCCCAATCTTCGATACAATAGATCTTGAGATCATGGGCCTACCATCAAATAATCATATTTTGATTCTACATCGCACACATCCCAAAAAATGAACATGATCATTGCATACATCAAACATGGTTCGTGGATCACTTTTCGGGATGTGGGACATGTGGAATCAAAATCTGACCATCTAATGGTAGGATCATGATCTCAAAGATCTCGTGTCAAAGATTAAGATGAAATACGATAACCATCATCTGATTCAAAGAGAACGTTTTAAGCACGTAAAACCCAAGTTGAGAAGGAAGAATCTTGAGTTGAAAATGCATAGTCTGTATCTCATTCTCTAAGGCACATAAAAATTTGCATTATTTGCTAACTATGAATTGGTAAAGCAATTGCTAGTGGAGAATTGGAGATGCAGCAGTGACAATTCTTGCTGGTGGGGATGGAGCAAAACAAATATACTATAATGCCTAAAAGTACATAGTATAGTTACAGGGGGCCTAAAATTGTCTCCTTGTTTTAGACAAAAAAGACCCCTTTGCCAAACGTGCTATAGACAAAAAAATCAAACATGTAATGCACCAAAAAAATCATCAGAGGATTAGAGTCATTTGATCAGAGCACATTAAAAATGACCACTTGATCAAAGAGGTAATGATCATCAAAATTTAGGTGCATAGATCGGATGGTTCAAATCTCGCAATGCATGTGATTTTTCAAGTCCAAGGGGTATCTCTCACCACAAGCTACAACATTGATGGCTCAAATAGGGAAAGGGTATCTCTCACCCATCTGTATCGCCACTCTAGGAAACAGCCATATAGCATTCATCTAAGAGGCCCCACACCTGGTCATAAAAAGAAAACATATAGCATTCAAAACCCTAATCTAGAGAGAGAGAGAGGACCTTGATTAGATTGGTGGGTTGATAAGTGCTTTGATTGGTGGGTGATCGATGCTCCGATTGCTCTTCACCGAGAGTCATTGAAACTGGAAGGGTTTAACTTTCAAGAGAGAGAGAGAGAGAGAGGGTTTGAAGATATAGTACTAATAAGGTTAATTTTATCATCTTTAAGGAAGCTGGTACGAAGGAGGCTATCGGTTCCGCATTAATTTTCTTTGGCGGTAACACCTAATCACAGATATAATAAAATCACATTTGGTTTTACTGTTCATTTTCTTTCCACACGCACTTGATGACCGTCTGATTTATATATATATATATATATTATCATTAGTTTTTTCACAATAATTATGATCATCAAGCGCTTCTTTACATGGCACCTTTTGATCATGTGATTGAGTGCCACGTAGTGGCAAACACATGATTTTCATAAAGGGGGGACACCTGGTAGTAGAATATATGTTAATAATTTTTTTACCTCCCTTAATTAGAAAACAATAGAAAAATCATTTTCTTTTTCTCCAAAATAATTTACAATTGATACTCTTGCAAATTGCAATCAAGTGATATACTTGCAATAGAAGCTTATGAGAGACAAACTAAGAAAAATCGGAGCCATTACTCGCACATACAAAGTTGGCCCTTGCACACAATTTAAAAGAAAAACTTGACATTTTGGAGACCTGTGTCATCTGAAAACACCATGTAAGCCGTCTAATTTGAAGTGCCATGATCTAAAGATCTTTTACAGAAGCGATTATACGAACACGATCTTTATCATAGGATTCAATGCAGTCAACCATTGAAACGGATTGACTGTTTTGAATCACTTAATTGAGATCATGTTCATGCCAATCTTTTGCAACATCTTTCGATCATGTCCTTGAAATCAGACGGCTTAGATGGTGTTTCCACATGGAAAATGTCCAAACACCAAGTCTTTCCTTTGACTTATGTCCAAGGGACAACTTTTGTATGTGCAAGAAATGGGCTCCCTTACCAAATGGTGTTAGAGAGCAACTTTAGATTGATATGCTCCACAAATAAATGATAATTTAGAAGCCCCAATAGCAAAAAAAATATAAATTAGGGATTTAAAGAATACATGCCATCATTTTTTTAGGGAAAGTGGGAATTTGGGGACTAAGGGATTAGAGAGGATGTTGAACGAGCAGTTTTTTACAGAGAGAGCCATTTGGAATGTATTCGGCTTTTCCCTATGCAATTGGACAAGTAATTAGTATATGCAATGTTTGATGTGCATGAATAAAATTTGACAACAACTAAACCGTGCCTGGTGCTAAGGGAAAATGGCGGATAAACCATGCCTAGTGCTAAGGGTTGGGGATTGGATATGCGGTAGGTGTCGCAATGTCAATTTCCGGCGTTGCTCGGTTTGCCACCGTCTTGGCTGCGACGCATCTCGATTGCAGGGCAAAACCGTTGCCTCCGTAGATGATGGGATTCCGGCATCGAGTAGAGAGAGGCAGACTGTTTTAAATGAGGCTCAGGTTCACGATATTAATCCGGGGTGGACGATTGCCACAAGGAAGAACAGACGGATTGTGTTACCTCCCTTGGTGTCTATTGATCGGCCAGGCTTAGCGGATACGATTGCGCCGCCTCTGAGGGGGCCTGTGAATATGTCGTCTCTGAGGGGGGCCGTGAATATGGATAAGCCGGCCGACTCCGGGTTTCTCCGAGTTGACATACCTCACATTCGCTCTCTCGCCGCTAATTTGAGACATTACTGGGTGGTTATCGACGCTAACAGGGATATACTTTCTCTATTCAATATACACATATGGATTAACTACAATTGGAAGATATCAGAAAGGCCTATGGTTTCTGCTATTTCTTCTGCTTCGTTCCTTTGGCGTTTCGGGTCAGAGGAAGAGGCCGCAGCTATCTGTCTCAAAAAGAAGGTCCTCATTGATAGTTGCCGGTTGTTTGTCGTCGGTGGGAACCTCGAGTGGGCGAGGTCCAAATCATTGAGGAGGAGGAGGGGGTCTGGCTACATATCTTCGGCCTTCCGATTCACATGTGGTCCCCGGAGGTGTTCCAAGGGATCGGTAACTGATGTGGTCGCTTTATCCGGGTCGATCGGCGATCGGCCGACCTCTGGATCACCTCCCATGTTCGCATTCTTGTGGCTGTCGAGAGCCTCGATCGGATTTCTCGTTCCATGGACGTGTTGGTTGACGGCCACGGCTGTCAGCTCTTGGTAGAGCTCGCTCGATAGGAGGGGACTGCCGTCGAGTTTTAGCCGGTCGAACCGGTTTCAGCGGCCTTGACCACCGGCAATGGCCTCGTAAATCCTCCAATAACGGTGGTTCAGCCGTTCACGGGTCCAATCCGACATGGAGGGACTTCGCTGGATCGGATTTCGACGGGAGGCGCGGAGGGGTGCCCGTCCTCATACTCGGCGCACGACTTGGGCATTTTTATCTCTTCGGCCTCGTCGGCGAGGGACGGCGTCGCCTTCCGTATCGTTCATTCTATTTCGACCAAGGGTTTGGAGCAGATCTCTAGTGATGCGGTGTCAATTGGTGCTCCGATTGGAGATCCGGTGGCCTTGAGGCGATCGACGGTCCTGATCAAATCCCACTTTGATCCGGATTTTGTACACTTGCACCGACAAGAAGTAGGTGAGAGAAAGGGACTGACGACGGTGTCGGACGAGGTAGGTGACCGTACCTGGGACCTGATGGAGATCGAGGTGGTCGGCCTTCCTGTGCGGTCTGCTCCTCTAGTTTGCAAAAAGCCTGCTAGGGTTTATCGAACAAGAAGACGTCTTACGCTGATACATAGGGGAGCGGGAAAGCCGGTGGAGGCGACACGTAGCCTGGCGACGGAAGGCTCTGGAAGCTCAGCGTCTACTGCGAAGGGTTTTGACCGCGGGACTACGGGCTGGAGGGGTTTTAACATCGCTAAGGGGATAGGGACACGTGGCCTCTTCTGTTCCGGGTCCGACGTGGGTCTTCAAAGGGAGGGCTTCGGCAGGGGGGTTTTAAGTGGCTTCGATGACACAGATTCATTGAGCGGGTTGACTTTTAGCCCGATTCCAACTGGAATGCTGGGATCTGGCTCTCGGCTTTGGACCGACTCGGGAACGCAGGTTATTTCCTAGTTTGAAGAAGGGGCCCAATCCTCTGTTTTTTATGACCAGCTCCAGCCGTGGGGTGGAACTACTAGAAGCGACCCGGAGGACTTTCAGTGGTGCGGAGCTTCACCAGGGGAGGACGAGGCAATAGCCTGCGAAGAGGGAGAGGTGGGAAGGATGGGGACCGAGGTGGTGCTTCAGGGGGGGGGGGTTGGGCCACTCACGGTTACCGTCGAGCAGAGACATCTGACAGTGGACGGTAGGCAGATGCTACCTTATCCTGTTCAATCGGAGTATGGTGAGTGCCTGGATTCCGAATTGGTGGTGGAAATTGATCGGCTGATCGATGTTGGGCGTAATCTCGGGATGACGTTTAAGGGGTCTCAGGTAGAGCTATGGGAGGTGTTCCGATCGATAATAACGGGCAAACAGATTAGTAAGAGAAAGCGGCGGGGTGGATCGCTGGAGCTGGCACAGTTACATTGGGGTATGTCGGATGGGAGAAGTAGGGGGGCTATGATCGGCAGTTGGTCGTTTTGGACGGGTGCAAATTAGTTCTATTATGAGGATACTATCATGGAATGTTAGAGGTATTAGCGATCGGCTGAAGCGGTCGGGGGTTAAGCAGGCGATCAAGGCGTACAAACTTGTTGTGGTTACCCTACAAGAAACTAAGTGGGGAAGCTACGATGGAAGGAAGGTTGCTTCGATCTTAGGGGGGGGCAGTTGGGACTGGATAGGAGTTGACTCCATCGGCGCTTCCGGTGGGATTCTCGTGGCTTGGTCGTCGGTTTTGTTTGATAAGGTTGATGAGGAATTGGGGGTTTTCTCGGCTTCCATGGTGCTGCGGACAAATAGGCAAGGAAAGTCTAGAGCTTTGCGGGAATTTACGGGCCGGTGACGGATCGTGAGAGGGGGGATTTTTGGTTCGAGTTGAGTGCGTTGGCTGCTCGATGGGATTTTCCACTTTGCTTGGCCCGGGATTTTAACACTATCCACTAGGATTTCGAGAAGTAGGGGGGCCTTGCCAACCTTCGGGTTATGAGGGATTTCAACTCCTTCATTACGGACTGGGGATTACTCGATATCCCGTTGATGGGGGCCAGATTTACGTGGTCTAGTTTACAAGATTCGCCATCTCTCAGTCGGTTGAACAGATTTCCTTGCACTACCGAGTGGTTAGACTTCTTCCCGGGTGCCTGATTGGAAGCCTTCGCGCGTGCCATTTCGGATCATAGGCCTATTGTTCTTACCTGCGACTCTCGGGGTAGGGGACCGTCCCCTTTCAAATTTGAGAATATGTAGCTGTTGCACGACGGTTTTTGGGAGAAGGTTCGGGGGAGGTGGGCGGAACCGGTGTCCATTGGGACTGCTGCCTTTCGTTTCATTACTAAGTTGCGTTGGACAAAGGAAAGAATTAAGGTTTGGAATAGGGATGAGTATGGGACGGTGCACGTTCGAAAGGAGGAATTGCTTTTGAAGTTAAAAATGTTAGATAATTTGGAGGAGACGAGAAATCTTTCGACGGATGAGAGGGAGGCTAGAGTGCATGCTAAGGCGGAGTTCAGTGAGACGTGTAGGGCTGAGGAACTTTGTTGGACGCAGAAAGCGAAGGCTAGGTAGTTCAAAGAGGGGGATGCCAACACGAAGTATTTTCATGCGGTTGCGAATGCTGGCAACAAGTCGAAATATTTGGGGAACATTACTGTGGATGAGGTGGAGTATACGGGCCACGACGAGGTGCGGGATAATATTGTGGATTTTTACGAACGATTGTACACGGATGAGGGTCTCCCGAGACCGGTTTTAGAAGAGCTGCAATTCAGGTCTATCTTTGACGAGGTTAGTAGGGGGTTGGAAAGCAAATTTACGGAAGAGGAGGTGTGGACTGCGATCAGGAGTGGTGGCAGCAACAAATCACCGGGGCCGGATGGGTTTACCATGGAATTCTATCGCGCATTCTGGGAGTGTATTAAGGTGGAGCTGATGAAGGTTTTTCATGAATTTCATTCTTCGGGTTATATTGGGAGAACACTAAATTCTACATTTATTGCTCTCATTCCCAAGATTCATGGGGCTGAAAATATCTTCGATTTCCGACCGATCAGTCTGATCAACTGCGTCTACAAGATTATCGCGAAAGTGCTGGCTAACAGGCTTAAGGGGGTGATGGGTACTATCATATTTGAGAATCAGGGGGCTTTCATTCATGGGAGACATCTTACGGACCTTGTGGCAGTTGCTAATGAGACCATTCATTCGGCATATGCTAGTTGTAGGCCGGCGGTGGTCTGGAAGGTGGACATGGAGAAGGCCTACGACCGGATTAATTGGGGGAATCTTGATTATATGCTTCAAAGGATGGGGTTTGGTGCCACTTGGAGGAAATGGATGCGCGGGTGCCATTCTTCTCCTTGGTTTTTGGTGATGATCAATGGGACGACGGCGGGGTACTTCAAGAGCTCTAGGGGTCTCAGGCAGGGCGATCCTCTTTCCCCTTTCCTTTTTAATATGATGGGGGAAGCTTTAGCTGGTTTGATCGGGTGTGCAAGGGTATTAGGTATGCTTACTGGCATCAGAGTCGGCGATCAGGGGAGGTTCATTACGCACCTTCAGTATGCGGACGATACGATTTTATTTGGGAAGGCGGATGTGATGAAAATTCACGCTATGGCTGATGTGCTCTCAGTGTATGAGGCGGTGTCAGGACAACGGGTTAATCTCCTCAAGTCTACAATTTCGGGTATTAGGGTAGAGGCGCAGGCTCTGACTTCCTTGACTGTTTCGGTTGGGTGCCGCATTGAGGGGCTGCCTATCAGATACCTGGGTATGCCGCTCATGATCAGAAAGCCCACGAGTCGTGACTGGCTCCCAGTGGTGCAGAGATTTGAGCAGCGGTTGTCGGCTTGGAAAGGCAGGTTGCTGAGTAGTGGGGGAAGGCTGGTCTTGGTCAAAGCGGTGCTCTCATCAATCCCCATCTTCTTTTCCTCCATGTTTAGGTGCCCCACTAAAATTATTGATAGACTGGAGCGTATTCAAAGGTCGTTTCTGTGGGAGAGGGCAGGCCTCAACAGACGATACCACCTCGTCAATTGGGACACTTGCCAGTTGCCTTTTGCTTATGGAGGGTTGGGGATTCGGAGTCTCAAGAGAACCAATGCGGCGATGCTTGGAAAGTGGATTTGGAGAGCGGAAAGGGAGGAGGAGAGGAGTAGTCTCTGGTGGTTGGTTTTGCGTGATAAGTATGGTCTCTCAGGGGGGAGTTGGGGGATAGATCTGTCTACCCACAGGAATACCTCGCCGTGGTGGAGGGATATTTCTCACACTTTGGAGGTTTTGGCTAAAGGGGTGCGGTACAGTTGGGGGTGTGGGTCCCGTATTCGTTTATGGGAAGATCCGTGGTTAGATGAGAGACCATTCAGGGTTATGTTTCCGAAAATTTATGCCCTTTCCTTGAACCCAGGTGGTAGGATAGAGGAGTTTGTGTCCTTTGCCAGTGAGAGAGTTATCTGGGATGTTGCCATTAGAAGATGCCTCAGGGACAACGAGGTGGGGTGCTATGTGGATTTGCTGAGTAGGCTATATGCGACACAACGGAACAATATTAGGGCTGATCAGAGGATTTGGGACCTGAATCGAGAGAAGTTTAGCATCAAAGCGCTATACCGGTGGTTATCGCGCCGACCGCTCATCAGTTTCGAGGGAGATGGTTATGGAAGGTACCCCTTCCTCTCAAGATTAGATTTTTCTGCTGGACGGTGTGTAAGGACAAAATACTTACCAGGGACCAGTTGATTCGGAGGGAATTGACGTCCCGACTGCGTGTGTTATGTGTTCCGACTGGGCGGAGTCCACCGCTTATCTTTTCCTTCATTGTCATGCGGCGAATGAGGTCTGGGGAGCCATTCTTAGAGCCTTCGGTATGTCCTGGGTGATGCCACAGTCTCCTTACGCGCTCATGCTGAGTTGGGAGGCGGCGAAGGTGGAAGGGGGAATAAGGGACCTTGGAGGGCAATGATGTTCGCCGTTTTGTGGAGCATCTGGTGCGAGAGGAACCGCAAAACCAAACCTATCGAAATGGTTATTAGAGTGTGACGCCTCTTCCCTGGGTGAGCGTGGAGGACAGGAGGACAACAGTCCCAATTTCTCTTGGGACCCGGGTTAATGTGTGGGTCCTAAGTGGTGTGCATTGTTCATAGAGATAGGACTTATGTTTTTGTTTTGTGTCGTTTGATTGTATACGGTTTCAGCGCCTTGCTGGTTTCTATATAATCTTTTATTATTGATAAAAAAAAAAGGGATTAGAGAAATTAGGGATTGGGACTTAGGGTTTAGGGACATTATGACTTAGGGATTTGAGGGTTTAGGGAAATTAGGATTTAAAAATTTAGGATTAGGGGGAGATAGAGTGTTAGAGAGAGAGAGAGAGAGAGAGAGAGAGAGACCTGAGTGAGGCTGTGAGGAGCTGACGAATGGTGATCCGATGGTGGCTTGGCAATGGCGGAACCAAGATTCTCATCTAGGTGGAGCGCAAGATGAATTAGATATATATTTTTTACAATAAATATAGATTTAAACTAATTTATATTATAGAATATAATTTTTATTAAATTTACATACAAATCAGTCCCTCATATCCTCATTGTAACGCAGTCTATTTCTATTATATGCTATATGACATATCTATATTTCAAGTCTCAAAATATCAAATTTGTCTCTTGAGGGTTTAGGTTTAGGGATTTACGATTTAGGGAATTAGGACTTTAGGCATGCAAGATTGAAGAAGGGCTTTAGAAATTAGGGGATTTTAACTAAAGGGACCAACTCTCATGACCGTCATTTAAGCACCAAAATGGTGTTTTAAATGATCTTACCCCATTGATGGTTTATGATGTAGATGATTCGAACCATCAAAGTGATAGCTTGTAGATTGAAGTGCAACTAGCCCAAAAATTGTGTTTTATGGAGATTTAAACCATCCGATTGTGGAGCCATTATCTCTAACTAAATTATCCACATATCTTACAAAATAATTCACATATCCTAAATATAAATTAAAACTTTTTTACTCAATAAAATAGAATTACATAAATTTAAATTTAGACAAGACAAATTACCTCCCTTCTAGCAGGATCCGACTCAAATCCTATTGAGTGATCCGACGAATCCGATTTCAATAAAATCTATATAACAAAATTTAAAATACAATTAATATTTTGGATGTTTAAACATCATATCCAACAATTTATAAATAATTTATTTGACCAATTAGAAACTAGATTCGGATTTATAATCTCTTTGGGGCCTTTCATCGAACAACTCCAATGCATGATATGCATCCAATAAAAGGTTTGAGTTTCTGCAATCTCAGAACTTGAAGAAAACAAGTTTGGGTTTCTGCAATCTCAAATCTTGAAGGAAAAAAAAAAAACTCCAATAAAAGTACAATCACAATAAATAAATAAATAACTCCAAGTCGGGTGTCGACCGTATGGTGTGGGGTCATCTGCAGGAATCTGATCACCAATTTAAAACACACAACATCTCCTACCACAACTTATGTGGTAGAGATTTGTATTCAGTGCCCAACTGCCCATCTATCATAACTAGGGCCTGTGGACCAGAGAGAGAGAGAGAGAGAGAGAGAGATAAAAGAAGGCGAATAAAAAGAAGAGAATAAGAAGAAGAGAGGGCTGAGGCAGTAAGGCCTGGGAAGGAGATCTTACCGACTACTATGAGAGAGTAGGCGCAAGAGAGGGCTTCACGTCACCAGTGTTAATTGTGGGCGAGCAGAGCCGAGAGGACAAAGAATGGGCGTGGGTGCACTAGTTTTGGGTCGATTTTCAGAGAGAGAAATGAGGGACGCCCGTTTACAAAATGAGTTTAGGAGGGCAACGGGCAGGGCATATATCTCTAACTTAACGAGGTTATTTAATTTTCTTTTAATTTAATATTTTTTTTTGGAGTTTAAGAGTGTGGGCACTCGCCCGCACTCGGCAATACATAGTTCCGCCCTTGCTTGTGGCCCTGGAGCAGCGCCCGCGGTCGACTGGAGGCCGTTCAAAGATGATGGGCCTCGGACGAAGTACAGGGAGGCCCATTTGTAAATTTTTCAGGGGTGTTTTCTAAAGGGAGGCCATTATTTGCACACCTTTTTCAAGTGCTTGTACCGAATTTAAGAGAAAGACTTGGTATTTTAGGGACATGTGATATGTAAAAATGTAATTTGGGCAATCTAATTCGAAGTTCATGATTAACATATCCTTGGTACGTAAAATTGGAGCAAAACATAATACTTGTCATATGATCGATTGTAGTCATTTGTTGAATCATATAATAGCCTTTGACACCATTTAATCAAATGATAAAAATTATATTTTGCTCTAATCTTTCTAAAGTGAAAAGCTAGTACATGTAAAGGCCTTACGTAAACTACCACTCAAGGATTAAAATTTCAGGTTAAACTTCGGTTTCGGACATGTTTGAAATTAAAATTGAAATCTGAAATTTTTACCCCCATATATTAATTACCGATAATTTGGATTCTTGTTTCAAATTTGGGGGCGTTTTGCCAAAAATTTAAAATTTTGGCCAAAATTTTATCCATTCTACTAGTAGCAAAATGCACGTCCGTTGCACATGGGAGCAAAGGTAACTGTAGATTGCATTTTGTTACGAAGTCTTTTTTTGTGTCTAAATGATCTAAGAGATTATCGAAAAATATTGAAAAGGAGCCATTACTTGCACACGTTGTTTAAGTGATTGCACCCGATTTAAAGAAAAATTTGGTATTTTTGGAACATGTGATATGTAAAAATGTAATATGGGTTGTCTGATTTGAAGTTCATAATCAATAGATCTCTGGTACATAAAATTGGAGCAAAACACGATACTTGTCATATGATCTATTGTAGTCAACTGTTGAATTATGTAATAGCATTTGACTCTATTTAATCAAATGATGAAAATTATATTATATTTTAATCTTTTGCAATTGATATCTTTAAATCATGGCCTTCAAATCAAATAACTTAGATGATATTTTCACATAATAAAAGTGGCCAAACTTGCAAATCTTTCTTTTAAATTCAGTGCAATCACTGAAAAGTGTGTGCAAGTAATGGCTCCCATGTTGAAAATGGTGTTAGTTGTTGAGTGCCTTTTCATGAAATTTATATGCATGGCTCCCATGTTGAAAATGGTGTTAGTTGTTGAGTCCCTTTTCATGAAATTTATATGCATCAACACAATAGAGTAGAATAAGCTTTGATTAATTTGTCTGGCGCCCACGTCTCATCTAATTTATCTGGCGCACATGTCTCATTGCTCTATCGTCCTTCTCTAGCTTGCTTATAAATTCGTTATAAGAAAGGGATTGAATCTTCTCACTATCATTTAAGTACGAAAATGATATTTAAATGATCTTATACTATCAATGATTTAAGATGTGGGTGATTTGAATTCTCAAAGTGATAGATCATAGATTGAATTAAAGCGGGCCCAAAGATGGTGTTTTAGGTAGATTTAAACCATCCGATCCATGGAGTATAATATCAACGGTTGTTTTTTGTTTTAATGAATGATATTAAAGTTCATCAATCAGATGATTCACATTCACTTATCGGCTTGTTGTACAGCGCTAGACATAGTCTATAGATAGATCACCACTTGGAAAATTTAGATTGATCATAGATGTATGCCAAATGACATAATGATAGATTAAACTTCAATGGTGCAAGAAATAATGTCTAATTTTAGTGTATAAGATCATTTAACATCTTTTGGTGTTTAAATGTCGGTCAAAGCCATTATCCCACGATTTATTGTTTGGAATATTTCCTACGTTTACCTTTTTACCCACCGTATAACCTTATTTTACAATGTGACCATATTTTACATAAACTTTAGATGCATTTTACCTATCGTGGTGTTTTGTTAGTAAATGATCTTATATTCAGCAGTGTGTCTCTTGAATGTGATTCAAAAACGGCAATACCAAATAGAGATGAAGCTTTAGAGATCCATTTTACTATCTGTGATATAAGTGCAATATCTCATAGATTTAGTTCTTTTGATTGTTCACATCAAGGATCAAAATTTTTGTTATCATTTCAGTTTTGGTCAAAATTTTGATTTCGGAAGGGACCGAAACCAAAATTTCAGCCAAAAATTTGATCCCCATATAAAAAATACCGAAATTTCAATTCAAAATTTCGGTTTCGGTGGGAACCGAAACCAAAAATTTCGGCCAAAATTTTGATCCTTGGTTCACATGTGAACAGAATAGCCAATGGTGCAGCTGACAAGCTAGCCAAATATGGCATAAACTTTAGTGAGGAGCAGATTTGGGTGGAGGATATTACCCTCCTAGGTAAGATATGACTGAAATCCTCATTTTCCATATAAGAAAAAATAACGCGACTATGACCAACCCGCTTTGCTAGGGCCGAGTTCAACCCCAACAGTTCGGGACAAATTTAAACCCAACCCGACCCGTTCAAAGCCCTAATAGCAATCAATGGGCTTTGGACATTGGCACCTCCAGAAAATCTGTTGGTGGAAATAGAGAGGTACCCTCAAAATAATTTATTTCTTTTAAAATGTGTGCAAGAGCCAACTTTGTTTGTGCAAGTAATGATTAAGTGAAAGGGTACATTTATTCACGCCTACAGGTTTACTGAAGCCCACTCCAATCCATTAACTGATTGGAATTACGAGATGGAGATCATTTGTCACTCCAATCTTCCATAACATGGATATTGAGACCATGAGCGCACCATTAGACGGTGAGTTTTTTCATTCCTGGGACAAATATAAAAAAGTGACTTAAAATCAAATGACACACATCACACTCAAATATGATTTTAGGGACATATTTTTAGGATATGTGTCACATGAAATAAAAACTCACCGTTTAATAGTAATCTCATGGTCTCAAGATCCATTGTGTCCAAGATTAGAGTGAAAAATAATCTCCACCATCTGATTCCAACCAGAATGGGTTTGAGTGGTATTCAAATGTAGGCGCATGTAGTAAACTTGTAGGTGAACAGAGGTGTCCTAAGTGCAAATGTTTGATGCTGGTCCATTCAAAACAAATTGTACTTACATCAGTTGATCATTTCAAACAATTAAAATTTTCATTCAAAATTAATATAGGATTTTTTTAGTGAGTAGGGCTCTCCTAAAAATAATTAGTGATGGAGGGTTCTCTCTCTCTCCTAAACTCACCAACATGGCAAAAGTACCCTTAAGACCTATCAGACGGCTGTCCAGTTTAGGGTTTTCTCTCTCAAGTATATCCGATGGCCGTCAAGTTTATCAGACGCTCGTCCAGTAGTTGACTTTCACCCAGTATATCAGGCGGCTGTTCAATGCATCTTGGTTCATTTTATAACAGTAATTTGGTCTTGCGGCAGGAAAAAACTCTCCATCGCTAATTGTTTTAAGGAGAGTCCTCTATCACTAATTAGTTTGATGGACTCTTACTGAAAAAATCCTTTAATATAATTTCAATTATATTCCATCAATCAAAAGAAAAATTATATTCCAGGATGCAATTTTAATGAATCTATGCATTTCGCAGCAAAGTGTACACTGTAAGGTGCATATCGACAGAGTTGTGCAAATGGCGTGAGGTGGTGAACTAGTAGTCCTACCCATTTTCCTTTAACTGCAAACAAAAATCTCCTCTACTTATTTCGGTTAATTTAGGTTCAGGGTCGACTCAGATCCATAGAAGATCAGGCCGAGTTTGAATATGGGATGGGTCTAATTTACAAGTTTGTGTTACACTCAAATATAATATAAGAACCTTTATTTGCACCCACTTAATCTTTGAGGACGCTTATGGTGAAAACTATTAATTGCCTTGAATGAGACGATGGAGATTGTTTTTCGTCCCAATCTTCAACACAATAGATCTTGGGATCGTCTTGTATCATCAATCAATCATTCTCACTTCACGGGCAGATATGGGGCAGATATCCCCAATAAGGGCAAAGGGCTTGTAGCATGATGGAGGTTGACAATGTTGCAAAGTAGCACACTAGAAGGTTAACAATATTGCAACATCAAGGTTACGAGTTCAAGCCTAGCTTATTTATAAAAAAAGAGTAACCAGAAAACCATGTGGCTTACATTATGCCGATTTTTTGGGATGTTTGCCAATTGAAATAAAAAAAAGACCATTGGATGGTCAGCCCCTGATCTCCAAATCCATGTGTGGAAGATTGGGACAAAAAATGGTTTCCACCGTCTGATTCAAAACAGTCAATGGTTTTTAATGAAGGTGCCCTCAAAGATTTTGAGTGCAAATAAAGGTACTCATAAAGTATTTATTTTCTCAAATTAGAGAAAAAACTCTCTAAAGCGTGTTAAGATTTATGATGACACCCTCATTCTCTGGCGGGTATCCAATATGTCATCTTAGGCTGTGTTTGACATTACTCTTTCGAATTGAATAAAAGAGTTGCTGCTACTCTTTGTTGTTGCAAATGAATATGGGAGAGAGAAGGATTAAAAAAGAAAAAAGGTGACGCTACTATTTGGAACATGAAAAACAACCCTCCTTAAAAGAGTGTGAAAAATGGTTATTTTCCCTATTTCAAAGCATAGCTTTCCTTTCATTTTCTTCCAATCCTTCTCTCCCCACATCTCTTTCCAATAATAAAGAGCAACCGATGCTCTTATCTACTCTCCTAAAGAGCAATGTCAAACACAACTTTAGATTACTTGGGTCAATTTCATGTTAGAAGTTTCTATTTTTGTGGCTGTCATTATGGTCAACCCATTAATCGGTGAATAGTGTAAGATTAATCTTGAGATGTGTAGTTGTTAATTCGGTGAGTTTGAAGAGAATAAGCAACTAATAGTTAAGTCTTTTAGTTATGGTATGATTGTGATTTATAGTCATAATATAATTAGTAATTTAAGTTCTTAATCAGAAATGACTCTTTGGCTATAAATATAAGGGGTGCTTGGTCCCAACGATTGCTCGACATAATTCAATCCTTCTTATTAGCAAAAGCATTCCCATTATACTAGGAGATATTGAGAGCGAGGAGATCGTTGAAAATCGGTAACCCACTATTAATAACTCATACTCAAGGTGCACACATATATATTTAATTTATGGATTGTTAATTTATTGTTTTTGATTGATCATGCGCCTAGATCCTAGAGCATATTTTGGATGGTCGGATCGATAGATCCATAAAGATCCATCAATTAGTATCAGAGTCATGAATGGTGTTTGATCGATCAAAGCATTAGAATATGAGTTTTATATTGTGTACCTAGTTTTAGGCTGCCGAAATTTTTGATCGTGCAAACGTGACCATACACACAAAAACGCACCTTTTTTGATTCGGAGATGTATGAATTTCTTCCGATTGAGAAGGCCGTTTTGGGGTTCTGATTCCCAGACACCATGTCGTTTTGGAACAAACTCATGAAACAAGTCATGAGGCATATGGTCACTTTTCCATTGAATTAGCAAACCCACTTTACAATAAATATTAAATTAAATAAAACAATAAAAGAGGTCGGTGATTTCTTAAAGTCGGTGGTTGTTTGTTTGTTTGCTGTTATTTTGGAGAAGACGACAAAAGTATCGTAGGTCGGTGATTTCTTAAAGTCGGTGGTTCTCTGCTTTTTTTTAAGCAGTAGTTAGTTAGGTCTCTGGTTCCGTCTTTTGCATGACGAGGTTAAATGGGCCCAGAGACTTGGCCCATCGTATACTTCCTATATATGCATGACCCGACCCACTTTGTGACATGGCCCATGGACCCTTATTAAGGCCCACATCCGACTTAGTTTGTGACTCGGCCCGATCCAGCCCATGGTTCGGTCTGGTCCATCACTTAACCCGGCCCATGATTTATGACCCAATTTGGCCCGTTAAACACAACCCGTTTGTCCTTAAGGCCCAATTGTGACTCGTACTATTTCTTATTCTTTTCGGGTAATTTCTGGACTATCTATTGGTTCGATTTTTGGACATTATATATGGATTTTAACTTTTTCGAGTGTTTTGGATCTGTTTTTTAGGTCTATTTTTGAAAAGGAGCTCTTTATTGTAACGTTTGACATGGCATGATGTCCCTTTTGATAATTTTAATTGGATAATTATTGTATTTTTTGAGTGCTTTTACTTAAGAGTTGAGTATTGCGATTGTGCTATAGAACCAAGGCTGCTATTTATATAATATTATCCCGATTATTATTAAAATTTTGGCACTTACCTACAATATGAGCTAGATTTGGCTACTTGCATCTCTTAAAGTGACTTAATTTTTTTTATTATAGCATTTTGTGATCATCTAAAATATTATCAACCCCAAATAGAAAATGTGGCTTGAAAATATTCTTCTGTCTAACGGTGATGATCTTTCCTAATACCATGATTTTTATAGTGAGGTTTATTTTTGTTAAAGATCGTGTTGCAAATTTAGTCAAAGTGTATAGTAAACGTTGATATAACAACTTAAGAGATTCTTCTGCCCAACGGTGATGAATCACTTAATGTTATGTAATGGTTGTATTTTACTATTCATTATTTTGTGTGTGAGTACTGCTAGAGTGTTGTGACTCGACCCAACGGAGGGTCACAACGATATAATAGGTACAACAATCAATAATATCGATTGAGGAAATGACTAGTGTGTTATGACCCGACCCAACCGAGGGTCATAATGATACATATTGCTTCTCAATAAAACAACATTGATTTATTTATTTCATTATTATATTCCTTACTATAACTAAATCACTTTAAATATATCCTTGTGGAATGGATCGTTGCTATAGTTATATATCGACATAATAAAACTCTTAATTATTGTGCAACATTGAACCCGTCTTCTATTACTAATATGATTAGTGAAATGGAATCTTTGAGTGGCTCAAACTATGGTAAATGGAAGGAACAAGCCCAAATTATTTTAGGCTGCATGGATCTTAACTATGTTATACGATCTGATAAACCCAATGTGCTCACCGCTGATGCCTTAGCTGAGGATCTGGCAGTAAACAATATGAATTTAGAAAAATGGGATAAATCAAATTGTATGAGCCTCATAATCCTAAAGAGTTTTATTACTAATGCGATCTGGGGAGGTATTCCTGACTCGCATAATGCAAAGGAATACATGCAAGTCATTGAAGAATAATTTCATGGGACTTCTAAAGTACTTACTAGTAGTCTTATTGTTAAAATGAGAACTATAAAATATGATGGTCATAGTGGCGTACAGGAGTACATTATGAGAATGAGTGACATGACGACTCAATTGAAAGAAATGAACATAGATTTTTCTGAAGATTATCTTCTTCACTTCATTATGACTTCTCTTCCTGTACAATTTGGCCCGTTCAAGATTAATTATAACACGCAGAAAGAGAAATGGAAGATGAATGAGCTAATCGCTCACCGTGTCCAAAAAGAAGAAAGACTTCAGGCTGAAAAATATGAAAGTGCTCATTATGCCGCTTTTGTACCATCAAAAGGAAATTTCAAGAAAAAAAATGGATCATATAAAGGAAAGAACATGAAAATTTTTTCACCGAAAATCAAACAAGGAGAAACAAGCGTATCTATTTCTGGCATCAAGTGCTACTTCTGTAAGAAGAAGAGACACATAAAAAAGAATTATCAGAAATACAGAGATTGACTGGTTAAGAAAGGTAATGACCTAGTCTTAGTGTATTTTGAATCACTTTATATTGATGCTCCACACAATACTTGATGGATAGATTCTCGTGTAACTATTCACATAAGTAATTCAATGCAGAGATTTCGATCCGACAGAAAGTTAAGTAAATGCGAACGAACTATCAAACTTAGAAATAAAGTAGAAGCAGACGTGGAGGCCATTGGGACTCTTCGTCTTATTTTAGATAGTGGTTTCATTTTGAATTTAATTGATACTATTTATGTTCTAAGTATCACTAGAAATCTTATCTCAATTTCTAAATTGGGTTCATTAGGTTTTGAATTTAAATTTGGACATAATATTTTTATTCTATTACTTGATTCCGATATTGTGGGTGGTGGCTTATTAGTGGGCAATCTTTATCAGTTGAACTTGGACTCATCTTACGCCTAATCTTTAGTTTCTATGTATATGGATGATAAAGTTAGTAAGAAACGAAAACGAGCAATCGACAACTCCTCCATTTTATGGCATAAATGTTAAGGCCATATATCTAAAGCTAGAATAGAGAGGTTAATTAAAGATAATATGATCGATGAGCTCGATTTCTTTGATTTTAATATTTGTGTTGCTTGCATTAAAGAAAAACTCACAAAGACAAATAAGAAATGAGCTATCAGGAGCTTGAGTTTGCTGGAAATAGTCGACACTGATATTTGTGGACCGTTTCTAACTCCTGTTATTAGTGGCTAAAAGTATTTTATTACATTCATTGATGAGTATTGTCGTTTCGGTTATATATTTCTCATTCATGAGAAATCTGATGCCCTGGATATGTTTAAAATCTATAAAGTCGAAGTTAAATTACAACTCAATTCGAAGATTAAAATTATGAGATCTGATAGAGACGAAGAATACTATGATAGATAGTCTGAAACAGGTGTAATCCAGGACCATTCACCTTGTATTTATAAGAGTATGACATTGTCGCTCAATACACCATGCCAGAAACACCTGAACAGAATGGTATAGCTGAGTGACGAAATCGTACTCTTATGGATATGGTGAGAAGCATGTTGTGTAACTCTAAGTTGCCTATTTCCTTGTGGGGAGAAGCCTTGAAAACAGCGGTGCATATCCTGAATCAGGTTTCTAGTAAGGTAGTTCCCCAAACTCCTTATGAGCTATGGGTAGGAAGAAAACCGACTCTAGGATATTTACACATTTGGAGTTGTTTAGCTGAAGCAAAGGTGTATAATCTACAATTGGAAAAATTGAATCCTAAAATTATAAGTTGTCATTCTGATAGGTTAAAAGGCTACAGATTTTATTGTCTCACTCATAGTACCCGGATTGTTGAGACTAAATATGTTAAATTCTTTGAGGATCGTGAGAACAGTGGGAGTGTTGAGCTTAGAAAAATTACTTTTGAGGAGAATCGAGTTATAATTTATATCCATTTTATCCAAAAAAAGGTGGCACCAATACCTGTCATTCAAGATATTATTGATGCACCTACGATTATACCTATTAAAACACCTCACATTAAGGAGACTCTTGCTCTTATGGTAATTGCGAATGATCAACCAGTGTGTAGATAAGAGAAAGCAAAGAAGCCAACCATTTCTGATGACTATATCGTCTACCTCAATAAGAGTGAATGTGATTTTGGAAAGGAATCAGATCATATTTTTTTTAACCAAGCTATGAAGAGCGACAAATCCACTTAATGACTCGAAGCTATGAAAGATGAGTTGGAATCAATGAAACATAACTTGATCTGGGATATTTGCGAGTTACCTGAAGGAGTTAAGCTTATAGACTGTACATGGATATGTAAAACTAAACAAGACTCCAAAGGTAATGTAGAAAGATATAAGGCTAGGTTAGTCGCCAAAGGGTTCACTCAAAAGGAGGGGATAGACTATAAAAAAAAATTTCTCCTGTCTCTAGAAAGGAATCCTTTCGGATAGTCATGACATTAGTAGCTCATTTTGACTTAGAATTGCATTAAATGGATGTTAAAACAGCTTTTCTGAATGGTGACTTGCATGAAAATGTCTTTGTGACACAACCTGAAGGTTTTCAGGTTAAGGGGGAGAGTTATTTAGTTTGTAGACTCAAAAGGTCTATATATGGTTTAAAGCAGACATTTTGACAATGGTACTTAAAATTTCATAAAGTCATTTCAAAATTTGGTTTTAAAGAAAATATTGTGGATCAATGCATATATCTCAAAATCAGTGGGAGTAAGTTTATCATCCTTATTTTGTATGTTGATGATATATTGCTCGCGAGTAGTAATTTGAGCATGTTATATAAGACAAAAAACTTTTTATCAAAAAATTTTGATATGAAAGATCTTGGTGAAGCTTCCTATGTGATAGAAATTGAGATTCATCGAGATAGAGCCCGTGACATATTGAGATTATTTCAAAGAGCTTATATTGATAAAGTTCTTAAAATATTTAACATGTATAATTATTCTGCTACTGTTACCCTGTCATTAAGGGTGATAAATTTAGTCTACTTCAGAGTCCCAGGATCAATTTGGAGAGAAAACAGATAGAGATAATTTCCTATGCATCAACAGTTGATATTAAATATCTTATTATAAGAGAGAAAATTCAGAATCAAATTATATCTGTTGAAAAGATAAGTACGACACTCATATTGGCTGACCCTCTCACTAAAGGCTTACCTCTCAAACTCTTTTCTTAGCATATTGCGCGCATGAGATTGAAGGATAATTTTAATAGCCTTTGAGAGTAGATGTATAAGAGTGAATACATTTGTTTAAATTGATTCAGAAATAAGAGTTATTTATTTGCTTTTCCTTTTTTATACAAATAAAATTTTGGAATATATGGTGCCAGTAGATGACAATAAAGTAGGACCAATAATAGATTGAGTTTATATGTAATCACCATTCAATTTATAAACTTGCAATCTATGTGAAATCATATTAGTTGGAATCCATATCGGTGATGAATTCTAATGTAGTAACTAATGAACGGTCATGTGTCGATGACGTGATATATTGACTACATTGATTCTATGTTAGAATTCTCATTGGACCGGATTGATTATAAAGGCTTTAATTGAGATTGATTAGAACTTACCATTCAAAGATAGTTAGCTAACATTTGGTAATCGGAGTTTATTGATATAGAGTGGCCAAGTGGGAGACTGTTAGAAGTTTCTATTTTGGTGGCCGTCACTATGGTCAACCCGTTGACAGGTAAATGGGGTAAGATCAATCTTGAGATATGTAGTTGCTAATTCGGTGAGTAGGGCTGCAACAGAGCCAAGCCAGCTCGACAACTCGACTCGGCTCGACCCGAAAAATAAGAGCTTTTTCTCTTTAAAGCTCGGGTCGAGAGCCGAGCTGAGTTGGACAGTTTGTAACTCGAATGAATAGAGCCGAACGTGAGCTAAGGCCGGCTCGACCTAACTCGGCTCTTTGACTCGATTTATATATATAATAAGTAATTAACTTTGAGAGGTCTATTTTACCCTTCAAAGTAACCGTTTAAGTTTATCTAACTGTTACTTTGAAGGGTAAAATATGAACTTTTGCCCCACTGTTACTCCTACCTACGACTGGCTCCTGCAACTCAACTCCTACTTCTCTCTTGTTGTTGAAGCTCTCTCACCTTCTCTCTCTCACAGAGTCACAGTCTCACGCATACGAGTTACGCCAATCGGATCATGAAACTCAACTCCTACTTCTCTCTGATTTGAGTGATTTCTAAACCTCTCTCACCTTCTTTCTCATGCATACGGGATACAGCTGCCTCCTCTCTCTCTCTCACACGCAGCACCAGCCGCTGTCGGGCGATTGCCAACAGGCCCAACACCAAGAGGGCAAGAATTGAATCTCCGACATTCGTTATATATTTCATATGTTGCGTTATGTTTAATCGTTCAATTAAATCTTTTATAGAATGCATATTTAATTGAGTAGAAGTTTTAAAAAGTACTAAGAAGAATTTTTTTATGATAAAACATTCTTGGCTCGAAGCTCAGCCCGAGCCAAGCTTCGAATTTTCGAGCTCGATGAGCCTAAAGCAAACCTTAGTTCGCTCATAAGGTAGAGTGAAGCTAGAAGGACCGACTCGGGCTCAGAGAATAAACAACTAATAGTTAAGTCTTTTAGTTATAATATGATTGTGATTTCTAGTCATAATATAATTAGTAATTTAAGTCCTTAATGGAAAATGGTTCTTTAACTATAAATATAAGGGGTGCTTGGTCCCAACGATTGCTCGACACAATTCAATCCTTCTTATTAGTAAAAGCATTCTCATTGTGCTAGGAGATATTGAGAGCGAAGTGATCGTTGAAGATCGATAACCCACCATTAATGGCTCACACTCAAGGTACACACACACACATATATATATATATATATATATATATATATATATATATATATATATATATATATATATATATATAATTTATAGATTGTTAATTTATTATTTTTGATTGATCATACGTCTAGATTCTAAGACATATTTTGGATGGTCAGATCGATAGATCCATAAAGATCCATCTTCTCAAACCACTAACCTTGGTACATGCACCGTGTAGATTGCAATTTATGGCCATTTGGAGCATAGGAGATTGACTGAGCACCGTCACTAGCGCTCGGTTCAGTTACCAATTCCGCTTTTTTTTATCTCTTGGCTTTGGAATGGAGTGAATGTTGAATTACTGGTAGGTGGTAGGTGCAAGGTATCAAATATTGACCGATACTTATACGTATCGGTTTTTCGGCAAACCGATGAGTATCAATATCCAAGCCAATACCTATTTTTTTTTTTATTAAATAGGCCAATACATATCGACTGATTCATGGAGGACCGATACCGATTTTGTTACCTTGGTTAGGTGCATGGCTTCATCCATTCATGAATGTGGAAACTGATGATCATCAACTTGAGATGTTTGATCGTATCTTCAGACCCAAATCCATCGAATCTCTAGCTAAACATGGCGTAACCTTTGGTTCGATTGCAGGTTTCCCAGAAGTTTAGTTTCAAAATCAGATGATCGCAACACAATAACTTGACCGTTATTCCTAAGTGGAAAATAGATCATACCAAGCGCAACTAAAAGAAACAACAAAAATTCTCATATATACAGTTCATGTCGAACAACTTCATCCACATCACATCACCTGACCTTTAAACGCGCCCACCCAATCTTTGAGGTCGCCCACATTGAAACCCATTGACTACTCTGAATGAGATAATGAAAGGATCTCAAGATCATAGGCATACCATCAGATGGTCAAACCTTGATTTCATGTGACACAAATCCCAAAAAAGTGATCGAAAAACCACATGACACTCACCTGATTTGATGGTCACTTTTTGGGGATATGTGGCATGTGAATCAAAATCTGATAGTATGATTGTGTGGAAGACTAGGGTGAAAAACGATATCTCCATTATCTCATTCAAAACAGTTAATGGGTTTTAAGCGTGGGCACCCTCCAAGATTCGGTGGGAGCATTTAAAGGTACTTGTCACGTATTTGTAGTTGAAACTACATCTCCTAGAACACAGATCAGCCTATCTCCAGGTCCACTATATTTCAAAGGTTACCACCACAACTACCCAATTTATTTTTATTTATCATTATTATAATTTTTTTTTAAGGCGAGCTGAGCTTAAACCTACGACCAAAAGGTTGCAATCTTGTCAACTTTCCATTGGGCAACGGGCCAATCCCCAACCCCAGTTACTACAAAAGTGAGCTAAACGGAATCAGTATGCAGCTAACACTATTCAATAGGCTTTTGAGACAGTAGCACAATGAAAGGTTGACACTATTACAATAACAAGGTCGCAGGTTCAAGCCCAACAACTTACCTATAAAAAAAAACCAAAACATAAGAAGCTAACCATATTCAATAGGGATCATAGTACACTACAACATGAAATTTGAACATAATCTACTTATGATGTCAAATAAAAGATCATTTACCTAGTTCACATCGATCACTTAATTCATATAGTTAATTCAATTTGTCTCACTGCTGATATACATAGGAATACTGCAAAAAAAAAAAAAAAAAAAAAGGAAAAAGAAAAGAGCCATGATCTTATGATAGGAAAATGGACGATGAAACAATCTGTCTTTTCACTGTTTTTTTAAAAATAAAGTTGAACACTGGTGATCTCATGGTGGTCAACGTTAAAAAAAAAGAACAATACTGGATTGATCCTGTCTATGTCCTTGTTTTTGGGTGTGCCACGTGGAACAAAAAAAGGGCATTGGAATAGAGTTCAATCTCTAGAAATGGATCAGGCACCCTTTTCGATATATTGAATACAAAAATAATGGCATTGTTTCATTATCGACAATATTAATCATGCATAATAAAATTACTACCAGGCTCTCGGTTGATAGGTTCACTCCACCAAACAACTGAATTTTTAGTTACTCATGTGGTATCGGAATGTCTGCAGACTGCACAGTTGTTTGCCTCTCGCCATATATGCATCACATTCCAGCATCCATTCCCCGGAAGTACTAATGCACCGATACGAGAGTAGTGTACCAGTTTCTTAGCCATATATTTTCAATTCCGCGATTAGCAACAATGGTAAACAGCAGCATCAATCAAACTTTGGAGTTCAAGAACAGTTGCAGTTGGGCCTTTAAGATATATATATATGTTGCGTTTCTGCATGCGAAGATCTGATCTTTCGCAGTAAATCAATAATTTAAGAAATTCTAATAACTAAATGAAATCAATCGGATTGGATACACATACCTCATCAATGTGACCATTTGGCTCAAGTTTGGAGAATGCTAATAAGAGATGGTGGTAGGCATGAATCCAGTAAGTCTTTAGGTACTCCCATATGCTTACAGAAATACATTAACCAAAATGCTGATTTCATGACCTGAAAATTATGGCGGTAGCCATCAGTAATAGGTCTTACTAGGTGGATATTTTATGAACAATAAAATGACAAAAATGGATGATATTGTCTACTTTATTTCATTTATATCATGAATATTTCTTCAAGATACCTAATGCATGGCTTTAAAGTTTGCCTGAAATGAATTGTTTCAGGTTTCAGGTGTGAATGAAACGATTCAGGTTAAGGCTTCTTTGGGGGGTTATAATTGTAGACAAGCAAGAAGATCATAGCTAATAAATAGAAGCAGAACATACCCAATTTAAGGTTTATTAGAGAGAGGAGGAAAATGAGAGAGGAGACATTAAAATACTACATTATTGCTATTGAAGATCATCCAAGTCATAACTAATGAGCCCTTTATATAGAGGGCAACAAGCTAACATAAAATATTTGTACTCAATGTCGGACTAAACCCACTTGGCCTACTTCTCATACATAAGACTCTAGTGTCACTAACACAATCTCAATAATACATTACATCTCCAACACCCCCCTCAAGTTGAGCATCCTTGGTGCTCAACTTGCCAATTACAATGACCCTGAACCATCTGATCGTTTAAATATTAAAACCTTGCAAGTGCACAAGTGTTTGAAGCTAGGGCAAGTACAAGGGCGTCGTAGCACAGGGATTGTTGGAATCAAATACTTAAATCTATGCTATCCTTCTAATTAAAAAGAGTTGAATATGGTTTTAAACTAATTAAATTGTAATAATTGAAAATCGAGAGAAAATATCATTGAGATGGGCGTTTAGGGTTTTAGAATCCACTACAAGTTTCGTAATTCAATTCCCTACCTTAATTCTAATTATTATATTTATGAACGGCTAGGATCATTCGTCGCTACAAGCCCACGATTGATCAACATAAAGATAAGCGAAAACTTATCATAGGAAAAACATCTTCGACAAAGACCGAACCTCCTACACTAAATTAACTATGGCAGTTCCATCTTAGTATGACGTATCTAATCTTAAGATAGAGCAACAATAAATATCATTGTATGAACAACTCCCTAAACCACAGATCTTAAGTCCGAAGAGAATATTAATCACAAAAAAATTCAAGCCATCTACAAGACTAATTCAAAAGCCATTGTAATTAAATAAATCTATTAAAAATCAAGTGTACTCACATCATGCAATTACCATCCATAATTATTACAATGAGAACCGAAGTAAGGAAGAGATATTATAAAAACTAGGGTTTCATCGAAACCCTAAACTTAGGAAGTTAGCTGCTCATGGTTGAAGGAAGAACGATCATGTTGATGTGAATCTCCATGGTTGCTCTTTATTCGATTCTCTAGGGTTGAAGCGCTTCTCTAGACTCCAAAAATCATGCATAATGTTTTACATAACTTGTATTTATAGTTCAAACAGTTTTAATAGTAAAAGGGCTCAAAATAGGCAAGTTCAGGAATTATCGCGTGCTCGAAATCCAAGTTCTTGCGTGCGGAATTCAAATTTTGAGATTTACACTGCCTCAGTATTTTGGCCATAACTTTTGACTCCGAATTTGGATCAATGCGATTCTTGCGGCATTGAAAAGATAACGAAAAGCTTTACAACTTTGCATGAAATAGAAATTTCATGATTAACTTTTTAGGGGTCAAAATTAGGTTGTAAGTCGGGATAAATTTCCAAAAATGAAAATCACCCTTTTTTTAATCTAGAATTAGAATTCTTCCCCTTTTAGCTTTATTTTCCTGAAACACTCAAACACAAACATTAAGCCTCGAATTACTTGCTTAAACTCAAACAAAGTATATGATTTGGGGCTAATTATAAGCATATTTCAATATATATATAGCCATCTCCCCCTAATGTTAATAAGGCAAACATAAGACCATAAACTCGATAAAAAAGGGCTATATTTTACAGTAGTGATGAATGCCATAAGGCCCATGGTATCAAAACTCGGCCAATACCGATACGTATTGGCAATATGTATCGGATTTGTCGAGAACCGATACCAATACCGCCCTGATACAGGTATCGGGGTTGTAATGGTATCAGACTATCAGTATCCGACCGATACGGGTCAGTATCGGCCGATATTGACAGATACAAATGTTTTTTTGTTTTTGTTTTTTTTGTTACTTTTTTTAAAAAAGAAATAGCAACCGATACGGTATCAGCGGTACCGTATCCATATCGGCCAATATGTATCGGTCCAAGATGGATTGAAACCTGAAGCCAATACTGATACTGACATCATTATAAGGGCGATAAAAGGATACATATCATAGCATCAATGGCCACTCATCATCAACTTATGTGGGACAGCAGGCAGTCAATGATGTGTCTCACACACAAAAGAAATTGGCAAAGAGATAGAAAAGTAGAGGGAGATTCAAAGAGATATTCAGCAGAGTGAGCAGCACCAAGTATCTTCATCAACAATCTTCACAGATCTTGAGGAAGCAGCAACTCAAATCACTAGGCAGCAACTTAAAGAGTCCTGACCAAACCTTTTCACAAACATCTAATATGCAGTCTCCGTCAGCAGCCGTAACCCATAACAACATACATGAAACTGTTCACAAATTAGAGGAACACCTTTTTAACAAAGAGATGATGGGAATCAACAATATAAGGTTTCAGAACAACTAGCAATAAAGAAAAACAATAACGATGCTGATATACAACATTCACATTTGTCACGATGCCCAGATGTGATCAGAAAAGGTGCAGATTTATGAATAGTGTAACAGAAATACCCAAGGACAAATAATAGTACCAGCTGAAGCTAGATAATGAGAACGATGACCCTCTTTCATGAGATCTATCAGATTTCATTCAGTACACATTGAAATCACCCATTATTAGATTCACATAATTCCAACAGACATTGGAGCTTTTCCATACCTTTGTAGGATCAAACCACACCCCAGAAGTCAAGAAAATCAAAATATGTGAAACTGGTGAGAAATCCCAACAATAAAGAAGTCTTCAAGACACTATGTTAGAGACCTCAAATCCAAAACTTGTAAGAACCAAAGTTGTGTGAAAATAAATTCCAATTCAATCCATATGAGTTTCTATGAGCATAAATGATCGGATAGCTCAGATTTTTCAGAAAGCTGTGAAACCCTCTTTTCTATAAGAACCATTCGAAAGGCAATCTTAGAGGCTCCAGATAAAAATATTGCAAAGAGAAGATGATCCAACTTAGAAAACTGATTCTAGGTGATGGGATTTTTGAAACCAAAAAGGTCAAAGTTTTGACAGTTATTCTCAGCAAACATGGCTGGCTGAGATGGGTTAAGCTGCTAGAAAACGTAATGGATCATCATTAAAAGATCTAGGATTCCCGATTTTTTATGCAAAGAAGTCCGATAGAGTGACAACATATGTTAGACAGAGCCCTCAACAAGATGCGCGAGATCGATCTGCTCGGATAACATGTAGACAAATCAGAAGCTAATAACTAATGACAAGAAGCATACCCGTTTAGGGTTTTTTAGAGAGAAGAGACATTAAAAGACTACATTGTTGCTCTTTAGAATAATTCAAATTACAATAGATGAACCCTTTATATAGAGGGCAACAAGATAAACTAAAACATTTCTACTCAATAATACAATATATCTCCAATGACCATCAAATATAAACTTATTTTCTTGTCTCGTCCTCTACAACCTTGTCTCACCAGAAACAATATGATCCATCATTGCATCAGAAAACTGATATTTTTAACTATGAAAAAAATTTTAATTACAAAAAATGAAAAACAATAGTTGAACATGGTAAATGTAATAGACTGTTAAAAAGTTCAGATTGTATCACAAAACATATATTAAACTTTTACTGTAAATATATTTGGATGTAGCAATAAAATAAACATTGGCATTCGGTACACTGCATATATAATAGAACAGGTATTAGGTGACTGACCCAATCAGCACACATTACATGAACCTTGAGGAGCACACCTCAAAGTCTGCAAGATGCACGGCTTTGGTCACCTAATACTAACTCTATAGATATATGCTCAACAAATATATTATCACGTTAACATTGTAGTGGAATGCATCATAAATTTTGACCAAGCCATTCAGATTGGGTTATCACTTTCTGAGCCAAACTCCTGATTCAGTCTTGAGCCTGGCTTTTAACCATGGCTCTAAGTATTTTAATTAGTGAGAATATATAAGGAAGAGCACCTCTGATAGGGAAAATCCACTGAAATATGGTCATTTTTATTATAGATATATAGATATATGCTCAACAAATATATTATCACGTTAACATTGTAGTGGAATACATCATAAATTTTGACCAAGCCATTTAGATTGGGTCATCACTTTCTGCAGCCAAACTCCTGATTCAATCTTGAGCCTGGCTTTTAACCATGGCTCTAAGTATTTTAATTAGTGAGAATATATAAGGAAGAGCACCTCTGATAGGGAAAATCTACTGAAATATGGTCATTTTTATTAGCCGCTTCTTGCATGGCTCTAAAAACAGCGGTGTTTCTCATTAACAGATCCCGAGGTTATAATTATGTGTGCTAGATAGTTGTTAGAAATATAAACCTCTGATGCCGGGTCTAGAGATCCTTTCCGAGGTTCAGATACTGCCCCAAATGTTGTGTCTGCCATTGTCCGAATGTACTGTCCCATGTACTGTATGACACAAATAGATTCCAGTTCTTGAATCTACTTGTATTTGCAATAGATTCAAAAAAATGAATCAAAGCATTTTACTTGGAGGGAAGGATATGCACCTGAACATACTGGGTGATAAATGTAGGATGAAACTGCCTAAGGAAGGTTCCGAGCCCTATGACCTGAAAAATAGAAATTCATTCCATTAACAAATTTATAAAGCAAATAAAACATAAATCCAAATAAAATATAGCATATCCCTTGAGAAGAACTGATCAATTTACAAAGATATGAAGATGGTGGTTTATGTGGAAAGCTCAACAGGTTGACTTTTCGGTGAAACGATGCAAAGCATGGCCTCTTTTATAAGAAGTAGTTCATAAAAGCATAATCGCTGCTCTAACTGACATAAAAACTACGGTCAATTGAACACTATGACTTGGGCTAGACAGATTTGACACGGAACACGGATATGGGTTGCATACAAGGGACTTAAAGAGATGCCTGATAAGCAATGATTGTAGAAAGATTTACATTACAAACTGTAGTATTTCAAAGGAATAAGGGGGTGTGACTGAGATATAAACACCAATATAGTGTTTAAATGATATTACACCATAAAAGTATGCTTTTGATCTTACACTATTACAATATGCTTTACTGTTACATCATGTAATGAACATGGGGATCAATCTAATAGTCCATACGGCAGTCCATCATTGGAACATGTCTCAGTCAATGAATCAAGCTTATATGCTGATGTGAACTTTAATATCCGCTGTTAAAAAATAAGACCGGTTGATATTAGAGTGCACTAATAAGATAGTTCAAATTCCCCTAAAAGTGTGATTTACGAGCCCACTTCTGTTCATGTATAACCTACCACTGCCATGGGACAACATGAACTAAATAAGTAAGAAATCAAATAAATGAGAAAAAACTGATGCTTCCAGAAGAAACAGACTTGATTTCTAGATCGATAAATGAAATATACCTAAGAAAAAAAAAATGACCACCAGTATATAATCGTCGATTCTGTTTATTTTCCACTTTACACATAATCCATGTCTATCAGAAGCTATTTTTCAAGTTATGAAGCTTCATGTTAGCATAAAAAAAATCTTTCAAGTGTTTATATTCAATAAATCATACCAAGATTACAGCAAAAAATGTGTTCTTAAATAAAATTGTCTTAAAGAAACATTATCTTGACCGATTCAAACTAAAAAGCCAATCAAAAGATGAACCAAAACTTACAACAGGAGAAAAATCCAATGCAACTTTCTTCAAGCGACTTGTTAATGCATTCAGGTGAGCATCAAGCACATATCGAGACAACTGCATGTGGAAATAATATGTCAATTAGGATAGCTTGTAGTTAACAATGCCTGCATATAGAGTACTTTTCAGTATAGTCAGGTTGACTACATGAATCAGAAATTACAAGCACTGAGTACAGAATGCCTTGAGGTCACAAGGACATGAGATATTTTTTATTCAACTGAAGTTTAGAATATTGAACCATTGAGGTCGCAAGTTCATTCCCAACTAACCCATAAATAAAAGAAAAAAAAAAAAAGAGAGTGTTTTTTGTAGTTTGGGGTTGGGTCTGTAAGGCTGTAACTGGAAGGTTGATGATCTTGCAACCTTAAGGTTGTAGGTTCAAGTCGCATTTTAACCGTGATTTATTCATCAAACAAATAAAATTGAATAAATTGCAACTTATCCGAAATGAGCCGCCTTTTGAATAAATTGCAAACATCAAGATTAATTTGCAATTTTTTCCCTACTCTGCAGATTTTTGATGAGTTTTTTTCTGAATTTTTCCCTTCTCAACTTATTCCCAAACTCCCACTTATGATTAGGAATTCTAATCTTGTAGTTGCCTTACCCCTCTAATAATTTTGATTCTCTTTTTTAACTCTCTTTACACTATTAGAGCAGGTTAGATCCCATTCAATTTTTATCTGTTTTGGTTTAATCTGTGGTATGCTTTGTGCATTGCCGCTCTATCAAATCTTTGTATGATCAAACCTAGAAACCAAATGTTTCTTTAAATAATTGAAAATTAATTTCCCTGGTTTAGCATACCCTAAATAATTATAGCAAGGTGATAAAGATGGTGATATTTCCTTATTTAGGTCTTTGGACTTCTTTGTCAGGCAGTGTATGCTACATGACCTTTCCCCGTTTCACACATGGGATATTAAATGCTCAATTATGAACGTTATTGCATTTCGAATAAAATATCATTTAAATTTTGTAATTTCAATTTTCTGTTTGATCATGTATTGAAATTCCGATGTCATTCTGACATTCAAAATAAATTGAAGTTTTTTCTAGTAATAATGATACTTGTCTTCTATTTACCCTCCAAATTTCATGGCCATTAGGTTTCTATAAAAAAATGTTCAAGTTCCAGGACCAAATAGTCCAGCAGGCTGATGCTTTATATTTCTCTCTTACTGTGAATACCTTCCATTTTGATCTTAATTTTATGGGGTAATGATCATCTAACTCAAGTCATGTAGGCACCCTCTAGACTCAAGCAACAATTGAGCCACATCATCCACTGTATTTACACAACCGGTTAAAAGAGAGAAAGAAAACGCTTCGTAATCTCCAACTGAAATAAAAGGGAGCTGCACCAGTGTAGAGCAGTACACCAAACTCGGTGTATTCATCTTCTCTGGAACAACCAGTTTTGGGTATTCATTTTCTCCATCGCCCGGCCATTCCAACCTCTCATCACAATCACAAATCTGAAAAAAATTATTAGTCTATTTATTTTAATCAGTATTTATTGAAAAAAGTCCTTGAAATCAAGGACATGTACTGCAGGATCATAGAAGAAACTAGTATCACAATGCAGATTTGCAAATAATTTGAAGTTCCAACTCAGAGAAATTTGAAGAAATGATCTCATCTCCACCATAATTCAAACTGATGTTTTAGGTTTTAATGGCCCTGGATCTTAAGGTTTTAATGGCGCAGGATTATTAATAGCTTTGTATCTTTGAGTTTTAATGGCACACACTGGATCTTCAGTTTTTAATAGCGCTGGATTTGTTAAAGGTACTGATTCTTAAGTTTTTAATGATGCTGGATTTGCTAATGGAGTTATATCTTTGAGTTTTAATGGCGTTTGATCTGTTAATGACGTCAATAGGTTTTGTTATTGGCATTATAACTTTTTTTAATGGAAAATTGGTTAAAACATGAGTAAAAGAGAGATTTTTTTGTAGTTGGTTTGGGGAAGATGAATACACCAGGTTGGGTGTATTTTCTGTACACAAGAGCAGGCCTCATTAGAAATTTTGGAGCTTTTCGACTTTTCTTTTAACCTGTAGCACCGATAAATTTGATGACTTGGCCAAATTGTTGCTCGAGTCTGGAGGGGGCCTCCATGATTCGAGTTAGATGATCATTACCCAATTCTATGATAGAGTGTAATATTCAGACCTTCATTTTGGTTTTTGAATCATCTTTCTCTCTTTGAGACTCAAGTTCAAATCATTTTAAGAAAGGCTAGCTTAGCTTCAAAATGCTAGTTCGAAGGCTAGGAATTAGTCTATTCTGAAGGTGAGCAATAGCTATTCTCCTGTCGTCAATCTTATTAAATGCTAGAGGTAAGCATTGCAAACTAAAGATAGGAAAGCCACCATAAAATAGCACAACCCTGTATTGCTCTTTTGAACCATCTTTTCTTCCTCAAAATCCAACACGAAAGACGAGGCTTGTGGTTGTTGTGTGACTCATCCATTGACGACCTAATGATTTCACATAGGTTATGATGAGTTAAAAAAGGATTGTCAATAATACAAACTCAAGATCTTCTAAGTTTTATTATTATGGTATATTGAGTGATACCCTGTGTCTATTAGTTTAGATGGTGGTGAATTATTTTTGTAGCTCTATATACATGAGCTTCGGTCTTTTAATTTGGCATATATCAGTCACGACCATTGTGACAAAATATGGTGTTCTTTTGAAAATTACGAGTATAATAAGCATTTTTTGGACACAATGTACTAAAAATGTATAATACCCATTATTTTTAATAAAACATGCATTTTAATATAAATCACATATTTTGGGTATTAATTACTTTTTTCCCATATTTTATTATATTTAAAAAAAATATATTTTAAAAACTTTAAGTTTTTTTGTAATATATCTCATTTTATCCCAATTTTTTTTCCGTCTTCCGCATTTACAGTTTTTTTAGCTTCAGATTTTTTCCTTTTTTTTTTTTGACTTTCTCGCACCGTATTAAACCCTTACCCGTATTTGGTCACTTGGGTCACGACGTAGCATCTTATGCACACCTAGAACTCTAATCTGTTATAGTGTCATCGCCTTTTGAATAATAGAATATTGCAGTTATGTTTTTCTTTTTGGTGTTTTTGCATATTAGATGGAAAGTCCTTAATGCATAGTCTAGCAGCTATGCTTTCTTCCTCCACTGATTTAGCTCAATAACATCTGGAAAAGTATAAAGAAAGGGTTTTACCTGTGAGATAGTAATGAGGGACGCATATCTGCTGAGAAAAGGGGGAGACCCTTTTGAAATATAAATAGTTTCAAAAGGTGAGCAAAAGCCAGACAGCATTCCTTGCTTGCTCAACTCCCATAGAAAAAGTTCTACTGTTTCATCATTCTCCTCTTTGGCTTGTCTATGGACAACATCCTGTTGCACATACAAGTGTTACCAACCTGTCTCTCCATTTATATTCTAGATACGATAATCCTCATATCCATTGCAGGACCTCACCTTGCTCATTTTCTGTCTTTGAGAAGAAATTGAAGCAATCATATCATCAATTGCAAAAGAAATTTTATTTGCTTTAATATGAAAGATCATATTATAACTGTTATCAAGAGCCACTTAAACAACTTCAAAGTTCAAACATTAATTAATAAAATCATGAAGAAGGTGGACATGATGATGCGGAAACTAACACATGCAATGCTAGGGCTGAGATTAAATATATAATTAATTTATATAATTAAAATGCAATTTTTCTTAATAAATTATCACAGAAAATATCAAGAGATTCAATTGAACAATCTAATTTCGGCCCAAAATAGTGTTACTTTCGTTTACGTTCCCTATCGGATCTAGAAGATTAAGCTTCTTAGCGAATGGATAGATCTCTGACAATTTTAGGGCATTGAATGATTTGGAAGTGGGTTCTTTCGATACAGAGCGAAAACAAAGCAAATAATGATTTTTAATGGTGAAAAGGGATAGGTTAAACTTGGATTTTAATAGTGAAATAGATAAGTTAGGGTTACGCTACTTACGCAACTCGTAGATCACAAGAAGATAGAGAAGGAGGAAAAGTTTGTGAAGCGGGACGGGATAACCAGTTGTTTTGTAACGATGGTAAGGTCGGGATGGTACAAATGAGGGTAGCATTTTAGCGCTACCCACGAGTCAAGTGAGCGTCATGGACATCCAAATCGAAAATCAGGTAACACGACAACTTATAGGAGGTCAATCATATTCCACCCAAAAAATTTGGGCAAGATTCGATACTTTTCTATCATTTAAAATGCGGTCAAAGTTGGAAAAAATACAATGGTCATTTTGTATATAATGTTAAGTAAGGGCAAACAAGTTATTTAATTGAACAGCAGGGGGCTATTTATAAAGGAAACATAAAAGTAGGGGGGCAAGTGTAAATAGGCATAACTCAGGGAATTTTATACAATTTAAGCATAACATAGGGGGGTATTTGCAAAAAACCCTTTTTTTCACCCTCTCTTCTTTCTCTCTATCACTAGCTGAAAAAATGTTCTATTTGGTGTTCGCCGGTATGAACCCAAATTCACGATCGCCAAATCACTGGAGAAGACACTAAAAAATTAAAACTTAGACAAAAAAATGATTTAATTATAAAGAGAGAAAAAGACTAGGCAAAGGCAAACCCTCTCTCTTCTTTCTCTCTCTTACTAACTCAAAAAATGAAACCCTTTATTTGGTGTTCGCCAATATGAACCCAAGTTCACGATCGCCGAAGAAGATACTTTGAAACGCAGACAAAAAAAAATCGTTTAATTGTTGAGAGAGAAAGAGACTAGGCAATTGCAAACCCTCTCTCTTCTTTCTCTCTCTCTCTCTCGCTAACTGAAAAAAAGAAACCCTCTATTTGGTGTTCGTCGGCAACTCAAGTTCACGATCACCGGATTGCTGGAGAAGACACTCAAAAATTGAAGGGCTATTCGGTAAAATACATTTGCACCATGCATCAATGCGGGCCGTTTAAAAGCTGCAGGGGCACTTTTTGATAATTAAAAAAAAATCACGAAAATGGTGATAAAAATTGTGGAGGGGCGTTTTCTCTTACTTTTCTCTTAGAAATAGTCACTAAACATGTCCCCTTTGTACAAAGAATGCCAAAAATAAATTCTCATAATTAAAAGGCAAAAAAAAATGCAGGATAAGACAATCACATAAATTATATAAAAAACTAAAGAAAATGTGAGAATGACAATCACATGAATTATAAAAGACTAAAGAAAATGTGAAACAAGACAATCACATGAATTATAAAAGGCTAAATAAAATATGAGAAAAGATATCCACGTGAATTATAAAAGGCCAAAGAAATTGTAGGAAAAGACATTCATATAAAAATTATAGGCCAAAGAAAATGTGAGAAAAAACATTCACATGAATTATAAAAGGCTAAAGAATTTGTGAGAAAAAATGTCCGTATAAAAATAAAAGGCTAAAGAAAATATGGAAAAAGACATCCACATGGTATATAAAAAGACAATGAAGACCATGATGGAAAATACATCCACTAAACAAATCAATGTGGAAAATAAATCCACATGAATAAAAAGATATCTTTTTTTTTTTTTTTTTTGATAACCTAGATATCCGAGCCTTTTCAAACACCTGCCTAATCCCAGGGGCACATGCGCACCCTAAATTCAGCACATGTCGGATCAACACAGGATATAAATCCCTAGGGTGGCCTCAAGAAGGGAGAGGATTCGAAGTCATGTCTCCTGCTTTTGGAAGCAATGCTGTGAGGACCAAGGAATGTCATAAGGTAAGCTTCCAATTAAAGATCAAAATTTCGATCATATTTTATATGGTCGAAACTAAAATTTTACTCGAAATCAAAATTTCACGTGATATTTTGATCCTTGCTTCCAATTAATAAAATTAATAAAACCTGTGGCAGAGCAATGCTGCTGGCACCGCGGAATATCAAGCTTATTACAAATTCAATGATGTATAAAATTAATAAAACCTTTGAGAGACACATTTAGGAACCAGATAAAAACACTACGTGACGAGAGACAAAAACATGTCTCGTAGAATAGACGAGACAACGATAACCACGATGATGGAGATTATAACCGATAAAAACACAACGCTTAGTTCGATATTCTAATTTGTGCTGAGTCTAAGGTCGTAAGTAGGGATAGCACGCACATCCAAATACTCAAAAAATTGAATAATCTGGTATAGATTTAAACAATTTTTCATGAGGTGAAAGATTTTGAAGAACTTTGATAGGTAATTGATAATTAAGAAAATAGATCTATTAAAAGCCTCAACCCAGTATTTTAGAGGAAGATGTGAATGAGTAAGTAAAGATAGTCCAATCTCCATAATATGCCGGTGCTTACATTCGGCGACCCCATTTTGTTGGGGTGTATGAGGACAGGATAGTCTTTGAAAAATGTCATTTAAATCAAAGAAGACTTTAAATTGATTGCTTGTAAACTCACCTCCCCCATCACATTGAAAGGATTTAATTTTACATGAAAATTGATTTTTTACTCACAATTTAAACTTAACAAAATACGAGAAAACTTCAGATTCATTATGTGAAAAAAACAACCATGTAAACGAGAAAAATCTTCAATAAAGATGACATAATAACGATATTCAGTAATTGAAGGTACTGGTGACATCTAAACATCAGAATGTATTATTTGAAGAGGGAAAAAAGACAAAGAAGCAAAAGGAAGTCAACTTGCTTTTTCTTATTTGACATGCTTCACAAAGACTTTGATTAGTAGAGCCTGTGATTGAAATTACACGTTTGTCACACAAGTGTTGAAGAATAGGATCCGGATCAGAAGGATGTTCAAGACGAAGATGTCAAGTTGATGGTGCAACGCGTTCAGAAGAAAGAGCAACAAAACTACACGAATTACTGAAGTTATTTTTATCAAGATGGATGGGATAAATACCACGTGCTAAGTCCTTCACAAATAAAGAATCAGGAGTAAATATAAAATAACAATTGTTATCAGAAGAAAAGCGATGAATGAAAAGCAGATTAGCAGCAGTTGACGGACAGTTGAGAATTTTAGTAAGTTTAAAATCACTTTTTTCCCTCAAAAATCGCATTATAAATGTGTTTTTTTTTTAAAGGGTAAGTTGGGCTCGAACCTGAGACATTGATGTTATAATATTGTCAACCTTCCATTGTGCTACATGCCTAAGCCTTAGTTTTAGTTTGTTACTAACTTTTTATGAAGAAAACAGGAGACATATTTATTAGAAACGGGATACTATAAGTTCATAACATTAAAACAGGGTTTTACACTAAACCCATTCACTAGGGGCATGTTTAGCTACGCATAAAGATGCAGTTTTTCAGGTAAAATGAGTCATCTACCATATAATACCGGTTGAGCTATAGCTTAACTGGGACCTTCTTATCTTGTGGAACCAACAGGTCACGGATTCTAATTTTCACGCCTGCTCCCCGCCTTTTGTGCAGGTATCCTTTCAGTTTATTGCACCAAATCAGCTCCTCTCTGCGTGCAATTTGTACATGCACTACATCTAGGCTGTCTATGCCATATAATATCATAAAAAATAAAAATCATCGATGATGTAAACTTAAACTTTAGGTTGTTTAGCTACCACTGTAAGTGCCGCATGTAAAAAACTTTAGATAAACTATACCACCGTTACATGTATAATTCTTATAGTGAGTGGGCCACATGCATAAAAACACTTTGTCCCTTTCTCATATATGTTTGGCTCTCATTTACAAGTTTATCGTTTCAAATAATTTATTTTTTCTATCAATTTATGTGTAAAGACTCATATATGACACCAATTAACATGTAAGATGATATTTTATATATAGAGGCTTTCCAATTATTAGATTTTGAATTGTAACATAAAGGCGGTCAGGTTTAACCAAGTTGAACCAGTTTTCAAGTTCAATTACATCTGTAGCCCTTAGATATAGGAAAATTTTGACTTTCATGATTTTCCCTTTTTATAAGATGACATGCCGTCAAGATTATTCTATTTTCAAGGGTTGCAGATTTAGTTGAACTCCGATTCAACCTGATTGAACCTGACCGTTGCTCTATAACGTAATTATAGCAACCCTATTTATTCTACATTGACTTGTTGACCTTTTCTAATGTTTGACCTCGGTCTTGCATGTGAGGTGGCCTCAACCGCCACTTGGCAGTCATGCAAGCAACATATGGTCAAGCACTGAAAGATCATTCCTTAGAAGACTCCAAACCCTATTTCACGAACTTGGGATCTTCCTTTCTCATCCACCCATTCGGATGTGGATGTTACGCATTAGTCGACAAATCTTAGCTTCCATGTTAGGATAAGCACATCGAAGTTGACTTCCATTTTGGGGATTTTTAGAAAAGGAGGCTAAGTGAAAACAATTTTAGATTATTATACTACTTTGAAGAAATTTAACAAAAGAAGATTCTTATGATTTTATGGAAAATAGTTTTAGTGAAAGAGGATTATCTTTAAAAAACAATTAAATTTGAAAAACAGGATCAAGTGAAAATAGTTTTAGATTATTATACTACTTCAAACAAGTTTAGTAAGAGAGGATTTTTACAATTTTAAAATAAAAAAAGTTTTAGCAAAAGAAGATTATTCAAAAAAAGAAATTAACGAACACAGCTGATTAATAGGCGATATAGTTGAGATCATAGTGATCAAAGTCTCCGAATATCTCCGATTCTTTTCCATTCGATTACATCTCTGATTAATTGGACAAGTCTTCAAAATTTTGATTTATTGACAATTTTTTCTCAATTTTTTCTGACTTTCTTCGAATTTCTCCTCGTTAAATATTTTTGTTATGTCATTATGTGCATATTAGTAACCAATCATTTCAGTCAACAGTTGACCATGCTAATTTCATGACAGATTAGCACCCCTAACAAGATTTTGAATTCAAACAAAGATCTTATGTTGAGAGAATATCTCCAAAGTTCTCTCCTTCGCTCTAAGCTCCAGAATCTTGTACGTACTTTTGAATTTAAATTTTACGTACTTTTGAATTTAAATTTTGTCCCTTGTAATCTATATATACATAATGAATACCAACCACAGGTATGTGAAAAATTCTCTTTCTTTTAAATTTCATGGTATGAGAGCTTTCTGGTTTACACCCTTGATTAGCATTTTTTTTCACTGGTTTGATCAGTGATGGTCAATCAATTTGTCATCCCCAATATTTCCTACCTTGTTTCAGTCAAACTTGACTGAAGCAACTAACTCCTGTGGACCTCGCAGTTCCTTCCGATTCTTCGAAGTCATGATCTCCTTGGGATCGTCACTGGCTCCGAATCGTGCCTGCCCAACCATTTGCAAAATGAAAATGGTGTTAAACTTCCTGAAGTCAATCAGGCTTAACTTTTATGGACTAGGAAAGATCAATATCTTCTTAGTTGGATTAATGCTACTCTGATCAATATCTTTTTAGTTGGATCAATGCTACTCTCTCTGACAGTGTTCTATCCATACTATAAAAAATAAGACTATTAGCGGGAACCAAAAACTGCTGCTATTAACAAAAAATTGCCGCTAATAGTCTTATTTTTTGTAGTGAACTATTTTTGGACTCAATACTTCTCGGCAATTCTGGATCTCTCTTGCCACTCGATTTGCTTCCGAGTCTCGTTCTCGCATCAACCAACTAAAACGGCAACTTCAAAACCTTAAACAAGGTTCATCTTCTTATTCCGAATATCTTCATCATGCCAATTCAACTCTTAGCTGATAGTTTGGCTGCAGTTGGAAAGGGTGTTGATGATGACGACCTCATATCATGAGTGGTCTCAATTCTATTTTCAATCCATTCATCACGTCTATGTCTCCGGCATGTAGGAATAATCTTATTTCCTTTTAATGATTTTCAATCTGAGCTTCTCAATTATGAAATGCTACTGGATCATCATGCCTCTGCTATACATCTGGAGTCTTCTAATATTGCTTTCTACACCACCAAGCCTCAACACTTCAAAGGTAAAAATCGCAATGGTTCTTTTCGCCCTAAACAAGGTACATCTTCATCATTTAGAAGCAGCCCCATGTCTGCTTCAACCAAAATACCTTCGTCAACTGCTATGCATTCTAAGAATTGACCCATCTATCAAATTTGTGGCAAGACAAGCCATAATGCTTTGGACTGTTATCATTGGATGGACTTCTCTTACCAAGGCCGTCATCCTTCACTCCAGCTTGTAGCAATGTAGCACACACTAATATTGCTCTTTCAAATCAACCGTGGTATACTGATAGATGTGCCACTGACCACATCACCGCCGATCTCAATAACCTGTCTCTGCAAGCTAAGTATAATGGCAATGATAATGTGGCAGTAGGTAATGGTGCAGGTTTGTTCATATCTCATATTGGTTTTAGCACTGTTTCCAATTCTAAATGTAATGATTTTGTGTTTTAAATGCATTTTAAAAAAGTTTTCAATTTTTTTTTTAATTAAAAATATTTTTTATTTTTTTTCATTACTTTTTCCTAAATACCTATTGATTTTTCTCAAATATTGCAGATTTCCCCCCCCTTTTTTTTGCCTTGCCCATTTTTTTTTCAATTTCTTGACTTGGTAACTGTTAGCATTCATGTTATTTACCTATGCCAGTTAGCGTTCATGTTATTTACCTATGATAGTTATCTAAATCAATTGTAATCACTCATGGTTACATTTGTAATTTTATTTATATGGTCAATACTGTAACAATGTAATCAATTTGTGGCAATCTGTCTGTTCTATGTTTTTATCTTTTTCTTCTCTCTTTCATCTTTCTATTTTCTTATGTATTTTATAATTTTAAGATGGTATCAAAGCCATGATCAGTTCCGTGCATTCAAGCCGGTCATGATCCTGACATTGCTCTCACTATCATATTTTCATTTTTTTTTCTTCTCTTCTACGTGAAAGAATTAATTCATGTAATTTTCATTTTTTTTCTTCATCCTTTTTGCATTTAGTAAGAGATGTCTTTTTATTCATGTGGATCTATTTTGGATCTATTTTTCACATTGATTTGTTTAGTAAATATATTTTCCACTATGGTCTTCATTGACCTTTTATACTCCACGTGGATGTCTTTTCCTATATTATCTTTGGCCTTTTATTTTCATGTGAATGTCTTTTCTCACAATTTCTTTATCTTTTATAATTCACGTGATGCCTTTTCTTGGCCTTTATAATTCATGTGGTTGTCTTTTTTCACATTTTCTTTGGCCTTTTATAATTCATATAGTTGTTATTTCTCACATTTTCTTTGATTTTTTTATGTAATTTATGTGATTGTATTACCCTGCATTTCTTTGGCTTTAATTATGAAATTTCTATTGTATATATCACCATTTCAAGTACAAATCAGATGTTCTCAATGTTCACATTCCAACTGACAAATACAACATAACTGAGGTACGGTAGTTTTCAAATCATATGAACGCTAACACTCCCCTCAAGTTGGAATGCAAACGTTGAGAAGATCCAACTTGGACTTCAAATGGTGATATATATCCTTGCATCACAACAATAGAAATCCTACCGATGATAGATTAGAAATAGGGAGATTTACTTAAAAAGGCCAAGTGCCATTTTTTATAACCTAACAGTCGGGTGCTCTTATTTATAACCTAGCGCCCAAGACTGCAACGGAAGAGTGAAGTTGGGTTTAAGTTTACCTTTTTACCCTTGTTACATCTCTCACCTTAAAAGCTATGGAAATTACCTTTATGCCATAAACTAGGTCGATCAACCTAAACTCTCTCTCAGCAAACGATTAATGGCTCCTTCCCTCCCACTCCAAACCATAACGGTGGAGAAGAAGACCCCACAATGGATGGATCTCTCTCTCTCAACTTAACTTAACCTCTTTGAACCCTCTCCTCCTTCCCACTCCAAACCAGAACGCTGCCATTTTGATGAGAGAGAAAAAGAAGAGTGAGAAGAACAGGACAGAGAAAGGGGAGAGAGAAAGAGAAGGAAAGCAACATTCGTTGAGTCTAATCCATGCAAAACCTAGATCCTTCAAAACCCTTTTACTCCTCCTCTAATTTTCAATTTAAATGTCCATGAACGCTAAAATGCGTGATTAATGATTTAATGCAATTTTTCCGAAATTAAAGAAGGTAATTCAATCTTAATCTCAAAATTAACTCGATACCTTCAGGTTCAGAGATTCAGATAAGTAGATCACGCGAGATCCGTCTAGGGTTTAGTCCGATGCGCAAGTACCGTTAGATTTAAGGCAGGATCGGGCTTAGAGATAGAACTCTAGCTTTTCCAGGTTTGTGCGTTCGTCTTCGATCTGATGTAGATTCAAAGATTCTCACTAGGGTTGAAGGGATTTAGGGTTTGGAACAAGTTTATGGATTTGTAAGAGACTTATGGTTTTGGGATTGGTTTATGGTTTTGTAATAGGCTTATGGCTCTGATTGATTTAGGGTTTCAGAAGAGGTTTAGGGTTTTGGGATAGATAAACTAATAGATTAGGGTTTCGAGAAATAAATAGGGATCGATAGATGGAACATATAATAAAAGATTAAAAGAAAATAGATGGGAATCACTCCCTTGGCCTCACACCAAACCCATCTCGAGAAGAAGAATATTCAAGCAAAAAACATTCAAAATATTCAACAACTAATTAAAAAGTGTTTACAAGCCTCTTTAAATAGGCAACCAAAGTAAAATTCGTAATAAAAGAGTCCTAAAATAAATAAAGACTTAAAAAGGTAATTTTTCGTAGAAAATAGAAGATTCCGTCGCTGGGGCGGAGATTTCCACAGACGCCCTCAAGTACCCACGGACGTCCGTCGCCTAGGGAGAGTGAGGGCTCAAAATTACGGGCGTCCATCACTGTTCACGTCCGTCCGTCACTGTTCATCAATGACAGTTTTGTGTCTTTGTGTCTCCTTTTCCCCTCTGAAGCTGTGGTGCTCAGGCTTCCTATACATTTCTTCCGACGCCAGTAGAAGCGATGTGGTCCAACACCAATATCCACGTAGTTGGCGTCCCTGTCATTCTCGCCGACTCAAAATGTTTCATCACTAATGAAACACGCATGTGGTACTGATCAAGTGTATTGAAACTCGCACGGTCGAACTCCTTGTAACTAGCCCAAACAATCTCAGCACATGGTGGCGAATGATCATGATCTCGTTTGATTGTAGCGTGATGCACACTGTAATCCTCTCCTCGACGAACCAAATAACCCGGCTTGCCAACCCACTCTACCAAATATTTTTGAAGCTTCTCATCAACTCTCCCGGACCCGAAGGAATTCATCCCCGATATAGTCTGATCGCGATATCGGTTGGAAATATAGGAACTCAAGCGGCGAACGCTTTCATGACTGGCCCATGCACTCTCGGTAGTCGACACATTAATCCTGTTCATCTCATAAACCAGAAACTCTCTGTCATAGGTGAATGCCACACGATCATCTAATCTTCCCTTAATTAATTTTCTGTGAGTATCAACAGAAAAATTGTATTGCTTGTTGCTTGAATTAATCTTTTGTTTAATTTCGGCATGCAATGCAGAATGAGACTCAAAAGTTGACTCACAATAAGACTCGAAATGTGAAGCGGTATACAACTCGGGACTATGATGTGTATGTGTTTCTATAGACTCGATACTCTCATGTGCATGCGATGCTAATGACTCACATGTAACCGACTCAAGTGCTCTTGACTCTATCAACATTAACGACTTAGGCACAATCGACTCTGTGGGCACTATCAGCTCACGCGTGATCGAATCAATGGACATGAATGGCTTATGTACACTCAACTCGATTAACTCATGCATGCTCGTGTCAACCAAAACCAAAGACTCTGAGGTACTTGATTCAATTGACATTGATGATTCTTGTGTACCCAGTTCGTTGGACTTACATGTACTTGACCCAACATTACTATTCACAAGGGAAATAGAAGTCTCTTCAATACAAACTAGACTTTCGTCAACTTCTTCCATCTCTTTTAGTCAATAAATTCGGAGTGCAAAATTTTGTGGAGCACTGGTAAGCAAAATGTCCAAATCCGTGACACTTGGAGCAATCAAGACACTTGTCTATCTTGGTTTTCAAATTCCATAGAAGGTGATGGTGTGTTAATGGAACATACTTTTTGATTAGTTCCACCTTCATGTCCTCTCATGTAGAGATGAATTTGTTCCGAAGAGACTCAGTACGACGTTCTAAGCAAATCCAAAATTTTTTGGCATTACCCTCCAACTTTGTCTCCACTAGCCTAATTTTGTACTTGTTTGGTACGCCATACCAATCAAAATAGTCCTCTACACTAGACATCCATTCCACGAAGGTTTTAGGATTCATCCATCCCTCAAAATTTGGAACTTCATCCCGAATAGATTTTAGAAACATCTCGACGGGATCGCACTCGAGTTCACGATGATGGGGGGATCCTCTGACTCTAGTCCCATAACGACTTTTGGGAATTTGCCAAGAATTTGGACGCGATCGCCTCAATTCAGCTTTGATGTCCCTAAGAACATCGGCAATCTCGCTCATGCTCATGGTGAACACGGCTTACTAACACGGGTGCTAAATGACATGTAAATATGAACCAACAATGAAAGAAGAATTTTATCGAACACTAGATGTGCACAAACAAAACTGAAATAAATGCAATAAATTAAAATGTCACACAATATACCCTAACCTAGAAAACCTAGGGCTTTGATACCAAAACTGACACGGGACGGGAACCCTAAAATGCGTGATTAATGATTTAATGCAATTTTGCCGAAATTAAAGAAGGTAATTCAATCTTATCTCAAAATTAACTCGATACCTTCGAGTTCAGAGAATTCAGATAAGTAGATCACGCGAGATCCAGCTTGGGTCCACTCTGATGCGCAAATACCGTTAGATTTAAGGCGGGATCGGGCCTAGAGATAGAACTCTAACTTTTTTAGACTTGGGCGTTCGTCTTCGATCTGGTGCAGATTCAAAGATTCTAACTAGGGTTGAAGAGATTTAGGATTTGGAACAGGTTTATGGATTTGTAATAGGCTTATAGTTTTGGGATCGGTTTATGGTTTTATAATAGGCTTATGGCTCTGATTGATTTAGGGTTTCAGAAGAGGCTTAGGGTTTTGGGATCGATAAACTAATAGATTGGGGTTTAGAGAAATAAACAGGGATCGATAGATAGCAAATATAATAAAAAATCAAAAGAGAAAAGATGAGAATCACTCCCTTGGCCTCACACCAAACGTATCTCGGGAAGAAGAATATTCAAGCAAAAAACATTCAAAATATTCAATAACTAATTAAAAAGTGTTTACAAGCCTCTTTAAATAGGCAACCAAAGTAAAATTCGTAATAAAGGAGTCTTAAAATAAATAAAAACTTAAAAATATAATTTTTCACAGAAAATAGAAGATTCCGCAGCGGAGATTTCCAACGTCAGCTAGGGACGTTGAGGGCTCAAAATCCTGACGTCGATCCTTGTTCACAGCCTGCTCACGAGCCATTTCATTAATGACGATTTTGTCTTTGTGTCTCCTTTTCTCTCTTGAAGCTGTGGTACTCGAGTTTCCTCTATGTTTCTTCCAACGCCGATAGAAACGATGAGGTCCAAAATCGATGTCCACGTACTCGGCGTCCCCGTCAGTTAGCCTCGCACCAAACCACACGCAGGATGAAGAATTACTCTTCGGATTGAGAGAATCACACCCTCACAGAAAGTTCAATAAAAAAACTCTCAAAGTTGCAAAAGCAATTTTCATTCACCAATAATTCCCAAAATTGTTTTTACAAGCGTTTAAATAGGCTAAGCAAACCCTAACTCAAAATAAAGCATTCCTAAAAACTTAAACACTTAAACAGGCAAATTTTGTCGATAAAAAAATGCCGTCAAGTCTTGCGCGATCGATTGATTCTGGAGTCGATCAATCAATTAAGAAATAAATAAACCGCCCAAAGGCTCTATCCATAATCGATCGATCAAAAATTCAGAATTGATCAATCGATCGGCTGGGAAATATAAATGCGTCCAAAATACTATGCCCTCTGTCCTCAATCGATCAATCGACTGTCTAGGCTCAATCGATCAACCCAAAATATTTCTCAGTTCCGCGAATCTGTGCAGCCCTTCTTTCTGACTACTTTCACATTCTTCTTTCGCCTTCGATATGTTTCGGGCGGCTACTTGAATCGGATGTGGGGTGAATTATCAATACTAGAGATAGTTTAAGTCTGTTAATAAATTATTCTATTAACAGAGAGCTAGTATGGAGGGACTGACCCAATCATCGGCGGACGATGTGTGAGCCGTGCACTGAGTGGACTCTAAGGCACACATGGATCTCCACACTCTACAAGTCCGAGTGGCCCCAAGGTCCATGAAGCACACGACAACACGCATACATTGGAGACCAGGTTGGTTGCTCTACACTAGCTCATTAATAAAGTTCTATATGTTCAATAAACTACTCTAAACCCACTTTTCTTATTTCTTTGAGAAGTGTTATTTTCAACATCTAGGCAAGTGAAATCAATCACAGCTTGCTGTTTGGTTCCTTCGTAAGTAGAACACACCTAATGTTTAACACATATTCGCTGATGGTCTGGAGAAGATAATCAACAAAATATTGTTATAACTTTGAGTCGATATTGCTTACATAAGCATGCAACATTAAGCACACAATATAGTAATGAGACAACTAAAAGTCAATATACCCACAAAGATTTCCAACTTAATTACCTTACATGCTGACTTCAACTTTGATGAAATTAGTAATCGTAGTAATTGTAGCTGTCCAATACATGCCAATGACCCAACCCATGGCTCGCATAAAGTGTTCACAATCTTGTCCTGTACGAAAAGAGGAATAATTAATTATTAATGACATGGAAATACATGAATGTTATTGCCTCTTAGATATGTACAATTCACAGAGAAAAGAATTAAATATTTCTCAACGCAAATTCCTATGACAGTTGAAGAACTACTATAAGCATTAGGGAATATAGTTTAACAATCTACAATACTATATTCACATGAACGATGTTTTATTCAAGACTATCAAGAAGTGTATGCCAGAAATTGGTCATTGTAGTCATGGTATCAAAACTCGGTTGATACCGATACGTATCAGCGATACCTATCGATTTCACCGGGAATTGACACTGATATCATCCCAATACAGGTATTGGTGACCCGTATTGGCCAATATTGTCTTGGTAGCAGCTGATACAATCATTTTTTTTCCAAAAAAAATTGGGTTTTGGTATCGGCGATACCGGATTGGTCCAAGATTGGACCGATACCCATTTTGATACCTTGATTGTAGTAGTTTTTTGACAAAATATGCACAATAATCGAAAATATCAGAAAAACAAAGTTGAATAGCAATGCAAAAAACTTGATTCTAATTTACAAAACCAAAACAAACATGATGCAGGGCTCCTTGGTGGCTGATGGTCATTTGATGGGCTAGTGTGAGAAAACAATCCCCTTGGTGGCTCACGGTCATTGTTGAGGAGATCATAAACAGTGGTGTCGTAGACTCAACTTTATTGGACAAGCCACCATTGATATCTGATTCCGGGCTTTGTTATTTAGTGTTCTTTGATATTTTGTTTGTCTGGTTTTCTGTTTGCTCCTCTCCAACTGCCCATTGGACATGGGACTGGCATTTCCGTTCTCACCTGTTTGCTGTTGCAATATTTTTCCCATAATAAAATCACCCTTTATTAATAGATCTCTTCTTTCCCAATCTCTCCAAATCTACCCACCTCTCCCTCTTTTGAATCTTTGTTTTTATAGAGACTAGGACTTTTAGAACCCATATAAACTCTCTTTATCTCTCTTCTCACTCGTCTTTCTTTTCTCCTTTCTAATTCCATGAACACAAATATCCACATAAGGATTTCATTTGGGGGAGGTGGGATAAAAGAGGTTAGGAAATCTTTATTGCCAATATAGTAAGCAAGGTAGTTAAGGCGGTGTGGTGAGGTCATGGCGAAGAGGCTTGCTACGCCATGGCGAGACTATTTATTATTGTAATTAAAAACAAAAATTATTTTAATATTGAGGATTTCATGTTGAGAATTTCATATTCTAGGAATAAACAAATATCAATAAATACAAATCAAATATGAAATATCAACAAATTTGCAATATGGTAAGTATAAATAAATAAATATAAAATATTAACAAATATAGAATATTAAAAAATATGAAATATTAAGTACACGACGCAGAGTGTCATTTATCGAGATTTCTGACACGAGAGAGAGAGAGAGAGAGAGAGAGAGAGAAGAATTTGTAACTTATAAGTTGAGGTTTTGTGACTTGTAAGTTAACTTTTGTAACTTAATATATTATAAAAATGTCATAACTTATAAGTATTATACGTTATTATCCAAAAAATAAAATAGCGTGCATAACGACACCATAATGATATACTGCCATGGCGACGCTATGACGTCGCTATTTAGCCATCATGGCTCTTTGGTTATATATGACATTTCCTATAGTCATTCGCCGTGGCGAGGCATAACGAGGCCATAGCGTGGCCTTGACAACCATGATAGTAAGTCTCCTATTATATTTAAGAATTTAAAAAATTGGATTTCAATGAGTCCTAAAATCTTTCTTTTGATCTCTCTCCAGCTCATAACAAAATGCATTTATAGGGTACCCATGTAAAATTTCAGCCAACAAAGTACACCATACTTGGATGTTAATGATTCCTACACTACTGAATTTGCAACTTATTTACATGAATATCATTTAAGTTAATGTTACTTACTATGTTACATGTAAACAAGGGAATACCCCATATGAAACCAATAAAAATTACTCCAGATTCAGAATCCAAAAGGAGAAAAACTCAACCTCCAGTTTTACTTATAAATTAAAATTTTTTGATAGGTCAATTGTCAATCTTCGATTTCCACCAATTTTTCCAGTGCTAAAGGCTCCACCATTATTTCCAATGCTAAAGACTCATAATTTTTTCTAGGTTTATTGTATCAAAATTTTACTAAAAACCAAAAGTCCAGTTCGCACATCATATATCTAAACTCATCACTAAAATGAAATTGTCGTTTTTTCTCATACTTAGTCTCCAGACAGATAGCCACCAAACAATATCCTCATCCTTCACAGTAAAGTTGTATAAGACTCACTCAAATTTCTCGAACATCCTTAAAACCTCTCACTCATATCTAGTTTACATATAGGTTACACAAAGAGTTAGAATTCCTACTAAATATTGCATTACAGCTATCATGGTCAACTAGATATAGTTATGCACACCGTTACCTTGTGAATTGGTTAATGCACATTAGGATTTAGTTATGCGCACCGTTACCTTGTGAATTTTTTTTGGAGTCAATCATATGCAAAGCTTACACATGATAACAAGTTATATGAACGACAATAGTCATGTGTTTCAAGGTAACAAACACAAATATCGAGGTAACAACTACAGATCCCAAGATAAATAATCTGTAATAAAAATTTAGAAGATTCAGGGTATTACAATCATTTAATTATATTACAAGGTTTAGGAATATCCAGATCAATACCATATTACCCACTCTTGATTTTCGTCAAATCAATCACTTCATTTACAACTGCCATCCAGCCTAAGATTTTCTTTATCCAACAAAGCCACACTATTTTGGAATATCAAATATCTCATCCCGCACAAATGCTACAGGAAAGTGTCTTCGCTAGTATCTAATAAAAACTACCAATCAGGCTAATGGGGCATAACTCACTTATATCATGACATTCCCGAATTTGTGAATTAAGACAATAAAGGATGTATTGAAAGGTTGGTAAGGGACTCGGGCAAAACAGTAGGCGAGGTACTTGATGATGGAAATGGCAGGATAGATCTCTATCATCAGAAACGGATGTCTCAAAAATAAAGAACTCAATCCAAAATTCATTGTGATTTGTCAGCTCCTTGGACAAAGCTATGTGAATAACTGAGTAAATTGTAAGATTGACTTCGTGTTTCACTTCTCTTCTTCCTTCGTCATCAAGTGAGAGCATTTAGGTTATGAGATATTACTCATAGGTCAGACCTTGGTGTGATGTCAAGTATTGTCTGCCCAAAGCGATAGGTCGCAGGTTCAAGTCTTGGAATCAGCTTCTCCAAAATGGGGGCAAGGCTGCCTTCCATCTACTACTCCCAGACCCCTCTGAAAGCAGGAGCCTTGTGCACTGCATACAATTCTTATTTAAGATTCACTCACCCACATGTGTTCTTAATTTGAGACCATTGTTAAGAAGAGAAAAAACCCAAGGGGTGCAAGTTCTGCTACCTGATGAAGTTAAGTGTGGAACAACTGGCTAAAAAGAAAACCCTACTCACAGCTTCCGGTGTTTAAAACTTCAAACGATCAGTAATCGGCCAAACAAAATGGATGATCCATGTACCAAAGGTATTAGAAAGGTAAGTAATGGAGTATAATAAATGAAAATAATATATAAAGGGTTGTGTACCCCAATGGGGTACGGTGAGTGTGCTCCAATGGTCTATGTGGAGCTCCACATGGCATCCAAAATACTGTTTGACTGCCATGTGGAGCTCAGGTGTATTGTTTAGATCAATTCTATTAAAACAACAAATTTAAAAGTCATACATTGAGTGATTACAATGGTCTAAATTTCAAGGGTAAAAAAAACATGGTTGAGATGAATTTTTGAAATTTTCTTTAAGATTGATCTAAACAAAACAACCTTGCTCCACGTGGCACCAAACAGTTGTTTGGGTGCCACGTGTAGCTCCGACCATTGAGATACGCTCACCGTGTCCCGTAGTGGTATGTAACCGCTCCATATATATATATATATATATATATATATATATATATATATATATATATATATATATATAATCCAATGGGTGGACATTAAACATGAAATGCTGGTATTTATTATACTCCATTACTTACCTTTCTAAGCACTATTGGTACATGGATCATCCATTTTGTTTGGCCCATTACAGATCTTTTGAATTTTTAAACACTGGAAGCTATGCGTAGGGTTTTCTTTTTAGCCAGTAATTCCACACTTAACTTCATATATATGTGTGTGTGTGTATGTATAGTGATAAATAATCCATTTTAAGCCCAAAGTGCATAAAAACATCCTATTAATAGAAAGTGATCCTATAAAATTCCAAATCCAAATGTGTCATACCATCTGCTTATATGTTGACCATCCCAATAATGGTAGAGATGTAGCAGGACCCAAAGAATCTTCCAGCCTTTGTAGTTCTTCCAAGCATCTCGTGTCCAACTGCAATGAGAGAACAAGGTTCTTTAATTTGATAATGATACAAGCTATTATAATAGAAAGATATTGATCACATTAAAAAGAAAAGAAAAATAATTAATAAAACTTAGCATGATTTTGAATTGAAATAAAATGGAACTTGCAACGCTAGATCACTTTAGGTCACATGTAGAATGTGCACTATTGAACCACAATCCCTATAGAATGGCCCCGGCCCCCGGCCCATTCCTTGTATCCATGACCAAATTCTTTCAAACATGTCATGATTTTTCAAACTATTAGTAAATTTTTCCAAACTTCTCACACAATTTCTATAACTAGCATCAATATTCTTTTTATGTATTCAACAAATACAGTTTATGAAGGAGAGGTGTGGTGCACTGGAGGATAAAGCTGAGCTGCATTCAGGAACCTAAAACCGTTTATTTTGCGCATTGGTGGTTTAAGATGGTCTAACTTTATATAGCACTTTTAAGTGGAAGAAAAGGTGATGGTAGACATAAAGCCAGTGCATGTAAACTAAGTCAAAATATAAATGGTGTTAATTTCAAGAATACAGCTCATTTGTATTTTTTAGTACACAGCACCATTGGCATTTAAGGAAGCCTTCTTCCCCAAAAAATGTATGCAATATGCAGGCAAATACATGACTTATTCCGCATGAAGCTTACCAGATTTTCCAAGCCTCTCAATGCATGCCCTAAATTCTCCACAATGAGGACAATTAATAGAGAATTCAGGCTGGCCATTCCAACAGGTCCTACACTGAAAACATAATTTGATTTAATTAAGTGTATTTGTGAGACAAATCTCATAATGTCCAACACTAAGAACCTGCATTCCATCTAAAAAATGTCGTAAACAGAGAAATAATTTTTATTTTTTTTAGTTCCTATAAAAAAAAATTATACGATATAACTTCAAAATGGCAATTGCACTATTTATACTATATAACTTCAAAATGGCAATTGCACTATTGTAACATGAGTACTGTTGCCTAGATTTCACTTGGGCTTCTGATTACATATTTGGGATGCTAGATGCTTCAACTGTATCAGGCTTATGTATCTATTCACATGTCTTACTTCATTCGGATAAAAAAATAGTATGTCAGTAGTAAGATCATATGATAAAATCTATTAAACTTTTGTAAGCATATTAGTTTCATATACTATAATATTTAAAATTTTTTTTTCCCTTGTACAAACGAGTCAGGGCTTCCGCATTACTGACTTGCTGAATTAAACCCACCAAAATATGTAAAACTCGGAAATCCAGTTCAGTGCCCATCTGACAATGCAAGGAAAGACAAAGTACATTCATCTAGGAAAATCAGTAAAACTTCCATTATATTGCATGTTTTGCACGATTAGAAATTTATATCACAATAGGAAAGAGCTCAGACTTTATGGCACCATCCACACAATAAGCACAAAAATAAAAAACAACAGGTGGCTGGAATCATAGTAATGAAAGTCTCCCACTTTTTCAAAAAATCCGCAAAAGTCAGCGACTTGCAGTCATCCCGACTTTATAAGCAATTAATTGGTAGAGTCTCGACTTGGACGATTAAATGCTGATGTTTGTGACATGGTTCGATTTATTTGCTTTTTCTTTTTAACTTGTACTTAAATGGGAAAAACACATTTAGGTTTTGTACTATTTGTTCAGTTTGTTCATAAAAAACCTTTAGGTTTTGCCTATTTTGGACTATTTTGTTCATTAAAATCATTATTTTTAACTTGAAATATATTATGATATACTTTTCATATGTTTTTAAAATTATTATATTTTCCCTACTTCTTTTTTTACTTTGACCAATTTTGACCGTTTTCTCCTGACTTGGACCCTTGCCTATTTATTGCCGACTTCTGACTTTATGACTACGGTGGCAATTGCATGTCAGAACATATAAACAAAAAAATGAAGTTGTGAAATAAGAGTTTCCACCCGGGTTTGGAATATTATGTCGCACCGCAGCGTTAGAGATTGGGAAATGGAAGAGTTCCGGAATCTTACGTCCCTCACTAGGGGAATGGCTCCTAATGACAGTAACAGGGACCGTAGGCTATGGAGGCACTTTGCTAAAGGGAATTTCTCTGTGAAATCTTACCACAATCAATGTTTGAAGCAGGAGAGGAACAATATCAATGCTAGGTGGTGGTCTGGGTTTTGGAAGATAAAGATACCTACCAAGATAATTTTTTTTGGTTGGACGGTTGTGCGGGGGAGAATCCTTACTTGTAACCAGCTGATTAGAAGAAACATTCCGGTGTGAAACATATGCCTTCTTTGTATGAGGGAGAGGGAATCCGTGGCGCATATCCTTCTTTATTGCTCCTTTGCGCGTGACATTTGGTATAAGATTTTTAACATCTTCAATGTTACTTGGGTTCTCTCCTTCTGGCCGGTTCAAATGATGGAAATGTGGAAGGAAATCAGCGTGGAGGATCAAAGGAAGGAGCTTTGGCCCCTTACCGTGTATGTGGTCCTTTGGGATATTTGGGTGGAGAGAAACATTAGAGTGTTCAGACGAAGGGCTAACCCGTTTATGATGGTTATCCGTGATCATGTTGTTACCTAAAACACTGTTAAGAAGACATAATTTAATGAGGGGTTCCAGCACTTCATGATGCTTTGGGATTGTTGTCCCTAGTTCCAGTGGGCTGTGGGCCGTTGCGATCGCGATGGGGGTTCGGTTACTTCGCGGCCTTGCTTGGGTTCCCGGGTGAGTTTTTTGGGGGTTTCTTTGCTTGGGTAGTTCCTTACTACCCACCAAGGTATGCCTCTTCTTTGCTTTTGTTTTAATATATTATAGCTTTGTTATTATCTCAAAAAAAACAAAAAGAGTTTCCAATTTCATTAGCAATCTTGGATCTAGTAAATCAGTCAAGAGACTCAACAACTGAAGTTCGTCAAAGAATCAAGGTTAAACAGCCATATTAGCTTGTCATACTGCTTGGTGTTCCAACTGAAATAGCTAATCCAGCCAGTTTGATAATGAAATTCAAAAAAGGGAAAAATCTGAGAAGAAAAAAGCAAAATTTGTTAATTAGGATATATAAGTAAATAAATATTAGCTTAAAAATTAAGTTATTAAATTTTTGCATAAAAGTTAATACATCCAGGACATTTTGCAGACATTTAAAGCTTATTTGACTTAAGAAGAAGACTTTCGAAATCTCGGACATTTAGGTAAAATTTTCACCATTTTCAGAGTTTTGAATCATATATGTACATGTTTATGTTTAGATGCTTTTTTTTGTCTTTTCATTTGTTTCATAAATTTAGTGATTTCAGAATGAGTAGATTAGGAATTACTTTCATCAAGCAAAACACAAATTGGAAAAGGAAAATTCATAGTCATAGAGCTATATTTGTATACGATTGTATTATAAACTTTAGATGTAGTTCAGCAATCATGAACCATTGATAATTCATCATCATTCTCATCACTTATAGTTCACAACTATATTTGCATCAGTGCATAATATCAATAAACATTATATCATAACAATACTCATTCTTCACTTATTTACCATTGATATTATAATGGGCATTCATCTATAAAAAGACCTAAATTGTATGTATCTATACATAAAAATATCATATTTATTACAGAAATCATATTTGTGGCTAAATGGATATGGAGATTGGGAGAGGAAAAGGAAACAAACAATTTGTGGCATCAAATTGTCACTGCTAAATATGGGAATTTAGCCGGGGAAATTCACAATAACAACCGGGGATCGTATTGGTGGAAGGTAATCACTCAAGACATTTTAGAAGGAACCAAGTTCAGCTGGGGAGATGGCCGAAGAATTAAGTTTTGGAAGGATGTGTGGCTGGGGGAGCAACCTCTATACCGGAGGTTTCCTACCATTTTCAGCCTGTCGGACAATAAGGAGGAGGTTGTACGCTACTTTGGACAATCTAATGAGGGGAGTGTCCAATGGAACATTCCACTTAGACGCCCACTGAGGGATTGGGAAGGAGCGGATTTTCAAAATCTGATGGTATTGCTTCGGGAAGCTAATTCTAATGCGTTTAATGTAGACAAGAGGGTATGGAAACACTCCAGCAAGGGGAACTTTTCGGTGCAATCTTTTTACAACTTCATCAAGTCACGGGTCAGAAGGAATGAGGTAACGAGGAGCTGGTCGGGAATGTGGAAGGCAAAAGTCCCGCCGAAGATTAAATTTTTTGCTTGGTTAGTGGCTAGAAAGAGAATCCTTACTAGGGACCAAATGATTCGAAGAAATATCCCGATAATTCACAAATGTATGTCGTGTGTGAGAGGGAGAGAATCGGTGGCTCATATCTTCCTCCATTGCCCTTTTGCGAGGTACATCTGGAATATGATCTTTAGGATCTTCAAGGTGGAATGGGTCTGCTCTTACGGGCCGGGACAGACGATGGAAATGTGGAGAGAGCTAAAGTTTGAGGACCCAATGAGAGACCTTTGGCCCCTTACTGTTTATGCGGTCCTATGGGCTATTTGGTTGGAAAGAAACAACAGGATTTTCAGACGAAAGGCTAAACCTTTTTCAATAGTTATTCGTGACATTAGAGAATTGGTGATCAGTTGGAATGCTAGTAAAATGGAGATCATCAATGACGGGCTCCTTCATTTCCTCAAGATCTGGGAGGATTTATGCACCTAATCAGCTGGAATCGACGGGGATACGGATTCTTCGTCGGGACCTGATGCTAGCCCAGGGGAGATGGCAAGCTTTTTTCGGGTTTTCGGCTTCACTGCTCAGGTAGTTCCTTACTACCCACCAAGGTGTGCTTTCTTTTTTCCGTTTATGTGTATGTCTGTTTCTTTATATTAATATACCTTTGTTACCGCCTCAAAAAAAAAAAAAAAAAAATTACAGAAATCATATTTCTCTCTCTTTTTTTTTATGATTTTTCAATATATATATATAAAATACCTGATATGTATCAGTCCAAGTTGTGGTCAAAACACCCATTGATACCAAATTTCTAGCCCTTGTTATGGATTATGGAAGTATGAGGTTGTAAGCATGGAGTTTGAAACATCAACGTTAGCTTTGAGTCTTTGTTTTTGGAAGTAAAAAAGAACCATATATGGATGTGGAGTATGAACTATGAACTACGGCTATAAACTTTGGAGCATGAAAATTGAAGTTGGATTTTTAATTTATTTATTTATACGTGCATGTTATATTAGTCTAGTAGCTTGAGGTTTATGCAAATAGTAGATCATCATCATCATCATCTTCCTCTCATATTCCCAGCATTAGCAAGAAGTGGATTTGTAACTATGACTCGCCAAGAAGATTTGATGGGATTTTACAGCCGGCTCTCTACTTGACAAAAAGGTTAAAAAATTCGGTATCAGAGGTGGTATCGGCCAGTCTGCATGCCAATATGCATCACTAATACCGATACGTATCAGCCAATACCAAATCCCTTGTCTGTCTAATACACATCTTCCATATCATCTGATACCTATTCGTATCGATTAATTTCACCTGGTTTGCTCGGTTCAAAGTTGAGTTCATAATTTGCGGTTCGCTAGGATTAAGTGAGTTTTAAAATAGTAAATATTATTAATAATATTGTAATTTTAAAGCACCAAGTGCTTTATAGCTTTATGGTTAAGTCTTCACATTATGAAGTGAGAGACTAAGGTGTGAATCCTCTTCCCTACACTTTACGTCTAGCACTTAAAAAAATGATGAACCAAGACCGAACCATCCCGGACGAATCGACTAAACTAAAAAAAAAGCTTCACGCTCATTAGGGGGGCCAACAAATTTGGTAACGTTAGTATTGAGTAATATTTACCAATAGCAATACATATAATTTAAGATAGGGGTCCCCAATCTTGTATCACGATACATATTAGCTGTATCGGCCGATTCCAACCATTCAGCTAGGTATCCGTCAATACCTATGGGATATCAATACCATTATTGGTAACGGTATTGACCGGGCTAAAACTGATACCTACTGTAATGACTCGAATTTTCACGTTGTTGATACACCTAAATTACTTATATGTGCTTAATAAGGTATACACCGCATGCCTTGACTTTTCAAAACGTTTTAACTAAAAATACATGTTTTGGTTTTTAAAGCTCTGATATTTATTTCTGTCATTATTTGACACAAGTTATGTGGTAGCCTATTGGTTAAAAGCTTGAGTTATAGATAAGAGGTCAGAGGTTCGAACTTTGGTAGGTAAGTTTTAAACCTTTATTTTGGACCTTGAAGTAAACGCCTATACATCATTCTTTGGTGTGTTAGCCTAACACCGGATGATTCCCAATAAGTTATAAAAATGTGTGTTAAGTTACAGCTCAATTCTTCTTAAGAATTGAGCCGTAAGAAAACCTAGTCGTATCTTATTCTCTTTCCTTCTTCTTAAGAAACCCTAGCCGTCACCACCTTTCTTCCTCAACCCATCTCTTCAACCTCCTAAAATCTTTTGGGTATTATTCCACAAGAATCACCGTAATCTTTTAACCATCAAGATCAAGGAGGAAGAAGAAAGGAACCTTGGACGAATGATAGCGTTGAACATTGATCTCCTCAACCCTAATCACCATAGATTCACAGCTCACCCTTCAAGAGGTGAAATATCGTCTTTTTCTTATTTTTGAATCTTGTTTGCAAACCCTAGACCGTATATAAATTTTGAAATCGACTGATCGATACCCTCTTTCGATCGATCGATTTCTGGCCGAGCAAAAGAAAATGGTATACTTTCTCAGTCAATCAATCGATTCTCACACCGATCGATTTTGCATCGATTTGCATTCCAGATTTACAGTCTCTGTTGTATAACTTTAAATTATATAATTGATTGATCGAAATACCATATCGATCGATCGATTTGGAAAAGACAAATTTCAAGTCTCCGATTGTATAATTTTCGGTTATACAACCGATCGATCGATATATCATACCGATTGACCGATTGTGACAGAATCCTGAAATCGATGTCAATTATACACATATATACATTTACCATTGATTCCGATCGATCGATTTATTTGTTCAATCGATCGATTCTGATAGAGATCATTTTTATATGTGTATATTGACTTTCATTCTGATCGACTGATTAGGACCGAATTGAATGAACTATTATCATATTATTGATTGATAAATATACAAATATATGACTGTTGATATGTCTCCTGTGTATGAATTATTAGAAGAGGGGATTGGGTGCATCTTCATGGAAGCTTAGCACGACACTCACATTCTATTATCGATCTTCGATGCAACATTAGGACACAAGGTAGGGGAATTTCAACGATCAACTGTGTTTTATAATTCTGATTTGTAGATATTTAGTGGCTTTAATCAAATATTGTTTGTTACTCGTTAAGATACGTGATCACTTTGATCTTATTATTTGTTGAACACTTGAGCACGAAATTTGAAACACTAGGATTAATTCCTTATGACTCTCGCAAAGAAAGTACAAAGGAAGAAGATATAGATCTCATTTAACCTTGGAAATACATTTTGAATTCTGAATTAATTTCACTGAACCTTGGAAATACATTTTGAATTCTAAATTAATCTCATTGCACCATGGAAATTCATTTTGAATTCTGAATTAATTAGAATATAGATCGCATCGAATCTTGGAAACTGGTTTCGAATTCTGAAATTGGTATAAGTACGAACACAATATTATACTTTAGAATATTGCATGTGATTTGAAGATTTGAATTTGAATGGATCCCGTGCTAAGGCACACTTTGATCCGTTATGACGGTATTTTGAACTCTGAACCGTTATGACGGTATTTTGAACTTTGAACCATTACGATGGTATTTTGAACTTTGAACCGTGACGACGGTACTTTGAACCGCATGAGCTACCTCACATTGCAGGGGCTACGACACTTTGAAAAATTGTTCTAAAACGACGATGGCTAGGATCCCGATTGACTTTGACATTGGCTCTAGCGCTATATTTGCGATAGAGCTTACTTAAGTTATATTTTTAAGTCATGCATGAACATAAAATTAACATATGAATGAATGCAAAGAAAAATATTAGGATTGAACACTAGAATGAAATTTACCTTTGGACTCTTTGAGTTTGACATCCAGGAAAAGTATCATAATTGAGCACTTAGATGAAATTCACCTTTTAGATTTTCTGAATTGTGACATTAGAACTCCATCATAGACTATATGACTCAAACTCAAATTTGCACTTGAAGTTAATTATCTTAGAACATAAATGTGTGGTAACTCCTTATACTTATGGTATCTTAGTCATTAATATTAAAATGATCACTAAAACTACGTATTGGAAGGTTAAGGTATGATTGGTATTGGGATTGCCCTATTGAGCATGTGGACTTTTAGCTCACCCCGAGACTAAGTGTCACAGGTACCGACGCTGACAGAGATCCTGAGTTTGAAGAGGATCCCGATTTTGTGCCAGAAGACAAGGAAGGTCTCACACCAGAAGAATTCTATCCTTAGTAAAACTTTTGTAATTTAGACTTGGTAAGATTCAATGAAATTTCCTTCGAACACTTGTTGTTTTCATGCATATTGATGTAGGTACCACTGTTTATGTGACGTACGACCGTCACCGGTGGGATTATTTTGGGATTAGTATTTCTTAGCCATGGACATTTAAGTTATTTGTTTCAGCTTAACAAGTAATTTGACTAATGTTGTTTTATCATTTATCAATGGAATTCTTGCTTATGAACTAAGTTTAACGACTCGGTATTCCGCATCTTTGGGAATTTCGGGTCGTTACACCTACGGTATTGACTGAGTTGCCTGACACTAACCCTCCTCATTTTTCATCCAAGCTTCAGGAACAACATAAGCAAGGGATGGAGGCGGGACTGCCAAAGATCATTTTGCAAAGAGTGCATCAAGACCATTTGTAGATTTATCCATGTCACTAATTAGATGATGAGATGTTTGGCTACCTTAAGATAGTTACAGGTTATTGTTTACCCTTTTTTTGATGAATTAAATTATTGTCTGCCTTAAGAGAGTCATTTGGCTACCCTCACGCGAAGTATAAAATGAGAGATGATAATTTGCATCAAACAATTGCATTAATATTACTAGGCTATTTTTTGTTATTGAGTACATTTTTTTTTCTCTTCATTTTTTTAAAATTTTATGATTTATTTGCGAGGCTACGCTTTGCCTCATCCTACCCGCCTTGTCTTTCGTCATATTTACATGTGTAGGGATATCCTAATGTCCAAGGTTTCATTGAGAGATTAGCAACCTCCACTACTTTATTTTGGATATAAAGTAAATATTTTGTCTTGTGAAAAAGCCAGGGCATTTGTGAAATAAGGCGATTGTGTGAATGTCACAAAATAGTTGAAGGCTTCTATTTAATGTCACTAAAGTAAAATCATTACTTTAGTTCTTAGGGGCACATTATTTCCAAAACCCACTGGGAAAAAATGAACACTAGGAAAAGGTGATTATGGCAATAACCATCACATATATCTAGTTTAGATATCATCATCATCATCTCCTTATCCCATCTATTTGGGCTGCCATAGGTTTCTTTTACGTAGAAAATTATAAGCAGTCCCAAATCTCATGCTAAAGGAAAAGAAACACATATATATTCATGTGTCATGGGAATGTGAGGAAGCTTTATGCAAAGGCGAAAGATCACCTATAAAAAACATGTAATGCAAAATCACCAAATGCAATGGTTAAAGCCAATATTTTGATGTTATATCAGCACAGAGGATGAATCATAGAAACTGAAGATGATTTGTCGATCGATTTGGGAGAAAATTACAATATTCATAATCAACCAGAACGTCTGGCTATAATCATTGAAATATATACCATTGATATATGCATTTGAAAATATATCTTTTGTTAGGTAAAAGGAAAACACTCATGCGAGGCAGAGGAAAGTAACACAAAATGTTTTATTCATTTATGAAGTTTTGAAGAGATAAAATTTTCAAAAATATTAACTACTAATTTTCCATTAATTGCGTTAGGAACCATTTTCCTTTAATTAAAAAAACTGTGTTCTGTTTACAAAAAGAATGTATATCCTTTTGTTTAAATATTGAAGTTGAATATCTCCCAACATGCCCCAAGGCAAAGTGCATGACATTACACTAAATATTTCAAAAGTCGGTATCTCATTATGGAATCTCCCGCAATCTAATTTCTCGTTAGGCTATTTCAGTTTTTCTTCTACTAAGAATTAAACCAAGAACCATGTTGGAAAAACTGATAGTGGGCCAAGCAACTGTTCAAAACACTAGTTTGGAATAAAAAGACAATTATTATCTAGTCACCACCACACATTTACGTCTTTATCAAGTAAATAATTGTCTTAAGAAACAAAGGAACACAAGTTGCAGTAATACCATGATTCAAGTAGATCAAAGAAGTGCAATCCTAGTAATTCACGCCCTTCTGCATCAAACCTGCAACAATATGTCCATTTATCACAACATGTCTAAAGAAAACAAATGAAATGAGACAAGAAACAGAATATGCCTACATACTCGCTGAGACTTGCTAGTAAAAAATCCTAGAGCAGATAGAAAATGATATTGTCATGTGTAAATGATTATTACCAACCACTCATAGGCTCAATATACATTGAGCGGGAAGGATTTGTCAAGTGAAGTATTCGATGTAGCAAATGCCCTGTAGACGTTCAACAAAACCTAGTTATAAAAAGTTGGAAATATGATGAAAACAGGGGATTAGCTTCAGCTGTAACAATACAAAAGTACTGTGAGAGATATGAATGGCAGCCACTTCATATCTATAGATCAAATGCATTACAAAAACACATGAAGAAGGGAACACTTCTGACGGGGATGCCGACATCGGATACGGATCATATTGTGTGTACCGACGTCGGAAGAAGCGGAACGGAAACCAGAACCAGGCTTAAAGGAGTAGAATTAGTGTGCTGGAGCAATGCCCAATCGATTGATCGACCATTCAATCGATTGATCGATTGTAGTCAGTTTTTTTTAAAAAAAATGCTATAGTGCTACAGTAACTCGATTGATCGAGCTACAGTGCTACAGTATCTCGATTGATCGAGCTACAGTGCGAATTTTGAAGAATTTAAGTTTTGAGGGCATACTTGTCTTTTTTTATATTTGTTTTAGGGTTTTCTTATATTTTAGAGACCTCCTATATAAGGTCTTTTAATAAACAATGTAATTAATTTTTAATTAATGAAAAGAGCTTTTGCTTGTGTGCTTGAGATGAGCCTCCACGAAGAGTGATTCTTCGCTTCCCGAGAAGGGTTTGGTGTGAAGCCCAAAATCTATTTCCTATCTATCTCTTTATTTTTATTTTCTTTCTCTGCTTATTTTGATCTCATAAACCTTAAATCCAACCGTTACCTTTTTCCAAAATTCCCAAAATTAGAACCATTGATTCAAACCTATCCCATAAATCCTAAACCCAACCATCCAACCAGAAACGCCCCGATATTCAAAACCCACATATCCATCAGAACCATCAAATCAATCTGATTCGAACCCTAGATCTCATACAAGCTATTAACCAACCCAAATCAGAACCTCTTAGAGGACTCGTGATTCCATCATTGAATCTCGAGCGGTGCCTTAATCTGGAATAGCTAGAGTTCTACCTCTAGGACCGATCTACACCACAAGGCTAACGGATCTAGTGCACGAACCGAACCCTATTTGAATCAAGTGCGATTCTCCAATGAAAACTACGAAACCCTAAGGTATCCGCATTATTTTTAGGTTTATTGTTTAATTAATGTAGTTTAATTTCGGTAAATCATCATCTCATAAGCATTCACGTAGTTTAGGTTTTGTCCCGCATCAGTTTTGGTATCAGAGCTTAGGTTCTAGGTTAGGGCATATTTGTGTGACATTTAATTCCATTGCATTTTAATTTTCATTGCATCTTATTTCAGTTCTTATCAAAATATGCGCATCTAGTGTTTAATAAAATTTCTCTTTCATTGTGGTTCATATTTGCATGCCTATTTAGAACTTGTACTAGTAGTTGTGGTCACCATGGACATGAATGGGCTTACCGATGTTCTTAACGGCTTGAGAGCCAAATTGAAAGCAATCAATGATTGAATGGCTGTCATGGAGCAAGCCCAAAGAAACCTTGAGGTTTCCAATGGGAGATTGCTAGATCGAGTTAATCAGTTAGATTGGGATGACAAGTACATTGAGCAACATCGTGAACGTGATGGTCCACGTTTCGAACGTGATGGTCCACAACATGATCAGAACCGGAATCATAGGATGGATCATTGTGGAGATGACCATGACCTGGATGGGAAACTCCTTAAAAATGTCCGAGTTGAGTTCCCAACCTTTGATGGAAGCTTGGACCCTAAACTCTTCCTCGATTGGTTATTCGACATGGACCAGCACTTTGAGTGGTTTGGCATGAGCGATGTGTCAGGCTCGCCAAGATGAAACTCATCGGTCAAGCCCGACTCTTTTGGGTCAACATTGAACGCATAAGAATGAATGCGGGTTGTGTTCCCATTACCCATTGGGAGGACATGAAGGAGCGACTTACAGATAAGTACGTTCCTTCTTCATACTATCATCGTCTCCTCGATCAATGGCAAAATCTACACCAAGGTAGTATGCCCGTCGCGGACTACATTGGCAAATTCGAAGAATACATGATGAGAGCGAAAGCGCCTGAAGACCCTCAGGTCACTCTATCCAGATTTCACACTGACTTGCAAAAAGAGTAGTCTCTCACCCCATTGAGACTCTCGCTAAATGTTACACTGTCGTTCAAGACCTTGAACGATATTTGAAAATGACGGTGATGAGGCGATTTGAGTCTCATATCGGTCAATCTAGTACCGGTGAGGTGAGGAGTAGTGCTGGAAACCTACCCACCAAACCCACACAATCCACATATGATGTGCGGTTTGACAAAGGAAAGGGTGTGGTAGGAGAATCCTCGAAGGGCGGTTCTCGCATCAAGTGTTACAACTGTCAAGGGTTGGAACACTATGCCGCCCAATGCCCTAAGAGAAACCCGCAAAGGAATCTCTTCGTTGAGGGAGAGGGCAACGAGGAAGACGGGATTTTGAAAGAAGAGATCTTTGAGCCGGATGTCACACCAAGTGATGAAGAGGGTGATGCCAGTCGTCGTGCTCTTGTTGTGAGGTGTGCCCTTACATAGCCTCAACGAGATGAAAATGAAGATTGGCGTAGGGAGAATATCTTCCACACCTTCGCCAAATACGGAGAGAAGAGTTGAAAGATTATCGTGGACAGCGGAAGTTGCACCAATGTGGTGTCAACACATACCATAACCTACTTAGGACTTACACCCAAAGCCCACCCGAGACCATACAAAGTTGCGTGGGTTGACTCTTCCTCCATTCCCTTGTCTCAGAGGTGTCGCGCACCTATTCAGTTAGGTTCGTATTCAGATACCTTGTGGTGGGATGTGGTGCCAATGAATGTAGGCCACATCGTCTTAGGGAGGCCATGACTTTATGACTTGAACGTGACCATTTTTGGTCGATCTAACATTTGTACGTTCATGCATAAGGGCAAGAAGATAACTATTAACCCTTTAGCCCCCAAAGCATCGTCGACCAACAAAGTCGAGAAGGACGGTTAGTCTAAGATCATTAACATTGTGAGTCCTTTGGAATTTGAAAAAGCGTCGTTAGATGAGAGCGTAGTGTACATTGTCATCACCATTGAGAGTATCACCAACTCTGTAAGTGAGTACCCCAAGGAGGTTGAGCCAATAATGAAAGAATTTGTGGATGTCTTCTTCGAAGACTTACCCAATGAGCTTCCTACCATGCGTGACATTCAACACGCGATCGATTTGGTTCCCAGATCTACCCTACCAAACTTGCTCCATAACAGGTTAAATCCGATAGAGCATGCCGAATTGACTGACAAGCCAATGAACTCCTTCAAAAATGGTTCATCCAAGAGAGTCTGAGCCCGTGTGTCGTACCTGCCCTACTCACTCCTAAGAAAGATGACACATGACGCATGCGTGTGGATAGCCGTGCAATCAACAAGATTACGGTTAAATATCCATTTCCCATACCAAGGCTCGACGATATGCTTGATATGATTGTTGGCGCCACATATCTTTTCCAAGATAAACCTTAAAAGAAGCTACCATCAAGTTCGCATTCGCCCTGGTGATGAGTGGAAAGCCGCCTTCAAGACCAAGGATGGTCTTTATAAGTGGATGACCATGCCTTTTGGGCCATCGAATGGCCTGAGCAAATTCATGAGGCTCATGACCCAAGTGTTGAGGCCGTTTTCGACAAATTCCTTGTCGTATACTTTGACGACATCTTGATTTACAGCCATGATAAAGAACAACACATTATCCACCTAAGGTTGGTTTGTGAAACCTTGAGGGGAGAAAGGTTATATGTGAATCTCAAGAAATGCACATTCATACAACTCTGTCAATAAGTCCTTAGGCATGAGTCCGTTTGAGGTCGTACATAGGCATAGGCTAAGGACACCATTAGATTTAATCCCCATGCCTGCACCATATCGAGTGTCTGAGTCCGCGGACCCATTTGCACAACACATTCATAGCTTGCACGCCGAAATTAGACAAAAGATTAATTCAAGCAATGAACATTAAAAGATAATTGCGGATGCGCATAAGCGTTTCAAAGAATTCCTAGTGGGGGATCATGTGATGGTTCGGGTTAGGCTTGAACGATTCCCATCGGGAGTCGCAAAAAAGCTCAAAGCCCGCGGCGCTGAGCGTTTTAGAATTGTGGCAAGGAGCAGGCCTAATGCGTATGTTCTCGAACTTCCGCCAAATATTGGGGTCAGCTCTGTTCAATGCGAAGGACCTAGTCCCTTCTTTGGGCTCAACCCCACCCTCTACTAACCCTTTCCAAACAGCCCGAGCCCAAATCCCAGCCCCACCCCGCAACCTCTACCATTCCCTTCCCCACGCAGGTAGAGGAGAGATGAAATTGAAGGGATACTTGATTTTGGGGTATCCACCTATGGTGGAGGGTTTCAGAAATACTTGGTTAAGTGGATGGAAAAGCCGGACTCCGAGAACACCTGGTTAACTGAAGACGAGGGGCGACGCCTGGACCCCGACGTGCTCGATCTCTATCACCACGCCGCTTCATCGGTGATGAAGCCTTTTCGACTCGGGAGAATTGACGGGGATGCCGACATCATAGACATCGGATATAGACCATATCGTGTGTACCGACATCGGAAGAAGCAGAACGGAAACCAAAACCAGGCTGAAAGGAGCAGAATTAGTGTGCTGGAGCAATGCCCAGTCGATCGATCGACCATTCAATCGATCGATCGATTGTAGTCAGTTTTTCTTTTTAAAAATGCTACAGTGCTACAGTAACTCGATTGATCGAGCTACAGTGCTACAGTACCTCGATTGATTGAGCTATAGTGCGAATTTTGAAGAATTTAAGTTTTGAGGGCATACTTGTCTTTTTTTATTTATTTGTTTTAGGATTTTCTTATGTTTTAGAGGCCTCATATATAAGGTCTTTTAATAAACAATGTAACTAGTTTTTGATTACTGAAAAGAGTTTTTACTTGTGTGCTTGAGATGAGTCTCCACGAAGAGTTATTCTTCGCTTCTCGAGAAGGGTTTAGTGTGAAGCCCAAAATCTATCTCCTATCTATTTATTTTTATTTTCTCTGCTTATTTTGATCCCATAAACCTTAAATCCAGCTGTTACCTTTTTCCAAAATTCCCAAAATCAGAACCATTAATTCAAACCTATCCCATAAATCCTAAACCCAGCCATCCAACCAGAAATGCCCCGATATTCAAAACCCATATATCCATCAGAACCATCGAATCAATCTGATTCGAACCCTAGATCTCATCCAAGTTGTTAACCAACCCGAATCAAAGCCCCTTAGAGAACTCGTGATTCCATTATTGAATCCCGAGTGGCGCCCTAATCTGGAATAGCTAGAGTTCTACCTCTAGGATCGACCTACGCCACAAGGCTAACGGATCTAGTGCACGGACTGGACCCTACTTGAATCAAGCGCGATCTCCAATGGAAACTACGAAACCCTAAGGTATCCGCATTATTTTCAGGTTTATTGTTTAATTAATTTAGTTTAATTTCGGCAAATCATCATCTCATAAGCATTCACGTAATTTAGGGTTTTGTCCCGCATCAACTTCACAGGAACTTGGTTGGGAGAGCCCAGTGGTTAGGGTTGCAATGGATCAGATTCAGGTCGGGTAAACCTAACTAAACCTAACCATATTAGGGTTGGGCCTCCACCAAACTTTCTTAGGCCCTTTCCAATCCAATGCGAACCCAGCCTATCTGCATTATAGTAACTCCTCCATTTAATAGCAATTCCTGGAGAGTTTTTAGTCCCAGGTGATGTGGGACAAAAAGAAGGGGAAGAGTTTCAAGAGGGTATTGGATCCGGATCAAGCAACTCTGAGATATTGCATATGAATCAGGTCAGGTCACGTGAGGAACCCAGGATCCAAACTTGAATTCGAACCTGATCCATGGTGGCGCCGTTCGCCTGTCAGATCAACCCCACCCATTCGCAGCTTGAACAATGGCTTTGGAAGTATTTTCTACAAATTATATGAACTCCAACAAAATTTAATTAACGCCACAATGTCATTAAATGAAAAAATAAAAGCTAGCATTTAAACTGGGAGGAGTGCCGAATACTTGATACAAAGAAACACGCTGTCCACATTTTCACCTGGAATGGTAGACAAGATACAGATACGGGACTTCCAAACTCACTTGAGAAGCATATGCTGAAAGTATAAAACCAACACTCCAAGAATAAAACCTAAAGCATCTCAAGGAAACATCAGACTGATGTGCCAGCAATATGCAAACTCACACTTTTTTCCACTAAAGGAAACAATTGAATTAATATTTGATGGGTCTTTGGAGTTTGCTTAGAAACATAATGGGTCCTTCTTGAGATATAACTATGTGAATCTGTTATTTATCAAAGCAAATTTCTCAGTGAAAGCAATTCACTATAGATAGAGCAATCATTCTATCTTTGTGACGCAAAAATTATCTAACAAATTAACACAAAAAATAAAGAGAATTCCAATTAAATAATTTGATTTAGCCCAAAATAATGTTACTTTCGTTGTACGCTCCCTTTAAGATATAGAAGACTAAGGTTCTTAGCGAACAACTAGATTTCCAACAGTTTAGGGTTTCGAACGAACTTGCAAGTGGGTTCTTTCAAAATCGAGCAGAATTAACAATAGGAAAAATGATTCTAGGTATGTAGAAATCAAAATGGTTGAGTAGAATAAGGTAACATACAAACCAAATACTTACGCATACAATTGAGATAAGAATAAATATGATGGATGGAAAAGTTGGCCTCCCACCAAACCGCACACAGGTAGAAAACTCACTCTTCTAAATTTTGAGAGAATCACACTCTCAAAGAAAACCTTAATAAAAGTTCTCAATTTGCATACCAATAATCCATAATCATTAATCTCAAAATATTATTTACAATGCCTTTTATATGCAACTAATCAAACATTCGAATTAAGAAAATAACTGACTCACGGACGTCCGTCCTATCATGACAGAAGTCCGTCATGGATTCACGGACGTCCGTCAAGTTCGAAGCAGTTTCATAATTTTGAAATATAAACTAATTAAAACCACTAACTAAAATTCACGGATGTCCGTCAAGTATCACGGAAGCAAATCATGCACTAAAACAACAAGTTTCTAATTTACGGACGTCCGTCCTGAAGTCACGGACGTTCATGATTCATTTCTTCAGAACACGAATCTTCGTGACGGTTCTTTGAATCGGATGTCCCCATCACTTTATCTTCACCATCTTGGCTCCTTTTTTAACACGCAAGATTTTCTATGCACTTTATATATATATATACACAAATCTTATATGGATGAGGAGACCCTACATAGCAAACCCAGCATTTAACGTTGTCGAGCAACTTATATGGATGAGGAGACCCTACATAGCAAACCCAGCATTTAACGTTGTCGAGCAACCACGTTGCTGCCACCTGTCCAAACATTTTAAACTATTAGACACTGAGGTGATGATGTTGGGTTAAGTTAAACCAAACCAGGGTTACCTAATTCGCTAGGGAACCTGTGAACCGGTTCACAGTTCGGTTCAATTCGCCAGTAGTGAGCGAACCAGCTATACACAAGCATTGACCGTAAAAAATTATTGCTGGTAGGTGTCGATCCTTGCACCTACAGGTTGAACGCCACAGTTCTAAACAGATGTCCTCACAATTTTTTTGTTAAATAGATGCAAACTATATTATACATCATATCACATTTATTTAAAACTTTTTAAAATATTATTAAATTTTTAGTTTTCATTAAAAATTCACCCTACTACTAGCGAATCAGGTCCGCTTGGAGAGCGAATGGCAAATTACAAACCCGTATTCGAACAGAGCGAATCAGGTAACATTGATCCAAACCACGTTAGCAGAGATTTTGAGCATATGATGATATTTTTACGAAGTGACCATTCCGTACGCTTTTACCCGCATATGAAATATATGAATAGGCTTAAACTACCGCTTTATCATCGTCCAAGAGAAAACCTAATTAAGCAGCTTCTCCAGTCTTCTTCATTTTTTAAAAGAAAAATTGGTTACGATTCTTGTTCCTTTTTTAAAAGCTTTTTACTCTACTTATTGCTACCAACTTAGGTTTCCTAACCCAGTTTTTATGAAAACGCAAAAAACTGACACCCAAGGAATTGAGAGGTTTAAAACCTATTTCATCCTCTTTTTTTTTGGTCCTTTAGTGTACTTATTCCCACTAGTTTTGATGAATTCGGAGGTTTTAATCATCTTTCATCATTTTGCAAATAAGGTGTTTGATAAAACGCCTAAACGAGTTTAGGATTTTCTGCCTCATCATTTTCCTTTAAAAAAGGTTGTTATTTCTAATGCACAATGAGTTTTGATAAAATGAATAAACTGTAATTGCGCCGATGGAAAGTAGAGCTTTTAAGTTTGCGCTTTATGAGAATGGAAGTACAATTTCTGCCTCATAAAAGGGACTCAGGCAAATGGAAGCGTACTGATTTACCGGAAAGTGCACTTGGAGATGGAAAGTGCACTTATAGATGGGATAAGTACACTTTCTGCATTAGTGGACTTTGTCATCTCTTAAGTATACTTTATAAGACAAAAAGCACACTTATCCCACCTATAAGTGCACTTTCCATCTCCACGTGCACTTTCGGGTAAATCAGTACACTTCCATATGACCGAGTGCATTTTATGAGGCAAAAACTGCACTTCCATTCTCAGAAAGTGCAAACTCAAAAACTCTACTTTCCATTGGCCTAACTACAATTTATACATTTTATTAAACAACTCATTTACATTAGAAACAACTAAACCTTTTTCGGGTATTGAGAGGAAGACAACGAGGCAGAAAATTCCTGCAAATCCCAAATTCGTTTAGGCGTTTTATCAAACACCTTATCTACAGAAAGATGAAACATGATTAAAACATCTAAATTCCTTTGAATTCCTCAAAATTAGTAAGCACACTAAAGGACTAAAAAAAGGGGGAAAAAGATGAAATAGGCTTTGAACCTCTCAATTCCTTGGGATGACAGTTTTTTGTGGTTTTAGAAGAATGGATCAGGAACCCTAAGTTGGTAGCAATAAGCACAGTAAAAAGCTTCAAAAAAGAACATGAACGGTAACCGGGTTCTCTTATACAATGAAGAAAGACTGGAGAAGCTGCTTAACTAGGTTATTTCTTGCATGATAAGTGGACTGAAGAAGAGGTAGTTTAAGCCAATTCAAATATTTCATATGCAGGTTTAAAGCGTACGGAATGGTTACCTCGTTAAAATATCGTGCATATGCCTCAAAATCTCGGCTAACGTGGGTTGGGTTAAGTTAACCTAACACAGTCACTCATTTTCTAATATTTTAAATTTTTTGGACAGGTGGCAACAATGTGGTTGCTCGACAACATTAAACGTTGGGTTTGCTATGCAGGGTCTCCTCATCCTATATATAGTTATATGTGTGTGTGCGTGACATAAATATAGTAGCTTTATTCACACCCACCGAATCTTGAAATACGCCCACGCCAAAAATCATTAATTGCTTTAAATCAGGCGATGGAGATTGTTTTTCGCTCTAATATTCCACACAAGGGATCTTGAAATCATGGCACACCTATCAGATAGTTGGTTTTTTATTCCACATGGCACATCTAAAAAATGTGGCCCTAAAGTCATGTGGTATACATGACGCTCAAACATGACTTTAGGACACGGTTTTGGGATTTGTGACATGTGGAATAAAAACTAACCGTCTGATAGGTGCGCCATGATCTCAAGATCCCTTTTGTGGAAGATTGGAGCGAAAAACAATCTCCATCGTCTAATTTAAACCAATAAATAATTTTTTGCGCCGGCGTATTTCAATATTCAGTGGGCGTGAATAAAGCTACCCAAATAAATATATGTTTATAGAATCTGTCAACAATAATAAAACTACACTATTTAGGTGAGAAGAGAGGATAGTTACTCTTACTAATGGTTGCAAAGGTTATTTTGGTTACTTTCATCAATGAAATATGGAGATGTTTCTCAGGACATTGCTTCGTCGAAAGGAAGCAGCTAAGAAACCAGTAGTTGAGTAAGAGCTATGGAGCTAAATTGAGTTGGGAAAGCATAGACACACACATGTATCTATGCGCGTACACACACATATTATAATGCATACTGCAATTGATAGAATTTTGTAAAGGAAAGTGATAACTACAAGAGAGAATAAATCAATATCAAAGAGAAAACTTGTCTTATTCCAAAGACGGAAACTTAATCACAACTTACATCAAAATCCGTTTTAGAATGCTTAAATGTCCTTTTATAATAAATCCTAAATCTGTTGAAGATCATTGGAAAGCTAACTCAATAGGGTTTCTAATAACACTAGTTTAGTGATGTTACGACATTGTTTGCTACCAGAAAATGGCTGCAATCATGGGTGGCAAGATTAGTTGAGCATCTCTTGTGATATTTTAGTTCTGTGCAAAATGATATCACCGCCATTTTGCGCACCACATAGTTCTTGTAAACACAAAAATCAATATTCAAATTAGTAGGGAAAAATCTCTTGTATATCCAAAACCCAAACCTCAAATTAATTGTAAGTCCACAACTATTATAAAGAATTGCTGTCTCCATCACCACCTTTGACACTTAAAAATGAGGTCATGTAAATTATTATTACACTGAAGAATTACGGCATAGACGGTGATACAATTAGATAAGCTCTTTATAGAAAAACGGGGAATTTGAGATCCCACGTAAAATTAGTCTACATCAACAGAAAAGTTGATAATAGGCCCTGGATTGAGCACCAAAAATTTCATTCCAGTCATTTTCTCCACTTTTATTTTGGAGAATATATATATATATATATATATATATATATATATATATATATATATATATATATATATATATATATAAAATTTTTGGTGTATCCAAAACAAGTCACACAGAGATAGTACCACAAGTACTGGTTGAACATGCACATATCAATTGAGCAGTTGGACTCCCCATCAAGAAATATACAATACTTGAATTGAAATGAGTGAATCCATGCAATGACTGACCTGAGCGACGGAGGCTGAATCCTACAAATTATGATACCTTTTATAAATACAGGAAGATCTTTCTAACCCCGTATTTTATCCAACCGTTGTGGAAGTAACCCCTTTATAATAGGGAAATTTGCATTTTTGGCCTTAAAAATTTCTGAATTAGCAGTAATGGCCCTATAGTTTCAAACTGTGCAAAATAGGCCGACTCAAAGCCAAGCTGTTTCCACATCAGCATTGACCTATCTTTTAAAAAATTAGCTATTTAAGTAGTTTTTTTCCCTAACTCTTTTCATTATATATTTATTTTTCATTCATTTTTCCCGCTAAAGTAATTTTGATCAGATTCATGGGTTAAAATACCGGAAAACCAATACGTATCGTCCTGACCTCCAGGACGATACCTATCGGGTATCGTCCAATACATTCAATGTATCGGCGATACATTGAATGTATCAGTTTGATACATTGATTTTTCTTTTTTTTTTAAAATCCCGAAAAATACTGAAAAAATCAGAAAATTAAATTTAATGATTTTCTATTTATTTTAATTTTTTAAAATTTATTTAAGGCTTATTTGATGCATATTTCATAATTTTATCAACGTAGAACCTAAGTTACATTGTACATGACTCATGATCAAAATTAAAAGATATATTGTACATGAAAAACTTACTTTAAAGCCACATTGAATTTCGTGGTGGTTCTTGACCGTCGTGATCATCATCATCGATGCGCAAGCTTTCCCTATAATGTTGGCCATATTGATACCCATGTTCATATGTGCCCCCTTGAAATTGAGGCATTAACGACGAATATGGCTTAGTGTAATAGGAAAAGGTCGATCCTCCAAAAATTTCACCAATCAAGCCATATGGCCCGGGGTAGGTTGGTTGAGGCCGATAGTATGGGTTACTGGTTGCTGAATCTTTGGTGTTTTGCAAACTAAATACCCTAAAGCTAGAAGTCATATAACCCACATCATCTTGTGGACCTTGTGGTGGGGGTGGTGTTTGGTAAGATTCTGACGCTCCTCTTCCTTCAACCCCTCCACCTCTAAATGTAGGAGTGTCATATATTGTTACCGGCTCATCATCCCATGCGGTAATACCTCCATAAGAATAAGAAGGATCAACATCATCCCCTCCACCCCTAGTGCCAACGTGAGTTTCATCGCCTCCACCATCACCCCCATCATCGTCATTATCACTATCGGACTGCATTTCGTCATCATATCCAACCACTGAATGACGATTCAATCTTCTTTTCCGCCTCGGTGGTTGGAAAGCCTGCTCCTCTGCTACAGCTTCAGCATTGTCCAGCCATGCAGTGCCCTCAGTATCCAACACTGGCTCTTCTCTCTCTTCGATCCACTGATTCAAAGGGTCATCCTCCGTGAATATATAATCTAACTGGATGAGATCAAAATATTCACTATCTGTAAGGTAGAATATGATAGATGAATTAGTATATGCCTCATCAATTACATCAAATATAAATTGTATGAACTAAGACTTCATATAATTGTTTACTACGTTGGTCCTTTGCATATTCATGACCCTTAATCGCATGTTGTAGTGACAGTAAACTAACTTTTCCAATCGTTCCTTAGTTAGCCTATTCCTTGTCTTCGTGTGAATGAGAGAGAAGGTGCTCTAATTCCGCTCACAATTAGACGATGAACATGTTTGCGATAAAACTCTCATTGCAACCCGCCTCAGTATCAGATCATCACCTCCATAGTACATCCACCAATCAGCGGGTTTATTGTGTTTGATTTGGGATTGCGCCAATGGGGTCCCAAATGTCTCTTACGGAACATGTCAATCTATAAAGATGGAATACAATAACCCACATATCAATAAACAGATGATATGGTATTTGACTTATTAGTTCCAAGGTATGATTACTCACATGTCTGATGGCTTGACCTTGGTTGACCAACTCATGGAGCATTCGTTGGATCACATTGAGCAAACCGTTGTACACTTCATCGACCTTACGCAACTCAAAGCATCGCATATACTGGAAGACTGGATTCAAGTAGTGTGTTATACACCAAATATGAGCAATCTCATCAGTATATGGAAACAGTGAATAATATGAAAATTAATAAATAAATGAAAATCACTACATACGTAGTTTAACATTTTATACTTGCGGCATGCAAGTACTGGTGGAATCGTGCATCCCACCTCTTGTCGATAATCGTCCAATATCGTTTATATTTTGTAGGGCATTTGATTTTAATAGCCAATTTTGTCTTATCCATTGACTCGTAAACATATCCCATCGTTGGTTTCTCATCACCATCTACCAACCTCAACACTTGCACCAACGGGGTAGTGACGACGATCAGGTGGTCAACATCTGTCCAAAACTGGGGGCTGTAGATCAGGTCACCAACTTCATTCAAAGCAAGTCTCTTTGATCGTGAGAGTTCTAACACGTATTTTCTCCATTCTTCGAATTTGACCATGCTTTTCAGCTCACGACTATATCTAGCCAAGTTCTGTAGGGCTAAAAATTGTGCCGCAAATCATGTAATCGCATGCCGGAGCAGCTCGTTCTTAGTGAAATCTCTCATTAGATTCACCAACTTGCCACTGTTGTACAGGTAGGAAATAATCGTTCTTCCCTTCTGAATAGTTGCTTATGCCTTGCTTCTCTTTTCCAAATCCTCAAGAATGAGGTCCACGCAATGAGCAGCACACGGAGTCCAGTACAAGTGACGTCTCTTCAACATTAATTGTCTTCCTGCGGCTTTGTAATTGGCGGCATTATCTGTTACCGCTTGCACAACCGACTTCTCTCCAACCTTTTCAACTATTTTATCCATTAATTGGAAGAGGTAATCAGCCGTCTTCGCGTGTTTAGAAGCATCAACTAATTTTAGAAATATTGTCCCGACATCGCTGAAGACAAAAAAGTTGATCAAACTCTTCCTTGTGGGACCGGTCCATCCATCGCACATAATTGTGTAACCTCTCTCATCCCATACTTCGTGAAAGTTGTCCACATAAGCTCCTATCTCCTTATACTCATCATCTAGTAAGGGCCCAAAGACCTCGTATGCAGAAGGCTTTTTAACTCCTAGACTAGCTTCCGCACTCGTATCAATTATACTTTTGAAGTACGGCGACTCCACAACCTGACTCGGAATGTGGTTGTATATTAGAAACTTTGCAATTGATTTTCTAAGTTTCTTCCCCAATTTTTTCAATGACATTCCACTCAATTTAGTTTGTTTAGAGCTTTCTGTCCGATACATGAACGGATCCATGAGACCTGTAGTACGGCCTATAGTAGACAACCTGGTCTCCCTCACGGATGCTGACCTACGCAACCCGACAGTCTCCTGAATATCCTCATCATCAGCAACAATATGTGGCCTAGTCCAGCACCAGCAGCAGGCATGGATGGGCCCCTCAACCTCGACCGAAGCTGATAATCGACTTTTTCCTGATCTCGTCATGCTTCTCTAGCACTCCCTCATGACTCTCGCTATTTGCTTCATCCTCATCATCCTCAGGTCCAGGTGCAGGAAACTCTGGATCTCCCCTCCTTATTCTCTCATATATTTCTCTATCTCGGTCAGCTTCTGCTATTTTCTTTCATTTTACCGCCTGTAAACTGGCTCTAACAGCTTCTCTTACCTCTCTGAGTATATTGGGACATCCTTTTATCTCTCCCTTAACGTGATCCAAATGCTCCTTCAATCGTATGATACTTCCTCCCAACAATTTTTTTTTCGCAAAGCTTGTATTTTATTCGGAGTGTATCACCATCTATTGTTATGCCGTATTGTCATGCTGGATCTTGTCCATGTACCATATTTATTTATTTCACCTGCATGAATGAGCAAACGATTGGATTAAATTAAAACATTTAGATTACACTTGAAAATTAAATTTATTTGATATTATTCTAATTTTAAAAAAATTTAGATTACATTTAAAAATTTATTTGATATTATTCTTATTTTTAAAATATTAGATTATATTTTACCAAATTTATTTGATATTATTCTAATTTTTAAAAATTTATTTGATACTATCCTTATTTTTAAAATATTAGATTATATTTTACCAAATTTATTTGATATTATTCTAATTTTTAAAATTTTTACATTACATTTGAAAATTTATTTGATATTATTCTTATTTTTAAAATATTAGATTATATTTTACCATATTTATTTCATATTATTCTAATTTTTAAAAATTTTAGATTACATTTGAAAATAGTATTTAGTTGATATCATTCTAATTTTGAAAATATTAGAAAATCATATTATCCTAATTTTTAAAATATTTTAAAATCATATTTATTTGAAATTGATGTGCCACATACATCATAGGGTATGTCCGTATATGTAACATGTGTAATTGATGTGTTACATACCTCATAATGCATGTGACACATGTGTAATTGATGTGTCATGGGGTATGTGTCACATGTGACACATCAATTACATGTGTTACGACACGTGTAATTGATGTGTCACATACCCCATGCCACATGTGTAATTGATGTGTCACAGGTGTCACATACCCCATGCCACATGCGACACATATGATACATGTGTAATTGATGTGTCATGGGGTATGTGTCACATACCCAATGACACAAGTGATACATGTCACACATATTAATAACTCAAGGGATATATATATATATATACACACACACACACGTGTCACACATGTCCCATGCCCCATTTTAAATTAATTTTTATAGATAACTCAAGTCTCAAGGGATATATATATATATATATATATATATATATATATATATATATATATATATATATATACATGTCCCATGTCCCATTTTAAATTAATTTTTATAAATAATTTAAGGGTAGATCTTGAAATTTAAGGGTAGATCTTGAAATTTTAACCCCTAAAATGTAAGAAAATAAAGGGAAATGACTAAAAATCGTAGAACACGTACCTTCTCGACATTCTTTGGTGATTTGAAATCACCGGCGATCCCACACTTTTCGGGCGTCGATTCGGGGTCAAAACGACAACTATGTGTTCTCCAATGGAAGCACAACAACAAAAAAGGGAAACAAAGGGGCTGCTGTAGAAAAAACCCGAAGAAAGAGGGTTTTAAAGCCCTTTTCGTGTGTCAAATCTGAAGGGTGGGCCCACATGTGAAAAGAGGAAATTATCGGCCGATAATTTGAAATTATCGTATGACATTTTCAAATTATCGTCCGTATCGGAACGATAATTTGGTGGTTTTGGAGATATTTCAGAAAACACTAAATTATCGGACAATAACTTGAAATCAAGGATTAAAATTTTGGAAAACTGATACGTATCGTCCGAGCCCAAAACCGATACGTATCGGTACCGGACGATACATTCAATGAATCGTCCGGTATTTTCAGTTATTTGTATGGGAAATATTGATACGGTACATTCAATGTACCGTATCGGTGAGGTTCGATACCGATACGTATCAGTATCGGACGAAATTTTGATCCATGCTTGAAATTATCGTCCGATACTGGCGATAAATTGCCCGTATCGGACGATAAATACTATGTTTTAGGGGGGATACTAAAAACCCATTTTATCTAATCGCCCATGTCCAAAACCAATACATATCGGTATCGAACGATATTTTGACCCATGATCAGATTAAACGGCAGTAGCCCTCTGAGCGACAACCAAGCACTGATAACACAAAATCCTGAATAGAACAACGTTAAGTTCAACACAGAAACATAAGAAAAATATGGCTCGCTATCAACTAAAATCGGGAGATATAACAGGATAGCGATCGCTTTCATATGTTTATGCCCTCTATCATATTGTAGCGCCATATGATAGCGGGCGCTACCATATGATAGCAGGCGTTACCATATGATAGCGCCTTATGACGACGCCATTAGTCTGGAAACTAGCAAGAAGGCATGGTGGCCTTGGAGCTGAGCGTTTCGCTAGTAGGAAAGCGGGCGGGTGGGCCTTGGAGCTAGCTGTGTGGTGCGTGAGTGCAAAGGCACAAGGCCTTTCGACGTGTGCGTGCTCCCCGTATGTATGGTGTAGACGGTGACTCGAGCTAGGTGAGGATCTAATGTGGCGACTAGACGCGCGTGGGGCGTGGAAGTTGGTCTCAGGGGCGATGTTGGTGTTGCATGGGTTTCGTGTGCCACAGACAGAGGTCGTGTGCCACGGTGGTATGTTAAACCAATACCTTTGAGGTTCTCCTGCTGTTTGGCTTAAGGTGGTGTTTAGAACATACTTGAGGGAAGGGAGCTGTGGAGCTATTCCCTCACACATGGGGCCTCATGGCACTAGAGGGTGCGCGATGGTCTCCTAGGTCTGAAAGGGTGAGCCTAGGACGTCGCTATGGCGACGTCGTGTGTCACCCAAGGTGAAGTTGCTATATGGCCTCAGGCTACACGTCGCGATGCATATGGGTTGGCTATGAGGGAGGCACTCGTAGGCTACGTGGGACACTATGGTGCACGTTAGCTGAGGGCTAGATGATGATGTATGCTGGTCGCGTGGGCCACACACAATGGTGGGCTTGGTTCAATATGTCGGCGATGCATGTATGGAATGGGACAACATGTGGGGTTGCATGCTACTGTCGCAGGCAAGGTACTAGTGCGTGGCACAAGGCGAAACTGGGCAGCCCAAGCGAGGCACTGAGGTGCTAGCATGTGTCATGAGGAGACACGATGCGTTGATATGGTTGGCCTCGAAAGAAGACAACCGTGAATAGGAGTCAAGGATCAAAATTTCGACCGAAATGACCGAAAACTTGGTCCAAATATGTATGGTATTCAAAATTTCGGTTAAATTATCGGCCAAAATTTCGGTCCAAAATTTCGGTTTCGGTCCCCTCCGAAACCGAAACGAAAACCGAAATTCTGATCCTTGACGGGAGTTCCCGTCCTCTAGGCGAGTGGTATTAGAGTAAAGGTTGGGTAGGCTGGCTTCGTTGCACGCGACAGCGAGCCACTGCATAGGTGTGATAGCCGGTGTCGGGCTGTGCCCCCATAATAGTTGGAATCAGAACCAGATCGTTTCGAATGGGACTACATTGGTGAGCCAGGGCGATGAGGTGCGCTCTGATTCTGTGACAACCAAGGTTACTCGTGTGCAGTTGAGTTGCACGTTTGCAGTTGGGATGCACTCTGTTATAGAGAGTTTCGGAGCTTGATCGCACGCAGAGAGATGTTACTGCTGGAATATGTTGTTGCGGAAATACGATGATGCTCGATGCTTGTTGGCCATGAGGGCCACACATTTGAGGTAGCGGGTGTCGGTCCGAGATGGATGAGCGCTAGTGACTTCCGACATGAGACGTTGAGTCACACAGGTGCTGAGAGCACTGTTGCCATGAATGACATGAAGCAAAGAGGATGCTCCGTTCTCACTGCATGAGGAAGCTGAGATTTTCAGAATCGGTTGCTGGTACTTGACATGATGATCGAGACTGCCGGTGTGGGGCAGCGGGACAGGTCAGTGTGTTGCGATGGGCCAAGATCGAGGTTACAGTTAAGTAGGATATTGCGAGAATTGGTATAGGCTAGGTTGAACCGGAGAAGTGATCAGAAGCTCGTTTCTTTGTTAGAGATGGAAAGGCATGGTTTGTCCGTGAAAGACGGAAGACTGGACGGATGATCCAATGTGGCTTCAGAAGAAGCAGATGCGAGAGCTAGATGGGTATCTTTAGAGGAAGCGAGTCCCAGGTGATCATCGAGATCTTTAGTCTACGAGAAAGGGCCGAAGGCATTTTCTGAGCACGGCAAAGACCGCATGGACAGAGTATTGAAGCGGAACAGCTCAAGGCAAGTGTGTTATATTTCGTAGTGAAGAGGTCAATGTCCGAGGTACGAAGGTATGATAGCCGCTAGAAAGTGAAGGTATTGGGTCCGCTCGTTAGGACACAGGAAGCATACACCAAGGCAACGAATTGGAGCGTAAATCGGGTTGCAGGAGGTGACTCGAGTCACGCTATGGGTGAAGACAGGTGTCGAGGAACTATACTGTGAGGAGCATGGAGCTTTGTTGATTAAGCAAGGTGCCCGTGGCAGACTCTTGGGTGAAGGCACAGTGGTGTTGAGGTACTTGAGCGCTGCAGGACAGTTGAGGGCTTGTGGTGGTGATCAAGTCTAAAGGTCCGAGAAAACTGGGTTCCGTTGGTTGCTACAGTCGAAAGATGTGGGCAATGTTGCGGACTACAGTAGTGAGAAGCGTGGTGCTTCGTTGGAGTGAGCGTGGTGCTTCGTTGGAGTGAGCGTGGTTGCTCACAGATTCTTGGGTGAAGACAGATGATCAAAGTACTAGAGTTTGACCCTTGTCTGAACAGGCTGAGACAGCTTGAGTAGCAGACTCGTGGTTGAGAACATACGTCGAGGTACTGGAGGTTTACAAATCAGACAAGGGTCGAACTCTTGGGTGAAGACACAGAGGTGTTGAGGTACTAGAGTGCGGCAGTTTAGATGAAAGTTAGTCTGCTGGGTGAAGACAGAATGCTAAGAAACTAAAGAGCTGCGATGTGCAATGAGTTGCGTGAACTTGGAGCCAGAGATGTGGGCATCAATGGCATGGTTTGCTTGGTTTTGACAGTCGATTCGGGTGATAACAAGAATGATGTTAAGGATCGGATTGCTTCTGGTTGTATGAGGTGAAATATAGATAGAGCCAAGTTGTTCAGAACACTATGTGAGGTGAAGACACAGAAAAGGGTTGAAGCTGTTATGTTGAGGCATGAGGTGAAAACCGATTATGTCATTGAGGAACTGATGCAGAGGCATGAAGTGAAGATGCACGTAGCTCGTCGCGATGAACTGTTGTGATTGTTCTTGGGTGAAGACGAAGGGTAGTAGTCGATGTACTAGTGTAGATGCAGTTTGATGAGCGTTGCTTGTCATATGGTTGGTGTGATAATGTCTAGGTGAAGACGAAGGATAACAATCGAGGAACTGACAGCGTCGCATGGGTGGAAGGGCAGCAGAATGGTCGAGGTACTAACACAGAATGGCAGATGAAAGCAGTGAAGTGTCATAATTGTGGTTCAGACGCGGGTTGTGTTTGGGTGAAGACTGAGATTGTGTCGAGGAACTAACGTATGAGTTCAGGTGTTGACAAGGACGTTGACGCATTTGAGTGGGGGAGGATGTGACGTGATCACAACCCTGGTGGATAGAGATGCACATTTGATCAGCTAGCAGGAAGGTGGGGAAACCTTGTAGTTAGGTTGAGCCGAAGGCGAGCTTGAGAAACAGAGTTGTGAAGGTGTGGCCGATGTACTAAGGTGTTCCGAAGGTAGAATTTGGTGGGCGAACTCTTGGGTGAAGACATGTGGTGTCGAGGTACTAGAGCGAGCCGTGGCCACAAATGTTTGGTGCATGGCATGGTGATGGATAGCACTGGAGTGGAGCAGCGCGAAGAATCAGTGTGTTTCTCGTTCATAGGTGCGGATGAGACCAAGTTGAATTAGCGAGGAGGTACCAAACCTTAGGGCTAGGTATTTGTGGAGACTGCATGGGGTGAAGACGGAGGTTGAGGTATTGGTGTCAGCATGGGTGTTGACATTGCCAGATTGGAGGAGGTGGCGTGGTCATTCCCTTGAGATACTGCGTCAATGAGGACGTTGACCTTATGGAGTGGGGGAGGATGTGACGGCGTCATTAATCTGAGAACCAGCAAGAAGGCAAGATGGCTTTGGAGCTGGGCGTTTGGCTAGCAAGAAGGCGGGTGGGCCTTGGAGCTAGTTGTGTGACGCATGAGCCCGGAGGCACGAGGCCTTGCGGCACGTGCGTGCTTCCTGTATGTATGGTGTAGACGGTGACTCGAGCTAGGTGAGGATCTAGTGTGGCGACTAGACGCGCGTGGGGCGTGAAAGCTAGTCTCAAGGGCGTTGTTGGTGTTACATGGATTTCGTGTGCCATAGACAGAGGTCGTGTGCCACGGTGGTATGTCAAACCAATACCTTTGAGGTTCTCCTGCTGTTTGGCTTGAGGTGGTGTTTAGACCATACTTAGGGGAAGGGAGCCGTGGAACTATTCCCAAACACATAGGGCCTCGTGGCACTAGAGGGTGCACAATGGTCTCCTAGGTCTAAAAGGGTGGGCTTAGGACGTCATTGCGGCGATGCTGTGTGTCACCCAAGGTAAGGTTGCCATATGGCCCCGAGCTATGCGTTGCAGTGCATATGGATCGGCTATGAGGGAGACACTCGTAGGCTACGTGGGACACTGTGGTGCACGTTAGCTAAGGGCCAGATGCTGATGTGTGCTGGTTGCGTGGGCCACACACGATGGTGGGCTTGGTTCAGTATGTCGGCGATGCATGTATGGAATGGGACAGCATGAGGAGCTGCATGCTACTGTCATTGGCGAGGTACTAGTGCATGGCACAAGGTGAAATTGGGCAGCCCAAGCGAGGCACTGAGGTGCTGGCATGTGTGTCGCGAGGAGACACGATGCGTTGATATGGTTGGCCTCGAAAGAAGGCAGCCGTGAACGGGAGTTCCAGTCCTCTAGGCGGGTGGTATCAGAGTGATGGTTGGGTAGGCTGGCTTCGTTGCACGCGGCAGCGAGGCGCCACACGAGTGTGATAGCCAGTGTCGGGCTATGCCCCCGTGACAACCCGCTATCATATGGTAGCAGGCACTATTATATGATAGCAGACTGTGACGAAGGCACGCAGCGTGGCTACCAGAGCCATCCGCAACACCACTCGTTACGACGTGCTTCGTGTGGGGCATTGGTGGAGCGTTCGTGGGATAGAAGGTTTCATGACACTGTGCCAAGAAGGCACGCGACACGGTAGCGATGCGATTACGACATGGTCGTGAGGGGGAAGACGTGGGACGTTATGAGAGTATTGGTGTGGAGGATGGCACTGTGTGCCACAGACCAGAGGCGTGCGTCACGGTGGTATGCCAAACCAATACCTTTGAGGTCCTTCCGTTGTTTTCCCCCAAATGGGGTTTAAACCATCTATGTGAGAGGTGAGCTACTCTCACACACACGGGGCCTTGCGTCGCCAAAGGGAGCGCAAGTGTCTCCGAGGCCTGAAAAGTTGGGCCTAGAACGTTGCTTCGGCAATGTCGTGTGTCACCTATAGCGAGATGGCCTTGTACATCAGACTACGCATCACGGTGTATGTGGGTCAACTAAGCGTGAGACACTCGAACGCTACGTGGGACTCTGTAGAGATGTCACCATGAGGGTCCGAATATTAGGTGCGTCGAAAGGGGCACGATGCATCGATATGGTTGCCTCAGAACTAAGGTAGCTATGAACGAGAGCTTCCGTCCTCTAAGCGGGTGGTATCAAAGCTGATGTTGGTTGGGCTTGCTTCGTTGCACGCAACATCGAGGCGTCGTACGGGCGTGTTAGCCAGCATAAGTCTACACCCCCGTGACAGTTGGTATTAGAGACAGGCTGACCTAGCTTGCGAAGTTAGGTGCCGCACGCGAGTCCATATTGAAAAGAGTGACTCCGTGACAAGATGCTATCATATGGTAGCAGGCGCTATTGTACCCTATCGTATGCTATTTTATGATTGTCTTTTTTGAATTACTGTTGTTTTATTATCTGCTAATTTACATTAATTTGATATTTTAGGATTAAATGGATGTTCCCCTTCTTTGCCACTTTGATGGCGTCCGTGACGACGATAATACTTACAAAGGTTGCCATCGGAGGATTGTTAATATTACAGAGAAGATATCATTTGATCAATTTACGTAGAAAATATACAAGATGAGTAGAACTCGAACGGAAGAACATTTTGTTACACTATCAGTCTCTTTGCACATCGGGAAGGAGTTAGTGTTTGCCGAATTGTTGGACATCGGTGATCTTGCAAACTTATTCGGACGATATTGTAGTGGTGATGGTGTGATCAATGTCTTTATCGAGAAATCAGTTGTCACTCCTGTCACGGGGATGTTATCATCTTTCGAAGCATTTCAATTGTTCCAGGAAACAAACGAGGATCATAGACTTTATGAGGAAAGTGTCAAATTAGGAGACGATGATGATGCAGAACCAAAACATGACTAAAGATGAAGGAATACGGTGTGAATAGAAGACTGCCGTTGCACCGATGATAAAAACGGGAACATAGGATTTTGCCCATACGGAAGGCCACGTGAGCAACCCTCTTCAGACATTCTAATGGGAGAAGTCAATGAGGATCGAGGATATCATCCTGAATTGAATCCTATGAATAATAAATGTTAACTTAACTTTCATTCAATGAACAATAAATTCGATTGGACTCAATGGGAAGTGTTCTTGGGAGGCCCTAGCCCATACCAACGGTCTTCCGAACCAATAGTTTCGGAGCGAATGACAATCGAGGTAATGCAACAATAGCCTATTGCACCCCAAACAACCATACCTCAAACAACTGTACCTCGACGGACCGCACCGCAAACAACTACACCTCAACCAATCGTACCTCAATCCCAAGCACATAATAATCATCCAGTTCATGAGGGTGATAGTGATCCTGATGAGAATGAAGCATCACCCTCACCCTCTTTGTGTGTTGATACTAATAAGGGAATTGATCAACCTCTGGTGGACGAAGACTATGATCTTAATGACTCAAAAGGTGAGTACATGGACTCAGATGATGAGGAACTGTATCAAGGAGGGCCATTAACTGTTGGTCAAGCGCTCAGAAATAAGAAATCCTTTCAGAAAGCCCTTAAAGAGTTTGTCATGGTGAATAATTTTCAAATTACACCAATAAAGACCAGTCCTCTTTGAGTTACAGCGAAGTGTTTTGAAGTGGGATGTGCGTGGCGCATACATCTAAATACGTTTGCCGTGAAATCTTTTCACCTGGAACATATATGCAGAAGGCCATCCTTCGAAAGCGGATATCGCCAGGTCATGACATCATGGATATCTACCTTCGTAAGGGATAAATTGTTGAAGGTATTTGACGAGAGTCCGACTTCAATAATTTTTGAGATTGAAAAGAAATACAGTGTAAATGTAGGTTACTGGAAAGCCTGGAGAGGGAAAGAAGTGGCGTGAATGACATCCGAGGTACTTGGAAGGAGCAATTTAAGATTTTTTTTTTGAAATGGTAACAAAAGATTATATTGCCAAAAGAAAAAAGAAAAGGGTTACATACCTTGGCGGGTAGTAAGGAACTACCCGAAAAAAGGAGACAGCCTTTTCGGAAGCCTTTTCATATATCAGGACCCTTTACATCTGAAAACAGAATTATAATCATAGGCATGTGCTGTTCTTTTTCTTTTAAAATCAGTTTAAAATCAGATGCTATGACTGTAATTATGCATAGTATACTTTATACAATGCCTTTTCTTTCAGAACCATGCTATAAATTGAGATCCAAAACTATAAGAAGGACAAAACTTATGTTTTAAAAACCAATTTTCATGTGCAATCTATTAGAACCAGACAATGAAAAGTATGGTTGCTGCGACTATAAGAGGACAATATTTTTTACGTACCACTTATGATTTTCAACCATTAAATAAAACCTTTCAAAAACCATTTTTGATTAATGACACCTATGATAATTTGGATCGATTAGAAATTTACAAAAATGATAACACTAATTTTGAACAACAAAGAGCGATTAATCAGGTCCAGCAACAACCTTTCCAACAAGCCTTATAAGGAGCTCTAGGAACTCTGAATTGCAGAAAAGAGATCCCTTACGCATGCTTAAAAAATGATGAATATGAAGTATGGAAGGCTGCAGGTACTATGGATGCTCCGACTCCCAATTGATTACCATCCCAGGTCTTGCCGGTGTTGCCCGTAGGTTGTGATATCCCTCGAGATGGTCGTCTCCTATCCCCCTGCAGGAGGGGAATCCGCTCCCTGGTGTCGCTCTGCTACATCTAGCTCATCCTCTAGGCACCTTTGGAAGGCAGAGAGTGTGACAACGTACACATAAGGTACAATTAAATTAGATAATCATGATTAATTAGCCTAATCATGATTAAATAACTTAAGCATATTAGGCTAAGCAAGGTTAGTTAGCCTAAACATGATTATCTAGCCTAATCATGATTAACTAAACTAATTATGCTTAACTAGTCGATATATGATTGGCTAGATTAAAAGAAAATTTCAGTTGCACGAGGAGCCTATGTAATACCAGACCGTGCCTGGGTTGAGCCGCTTGATCGAACCAAGGTTCCCAAGGCCTAACCTCCTCCTCCTTCCTCCTCCCCACCCCTCCCTCCTCTCTCTTTTCAGCATGGGGGAGTGAGATGGATGCCTTTCCAGCCCCCTATTTATAAATTTTCCAAAGGAGCACCTACCTTCTTGGTCAATCATATGCATATAGTCATATACTGTATACATTGCATGCACATGCATGTATGCACACATTTCCCACATGCATGTACACACATACACCTATGTGACTCCCTATGAGTGAAATGTTATTTTATCTTAAACTTTTCATTCTTATCCTTATTATGAATTTACTTTTTGTGCCCTTCAACTTTATGCTAATACCAATGATCTCTTTTGGTACATATTCTTATCTTTGACTGTGACCCTTGACCACCTTCAAGGGCTAAGTCCTATATCACCTCCTGGTGCCCCTTGACCTCTTCCAAGAGTCGAGTGTTGCATCACCTCCTTGACTTTGTTGTATCACCTTCTTGATTGTGCCACTTGGCCATCTCCATGGGCCAAGTGTTGCATCACCTCCTTGGTTGTGCCCCTCAGCCATCTTGAAGGATCAAGTGCTTGAGAAACCTCCACTTCCTTTGACCAGTTTCCACAACATTTGATCAATATCTAGAGTTAGGGTGTTAAGCAGTTACATTTCAGTTAGGTGTATCAACTCATGTTAAACTATCATTTTAACCCTATCTTTTTTTGAAATGACTATCATGTCCCATACTCAAAATTACTATTTTCCCCTTTCTTTCTCCAAAATGACCATCAAATTTATCATTTTACTCCAGTTTTCAGAAAATGACTCTTACATCTTCTCAATCGCAACAATTACTCATTTGATAATTTGAGTTATTACACATAGTGAACTCCACATGTAAAATTTTAATAGACATGACATGTTAAATCTCACATGGAGAAAGTGTTCAAGGCTTCTAACTAAATCTACGTTTTTTGATTCCCCATGACTTTTCTTCAAGGATTCACTTGATGAACTAGAGCCCTTCTTTTTTTCCCATAAATTTTCTCAGTAAATTTTTTTTTTTTTTGATCGGTAATAAAAAGATATATTGATAAGCAGCAAGGCGCTGACGAGAGCAATACAACAGACACGACTAAAAAAGAGAGAAAATACCACAGCCCCACAACAACTAAAGCCACTCACAGGCCCCCCGCTCCCCTACTTAGCCCGGATCCCACACAAAACCATCCCCCCCCCCCCGGCCCGACCATTAAATTTTCTCAGTAATTTAATGGAATGCACAAGTTAATTTTCCCTCACAAGAAAGAAGCTATTCTCAATCTGCAAGCTTCTGCTAGTACAGATCTTGAAAGCAGACATGGCCACAACTCCTTGCACAAGTTGTTTAGGTAAATCAGGCACAAATCTAGGACGGATAGTTCAGGTGTGATAGTAACATGGAACGCCAAGTTCAGGAGCCTTGGATTTGAAACCACAACAAATTTTTGGCATCAGAAGAAGCGTAGAGGAAGCCCAAGTACTGTAGCTTCAAGGGAGAAAAGGTCATTGAAACGCCATCACAACATGCTGTCATAGCGCATCATTGTATCGCGTGGACGATGTCGTCTAGCGACGGAATTTTTATTTTTATGCGGAAAAACTGCATTTTTAGTTTTATTTCTTTTAGGACTCTTTTTATTTTCGAATTAATTATTAGTGGCCTATATATAGAGGCTTGTAAACACTTTTTAAGGGAGTTAATTGAATATTTTGAATGCTTTATGCTTGAATGTTCTTCGTCCCGAGATGGGTTTGGTGTGAGACCAAGGGAGTGATTCCCATCGATTCTCTTTGATCTTTTATTGTCTTTGCTCTATATTTGCTCTGTTTTCTCTTATAATCCATTACCCATATTGAATCCCTAATCCAAACCCAAAACCTACTTCCATCAAAAACCCTAGTTCTCATACGAGCCATCAAACCTAACAAATTCTACAACCCTAGTTCGAACCCGTGAATCTACATCGGATCGAAGACGAGCGCCTAAGCCTGAAAAAGCTAGAGTCCTATCTCTAGGCCCGATCCTGCCTCAAATCTAACGGGACTTGCGCATCGGATTTGACACCCTATTCGGATCTCGCGTGATTTACCTACCGAAATTCTACGATCCCGAAGGTATCGTGATAGTTTTGAGATTACTCTTGAATTAATTTGATTTAATTTCAGCAAAAAGCATTAAAAATCATATTCACGCATTTTAGGGTTCCCGTCCCGCGTCAGTTTTGATATCAGAGCCCTAAGTTTTTCTAGGTTAGGGCATATTGTGTGGCATTTTAATTTTCATTGCATTTTATAGCATTCGTGTTCAAAGTATGCACATCTACTATTTGACAAAATTCCTCATCCATTGTGGTTCATGTTTGCATGAGCGAGAGTGTCGTTGCCCTTAGGAACATCAAAGCCCAAATGTGTGCAATTAATAATAGGAGCCGCTACACACCAAATGAGTACGATCCTGCCGATAGGTTTCTAAAATCTATTCGGAATGAGGTCCCAGATTTTGAGGGTACGACGAACCCTAAAACCTTCGTGGAGTGGTTGTCTAGTATGGAAGAGTATTTTGATTGGTATAGCGTACCGAATGAGTATAAAGTTAGGTTAGTGAAGACAAAGTTGGAGGGTAATGCCAAATTTTTTTAGACTCACTTAGAACGTCGCACGGAGTCTCTTCGAAATAAAGTCATCTCCACATGAGAGGACATGAAGGTGGAACTTATTGAACAGTATATTCCTTTCACACACCGTCAACTCCTATGGGGTTTGAAAACCAAGACAGATAAGTGTCCTGATTGCCTTAAGTGTCAAGGGTTCGGACACTTTGCTTCCCAGTGCTCCATTAAACTTCCCCCTCCGAATTTATCGATTGAAAGCGAAAGTTCTAAGAAGTCGAAAAATATGAAAGTAGAATAGGAAGTGTATGACCCTAGAACCGTGATAAGTGAAGGAGATGAAAGAAGTTGACGAAAGTCTAGTTTGTGTTGAAAAGACTTCTATGTCCCTTGTTAATAGTGATGCTGGGTCGAGTACACATAAGTCCATCGAACTGGGTACACAAGAGCCATTAGTGTTAATTGAATCGAGTACCCTAGAGTCTTTGGTTTTGGTCGAACCGAGTGCACCCGAACCATTAGTGTCACTTGATTCGATCACACATGAGTCACTAGTGTCAACAGAGCCCACTACCTGTGAGTCGCATGCAATTCATAGTCCCGAGTTGCATACCCCTTCACATTCCGAGTCTTATTGTGAGTCAACTTTTGAGTCTCATTCTGCATTACATGTCGAAATTAAACAGAAAATTAATTCAAGCTACAATCAATACGAATTATCTGTTGATACTCACAGGCGTTTCAAAGAATATAAGGTGGGTGATCCTTCTCTGAGCTCAATCCTACCTCCTGAAAATCCTTTCCAGCCATCTCATAACCCCAATCCCCTCACAAGTTTGCAGCCGATACCCCTTCCCTTCCTCAGCAGGCAGAGAAAAGAGGTAATTGAGGAAATTTTAGATGATCTTGTGGCATTCACCTGCGGCAGAGTGATTCTGGTTTATGAGGTGCAAAGTGTTAGTCGACTACCAAGGGTGCATGGACCAATCATAAGAGAGTTCACCGTTGGAGTTCCTATATTCCCGACCGATATCTCGATTACATTTCATCAAGGATGAATTCCTTCGGGTCCGGGGGAGTTGATGAGAAGCTTCAAAAATATTTGGTAGAGTGGGTTGGCGAGCTGGGTTATCAGGTTCATCAAGGAGAGGTTTACCGTGTGCGTCCCGCTACAATCAATCGAGATGAGGATCATACGTCACCAGGAGCCGAGATTGTTTGAGCTAGTTGCAAGGAGTTCTACCATGCGAGCACTTGATCAGTACCATGTGCGTGTTTCATCGGTGATGAAACATTTAGAGTGGAGGAGAATGACGGAGAACGCCAAGTTCAGGACCCTTGGATTTAGAGCCACAATAGATTTTCGGCGTCGGAAGAAGCGTAGAGGAAGCCCAAGTACTGTAGCTTCAAGGGAGAAAAGGAGATTGAAACCGCCAGGAGAACAGCACAGCAGCGTGCTGTCATAGCGCATCAACAAGCTGTGGACGATGTTGTCTAGCGACGAAATTTCTATTTTTATGCGAAAAAACTGTCTTTTTAGTTTTATTTCTTTTAGGATTAATTATTGGTGGCCTATATATAGAGGCTTGTAAACACTTTTTAAGGGAGTTAATTGAATATTTTGAATGCTTTATGATTGAATGTTCTTCATCCCGAGATGGGTTTGGTGTGAGACCAAGGGAGTGATTCCCATCGATTCTCTTTGATCTTTTATTGTCTTTGCTCTATTTTCTCTTATAATCCATTACCCATATTGAATCCCTAATCCAAACCCAAAACCTATTTCCATCAAAAACCCTAGTTCTCATACGAGCCATCAAACCTAACAAATTCTACAATCCTAGTTCGAACCCGTAAATCTACATTAGATCGAAGATGAGCGCCTAGGCCTGGAAAAGCTAGAGTCCTATCTCTAGGCCCGATCCCGCCTCAAATCTAACGGGACTTGCGCATCAGATTGGACACCCTATTCGGATCTCGCGTGATTTACCTACCGAAATTCTACGAACCCGAAGGTATCTTGATTGTTTTGAGATTACTCTAATTAATTTTATTTAATTTCAGCAAATTGCATTAAAAATCATATTCACACATTTTAGGGTTCCCGTCCCGCGTCAGGCAGGGCTCAGAAAAATTATTTCAGCAGAGATAGGGTTCAAGCAGAGAGGTTCAAGAGAGGTTTAAATTACATCATGTGAACTCTTGCGAAGTATTGGCAAGATTGATTCAAAGTTTCAAAGAGCACATAAACTCCCCCATAGCAAAATGCTAGCCCCCTACACAAGTTGAACATTGTTAACTGTTCTGACTCTGTTGCTGGTTGGCATTCCAACATAATCGTTTACCAGCAGTTCTACAACAATTTAACCACTGAAGGTATGTGATATTTCATAGTGACTAATTAATTGAAGATGGTGGGATATATAAACTTATTTTGAAGCATACATCTAAGTCGGCACATATTTCATTTTCATTGATACATCTTCATAAGCAATAGCAGTTATTTAGATAAAGGTTCACAATATATGTTTGAATTGTGATATTAGGAGAGGCTTATAAAACGTGATATGAGACGGACCATATACATCTGGGTGGGAGATAGATGGTGGATCCGACATTCCATATGGCAGTAGTTATCAGAGATTGTTCAATCGACATGTTTTTGGGATTTTGACAATGATCACGGTGCTCTGCTCATGAATGGTCAGGATAGACCAGATTCATGTCATGCATAGCCACATGAGCTTGTCTCATAGAGCTCTCTATCACAGCCCTCTCGTTGTATCAATTTATGAACAGTCATGAGACCACCATCTCAAATGTCCCGATTTTCATTGCACCTTTACTGGAATGCCATTGGAATTACCTTAATGCCATTCCTCGCAAGATAAATTGAATCTTTGGGTCAAGCTTTTCAAAAGAATGGTGCATTTAGTTTCTTCTGAATCATTCCAACAGATCCAAACATCCCAATTCCCAAGTAATCAAGACCTTGCATGCATATCACAATATGCAAAAAGAACAAAATGGGCTTAAGATTTAAAAGATAATGTTTACCCAAGAATGTGCGTGCCTTTGAGAAGTCATTCAGTTGTCCAAGTGTAACTACAGAATCTCGGCTTCTTCTTATCAATCCATCACATTCCTATGAAAAAACCAACAACCAATACCCAATGGATCCTTTGAATATATTAGATTCAAATCAGCAAAGAACTAAAATATGACAAGTTTTCCCATGTTGCAGGTTTGAGCCCTGCTTATCTACTAAATAAATAAAGAAATAAATAAAATAAAATATGATAAGTTTTCCCACGTACTTCTTGAGCACCATGTTTTAGAATGCGAGTGAACTCTTCTTCCCAAACATTTGTCCCTTTTATATGCATTATATCCTGTTAACATTAAAAACCAGACGTTGACAAATAAGTATAAAGACATGAAATATTTGAAGCATATAACTAGTTTCTAAACATCACATGCACATATAAATATGTATATCTCGGTCAAGTTATAGATTGAAGTGTCATTGAAGTGGATTACATGGAGACACGGGATAACTGGAAGGATAGAAAATTTCAGAAAACTAATTACATACAAAATAAGATGTTAACTTGGTGTGTATGCACACTTGGGTGTTAGTGTGTGTAATATAGCTATGGGTGTTTAGTATGTAATGTGGTGTGTAGAGACCATTATTGGATGTGGATGTAATCTTTTTCCCATTTAATATAAAAGCTGGTGGGGCTCATCCCCAACTAAACTTTTTTTTTTTTGGATCGGTAATAACAGATTATATAAAAAGACCAGCAAGGCGCTGAAACCATATACAATCAGGACCAATATCAAAAAAAGAAGAGAAAAACAACAAACAAGAGCAAAGAAAGGACAATCAGAAAACAAAGAGACCCCTCAGGTCGCTGTCGGACCCCTTAACCCGGATCCCAACGGAAGCTGGATCTGCTATCCCCGATCCCACCGCTCAAATCCCATAGAATGACAAGTTCCGCAATCGCCCTAAGAACCATGCGAACCGATTGGGACTTGTCTTCAAAAATTCTACGGTTCCTTTCACACCATAGGCACCACCATCCCGCAAACATCGCTGCTCTCCAGGCTCTCCTATTCCCCTCGCTGACCATGGCAGCCTCCCAACTGACTTGTCCAAGACATGCCGAATCTTTTCTATTCTCTGTCTCTTTCTCCTTCTCTAATCCTATACCTAATAACACAAACCTAATTGACTTCAGAAGACGGCAAACCTTCTCAGAATACATGATAGCCAGGCGGGGGGGTTCATGAACACATATTCATCCAATGTACCATGCAGGAAGGCATTCTTAACATCAAATTGATATAGTGGCCAATGATGGTGACCAACTAACGAGATAATCACTCAAACAAAAGTGAGTTTGGCCATAAGAACAAAAGTAGCAATGAAGTTCAACCCTGGCAGCTGGGTGAAGCCTTTTCCAATAAGACGTGCCTTATACCTTTCAATTGTACCATCCTCCCCACGTTTGACAGCAAACATCACCAGCATTCAACTGTAGTGTGCGCTTAGTAGGTATGAGAGTCAACAAGTCCCCAAATCTTATTCTTTTCAACAGCTACCAACTCTTCAGCCATAGCAGCAGACCAAAAGGGATGTTAAAGAGCTTCTCCAACAGAGTAACAAATACAGATAATAGAAGCCATAGCTAAAGCATCTCAACACGACAGTGCAAGAGCTTGATAGGAAACAAACTGAGAAATGGGATGACCAGTGATACAACTCCTTTTACCTTTACGAAGTGCAATAGGCAAGGAGAGGTTATCAATAGTCGAAGCAGAGGGAACTACAGGATAAGTCAAAGGAACGGATGGTGCAGGTATACTTGGAGGATCTGAATCACAGTGTACTCTTGGCACGTGGATTTCAAGTGGAGGTACCGACTTGCTCTGTCACTGATAGGTGTGCTTAAGAGAAAAACGACTATGCATAGCTAGTGGTGAAAATAGAGAAACTGGAGTAGAACCCACAGGATGACAAGTAACAGGAAGTGAAAGAAACAACAAAAGACTAAGTGGGGGAAAGGAGTAACATGCTTATCCGAAAAAATATGGGGTATCCTCAAAGAAAGTATATATATCTGGAAATGAATAATTTACGAGACTTCGGATCATAATGATACCCTTTAGACATACAAAAATATCAAAGAAAAATACAACGACTGGATTTATCATCAAGTTCGTGTTTTAGGGGCGCAGATCATCAGCAAAGCAAGTACATCTAAAAAATTGGTTTCAATTTCAGATAAGGTAGTGTCAGGCTTCAGAATATGCATGAGAGCTTGATCATTCAACAGATGAGTAGGCGTACGATTGATCAAATGAGTGATAGTAAGAAGAGCCACAAACTAATAAGATTGGGGAACATGCATCCCACACAGGAGAGATATAGTCACCTTCATAAGGAGTCAATTCTCGCGCTCTGCAACATCATTTTGTTTGGGAGTGTAAGGACACGAGAACTGATGCAAAATCCCCATCTTCAAGTTATGAACGAAGTCTAAAGATGTGTACTCATCATGATTAAGAGATCAGAGAGCCTTAATGGTCTGAGTTTGGACCATAGAGAAACTGATATAAGTGGAAAGAGCTTCATGTTTAGACTTGAGTAACTATCATATATATCGATAGTGATCATCAATAAAGGTCACATAGAATTTAGAAGCATCAGAAGAAGACACCCCCAAACATCAGTGTATAAGATCAAATAAAGAATTATTTCGATGCATATGAGAAGCGTAGGTGGCTCTAGTATGGTTGGATAATTCACAAGTTTAATATTAAAGTTTAGAACCATCAACTCTTATCCTTTGAAAGAAGGAAATAACAATCACAAATTCTGTAAAGTAGTATGTCCTAGCCTAGCATGCTAAATACCTAAGGTGTTTACATTAAAAACGTGACTACTGGAAGTGGGAAGAATGTGAGCGCGAGAAGATAATGCCACTAGTTGGTCATCTCCAAAGTAATACAGTCTCTCACGCACATGCCTATGCCAAAAATCCTCCTCGTAATCAGGTCCCGAAAAATAAAGTGAGTAGGAAATGCGACTGAACAATTCAAAGATTGAGTAATGCAGCTAACATTTAAGAAATTAGTGTTTAAATATGGAACATGCAGAACACCAAAAGGAGAAAGACTGTTGATAGAGGAACACTCCCCTTACTAGAAACAGGAGCGAGGACTGAGGGAACCATCAGCCAAACATACCTGCCTACTAGAGGAGTGTGGAATAATATAAGAAAATAATTAACTCCCCATCATAAAGTTTGAACCGCCTGAATCAATAACTCAGGCAGGAGAAGAAGCAGATGATATGACTACGTCGTTCGCAGATGAAGTACCTGGTGACGCGGGAGAAGAAGTCGGTTGGATCACCAGAAGTCGCGCTCTGAGATCAGCAAGCCTCGACACATAGGGAGACAAGATCAAAAGCAGTGTCAATGAGAGCACTGGAAGAGGCTGTAGAAGGAGTAGGGGGACAACATTGGTAAAAACTAGCAACAAAGGAGGGGCCCCTGGGCGTGGAGGATAATCATGGAGCTTGAAGCATTTTGAATGATTACAACTCGACCTATGACAGAAGGAGCATACAAAAGTTGACTAATCACGACCTCCTCCATGCCCATGACCACGCCCTCTCACAGCCAAATCCACTCCCCATACCTGGGACACAGTAGCATGAGCAGTGTGCACCCAAAATAACACGATGCCTCTCATCATCATTAATCGCAGCATAAACGAACTATAAAGAGGGAAAGGGATCAGTCGCAAGATTTTGTCCATGCAGTTGCACAAAGTCAGGTCAAATCCCCACAAAAGTAATATATCTATTGGCCCTGAAGACGACAAACAACAATCTTAAAATCCTCACCAGAATATTCAGAAGAGGGCTCATACTAACTGAGCTCATCCCGTCTTCTCTGAAGATGGCCAACAGACCGAAAGATCTCTTTGCTCAGCACGAGAGACCTTTCTAAATAACTTAGAAACCCGAGTGTCATTTTTTTCATGGGTGTACATTTGAGTCGAGACATCCTATAAGTGCAAAGCGGCTTCATGGAACATAAACATGGTGTATATGAGTTCCTCCATCAAGTTAAACATCCACCCTAACACCGTTTAATTTGTCAATTTCTCATTGGAAAAAAAGAGGGATCACATGGAGGTGGTTTGATAACAATCCCAAGAATATGGCCCAATTTTTTACAACTGTCCAAATATAAGTATATGGCACGAGAGTAAGGGAGAAAATTCTGAGATGGGGACATCTGATTCAAGCAGCCACCCGTAACATATCGAAGGCGAAAGAAGAATGTCAAAGTGGTCCGAAAGAAGAACTGCACAGATTCGCAGAATTGACGAATGTTTTGGTCGATCGATCGAGCCCAGGCAGTCGATTGATCAATTGAGGACAGAGGACATAATGTTGCTCAATCAATCAATCGATCCCAATCTGTCGATCGATCGAATATGGATAGTGCCTTCAAGCAATTTTAAATTTCATCAGCCGATCGATCGATCGCACGAGATATGACAGGATTTTATTTTTTTTCAGTAAAACTTGTTTTAAGTGTTTGAAGTTTTTAGGAATGCTTTATTTCAAGTTAGGGATTGGTTAGCCTATTTAAAGGCTTGTAAAAACAACTTTGAGAATTGGTTAATGAAATAGCTTTTGCAACTCTGAGAGTTTTGTGATTGAACTTTTTGTGAGGGTGAGATGCTCTCAAACCGAAGAGCAATTCTTTGTCCCGCGTGCGGTTTGGTGCGAAGCCAATTTTTCCTCCTCTATCTTCTTATAATCTACGAGTTGCGTAAGTAGCATGCCTCTAACCTATCTATTTCACTATTAAAATCCAAGTTTAACCTATCCTTTTCACCATTAAAATTATTATTTGCTTTATTTTCTCTTGGTATCGAAAGAACCCTCTTGCGAGTTCATTCAACGCCCTAAAATTGTCGGAGATCTAGTCGTTCGCTAAGAACCCTAATATTCTAGATTCGATAGGAAACGTATGCGAAAGTAACATTATTTTGGACTAGAGTTAAATTGTTCAATTGAATCTCTTGTTATTTTCTGTGATAATTTGTTAAGAAAAATTGTCTTTTAATTGTTTAAATTAATTCTATATTTAATCTCAGCCTTAGCATTGCATGTGTTAGTTTCCGCATCATTCTGCCTATTGGGTTTGGTCCTAGTAATCCCATGGGAACGATTTGAATAAGATGATCCAATAGGTACATAGGTTTTAGGTTCCATATGGAATAAACAAGAGAAACCTAGATGCAGAAAGGACTAGAAAAGGATTGATTATTACTAAGAAACACTAAAAAAAAGGGAAACACATCCACTTAGAGCAAACATGGCAGATTTAAATCAAAGAGGGCTAATGAAATAGAAAATAGGCATAATGCGATATAAAACTAGTATATAGTGCCATAAAACTCATCATAACTCCTGCAATCTACAACCAAATCAACCAAAGTTTCGAAAAAAATATTACTAGACGAATTTCGATAGACTCTGTCACGGATGCAAGGCCAAAAAAACACAAAAATCTAAGAAAGAAGTGGGATTAGGCGAGATCTTGAAGACAAGGAAAAATATGATACCTTCTTAAAACATCAACAAAACCAAAAGTAAATCACATAAATAGATGCCTAATGAGATTTTGGTCAGATCCATACCACGTTCGACGGATTTGCAATGTCACATAGCCCGATATGCTCCAAAAACCGTGAATTCATATCTACATGAAGATCCCTTCGAAACACACCATTATATTGATCAAAAGCAGTAAATCTTTTTCTGTTTTTATATATTACCTTTGTTACCGTCTCAAAAAAAAAAGCAGTAAATCTATTATAAAAGATCTAGAGTGAAATAATTAAAATGTTCTTTTCTGATATGGGCCAAAAGTTTGACCTTTCGGACATCAACAGATGTTGGGTGGCTCAACAAACAGGAAAAACCAAGATGTTGGCTCTAATACAGACTTGCCTTTTAGAGATGAGATTGGGGTTAGATTTCTAGGGTTAGGGTTAGGTTTAAGGAAGAAGGAGAGATAGAGAGAGAGAGAGAGAGAGAGTGAGAGAGAGAGAGAGGCTTAAATAACTTAACAAAGTTTAGGAGCCCTACTAGCCTTTATGTTAAAACCCAATGACACATATACCTTTATAATGACGAATATCTACACACACTATACAATATAACATATATACACGTATTTACCAATAGGTATAATATTTTTGTGACTTGAGGTCACTTGTTCTGGGAAAGGGACCTTTCTCTCTCAGAGAAACTATGCTATTAACCTTCTCAGTGATGCTGGTATGCTTGGGTGTTAACCAGACATATCTTATGAATCAGAAACATCTTTTTCATGAGAGTGAGGGTGGTCTTCTCCCTGATTCTCATGAGTATCCATGGCCGGTGAGCCAGTTAATGCATGCTCCATGCACTCCTCACGTTGATGTTGTTCATCATTTCTATTATACATCAAGTCTTACCCGAGCCGTGAATTGATATATTGCATCGCATGGTCATTTTAACATTTGTGGATATACAGATACAGATGGGTTGTGTATTGCTTAGAGGCAACCTGGTTGCAAGGAAGAGTATAAAGTAACCAGTGGTCTCCTGCTCAAGTATTAAAGCTCTTATAGAGCTATCGTGTGCGACACATGAGTTTTTGTCGTTTCTCACTCTTATGTCTGGGTTGAGATTTCCTATTAGCAAGTCCATATTTTTGCACTATAATAATGAAGTTGTAGAGAAGATTGCCTCTAATTCTATTTACACGACGGAACTAAGCATATTAAGGTTGATTTACACATTATTTAAGAAAACCGTGGGATAGTTTGTTAGAGCTTATTCATATGTCTTCCTCTCAACGGCTTATTGATGTACTTACTAAAGTTGTCCAGCTTGGCCCTCTTCATGATACAACGGTGAAGCTAGGCATGCTCGATGTTTATGCTCTAGCTTGAAGGGAGTGTTTGTGTGTGTGCTATATAGCTATTGATGTGTGTCATGTAATATGGTGAGCAGTGAGCATTTGTGTGTATGCAATCTTTCTCCCACTTAATATGAAAGCTAATGGGGCTCATTCCCCAAATAAGATAATTCACCCTAAATCTCTTTTCTCCTCTCTCTCTTTCCCTTCTCTAACACTAAACCTAATATCACAAATCCTAAACCTAAATCTTCCTTAACTTCCATACACCCCAACTAAATCTACAAATGACTTCTCACTTCTGTATCCTTCAAAAGAATGAAAGAAACTAGGGTTTCACGTAGATTAAGAAGGAAATAGGGAGGAAGAAAAGATAGGAGAAGAGATATAGCAAGAGCGAAATGTGAGATTGGGAGGGGGTGCAACATGTTACACATGTTCTCTCTCACAAACTTTTATTTAATATCTTAGCTGGCCATTATTACAAGTATGTCATTAAACCTATTCCAACATTGACATTACTGAAACTATTGTTCCTAGTCTACTTTTAGTAATATAACAACTAACATATATATGCTCAACAATGAGATCAGTAAATACAAAATTAAAGGCTGGAAAATAATTCTAACAAGTTGAAGCATAGATATCATTGATGGCCAACTTGGAGAAGATTCTTTCAAAAGGTCTGCATCCAAGGCTTTGGTAATGATATCGACCAGTTGATTCCTCGATTTGGCATAGAAAATCAAAATCTCATTACTAGTAACCTTCTCACGAATGAATTGACAATCTCTCAATGTGTTTGATCCCCCCTTGAGACACAAGTTTGTTTGATAAGGGTAGTAGCCTGATCGTAATAGTGTAATTTCATAGGTTCGACTACATTGAATCATCTCTCTTGCATGAAGACCTTTAACCACATAAGTTCATATATTGCATAAGCCATAACTCTATACTTGAACTGCACTAGAAGTTGCAGCCAGCATCTATTTTGTATCTTCCACATGGTAAGGTTTCCTCCACAAATTACAGTAACCAATAGTAGACTTTGTCAGAAAGATAACCAGCCCAATCTACATCAAAGCACACTTCAACCGTTCAGATGGTCGCTAGACTTGTACAAATTCCACGGCCTGCAACATTCTTTAATTATCTTAAAATAAACTTTATTGCACCCATGTGTAATACCCGTGAAGACTGCACGTGATGAATAATAACACTCACAGCATAGGCTATGTCAGGTCTGATAATAGTCAAGTAGATCAAATTTCCAACAGATCCATGATATCAGCCTGGATCCTCTAATAACTCTCCTTCGTTAACTATTAGCTTCATGTTAGGATCCAAAGATGTCTCCACTTGCTTTGCTCCTAACTTGTTCTTTCAGCAAGTCAAGAACATACTTTATTTGTAATATGTTGATTCCAACCTTGGTTCTTGCCACTTCAATAACAAAAATAATCATACCTATTCAAATCTTTTGTACGAAAAACTTTCCTCAAACGTTTCTTCCGTTCTTTGATCTCCTTATTGTCACTGCTCACGACAACAACAACATCCACAAATACAACACGGATAATAGGTCCAATATTTTGAAGCATGAACATTGATGATCTACATGACATGGATGAAGCCCATGTGATATAACCACCTTGTTAAACTTATCAAACTAGACATGTGGTGAATGTTTCAGCCCCCATATATCCTTTTTAAGTCAACATACCTTTGGCTACTCCCCCTAAGCAACAAACCTTAGTTAGATGCTCCATGTATATCTCTTCCTTTCAAATCACTGTATAAGAAGGCATTCTTTCTTGGTTATGAATTGGTGTGACAATAGAACTTACTTTAAGTTGGTGTGTGTAAAATGTCATCATATGTAGATGGTTGTGATAGGAATATTGGGTGTGCCATTATATATATATATATATATATATATATATATATATATATATATATATATATATATATATATATATATATATATAAGAGTGATCAATGGGTATGACGACACAATTCTCATAACTCTAATTTCTCTTCTGTCTCTCTTCTTCTTCCTTCTAACCTAACCCTAACCTAACCTAAAACCTAAAACCTAATTTCGTATCAGAGCAAGTGTTGAGGATTCCCGTTCGACAGAGTTGCTAACGTCATCAATCAAGTGACGACATCATGCTGACATCAACAGTGAACCTGTTGACCACAAGACACATTTCAATAGAGTTTGATCGGATCTACATCCTGAGCAAGATTAATTAGTGGGTCAAGTTGTTTTGATGTCATCTAATTGGTGTTTCAAAAGGTTCTTTGCAATGAGGTGGTTTCACATATTTCTGTGGTTTCAAGCTCTGTGAGACCTCATAGTGGATACTGGTGACATGGATTTGGAATATGGATAAATATTCATCAAAGAAGATTTCAGAAAAGAGGTCCACTGTTGCTACTCCTCTCTCATTGGAGACAGCTCGTCTGCGCCTATACCTCGGTTCGAAGTGTGTTCTTAGCAATTCAACTCATTTGATGACACCAATTCCAATGTGAGTTCTGCCAATTGTCTAAGCATCATCGTTCCTCTCATTCAGTGAGTTATAGTAGTAGTGCCACACTGCCACCCCTTTCCACTTAGTGCACTCCGAAGTCTAGGGTCAATCTCCCGTCACTTCTGCATTTGGTTATCATTACTTTTTGTCATAGGTGATTATACTCATCTCATTACTCTATATATGATGAAAATGAAGGATGAGGTTGCTTCTATTTTTCAGTGTATCACAAACTAGTTTTAAATCAGTACAATGTTTTTGTGGAAGTGTTACAGCCAGATAATGGGGGAGAGTACTCTTTTGATGTTCTTCACTCTTACCTTCAGGTTCATCGTATTGAGCGGCAGACCACATGTCCATTCACTCCTCAATTAAAAGGGGTTACAAAGAGGAAGAGCCGTCATCTTCTCGAGGTAGCTCGAGCCTTGCTAATCGGCATGAATCTACCAAAGAACTTATGGAGTGAAGCAGTCTAAATAATATGTGAATGCAAAGTTCATGAATATAAGAAATAAATAAATAAATCAGAATGATGGTTTAACTAATAGCAGTTCATAGTTTGTGTTGTTAGGAACTCAGTGTCAACCACTAGTTCCACATTTTAATATTCCATATTAATAATCTATTGAGAGGTACAATGCTCATCTTGTGGGGAAGGTTTCACTCAACCGTATGGAAACTGGTTGCCAAAATGAACTCCATTATGGTGAATTGTTCGATTGTTGCCAAACAATGGCCTCAACATCAATTGGATGTGAAGAATGCTTTTAAGTCCTCAAAATCTTCATGAAGAAGTTCTTGTCTCCAACTACAGGTTTCTCTCTTCAGTGGGAAAAGGAAACATTTGTAGATTAAAGAGGCTGTATATGGATTGAAGCAATCTCTACAAGTTTTATCAAAAGATCCCCTAGTGCCCTTCTTGTGATTGGTTTCACAAATTTAATGTTTATCATCAACATTCATAAAGAAATGACGAGGAACCAAATCCTATTCGTATATGTTTGATTGATGGCATTCTCATTGGAAAAAAAATGAAGATTTGTGCCTTGAGATAGAAGTGGCATCTAATAAAGTGTTTGACATCATGGATCTGAGCCCAATGAAATGCCTACCTGGGATTGAAGTTGCTCGCTATAAAAAGAGCATCTTTATTTCCTTGAGGAAGTACACCATTGGTTAGTTGCATGAAATTAGTCAGCTTGGGAAAAGCCAATGGACTTTCTAATTCAGTAAAATCGTCATCTTGCTTATGATAAGGGGGAGCTTCTAGATGATTTGAGTCTCTATGAAAGATTGATTGGGCATTGGCATCCAATCTAGGCAATCACTAGGCATGACCAATCATATGTTGTTGTAAGTAGTGCACATGAGCAAGTTCATGCACTCCCTTTACTTGCCACACTGTAGTGATGTATGAAGGATCGTAATGCGTATAAGTAAATCTTAATTAGGGTCTCTCTATATGGGTCTCATGGGCATCTTGATGCGGGACAAACACTAAACTCTAATTAATGCGAATTTGGGATTAACCTCAGATTAAATTGAATAACGAAAATATTCGAAATCATCCAAACACATAAAAATAATTCAATGAATTCAATTAAAACAATTAAAATTAATTCCATTTAGCGTGTGCATGCATTAATTCCCGATCTAGAAAAACGGATCCGATGAAGGACTCGAATTTCGATCTAGTTTAGGGCACCAAACGACAATTATGGTATCGTCTATTGACTCCTCTAGGGTTTGAATAAATAAGGTTCAAAGGATAAAGGCAAATAAAAGGGTAGGATCAAAGATACAAATTAATAAAGCTTTGGGCTTTGGATTTTATCAAAGCAAATAGGGGAGATATTACCAGACAATAGCGAGAGAAAAGATAAAATTTAAAGATAAGATTCAAGGCTTCACACCAAGGATTCCGAGGCTTCACACAAAGGCTGTATATTGGTTTCGCACCAAGTCGCACGAGAAATGAAGATTCACTCCTCAGGTTTTGAAAGATTCACTCTTTCGATCGAAAACTCTTCACAAGTCTTCTAGGGTTTGCACAAAGCAAGCTCTCAAATTTTCATTCATTAATCATCAATAATAATAGTGTTTTACAAGCCTTTAAATAGGCTAACCAAACCATAATACGAAATTAGAAAAGACTTAAAGCAACTAAAACACTAAAAAGGAAATTTTGATCGAAATAAACGAAATCCCGTCAAAATTCACACAATCAGTCAATCGATCGATTCCGGAGTCGATCGATCGACTGGGAAATAAATAAATTTCACGAAGCCACTGACTAAAATCAATCAATCGAAAATTCCAGATCGATCGATCAACTGAGAAACATTAAATGCGCTCAGAACATGTGTTCTCTATCCATCCTTGATCGATCGAAGGCTGGGGTTGATCGATCGACTAAAGCATATCTTCTGTCCTTCTTTTGAGCATTCTTCTTTCTGATCACTTTGACGTTCTTCTTCCACCTCCGATATGTTATGGGTGGCTGCTTGAATCGGATGTCCCCATCAATTCTCCCCGAGATAGAAGAACTCATCTCTGATGAGTTGTAGAACCCACGTATGGTACACTTTGAGTGCTCGACTCTCGACTTGCATTTCCATGTTGTGAGATATGTCTGATGCTTACCCTTATCGGTAGTGAAGTTTGAAAACTCTAGAACCTCCTCATTCAACCTTTTCTCATATTGCACAAGTAGGGTACTAGTTATGAATTGGTTAAAGGAGTTTGGCTCGGTTGTTTGGATAACAAGGAATTGGTCAAAAGATGTAGTTGCAAGACATAGAATAGGTGTAAGATCTTCTACCGCAACTATCAGATGATTACCCTTGTCTAGGGGAAAATTTCGACTGTCATCATTACCACTTTTCAAGGTCGAAATTTTTTTACATGCTCGGGACTATCACGGATTAACACAAAATTGTTACTATTAAGCTCATTAAACAAATTCATTGTGTTAGTGACATTCTATGTATTTTCATCATTTCTCGTTAATCTTATGCAAGTTTGAATGCTGACACGTTCCTATCGACTCTAACAACTCATGTGGTATGGATACACTATCACCACTTTCGTCGTAGATAAAAACTTTCCTAATCGTCACTTGGCACTTGAATAAGTTCGTACACTTCTTTTAACTCATTTTCCTCTTTTTCGAGATACTCCTGAATAATCAAGGTTTGGGTTTTACTGGGACATTGAGATCCGAAGTGACCAAAGCCTTGACACTTACAATACTGTTGTGGTGTGTGCCTAGAGTTCTCGGTCAATTGTCCTTTACCCTTGTCAATCTGAGGATTCACGGGTTTTGAGGATTTACTATAGGTATTATTCCTCCTTTCAATAGGATTAGATCGAGAACCGGGATTAGGGGATTTAGATCGACCACTGGCTGGAGCGTCGAGATACCTCTCTAACTCCTCGACTCTAGAGAAACATTCTTCTAGATTGGTAACAGGGTATGGAATGAGTTCTCTCTGAAGTTCTGGGCGAAGGCCCATTTGGAATCGAGATAGGGTAACTCTTTTTGGCTCATCCACATTGGCCTGGGAAATCAGGTCTTCAAACTTATTGATGTAATCTGTGACCGGTGAATTTCCTTGGCGCAATGATTGTCACTGATCGATAATACTTTCATCATAGGATAAAGTAGCATATTTCTCGTTCAATTGGATCTTCATTTCTCTCCAAGTAGAAATGGGACGAAGACTCTGAAACTGCCTATGACGCTCTAATCCCAACCAATAAAGTCTAGCTTGACCCATAATCTTGACCTTGGCAAATCGGACTTTACACTCCTCGGATATGGCGTACCACTCGAAGTAGTTTTCCATGTCGGCGACCTACTCGAGATAGACTTTAGGTTGTCTTTTTCTGTCAAAAGTAGGAGCGTCCATTTTCACGGATTTCATGACTTTATTGTCCTGATCGGTTTGGATTTCACGACAGGGAGGACCTTCCCTCTTATGGTCATTAGTGTGGACTCTATTATGATTTTCCATGACAGACTCATTTATCTCTTCCACTCGGGTCTAAAGCCTCATGTCGAGTTTGCTGATCACGCAACTATTGTTGTAATTGATTGTGGTGTTCAGCCATCTGGGCTTGAAAGGCGGCTTGACTCGCGGTCAACTTAGATGTAAGGTCTCTAAGTAGGGTTTCCATCTTAAAGGGATCCATGACGATGCAAGACAAAAATTAGATGATGCAAGACAAAACAATAAAAGGAATAAACCCTAGAACCTATATGAACACCGACAACCCTAAACTAAAATTGTGCTTTGATACCAAATTTGATGCGGGACAGTCACCAAACTCTAATTAATGCGAATTTGGTATTAACCTCATATTAAATTGAATAACGGAAATATTCGAAATCACCCAAACACATAAAAATAATTCAATTACAATAATTAAATTAATTCCATTTAGAGTGTGCATGCATTAATTCCTGATCTAGAAAAATGGTTCCGATGAAGGACTCGAGTTTGGATCTAGTTAGGGCACCAAGCGACAATTATGGTATCATCTATTGACTCCTCTAGGGTTTGAATAAATAAGGTAGGATTAAGGTAAATAAAATGGTAGGATCAAAGATATAAATTAATAAAGATGGATTTTATCAAAGCAAATAGGGGAGATATTACCAGACAACACTGAGAGAAAAGATAAAATTGAAAGATAAGATTCAAGGCTTCACACCAAGGGTTCCGAGGCTTCACACCAAGGCTGTACGTCGGCTTCGCACCAAGTCGCATGAGAAATAAAGATTCACTCATCAAGTTTTGAAAGATTCACTCTTTCAATCGAAAACTCTTCACAAGTCTTCTAAGGTTTGCACAAAGCAAGCTCTCAAAATTTCATTCATTAATCATCAATAATAATGTAGTTTTACAAGCCTTTGAATAGGCTAACCAAACCCTAATACAAAATTAGAAAAGTCCTAAAGCAACTAAAACACTAAAAAGGAAATTTTGACCGAAATAAACAAAATCCCATCAATATTCGCGCGATCGGTCGATCGATTTCGGAGTCGATCGATCGACTGGGAAGTAAATAAATTGCCCGAAGCCACCGACTAAAATTGATCGATCGAAAATTCTAGATCGATCAATCAACTAAGAAACATTAAATGCGCTTAGAATATGTGTTCTCTGTCCACCCTCGATCGATCGACTAAAGCATGTCTTCCGTCCTTCGATTTTAAGCATTCTTTTTTTGAGCATTCTCTTTCTGATCACTTTGACATTCTTCTTCCGCCTCCGATATGTTATGGTTGGCTGCTTGAATTAGATGTCCCCATCACATCTCCATCTTTCAAACTATGTGAAGATTGATTGGATTAATTTCCCACAGATAGATGTTTCACACCTAGATAATGTACATTTGACTAATGAAAAGTTTGGTGATGTGAAGGAACAAGCAACAAACATGTGAGTTGGTTTGACAACGAACCATAATGATTGAAAGGGGCATTAAAGTCAAAACCTTATCGAGATGCACTATGCCAATCAATTGGTGATCCAGATCCGAAAAATTGTTACAAAAAATAAACACAAATAGAGACACGCATCACTCCGTTCGAGATAAGGTGTATGGAGAGAGATTACCCACCATAGATTAAGTCAGAAGATCAACTTGCCTACATGTTCACATAGGCTCATAGTAGATGATGATTTTGCTCGACTCTTGAAAAGTTGAGCACGAATTACACCTATGTCTCAACTAGAGGGTAAGAATATAACATGCATGATTGCAAGTCATCTATTAAGGGAACATTTATGATCCCACATAGGGACTCACATAGCATGAGAATGTGGTGTGTTCTATGCGAGAAATCATCACTCATGTAACCATATGTAGCAACCTATTTCATGAAGGATATAGGGTGAGGGGTCCAACGGTTTACAAAAAACCCAAATATATGGGTCAAGGCATTGATGAAGATGAAGATTTGCTTATTTATTTTTGGTTACTCATAATATCTACCAATATTAAAAAAGGGGGGAAGGATATAGAGGAAAGTACAATGAATGGGGTAACAAACGAGCCCCAAAACCAAAGTTCAAAGGCTTAAATCCCCCAATCCCAACCCCTGCCCTAAAATTTTTTTAAGTTACAACTCCCTCTAGACAAGACTGGCCTGGGGCAAGGCCCATCAAGCGGCCGCCTTAGGCCCCCGAATTTTTGGGGCCCCCTATTCTTGTAAGTCAATATGGGCTATTGGTTAATATCATTTTCAATGTATTAAAATAGTAAATCAAGTCAATGGGTTAGTTGGTTAAGCTACTTGTGTTGTTTTACTTTTTACCCCATAGGTTATGGGTTCAACTCTTCCCGGGCCCCATATTTGCAATTCTTTTTTTTGGGTCGGATCAGGTCGGTGTCGGTCATGGGTCGGGTCATTTGCCTCACTGGGCCAAACTGGCCATGTGTATTGACCAAGTGGGTTCTCTGGTCCCAATTTGAATGGTCCGAATTTGTTTGACCGGATTCTTTATATATAGACAAATTTTTCCTTATTAAATGGCCCAACTTAATATAACGATCTCATGTTTGTTACAGCTCAATTTTTCGCAAATGACCTATCAATTTGGATCTACTTGACAAGAGCTATCCAATGAACCATAAAATTTATGGAACATTTTAGAGACTGTTAAAGTGCTTAAAAATGGCAGGAAAGATTCAATAACAATTAAAGTGCTAAAAAAGGCCACAGGATTATTAGTTGGGTTACTCAATCCGTGGGGTACATTCTACTATTTACCTTTCTCTTTGTGTTTAATTTCGCCGAAATTAAGGAAATTCGGCGACTTTGGAGAAATCATCGAAATTTCGCTAAAAGTTACGTCCAACTTCTGTTTCAGTAAATTTCTACGAAATTTTGAAAAATATAGGAGAAATTTATCACTATGGGAGAAATAAGTATTATTTTATTGGTTAAAAAAAAATTGTGGCAAATTTCTTTTTGGATTAATATGAAGGAGGGCCCCATTTTAGGAACTTGCCTTGGGCCCCCAAAATCACAGTTCTTTTCTTGTTTTCATGCTTCCATTTCTCTACATCCTCTGTTCTTTTCTTGTTTTCATGCTCAACCAAAACTTAATAAAAAGCAACAAGAATTATCAATGAATTAATAATATAACACGACCTATTATTATTATTTTTTATCGGTAACACGACCTATTACTTTTATAGCTTTGAAAATTGTATGAAGAAAATTACATCAGAGAATTTTATTTTATTTTTAAAAATGCTCACCTGAAAACACTCCATCATATGCAATTGTGATAGTACATAACTCTTTAAAGTCTGCACATCCGCTTCTAGTTCTTCCAATCCAACTGTGGAATGATACAACACCCTTTATAAATGAAGGTTGAGTGGTCTGAAATCATCATATCTTCATAAGAAAAAAAGACCAAAAGTTTCTAGATCTGGAAAAATCAGTCAACGAATACGAACAAAAAATAATTGACACCATTCACTGTGGGACCATCTTTATCCTTGATAAGGATCAGAAACAATCAGACTTCATATATTTTATTACATTCCAAATTCTAGTAGAAAGGAAACAAACACTTCATATAAAAAATAAATTAAATTAAAAATAAAGGAAAAAGGAGACCTTGTGCTGGAAGAAGCCCTTTTTCCGGTGCCACATGGCTCCAAGGGCGACGTGGTACCCATCCCCCCTAGATCCCTCGATCTAATAGTCCAAACTTGACTGGTGAAATGATAGAATACTACACTACCCATTTTTAAACCCCTTGATTATTGTTGATGTGACGATGGTCAATAATCATGGATCGATCTTGCACACGTTCAAATTGGATGCCATGTGGCCGTGATTTGGCTCGGTTGCAATGTTTGTTCAGCCTCTACACCTGAGCATAGTCACTGAAATCAGACATTTGGAAAAACGCGATTAGGTCACTATATTTTTACTGATTAAATCATGAATTCTTAAAAAATGTCTTTTTAAAAAATCGGGGTTAATTCGCTACTTTTTAAATAAATCACAACTTTTTCAATATTTATATATTTTTTCATATTTTTGATCTTATTTTTTTTCATTTTTATTTGTTCTTGAACGTTCTGATTTTTTTCAGAAATGTTCTTTTGTTGACTTATTCCCGAACCCCGACCTAGTGACTATGCGCCCAAGACTAGAGACTTGGTACTAAGCGAAATTTTTTTTCCAAGAAATAAGCAATTGATATACAAATACTAAATTCTAACCTCAAGCTTGCTAACCTATCAAGGTCCCTCCGAAAAAAGAACATGTGGAAACTAATGCTAAAAATGTCCAACAATGAGCAAACTACAGACAAGTAAATGGTATGTTATGTGATCGACAAGTGTCAAATTGATTGAAGAGGTGTTTTAATAAAATGACCATAACGCTAGGATTGCTATATGGTGCAGAGTGTTGGATAACGAAGAAACGATAAGAAAGCAACAAACATTTGCCTCAAATGAATATGCTAAAGAGGATTTGTGACATAACATGAAGAAGGAATTAGAAATGAGTGTTAGATTTTGTAATCTTCAAAAGCCTTTTTTGATGGAATTTGACCTTTATTTGTTTAATAAAATTTCAACCATCATCATCTCTCCTTATCTTTTTATTGATCATGCAATTGAGATTTACCCCTCTTGTACTAAGTGTGCTTCCAAACGACCAGCAAATGTTCCTAGTGTTCCTTACATTACCATCATATCCGTGAAAAGATGATGTTAGGGATTGACCAGGGGCTCAATCAAAATTGTTACCGTACCTTGGGTTGTTGACAATTCTAAGGATGTCAGCTTTCCATGGCTTACCCACACGTGAAACGATGCCAAGGTGACATGTGGACTATCAATATATGACATCTTTTTACAAATGTGTTCTCTCTCACATGGACAGGTTGGATCATTTATGGCAAACAGAAATGCATTCCTTTTTCTGCATGCAGTCTTGACTATTTCCAACATCAAACGTTATTTCAGCCTTATGACTTTGGGTTTAAGAGTATGACTAGGAAGTCAAATTGTTGCTTTAATTCAGTACTTAGGTTGCGACATTATGATGAATGATAGGTGTCTGTTTTTGGTAACAAGGAGATTTTATTGGATGTTTCCCAAATGTGACTGAAGTAGTTTAGAGCCCCACCAACTCTAGGCATTAATGTGTGCATTCCAAATCTGTGTCAAAAATATTTTTTGAAGTCTTAGAACGAACATATTGATTTTCGTTCAGTCCCTATTGACATCTACAAATTGCAGGATTTATTTTTAAATTTTGTCAAAAATTAATTCAATTTTAATTGAAATTAAGTTTTTCTTCAAAAAGGCATTATCCTAATTTTCATTCATTACACATAATGCCACATATGTCAAAAATTCTATCAAAACTATTTTTATTTATTTTAATTTTTCCTTGGATGTTTTACTTTTAAATAATCAGTGGAAAATTAAAATAAATTTTAGTACTTACTTTTACCCCATTTTTTTTTAGAATTTTCTTATAAGGCTTTGATGCATCCAATAAATAATGGTTGATCAATCCGATGCATGCGAGAAATCACCTGCGTGATACACATTTATCATGAAATGTGTGACTTGGATCATTAATTGAATAATTGGTTTAAAAACAGTATGGACAGTGGTGGATCATGATGAAACAGGTTACCGAGGACCAATGTTGTCAAAAGCATCAGACGGGTTTGAGGCGGCGAACCCCTTGGGTCCTAAGTGGGAGCCTAGGCATCAACAGAAAGTAATGCTTGAGTTTTTCGAAATTTTGTAGCACATGATCTGTTGTACCATTGAGACTACCATACAAATGATTAATCTAAATTATATGAAAAGAAAGTAACAAATAGTGAATTTATAAAATAAAATGATACATGGTACTCTTATCCATATTTTAGGTTTCAAACAATTCTTTGTCGTTTGATCAAAAGATCGAATGGTTAGAAAAGTGAAATATGGGTTGAGTCTCATTTATATGTTGGCCTCCCAATTGAAAATTTCAATTGGTGAACAAGCATTGCCTTTCGAAAAAATATTGGAAAACAAGTGTTAATGTGTACATAATTTGTTGACATATGTACCACAGCTGGTGAAATGCTCATGCACCTTATAGACAACTTCATGAGTCTACAGATCCGGAGTCGTTGACTACTCTAGTGGAGACACGCTTTCCTTCTAAACAAGGTCCACGGAGCCATAGTGGTCTGCATTTTTCACCAATAGTGTACAATTTAAAAATGAACATTCAGCGCACTACACTTGACCAGGTTAAGTGAACAAAAGTGCACCGATCAATGTTTTGAGTAAAGTGACCAGAGTCCCAAGAGTGATGAAAATATATGCTACTTGTCCAAAATATTCATATATTATTTTTGCAAGTTGAAAGAATGCGCTTAAAACATATTTTGCTAAACAGTGTCTCTTAGTTCATAGATCACTCTCGTCTTTTCTTTTGGCGTCAACCCCTGAGAAGCAATGAGAGAGAGGGAGACCAAGTGTTGTCATCTTCTTCTTTTTTCAATGGTTAAGCAATAGACGAGATTAAGGTTCCGGAGAGATAAAAGCAAAGAGAAGATTCAGAGAAAGAGCTAACTAATCGTTTTGGTCCTTAAGAAATAAACTTATACTCATTTTAGATGTTAAATTTTTTGTACAAAGCATACATACTTATAAAGTTATGAGTTATATAGCTTGTATAGCTAATATAATTTATTTTACTTTATAAATTATATAAGATCATATTTTGTTTTAAAATTATTTTCTATTAAGTTGCCTAAAAGCGCTCACTTTGATCGCTTTTGAGTGTGAAACGGCCACCTCGAAACAAGAAGCAGGTTCTTTTTGTTAAAGTTTAGTCCCACGTCGGGTATTCATAGCCTTGCCTCTCCTCTTATAAGATCCTGCGCCCCTACACTCATAGGCAATGGGTTTTGAGATGGAAACCCTAATTTATCATGGTATCATAGCAGACCTTTCTCCACTCCACGTCACTCAGTTCAGTTGTCCACATGATTTGGCTCAGTTTGTCCAACACTTGCAGGGGCGTTTTGAAGTTCAGTCCCACATTGGATATTCATAACCTTGCCTCTCCTCTTATAAGATTATGGGCCCCTCCACTCATAGCCAATTGGTTTTGAGATGGATACCCTAACTTAGCACTTTGACATTAATGCCTAAAGCAGTTGGTGCCTAGATCCTAGGCATGCCCCAAGCAGCTAGGCAGGACTAGGCGCAACTTTTGACAATAAAGTCGAAGACGTCAGTTATATGGACTAGTGTGTACTCTTAACATGATTGTTAGTTTGGGGTAGTACTTAGGATTAATTGAGCCATTCGATATTATTCAATTTTTGTTTTCTTCAAAACCACCATTATTGGTTCGTAACATATAATTTGTTTTCAATTTAATAAGACTTAGATGATTTTTTAATGCATATCATATTTCAAGTTTTCTAACATTGAAATATCTCAATATATGTTTTCATCAAATCACAGTTATTGAATTAATCTCCTTTATGAGGTTTAATGAATTTACAATAATTTTCTTACGAGATCTAGATGATTTTCCCATATCAAATTTTAGGTTTTCTAGGTTCGACACTCGAAAATACTTTAAAATCTCTTTTGCTTGAAACAACAACCATTGATTATGTTCTTTCCCGAGGAAAACAAATATGCAAGGATATGTTTGGATGTACTCGTAATTTTATGATTTTGAAAAAAATGAACTTTTTAATGCTACACGTAAAAATTTGGAAGTTTTAAAAAATGAAACCTCTTTTAAAAGTTTCAAACTTTTACTAGGAACTTAAATTAATGCGATTTTTTTTTCAATAGTCACAAAAATTGAGACTTTGATGGACATCCAAGCGCAGCCTAATTATTTTTTCTACATAGATGAAAATAAATATGATTTTTCAAATTTTAAAAAAAAAATAAAATTTAATCTTTCTAGACAGTTTCAGGATTTTGATCCATATTCAAAATCCTGTTTTGGTTTGATGATCATATTTAAATCATTGTTTAGTTTGATACCCTAAATTTGATTTTTTTACTAAACATTTAAATGGGATCTAAGTTCTTATGCAGGCTTGAAAACCACACCTTTTCAAAATTATAGAAATCATTCTCTTAATATTCCAAATTTTATATTATTCTTCATTACAACGGCAGTAGTATAAAATAAATTAGCTGATGTATTTTCAGATTTTCAACTGTCTTATTGAATTGTAATTTATAACAAATATATTAATGTCAGGAAACGGTCATCAGCGTTCATTATATGTTATTCTCAGCATAATTTATAATTATTGTATATGTTTCATGCACATCCCATATGTGGGTTATTACGCTTAAGAATGTTTAAATAAAATAAATAAATGCATCATATTCTTATAAATAACAGAACTTCATTCAACCTTGTTGACTTGAAAAAATTGATCATAAAAATGCATGATACTATTACAAGTAACGGAACTTAATTAGGCCTTGTTGACTTAAAAAAGTTAGTCACAAGTTCTTTATTGGAAACCTACCCCGTTAGCCTAGCTGAAAACTTACAATGAGTGTATGGAAAAAGCTTAGGGGTAGCACCAATGAAATAGATAATCAAGGAATATCGAATGTCATTTGACATGGGATGAGGCAATTGGGGTGGGGAGGAGCGCAAATAAAGAGAAAGCATTTTGTGTTAAATGAGAATACAACAATATCTACTTTCATGAATCTCAAACCATCAAAATAGTTCTACTTCCATGAATATAGACAATGCAGTATGATGTCTCATAGAGAGTAAATATTAGGTGTTTCCCTTAGTGCTTTTACAACACATAAAAGGAATCTAATGCATAAATATTGATATAAAAAAGATCCCATATAGCCTGTGTGGAGAACACTTCGCTATCTCACATGAGCTACAATCCAACTACTGAAGGCCCATTGAGTCCAAAAAACCTCTTTAAGAAAATTATATTCTTATCCATTATTTAGGAGTATAGTTAGAAATTCATAAGTTACCTTAGATATTTTGGACTCCTTAATAAGATTAAAAATAGGTGTTTTGTTTTAAATAGGGTGTTGTCCTATACTCCTATATATAAGATACGAAGCTGATTTTATGTAAGTTGGAATTAATTCTTAATTGAAGAAACCATATGGTGTTTCGATAGAAGCTATTAGCTTCCTTTGTTGTCTTTTTTTTATTGAATACTCTATATTTCACATATTATTGGAAGTAAGTTGAAATTTTGGGCACTTATATTTGATCTCTTCTTTGCCTTAGATCAGAACCATATCAGCTCTTAGCGGGCAATGCCTAACATTCACAAACATTCAATGGGAAACAACTAACATTCACAAACACACATACATGCATGGGAACACAGATGCATGAACAAAGACATATGTAAAGTATAAAACACTTACAAAGAATGATAAAAATATAATTAAAGCTATATAATCTGTATATAATAACGATGCAAAAGGGTAAACAGATATGGGCTTTGTGCAAATAGTCATGTCCATAAGTGCGCATCAGGCGTAACACAACAAATTTTTCAAAAATGGAGGGACCTTGTAAGATACCTATTTATATTATTATATTGACTCACACAGACGAGATAGGGTGTCAGCTATTTCAGGTGGGTATAACACCGACCCCACGCGACCATGTACAAGTTACATAGGTTGGATTAAGTAACGAGTTCATCCAGGAAACAATATATATATATATATATATATATATATATATATATATATAACACCCGTAAAGGTATTTTCATAAAATTACTAGGGACAATTCAGTAAAGTTGTATTAGATATTAAATGAGGTGTCCTCATTTATTACAGATACCTCATTTATTATCTAGTTCAGTTTTACTAAACTGTCACTCATAATTTGACAAAAATGCACTTAACAAAGGTATTATTGAGTAAGGACAATGCTAACAAGTTGGTGAGGTTATATATATATATATATATATATATATATATATATATATATATATATATATACTTCCTATTTGAGTACCAGACAGAATTCGACATACCATTGGATGACAAGAAAGAACATTTAAGCTTGTGTTCTAATCGTTTTAAAAGCTCCTTTCGTATTTCCCCTTCTAACCATTTGTTCATGTCCTGGATAACAGAGTAGAATTTCAGGTGCTTAAAATTCAGAAAAGCAAATCCAACCACGTAGAGCATGACTAAAATTTGGAATTAAACATAAGAAGACAGTTTACCATTCATTTAACATTCTTTGTTTAAAGGCATTTATCTTCTCAAAACTAGTAATAAACCCTAACTTCTCTAATAATGAATAAAAAATCCTAATCCATTCAACCCTAAATAAAAATATTAAAACAATTCAATTTTGTGAAATGCACCAAAACAGAACTTCCTGAAGTAGATATCCGTAGACACCCATTAATATCGAAATAGACACTTGGTAGGAAACCTAAGCCTTTGAAAAGGTTAAGAGTGTTTGTTGCCTCAAAAATCATGTAATTACTTCATGTTGCTCTTGATAATAGTTATTAATGCAAATATTGCACTTGGACTTGGAGCTATCATTGGTCATCTCTATCCTTGTTGGACCAATTCTGGTCATGATTTGACCATGATTGACTAAATTTGATCCTTTATGTCTTTCTGACTTTGTCAAATTTGATTGGCATATGTGCGAGCCTTTGCAGGGCTTGAAATTGGATGCTTGGTTGAAGGTATGAATGTTATTTGACCTGCATCATACTCTCTGGATGGAGAAAACTTGACCTCAAGTTCAAAAGCTTGCAGCCTTTATCAATCTAATAGAGTGGGTGTAGGACTACAATGTTCACTTGGATATTGTGGTTGTCCACCTCGATTTGCTCTTCACTCAATGGAAGATAGACTTTTTTGTTCATTTTCTTTGTAGTCGTCATTCGTTTTGGTGACGTTTTCTTCTATGATGAGACCAAAAGTGAAGTTATCTTCACATTCAATTGATGATGACCACCGACTGCTTTGAGTTCTTTGAAAGAATTGTCAGACATGAGCTCATTATGAAATGATACTGGGGAAGATTCAATGTATCTTTATCCTCAAACTTTGTCACAAAGAAAGCAGGTTTAGAGAGCATTAAAAATACCTTTGCACATTTTCTTCTAGTAGTTCAAAGAATATCTGCTTTAATAGAAATTTTCCCCGCAACCCCACATCGGTGAACAATGTGATTGTGGAATTGACATAAATATCATCTTATCATCACCTTTGTTCCCAATTTTTGCCTGTGCATTTCATAAGGGAGCCAATCTAGCTTTCATAAAATTTCTTCCACTGTGTGATCCAACTGTAGTTGCGATTATTAGAGAGTTGAGCTGGTCTTGATTCCAAAATTATAGCTTTAGGGGTTAGGCATCACTTGCCTAGAAAATCATGCATACACAAAAGCTCATCCATGGTCATGAAAATTGTTTATTGGTGCTAGCTCTGTCAAATTTACTAGGATTTCTATAGGTTTTAAAACATGAGGTTTTGTTGAAGGTATTCAATCTTCCTAGGGTTAAGAATTAGGGTTTCCTAGAATAGTAACTAGGGTTCGCAAGTATCAAAGAAAAACAAAAGAAACAAGAGAAGATGAAAGTTAGAATCTCAATGTGATAGGACGTGCACATTTAATGTGTCACACATCTCATCTAGTTTTTGCTAGTGTCTCAAGTAGATAGTTGGTGTGTGTGCCTAGTTGATTATGTCACATGTAGGGTAGTTTTAGCACCTTATATGGGATCCATTTGTAAATAAGTAAACATATCAATAGAAAAGAGGTTGAGACTTGAGAAATTATCTCACTACCTTATTTATTATTTTATTTTTTTTTATCGCTAAGTACCCCAAAAATATATTAAAAAGACAGCGAGAAGCTAGAACAATACAAAAGAAAACCAGAACAACGAAGGGGGAGAAACGAAAATGAAACAAGAACACCCAAAAAAAATAAAAAGGCCAAACCCCAACGTAGAGAGGCAAGGGGGGAGGGAACCAAAAAGAGACAATCCCGGCCTAGCCCGGATCCCATTGGACTGAGTACCCTCCAGCCCCTACCTAGTCCAAGTTCACCCATAAGCACATAAAGTCCCGGACCGACTCCAGAACCATCCCAATAGGGCGATGTCTCCAGCCGAAAATGCGAGCATTTCTTTTGAGCCAAATGCTCCAGACGAACCATAACCTATTATTTTTACTTGCTCTTCTTTTTTATTCTCGTAACGCTAACCCTAATCCTCTCCTAACTCTAACATGACAACCCATCCTATCACCTTCAATAAACCTAACTGGGTATTAGAGCAGCTGTCTCTGGCTCATTGCCATGTCATCACTGCTGGCATAAAAAAGGTCAAACAATGGACCTTAAATTTGATAGAAAGTGGTGTGTTTCCTGATCGTTTGTTCATGTAGATTCACCCTATAAAATGGAGTTTTTGATTTGATCATGTTTGGTTGGAATTTTGATGCAATTTTTTTTTACATATGAACAATAATGTCATTTTCATCAATTCTAAAGTTTTGGTTTGTGTGGACTCGTAATCACCTGTTGATTGTGAACGGGTGGATCGGTTGTCTTTCCTACCTTCTGGCTTTGGTCTCACAACATTTGGTGCTAATTTGAGGTAGTTCCATTGAAAAACTTGGAATCAGAGCCGAAAAACATGGCTCTGATACCAAGTTTATCAAAGTAGGGGAGAGCATGGAGGAAGGAGAGAAACAGAGCACATGGGAATAAACTCTCATGTAATGTGGTTGAAAAGAAAGTAGGGGAGAGTGTGGAGGAAGGAGAGAAACAAAGCACACAGGATTAAACTCTCATGTAATGTGATTGAAAAGGAAGGGGACAAGCCCAACTATTAATTAATAGTAAACACTACTCTTACATAAACTGTTAACTACTATTAACAAACTATTACATGAACTATTATAAGAAACTAATGATTACAGAGGAAGGGAAGCGTACCGATATGGAGATACCTTCCGATACAAACGCTAATTGTAGGAAAGAAAACACTCAAACAGAAAGAAAAAGCTTCTAAATTTTTCCGATGCTTGGACAATCCCCAAGCTATCTCTATTTATAGGATAATTCGAACTTGAAATCGGTTGAAATCGCTAAAGCAAGGGACACGTGTGCTGAAGTAAGTGGTTGCAGTCGATCCGTCCCTTAATAATTGAGTGAATGACATAAGGGCTTGCGTCAGTCGATGCATAATTGTGGACAGCTAGCAAATGAGTTGTTGAAGCCGATAATTGAGGCTGACATATAGAATGATGTCATTTGATATAGCTGGCTAATTGTATAGCCTACTGTAATATGCGAATCTTGATTGAGCAGAGCGGCTAATAGCTTGAGGCTAAGATTTTGTTGGTCCCAAAATATAGGTCTGATTCATTTATTGGACTTGAGTTGATGGATCAATGTATCCCAATATTCTCCTAAAGATGCATTAGGAGTGTCTTCTTGAGATTCTCCAACAAGAATGGTGAATGAGTTGGTATCTTCATATGGAGATATTGAGGAATCTGTTGTGGTGGATTTACCAAAGGCTTTGAGAAATCTTCGACACATTTTATTTTGAGATCTTCCTCTGATATGGAAGGGTGTTGCTTTCGTAGACTTGCTTGAAAGAGTTCAAAAGGATTGGTAGACTAAGGGGATGGAGTTTGGCTAATTTGCAATTTTTTATAATGAGAGATGCTGGTATTGATAGCTTCAATGGTTTCATTGACTAGATAATTATCCCACCATCGAACCCAAAAGGTTCGCTGTAATAAGGGTATAGGAGAATCTTGTTTAATTTGAAGGTTCCACATGAAAATCCAAGGGATGCCAAATTCAGAGAAGTATTGAAGGGAGACTTTGATGAACTATTGGTATCGGGATTTAGATATGGACGGTTTATTACCCATGGTTGATAGGTTGTCAAAATATTGAGAGGAAGAATATCACTTGTCGGATCGAATTTGGTTCACCAGTTATAAAACTAATTTGGTATTCCTGTTTGAAGTAAATCAGGACACATTTTTATGAACCAAGAATGCTTTTGCTTGGGGTTCATGTAGTAAAAGGCTATTGTGAAGGATTGAATATAATCTCAATAATTATATGGATGTCCAGAGGATAATTTTCTGAATTTATTTAAATCGAATCCCCAAATTGAGGGTTTCATGATCTTATGAATGATAGCCTCACTGTATAATAGTAGGCTATCTGGCCGATTGTTCTCCAAATGAAGAGAGAATGCTACTGAACCAGTGGTTGTTAATATTGCTTCTACAATAGTACGGGATTTACCGTCTAAAGTAGGAAATAATAATTGATCAAGATAACGATCTTTTATGGCCCAAGGATCAGCCATCCATTGCTTGTCTTCTGGTTCTATTACCAAAATTGTTTCATGAAATTCTTTTTGACAATATGTTGGTTCTGTATTGAGAACCTCTTTTTCTTTGTTTTTCTCATTGGAGAAGTCTGCTTTGTTTTTCTCATTGGAGAAATTAGAACCTTTTTGGGTTCTTTGCCGATTTCTTTGAATCAGTTGCCATAAATTGTAATCATTGGGCCCTCCCGAAGAGGATGACATTGCATTGGGATATGGGGGAATGGGAAGGCTGGATTGGTTGAATAGAGAATCTGCTCAATTGGGTATTTGCCTTTTTGAGGAAACCTCAATTAATTGCTTTGATTTGTAAGAAGAAGCGGAATTCCGCTTAAATACCCTGCAAAAATTCACGAGTAAGAAAGTCAGGAAGAGAATTGATTTCTCCTTTGATATATTCGATATTGAAATCAAATGAAGATAATTTAGTTTGTCATCTAGCAAATATTTGTTTAGATGCTAGATTTTTTACATCTTTCTGCAAAACTTGTTTTGCAGCACTACAGTCAAGTCGTAGTAAAAATGATTGGTTAAACAAGTAATCCTTAAATTTGAGGATGCATTTTGCAATAGATAAAATCTCTTGCTTGATAGTGGAATAATTTTTCTGAGCATGTTTCCATGAGCCAGAAGTATACCTTATTAGTTCTTCCTCCTGCTTAGAAGGATTTACCTGTTTTAATATGCCCCCATAACTAATTTGAGAGGCATCAGTCACTACAATTTTAAACCAATCAGGATTGACTAAAGAGAGACAAAGAATCTGTTTTACCTTTAATTTGATTTTGCGAACAGCTCGAGAATGTTCTTTAGTCCATGGGAACGAAAATTTTCTTAATTTTATATACAAAATTGCTGCATCTGGGCAAGATTAGGATAATAATATGCAATATAATTAAGACTTCCCAAAAATCTTTATAATTGGGTTTTATCTTGAATTTCATCTGGAAATTTAGAGGCAAATTCAATGCTTCTATCAATTGGAATGATTTGGCCTTGGTGAATGTTATGACCAAGAAATCTAACATTGGTTTGAAATAATTTAGTTTTGAGAGCAGAAATAACTAATCTATGTTTGTACTTCTTTAAATATCTTTAAATGTTTAAAATGTTGATCAATAGAATTTGAAAAGATGAGTATGTCATCAATACACACAATGGAGAAATCTGTGTATGGAGTGAATATATCATTCATTATATTTTGAAATTCAGATTTGAGCATTCTTGAACCCAAAAGGCATAACATTCCATTCGAAATGCCCAAATGGAACAGTGAACGCCGTTTTGTAACGGTCATTCTCCGCCACCTGAATTTGCCAATACCCTGATTTCAGGTCAAATTTTGAAAAGATTGGGGCTGAGTGTAAACGATCTAGTAAATCCTTTTTATTAGGAATAGGATAACGGATCCATTGTAAACAATCATTTAATTGTTTGTAATTTATTATAAGACGAGGTGTCCCTCTTTCTCTCTCAGCATTTTATTGACATAAAAAGCAGTACAACTCCATGGGGAGTGACTGGGCCTGATAAGTTGTTTTTGTAATAAACTGGCAGTTTCAATTTTGCATAATTCCAAATAAGCAAGCTTCATTTGACTTGGCCTTGCTTTAGTTGGAATTTGTCTTTCATTGAACTCAGTATTATATGGTAAAGAAACAATGTGTTTCTTTCGATTCCAGAAAGCATTTGGAATGTCACTGCATATATCAGTGTGAAATGAATTAAGCAATTAAGATATTTTTGCTTGAATTGGAGGTGAATCAATTTGTTTTTGTAAAGATAAAATCTTTACTTCTTTTTGAAGAAAATTGATTTGTTGGTCTTTAAACAATAAATTGGTTTCCATCTGCTTAACAAATTTTGTTTGAGGTTGTGTGAGAAATTCAAAGACAAGATCTTATCCATTGTACTGAGTATAAATACCAGTAGAGTCTACATTTGTTAAAGGTAAAATTGAAGTGATACAAGGTGTGCCAAAAATAATCAATTGGGTTAAATTCTTAACAAGAATAAAATTGGATGGTATGCAAATACCATTATTACAAATTGAAACATAATTCAATTTATATTTAATTTGCATCTTGTAACCACTTGCATTGGTAAGACTTTTAGTGGTTTTATCAAAACATTGGGTAGGAACTAATCCTTCTTGTATGCAATTCATGTCTGCTCCACTATCAACAAGAGCAGTGGCATATTTGTTAGTGAATTCTTTGTTAACAACCAAGGTGATTTTGATATACCACTTTTGAAATGTTACTTGTTGCATTGTATTTAAGTAATTCTCATGTGGTATGGTAGAATCAAAATTTAAAAGATTACTAAAAGAAACTTCTTTATTAAGAAGATTTAATATAGTATTGAATTCTTTTGCAGTTTGATGTCTGAGTGTTATTAATTCAAATTTTAATGAATTAATTTCATACTTAAGATCATTTGTTGTGATGGGTCTAGTTGGACCTTGATCCTCTAATCGATTACATAATTGTTTAATTGAATAGGGATTTTCTATAATTGATTCTCTTTTATTTTCATTTCTAGCCATAATGATACATGCTTCAATTAATTTGGATTTCATTGTTGGATCTCTAGTTTTATCAGCTAAGTCCAATAATGATTGTTAATGTTTACTGAGTACATTGATACTCGAATTATTTATGGCAGCAAGTGTCATATATGAGTCTTTTGATGTGGTAATAATATTACAATTGTAATCGATTTGATTTTCTTCCACTGAAGAAGATTGAATACTATTATCCTCATCAGATTTATATTCAGTATTTTCTTTATCATAACTGAATATTATTTTTACGTTAGTTGATCTTAATCCTTCATCCAATTGACGATTTGATTTTCTTCCACTGAAGAAGATCGAATACTATTATCCTCATCAGATTTATATTCAGTATTTTCTTTATCATAACTGAATATTATTTTTACGTTAGTTGATCTTAATCCTTCATCCAATTGAAGATTAGGTAACTATTTCTTCATTTTACATTTATTTGCGTAATGACCAAACTTAAGACATTTATAACACATTATGTCATCCCTAGATGATTTTAGTAGTTTTTCTTGTTTTAAAGGTCTGTTACGACAATTTATTCTTTTTAGTTTAGATGTATTTTTAATTTTATTGAATTCCATTTTATTTTCTAGGGATGCAAGATTATTTTGCATTTCTACAATATTATGAACTCCATTGTTCGTAAGAACATTAATGTGTAGATTATCCTTCTTTTCTGGTTTAAGAGATAATTTTTTAACCTTGCAGTTAATTTATTAATAAATTCATCTTGTGTATTGACTTGTATCTTTGAAGGTGAATTTAATCCAGTACTTTCTACCGGTGGTTTAATATTTGGGTGCTCCAGATTTAAGATAGTTGGTTTTGGGATTTTAGGAAGAGAAAATAAGGAAATTTTATTTTCTATCCTATTTAATTGAATACTAATTGTTTGGAGATTTAAATTAGTAAAATTATTTTGTTTGTATAGATTAGATAAATCTACATTTGATAATTGCTAGTTTGATTCAACAGGTTTAAAGAAAGCAGTAGCTTCCAAGGTTGTTGTTGAATGGGGTTGAGTTAATCTTAAAGCTTCCATCGGAGGGTGAATCGACTGAACGATAGAGTCATCCAACTTTTGCCAAAATTTATGACATTCTTCAAGGATATAAATTTTCCTTTCTTCCCGAGTCATTTCAGGAAATTGGGTTGCTTTGAACCAAGTGACAAAAGGAATGATTTGATAAGAGAATTCCACGTATTTGTAAAATTCAGTCTTAAATTCTTGTAATTTTTCTTTTGAAATACCATGGATGAAATGATGCATTTTTATCATGGTAAAATTCAGAATTTATTTGCTAACGTTCAATGACAAAATTGTTTGGTTTAGTGGGTTTTACTAAATCCATAAATTTTTTTAAGAAATTGAGAAATTCATCTCGCTAGCAGTAGGACATTTCCTCTGCTGATGGGTACATATCCCATGAGGAATTTGTTTTTCAGAAATTTGAATTCCTTTTAGATCGAATTGATCATTTTTAAGGAGGATGTCTTCTTGATAGGCTTGAACAATTTGTTCAATATCCTGATGTAGGATTCTGAATTTGTAAAGATCAATTGGTAGATCCTCTTTGGATAACAGTTGAAGATCTTTAAGGTTTTCATCCAAACTGAGAGTTTGCTTAGTGGTTTTGATTAACATATTACTAGACCAATTAGCCCAGCCATATTTGTAAAGGGTTTTGGAATTGATGGAAAGAATTGTCCATCGATTTAGCTGGTCTTCAATATTGGACCATTGAACTAATTTATTATTTTTTATCAATTTTTTATTTTGAAAATTGAAAATTTATCAATAGGAAATTGATTTTGATTTTTTGAAAAAAGCAGAAAATGAATGTTGGAAATTACCAATAAGAGTGTAATTACATATGTGAATAGTAACTTGAAATACTATTCATGTACATAGTAAATACTATTCATTGTCTTCTCCAAATCTATACGGAATAGTACTCAGACCGACAAATTTACCACAAACTTACTCGTCTGTCAACAACTTATGGGAATAATGGCAAACGCACTCACTGTTAAAATGTCTTCCCTCCCACGCGACTTTTTGACGATCGATAAGCACGGCAATAAATATCAAGGTTATTCTTATACCGGTATGAATCAAAGAAAAATGTGAACAATATTTATTATGGATATAAATAGGGTAAATAGTTACTACATACTACCCTCTTACTACTCCTCCATTAACTACCCCCGATATGTAATTACCACGGGTTTAGCCGAAAAACATGGGTTTAATACCAAATTTGCCGTTTGGTATCAGAAGGTATCGTCTATATCGGTATGCATCCCTTCCTCCGTAATCATTAGTTTCTTATAATAATTCATGTAATAGTTTGTTAATAGTAGTTAATAGTATATGTAATAGTAGTGTTAACTATTAATAAATAGTTGGGCTTATCCCCTTCCTTTCCAACCGCATTTACATGAGAGTTTAATCCTCTGTGCTCTGTTTCTCTCCTTCCTCCACGCTCTTCCCTACTATGATAAACTTAGTATCAGAGCTATGTTTTCCGGCTAAACCCGTGATAATTACATATGGGGGGTAGTTAATGGAGGAGTTGTAAGAGGATAGTATGTAGTAACTATTTACCCTATTTATATCCATAATAAATATTGTTCATCTTCTTCTTTGATTCATAACGGTATAAAGATGACCTTGATATTTATTACCGCACTTATAGATCGTCAAAAAGTCGTGTTGGGAGGGAAGGCGTTTTAGCAGTGAGTGCGTTTGCAATTTCCCGCAAGTCGTTGACAGATGAGTAAGTTTGTGGTAAATTTGTCGGTCTGAGTACTATTCTGTATAGATCTAGAGAAAACAATGAATAGTATTTACTATGGATATGAATAGTATTTCAAGTTACTATTCACTACAGCATTACTATTCCAATATTACTATTCACATATGTAATTACACTCTTATTGGTAATTTCCAACATCCATTTTCTGCTTTTTTCAAAAAAGAAAATTAAAAAATCAAAATCAATTTCCTATTGATAAATTTTCAATTTTCAAAATAAAAAATAATGAATTAGTACAATGGTCAAATGTTAAAGACCAGTTAAATCGATGGACAATTTCTTCCATTAATCTCAAAACCCTTTACAAATATGGCTGAGCTAATTGGTCCAGTGATATGTCAATCAAAATCACTAAGCAAACTCTCAGTTTGGATGAAGACCTTCAAGATCTTCAACTGTTATCCAAAGAGGATCTACCAATTGATCTTTACAAATTCAGAATCCTACATCAAGATATTAAACAAATTGTTCAAGCCTATCAAGAAGATATCCTCCTTAAAAATGATCAATTCAATCTAAAACGAATTCAAATTTCTGAAAAATAAATTCCTCATGGGATATATACCCATCAGCAGAGGGAACCACCTACTGCTAGTGAGATGAATTTCTCAATTTCTTAAACATTTTATGGATTTAGTAAACAAATAAATTCTGAATTTTACCAGGATAAATATGCATCATTTTATGCATGGTATTTCAAAAGATTTTCAAAAGAAAAATTACAAGAATTTAAAATTGAATTTTACAAATACGTAAAATTCTCTTATCAAATCATTCCTTTTATCATTTGGTTCAAAGCAACCTAATTCCCTGAAATGACTCAGGAAGAAAGAAAAATTCATATCCTTGAAGAATGTCATAAATCATGGCAAAAGTTAGATGGCTCTATCGTTAAGCCGATTCACCCTCCGATGAAAGCTTTAAGATTAACTCAACCCCGTTCAACAGCAAACTTGGAAGCTACTACTTTCTTTAAACCTATTGAATCAAACTACCAATCATCAAAAGTAAATTTATCTAATCTATACAAACAAAATAATTTTACTAATTTAAATCTCCAAACGATAAGTAATTAATTAAATAGGATAGAAAATAATATTTTCTTATTTTCTCTTCCTGAAATTCCAAAACCAACTATTTTTAATCTGGAACAACCAAACATTAAACCACCAATAGAAATTACTGGAGTTAATTTGACTTCCAAAACACAAGTCACTAAAGAAGATGAATTTCTTAACAAGTTAGCCATTAGGCTAAATGGATTATCTCTTAAACCAGATAAGAAGGATAATCTACGGATTAATATCCTTACGGACAATGAAATTTCTAACATTGAAGAAATGCAAAATAACTACAAATCTCTCCAAGATGATTTAGAATTAAATAAGATAAAATACACATCTAAATCCAAAAATAGATGGGAGCTTAACTCTAAGCATTATTATCCTAGACCTACACCCCAAGATCTTCTTTATAAACAAGATTACATGCAACTGCAAGATTCTTTTGATAGTCAATCTATTTTCGAATGGAACATAGATGGTAAATCAGAATACTCCATCTTTGACAATAATACATAAAATGTTTATGTATAGTACAATTTGCAAACAAAGTCATAATTCTAACAAACAAATTGCTAGTTTCATTACAGCAAATTTTTCTGGCATGTTGAAGGGCTGCTGGGATAATCTTCTCACTGTTGTTCAACGTAATGAAATACTTAATGCAACTAAACAAGTCAAAAATGAAATGACTGGTCAATTTGAATAATGTGAAGATGTTGTCTATACATTAACACAGTATTATTCTTCATTTTGTTTGTTCATGGAACCACCAATATGAACGAAATAGAGAGCTTCTTCAAAATCTTCGTTGCCCCTCTTTAACCCATTTCAGATGGTATAAAGATATTTTCATGATCAAAGTCATGCAACGCAATGATGCCACCAATGAATATTGGAAAGCCAAATTCATTGATGGACTTCCCAGCTTTTTTGCTGAAAAGGTAAGAAATAGACTTCGCGAGTAAAGTGATCACCAAGTCAAAGATTACAATCAATTCACTTATGGCCAACTCACTAGTATTATTATTCGTGAAGGCTTGAGTTTGTGTAATGATTTAAAATTACAAAACCAATTAAAACAATGACTCACTGGTCGAAAAGAATTAGAAGAATTTTGTGATCAATTCGCCTATGAAACTAAAATCCAATTTCCTTCCAGAGGAAAAACGAGGAAAAGTCAAAGTCTCTAAAGATTTTCCTAAGCAATTTAAAAGAAAACATCGTTGTTTTTCTAATAGAGACGATAAACCTTCTTTTTCTCGCAGAAGTCGAGAAAAATAATAAAAAGATCTAAAGATGACATAAAATGTTATAAATGTCATAGATTTGGTCATTACGCAAATAAGTGTAAAAATAGAGAAAAGTTGGCTAATCTTCAAATGGATGAAGGATTAAGGCTCACTATCTCAAAAATAATATTCAATTCTTCCGATGAAGACAATACTGAATCTGATTCTGATGAGGTTAATAGTATTCGATCTTCTTCCTCTTCAAATGAGGAAAATTAGATTGATTGCAATTGCAACAATATTAACACATCAAACTCTTAAACATGAAATTAATTCATTAAAAACTGAATTACTCACATTTAAGAATCAAACTGCTAATGAAGTTGGCACCATCAATACTAGATTGACTCTTGTTGAAAATAAAAAAGCTTCTTCAAGTAATTCTTTGATTTATGATATTTCAATATTACGTGATAATTATTTGAACACTTTACATCAAGGAATTTCACAAAAATAGTATATCAAAATCAACTTGGTCATAAACCAAGAATTCACTATCAAAGATGTAATCGCTCTTGTTGATAATGGAGCTAACATGAATTGCATTCAGCAACAATTAGTCCCTACCCAATACTTTGACAAAACCACTCAGTCTTACCAATGCTAGTGGTTACAAAATGCAAATTAGATACAAATTGAATTATGTTTCAATTTGCAATTAAGGTATTTGTATACCTGCTAATTTCATATTGGTCAAAAATTTAACCCAATTGGTTATTCTTGGCACTCCATTTATCACTTCCATTTTACCTCTAATGAAGGTAGATTCTACTGGAATTTATGCCCAATACAATGGACATGATCTTGTCTTTGAATTTATCACACAGCCTCAAACTAATTTATAATGATTTTATATATGTTCTAACAATTTCCTTCTAGTCATGGAGATTATTGCTGTCAAAGACTTATATAACCACTGAAATACGAGGAATTCTCAACCACTAAATATAGTGGATTATCATTAGTAAACCACTGGAATCAGTGGGATATTTAAACATATCATTAGTAAACCACTGGAATATGTGGGATATTTAATATATATTTTATTATTGCAAGTCTCATGGAAAATAAGCGGAATCATGCTTCTTCCAAATCAAAACAAATAATTGAGGAGTCCTCAACAAAAGGCAAATACCCAATTGAGCAGAATTCTCTGTTCAACCAATCCAGCCTTCCCATTCCCTCATATCCCAATGTAGAATTCAAAACCTACAAAAGGACTTCCCCATGGCAAAAATCATGCATAAATTACTTGTATGGCACAATTATCCTAAAACCTACCAGAATCCATGATTCTCTTCATCTTTTATGTTCATACTTTGAATCACTAAATTGTGAAACCAATTACCTTTCTAAGGAGCATAAATGTTCCCTCACAGAAAAGATTCCCATACCTGGACTCGACTATTGAAATATTCCAGGGATAATATTTCTCAAAAACTCAGCAATCGTCCCCCTGAAATATCTGCAAAAATTAAATCTTGCACACCCCGTGGTGAACAATTGATTAATCAATTTCATCAATCCATCTTCCAAAATTATTGTCATCATAAGTTCCCAATTTATCCGGTCACCATGACCATTATTTTATTCTTTGTGCCTATCTCAATAAATTCTCATATGATTCAACCAAATGGGAAACCATTTGGGCCTTTGAAAATGGATTTCTTCTCATCTCAAGATCAGTAGAAATGCTGATCTTTCTGGATTTCCCAAAATTATTGAAGAATCAATTCATTCGATGCTCTCTATTTTGAGAAATACCCATCTCAATTTAGAATTCACCTCTGCTATGCCAGAATGGACTGATAAGGGAACTCTTTTCCCCAGTATTCACCTTATCCATATTTTCCCTGGATTTGATCCTTGCATTAATCATATCCATCTTGGATCTGAAAAAATTCATTACATCACAATGGAAAATCCATCCGCCATTCAAATGGACAGATGTGATATCCAGTTATTAAGAGCAATGGGCTTATTAGATATTAAGCAAAAGCTTAACGAGCGAGGAGAATGGAAATTCTTCAAATCCACAACAAGAATCATTATTCAAGTTCCCAATGGAATTAACTTCAACATTCCAAGCTCCCTTTCATTGGATATTCTTTCCAATAAAGTCCCAATGACTGACAATACAGAAACGCAGCTCGAATAGCTCGATAGTGTTTTTGTGGAAGACTCATTCAATGACGTTCTTAATGATCTTGATGAAGATTTAGCAGATGGATTTGCTCATAGGTGGGAGATTATATAAATCCATAAATCTTCGAAAGAAGATTTGGACACCTGTCCTCCATCAACCGGCAACACTCCATGACATCATTCTAATGTCAGCCACAAGTATTAAATCCCGCAGCACATGTACCAGTTGTCTTCAACTATTCAGCCAATGACAGAAGCCCTTACGTCACTCTCTCAATTATGCATCGACTGACGCAAATCCTTACGTCATTCACTCAATTATTAAGGGACGGATCAACTGCAGCCACTTACTTCAGCACACGTGTCCCTTGCTTTAGTGAACTTCAACCGATTTCAAGTCTGAATCATCCTATAAATAGAGATAGCTTGGGGATTGTCCAAGCAACAAAAAAAATTTATAAGTTTTTTCTTTCTGTTTGAGTGTTTTCTTTCCTGCAATTAGCGTTTGTATCGGAAGGTATCGTCCATATCGGTACGCATCCCTTCCTCTGTAATCATTAGTTTCTTATAATAGTTCATGTAATAGTTTGTTAATAGTAGTTAATAATATATGCAAGAATAGTATATGTAATAGTAGTGTTAACTATTAATAAATAGTTGGGCTTGTCCCCTTCCTTTTCAACCGCATTTACATGAGAGTTTAATCCCGTGTGCTCTGTTTCTCTCCTTCCTCCAAGCTCTCCCCTACTTTTATAAACTTGGTATCAGAACCATGTTTTCCAGCTAAATCTGTGGTAATTACATATGGGGGGTAGTTAATGGAAGAGTAGTAAGAGGGTAGTATGTACTAACTATTTACTCTATTTATATCCATAGTAAATACTGTTCATCTTCTTCTTTGATTCATACGGGTATAAGCATGACCTTGATATTTATTACCGCTTATCGATCATCAAAAAGTCACGTTGGGAGGGAAGGCGTTGTAGCAGTGAGTGTGTTTGCCATTATACCCGTAAATCGTTGACAGACGAGTAAGTTTGTGATAAATTTGTCAGTCTGAGTACTGTTCCGTATAGATCTGGAGAAAACAATGAATAGTATTTACTATATATGAATAGTATTTCGAGTTACTATTCACTACAATATTATTATTCCAATATTACTATTCACATATGTAATTACATTCCTATTGGTAATTTTCAACATCCATTTTCTGTTTTTTTTTAAATTAAAAAATCAAAATCAATTTCCTATTGATAAATTTTCAATTTTCAAAATAAAAAATTGATCAAAAATAATGAATTGGTGCAATGGTTCAATGTTGAAGACCAGCTAAATCGATAGACAATTCCGTCCATCAATCCCAAAACCCTTTACAAATATGGCTGGGCTAATTGGTCCAATGATATGTCCATCAAAATTAATGAGCAAACTCTCAGTATTGGAGAAGACCAAGGAGGCCTTCAACTTCTGTCTAGTGAAGATCTTTAAACAAACCTTCATAGATTTAAATACCTACATCTAGCATACATTCAAGTTGCTTTCAAGCCTTTGACCTTATTGGGTAACAACAACAGTCTAATGACCACCATTAGAGATGGTAGATGCCTTGATTGGTGTTCTTCTCTTATGGCTGCAGTAGAAACAAGCGTATGCCATGGTCCAATATTCTTCAATATTTTTCCCAATTTAACCCTATCTTTAACAAATAGGAATCTTTTATATGCTTGTACTGTCAATCTTCAAACCAAATGGTACAATTTCATGCCTGAATCAGAGACCATTGCTCTGATCTATCACCTTCATTATAAGGTGATGACTTCACTGGCTCCTAGAGTAAACTACCATAGTGAACCAGGGAAATAATTGAGACTAATTATTTAATAACCAATGTTGCTACTCCTCGGTTGATTCCTCGGGAAGACATCAGTTTCTCAGACTCATGGAGTATCACTCAAGCTGTACCACCAAAACCTATCCTACATAAGGATATTGAATAAATTGTTCAAACTCATCAAGGAGATGTTCTCCTTAGATTTGATCGACAATCAAGTTTAAGGACATCTTCTCAAAGATCATATTCTGGATCTAGGCCTCCTCACAAAATTTCTTTGGCATCATCAAGAAACTTTGTTTCAAAGACAACCCCATCAGATATCTCTGAATATGATCAACCCAATCTTGAAGGAATTCAAATCTCTGGACAACAAATTCCTCATGGGATATATGTCCATCAGCAGAGGGAATAACCTACTGCTAGTGAGATGATGAGCCCATGTCTGACAATTCTTTCAAAGAACTCAAAAAAGTCAGTGGTCATCATTAATTGAATGTGAAGATAACTTCACTTTTGGTCTTATCATAGAAGAAAACATCACCAAAACGAATGACGACTACAAAGAAAATGAACAAAAAAGTCTATCTTCCATTGAGTGAAGAGCAAATCGAGGTGGACAACCACAATATCCAAGTAAACATTGAAATCCTACACCCATTCTATTAGATTGATGAAGGCTGCAAGCATTTGAACTTGAGGTCAAGTTTTCTCCATCTAGAGAGTGTGTAATATCCCGAAAAATTGAGCGTTTAACTTTGACCTCGAGATTCGTGCCCGATTGGTCGTAGGGTTGACCAAGTGATGGTCAAACAATGAACTCATGGAGTGATGAGTTGATATAGTACAGATGTGACATAAGCGTGATGTATAGTGTGAGTTAGTGGTCACGTACACCTATCTCTGGTGTATGTGTTTAACACACAAGCAGGAGAAAGGATATAAGGGTTTTAATAACCCTAGAAACCCTTTTATCTTGGTTGGTGAAGGAATTAAGAAGAGAGAGAGAGAGTAAAGAAGAGTTATGGAAGCTAGATGTTAATGCAAATCAAGAGGAGTTAGCATTGATTGCCGGATTCAACGCGTTAGGATCGTTGAAGCAAAGGCTGGAACTCTAACCACCAAACCCAACAAATCAATCCTTTAAGGGATTTATTGAGGTGAGTTTTAATTAAAGTTAATGCATAGATTGTAGATGATTAAATTCAGTCAAGTAGGGTTAAAAGGATAGATTAAAGGCTTAGAAAAAGAAAAGGAAAAGATTTGGAAGAACAGCCCGAAAGGGGGCTGAATCTGGCCAAATCGATTAATCGAAATTGGGATTCGATTAATCGATTTTGGCCCAAAAGTTGAAAAGTCAAGGATGCCCGATTTCGATTAATCGATTTGGAAGGTCGATTAATCGATTTGGAAATCGACTAATCGACTGGGTACCTCCAGTGGCTGGAGAAACATGACTTGGGGAAATCGACTAATCGAGTTGGGAAATCGATTAATTGATTTGGATTTCGATTAATCGATTTGGGATCGACTAATCGATTTCGGACTTTCGACCACTCGATTTGAGAATCGACCTTACTATGTTAGAGATTTCGATTAATCGATTTGGGATTGATTAATCGAATTTGAATCTCGATTAATCGATTTGGGTTTCGATTAATCGATTTTGGGAATCGATTAATCGACTTTGACAGTTTCACTTGACTTTCTAATTTGACATTGAGGTTCATTGAGGGTCTAGGACCTTCTTTATTACATCTTTAGTAATGTATTGCATGTGTTGTGATGTACCATAGGTGGTACGCGTGAAAGCGAGCACAAGGAGCTGCGTGGGACCTTGATGCTTGGACCTTCAGAGAATTGAGGTAGGGAGCACCTTGAACATGTACTTTAATTGCAAGAGCATGTATGCAGTGATATATTTATCAAAATTGAAAATGTTTTAACTATGAAAAGCTTTATAAAAATGGGTGTGTGTGTGTGTGTGACACCAAGAATGTGATAAAGGCATTTGTGTGATGCGAGTAACTGAGATCAAGTAATCTAATGAGAATGAGACATCCTCAGGGGATGAGAAAGTAATAAAGGCATCAGTGTGATGCGAGTAAATTAGACATCCCAGGGATGTACAGATGATTGAATAATTACTGTTGAGGTCTAACTGATATAAGATAGCACTTTACACGGTGAACAACTATATGTAAAGCACATGTCATTTTTGTTATTTGAGGTTTGTTTAGAATACCCCACCGACGTGGCGAGATACCCATAGTGCGAGATACCCATGATGGCGGGAGGATATCCGTGGTGATGCACGACCAATCCGTACACCGGTCGAAGTCTATCCGGTTGAGATTTAATCTCGCCGCCTATTGAGAAAGGGGCTTGGGTAGTATTCCCAGGGAATACATGTTTACAACTGTCTATTTAGGCGACGATGGTAGGTATTCCATCAGGGCTCGATGCTATATTGCTCGGGGATTACTTAAAGTAGGACATGCAAAGTAGGACATGCGAATTACCAGTAAATCTTGAATGTAATTACCATCTTTTAAACTGTTTTCTAGCTAATGCATCGACACATCATGCTTAGGATATCATGAAATATATGTGAGATTTTAATTTATATGTTCATTGTGTTGTTCCCTATTGAGCTAGGATGTAGCTAACCCTTTAGACTATATGTCGCAGGTCCTTTGTTAGCAGCAGCTGAGGCTTCGGGAGACGTAGATCCGGGTGATTCGGATTACGTGCCTGGGGACGAGTTGGAGCCTCCTCCCGAGGACTTCTTCTAGGAGACTCTGCTGTGTACTTTGACACAGAGTAGTTTTTTAGAGCAGATTGTATGGCTTGGTATGTCAAGCCTTGATTTTTTATGAACAATGTAATTAAATTGATTATTCCTTGTGGCGAACCATCTGGGGTGATCTGTTTATCACCGATGGTTCGGATCGGTTCTCTGTTCATGCAGTGGCATGAAAGTAGAATTGCCTTTTGTTATGCCATATGGGCATGCTACTTTTTCGCTTTATGCAATTATTTACTTTATTTATTTATCATTGCTTGTTATACCAATGTTTCGTGCATAGTTTTGGGGCACGGTCTGGAGGATCGTGTTGATGGCATGGGTTTCGAGATGCCGAAATCCGGGCTGTCACAGTATGATACAGGTCAAATAACATTCATACCTTCAACCAGGCCTCCAGTTTCAAGCGCTGCAAAGGCTCACACAGATGCCAATCAAATTTGACAATGTCAGAAAGACATAAAAGATCAAATTTAGTCAACCATGGTCAACTCATGACCAGAATTGGTCCAACAAGGATAGAGATGGCCAATGATAGCTGCAAGATTAAGTACAATATTTGCATTAATAAACTATTATCAAGAGCAACATGAAGTAATTACATGATTTTTGAGGCAACAAACACTCTTAACCTTTTCAAAGGCTTAGGTTTCCTACCAAGTGTCTATTTCGATATTAATGGGTGTCTACAGATATCTACTTCAGGAAGTTCTGTTTTGGTGCATTTCACAAAATTGAATTGTTTTAATATTTTTATTTAGGGTTTAAATTTAGTGAATGGATTAGGATTTTTTATTCATTATTAGAGAAGTTAGGATTTATTACTAGTTTTGAGAAGATAAATGCCTTTAAACAAACATAGAAACACAGTAAATAATAGCAGAATTTGATGAAATTGCTTCTATTTTAATGACTTTTACAAAGGAAGCTCAAAAAATAATCTTAGCCTAATTTTCTGTGTATAATATGTTCTATGTATTATGATTAAAGTATGTATAATAAATACCAGATCAATGAGGCCAGGAAGAGCGTAAATGTTCTATGTATTATGATTAAAGTATGTATAATAAATATTCTTCAAACACATTAAGGTCAGGAAGAGCATACTACATACCAGATCAATGAGGCCAAAGAACGCCCTAGACATGACTTTTATTCCCTGCATCACATTCATAAAGGAGAAAAATAATCAATAAAAATGTAGTATGAATCAACTCAACAATATCATTACAAAGCACATATGTAAACAGGAACCTAACAGTAAAATTTGAGTTCTTTCATTGTAATTAGAAGAACTTATCCTGGCCTTCATTCAATTTTGGTATAAGCTCTTCAGGAAACACCCTACGGCTAGATGCTCCAAAAGAGCAACAAGAGCATGGTTACTAAAAACCCAATTAATAAATTTCCGCGCACAGAAGACCAACATTATGCAATACAAATTACCAGTGCAAAAAGAAGGGGAAAAAAGGTTAACAAGGAAATGAAAACCAAACTGCAATCTACAAATAAACATTCAGAAGTAACTGAATGACTGTTCTTTAAAAGCATTTTTCACTTGCAGCCAAGAAAAAACACCACCATAGAACCAAAATAGTTTGTGACCAAGTTTTAACTTCTAAAAAAAATCACATAGTTTTGCATTTAAGCGAGACAGATAGTGTAAACAAGCTCACAGAAGATGTGAACATAAGTGAATGCATGTTTATCAGTTGTCCTGTATATTTCATCATATATATGTTAATTCCTGATTTTCCATTAATAGTATTAGAATATTTCTTTCAGATGCCTATAAACCATTATTCTGGGAAATCACTCATCAAACAGACCACCAACTATAACATGAATTTTAGCGCTTCTTCCAAACAAAAAAAGCACCAAGAATCCAAGATACAGGTAAAAGGAAAAAAGAGGTTAGAGGATATGAAGTTTTCTTCTTTCATAATTCACCTTATGTATAATATAGCATAGAACTTAGAAGATGTAGTCTCTGTTCGTAACAATAGCAGCAGCAAGATACAGGTAGAAGGAAAAATAAGGCTAGATGATATGGTGTTTTCTTTCATAATTACCTTTTGTATAAATTAGCATAGATTTTGAAAGATGTAATCCATCTAGTCTCTACCATATCATACCATACAATATTGCAACCTTGAGGTCAAGGTTTAATCCAAGCATACCCATCGAAATAGAAAAAAAAAAATGCCGCAGCCCTAAATGATACAATTTAAGACGTCAGGTTCAGTGAATCAACAAAGTACAAAAAATTTCTACAATATCATGAGGTCCATAACATTGAGATCATTATGCAGACTTTGGTGCTAGAAAACTATGTACCATTCCTTGTGCTCGAGTTACACCCATAGTGACAAATTTCGCCGAATTTCGGTGAAATTTCGCTAGGGGCCAAACGAAATTTTCGGTACTTTTCGGTAATTTCAGTATTTTTCAGTAAATTTCGGTAAATTTTTTTTATATATTTAAAAATTTTATTAAATATATTTGTTTGTATATTTTTAATCCCCGAAACTTTCCCAAAATTTTTCCAAAAGGTACCAAAATTTTTTTGTACTATTCGTCCAATATGTATGGGTTTTGGGCTCAGACGATACGTATCGGTTATCCGATATTTCAATCCTTGAACCCATCATGTGCTTCTCATTTATGCATAAATCACCGTAAGACTGTCAGGAAGGCTAGTATCTATGAGTAAACCATATTGTGGCTCAGTAAGCATTTTCTTCACTAAGCATTCATTAGAACCGTTTTATCACTAATTCTAATAGTTGTATACCTTCGAGAAAATAGATATCTTGTTCACTGCCAGCATTAAATGGAATTGTGGATCTGACTACAAGACCAACAACTAAAATGAGCCTTCAGATAGTAAAATAACATAAATAGCAATAAAAGATCAGTAGGTCTGTCAAAATAATATTGAATATAAGGCAAAACTATCAATGAATGTATCATATCTCCACACAATGAAAAGTACCAGATGCTTGTACCCATGAATTCCCAAGAGATTGCCTAAGATGAATGGCAAAATATGTTCATATTGAAGCTACCATACATTTCTGCAAGTATTTTGCCACTTAGAGGAATTTTATTAGGAGATAGTGTGTATCAACTGCCCGTTTGATTATAGCACAAAAGAGAAAATAATGTATGCTCAAAGGAAAATCAAAATATAGACACAGAAAATGATTAGGGTAAGGTGGCTTGGAAGATTAGGTGAGAAGTATTAGGCTAGGTAAGTGGTATTCAGTTTAGGGTACGAGAAGAAGAGAGAGACAAAGAGTTGGACAAATAGCTTCAGAGGGAAACGAGCCCCCATTAGCCCTTATATCAAAAGAGATGAGAAATTGCACGTATATCCACATTACTACACACAAACATTATAAATCAAACTACTAAAAATATTAACAACACTCGCACTCAAGATGAAACATAGATGTCATGCATGCCCAGTATGACAAAAATGTCCTGAAGACGCTCAAGCCCAATGGCCTTAGGAAACACATCTGCTAGCCACTAAGAGGAGGATACATCAATGACCTCCAAGGTATGATCCTAAACCTTCTCTCTAACAAAATGAATGGCCAGCTCAATGTGGCTGGTTTGCTCAAACAATACAAGTTTGAAGCAATCTTCGCAGCAGCTTCGTTATCATTATTTTATATCATTTTTTTTTATGTAGAACTATGTATATTACATCATACGACGTCTCTTGATGAGCACATTGATCCGGTGTAAGTTTGGAGACGTCACAATTAATGTGCTTTCCTTGGAGGGAATAACATAGTATGAGAAAGTAAAAAGCAAGATGTGGTATCCAAATCCAGTGTTGTGTCGAATACAGGGGAATGGCACATGGAACCTGTGAAATCTTATGGTCATGCTCTCTCTCTCTCTCTCTCTCTCTCTCTCTCTCTCTCTCTCTCTCTCTCTCGATGAGGTAAGGTTTCCAATTATAAGGCTTGTTTGAAGATTTTCTTAGTTCCTAGTTGCTTTTGTACATTGATATGCCATGTTAATGTTCCTTTCCATGCAATTATCTTCACATATTTTCATGTTATGCTTATTTCACATAAAATCTGAAATTAATGTTAACATCTTAAAACGATTAGGCTTTTATTTATCCAATGTTAATGAGTTACGAGGAAATATTGCACATGTTTTATCGATGTTTTCCGCATTGTTCATGAGTATGCTTGTTCATATTTAAAGAGGAAAGATATTAAGCAAGACAAGACTTCAAGTCATGATTAATGAATAATGAAAGGAGAACTATAAGGAGACTTGAGTAGATCATAAGACCATGAGCCTAAAGTTGTAAACATGCCATGGTGAAAGAAAGAAAATTAACAACATGCAAGCATGTATATTAATAAGCTACATAAATGAGGTTACCGTTGTAAGCCGTAGAAGCCGGATTCAATGGGTCAAGTAACCTATATGAGACAATATGGCTAGTATGTAATCCAGATCGTTATTGTACCACCCCACAGCCAATCAAGGATATTTTACGAGATTGGAATGGTGGACCGCATATGAGGATTATGTCCATGTATGAATCATGTTGCACATGCATTAATAAGGAGAATTAAGAATAAACCATACTTGAAAACTAGGATAAAGACATGAATTTCACAAGTCAATTGTTAATCCAATTACACTTTTGTTCTTTATTTGTTCACACATGCCATGTTATTGCTTATTCTATTGTCTCCATATGCGATCATGATATTGTTCTTTTATTTATTATATTATTGTTTCATGACTATCGTTTTGAGCATCTATATGAATTTCTTAATATCAAAGACCCTATGACTAGCCCAAATTAAGTATTTGTACTTACATCTTCATTGTTTCACAATGGGGTGGCCAAGGCTCGGAGTTGACGCAGAGATTGGAGACACTACCATTACAGATGTGAATCCAAGTCTTGACAAAGGAGGCTTTGAGAGTTAAGATTTACTAGTTCTTTTATTTTGAGAGATGAGAAATGTTTATTTTATTTTAATTTTGAGATACAAAGTGGATAGGACAAGTACTTATGGATTCTATCATTTTGGATTAGTTGATGACTTTTATTTCAGTTCTATTTTCATACATAAATTGTTATGGATTTTCTTTAATTTTGTTCCCGTTGTGCTTATGCGGATCATTATTTATATCATTTTTATTTATTTAGCCCTACGTATATTATGTAGTGCGACGTCTCTAGATGAGCACATTGATCCGGAGTGTAAGTTTGGGGGCGTCACAGTTAATGTGCTTTCCTTGGAGGGAATAACGTAGTCTGAGAAAGTAAAAAGCAGGATGTGGTATCCAAATTCAGTGTTGGATCAAACACAGGGGAATGACACATGGGCTCTCTCTCTCTCTCTCTCTCTCTCTCTCACCCTAACTATACCGATCTTCAGAAGCCCTTGGCCACATGATGTTCCGGCATGGCTGCTGTTAAGTACTGTTACAGAAAACTGTTGTTGCAGCATGTTGTTGCAATGACACAAGGCAGCACACTACTCTTGTTGTAGCAGCAAACTGTTGTTGCTGCGGAATCAAGGCTACCGGACATTGTTTGTTGCCACACTTTTTGTATTGAGTTATGATCCACCTGCAGACATTATGATAGCCAGAAATTTTACTTTTACTTTTCTGTATTGATGATACAACTGCTGATAACATGATTTTAGATACATGAAACATCATTTAACCCACGCTCAATTTTATATCATTATTTGGGGCTTTGTAAAAATACTACAATATTTTTTATGCCAAAAATAATTTCATCATCCACAAAGCTAGCATCATTCGTGAACAACGTTATTTATGTCTGTAATTCATGAAGACAAGGTGCTGGAATAGATTACAGGTGTTGTGCATGAGGCATGAATGCATCTATGGAGCATAAAAAGATCCCTACACTTTCCTAGCTGACCTTAGAAAGTTGGTCATAGGAAGTTCATTAAAAAACTTGCACTGTAGGACCTTTCCAAAAAAATTCAGTTTCGACATGATTATCTTGCTAAACGATTTTTAAAATTTAAATAACTTCAAATATAAATGCAGGCAATGATGCCAACAATCCCATACAACAACTAGAGATCTCAACGAGCTGGGTATGGGCTAAGGTAGGTTGGCCCAAAATATAAACGGACCAGCCTGATTAGTATGTCGGGCCAGGTATGGCTAGTCTCAAAAGTCAGATTAAAAACAGGCCCCACTCAAGCGCGACCCGGTCATTTGAGATCATCTCTATATAAATTATATAGAAATTTTCGGGGGGCCGAAGCCCGGCCCTGCCCGAAATGAGTGGGGTATGGGCTGAGGTAGGTAGGCCTGATTTAAAAATAGACTGGACCGGCCCGATTACTGATTAATAATCGGGCCGAGTATGGTCTAGTTCCAAGAGACCGATTATAATCTGCCCGTTTAAGGCCTGGCACAAACCCAGCCCGGCCCATTGACACCCCCCTACTAACAACCAATCAATCTGCCAAGGTTAGTCGAGCCCCTTGGTCCGATGTACATCTGAAAGACAATTGGGAAGGCTTATCAGGACAACTGCGAGGTATAATAGCCAGAGGGAGACAAAAGATCCAGACCAGCAAGTTCAAAAAGAGACTGATCCTAAACCTACGACCATTCTATCAGGTTAGGCCCATCAGTCACTTAATGAGACAAAGCAAACACATTGCACCACTTGGCTCTCACCAAGACCATCCATAGCCAGCAAGTATAGATTAACTCCTTTGCAACCAAGTACCAACGCCAATGAGTTTAAGTTGCTTCCTAGTTATCATGGTCCATATCCAATGGTGAAAAAAATGTACTTTTATAGAATCAACTTATGCAATGAAACTATATATGTCATCAAGCATTTTCTCGATGCGGATGGATATCTAAATTGCGGAGTTCGGAAGTAGTTAGATTACAGCATATAGTCAATTAATTTATTATTATTATCATCGTCACCTTGCCCCATCAATTGAGGTCAATTTTGCTAGTCTTACTTCTCCACTCAATTCTGTTCAGGGCAATAAATTTAACAAGACAGGTCAATAAATCCAGAAAATCCTATCCTCAACATAAAATTTTGCCATGCACATGCAGATATAATGAAAAGTGAGTTTGAAAACAATAGCTCAACATGCTGCAACTTTAAGGCTATCAAGTCAGAAGACAAACATTAAAATGAGAAGCTGGAAAATCCAACCACACAAGAAAATATTAATACTTCTTTCTTGTTGTAGCAGTCATATCTCTTGAATGACAAGGAGCAACAAAATTAACCATGTACTTTAAATCTCACAGTTATTGCATTGATCGCTATTTCATTATTATGAGAACACTACAATTGAGTTACCAATTGTAATGGCTGAATGAGTAACCTAATCAAAAGTAAGAAAAGCCATTGAGAAGAAAACACATGGGGTCTTTCATTATTACTTTTATCCACCACTGTTGTTTGGTCAAAATTTTCTAAGTGAGCTGCATGATTTCGTGCTACTGGTTCTTGAAATGAAGAGAGCGCGCCACTTGTTCAGTTGCACTCTTCGTATCTTCCAACATATAATATTTTACTAGCCCAAAAGTAAAAAGGGAACATAAGAAAGATCCATGTAATAAACATATCAGATCCATAGTTCATACCTGTATAGTATTTTCCAGACTATCCCGATCTATACGATTTAGTAAGTGAAATGGTTGTAGACTGCAAACCACATTATCATTAAGGATTCTAAACAACATCACCTACATTTAGAAAAGAAAGGATTAATTAAAAAGTCTTTAAGTACCTTCCAACAAGCGTAAGAGAAAAGACGATGAATATGATAGCAATCTGATCAAGAGAAAAAATTGCTTGCCAATCTCCCAGAATAAAATAATGGACCACTGTTATAGCTGGCAATATGGGAAAGCTGGCCATTACCAACACCCGCACACTGTGTCCAAGTAATGGTTTTGTGCATAAGGGCACATAAAGCCATTACTTGCACCCAAAGTGTATGTGCAATTAATGCTAAGATTTTTTTTAAATTGTGTGCAAGGACACACTGTGTGCAACTAATGATTCCCTATGAGCAATGGAGGAAGTTGCAACAAAGACCACAATCAATATGCATAAACTATTATAGTAACTGCATGCGAAATGCAATTTCTGACCTACAACCCTGAAGATACTGAAAAGACAACACCAAAAACAAGGTAGTTAATAAAGGCAATGCTTTTTAATGTTACAAGAAACTCACAGGAATAATCTTCAACACTGCACGAATACCAGCCACATACTCCCCGGAATAATAATTAGACACAGACAGAAAATCTGGACTGCAGCTACAGAAATAGCAGATCCAGATAATTAGGGCTTCTGAAAGATACAAAAAGACACAAAAATAAAGTATAACTGGAGGCAGCAACCCCAACTATACTTTACCAACAAAGAAATATCATAACATTACAAAAAGAGAAAGGGAGAAAATTATGACATGTTGAGAAAAACTAGCTTATGGCGATTTTGATCGCCAAAGGAGATATATTCTTTAAATTGTAAGCGACGGAATAAATCCAATATCAGACTGGCTATTAATCACAGAAAAAGGAAAACATTTAAAAATAAAAATAAAAAATTCTGGTATATTTAATTCTTAATTGAAGGATATTTTGTCACTTATATGGTTTAATGGACTAGAATAGTTGAAAGAACACCTCACTAAACAAGAGATTTACCTCATGAGGGCCTGGAGGGAAGTGCTGAGATGTGACATGAAGGATTGTGGAGTTATGGAGAACCTAGCTCTGAACAGAAACAGGCGGAGAAATAAGACTGGCAAAGCCAACTCAAAATAGATGGGATAAGGCTATGATGATGATGATTCTTTCAACTATTCTTGAAGCCCTAATGTACTGTGGATATGTATATTTTCGATTACCACACATGACTTAGCCACATGGCCAATTTAATTCTCGAAGTCAACTGCAAGTTTCCACCAGCACACAAGCTGGAATCTTACTTTTGACAGCTTAATCATCACAACATGTGAGACTAAGTAAACTGCTGAACTTAATTTCCACTGCAAGTGAAGTACTTACCAATCCCACCGCAGATGAACTAATTGTAAGAGAAATTTTGTTACTTTATTTCACTACCAACGCATTCAATAAGAGAAGCAAACAATGAAATTTGAAATAGAGAACCTGTCACTTTGTGAAATCCGTAGTAGTGGTAAATCTAGCATTGATCGAAATTTGAGAAAGAAAGAATGCAAATTGAGCACGGTTGATGAATCCTGCTCAATCTTCTCACATATCCACTTTGTGAAACTTCCAATAAATCCCCAAGCATAGGAAGCATCAGTAACCTGCAAAAATAAGCAACCAACTTTTCTAAAAGAAAATTTTGATTGTGCTGTTAATTACAAAAGTCATATAACCACATTAAAGTTATGAACTTTCACTATTGTTTTTTTCCTGTCTTTATATAAATGCATTCAAAAAACATTTACAAGCAATAAACATAGATTATAATTTCAACTCCTAAAGCACGAAACTATCAAATCTACAATCATAACTAAAAATCTGGATTGTTAAAGTTAGACTATTCCCCAAAAGACTGAACTTTAGATGTCAATTTTCTAACTGGTATAGTAAATGTAAGCGAAAAGCAAGGCCTAGCAGTCTAACAGCACCTCACATCGAGGCATTACTCACGGTAGCACAGATCTCAGAGATTTTCTAAATGCCATATAAAATAAAAAGTAAATTTACATATAAATAGTAAAGAGGAAAAAAAAAAAGTGTGCACGAAAGATTGAGACGTTACAAGCGCAAGGAAGCGAGAGAAGAGGAAGACCAATGAAGATTTGGAGGGAAGCAATGAGAAGTGATGTGAAGGCTTGCAAGGTTACAAAGGGCTTAGCGCTAAATAGAAATGAGTCGAGAAATAGGACTTGCAAAGCTGACCCCAAATAGATGGAATAAGGCTATGATCAAATGGCAGAAACATTTAAAAAAAATAATAATAAATAAATAAATAAATAAAAGATAAATAGGACAGAAAAAAGTACAATACGCGTGATATTAACGGCATGAAAATGGGACATTTTTTCTCCTTATGTCTAGCTATAATAGCACGGGTACCTTTAAATACACCCATGGAATCTTGAAAAGTGCCCACACTAAAAATCGTTGATCACTTTAAATCAGACGACGGTGATCATGTTTTGCTCCAATCTTCCACACAAGGGATCTTGAGGCCATGAATGTACCATTAGACAGTCAGTTTCGATTCCACATGGCACAGATCCCAAATACGTGGCCCTAAAATCATGTTTCAGGGTGATGTGTGCCACGTGATTTTAGGGCCACCTTTTTGGGATCTGTGGCATATGGAGTAGAAAACTGGCCATCTTATGGTACATTCATGGCCTCAAGATCCCTTGTGTGGAAGATTGGAGTGAAACACGATCTCCATCGTCTGATTTAAAGCCATCAATGATTTTTGGAGTGGGCGGTTTTCAAGATTCCGTGGGCATATTTAAAGGTACCCGTATAGTACTGGGAACTAGGAAATTAAAGCGTGTTGTGCATATCCTAAATTACCAATTACAATCCACACCTCAGAGAATGAAAGTTCACCAGCAGAATATCAGCTTAGCATCAAGCTATCATGGTTGAGATTTGAGAAGTAAAGGCATCCCATGATAATTATATATGCATCTAGCATCCCATTTCCTAAGGTGCCGTTCAACTAGTCAGAGAAAGAATAGTGTCGGACCTCAAATTTTGTTAGCAGTGAACATGAACATGCATCTATTGTATAAAAAATGAATAACAGCTACACATTATTGTACTTTTATGTAGGGGTGTAACTCCGGTTAACCAAACCAAAACCGAAACTTTGATTTTCGGGTCGCTTCCTACCATAGCAAACCTGAACCGAAATATTTCGGTTTCACTTTCGGTAACTGAACTTCCCACCCCCCAAACCGAAACTGAACTGATCCGATACAATTCTGATTTTGTTCGGTTTTCAGTTTTCCGTGGTATTTTTTTTATATTTTCTTTTCTAAAGAAAAGTTTTCAGTTTTTTTATTCTTTCGGCTTTTGGTCGGTTTTCTCGCCCTACCCAGCCGGTTTTCAGCTCCCAAAACCGAAACCGAACTGGTTCAGTTCATTTTCGGTCCGGTTCGGCCAGTTCAGAAGGCTTGGTTTTTGGGTTTCAGTTTTAACTTGCACCCCTACTTTTATGTAGCTTTTTGTCCGTCTTGTGTAATTCTAAGTCAACAGTATAAATGTAAGATGTCACAAAAGCTAGGGTAATAAGGTCAAGTTTTATCTCTAAGTAGTATATGATATATCATTATAATCTTGGGATCACATTGAATAAAATAACCATTTTCTCTTATTTTTGTCTTTTTTTAGATCGACATCATACCATAACCTTGAATAATGCTATTGCTCGATTTGGCTTGGGCCTGTAGCACAATGGAAGGTTGACAATATTGCAACCTCAAGGTCGCAGATTCGAGCCTAGCTTAACTAGCAAAAAAACAAAATTGCTATGCTAGAGTTTCTTGCACTCCTATGTTATAATTAGCTCATCATCATCGTCATTGCCTTGTCCAATCATGTCATTTTTATCTACATATACACATCGATCTGAAGTTGGATCAGTTGTCACAGAGAAGGCCTCAGTTCTGGAAAAATGTTGATGCTATATTATCTTCCTTGACCCAAAAAACTAAAAATCGCCATCATAACCTTATTCCAAAACATTGGTGTTTTACAGATGGGCAGGCATATGGCTGACATCAAAAGTTATAGGTGTGACATAAAATCTTCAATAGGTGGCTCTGTTCAAATTGCAGCCACTTTGCTCAAATTGAAAAGGCTCCAATAGGTTTTTGTTCTTTAAGAAAATGTAATAACAATTTTATTCAAATTAAACTTTTGATTATTCTCACCCTCAGGCATGCCAGTTCTTTTACTGTTTTTCATAATCTTATGAGCGTGAGAACCTGCAATCCTGATTCGTTTGTATAAGTGTGGCACTGCTAAAAAATAATTGAACCTGCCACTTAAACAGAAGTATGGCGGTTCTGTTTTTCCTGGTTGCACTAAATAACAGTTTAAAAAAGAAAAGTATGAAGAAATATGAACTTTTCAGAAGAAAAAAAATGAGAAAGATATCAGAGGTATTATCAGTTGGAGTGTGGACGTCACAATCTAAACTGACTAGACTTATTCATTTATTATAACATTGATCTCGTGATCACAGCAGAAAAATTCCTCTCGATATCATCAGTTGGAGTGAGGACTTCACAATCTCATTCGAGGAAAATAAATTTTTTCAAGAGTATTACTATGTTAAATTCTGGTCTTAAGTAGCCACGATGTGATAAGCGGATCGTTTAATTTCCAACTGACTACTAATTTGCTAAATATTCATCAGAATATGAAGAATCATATATAATCCCCAAAATGTATCACATTAGTCTTTTTCCTTCAAAAAAAAATTCTGAAAGTGAAAGATAGATGCAGCCAATTTGAGACATTTAACTTGAGATACTACAAGAAGACAGAACAGCAAAAAAATTATCTGGATAATAAAAAAGATATCAATATTCTCTGAAAACAACATTACAGAATGAACCCATCCATAAGGAAAATAAAAAAGTACATAGAACTTGAAAGAAAAGCCACAACACATGAATACTCATCTAAATACAAGGTTGATAAAAATGGAAAGCAAACAGAAGCAAACGTGGGAGGTCATTGATACAACAACCTATCTAACAAAAAAAAAAAAAACACCTTTATGATGGAAGAAGAAAATAAGGACACCTTTTGAGTCATGGGGTATAGTCCCATTGCTTAAGTGATAGTATTATTATTTTAACATATGATATTAAGCAGATGCACTGAAAGTAAGACGTACGGGCGAGAGGAATAAATCAAAAGAAGAATGCAATCTATATTTTATTTACTAATACAAAAATGAGCTGCGTGATTCAAAAGTACCATTGAAAATGTAGACATAGTGTCAGGATGCAACTTGAGGGCTCTAAGCATATCCTGCAGGTCCTTCTGAATTCCGAGTAGCAGCAGCATTATTTGAGAATTTTTTTCATTCTGAAATACTAACAACAAGCTCAATTTTAAAAAAAGAATTAGAACCTAAAACCCTGATAGAGTTCCATTAATTAGGGAAGTGAAATGAACCTGAAACAAAAATAAGCAATTTTACAAAGAAATTTCATCCAGAAGAAAGATTTCTCATTGTTAAAGTACATGCATTGCTTTTCCAGCAGAAAAAAAAAAATAGCATAACAAAAACAATTATCGTATTAACACACATGCATTTAGGAAACCAAATACTATAAAGCTATATAAAATTCAACTTCCGTTTAAGGACAATATCGATACCTTTTACCTAGGGCATCAGATATCAAAGGCACAAAAACAATTTTGCCATTTTTTCCATGTTCTGCAAATATGTTAAAACAGCTAAATAGGGATATGGAGATTAAGTAAAAATAGCCAACACAAGAAAAAGGATATATTGATGTAGAGAGTGTAGTTTATCACGGTCATGCATACCAGCTGTTTTGAAACCGATTAACAATTTGTCGGGCAATTCAAATATGTAAAAAATTTGATGGATGCAAAATAGGTAGCATTAAGAAAACATTTCAACCAATGCAGATCATTTCTTTGAAAATAATACCTGGTGAAGTTGTTCAACTTCTTTCAATGCAGAAATCACATAATAAAGTTTCCGGCCCGCATTTCCACTTTTGGCATAGTCCAAGGAGTGAAGCTGCCAATAAAAAACATAAGTAACAAAATCTACAGAGAAACTTACAGAAAATAGATTTATGGGTATTCTACAAGTGTATAAATTAATGAGAATAAAAGAAGCCCAGATTAAAAATAAAAAAATAAAGTGAAACTTAATCCAATGGAAGTTAGAGTTACCAAAAAATGAGAACCAAGATAATACGTGAATGAATCCTATAGAAAAGAGAAGTCTAGGGAAGAAATCCACTAGCTTTATAACAAGATCAATAGAATGGTACGCTATATGGTTGAACTAAAGCAAATTGCCAACCCCTAAGAAAAGTCATTTATCTCAGTACAAGTCAATTCCAAGCATTTATTAATTATATTAGTATGATCACAAGAAGAACCATTCAGCCTTCTTGTCTCAAAAATCTTTCTAGGCCAGTCAACTCTAGTCAATCAGCTTTTGCGAACCCCTAAAAAGAAGGATCCAACTAACCAAGCTATAGCTTTAATTCACCAAGATAGAACATATCAATCAATAATCAATGAGTCAGCAAGGATAGCACTATCAAAGAAAGAGAGAGGGCGAGAGAAAGGATAGTACACGTACACAGTGATCAAGAGATGGGCCTTGCCTAGCAAAACCAAGTCCATGTTCTCTTCCATTAGCGATGAGATTTTTGAAATGATAGTTACCAAGAAACATGGTTTACCCCTCCATACCAATACCATGTTGGTGGGTTGATTTGAACATAGCCTTAGTTGGTGTGTGTGCAATTCGGGTTTCTTAAGTTAATGGTAAAGGGTGTGGGGGATCTAACTCGAAAATAATTGTTTCTCCCCTATTTCTCCTCTTCCATCTTCTCTAACCCAAATCTTCACTACCATAATCACCTTCCTCACTAATCAATCTAACCAAATTTAATTTACTAGGTACCGGTACAAAAGGTTTTGGAAAACATTTTCAAAACATTCCTGGAAACATGTACCAATACGCTCTCGAACTTGTTTCTTTGTTTTTGGTCTTTTCCAGATACCGACACGAAACATATCGGAAACCATTTCCAAAAAGTCCCTAGAAATGCGTACCAATATCCTATTGAAACTTGTTTTCTCCTTTTTGGGTTCTCATTTCATAGTTTCTGGAATCTCGTGTCCTACTACATAAATATTCTATAAGTTCATGTTTGCTTAATAAGGGTGATTATTTAGTATCTCTATTTTGTTCATGAACTGAATAATGCTCAATATGAGATGAATGAAAGTGTGAATTATGAACTACATGTACATACAATTGACTGAACTCTAAGTGGGACTCTTTGGTCACACAATACTACACTTGCTTACCTCCATTGTGTGAGTTATGAACTCCATGTGCATACAATTGACTGAACTCTAAGTGGGACTCTTTGGTCGCACAATACTCCACTTGCTTGCCTCCATTTCATCCAACATGCATTAATCCGATTTGAGACATCCTCTTCAAGTCCACCATTTGATTAAAAGTAGAGCATAAATAGCGAAATCTATGGCAATGTGACACTAAATGATTTTCTAGTTTAACTCGATCCTCATCCAAACTATCATAATTACGAAATTTGCACTCCATGTATTCCATCTTTATTCTGCCAATTTTCAAATCCCTTGGCCCCAAGGCTTTTTCTCCATAATTTCAATTTATCATTTGTTTCTTTCTCTGTTTGGGCAATCAATAATAAATCATCCGCAAATTACTTGTTGGAATCTCTTCTTGTATGTCCATGGTTAACACATCCATGATCAGGCAAACAAATAATGGACGAAGGCAAATCCTTGATGCAACCCAGCTCTGACAGGGAACTCACTGTCTCTCCACAAGTCACTCTTACACAAGTTATTGTCGTCTCATACATGTCTAAGACAACCTCAATCTATATGTTCGGGATACATTTCTTCCTCGGCGCCATCATATCATCTGTCTCACCACTCTACCATAAGCCTTCTCCAAATCAATAAACACCGTACGCAGATTTTCCTTCTCACTGAACTCCTCTATAAGTTGCCTCAATAGGAAATAGCTTCAGTTGTTGATCTTCCTGGCATAAGTTGCCTCAAACTGGTTCTCTAATACATTAGATTCTTACCTCAGTAGTCGTTTTACTATGCTCTCCCAAAGTTTCATAGTTTAGCTCATTTAGTTTAATGTCTCGATAGTTTGCAGAGTTTTGGATGTTTCCTTTGTCTCCTATTTTTCGAACATAGCAATGCATAGGAAAAATAAAAACTAATTCCAGGCGATCTAGGAACTACACAAATTAATGGCATACAACATAGAACCTAGACACGAGATAGAGACTCTCATTCCCATTAAATAATATTATGCAACCAAGAAACAACTTACAATGCAAGTATTAAGGCAACAACTACCTTGGTAGAATGATTGTTAACTAACTAGCTTGACTCTAAATATAGAAACAAAAATACCATGACTGCCCTATACCAAAATTACCCTTCTACATTATTTTTCCTTATTTTCCTTCTTTTGGCCTTTCCCATCATGCCCCTACTTAACATGTAAATTCCTAAACATCTTCCTCCATGCTCAGTTGTGAACCATGAGTACAAAAGAGCACTGCATCACCCAGATAGAGCACCATCAGATCGGATCATGGGATGCCTGTCAAAATGTATGAGGCCTTACTAGGTTTATGAACTAAAGAGACTCTTCCATATATAGTGAAGACAACAAATTTATAGATAAACTTGCATGTTATGCTTAGAGGCAATTGTTGGTGTGTCATTAGTACTTGTTCTTAGTTGGTGTGTGTAAGTTACTCTATAACTATGGGTGTGTTTAGATAGATTGTGGGTATCAATAACAAATTGTAATGATATAACGATCAATTATATGGGGGTAAGAGAACAACTCAACCCTAATTTTTCTCTCTCTTTCTCTCCCGTTCATCACCTAACTCTAAACCTAATCACAAATATACATAATTATCATGGTATCAAAGAGGGCCTTTCTCCACTCCACGTCAGTCAATTCAATTGTCCGCGTGATTTGGCTCAGTCCTGCCAACATGTGTGGGGGTGTGTTAAAGATTAGCCCCACATTGGGCAAATTATAACCTTGTCTCTCCCTTTATAATATCTTGGTCCCCTCCACTCATTGCCAATTGGTTTTGAGATGGATACCTAAATTTATCATGGTATCAGACATTTAAACTCATATAATGGAGACATTTAAACTCATTTATGAACGTTGTTCACTGCTATATAAGTTGTAGCAAAATTTTGAGATAGAGAGAGACTAAGTCAAAATGTGAGCTCCTCACAAAGGCATAACATTATAACATAGCAAGCTCTTAAAATCCATAGACCCACAAACCAACAAGGACACAACATCACCATAATGTCTCACCATTCCATTACACCAATTAAAATAGAAACACCCCATCTTCGGAGAAAAAAGTGAAACTCAAGTTTCGATCTAGTTTAGGGCACCAAGCGACAATTTCGATATCGCCTCTTGACTCCTCTAAGGTTTGAAGGAATTAGGACCCAAAAAGGGTTTATATTGTTCATGGAAAATTAAAGGATGTATCAAATAAAATATGACCAAAGATTCCAACAACTAACCAACTAGGAATTTTGGATTTTGGATTTTTTTTATCAAAAGGAATAAAAGAAATAATTTACCTGACAATAATTAGGTAAAATAGAATAAGGAAGATAAGGGCTCCAAGGCTTCACACCAAGGAGGTATGTCAGCTTCACACCAATCCGCACAATAAAACGAAGATTCGATCTCCGAGTTTGAAAGAAAATCTCTTTCGGATGAAAACTTTTCACATGCTCTCTGGTTTGCACAAAGGAATCTCTCAATTTCTTAACTAATAAACTATTTTGAATATTAATTAAAACAATTCGCATACCCAGGGATTTAGCATTTGTCCTGCATCAAATTTGGTATTAGAGACAAGTGGCTTTGTGCAAACCCTAGAGAAATTGTGATATTCCAACCAAAACCAATTGGTTTTGGCTGGACTGGTAGCTCAATGGGGTATAAGATCCTACAAGTGGTATAAAAGAACAGTCAGTTTAGGGTTGTCAATTTCCATATTAGGTTCTAGGGTTCATATTCATTGGTCGCATATTAGTCTGTGTCGTCGACCCGTCATCGATCGATCGACGCTTCGAGTTGATCGATTGAGATTGCACCTGAATTTTGTTAGAGTCCTACGTTACCATGGATCCCGCTAAATTAGAAGCTCTCATAAGAGAACTTACAACGAAGTTGACCACGGTTAAGACTGAACTACAAGCCTATATGCAAGATCACCACAGCCGCTGCAAAATCAGTTGCGTGATCAATGAACCCAGCATGAGAATTTAGCGAACCGCATTGAGGACAAGAATAGGGTTATCACCGATGACCATTTTTGAGTCTATGTCAATGACCGTAGAAGAGAAGGTTCTAACAGACGCGATGTCCAACCCAATCAAGACGACAAAATCATGAAGTCTATCAAGATTGACGCCCCTACTTTCTATGGAAAGAGACAACCTAAAGTCTATCTATAGTCAGTGACTGGCATGGAAACATATTTCGATTGGCATGCAAAATCAGTTGCGTGATAAACGAACCCAGCATGAGACTTTAGTTAACCGCGTTGAGGACATGAATATGTTTATCACCGATGACCATTTTTGAGTCTATGTCAATGACCATAGAAGAGACAGCCCTAACCGAAGCGATGTCCAACCCAATCAAGACAACAAAATCATGAAGTCTATCAAGATTGACGCCCCTACTTTCGATGGAAAGCGACAACCTAAAGTCTATCTAGAGTGGGTGACTGGCATGGAAACCTATTTCGATCGGTATTCCATGTCAGATGAGCGCAAAGTCCGATTTGCCAAAGTCAGACTTACCGGCCAAATTAGGCTTTACTAGACTGGTGTGAAATGTCGTAGGCAATCCCAAGATCTTCCCCCCATCTCCACATGGGAGGACATGAAGGTCCAGTTGAATGAGAAGTATGTTCCCCTTTCCTAATGAATGTCTTCTTGATCAGTAACAAATACTTAGGCAGGGAAATATGTCAATTGCATAATATATTGATCAATTTGAGGACTTTATGTTGCAAGCCAATATAGTGGAACAGGAAAGTGCCCTCATCACAATTTCGAATGGGCCTCCATCCAGAATTGCAAAGGGAACTTATTCCATATCCTGTAGCCGACTTGGAGGAATGTTATTCTCGAGTCGAAGAGTTAGAGCGATATCTTAAGACCCCCCAAACCAAACGTTTTGATACTAGCGGGTCTGGATACAAATCTAACTATTTTGAGTCCAAGCCTAATGTTAGTACTCTAATCGACTAAGTCCAATTCAGCTACCCCACATGCGACTAAGTTCGATGATAGATGGCCCCAAGAGTGGTGGTCAGAATAAGTGTTATAAGTGTCATGACTTTGGACATTTTGCAGCACAATGCCCCACCCATGATCCTTCCCGGAACTTATTCATAGAGGAGGAAAGTGAAGATGAACAGGGAAAATGGGAAGAGGAGGTTTATGAGCCTAAATCGTTCCCTAGTGATGAGGAAGATCATGAAGGAGAGCAGACAGTAGCTTGTCTTAGGAAAGTCCCCTACCTAGTTGAGGAGGGTAAGACCTCGTGGGTCCTTCTAGTTAGATGTGCTTTAGCCCACAGGAGAGCGACAATTGGCAGGTGTGGTGAGATGGATTGCAGAATCACAGTTAATAGCAGAAGTTGCACCAATGTTATTTCAGAAAGAACAATTTCTCACTTGGGACATACACTCGTTGCTCACCCACGACCCTCTAAAGTAGCATGGGTCAATTCGTCGTCAACCCCAGTTTGACAAAGGTGTTAGGTTCCCATACAGTTCGATTTGTATAAGGACATCTTATGGTGCGATGTTGTGTCTATGGATGGTGGGCAAGTCATCCTTAGGAGGCATTGGTTGTGCGATAGGGATGTGAAGCTGTTCGGGAGATCGAACGTGTGTTCCTTCTTATACAAGGGAAAGCTGATTAAAATAAGCCCTCTACCTCCTAGAGCAACTAGTGTGAAAATAAGCAAACAAAGTGATAAAGGTCTAGTTCTGAGAGAGAAGAAAACTAAGACCAACAACATTGTTAGCCCTTTAGTTTGAGCAAGGAGCTAAAGAAGAGAACATCGTCTATGTTTTCATTTCAATTGAGTCGCCCAAAGAGCCAAGTGTTGATGTTCCCAAAGAGGTCGGGCCTACACTTAGAGAATTCCAGGATGTCTTCCCCGAAGACCTTCCAAATGAATTATCGCCCTTGAGGGATATCCAACACTATATTGATTTAGTTCTTGAGTCCACTTTACCTAACTTGCCCCATTATCATATGAATCCATCCAAGCATTCGAAATTAAAGAGGCAAGTTGATAAACTTCTCCAGAAGGGATTTATTAGGGAGAGTATGAGCCCATCTGTCGTGCCACCGCTACTCACGCCCAAGAAAGATGGGTCTTGGCGGATGTGTGTCGATAATCGTGTTATTAACAAAATCAAAGTCAAGTATAGGTTCCCTATACCGAGACTGGCCAACATGTTGGACATGATGGTTGGCACCACCATATTTTCAAAGATCGATATGAAGAGTGGATACCATCAAGTTCCAAGTTCGTCCCAGAGACGAATGAAAAACTGCCTTTAAAACCAATGATAGTTTATATGAATGGCTTGTCATGCCCTTCGGGCTCTCAAATGCCCTGAGCACATTTATGTGAATCATGACGCAAGTGTTGAGGCCATTTATAGGCAAGTTTCACGTGGTTTACTTCGATGATATCCTTATTTATAGTCGTGACAAGGAACAACACTTAAGCCATTTAAGGCAAGTTTGTTTGACTCTTAGAGGAGAGAAGCTATATGCAAAGTAACTTCATGACGGCTAATGTTGTCCTCTTACGGTTTGTCATGACCTCTGAAGGGGTGATTGCGGACCCTGAAAAGGTCAAAGTCATTATGGAGTGGCCTGAACCTAAGAGCATTCACGATGTCCGTAGCTTCCATGAGTTAGCCAAATTTTACAGGTTGTTCATTCGTAGTTTCAGTACTATCGCGGCCTCTATCACAGATTACATTTGAAAAAGGAAGTTTAAATGGACATTTGTTGTGGCTAAAGCATTTAAAGAGATTAAGTCTTGCATGACCAAAGCTCTTGTTATGTGCCCTCCAGACTTTTCCAAAGTCTTTAAAGTGGTGTGTGACGCGTCAAACATGGGAATTGGTAGCATATTAAGCCAAGAAGGTTACCCTATAGCTTACTTTAGTGAAAAGTTAAATGAGGTCAGGCAAAATATTCTACATAAGATAAGGATTTATGTGGTAGTATAATCTCTCAAGTATTGGAAACATTACTTATTATCGCAAGAATTTGTTTTATTCTCAAATCCTAAAGCCCTACGATTTTTGAGTTCCCAAAAGAAGTTAAATCCAAGACATGAGAAGTGGGTTGAACAACTTCAAAGGTTCACCTTTGTATAGGGCCAAAGTAGAGAATAAGGTTGCGGACGCGCTTAGCCGTCAAGTGGCAATGTCGCACTCCATGAGTGTTGAGGTGACTGGATTTGAGCATTTAGTGGATAACTATCCAACATGTCCAGTTACACCTGACTCGTGAGTGAGCAAGAAGTTAGGGAGTGTACGTATACCCTGCAAGATGGGTATTTGTTCTTAAAGCACCGCTTGTGTATTCCCCGCACTACTCTGCGAGATTTTTTCATTTAGGAATTACACGCAGAGGTGTCGCTGGAAATTGTGGCTGCGACAAAACTATTGCGTTAGTAGAAGATAGGTTTTATTGGCCCAATCTCACACGAGATGTATCCAAAATTGTGAGTCAGTGTCACGTTTGCCAGTTGGCAAAACAAAGAAGTAAAGCACCGGCTTGCACACACCTTTACCTGTGCCACACACCCCGTGGAAAGATCTTTCCATGGACTTTGTATTACAACTTCCTAAGACCCTCCATAAGCATGATTCGGTGTTCGTTGTTGTGGATTGTTTTACGAAAATGGTTCATTTCATTGCTTGTTCTAAAACCTCGGATGCTAGTCATATTGCCACTCTTCTTTAACGAGATTGTTCGTTTGCATGATTTGCCTAAGACTATTGTGTCTGATAGAGATGTCAAGTTTGTGAGTTATTTCTAGAAGACAGTATGGCATAAAGTTGGGACTACGCTTCAGTTTTCATCTATATATCATCCCCAAACTGATGAGCAAACTGAGGTTATCAATCAGAGTTTAGGAAATCTCTTAAGGTGTCTAGTAGGTGAACATGTTCAAAGTTGGGATTCTATCTTACCTGTTGTCGGAGTTTGCATATAACATTTTGGTTAATAGAACCAAAGGGATGAGTATGTTTCAAGTTGTCAACGGTTATAAGCCTAGAACACTAATTGATCTTATTATGATGTCAGCAAGTCATAGATCGTCAGATTATGCTTCTACATTTGCACATCGCATTCATGAATTGCATGTTGAGATTAAAAGAAGAATTAATGTGAATAACAAAAAGTATAAGTTTTCTACAGATTCTCATAGCAGGTTTAAAGAGTTTCAAGAGGGTGATTTTGTGATGGTCTGAATTAGACCTGAGCGATTTCCTCAAGGGATTGCTACGAAGTTACAGGCTCCCAGTGTTGGACCCTATCAAATTTTGAGACGTGCAGGGCCTAATACTTATGTACTAGATTGACCAACATATTTGGATATTAGTACAACTTTCAATTTGGAGGACCTCGTTCCGTCCTATGGCCTAGAAATCATTCCACCTAACCCTTTTGAACAATCTACGTCCCGACCTTATCTCTATCCCTCTCCCCACACCATTGCCACCACTTTCACGTCCTCGGGAGATAATTGAGGATATTTTAGAAGATCAGATTGTGTCTACAAACCAGGGGAAACTTTTGATGATCGATCGATTGAGGCTTAAAATAGATCGATCGAGATGGGTGCGAACTTTTGATTAAAAGTCCAACTTACGAACGAATTTTGACTATTTTGTTTTAATTAGTTTCTAGGACTTTCTATTTTGTCTTTAGGATTTTAGCCTTTATAAAGAGGCTTGTAAAGAACATTAGATTAAATTATTGGTTTATGAAAATTGCGTATACATATTTGAGAGCTTTTATTAAAGATTTCTTAGAGGGTGTGATTCTTTCAAACTTGGAAGAGCGACTCTTCTTTCCGCATGTAGTTTGGTGCGAGGTTAACTTTTCTATCCTTCTTATCTACCTTTATCTTCGTCTTATGTGTAAGTGCGTGGTTAATTTTCTCTATTACAATTCATTAAAATTCAAAATTAATTTTGTGTTTTTTGCTTGCTCGATCTTTTCGTAACCCTACCTAAGAATGTTCAACCGTCCTAAACACAGAATATTTTCTATTTGAGCCCTTTAATTTCTATATGCCAAGAATCTTTATTTTTATTGCTTCCTGCGGAATCGAAAGAACCCAAACGGTTAGGCCCAATTTGATGCAGTTGACTGATTAAAGAATTGAGAGATTGCATAGTGCAAACCGTAAAGAACTTGTGAAGAGTTTTCACCCGAAAGAGTCTTTCAAACTCAGATAGCGAATCTACATTTTTTCATGCGGATTGGTGTGAAGCCAATGTACCTCCTTGGTGTGAAGCCTTGGAACCCTTACCTTCCTTATTCTATTTTTCCTAATTATTGTTAGGTGAATTATTTCTTTATTCATTTTGATCAAAAAATCCAAAATCCAAAATTCCCAGTTGGTTAGTTGCTAGAATCTTGTTAATATTTTTATTTGATACATCCTTTGATTTTCATTGAACAATTTAACCCCTTTTTGGGCCCTAATTTCGTCAAACCATAGAGGAGTCAAGAGACGATATCGAAATTGTCGCTTGGTGCCCTAAACTAGATCGAAACTCGAATACCCTCATCGGAGCCGTTTTTCTAGATCGGAAAACTTCAAGTGCAAACGAACACTATAATTGAATTCATCTAATTGCCTTAATTGAATCTAGTGATTGGATAATTTTGAATATTTTAGCTATTCAATTTAATCTTAAATTAATCCCAAATTCGCATAATTAGGGTTCTAGCATTTGTACTACATCAAATTTGGTATCAGAGCACAGTCAGTTTCGGGTTGTCAGCTTCCATATTAGGTTCTAGGTTACATATTCATTGGTCGCATATTAGCCTATGTCGTCAACCCGTTGTCGATCGATCGAACCTTGGAATCTATCAATAGAGATCATATCCGAATTTTGTTGGAGTTCTATGTTACAATGGATCCTAGTAAATTAGAAGCTCTCATAAAAGAACTTACAACCAAGTTGACCACGATTCAGACCGGACTACAAGCCCAGATGCAAGATCACCATACCTATTTACAAAATCAGTTGCGTGATCAACAAACACAACACGAATCTTTAGTGAACCGCGTTGAGGAAATGAATAGGGTTATCATCAATGACCATTTTCGAGTCCATGTCAATGATCGTAGAAGAGATGATCCTAATCGATGTGATGTCCAACCCAATCAAGACGGAAATATCATGAAGTCCGTCAACATTAACGCTCCTACTTTCAATGGAAAGTGACAACCTACAGTCTATCTAGAGTGGGTGACTGGCCTGGAAACCTATTTCGATTGGTATGCTATGTCAGAAGAGCGCAAACTCCGGTTTGCCAAAGTCAAACTTACCAGCCAAGCTAGGCTTTACTAGACTGGTGTGGAGCGCCTTAAACAATCCCAGGGCCTTCCCCCCATCTCCACACAAGAAGACATGAAGGTCCAGCGGAATGAGAAGTATGATGAACGTCTTCTTGATCAATGGCAGAGGCTTAAGCAGGAAAATATGTCGGTTGTAGAATGCATTGATAAATTCAACTTTATGTTACAAGCCCATATATTGGAACAACAAAAGGTTACCTTATCACGACTTCGAATGAGGCTTCGCCTAAAATTGCAAAGAGAACTTATTCCATATCCTGTTGCCAACTTGGAGGAGTGTTATTCTAGAGTTGAAAGAGTTAGAGCGACAGCTTAAGACCCCTCAAACCAAACGTTTTGATGCTAGTGAGTCTGGTTACAAACCTAACTATTCTGAGTCCAAGTCAAATGTCAATACCCAAACGGTTAAAACTAATTCAATTACTCCATAGGTAACTTCCCAGGTTAACAAGGGAAAGGGAAAATTACTTGAGGATCCTAGGAGTAATCAACCCCAGTGTTATAAGTGTCAAGAGTTCGGACACTTTGCCGCTCAATGTCCTACGAAAGTTCCTACTCAAACTTTGATCATTAAAGAGGAACATGACAATGATCAAGGAGAATTTGAAGAAGAAATTTATGAACCTATAGGGATTCCTAGTGATGAGGAAGTAAAAATCCCTGTGAAAAGCCTTAGGTTGTATTGGGAGAATTTTTTTCCCCAAAGAAAATTTTGATCGTGTGTTTGTTCCGCATGAGACATTATAGTCGGTAGGAGCATATCATCATTCAAATTTGCACATTAAATTTGCTTAATGAGTTTCATAATAGCAACTTTGTGGTGATTCATGATAGTCCCGAGCATGTGGAACATTTTTCGATCTTAAAAAGAGGTAATGATGGAGGTCTAGATTTTTCTCTAGACAAGGACAACCATTTGATAGTTGCGGTAGAGGATCTTACACCTCTCCTAGGTTCAAACACTGTCCTTTGACCCATTCCTTGTTGCCCAAGCACCCGATCCAAGCCCATGTAGCCAATTCATACCCAATTCCCTATGCAATATGGAGAGAAGGTTGAACGAAGAGATTATGGAGTTTCCACACTTCACTACCGATATTGGCAAGCACCACGAATATCTTGTGTGGTGGAAGGGTAAGCCGAGAATGGAGCATCCTAAGGAGGAGATGGGCCAGTTGATCAACTCATTAGGGATGAGTTTCTCCCAGCCGGGGAGAATTGATGGGGGCATCTTACAATACAAAACAAACGGTAAGCGCACATGGAGAGCCAAAGCTTCGAAGCTCAATTCAATGTATCGAGGAGTGTGTGATGATCAATACATGCGCAAGGAAAAGAACAAGAAAGGAAGCGCAAAAGACAATCAAAAATCGAAAGATGGAGTTTTGTCCAACTTCGATCGATCGAAGTTCAAACTCGATCGATCAAGACTTAAAATCGATCAATTGAATTCGTGCGAGGATTTTGTTGGGAGTTCAAATTTTGGATGACAGTTCAACTTTTTTGAGTTTTAGTTAAATTAGAACACTCTAATTTTCCTATATATGGCTTTATAAAGACCCCTTTTAATTAGTTGATTAATTAATAAATTGAGAGATTGCTTTGTACAAACCATACAGCGCTTGTGAGGAGTTGTCATCTGAAAAAAAGATTCTTTCAAACTCGGAGAGCGAATCTTCGTTTTATTGTGTCGATTGGTGTGAAGTCGAGTACCTCCTTGGTGTGAAGCCTTGGAATCCTTATCTTTCCTTATTCTATTTTCCATAAATAAATAAAAAATAAAATCCAAAATCATAAATTCCTAGTTGGTTAGTTGTTGGAATCTTTGTTCATATCTTATTTAATACATCCTTTGATTTTGGATCCTAATTTCAAAATCCTTGTTCTTAAACAATATAAACCCTTTTTGGGTCCTAACTCCTTCAAACCGTAGAGGAGTCGAGAGATGATATTGAAATTGTCGCTAGGTGCCCTAAACTAAATCGAAACTCGAGTTCCCTCATTGGAGCCATTTTTCTAGATCGGAAAATTTTAATGCATGTGAGAGCTAAAATTGAGTTAGCCTAATTGTTTTAATTAAATTTATTAAATTATTTTGTGGTTGGATAATTTTGAATATTTCCACTATTCAATTTAATCTGAAATTAATCTCAAATATGCATAATTAGGGTTTTAGCATTTGTCCTGCATCAAAGAGTACCTCCAAAAGTTAGAGTAGTGATCAAAGATCTGAATGATCTATCCGATACATTAAACATCACATCTAAATCGGAGTTAAGAGCGTGTGAGATAATCAGGAAAAATAAATGCTTAGGGAAGCTTCAACAAAAAGTGCAACCTTCATGTCTTTCTTCACATAAAACCAAAGCTTGAGCAGGAAACTTCTGCAAGGAATTTTCTCATAATATGTATAAAGCCATTATTCATAAAACGAAACAAAGAAGCTCAGCGAGCAGTTTTGCCAAAAAAGAAAAAGGATAAACAAAATTCAAAGGAAAAAAAAAGAAGGGAAAAAACAAAAAGAAAACAACAAAAACTAGAAATACAAAGGTGAGGCCAAGTTGATCAGCGTCCAGAGGGAACAAGTAATGACACCACAATGGTCCAGTTCGATGCCAATCCAACAGGATATCGGTCATTGACGGTGTCTCTTGTAGAGATCCCAATGCATATCACTAGCAAAGAGGGCTGATAATCGTATTTTTTATGGATTTCAGAGTTTGGAAACAGATTTTAAAATTTTGTTTTGTTCATTTTCCTTCCAGATCTCCTTGTAGATTGCCAAAGGCAACGTATTCCCCAGATGGTTCTCACATTCCCATCAAATGGGTTTACTGGCCATCCTGCAAATACCGATGCACAAGTCTCTTCTAGGCATCTACTAACTTCAAACTATCTTAGAAACTTCCCCACATCTCAATTTCAAACTTCGTCTCAAAAATAAATTCTCAACTATCCCATCCTCCGCACAAAACTTGAACTCATCCTGGAAATCCATCCCCCTCTTTACATACGTAAAGCCCATGCCACCTCCCAAGAAAGATTTTCACTCTAAATGGATCCATCCTTTTCCACATTCCAATCCATGGTTGGCCACCAATGATCTCCCAAAAACAAAACCTATAGAAAGATTTGAACAGAAAATTTTCTTTCTTCCCCCTTCCTAAACTCGGATATCTAGGTTATTCTTATTGTACCATGAAGCCTAATTCCTCCATCAATCTTACGTACTCCTCGATCTCCTCATCTAATCAGATTTCAACGAAGCTGGATCCCACACATCATTACTCCTTTCCCTATCTGAAACTTCTGCTACCAATGCCTCTTTCTTGACTACCAAGTTATAGATCAAACCAAGTATCTTCACTAGGGCTTCATCTCTACACCACCTGTCCCACCAAAGCCTAACTCTAATTCCTGACCCCAACCAAAAAAAAATTTCTTCTCCCTTCCACCACCCCAAACCTAACCTACCCCTAAGACACTTAATGGACTATCCACAGCTATCCATCCCATACTTTTGACCAACTCCCACAACCCATAAAGAACCTCTCTTCTCAGCATCTCTAGATCCATTTACCAAGTAGCACCAAAATCATCTTTTGAATTGATTGGATATTCAACCTTCATTCCTTTGAACATCCCACAGCATTCCAATTTATTAAGTGGACTGCGGCTTTTCCTTCCTACCACTCCAAAGAAATTTCCATTGAATCTTCTCCAGTCTCTTCACTACCATAATTGGGCATTCAACCATCTACGTAAAGTATATTGGCAGATATGACCCCCTTACCATCAAAAGGGGGCAGAGTTACTTTGATCAAATCTACACTAGATATGTTCGATCGACACTTTGATTAAAATTGTCCAAGGATTAAAGATGACCATAATGAAAATAACTTTTTGACAAATAATGTCATTGAGGGTCCAACAACTAGCAAATAGCTACACAGAAATACATTGGATAATTGTTTTCATGAGCTTCCAGAAGAACACAAGTGTCAAATGCAACTAGTTTGACAATATTGCAACCCTGAGGTCACAGGCTAAATCCCAACTTACCAGTGAAAAAAAAAATGCAAGAACTCCTCGGGAATGTAAATTGGAAGTATAAGGACTCTCTCCCTCACTGTCGATGAATATAATTAATGTATATATATATATATGGAGAAAACAAAAACATATCTAAGATTATGCAACTTACTGCAAAGATTTGACATAATCAAAGAAGACAATAATGCAGTCACTGTTCGATTAACTACAAAGATGTAATTAAAAATACAAAACAAAAGAAAGGATCAATGGGGCATTGTCGGCATGATAAGATTTTTTTCTTTTTTGTTCATTTTTTAATCAATGGACTCATAAGGTTATCAGGCTTATGAAGCCTTTTATACACCAAAGCCCAACAAGGCTGAATGTCATGGAATCATGGGACCGACATCCATGAAAGTTTTAACATTGACGGGATGCAAAAGGACAAAAAGTTCCTTAGAAGTTTGATAATCATATGATGCTGGTGAGGAGAGTCATCAATCTCTAAACGAGAAGCATAAATAAGGAAATAAATCTCTTACAGTAACTTTATTTAGCAAAAGAATTTGTGTGTCTGCCATAAACTAAAAACATGAGAAAAGCCACTAACTAACCTCTAAAGACAATTTCTCGAAAAAATCCTTCAATGGTTCATCCTTGATCTTCCAAGACAAACCCTATGATAATTCAGTAACATCAGAGATAAAAATTAAATGAAAAAATTTCACGAAAATAAAAACATATTGAGCAGATAAAAAAACATCTATCTCATAAGATAATAATTTATTCAAGACTTATAATTTATATATTGGTGAAGAAAAAATATATTAGATGTCATGGTGAGACTCAGAAAGGTTTAGGGCAAAAAGAATACTGTACCAAAACTCCTACAACCAAAAGAACGTGATTTCGTTGGAAAATGAAATTTCTACAAAAGAGAAGCAAATGAAACACTTCCATAAAAATTTCCGTAAAATCAATAATGAAGTTATCGTTTCATACTTACTAGATCATGAATCAGTAACTGCATCCAATCTCCGAAAAGTCTCACTCGTTCAAACTTTCAATGTTTAGACTGGGAAATCACTAGTTTTTCCAATGCCTAAATTATATGGTTCATTTCCAACTGATTTTTCCAAATCAAAAAATATATAACTTTCAAAAAGTTAATAGATACAACATCACATTCAGTAAATGTTTACAATACATATATGGGGTGCACTCAAAGTGATGCATCATCAACTCACTATGATCATCATATGGTGTGTTTGGAAGTACAAGCAACTATAAAACATAACATTTCGAAGAAGCATCGTATGTCCAAGAAGTAAAGGTGATTTACGCACCACCGTGGGGACTAGCAAACAAATTAGGCATGAAACTATGGTGACCACCCAGTCCAAATGGCTGCTCCGGGCAAGTCAAGTGGCCAGGTAGATGGAGTTGAGCAGGAGGAATGGAGTGACGCCTCCAGATTCATTATTAAACGTCTTGACCACGAGATATGATGAATTTCGCAATACAAGCTATTCCCAATATGCCAAGATGAATTTTTGAAAATGCTATGTTTTTATTTCCAGCACAATAAGAGATGCTGAGGAAGAAGCTATAGCCTATAAGAGGAAGTAGAGTATGAAGAGAAGAAATAAAATAGAAAAATGTATATTTCCGGGGCTTGTTCAAATGTGAGGCATGGACACAAAATTAATGTCTGCTTGTGTCTAACTGTTATGAAAGTTATAATAACTAGAGAAGCTCCCTCTCAATAAGTGATTTATTTTCACGTTCTTGTGTCTAGTATTGTTCTCTTGCGTCTCTCTTCCTTTTCCCACATTTATTTATTGTTTGTCGTTGTATTTTTTGTGTCAAATAACATCACAAAATCAGCCTACTCCACAGATGAAGTGAAAATTATACCTTGGGATGCATTTATAGCTAAGCAAAATACTCATGCTCCAAAAAAGGAGGATTGTGTAGGTTGTAACAAATGTGAATCTGCTTGTCTAACAGATATCTTGATTGTTGAGTGTATGGATTTATTTATTACATGAGACAACTCGCAGCACAATTCCAGCTCAAAAAAGACAGTTCTTTTTGAAAAACATGTTTTTGACGCGTTTCTAGTATGGCATGTAAATCAAATATTAAAAAAAGACTTCGCTAAACGTATTTTTTGTATATAAAACATTTTTTAATCGTTTTTCCCATCTTTTTCACATTTTTATAAATATTTTTTTAAAAACTTCTAAAAGACACTTGAAAAAGCTTTTAAAGTTTTGTTAAAAGCCTTTTAATGGTTTTTTAAAGGGCAATGCTAACCTCACCCACTTCATTGTGAGGTTAGCAATGTCCTTAGACAACAATACCCTTATTTGAGGGTATTATTGGCATTTTAGTAGGAAAATAGTGAAAAAAACTAGACAACAAATGACGTAACACTTGCAGCGAAAAGGGACAAATAACCTTGTTTTTATACAATGCAATTTATCCGTCACCAATCCACGAGTGCTGCTCATCTCCCCTCTTAAACAGGCGCTAGCGAATTTCATGAAAAATGAAAAGTTGTTACAATTTTTTCTTAAACCGGCAGAGTCCAGTAAACGGATCACCATTTAGCAAGTTTCACCAACTCTACCGATTAATCAACATCATCCAATCTTCTGGCTACATCATGGCGAAAAAAATGCCTACGGGTTTATTTGTGGGCACCATTGCCCATCTGTATCAGCTGTAAGAATTTCTGGCAATTGATCGCTGCAGATTTTGGCTGTTACCTGTTCAAGAGACAATTGATCAATTGGAAGGTCCGGATTGATCAGCATGCACTCCAACCAATGGTTTACAGAGTTGACACCATTTACTATATAATACCTGATGTTCAAACGATTGTTTCTTTTCTGTTTTTTGCGTCTTCTAGTGTTCCATTTAAGACTTCATCCATGAGAAGTCCAACAAAAATAATTTAGGCATTCAACATCTAATGATCAACAAAAATCAGAAAACAATACTAGCAGATCCTACATACATAATCTCAAACCATGAGAAACAATATATTCAAGCACAAATTTAGCCAAAAAAAAGAATTCTAGCATAAAATATAAGATTATTATGAGAGTATTGAAGCACCATGGATGAGGGAATTACCGATAATATAAACAGTTATTTCAATGCTAGAATTGTAGTCCATGTTTAAAATACACAAATTTCTTTGTTAAGCTGTCTATGAACTACAAATCGATAGAGTAAACGGTTTTAGCATTTTCTTGCTGATGGCTAATAGAGATGCACTGGTTTATAATTATCAAGTTCAGGTGGATGGGTCCTACAGTTGGGACATTCAATTTAGGCAGTCTCTCACTAAAGGCAAGCTATTGAAATTGATTGATCTAAAGTTCTCTTTGAGAGTTCATTCATGAAAAATTTTAGGGTCAGTCAGTTTGCTGGACTCTGTGGTTCAATAAAAAATCTGCAACAGCTGTTTATTTTTCATGGAGATGAGTGGCTGTTTACGAGGGGAGATGAGTGGCGCTCATGGATTGGTGAGGGACAAATGGCATCATGTAAAAACAAGGCTATTTATATCTTTTAGCTGCAATCGTATAGGTAGTTTATTGTCTAGTTTTCTTTACACAAGTGTCCGTATCAAAATGACACTAATACTTGCAAATATGGGTATAGTTGTCTAACGACATTGCACATCACAATGAAGTGGGTGAGATTAGCATTGCTCTTTTTCTAAACCTTTCTAAGTCATGAGCCATTCTATTGAGTCAAACAATAAGTATTACGATCTCCAAACCCTGTTTACATCATGAGCCCTTCCTTTAAAAAGACATTAAAAAATACGTTAAAATCAAAAACTACCTAAGTGATGAGCCCTTCCTTCTTTTCTCTTTCAAAAATCGAAATCTAGGAGCCCCTCTCTTTCTCTCGTCAAGATAGAAACCATAAACCCACAAGCCCCTCTTCTCGATAAAATCTGTTATATATTATTTAATTTTAAAGAGCTTTTGATTTTTTTCCCGACTTATTTTGTGCCTCTTTTTTGCCTTCTCTCTCGTTTTCAACGCATACTCGTACTCTGTTAGTACAAGATATGTGTGTGTGTGTGTGTGTGTGTGTGTGTATATATATATATCAAACTGACTTTATTATAACAAAGATTCTTTCTGTTTTCTTTAAGGATATTCTGTTAAGAGTTTCAATGGAACCTCGAGATTGTACCCCCTAGCTTAAACAAACTCATTCATAATAGCTTTTTGTTGGGGTGGTTTACATGGAGATAAATGCCGTCCATGTAACCTGAGCCATGACTGTCAAATTTTTCACTCTCTATAATGCTATGCCACTACTAGTGACATTAACCTCTTTAAAGCGGAGTCAGCAATGACACCTAATTAAAGAGAGATGTTTTGACCATTTTTTTTGGGGCGTGGGGGAGTTTTTTTTTTTTTTTAAACGATAACAAAGCTAGAATATATTAAAACGAAACTAAAAAGGAGATACATACCTTGGTGGGTAGTAAGGAACTGCCCAAACAAAGAGACCCCCAAAAAAACTCACCCAGGGACCCGAGCAAGTCCACGACAGCAACGAACTCCCATCACGACGGAAACAGCCCTCAAGAAGCTATGGACTACAACAATCCCAAAGCATCATGAAATGTTGAAACCCCTCACTAAATTTTGTCATCTTAAAAGCGTTCCAGCTAACTACCAAATCTCGTATATCGCGAATAACCATCATAAATGGTTTGGCCTTTCGTCTGAAAACTCGATTGTTTCTCTCCACCCAGATAGCCCAAAAAACCGCGTACACAATAAGAGGCCATCACTCCTTCCTATGGTTGTCCACATCGATTTCCTTCCACATTTCCATCATTTGGGCCGGCCAAAACAGCATTTGATGTTGAAGATGAGAAAAAAAATTTACCAGATAGTACGTGCAAAGGAGCAATGTAAAAGGATATGCGCCACAGATTCCCTCCCCCTCATACAGAGGAGGCATTTGTTTCGAACAGGAGTATTTCTTCTAATCAGCTGATCTCGAGTAGGAATTCTCCTCCTTACCACCGTCCAAGCGAAGAATTTTATCTTGGGAGGGGACTTAATCCTCCAAAAACCAGACCACCACCTCTTATTTATACGGTTCTTCTCCTGATTCAACAGTTGATTATAGTACGATTTCACCAAGAAATTCCCTTTAATAGAGTGCATCCATATCCTACAGTCCTTATTACTCGCATTAGGATCCATCCCCCTAATAAGCGACATCAAATTCCGAAACTCTTCCATTTCCCACTCTCTAAGGTTTTGAAGAGTCATAACATTCCACACCCAATTCCCATCTTCCATCTGCACAAAATTACTTATAACCGCCTCCTTCAAATCCAAGAGCATATATATCGTAGGAAACGAGAATTGAAGAGGTTGTTCTCCGGTCCATCTATCTTTCCAAAATCGAATCCCCAGACCATCACCCCAACTACAAGTGATTTCGTTCTGTAGCTCCTACATGCATCCCTTCACCTCCTTCCACCATGCCGACTCATGGGTAGAACTGATGTTATAGTTCCAAGACTCCTCCGACACCCCAAATTTATTCGTAACCACCTGCCACCACAATTTATCCCTTTCTCTTTCTTCACCATTCCTCCATAACCACTTGGCAAGAAGAGCTTTGTTCACTAACCGTAATCTTCTAATTCCTAGCCCCCTCTTCCTTATTATCGCAACACTCCCCCCATTTGACGAGATGCAGCTTCTTTCAGTCCCCACTTCCTTCCCAAAGAAAGTCTCTAACAATCTTCTCTAATTTTTTTGTAATACTAACCGGAGTCAGGAACATAGACATTATAAACACTGGAATGGACGCGAACGTTAACTTTATCAGGGTTAACCTCCCCCCATTGCTAAGCAGCTTACTTTTCACATAGCCAACCTTTTTGGAATCTCTGCACAACTACTTCCCAGCTTCTCGCTCTACACTTCCCAACTTCCAAAGGAATTCCGAGATACGTAATAGGCAAGTTGTCTTTCCTACACCCGATATCCGCCACCACTCTATCTGTATCCTCGATGAGCATATTAATTCCGGCCAAGCTGGACTTATGCAAGTTAATTCTCTGACTTGACACCCCTTCAAATATGACTAGCAAATCAATTGCAACTTTTACTTCCGGAACCCCCCGGCTTCCATTGCAAAAAGCCATCGTATCATCAGCATATTGCAAGTGAGTAATCGTCGGACCATTATCTGCCACATTAAACCCCGTGATCAGGTTTAGCTCTTCCGCCCTCTTGAATAGCCTATGTAGCTCCTCCCCTACACAGTTGAATAACATAGGCGACATCGGGTCTCCCTGTTTGAGCCCCCTCTTACTTTTGAAGTACCCATACGGAATCCCATTAATCAGCACTTAGAATCGGACTGGCACATAACACCCTTTCATCCATTTCCTCCACACCACGCCGAACCCCATTATGTAAAGCACGTAAACGAGAAATTCCCATTGTACCCTATCATAGGCCTTTTCCATATCTATTTTAAAAATTCATCCCTTCTCCTTCCGCTTTTTCACAGAATCAATCGTTTCGACCACCGCTACAGCAATATCTAACAACTCTCTACCCGGGATAAAAGCCCTCTTGCACATTAGATATCAATATGTTGATCACATCCTTGAGGCAATTAACAAGCACTTTCACCCCAATCTTGTAAGCGCACCCGGTAAGGCTGATCGGTCTAAAGTCCAAGATGTTGGTAGCCCCCACACACTTCAGAATGAGAGCAATAAACGTGGAATTGATACTCTTGGCCAAGTTACCAGACGCATGGAACTCACCCAAAAAAGCCATAAAATCTGTACCTATAACACCCCAACAGGATTTGTAGAATTCCATCGTGAAGCCATCTGAGCTCGAAGATTTGTTGTTTCCCAAATTCTCCATGGCTTCCTTCACTTCTTCCTCCATGAATCTCTTTTCGAGGTCCCTAGCTTTTCCCTGTCCAATAGCATTGAAGGGAATACCATCTAGCAAAGGTTTACGCACTTCTTCCGACGAATACAGCTGCTTATAGAACTCAACAATCTTCATTTGCACCTCAGTAGGGTCCGCATACCTAATCCCATTAATATTGATCGCCGAGATCAGGTTATGCTTCCTTCTTCCATTAGCGATCGAATGGAAGGATTTGGTATTCCAGACTCCTTCCCACAGCCAGTGAACTTTAGCTTTCTGTTGCCATAATTGTTCCTCCTCCAACACTTTCCTGTTATAAGCCATCTTTAACGCCAGCCTGATTTCTCTATCTTCCTCAGATAGCGATAAGCTTTCTTCCATTCTATCAAACACCGTTATTTCTGCTAAAATATTTTCTTTCATTCGAACCATTTTCCCAAAGCTATCTTTATTCCACCCCTTTATCTTTGCTTTCAGATTCTTCAGTTTCAACGTAAATATATACGTCGTACCAGTGATACTTTTATGATTCCACCACCCTTGAAGCTTCTCTTTAAACACATCGTTATGGAACCAAACATTGTCAAATCTAAACGGTCCAGGCCCCGAGCCCAATCTGTGGTTCTTGTTACACACGAGCACAATCAGTTTATGATCAGAGATCGTAGTAGCCCATACTTGCACTGTCGAATCGATCATCATTTATAAGAATTCAACCCCACATAAAAAATTGTCAAGCCTGCAAATAATGGGATCATCCTGTCCATTTGTCCATGTAAACCATCCCCCGTCATTCCCAAATCGTACAAAGCACTTTACAAAACACACTCCGTGAATAGATCTTTTGCCGTAAGATCTATAGGACCTCTGTTTTTCTCCTCCACATTATAAAGAGCATTAAAGTCCCCCCCCCCCCAATACAAACAAGGAAATCCCATTTATTAATTGTGGCACTTAATTCAAAAAAGAACTCCCTTCTGAGCCTATTAACCGTAGGACCATAAACTGTAATGGTCACCCACTGAATCTCATTCATGCTATCCTGGAAGACCCACCAAGAAATTTCGTATATCCGAGTCCATCAATTTAAAAATATTGGTATCCCAAGACAACACTATTCCGCCCCTTGTTCCTTCCGCCTCTGGAGCCAACCAATCCCAAGAATTAGCTCCCACAACAAAACGAACCTTAGAATCATTCACCTCCTCCCACTTTGTCTCTTGCAGCCCAATCACCTTTGATTTCTGACCTTTGATAAAAGATTTGACCAGCGAACTTTTGTCCCGATCTCCCAAACCTCTCACATTCCAATTAAGAAAACATCCCATGAGCCAAAACCACTAGCCTCCCACCTACGAGCTCCCATCAGGGCAGCTCCATCTCTGAGCCTCTCCATCTTTCGTATCCAGTCTTCTTTGTCCCTTCCTATGTCGTGACTAAAATAAACCCCATCTGGATCTGACCAGAACCTTTTTCCCCTTCAGTCGCTCTACCTTTGACAACTGCTTCCCTCCATGAATATCGCAATATATTTTCAGGAGACCTTTATGATTATCTTTAAAGGAGACACCCAAAGCTTCCCTCAGCCTAATCAATCTTTCCCCTTCCAGAGTCGCCTGCCCGACCTTCATGGCCTGCATGGATTCGCCTTCGGATGTATATTGCTCAATAGTATCAGAATCATTCAGAACAAATCTGGTTACAACGTTCCTTCCTATCTCGTTAGGGGCTTGACGTGATGGGGTGTATCATTTACAGTCGGACCAGCACGCAGTCTCGCTACATCTGCACTCAAAACCCATAGAATAATTAGTAAAACAAGAGATCAGCCCCGGCCCTAAAGGCCCAGACTATTTAACAGAGTCAACAAAAAACAAAGGCCCAAAACTGGCCCGCAATCAATATTGGGCACACCCTCCTTAGGCCACGATCCAATGGGCCACATGTTACGGGAGTCCATGGAGTGAACTTCTCCAACCACCCGTACACCTTCGCTGTTGTCCATGCGACTAATGTGAGTAGCCGAGCCAATGTCGTGTCGATCGTCCATACTTCCCCTTACTCTGCCACATGTTTGTTCCATACCGTCAGAGACATCCTTTCCACTATCTGCTCCATGCTCCAAATCTGCTCATCTAACGATGGAGAATCCCTCCCACAGCTTAGCTATCGCATTGGTTTAGGAATGGGACCCACAGAACTCCCACGATCTTCGCCTACCCCTTCCCTCACATTAATGCACAGCCCCCCTGCATTAACAGCAGTCGTCGCCCTCCAGCCATGTACCTGCTTTTCATACCCGAGTCCTGCTTGCCATCATTCCATCCGCCACGTGTCGCCTTAGAATAGGAGTCCATAAATGCATTATCCTCGTAAACTGCCTCAGCTCCAAATTGCCCCTTCCCACAATAACTATCATCAGTCCTTTAATGTCTCAACGAAACCGAGAAGCCTGGATTAATCTGAGTCGCCCAATCCCCCATCCCTTCATTATAAAGCTTCCCCTTGTCCTTTTGCGATCCGAGCAATTTTTTAGCTTCAGAAAACACCAAATTCCATCGGTCCATAACCTTCTTTCCCTTTCGGTCCAGTTGAAGATGCCATGACGATTCGATCGAGCGGTGGGACACCCCCCCCCCCCCCGCGGAGCGGTCCGCTATCGCACCCATACCCCTACCCCTGTTGGGTTGGAATCCGACCCATGTGCATTGGAATACTGGGAGCTCCGTCGACTTCCTTCTTTCTTGTTCCCCATCAACACCCCCCCTCCTCGCAAATAACTTCCCTCTTACCGTCGAATCGTGTATATCACCGGGACTTATCCCTCCGACTCGTACTTTGCGGTGATCAGCCACCGCTACCCATTTACTCTAGTCCAACTCAATCAAGCACCAATAACGGCACCTATTGAACAAGACATCTCCCCGCCTCGGTATGTGGCTGGCGTCGGTGGTGCGCACTAAAATCCTAGCGTACCGAATATCCTCCCCAACAGCAATGGTAGAATCGGTCCCGAGGAAAGTCCCACACAATCGGCCAATACCACTTAGGACTTCATTGGTCCAGGCATGAGGGCGTAATCCATAGATACGCAACCAAATGTCATCTTCTTCCTTTTGAACGGAAGTTCTGTACATATACCCTCCCACCTGAAGTAGCATACCTCCGAAACCCCCCCCCCCCCCATCGCACAGTGCCTACCTTTTCCAAGAACTCAACCGCCATTATAAGCTCACTTCGGAGAACACAAGCAGGAAACTAACTTTTGTTAACTTTGATACAGTCAGTCCCTTTTTGTAATGGTTACCGAGCATCCTCAATAAATGCTCATTAATGTCAACGCAATTAAAATTGTATTTACCAACAAAGAGAAGGACCCACCTCAAATGATGTTTCTTTTTATTTGCCTCATAAATTTCACCTGATACTACTACAAAAAAGGTATCCTGATTTGGCCTTGACCCACCATTAACAATCAGATGGACATGAGTAGGAGCTACCATGCCACTCTCCCCCTGACATGGAACGATCCCCTCGTTTTGCATGTCGCGGTCTCTGCTCAGCTATCCGGTGTATTTATCCCGGCTCTGGTATCGGGTAACACTAACCTCATATTTAAAGAACTGATTGACCCTCTTAAATTTTTTACCCACAATATTCCATCCATTGGTAATATCTCTCTGTTGCTGCTGCGAGATAACCATCTGCCTAGCACCACCCATCCGTCCTCTGATACCGGGGTTCACATTAATACAATTAGAAATAGTAACTCCGGTGCTCTAATGGGCGTCGCACCCCCAAGCATGATAACGAATCCTTCTTTTGAAATTAAGGCTACCACAACCATAACACATCCAATCCCCTTTCTGGAGCACTACTGGAGCGCCGACCTTGCCTTTCGCCAAATGGTGGGGGGGGGGGGTAACGGTTTCTTGCAAATCCAGAAGTTATTTCAGCCTTTTTCTTTCTCATATTGAAATTTTTTTTTAAGTGGACCTCATTCATGTTTGAAAACATATATAATAAAATAATATCTCATATGCTTTTTAATTCTTAAAAGGCTCATTGTCTTTTTTCCCATACTTGGGCATAAATACTTGGGGTTTCGGTCCTTTGTGTGGTAGGGCAAAATCAGAAAAGGATAACATCAGGACTAGGCTTCATATTATCCTTGGAACATGTTTGCGGATATCCCCATTTGTTATTGCGCTTCACACCGAGAGGGGGCTAAATAACTTTTTAAGGAGAGCATCAATTTAATGTCCTTCAATACATGTTGTTTCAGTTCTCTCTTGCTTCATATTGCTTGCTCATTCCAAACTTTCCAAACATTTCTGTAACAAATGGAAATTGGATTATGGAAATTTTGGAGTTTCATTGAACAAATTTTTTCAGTCATATGCATCCCAAAGCAAACTACATGAAAAACTTACTAGCCAAGGCTGTGTATCAAAGTGGTCATTGATATCAAGAATGATTGTTCCTCTTTGATAGTTGAACTCTCTCTTCCACACTTTTGGCCCAATTTTTCTCACTTTGTGCTGGAAGGCATAAAGAACTAGCCCTGGTGCATTTCTTTTTGACAATCCATTTTCTTTTAATAGAATATCTCTTTATCAATCTTAAAAATAATAGTAACAATAATAACCATAATAATAACAAAATCCTATACCGAATTAGTATAAAAATTTGGTGAGACGGGAAATCTAAATGATCTTCAAGAAAAGAGACTCAATGCATAGACCAAGAAGCAAGGGAAGAACATATGGAAATAATCGAAGTTATAATATATATATATATATATATATATATATATATGTTAAAACTTACTTGAGGCCCAGAATAGTACTCAGATAGTTTTTGCATGCAGTTTGAAGCATGGTATTTGCTCTCTTTCCATAGAGTTTCCTTGCCTTCCAAAAGCTCTATATAAAATTGCTTCAGGTCATACTCAAGCTGCAATATGCAGTATTTATCAAAAAACAAAAGATCTAGGCTATATTGTATGTAAAAAAAATTGAAAATGAGGTGACCAGTCATTTTTCTAACAAAAAGATAAATTCATAGGGAAGAAAGTAATCACTTTCGAGGTCTTCAATAGCAGCAATAACACAGTTTTGTCCTCAACTTGATGAGAATTCCCAGTACTAGTAACTATGTCTCTTAACTTTTTTTCAACGCTCTGCAAGTTAACCAAATATAGCATCAGCAATTAAAGGAAGAAAAACAGCTTACCAACAGAAAGGACAAGCAGCAGCTATAAGACAACTCTTGGTATCAACTGTATAAGTGGTGCAGCCATGTAAGAGGAGTGAGGAAGAAGAAGAAGAAAATGAAGTGATAAACCAAGAAAGCGGTTTTTTTGCTTGAGAGAAAAGGCCTGTTGGCTCAAAACATGTGACCCCTTAAGGAGACGTGTGAAACTTCAAGTAAATCACATGTCACATAATAACTTAAGTCTCATGATATCATATGAGATTTGTTAATGTCAACTAAATTGTGATTGGATGGATCATAGAGAAGAGACCTTGTGATGCAGGACAAGACCCTAAACTTCGTGAATGCTTATGAGGTGATGATTTGCCGAAATTAAACTAGATTAATTAAACAATAAACCTAAAAATAAAGCGGATACCTTAGGGTTTCATAGTTTTCCATTAGAGAATCGCGCTTGATTCGAGTAGGGTCTAGTCTATGCGCTAGATCCGTTAGCCTTGCGAAAGGAAAATCCTAGAGATAGAACTTTAGTCGCTTCCAGATTAGGGCGCTCGTAGTTCAATGATGGAATCACTGATTTTCTCTGGGGTTTTGGATGCGGAATAGATTATGGTTAATGTGAGATTTAAGGTGTATTGGATCAATCGATTTAACGGTTTAGATGACAGTTGGGTTGATGATTTCGGGATATTTAAAAGGATGATGGCTGAATTTAGGATTTATGGAATCAAAAGAAGGCAGAGAAAGAAGAATTAAAAGAGATAAAAATATAAAACGATAGATTGTGTGAGCTTCACACCAAACCCTTCTCGGGAAATAGATTTTGGGCTTCGCACCCTTGGCTTCTCACGAAACCCTTCTCGGGAAAAGATTTAATCTTCAAAGAAACTCATCTCAAGTTCCAAAGCAAAAGCTCTTTTCATTCATCAAAAACTAATTACAATGTTTATTTAGAGACCTTATATAAGAGGCTCACAAAAGAAAATAAAATCTTAAAACAAATACTAAAAGAAAGACAAGTATGCCCTCAAAACTTAAATTCTTTTAAAATGCGCACTGTAGCTCGATCAATCGAGGTACTATAGCATTGTAGCTCGATCAATTGAGTTACTATAGCAATGCAGCTTTTTTTTTTTTACTGGCTACAATCGATCGATCAACTGAATGGTCAATCAATCGACTTGGCATTACTCCAACACACTAATTCTGCTCCTTTCTGCTTTCTTGAAGCTGAAAATTTTGTTGCGACCCAACTTCAATGCTCTCGATCTTGGTGTCCCCAGTCATTCTCATCGACTCAAAATGTTTCATCACCGATAAAACGCGCATGTAGTACTTATCAAGTGTATTGGGACCCGAAAGGTGGACCTCCTTGCAACTAACGCAACAATATCAGCATCTACATATGATCATCATCTCTATCAATTGTAGCGGGACGCACACGGTACACCTCTCCTTGACGAACCCAATAGCCCGGCTCGCCAACCCACTCTACCAAATACTTTTGAAGTTTCTCATCAACTCTCCCGGACCTGAAGGAATTCATCCCTAATGAAGTGTGATCGCAATATCGGTCGGGAATATGAGAACGCAAGCTACGAGCCCTCTTATGATCGGCCCATGCACTCTCGATAGTCGACTTATCAACCGTCTGCATCTCATAAACTAGAAACTCTCTGCCACAGATGAAGGCCACAAGATCATCCAAAATTTTCTCAATTACTTCTTTCTTCTGCCTGCTTAAGTAGGGAAGGGGTATCGGCTGCAAAGTTGGGATGGGATCGTGAATAGGGAGCATTTGGAAAGGATTCCAAGGTCGTGGGGTTGAGCCTATAGAAGGAACTAGGTCCTCCACATTGAACATTGAGCTAATCCTTGTATCTGGAGGAAGCTCAAGAGCATACGCATTAGGCCCACTCCTTGCCACAATTCCAAAAGGTTCAGCGCCGTGGGCCTGGAGCTCCTTTACGACTCCCGATGGGAATCGTTCAGGTCCAATCCGACCCATTGCGTGATCATTCAATTAAAATTCCATAAAAGCCTTAGGTGACTGCAGTGGTACTTTGAGAGTTTCATTGCATAAATTAATTTTAAGCTTAATTTCGGCATGCAATGCAAAATGAGACTCAAAATTTGACTCACAATAAGACTCGGAATGTGAAGCGCTATGTAACTCGAGACCATGATGTGTATGTGTATCCAAGGACTTGATACTCTTATGTGCATGCGACGCTAACGACTCACATGTAACCCGCTCAAGTGCTCTTGATTCTACTAACATTAACGACTTAGACACAATTGCCTCCGTGGGCACTATCAACTCATGTGTGATCGAATCAAGGACACAATGGCTCATGTACACTTGACTTGATTAACTCGTGCATGCTCATGTCAACCAAAACCAAAGACTCTGGGATACTTGATTCAATTGACACTAATGGTTTCAGTGTACCCAGTTCGGTGGCTTCACATGTACTCGGTTAGACCAACTTTAAAGATTCAAGTGCACTCGACTCTACCACCAGCAAAGACTCGTACACAACTGGCTCTACGGGCACTAACAAATCGTGCGTAGGTGACTCGATCGAATCGTGCGTGGGTGCCTCAGTTGACTCATGTGTGAGCCACCAAACATCACGACTCACAAGGGAAATAGGGGTCTCTTTAACGCAAACTAGACTCTCATCAGCTTCTTCCATCTCCTCTTCACTCATCACAGTACGAGGGTCATACACTTCTTTCTCTTTCCTATTCTCCGGCTCTATAGGACTCTCTTTTAGTCAATAAATTTGGAGTATGAAGTTTTATAGAGCATTAGTAAGCAAAGTGTTCGAACCCTTGACACTTAAGACGATTAGGACACCTATCTGTCATGATTTTCAAATGTCGTAGGAGGTGACGGTGCGTGAGAGGACATAATTCTCGATAAGTCGCCCCCTCATGTCCTCCCATCGTGTGATGGGCTTACGATCAGCTAACTTGCGTAGAAACTCAACATTAGCCCAATAGGATTTGACATGGCTCACCAGCTTTATTTTAGCTACCCTAAATTTGTACTCATCCGGTACGCCATACTAATCAAAGTACTCCTCTACCCTAAACAACCAGTCTACGAAGGTTTTAGAATTCGTCGTACCCTCAAAATCTGGGACCTCATTCCGAATAGATTTTAGAAACTTCTCGGCAGGGTCGTACTCAGGTTCAAAATGATGAGGATATCTCCAAACTCTAATCTCATCACGATTTTTGGGACTTTGCCAAGAATTTGGAGTGTAGTGGTTTCCTCGTTCGGCTAGCACCCTTTTATGACGGGTAAGGAATTCATGGTGACGTGTAATTGACTAATACATGATACTTGACACAAACACAACTTCGACACAATTCTATGGATCACACATCAATTGAGAAATTTTAACAAACACATGACGTGCACACATATGACATAAAATCAAATGACATCGAAATGACATACACATGTGAACCAAAATGAATAATGACTTTGGTCGAACACAAGACGTGCACACTTGATAAACATAAATGAACTTAAAATTTAATGAAGTTAAAACGACACTCAAATATGCCCTAACCTAGAACTTGAGCTTTGATACCAAAACTGATGCGGGAAAAGACCCTAAACTTCGTGAATACTTATGAGGTGATGATTGGCCAAAATTAATTAGATTAATTAAACAATAAACCTAAAAATAAAGCGGATACCTTAGGGTCCTGTAGTTTTCCATTGGAGAATCCCGCTTGATTCGAGTAGGGTCTGGTCCGTGCGCTAGATTCGTTAACCTTGCGAAAGGAAGATCCTAGAGATAGAACTCTAGTCGCTTTCAAATTAGGGCGCTCATAGTTCAATGATGGGATCGCTAATTTTCTCTGGGGTTTTGGATGCGGAATGGATTATGGTTAATGTAAGATTTAAGGTGTATTGGATCAATCGAATTAACGGTTTAGATGACTGCTGGGGTTGATGATTTCGGGATATTTAAAAGGATGATGAGTGAATTTAGGATTTATGGGATTAAAAGAAAGCAGAGAAAGATGAATTAAAAGAGATAAAAATATAAAAGGATAGATTGTGTGGGCTTCACACCCTTGGCTTCACACGAAACCCTTCTCGGGAAATAAATTTTGGGTTTCGCACCTTTGGCTTCTCACCAAAACCTTCTCGGGAAGAAGATTTAATCTTCGAAGAAACTCATCTCAAGTTCCAAAGCAAAAGCTCTTTTTCATTCATCAAAAACTAATTACAATGTTTATTTAGAGACCTTATATAAGAGGCCTCACAAAAGAAAATAAAACCCTAAAACAAATACTAAAAAAAAATAAGTATGCCCTCAAAACTTAAACTCTTTCAAAATTCGCATTGTAGCTCAATCAATCGACGTACTATAGCACTATAACTAGATCAATCGAGTTACTGTAGCACTGTAGCTTTTTTTTTTACTAGCTACAATCGATCGATCGACTGAATGGTCAATCAATAGACTGGGCATTGCTCCAACACATTAATTCTGCTCCTTTCTGCTTTCTTGAAGCTGAAAATTCTGTTGCGACCCAACTTCAATGCTCTCGATCTTGGTGTTCCCCATCACCTTATGATTAGGCAACAGATTTAGAGGGTTATTTGTGAATGCCTGGGGCAAGAAAAAAGACAGAAGCAACCAATTTGAGATTGACTAGGAGAACGAGAATACATCAATTTTGTGTGACTCCTGTCACATGATCACTGAAAGATCACATGACATCACTTAAGGCTAGATCAATCAAGTTACTGTAGCACTGTAGCTTTTTTTTTTACTAGCTACAATCGATCGATCGACTGAATGGTCAATCAATAGACTGGGCATTGCTCCAACACACTAATTCTGCTCCTTTCTGCTTTCTTGAAGCTGAAAATTCTGTTGCGACCCAACTTCAATGCTCTCGATCTTGGTGTTCCCCATCACCTTGTGATTAGGTAACAGATTTAGAGGACTATTTGTGAATGCCTGGGGCAAGAAAAAAGACAGAAGCAACCAATTTGCGATTGGCTACGAGAACGAGAATACATCAATTTTGTGTGACTCCTGTCACATGATCACTGAAAGATCACATGACATCACTTAAGGCTCTAATTAAGAGGGTTCTGTGATACAGGCCTGAGATTTACAAAAATCTCATATTTCCAATAGCCTAACTGTCATTTTTGTAGGTTGACTTACTTTGTTTAGAAGATAACCTGAAATTAGATAGGGAAAAAAATTATACTCAGAAATCTATTTTGAGTAGGAAAATTGCGTGACATAGGGTTCGGACAGGGTTTATATAGTCATTGGAATTACTGTTTATGCCGATTTCAGAGTTAATTTGCAGAATTTTATGGTAAAAGGCAGGTCTTGTCTCTTTCTCTCTCTCTCTCTCTAGGTTGTTCTAGATAATTTTCATTTGCATGTTTTTGCCAACTCACATCAATTGGTATCACAGCAGGCTGAAGATGCAGCTCATATCACAGCAGGCTGAACCATGGAGGAGAGAACAAGGCCACCAAGAAGATTTGTCTACAACCAATCAACAACTTGATTGGTTGGAACAAGTGATGGAAGAGACCAACCGATGACTACATCTTCTCACACATGCGTGTAGAGAAGAACTAGAGATCAAAGATGCCATGGGCAGTCATGAAAGTCATGACAGTTGGTCCATCATCGATGAGGGGCTCCAAAATAATTTAAGGCTAACGATCAATATCTTCAGACCACAGATCATGAAAGTGTTTATACAACCATGGTACTCGAATTCCATGGATGGTTAATGCCAATGACTTTATAGATTGGGTGGTGGAAATACGCCCAATCCTCGTTCTGAGGCAAGGAAAGGAGAAATCCAATGGTGGGAAAAGGCGAAGACTAATGTTCAACATAAATTCCTCCCACAAAACTACACGCACAATATTATCAACAGTGCAAAATCTAGGGCAACATAATAAAGTGTCACAGACTACGGAAGAATTTTACATCCTTACTACCCATGCGAGTCTGCATGAATCAAAAGAGCAAGCATCTGACAATATACCAACAGCCTCTATAAGGAAATCCAAGATGAGGTAACCATGCACGATAGCTTAAGAGCTGATGATGCCTATAGTCATGTACTCAAAAGTGGAATATATTTCAAATCAGAACTATAATTGAAAGCACAAAATGGAAGCAAATCAAGTGTCGATCACGGATTAACCTAACCCTCATAAAAGGGAAGGAAGACAATTGTTTGGAGAGCGCCTCTACCATCATCCCATGCAAATTAAGGTGAGCTTAAAAACTTTGAGTGTCACGAGGTTGGGCATCATTCCTTCGAATGACCTAAGTGATAAAATCGGGTTCGAATCAACCTAGCACAAAAAGAGAAAAATCGTGACAACAAAGCAAAGGAGGATGAGCCAGCATATGATGAAGATGGCGAAGAAATGGATAGAGAAATGGAAATGGAAATGTGTATGGAAAGAGTGTGTTTATTCAAAGGGCATCGGTTTCTACTCCAAAGAAGATTGATGATGATAAGTGGCTATGGTCCAACATATTTTGTACTAAGTGTATGTATGGTGCGCAGTTGTGCACTATCATAGTCAATGGTGGAAGTCAAGAGAACGTCATGGCATTTAAAATGGTCGATAGAGTGAAAATAAAAGAGGAAAAGCGCATTGTCATCCCTACGAGATCCAATGGTTTAAGAAGGGGCTCTTGCTACTACGCATTGTTTGGCTCCTTTAATCGGAACAATGCACCAAAATGAGGTATGGTGCAACGTTGTTACTAAGGCTGTGTGCCACATGCTACATAGAGGACATGGCAGTTGAACATGACACCATACATAATGGAAGGAGAAATGCATATGCATTCTTCAAGGATGGTTCCAAGGTGAAGCTCCTACCATTTAAGAGAGTTCTAAACCCAAATCCTGTAAAGAGGAGAATAAGACTCCTAATCTGTGTCAAGGAGGAAAGGAGAGCACGTCATCAATTCAACTTGTTGGCATTGATTTCTTTTTAACCAGGGAGGATAATGCAGCCATGGCAAGGGGAGCGAAGAAGAAAAGGAAAATACAAAGAATGTTGTATCAGTTGAGGAAGAAGGCTTGTTGCAGACCTTTAACAGAACAAGCCATGTTAAATGGCCCGATGAGCCTGTTTGTGGATCAAAGACTAATTAAAAGGATGCCTCACGTGACCCAGTAAAGACTCATGCGAGACTTTGTGTCACTTGTCATGTGATCGCTTCTCACGTGATCACTTATACACTTAACTGCAATTGGGTGGATAATATAAAAGAAAGAGACCTAGTGATTTAGTAACAGGTTTGATGCAGCACAAGATGGAGAGGTTATAGCTGCAATTATAGGGACTAAAACCACTCTGGAATCATCTCTAAATCACGAGATTCAAGGGCCTGAAAATAAGAAGAAAGAGATGAAGGCTGAACTGTCACTGAAAGGGAGTTGTAGCAGATCTGTTGGAGGGTCAGAAACAGGGCAGGTTGGGGTTCAAAGACAAAGCAGAAGTTCACAAAATATGAGGTGTAGACAGATTTATTTTAAAGATCCAGTGGGGCCCAATGTCGAAAATGGGACTCAAAGCCTGATCTGAATATAGGGGCTTAAGTGGGGGACAATGTGACCCATTTAATTTGGAGAGCAGATTACCGAGATTATTTCTCTCGGTAATCTCAGTATGCAGTAAGGTTTTGAGTTCAAATTAATGGGACTCTCAGTAATCTAAGTAAATTCAAAAAGTTCTAGTTCTTTTTTATTATTATTCTCAAGTATTTAAAGTTCTAGAAAATAGGAAGAGTTAGAGAAGTAATTTCTTTATGGAAGCCTGTCCCCTATGACGTGGTCATAGGGTTGAACCCTACGATGTGACCAGTTGGGTGCCACTTGGCAACCAACCCGAGGATCAGGTGCCATGGCAACTTGCCCAAGGTCAATCAGGTACATCTAAAAAAAGAAAATTGAAAAGGATGCTTTTCCACCGTGGAATATTGGGTCAAAGTTGGAAAATATTCACTCCACTATGTTTGATGGACGAACCACAATATTTGACATGCGATTTGAAGGGCGAAAAAGTCCAGAACTTATGTTTTTTCTTCTAAAACCCGAGGAGGACAGCTGAACCCCAGGAGAAACGGGTATCATTTTGGGATTTGGGGGCCATGTGGCAGCCCAAATGAACGACGGCGTAGGGTTCAAACCCCTACGATCAAGTCCTAGGGATCCATCTTCCTTTCGTTATTTACTAATTTACTTTAGATAACTTAGAATTCAAATATAGGAGTCTTATTTAGCAAGGTTAGGGAATTCTTTTCCTTATCTCATATATATATGTAACTCTCGAGAACCAAAAATAAGAAGGGAGATCTTTTTATGAAAAATATGAGAATGAGACTCTGAAAAGAGAAAATGGATTTGAGACTTTTCAGTCTGCCCCTTGGTGCTACAAAACTTTTTAATCTCTTATTTTCAGGACTTTTTAGTCCAGTTTGTGCTGCTAACTCTGCATATAACTTGTGAGTAATTTAGATAACTGTGCTGCTCGCTGTTTTCTATTGTGATTGTCCCCTCAGAATTTAAGCTTTTAGGCTTCAGCTGCTCTCTTAATTCCATAAATCAGGTGAGTATTACTGCTGCTACAGATTCATATGTTACTGCTGTAAAATAAGAGCAATGAACTATATATTTTATTTGTTGAATACTATTAAATAGCAGTTTGATCTAGTTATCATAGTGGTTGTATGAAGTGCTGGAACTGTGTTTTAACACAAAATTCTGGACAGATATTGAAGTTTTTATCGCTGCAGTGACTGTGTTCTACCCAGAAGGTAGTGGGCTAAGTACTGTTTTTATGGTGCTGGGTAGTCTTCTTTAAGCCTGCCAAAATAAACTCAAACACTATAAATCAGGGGCAGTCTCACTATGTTTTGACACGAGAAAGAGATTTTTTGAGTAGTTTCTTATCTACTTATCCCTAAATTAACGTATAGAAGACTGCAGGTCTTCGTCAAGCTTTAGAAGGTTAGTTGTGATTGGTTAGGGCAAAAAAAAACAGAGAGAGATATGCTACTGCTTGGCAAGGGCTGTGATATACAGCCCTGAGAGTTAACGAAAACCACATAATTTCGAGAGCCTGACTCACTTTTTTATCTTGACCTTTTTGTTCAGAAGAAAACGTAAAATTTGATATATAGTTTGCTTTATATTCAATAGTCTTTTTTAGAGTAGGAAACTTAGGTAACTTAGGGTTAGGCAAGGTTTATGTAGGGAGTATTATTGCTGTTTTATGCTAATTTCAGAGCTAACTAAAGAATTTTATATTGAAGAAGACATGTTTTGTCTGACTCTAGAGTTTCTTTCAGATTTATTTGTTTGTTAGTGTACAATCTTCATCAAGCAAGCTCCTATTTTCAACAATATGGACAACGCAAGCATGCTAGCTAAAATTCTATGGCAATGAAATAGCTCAAGCCATCTTAAGGAGTTATCATGGGATTCAATCTCCTCGACCATGTCTCCAATTGAAAAGAAGAGAAAGTAAAAGCATGTTGTCCCAAAAGGGGCTTACAGATAGATGGAGCAAAAGCCACCGCAACGAAACATTACTTTTCCTAACCAAGGAAAGAAGATTTTGGGAGTTATCCAAGACATAATCCCTGGTTAGCAAACCATCTGAGAGAATGGATTCCAGCTCAGGCAACAGCTCTTTAACCTGCATTAGAAGTATTACTTTAATAGACAACCACCAGATTAATAAATAAATAAACAAAAGTTTCACAACAAAATGGCAAAGAAGTGCAAGTTTCAGAACACTGTTTGCAGACATCAAGCAACCAAACAACAATATTATCAAGTTATCTAATCTATTTCCATGGTTATCCACAAACTCTAAAGCATTCAAAAGATCATAATCAGATAACTTTTATTGTCACTATAATTGGTTTATTTTTTTATTTAATGTGAATGATAGAAGAATGCGAGTTTATGAGTGATCTAGAGAAAGAGATAGAGGCTAGATAAATTTTTAAAACAGCGCATAAATAAAAAGAGATAATGGCTCCTTACTGACGTTTAAACACGAAATGGTGTTTAAACAATCTACCACCACTAAAGTAGAATTTTTTATCTCACACCATTGAAGTGTGGTTTCCTAATATGCCATGTGGCATCGATTTATGATCAATCTAAATGGCTTAGGTAGCAATCCATCATTGGAAAATGTTTTAGCCAAAGAATCATGTCCATTGTGGATGTGAACCATCCGATTGGCAAGTTTGAATATCAGCTATTAAAACTAGACACAACAGTTGGTATTAGAGTGCACAGATCAGATGGTTAGAACCTCTCAAAAACTTTGATTTTTGGGCCCACTGCCTTTAAACTTATGGTCTATCACTTTGACGGTGTGGATTACCCATACCTTGTGCCCATCAATGGTATACAATCATTTAAGCACCAAAAATGGTGCTTAAATGATGATCAGGAGAGTCGTGCCCAAATAAAAAAGGTCTCTTAAAAATAGCACAGTTTCCATGTGAAACATAGACGACGATAATAACACTAGTAATATATACAATGCTACACATGTCTCACATACACATTCCAAACAAGCAATCCCCTTCCTCCTTCCTAAAAAGAGAGTTTTTGCAAACAAGTAGCCAATGACATATTAGATGCAACAGAGTTTTGGAAAGATCATCAGTTGTTTTGTTGGCTTGTGGAAAGGAACAAAAAAGTGATGATCCCCTTCATGAGCTTCTTATGAACAATATGAAAGCCCACCACCTCAATATCCTAGGTAAGTTGGTAGAACCCAGGATTGATAGTAGTAAGGGAAGCTTATATTGTCAACAAACAAGACCATTAGCAATGCCAGAGTGAGAAGTGAGTTATGCTAAACAATCTCACAGCATGTGGCCATAGCCATAGTTTAAATACCGTACAATCCTGAGACCTATTGCCCGATACGTCTCACTATCAAAGCTTAACGATACAACCCTATCATCTCAGTATCGGTGTATCCCTGGAGATTCTTTTTTAATGTTTTGTGCTATCAAGATTGCAAAAGAAACCGTGAGGTCTCAGGTTCAATCCCAACTTATCCATCAAGCTTGCAACAGAATATTGACTGGCACTACAATCGACACCACGTCCTAGTTGACCCTACATCTTTATCAATCTCTCTGTTCATTTATAGCAAACAGACTTTTTCCTAAAGACACATACCCTCAATCAGTCTCAGTTCGTACCTGGCAAACTCTCAATATCTTATACCCCATTAGATCAAAGATAGTAGTTATGCAATATTGTGTATCTAGGATAGTTGTTTATTGCCTTAGATAGCTTTGTGTTCCTCTATTTCAAGAGGCCCACACCATTGATTATATTCATCAAAGCTTATTCTTCCTTAACTGTGTCTTTGAAACTTTACAGGAGGCATATGATTGATCAAATATATAGAGGTCATCAACTCTTCAATCCAAAACATACATAAAATAAAGATCATCAGAGATTGGACATTTCAATCAGATGACAATGTTATTTTCTCAAAAACCGCATTGTTTCAAGTGGCAAGACCTCGAGCAAGTCATTCCTTTGGTTTAAGTTAGTACATGTCAGTGTAACGAACTTTTGGGCGAAGTTCGGTATCCTAGTCCCTGTGTACTGCAAGAATATGTTTTGAACTTTCTTGTTCTCATAAAGTACGTCCACCCAACTTGGCTGGCATTTTGGTCTCCTCTGAAACAATATCGGCCATAACATTCTCCACATTTAGTGTGAAAGGGATAACAGGAGTAAGACGGATGATCTTACATTATCGAATTTCAGCCTCAATCCCATAAGAAATTTTTACAGCCCCAATATATTTTTATATATCTGAAATTCTTCCTTGCAAGCTCCCATATGATAAAAAAAAAATGGCAGATCCACGATGCTTCATTGATCCTAAAGAGCTCGGTCTAAAGGTATTAATCCAAAGATGCAAGTCGCCTTGTGCTAGTAAATTTATCACATTTTGGAACTGATTAAATCTTGTCATACCATCCTGATCATGTTCAGGATATAATCATTTCATTTCCTTCACCGAAGTGTATGATATGATAGAGGACTAAATATGGGGTTCAAAGAATGACATAAAAAGAAATGGTAGTTCCATATTTAGCCAATCACTTATCAGATGCTTCATTGATCCTAAAGAGCTCGGTCTAAAGGTATTAATCCAAAGACGCAAGTCGCCTTGTGCTAGTAAATTTATCACATTTTGGAACTGATTAAATCTTGTCATACCATCCTGATCATGTTCAGGATATAATCATTTCATTTCCTTCACCGAAGTGTATGATATGATAGAGGACTAAATATGGGGTTCAAAGAATGACATAAAAAGAAATGGTAGTTCCATATTTAGCCAATCACTTATCAGATTTAGTGCTAAATCCAACCATCAATACTTGTACCTTACAAACCAATCAAGGCGTGCATATATATCTTACCTAAAATGCAATTTCTCATTGCATATGCTAACTGAAGAAAACTAATTGAAGACAATATCAAAACAAGAATAAGAAAACAAGGAAAAAAGATGTTATAGGACAGGTGGGTGGGAGTGGGGGATATTTAACCCATGAAAATTAGGATTAGAAGAACAAATTATAATTCAATCTTTAATTTTGACAATATTTTCAAGCATTGGCGATGAATTAACAGGCCTCTATTAAGTTTCTTAAAAAATGATTAGAAAATGCTTGCAGGAGATCAATCTGTAGAATAAAGAACAGCCAAGATGTATGAGATCGTGGAAGTTAACCAAATTAAAAAGATTGTAGCAAGGAGGTAGAACATAGTGAAGCTCTTGCTCTAATAGCATGAAACAAAATTTGAAGGAAGACGAGATAACGTAAGCGATCAAAAGAATGTGCGAGTGTGTGTGTGTGTGCGTGTGAGAGAGAGAGAGAGAGAGAGAGAGAGAGAGATGATATGAGAGGGCATTAAAAAGGAAGAAGAGACAACAAGAGAGGGGATCATAAGATCTATATATATAATCTGCCATATGAAACATAAATAATGCTCGACACATATTTTATAATATATATATATATATATATATATATATATATATATATATATATATATATATAAGATGCAAAACATTTGATTCTTAGGAGAAGAGGAAGACCAATAAGGACTTACAGGGAAGTAATGAAAAGTGACATGAAAGATTGTAGAGTGAAAGAGAGTTCAATCCTGAACAGGAATGAATTGGAAACAAAGACTAGCAAAGTTGTCCCCAGATAGATCGAATAAGGAGATGATGATGTCTGGTGATGAACATGCAACACAAAAACTACATATATTCATTTAACAATTAACAAGATAATTAAAAACATGCCGCTTGAGATGGTTTAGGCATGTCCAACAGAAACCTGAAACAACCCATGTACAAAAGATTGAAATGATAGAGACACACGGCAGAAAAGAGGAATACCTTTTTGATCGGTAGGAAAAGAGGAATACGAATGACAAGTTGGAGACAAGTACTGAGAAATGACATGAAGGATTGTGAAATAACAGAAAATTTAACCTTAAATAGAATTTAGTGGAGAAATAAGACTCACAAAGCCAACCCAAAATAGATGAGACAAGGGAATGATCATGATGGCGATATTATTCAACAATCATGTCATCAAATATTTGGAAAAAAATGAAATTAAGAACTTTTTTTTTATATCAATGCTTTTAAAACAAAATATATGGTTTGAAGCTTCCAATTTAATTTGAATCTCATAAAACATGGTTCATAAATCAACTTGAAAACCATATAAGAAAAGTATGCACTTAAAATCAAATGGCCTGGATTTAACAAAAATCATTCACCGGTGCATTTACCTACTTTTCTAGCATGTCTGATTGGTAATTCCTGCGCAGAGTTCATTGCCAAATAGATGATGGGGACATCAAGTTTGAGAGCGTTGGAATTTGGGGCACAACAGATTTTTCAGCTTCAGAAAGAGCCTAAAGGAGCACAGCACAATCAATCGATCGATTGTTGACAGGGGGAACTTAAATTTTGGCGAATTTCTATTCTCTGTCAATTGATCAAAGGTAATTTTCGATCGATCGAATGTGAACAAAAACTTAACGCGTTATATATATATATATATATATATATATATATATATATATATCGATCGATTGAGTACAATTTTCGATCGATCGATCGATTGTGACCCGAGATTTCTATATGATTTATATATATATATATATATAAATCGATCGATTGAGTTTAGAATCTATCGATCAATTTTTCGCGTAAGTGGGATCTGCCAAAAGACGGAAATCGTAGTTTTGGGCAAACTTGTCCTTTTTAGAGAATTTGTTTTAGTGGTTTCTTTTGTTTTGAGACCTCCTATATAAGGTCATTAAAAAAGACATTGTAATTAGCAATTGATTATGAATGAAAACAAATTGCTTCAAGCTTGAGATGAGCTTCTTCGAAGAGTGAATCTTCTTCCCACAAAGGGTTTGGTGTTAAGCCAAGGGTGCAAAGCCCACAATCTCTATCTAATATCTTTCTGTTTGGTTTATTTCATTCCATTTTAAATTGAACCACCCAAATTCTAAAACCCTAGTTTTCACCTAAACCGTTCAATCAACCTGATTCAATAAACCATAGATCTCACTTGAACCATTAAACCATTCTGAATCAAAACTCCTTGAGAGAACCAGTACTTCTATCTTGGATCTGCGAGCAAGCGCCCTAATCTAGAAGCGGGTAGAGTTCTATCTCTAAGATCCTCGTTTGGCGAGGCTAACAAATCTAGTGCAACGGACTGGACCCTACCTGAACCAACACGATCATCTAAGCGGAAAACCATAGAACCCTAAGGTACCACGATTATTTTAAGATTTGTTGCTTAATTAATTTAGCTTAATTACGGCAAATAGCACTTCATCATCATTCACGTAGTTTAGGGTCGGCGTCCTGCGTCAGTTTTGGTATCAAAGCCTAGGTTCTAGGTTAGGGCATATTTGTGTGTCATTTTAATTTCATTAAATTTTATTTCATTTATATTCATCATTGTGGACATCTAGTGTTTGTTAAAAATCTTATTTTGTTGGTTCATAGTTGCATTACATTTTAGAACCCGTAATTAGTAAATCGTGATCACCATGGACATGAGCGAGGTTGTCGATGCCCTTAGGGACATCAAAGTTAAATTGTGGTGATCGGGTCCAAATTCTTGGCAGAGTTCCAAAAATCGTAATGAGATTAGAGTTAAGGGATACTCCTATTATTGTGAGCCCGAATATGATCCTGATAGAAAATCTCTAAGGTCTATTCAAGTCGAAATCACAAATTTTGTGGGTATGGCGAACCTTAAAACCTTCGTGGGATGGTTGTCTAGCACAAAGGAGTATTTTGACTCGTATAATGAGTTGGACGAGTGTAAAGTTGAGTTCACCAAAACGAGGTTGGTCCATCGCGCTAAAACCTATTAGGATGGTGTAGAGTTTTAAACCCATCACACGATGGGACGACATGAAGGAATAACTCATCGACCAATATGTTCCTTTCACGCACCACCACCTTCTACGGCGTTTGAAAACTAGGGTGGTTAAGTGTCATAATCATACCCAACTTGAGTCAAGGAGCACCTACACTAAAGGGAGCTGTAACTCTGGGTTCAACCATTGAAACCCACGAATACTCCTACGAGGCCCCAAATTGATCACAGTAAACAAATTGTCCATGAGAAACATAATTGCAGGGTTCAACCATCGAAACCCGTGATTACTCCTCTAAATTCCCAAATCGATAATGGGAAAGGAGCGATTAGGAACAACCCTAAATCTAGGGGTCCCATCAGATGTTGCAAGTGCCACGGAATTAGACACTTTATTTATCAATGACCCACGAAATTTCCCGCTCAAAATTTATTGACTAAAAGAGAGTTCTAAGGATCCAAAAAATATGAAAGTGGAAGAAATTGTGTATGACCCTAAAACCGTGATGAGTGAAGAGGAGATAAAAGAAGCTGAAGAAAGTCTAGTTTGTGTTAAAGAAACTTCTATTTCCCTTGTAAGTAGTGATGTTGAGTCGCCCACACGTGAGTCAACCGAGTCACCCACGCGCGATTCGATCGAGTCACGTATGCATAATTTGTTAGTGTCCATAGAGTCAGTTGTGCACGAATCCTTATTGTTGGTAGAGTCGAGTGCACTTGAGTCTTTAAAGTTGGTCGAACCAAGGATCAAAAAATCGGAAAAACAATACGTATCGTCCTGACCTCCAGGACAATACGTATCGGGTATCGTCCAATACATTCAATGTATCGGCGATACATTGAACGTATCGGTTTGATACATTGAATTTTTTATTTTTATTTTAAATCCCGAAAAATACTTAAAAAATCAGGAAAAATAAATTTACTAATTTTCTATTTATTTCAACTTTTTTTAAATTTATTTAAGGCTTATTTTATGCATATTTCATAATTTTATCAACGCGGAACCTAAATTACATTGTACATGACTCATTATCAAAATTATAAGGTATATTGTATATGAAAAACTTTAAAGCCACATTGAATTTCGTTGTGATTCTTGGCCCTTATGATCATCATCATCGATGTGCGAGCTTTCCCTATAATGTTGGTCATATTGATACCCATGATCATATGTGCCCCCTTGAAACTAAGGCATTGGTAACGAATATGGCTCAGTGTAATAGGTAAATATCGATCCACCAAAAATTTGACCAACGAAGTCATATGGCTTGGGGTAGGTTGGTTGAGGCCGGTAGTATGGGTTACTGGTTGCTGAATCTTCGGTGTATTGCAAACTAAATCCCTCGAAGCTAGAAGTCATATAGCCCACATCATCTTGTGGAACTTGTGGTGGTGGTGGTGGTGTTTGGTAAGATTCTGACGCTCATCTTCCTTCAACCCCTCCACCTCTAAATGTAGGAGTCTCACACATTGTTACCGGATCATCATCCCATGCAGCAATACCTCCATAAGAATGAGAGGGATCAACATCATCCCCTACAGCACTAGTGCCAACATGGGTTTCATCACCTCCACCATCACCCCCATCATCGTCATTATCACTACCGGGTTGTGTCTCATCATCAGATCCAACCACTGAATAGTGATTCAATCTTTTTTCTGCCTTGGAGGTTGGGAAGCCTGCTCCTCTAGTCTTTCAGCTTTGTCCAACCATGCAGTGCTCTCAGTATCCAACACTGGCTCTTCTCTGTCTTCGATCCACTGATTCAAAGGGTCATCCTCTGTGAATATATAATCCAACTGGATGGGATCAAAATATTCGCTATTTGTAAGGTAGAATATGATAGATGAATTAGTATATGCCTCATCAATTACATCAAATAAAAATTGTATGAACTAAGACTTCATATAATTGCTTACCACGGTTGGTCCTCTTCATATTCCTGACCCTTAATCGCATGTTGTAGTGGCAGTAGACTAACTTTTCCAATCGTTCAATAGTTAGCCTATTCTTTGTCTTCGTGTGAATGAGAGAGAAGGTGCTCCAATTCTGCTTACAGTTGGATGAGAAACATGTTTGCGATAAAACCCACATTACAACCCACCTCAATATCGAACCATCACCCCCATAGTGCATCCACCAATCATCGGGTTTATCATACTGGATTTGGGATTGCACCAATGAGGTCCCAAAGGACCCATGTCTCTTACGGAACATCAATCTACAAAGTTGGAATACAATAATCCGCATATCAATAAACATATCATATGACATTTGACTTATTAATTATAAGGTATGATTACTCGCATCTCTTGTGGCTTGACCTTGGTCCGCCAACTCAGGGAGCATTTGTTGGATCACATTGAGCAAACCGCTATACACTTCATCGACCTCACTCAACTCGAAGCGTCGCATATACTGGAAGGTCAGATTCAAGTAGTGTGCTATACATCAAATATGAGCAATCTCATCAATATATGAAAACAATGAATAATATGAAAAATAATAAATAAATAAAAATCACTACATAAGCAGTTTAGCATGTTACACCTGCGGCATGCAAGTACTGGTGGAATTGTGCATCCCACCTCTTGTCGATGATCGCCCAATATCGTTTATATTTTATAGGGCATTTGATTTTAATAATCAATTTTGCTTTATCCATTAACTCGTAAACATACCCCATCGTTGGTTTCTCATCATCATCTACCAACCTCAACACTTGCACCAACGGGATAGTGACGGCGACCAGGTGGTCAACATCTACCCAAAACTAGCGGCTGTAGATCAGGTCAACAACTTCATTGCAAGCAGGTTTCTTTACTCGTGAGAGTTCTAACTCATATTTTCTCCATTCTTCGGAGTTGACCATGCTTTTCAGCTCACGCCTATATCTAGTCAAGCTCTATAGAGCTAGAAATTATCGCAAATCGTGTAATCACAGGCCGAAGCAGTTTGTTATTGGTGAAGTCTCTCATCAAATTCACCACCTTTTCACTGTTGTATAGCTAGGAAGTAATCGTTCTTCTCTTCTAAATAGTTGTCTGCGCCTTGCTTCTCTTTTCCAAATCCTCAAGAATCGGGTTCGCGCAAGGAGCGGCACACGTAGTCCAATACAAGTGACGCCTCTTTAACATTAACTGTCTTCTTGCGGCTTTGTAATTGGCGGCATTGTCTGTTACCACCTGCACAACCCTCTTCTCTCCAACATCTTCAACTACCTTATCCATTAGTTGGAAGAGGTAATCAGCCGTCTTCGCGCGTTTAGAAACATCAACTAATTTTAGAAATATTGTCCCGACATCGCTATAGACTAAAAAGTTGATCAAACTCTTCCTTGTGGGACCGATCCATCCATCACACATAATTATGCAACCTTTCACATCCCATACTTCGTGAAAGTTGTCCACATAAGCTCATATCTCCTTGTACTCATCATCTAGTAAGGGCCCAAATACCTCGTATGCAATGGATTTTTTAACTCCTGGACCAGCTTCTGCATTTGTATCAATCATACTTTTAAAGTACGGGGACTGCACAACCTGACTCGGAATGTGATTGTATATCAGAAACTTTGCAATGGATTTTCCAAGCTTATTCCCCAATTTTTTCAGTGACATTGCACTCAATTTAGTTTGTTTGAAACTTTCTGTCCGATATATGAACGGATCCATGAGACCTGTAGTACGGCCTGGTCTCCCTCACGGATGCTGACCTACCCAACCCGGCAGTCTCCTGAATATCCTCATCATCATCAACAACATGTATGTTATGACTAGATCCACCACCACCAGCAGGCATTGATGGGCCCCTCAACCTGGACTGAAACCGATAATCGGCTTCTTCGTGATCTCACCGTTGTCGTGCTTCTCTAGCATTCTCCCTCATGACTCTTGATGTCTGTTCATCCTCATCATCCTCAGGTCCAGATGCAGAAAACGCTGGATCTCCCCTCCTTATTCTCTCATACATTTCTCTATCTTAGTCGGCTTCTATTTTTTTCTTTCCCTTAGTCGCCTGTAAACTGGCTCTGACATTTTCTTTCACCTCTCTGGGTACATTGGGACACCCTTTTGTCTCTCCCTTAATGTGAGCCAAATGCTCCTTCAACCGTGTGATACCTCCTCCTAACAATTTTTTCCCACAAAGCTTGTATTCTATTGGAAGTTTGTCACCATCTATTATTGTGTCATATTGTTAGGCTGGATCTAATGATAGTATCATATTTATTTATTTCACCTGCATGAATGAGCAAACAATTGGATTAAATTAAAACATTTAGATTACACTTGAAAATACTAAATTTATTTGATATTATTCTAATTTTTGAAATTTTATTTGATATTATTCTTATTTTTAAATATTAGATTATATTTTACCATATTTATTTGATATTATTCTTATTTTTAAAATTTTATTTGATATTATTCTTATTTTTTAAATATTAGATTATATTTTACCATATTTATTTGGTATTATTCTAATTTTTGAAATTTTATTTGATATTATTCTTATGTTTATAAATATTAAATTCTATTTTACCATATTTATTTGATATTATTCTAATTTTTAAAAAATTTAGATTACATTTGAAAATTTATTTGATATTATTCTTATTTTTAAAATATTAGATTATATTTTACCATATTTATTTCATATTATTCTAAAAATTTTAAAAATTTTAAAAATTTTGAAAATTTTAGAAAATATTAGAAAATAGTATTTAGTTGATATTATTCTAATTTTTAAAATATTTGAAAATCATATTTATTCAAAATTGATGTGTCACATGCATCATGGGGCATGTGTGACGTGTAATTGATGTGTCACATACCCCATGACACATGCGACACATGTGACACGTGTGATTGATGTGTCATGGGGTATGTGCACATGTGACACATCAATTACATGTGTCACGACACGTGTAATTGATGTGTCACATACTCCATGTCACATACAACACATGTGACACATGTGTAATTGATGTGTCATGGGGTATGTGTCACATGTGTGACACATGTGTAATTGATGTCTCATACATGTAATTGATGTGTCACATACCCAATGACACATGTAACTGATCCGTCATGGGGTATGTGTCACATGTGACACATCAATTACATGTGTCATGGGGTATGTGTCACATGCGACACATGTGACACACATAAACCCCATAATTATTTTCAAATTGACCCACATAAATTAACCATATAAACCCCATAATTATTTTCAAATTGACCCACATAAATTGACTATATAAACCCTAAAATAAATAAATTAAGTTATAAAATGACCCACATAAACCCCAAAGTTAGAAATTGACCCACATTATTATTTAATAAATAATTTTATAAATCGACCCACATAAACCTCAAAATTTGACCCATTATAAGCTCAAATTATGGTGATTTAACACAAAACCCCCTAATTTGAGCTTCAACATTCAAGATCTACCATATTTAAGGATAGATCTTAAATAAATAAACCCCCTAAAATGCAGATCTAGTTGTCACTAGATCTACCACGTTTATGGGTAGATCTAGTGAACGTAGGTTCAAAAATACAAGCAAATACAGAAAAAAACAACTTATACGATGGAACATGATACCTATGTGATGATCTCTGGTGAAAACGTGACGATTCTGAGGTTTTTGGGTGGTCCGTAGGCTAGCTTTTGCTCTCCCGGATATTAAGATAGAGGAAGAAGAAGAAGCCAGCTGAGAAAGAAGAGAAACAGGGGCAAAAAGGGGGCTGAATTCGATTAAAAAGGGGCTGAATCCGCGGGTCAAAAGTGGTTGGGCCCACGTTCAATAATTTCAAATTATCGGACGATACGGACGACACGGACGATAATTTGTCTGTATCATCCGATAATTTGAACATTTTAAAGGGCTTCTCAATTTGCGGAAATTATCGGACGATACGGGCGATAAATTGCCCATATCGGACGATAATTACATTATTTTAAGGGTCATACGATACATAGCCTTTGTATAGTATCGCCTAGGTCCAAATCCGATATGTATCGGACGATACGTATCAGTATCGGATGATATTTTGACCCGTGGGTCGAACCAAGTACACACGAGTCAATCAAGTCACTTACCCATGAGTAATTGGAACCCGTTGACTCAAGTCCACATAAGCCATTAGTGTCACTTGATTCGATCACACATGAGTCACTAGTGTTGGTAAAGTCTACTACGCATGACTCACTAGTGTCGATAGAATCCACTACATGTGAGTCGTTAGCGTCGTATGCACATGAGAGTATCGAGTCCATAGATACACATACACATCATAGTCTCGAGTTGCATATCGCTTCACATTTCGAGTCTTATTGTGAGTCAAGCCTTGAGTCTCATTGCATGCCGAAATTACGCTTAAAATTAATTTGTGCAATGACAATCTCAAATTATCGATGAACTTACCTAAGACGTTTATGAAATTCCAATTAAGTAATCATGTGATGGTTCGGGTTGGAACTGAACGATTCCCATCGAGAATCACGAGGATGCTCCAAACCCATCATGCTGGACCTTTTAGAATCGGGGCAAGGAGTAGTCCTAATACATATGTTCTTGAGCTTCCTCCAGATATAGGAATTAGTTCAGCGTTCAATGTGGAAGGCCTAGTTCAACATCTAGGCTCAACCCCACTTCCTAGAACTCCTTTTCAAACGTTCTTTCTTTGTGCACAAATCTCGATCCCACAACCCCTATCTTTTCCTCCTCCGAGCAAAGTGAGTAGCGAGATCATAGGGTGATCTTGTGGCATTCACCTGTGGAAGAGAGTTTTTAGTTTATGAGATGAAGAGGGTTGGTAAGTCGAGTTCTAAGAGTGCATGGGCCAATCATGAGAGAATTCGTCGCTTGAGTTCCTGTATTTCCAACCGATATCACGATCACACTTCATCGGTGATGAAGACTTTTGAGTCCGGGAGAGTTGATAAGAGGCTTCAAAAATATTTGATAGAGTGGGTTAGCGAGCCGGGTTATTTGGTTCGTCGATGAGAGGTTTACAGTGTGCGCCCCGATACAATCAACCAAGATGATAATCATACGTTACCAGATGTCGAGATTGTTTGGGTTACTTGCAAGGAGTTCCACCGATCAGGCCCCAATACACTTTATCTACATGCGTGTTTCAAAGGTAAGGAAAAGTTTCGGGTCCGAGAGAATTGATGGGGACGTCAACTTTACCGACTAATGCCCCGAGCTAGTTTCATCGGTGATAAAACATTTCCGGTCTGAGAGAATGATGGGGAACATCAAGTTTGAGAGCGTTGGATTTTGGGCCGCAACAAATTTTTCAGCTTCAGAAAGAGCTTAAAGGAACACAACACTGTCGATCGATCGATTGATCGATTGTGGACAAAGGGGGCTTAAATTTTGGCAAATTTCTATTCTCCGTCGATCAAAGGTAATTTTCGATCGATCGAATGTGAACAGAAACTTAACGTGTTTTATATATATAAATTGATCGATTGAGTATAATTTTCGATCGATCGATTATGACCCGAGATTATTATATGATTTATATATATATAAATCGATCGACCGATTTTTCGCGTAAGTGGGCTTCGCCAAAAAACATAAGTCGTACTTTAGGAAAACTTGCCCTTTTTAGAGTATTTGTTTTAGGATTTTCTTTTGTTTTGAGACCTCCTATATAAGGTCATTAAAAGAGACATTGTAATTAACTATTTATTATAAATGAAAAGTAAATTACTTCAAGCTTGAGAAGAGCTTCTTCGAAGAGTGAATCTTCTTCCCGAGAAGGGTTTGGTGTGAAGCCAAGGGTGCAAAGCCCACAATCTCTATCTAATATCTTTAACTCTTTGGTTTATTTATTCTCTGCTTTATTTCAATCCCTTGAAACTCTGTTTCATTCCATTTTCAATTGAACCACCCAAATTCTAAAACCCTAGTCTTCATCTGAACCGTTCAATCAACCTGATTCAATAAACCATAGATCTCACCTGAACCATTAAACCATTCTGAATAAAAATTCCCTGAGAGAACCAGTACTTCTATCTTGGAGCTAATATGGAAGCGGCTAGAGTTCTATCTCTAGGAACCTCATTCCGCAAGGCTAACAGATCTAGCGCAACAAATTGGACTCTACCCGAACCAACACGATCATCCAAGCGAAAAACCATGAAACCCTAAGGTACCGCGATTATTTTAAGATTTCTTGCTTAATTAATTTAGTTTAATTTCGGCAAATAGCACTTCATCATCATTCACGTAGTTTAGGATCGTCGTCCCCCGTCAATAGCATATGTAGAAATGGCATGGAATGTCATGGAATAACAATATGTAGTTGATTTCATTTTATTTTCTCCATATTGCTATATTTGACATAACAAAAAAAAATGCCATTAATGATCAGATTTTACCGTTTGATTCAATCCAACCACTGACTCGAATGAAACCTTGGGAACCTTGGGCTTATTCATGCATTACAAAGGATATGAAAACTGAAGTTTTTACACAAGCATCAGATTCCAAATAAATTATAAAAACTAAGTCAAGAATCATAAACAAAATTTGCCTATTGGGAGAAAAGAAACAATCTATAACATAGGCAACATGCAACAAAAATTTGTCAATGTATCAGAGAAAATCATAATTCAAGAAGCGGAATCCAATAGCATGCGATAAAGAGGTGAAGAACAATAATGTGAATCTCTAAGGTCCTCATGATTACTAAACCTTCAACAGCAAAAAAACAACTTAGATTGCATTAGGCAACATGGATGTGAGTTGAGCAGATTTGGATTTGGGTCCCCTAAATCCAAATCTATTGTGTGGTGAAAAAAATAGATTTAGATTTGGGGTAACTACTTGCTGATTTCAAAATCCTCCCCTCTAGTGTTAAAGTGTGGATTTCCAAATAACGCCAGGTAGGTTTATATGGAAATCCCCACATGATTTTAATTGGAAATCCAACTGGAGTCACACGCACAACTACAACACTATACTCTCATACATATCTAACACACCACACAACCAACTAAGATCTGCCGACTCACCACATACCTTGCTTGACTTGTTGCTGATAGAAGTTGATCTTTATTTTCAAGTTAGCCTTTCCCTCACAATTAAAATGCTTCTTTGTGGAGATAAATAGGTATGAGCAAAAGAACCACAGCTTGGCAAATCCTACCCCCAGAATCCCGAAGCCTTACAAAGAGGATTCGAGGAAGAAATATGTCATCTAGGAAAGAGATCTATACGTTCGTGTGTGTCGAGTGCATATGACACTATGCATATGTGCTATATGCAAAAAGGTATGCAGATGCTAAAATCCGATGCAAGACCCTTTCAGAAAACTTGCTTGCTTTACAAAAGAGTTCCTTTTCTTTCCTTTCATTGTCTTAACTTAGTTTCTGTCTTCTTGAAATCCCTCATCTTTCTTACTTACTGAGACCATAGAAATTCATATTGATTGTCAGGGTCCAAAGTTATCTCACAATGTGGGGCGTGTGGGGCTAATCATCCCACAAGCGTAAACAGGGCATCCATAAGCGGGATCATGGTCACTACCACGGGGCCTCTACCCCTCTCCGGAGCCTTGACTCCTCTTTCCCACACATTGATCAATCTCTCCGAAACACAAATACCAGGTGTTCGGTTCTTATTCTTATTCTTATCTTACAGGCACCTCTGCCTGCTGCTGGCCAGCCAAAAACTTGCATTGCGTGGTCCTCCCCATGCACTGTGGGCCTCCCACAAATACCTAGTATTCTTTCTTATATAACTGAAACTTATAAAGCCTGTAACCTTATCATGAATTATTCAGGCATACTGAAAATCTTTCAAACATGCCTTAGTTCTTATCTTACGAAACTTAGAAGCTTGCCCCTTAACTGAAATCAAAATCATGCTTTCAAAACATGCCAATGCCTAGCTACTCATGCAACTTTTCAAAATATATGCTTAGACTTACTTAGCTTATTCTTAAACTTGCTTTTCTTAGCTTAAACCTTCTAAATCTTGCTCTTATCATGCATAAACTTGCCTTATTATGTGTAATCATGCTCAAACATGCTTAATTTAAGCTAAATCATATTGAAGCATGCTTAATCAAAGCGTAATCATGCTTAATCTTGCTTACTCGTGCTTAATCCTGTTTAATTAAAGCTTAAACATGCTTAATCCAGATTTTAATCATGCTTACTTATCCCTAATCATGCTTGATTAGGCTTAATGACGCTTAACCATACCTAATTAGGTCTAACGGAGCTTAATCAGGCTTAACTAATCTTAATCCTTCTTAATCAGGACCAATCACTCTAATCATGCTTAAGTTTCTTAATCTTGCTCAATTTTCTCTAATCGTGCTTACTTATACTTAATGTAGGTTGGTTTCCTTCTGCTTCGAGAGGCTTTCTCCTTCTCCGACCGCCAACGAAAAAAGGGGCAAAGAAATAATACATGGTGGAAAAGAAAAGCATTCCCCAGTTGCAGTAGATGAGGAGTGGCGATAGGAGTGGAGTTTGGAAGGGCAACAGGAGTGACAGATGGAGTGGCAACAGGCAAGGTGCTACCTATCAACGACGGGACTATGGTGGTTCTTTCTATGGTGACAAGAGCTATCATGGTGGCTTGAGAGAGAACCAGCGTAGCAGTGATATTTCGCTAAGTTTTGGAGGATGGCACTCTTTTAAGGGTAAGTTTGCTGCTCCAGTGGTTATTAAGGAAGGGGACTGGATGTGCAATGGATGCGGCAACCTTAACTTCAAACGGAGGATCCGATGCCATTTTCAGGATTGTGATGTCCACCAGAGCTCAGGCATTACCATCTCGAAATTTCTTAATGTTAATAATGGTGGTTCGGTGGGTCATTCAAACCAAGTATTCATCTCTAAGCGACAGGAAAGAGATTTGAACAATGGATGGCAGATCACAGAAAAGAGATTCAAAAGGGCCAATCGTTTTTTCAAACCAGGGACCTCTAGTGACGAAGATCAGATGGAGAATGCTCCTAAGACTGATAAGCAGGAGTTACAGTCTCAGGGGTTGCCATGCAAGGTCGTGCATGATTCCCACCATCAGATCGTCTCGAGAATTAAGAGGCCTCTTTATGAGGGTTTTTCGTTCTCGGTCTCAGGTGATATTTATGACAGTAATAAAATTAAATATCGCAATAGGTGGATGCTCCTTTCAGCCAATAATGATAATCTCCTATCCATTGACATTAAGGAAAATTTAGCTTTGTTGCTTGGAGATGATTACAAAACGGGTCACAGATTTCAATATAAATATAAAATAAAATAAAAAATTCTTCTTGGTTTCTAGGAAGGTGAGGAGAAAGCCGCTAAGGTCTTGTGCAATGTCGGAGTTGTTCGATGGGGGGGCTTTGTTGTCTGTTTCTTCAGGCGGGAGGAGGATATTTACAAAACATCTATTCAAAAGGAAGACAACGGTATATGGATTCGAATTTATGGTCTACCCCCCCCCAAAAAAATACCTGGACCACTGAATACTGGTATCGGCCGAAGGTGTGAAACTTTCCTCGGGGCCTACAGAACCACTTCCGGCAGGGACGACATCCGCTACACCAGGATTGCGGTGAACACGACCGACACCCACCTAATACCGCGATGGGGAGATGTCAAGGTTAACGGACGCCAGTACGGGTGCTGGCTGGAATTGGATAGGCATAAATGGGTAGCGGTTGGAAATCATGGCGAAGTAGGAGCCATAGGGATAGGGTCCGATGATGTACAGGATGCGAAGGGTCAAGGAAAGGAAGTTCTCAGTTAGAAGGTGGGGGTTGATGGGAAATGGGAATGTGGGAAGACGACGGGGTTCCCATAACTCCAGCAAGCGCGGATCGGGCTCCAGACGCATCGGTACACAGGCATTGTAACGGATGGCACCATCCGTGGGACCCACGGATCGAACGGCCCGTCGTGGCATGACGACATGGATAGAAATGCAAAGGTGGTTCTAGACTACTGGAAGGTGGTTTTCTCTTAGGGACAAAGACCATACTTTGAGCGGGAAAAGGGCAACGGCCAGCTTTATAGTGAGGGTCCACAAAAATCAACGGTTCGGATTGAGCGGTCGAATACTTTTGCATCGAAAGTCGGACGGTTGGAAGGTATTAATTGCAGGAAGGAGTGGGCAGGTAGCGCATCAACTCCCGAGGCGATCGATATCATTATACCGCCTACAATTATTACATGTGACGGGAAGGATGACGGTTTAGATAGCTTCCGTACGAATGGGGAATGCGTAAAGGAAATGGAGACGATTGCTTTAATGACAGGGATGTGGAAGATCTTCAGCGACAAGGTGACACGGGTCCCAATGACTTACATTCTGTAGAGAATGCTGGAAGTGTCGCATACCAATCGACAGATTCGGTAAAACAGAGGCCATCACGAGTTTCAGGGACTACGATTCGCGGACACCGCCGTAGTGACATGATGGAAAGGCCACGTGGGGGATTTCGGGAAAAGAGGCAAGCCTATTCTACCCCAACTCGGGTATCTCACGTCAGCGTTACGGGCAGTAGTGGATCTATGCGGGCTAACGGACACAAGGGGGAGGGATGCTCTACCAACAACACATGGCCCCCTGACTAATGGCCTACGGTGACAGGGTTTGATGATGTTAATGGGCCTAAAAGGGTGGTTTCGGACCTTAAGCGATCAGTTGATTTTCCTGTTAAACAGCCCGGGCCTTTTGGGTCGGGTCCTATACTGTTTTTTTCTAATTCCGTTTTGGGTTTTGAGTGCAGATGTTTTGGTAGTCAGTGCAGGTCTGATTGCAAATACAATACCCCATCTCCTAAAACGAGAAAAAGGAGTTAAGGAAAACTTCTAGCGATACTGTTTCAGCTGCTTCTGATACAATTGCTCAGTACTCTTCAAATTGTGACTTGAATCGGCTTTCGACAAACAATAATACGCTACAAGATGGGGAAAATTTTCTTAGATTGGGGGATGCCTTGGGAGTCTCTTTCAATGATAACCGTAAAGGGCGCTTAAAAATATACTGTGATATTCTTTCTAGAGGGCAATAGTTGGCGAAGGCAGATCGACACAAGGGGAAATTGGGGAAGAAATTTCATGTTAGATCACGATGGGGATTTTCATATTCTCGAATGAAGAAGGGATAGAAACGAAATAGGATCAAATCAATAGAATCGCGGTCGAAGGGTTCCCTGGTTGGGGGCACTTAAGGGGGTGTGCTCTCTATAGGAATGGGGTCTCTGATTCTCTTAATGAAGGGTTTAGCGTGGAACGTGAGAGGGCTTGGGAGCTCAATAAAAGGGCTTTGGTCAAAGCTTTTGTTATGCAACAAAAATCGGAGGTGATCAGGTTGCAAGAGACAAAATGGGAGGAAGTCAATGATCTTAAGGTATGTTCTACTATTGGCGCCAGATCGTGGGATTGGTTGCCTCTGAAGGCGAAGGGAACGAGGGGTGGAATTATGTTGGCTTGGGATTCTAATCTTTTCAAAATATTGGGCTCGAAGATAGGTAGCTTCTAGGTGGCTACTTTATTATAGGATTGCCGGAATGGGCACAAGTGGGTGGCTATCACAGTTTACGGCCCCACAGATAATAGATTGAGAAGAGATTTCTTTTTTGAATTAAGTGTCATCATCTCCAAATGGAATAGCCTGGTTTGTAATGGGGGGACTTTAATGCCATCTACAATGTCGAAGAAAAAAACAGAGGCGTGATTGATCTCGCGGCCAAAGACTAGTTTACGGAGTTTATTGCTCAAGGATCTCTTTTTGACTTGGGAATGTCAGGGGGAAGGTTTACATGGACTAATGGTCAAGATGATCCTACAATGTGTAGACTTGACAGATTTCTGTGTGGGGTTGATTTCTTGGAATTGACAAATGATCCGGGGGTTCAGTGTTAGGCTACAACGATCTCGGATCACAAGCCGATTGCTCTTACTTTCAACGATGGTTCAGAGGAGGCTCCGCTCTAGGTCCCTTCAGATTTGAGAATTCGTGGTTGAAGAGTGACGATTTCCGAGAAAGGGTACACAAGTGGTGGAATCAGGACAACATTAGGGGAACTGCATCCATGGGTCAAAAAATCGTCCGATACGTATCGGTTTTGGACTTGGGCGGTACGATACAAAGGCATTGTATCGTACCCCCTTAAAAACAATGTACTTATCGTCCGATACGGGCAATGTATCGCCCGTATCGGATGATACGTACATTGAAATTATCGGACGATAATTTCAATGTATCGTCCGATAATATGTATATATATATTTTTTCCGATTGTCTAGACAATCGCCATCGATTGTGTAGACAAGGAAATTTTTATTTTATTTTTTTCCGATTGTCTACACAATCGATGGCGATTGTCTACACAGTCGCCATCGATTGTGTAGACAATCGGAAAAAAAAATAAAAAATTCAATGTATCGGCCAATACCCGATACGTATCGTCCTGGAGATCAAGACGATACGTATCGGTTTACCGATATTTTGATCCTTGACTGCATCCTTCATTTGCTCTGTTAAACTGGAGAATCTTAAATTTAAAATTAAGCAGTGGAATAAAGATGTTTTCAGGAAAACGTCTCGGATTAAAGAAAACATCTTGTCTGAAATTGTGGTCTTGGATCGAATGGAAGAAATATCGCCTCTATCTTAGGAAGATAGAGAAATTCGGTTGGCCCTCAAATTGGCTTTTAACAAAAAAGCTTTGGAGGAGGAGCAAATATGGCATCAAAAGTCTAAAGCGCATTAGAGCTTTCACAGAGATTAGAGCCAGTTGGGCCTTCATCTGGAAGGCTCTGATCCCTCCAAAGGTTAAACTCTTCACATGGACGGCGGTAAGAGGGCACATCTTGACGATGGATCAACTAATCAGGCACGGCAAAGACATCCCTAATAGTTGTCCAATGTGCCTCTCCTCTGAAGAGTCTATCCCTTACCTTCTTATCCATTGTCGCGTCGCCACGAAAGTTTGGGGCATCATTCTGAAATCTTTCGAGCTCAACTAGGCTCCCCCGGAAAGCTTGTCTGAGTTTCTTCTCTCGTGGAACGGATTGAAGTGGGAAGGTTCTCAAGGGCTTTCTGAAGGGTGGGAATTTATGCGGTCATATGGAACATTTGGCTCGAAAAGAATGCTTGGGTCTTCCAACAGAAAAGACGTCTAATTGGATCCTTAATGAACCTCGTTAAGGACACGATGTGTCATTGGATTTTGTTAGACAAATTTGGGGGGGAGGGCAGTGGAGAGTTTTATATGTGAGCTTTTGCTTTTCCTTTTTAGAGGCCTTTTGGGTCGCTTGGTGGCTTGGGGGGTGGCCGTGTTTGTTTTCCCGCCCTTTGCTCCTTTTTGTTTCTTCTCTTTTTTTGTTCTTTCTCCTTGTTTCTTTCCAGTTGTTCATTGGTTTTTTTAATATACTTTCTTTTACCAATCAAAAAAAAAAAGTCTAAAGTGCATTGGCTTCAAGAAGGAGATGGGAACACTAGATTTTTCCATTCGGTGGCGAATGGGAGAAGGAAGCACAATCGCATTTCATCTATCATTATTAACGGCACAATGTATACAGAGCCAAATAGTATTCATACCAAGATTGTGGATTTTTATAAGGATCTATATTCGTTGGATGATGTTCTCAAACCTTTGCAAAATGGTACTATGTTCAATTCTATAGATGTTGAAAAAGCTGCCTTTTTGGAAAGGACATTTAGTGAGGATGAAGCGAAGGAAGCGATTGAGAACCTGGGATCCAACAAGTCTCCGGGTCCCAATGGTTTTACTATGGAATTTTATAAAGCCAATTGGGATATGCCGATTTCATGGGTTTCTTGGGTGAGTTTTACTCGTCGGGGAGATTAGCCAAGAGCACAAATTCTACTTTCATTGCTCTCATTCCGAAGTGCGAAAGGGCTACCAACATTTCAGACTTCGGACTGATTAGCCTCACAAACAATGTTACCTTGGCACTTCTACTTTTGGGATTTTTGTCGTGCCGACACTTGGTGGCACTTAGACACTCCTCAAACAGCACAAAACTTCTAGACATGTATGAAAATACCACAGAATACCATCAAAATGCTTGTCGTTTTGACAACGATAAAATGAACTTCGTTTAAAAAATAAATTGTGTAAAGTCTAGTAACTACTAAATTAAATGTTTGGGTCATTGAAAACAATTGTTATAATGTAGTATACTTTCATTCAGTTTCATGACATATACTATGTATCTTTTCGTTACATATCTAAATTGACTCTCTAAGATTTCCCTCAATTTTTTTCTATTTACTTAATTTATTTTTCTTAACGTCGTGTCGCCGTATTGAAATCTTTAGAAATTGGCATGCCAAACATCTCTTGGCACCTTGACACTTGGCACCCGTGCCACGTATCTAGGTAACACTACTCACTGGATGTGCTTACAAAATTATTGCGAAAGTCTTAGCCAACCACCTAAAGGGAGTCATTGGGATGCTTATTTCCAATGTCCAAGGGCCCTTATTCCGAGTAGACAACTGCTGGATATAGCGGTTATGGTTGTGGAAACTCTCGACTCAATTAAAAAGTGTAAGGGATGGATCTTCAAAATCGATATGGAAAAGACCTACGACTGGGTTCAGTGGGAGTTTCTTGACAATGTTCTCTACAGAATGGGGTTTGGAGGAGATGGATGAAGGGTTGCTATGCGTCGGCCCAGTTCTCGGTTTTGATCAATGGTGTTTCGCATGGTTTCTTCCAGAGTAAGCGAGGACTTCGTCAAGGAGACCCGTTATCACTTATGCACTTTAATTGTGTAGGGGAGGCTTTGCATAGACTGTTTCAGAGGGATGAACAACTAAATCTGATTTCGGGTTTTAAGGTGGAGGAGAATGGACCGACTATTACTCATCTCCAGTATATTGATGATACTATGGTTTTTTGTAACGGAAGTCGCAGGGTTTAAGAAGTGAAAGTTGTTGCTGAACTGCTAATTAATTTTTAAGGGATTTCGGGACAGAGAATTAACCTTCATAAGTCTAGTCTTGCACGAATGAATATGACTAATGACGGAGAATGGGCCGACTATTACTCATCTCCATTATGTTGATGATACTATGGCTTTTTGTAACGGAAGCCGCGGGTTCAAGAAGTGAAAGTTGTTGTTGAATTGCTAGTTATTTTTTAAGGGGTTTAGGGACAGAGAATTAACCTTCATAAGTCTAGTCTTGCGGGAATCAATATGACTAATGAGGACACGGATCAAATGGTAGCTGCTATTGGGTGTAAAAAAGATAAGTTGCCAATTATGTACCTCGAAATTCCTCTGGGGTTCGGATGTGCAGAGCTGGCAGATGGGAATCGGAGGTCCAAAGTTCCAAAAACGGCTTGCGACGGAGAAAAGCAAATTGCTTAGTAATGGGGAGAGATTAACTTTAATAAAATCAACTTTTGCGTCCCTCCCAATTTTTACGATGTCTCTTTTTCTGGCTCCGATTAGTATAACTAAGAAAATGGAGAAACTTGTTCGTGACTTTCTTTGGAAAGGAGCGGGGGATCGAAGAAACTCCACTTAGTCAACTGGGGGGAGTGTTGTGATAGTCGGGATGTGGGGGATTGGGGATTAGAAGATTACTACTTGTTAATAAAGCTCTACTCACAAAATGGATTTGGAGGATTGGGGACGATAGAGAAAGGGAAAAACTGTGGTGGCAAGCGGTTATGTCAAAATATGGTATTTCAGATGATGTTTGGAATATTCCGAGGATCTCGAATCACGATTCAGCCTGGTCAAAGAACAACCCTTACAGATGTCTTTCCCGAGAATTTATATGCTCTCATATTTGAAGGATGTAGTTATTAGGGACTTTGTCCAGATAGCTAATGGAGGTCGGGTCTAGAATGTGAGTACTCGGCGAAATCTCAGGGAATGGGAGATGGAGGAGTTTGCGAATTTAATGGCGGTCATTCGGGGGACAACTCCCAACATCACCAATAGGGACCGAAGAATTTGGGAAAACACCACAAAGGGTGTCTTCTCAGTGAAATCTTTCTACGATTCTCTTCTGCACAATCCTCACATATGGTGGTCAGGTTTTTTGAAGGTGAGAATGCCACCGAAGGTGAAGTTTTTCTCTTGGTCGGTGGTTCTAGGTAGAATCCTGACTAGGGATCAGTTGGTGAGAAGAAATATCCCGGTCCTTAACAAATGCCTTCTTTGCATGAGGGGGAGGGAATCTGTGTTGCATACTCCGTTGCATTGATGTTTCTCACAAACCATCTGATATAAGATTTTCTCTTTATTCCATATTCAGTGGGTTCTTCCCCGCTGGCAAGTTCAGATGATGGAAATGTGGAAGGAGATTCCTGTGGAAGGTCATAAGAGGGGAGTTGTGGCCTCTCATAGTTTATGCGGTGTTTTGCGCTATTTGGTTGGAGAGGAATAATAGAATTTTCAGACAAAAAGCCAAACCATTCAAGTTTGTCATTCGAGATATTAGGGATTTAGCGATCAGTTGGAATGCAACTAAGGTGACAGATTTTACTAATGGCTTTCAGCAAGTTCTCACTCTATGGAATTGTTTTATCCCGTAGTTTCTTTTGGGCTCCGTCTGGATGATGGGGTTTTGCTGGTTTGCTCTATGGTCGTTGTGACGGGGCCAATACTCGAGCTTGCGGCGTGGTGCGTGTGGCACGACATGTGGTGCCAGGAGGGCACGCGACATGGGGCCATGTTGGCCTGCAGCGTGGTCGCTGCGAGGCGACTGCAGTCGCATGAAGTGCAGCGGGCGTGCATGAGGCATTGCGTATACCAATAGGTTTGAGGTTCTCTGTCATGCAGGTAAAATTTGAATAGTATTTTACCTATATAGGGAAGGGAGCTTGAGAGCTATTCCTCTCACACGGGCCTTGCCGTGAGGGGCGCAAGTGTCTCCTAGGCCTGAAAGGGTGGACCTAGGACGTCGACGCAGCGATGCCGTGTGGAACCCGAGGGAGGTTGATGTATGGCCCCGGACTACACGTCGCGGTGCATACGGTTGGGCAACCTCGCGAGACAACACCAAGGCGCTGCGTGGGACTCGGTTGAGCACGACAGCATGTGGGCTAAAGATAAACATGTGCTAGTAATTCGGAACGCACACGAAGGCAAGCTGCGTGGGACTCAGTGGGGCACGCGAGCGCGAGGCACAAGGCTGGGGGCTTGGTTCGGCAAGCGAGCGAGGTACTAGTGCAGTGCACAGAGTGAAGCTTGAGCAGGCCAAGTTAGCACAGTGGTGCAGATTGGCGTGTCATAAGGGACACGATGAGCCGAGTGGTAGGCCGTGAAACAGAGGCAACCAAGCTGGGAGGAGTTCCTGTCCTCTAGGCGGGTGGTATCAGAGCTGATGTGCAGAAAGGGTTGGCTTTGTTGCAGAGCGGCAAAGCATGGTTGAAAGCGTCAAGGACGCCTCGCGACGATTGTTATCGGGCGCAGGTGACCTGGCCGGTGTGCATTAGGTGCCGCACGGATCGAGGTTGAAGTGCGACCGTGACATTTTGGTATCGAGCCAAGTTCGATCCGAGCGATGATGCTATGAGCAAACCAGTGAGGCACGTGATGTGGTGTCAAGAGGCACGCGACATCCTTGAACAATTGGTGAGGCAAGCGATGTGGTGTCAAGATGGCACGCGACATCCTCGAGCTAGTTAATGTGTGAGGGCCTTGTGACAAGCAGAACCAAGTTGACCGACCGGTGACAGTGGGGAGCTTGTGGAAGGTGCGGCCTAAGAACTAGAATTGTGTTGCTAACAAGGGAGGAGTTACGGCGTCCACTATAGTTCATGCGCCAACGAGGACGCTGACATTTTATGGAGTGGTGGAGGATGTGGACGGGCTAATACCGAGCTTGCGGCGTGGTGCGTGTGGCACGACATGTGGTGCCGTGGAGGGCACGCGACATGGGGCCATGTTGGCCTTTATGACGTGGTCGCTGAGGACGCCGACACGGCCGCATGAGGGTACGACGCGAACGCCACGACGCGACATAGCCAAGGTGGGCTAGCGATGCATGAGGCGTTATGGTATGTCAAACCAATAGGTTTGAGGTTCTCCCGCCATTTCGGCCGAATGACCGCTTTACCCTTATATAGGGAAGGAGCTTGAGAGCTATTCCCGCACACTGGCCTTGCGTTGCCGGGGCGCAAGTGTCTCCTAGTCCCGAAGGGTGGGCCTAGGACGCCGACGCAATGATGCCGTGTGGAACCCGAGGAGGTTGATGTATGGCCCCGGACTACGCGTCATGTGCATACTACCGGGCAACCTCGCGAGACAACACCAAGGCGCGTGGGACTCGGTTGAGCACGACGGATGTGGGCTAAAGATGAACGCGGTGCTAGTAATTCAACGCACACGAAGGCAAGCCGCGTGGGACTCGGTGGGGGCACGCGAGCGAGGCACAAGGGGGGCTTGGTTCTCAGCGAAGCGAGGTACTAGTATTGTGGTGAAGCTTGAGCAGCTGCCAAGCAAAGGATGCGATTGGGGTGTCATAAGGGACACGATGAGCCGAGTGGTAGGCCGTGAAACAGAGGCAACCAAGCTGGGAGGAGTTCCCGCCCTAAGTGTGGTATCGAGCGATGTGCGTAAAGGGTTGGTTGCTGCACGCAGAGCTAAGCACCGCTGGTTGAAAGCGCAAGGACGCCCTCGACGATTGTTATCCTTTTGGGGGATTCTCTTTACTTGGGTAGTTTCTTACTACCCACCAAGGTATGAACTCTATCTTTTGTTTTCTAATATATTTGCTTTGTTAGCGTCTCAAAAAATATATATATATACTTAGTGCAGCTTGGTCGATGTTAATCAGGCTTATTCTTACTTAACTAGACTTAATCACACTTACCTAGCTTAAACTAATCTAGGGTGATTTATCTTGATTGATTATGCTTTATTTAGGTTAATCGAGGTTAACCTCCTAATTAGAGTTGTTTAACCCTAATCAAGCTTACGTAGACTAATCAGGGTTAATTAGATCTAACCAGGGTCGTCAGGGCTATATGAGATTAACTAGCCTTAACTGGAGTTATTAGGACTAACCAGGGTTAACTAGCCCTAACTGGGATTAACTATCCCAAGTAACCCTAACCAGACTTAATCTGGCTAAACTAGCTTGATCAACTCTACGACTATTTAGCTACCCTAATCCTGCTTGCAAAATCAAACAAAACTAAGGAGGAGAACTTGCTTGCACCAGAGGAGCTGAACCTGAATGGATCGTGTTGAGCTGGACCGGGCCGACCCTGTAGTTGTTGCCCCTACTTCCTCCTCTTCCCTCTTCTTCTCTCTCCTTTCTCTTTTCTCTTCCTCTCCCCACATCCCATATTTATAGATGTCCCAAGGGAGGACACTCCCACCTCAGCCAATCAGATGCCCCCACCTAGTTGCACACATATCAACATACAAGCATGCATGCATGGGCATGCATGGTGATCATGGCTCTGTAAGACAACACCTTGGCACCTCACATCCCCTCTATCTTGTTGGTTGTTGCCACCTCAACACCCCTCTCATACACCTCACCTCTATGAGGTGGCACCCTCTTGGACACAAAAAAAAATTAAATTTAAAACCCAAAAATCCTAATTTATGAAATGACCATAATGCTCTTGGTCTTTCAAAAATTCTCAAAATGCCCTTTAGATCCAAAAAGTCCCTTTTACCCTTAATTTTCTTCAAATTTTCAAAACAACCCAAACCGGGGTTACCCAATACGTTATAAGTGGTAGCGAATGGCGAACCAGTTCGGGGTTCAGTTTGGTCCGGTTCAATGTTAGCAAGCGAACTGGTTAAAATCCCTTTAGTTATTAATGGTCAGCGACCTGGGCAAGCGCACGGACTACTTAAAACTACTCTGCCATACTTTTTTGAAAAAAGATCTAATTTTAAAAGGTATACAATAGATATATATGTACTAGTCCCAATATAAGAGAAAACTCATCGTACCCCTAGCGGGTTCCCCCGCCTCTAGCGAACCGCATATTCCGAACCCAAATTCGAACCTAGCGAACCAGCGAATCAGGTAACATTGACCCAAACCAATAAAATTACCACCAAGTCCCCTATCAATTTAGATTTTTTCTATTGTATCTTTAAGTTCAAATGACCATTTTACTCCTCCAAATTTATAAATTACGATTCTTCCCCTAGAGGTAAAATCCACAAATTTGATTCCAAAAATTCATAGGATAACATGGTCACTATCTAGCACATAAATGTATCAAAATTAGGACCAAATAAAATAACTTTTTTATAAAAATTGGGTTGTTACATTAACAATGGTAGCTTGAGAGACAACATTGGGATATTGGTAACATTTAAGGCTGTGAATCTGCAGGGTTAGCCCATGACTTAGCCGATTCAGGCCAATTTTCTTGGCTTGTTTAGTAACTGGGTTGGACCAAACTTCACCCAGTTATGAAAACTAGCTAGGTCCGGGCTTGGGCAACACAGCCTGTTGATCCCTTGCTATTCAATGGGCAGTCTGGCTCAAACGCGAAACCAGCTCGAACGCTATGAATCTGGCCCAAAACCCATCTCGAGACCTAAAAAATGACTTGAACCCAATTACTTTTCGAGCCCGGGTTTCACACCGATAAAAAACAGGGCCTGTTAAGCCTAATCCAAACCTGCTCGGCCCTATTACTTAACACCCTAGTAACATTGGTAGCTTGAAGGGAAACATTGGTATATTGTATTTAGCACTTATGAGTTGCATAGAAGTGTCATTACCTGGGAATCCTGAAATTCCAATCCTTCCATCTTATAATGCCTCCAAAAGGCCAATTTACTATATCTCTCTATTTCATATCTGTGGAATTTAAATCCACAGGCCAAATCCAAATACATGCTGCCAGCACAACCTTTCATTATTTTAAAGGATAACTGGTTTTGGAGAGATATTTTACAGATTGTGCCCTGGACAACGCACTTCTAGGCCATATGGCACATCTTTAGAGGGATCCAAGTCATCAGAGTAACTCCAATTGGGAGCGACCTTGGGCTCAAAAAATTTACTCATTGAAGAATTTGATGTGTCCGATCTACGCACTCTAGTATGGATGGTTGTAGCATATTTTTTAAGATCCATATGAAAGTGCACATATCAGATGGTTGAAATCGTCTCATAGGTCATAGGTGTGATTCATTGCTTGAGAGATGTGCCAATTATGTGCTCCAAGTTGGGCCACTTGGATTGATCAAAGATATGAGCCAAGTGGCACAAATATGGTCTGTCATGGCCCCTAATGGTTTAAGTGTCGATCAGCAAAGATGGTCTCTATATTACCCGATTTCAATTTTTTCATTTTAGATTTCATACTGACCTTGGTGCAATGAAGTTGGCAGATATCACGAATAACTGCATAAGAAAGACTTGAGGACAATGATGTTTTTGCTGCTTTATATGCATCCCATGATAACGCCACATCTACAGTAAAATACATGAATAAGGGAACAACCCAGCAATCTTTATAGAACCGGTCAACAATCTCTCGCATCATAAGCCCATTATGGAGAATCTCTGGTGCATAGAATAACATAATATAGACAGATCCAGCCTGGGATGCCAATGCCACAGTCCGGTGTTCAGGGTCGGGATAGTGACGAAGTCGGTCATATAAATCATCATCACGCAGACGACAGATCACAGCATTGACGACCTCTTTGGGGAACGGAAATCTGGAAAAAAGATCTTCGGGATTTGGGACAAAGATCATTGAAGATAATGAATCTGACAGATGAACTTGACGAGCAGGGCCAGATGTAGGCACGTGAGTGCGACAAAGAGAGCATATATTGTCTAAGTTAGGATCATCAAAACAGCGATCATTGCGTACATGTGCAACAAGTAACTTCTCTCGCAAGGAGCCACTGATGTGATGCTCCAGCAGTAATAGAAGACATCCAAACAAGGTTAATGATTCTGTAAGCAACTGACATCCATTTCCATTCTCCATGACTCTCTCCAGAGTACTCAGGACATATGCACCTTCCTGTGAAACAAAGAATCTGCATCACATTGGTAAATAACAAGCAAAAAGATGAAAATAATAAATAAGTAAAATGAGGCAAACGGAAGAAGGAAATGTAGATATTTGAGTCTGAAATGGCCTAAAAGCTAATCTGCAACATGCAATAGGACATGTATCAATAATACCTACCAAAGAATATAATGTGAACTTTTATAATTAAAAAATAAAATAAAAATAAAAAAACAAGAAAAAGACGATAAAATTTACAAACAGTTAGAAACTATAGGAGGATAAATAAAAAATAGAATATATAATTAAAAAGATTCACCGTATTTGTAGCGTAAATAGGGAAAATATGTAATCCTAAGTAATATGACATATATTCATATAATTGCAGTTACACTCGGCGGGCATGTGTGTTTCCTTATCGCCAATGCAAAAATTAGATAAAAATTATCTGATATTTAACGCCACGGTTGATATTACTCCATAATTGATAAGCCACACCAAAACAATTTAATTATTAAAATAAAAGGTAAAAGTAAATAACAGTTAAATTACCTGCAACAGAAGATCTTTAGTAAAGACATTGAAAGCAAATAATACATATACCCAGTAAAAGACGATAGTGAATTCTTAGCTTCTGTGCTAATTAAATAGAATTGGCTGGTGTATGCAACAAAATTATCGGCATGTAGAGATTGAATAACAGAACAGCATGCTTTGCATGGGAAGTGAAAGACTTCATATGCACTAGAAAGAAAAGTGTCAATTAGATGGAGTTTGGATTAAGTGCTTTTGTGAGAGCACCATCTCTGGTCCACCAATGAATATGCGTTAGAATTCCTTCATCTAAAACACCAATACGTCATGGAAATCATTTGTTTCAACCAAAACTGGTGGCCCCTTGACTAACTGGATTCTGCATATAAAATATGGTTGCTACGATTATTTCTTGTGTGTTAATAATTACTTAAGCACCACCATCTATGCCTAGGTGCAAACACCAAATGACAACTCTAAGTGGGAAGAGTTTCTTATGTAACTTATCATAGATATTTCTCCTTTGCTATCCTTGTGTAGAACAAAGGGTAGCATCGAATCCTTTGCAAGGTCTTTTTAGACTTTTTCACATGGAGGAAAAGTCAATGTGCGGAAAAATATTGACCTTGTGCACGTGGCACTCGATTCCTTAGTTGGGTGACATGTGGCACCCAACTGGCTCAAGTGCAGAGTCAAACCCTGCACTCGAATGTATAGTTGCAGGCCTCTTTTAATTAATTGTTTTTTATTCAGGTTTCTTTGGTCTTTCTTTCCTGCTCTCCCTTAACCAGTTTTTACAAAAGTAAGATGATATCAATATGCTGGGGAAGAAATGCATCTCATCCAATTTTCAATCCTTCAATGTTTCAGATCAAGATTAAGGTCCTCAAGAAAATCACATAAAAACCAACATTAATTTTCTCAAACATTTGAAGAAAAAAATGTCACTTGAATTACTTACCAAGCGTGTAGAATGTCGGGCACCCCACTGTATAGCGCATTCTCCCAATGGAGAGAGAGAGAGAGAGAGAGAGAGGAGTGTGAGAAGAGGAGGTGCATGTGAGAGAGGGAGAGAGCAGTCATATAGAGTATTATCTCTGGGCTAAATGAGAAACCATATTGATTCTCATTTAGCCCTTCAAATCATGAAAGCATGTCCCTTCGCCTCTCCTGATCGCAACTTTTAAGGAACCGTAATAGTAAACAAGAATAAATGGCTATGAATGAACAAAAAGGCATGTAGGTCTCTTACATTGATATTTTTTACATAATTCTCATTTAATCCCTAATTTCATTAATTAAAAAATATTAAACACTTTTAAAAGAGCGTGTATTTTAGTCACATTCTGTACAAATTTCATTTATGAATTCACATAAATAACTCCCATTATAATAGTGTACATATATAAATATAAATATATATATATATATATATATGATTAGTAAAACATATATTTATATATTGTTTGCAGCGTATAACGTCATGATCAACTACTCTACATCAACTGAAGAGTCCTTATCATTTCACCTCCATATCTTTCAGGAATTTGATGAGTTCCAGATAGAAAGTTACAATGCCACTCGCCAAGAGAAAAAACCTTTGCATATAAACTCCACAAGATTCCCGAAGCTCATCTTCTAGCTCTTCCAATGCCGAATTTCCTTCAATTTTTGCCTCCAAATCATCAGGAGAACCAAAATAGCTGAAATTAAAGCAACTCGCACTCAGTCACAGGTGACGTTGGGTTCCATTTAAAATTTATATTAAAATAGCACCAAACAGATGCCAACAATTAACAACCCAACGGAAGTCAAAGTTAACAATTTTTTACATCAACATAAGCGTAATTCCATGCCAACTTCAATTACGAAGATAATAATGTCCATGCAAACCAAAACTAATCCATACTATGATTCTTACATCAGGTTAAGGGTAGTGAAAGCAGCCTTCGTAAACTTCCAAGATGACCACATGGAATTAAATGCGAAGTAACGCTATGGGTTCGTTCTCCAACACTCTCAATAAAAACTGAATCGCACAAGGGAGAGAGAAAGAGTCTTTTCTCTTAGATTAGCCTCTTGGAAGGGACTGAAAGGGTTATTTTATAAGTAATGGCCTGAAAATGCATCATACTCACCTCACCCAAAATTTTTGCACATATTACAAATTTGCTATCAGATGAAAATTTACCGAAATACCCTTTCTCGCTTAAATTGTTGAAAAAGCCTATCTCACATGTCTTTTGTTACCATTGCAGATAGAGCTTTCCATCCTACATGCGATGATCCGAGTGCTGATCACTCTCCACCGAATCAAACTACGGACAGTATATCATCTCGAAGGATGACCAGAGCTGGTTTTCGATTGTCAGAATAATTTGATGGAATTTTATCAACTATACGAATCACGACAGATCCCTACAACGAAACACTTACATGGTTATTTTATTTTATGTGATGGTAATCATATCGAATAAAGTGAGAGGGGGATACCTCACTTATATGATTGTTCTATGTGATGGTAATCACTTCCCAAAGATGTGGGGTGGTCTCAGCCCGTGGGATCCGATCCTTACTAACATAGGAGTGTGCTTTGTGCATGTTAGAGGGAATCCTCTGAGGTCTTGCAACGATATTATCCAGGCAAGACTGTTTATCAAGGTGTAGATTTTATTGTGATTAGTTCACTCTACTATTAGGCATCAAACTTTGATTCACTAACCATTGATGTCGCTGTGCTGGCTAATATATGGGTGTGTTCAGTTTTGTGTTCTAGCTTTGCTTGAGTTTACATGTTTCTTTGGGATTTATCTTGATCTGTAATCTATATAGCTGACCAAATATCGTCAAATTGTTCAGACGAAACAAAACCAGTGTTGTTCGTCCTACGGTTGATATAAGACTGCTAGATATTCGATGGAGAGCAATCAACATCTAGATCACCACATGTAAGCAAGCAAGCTCCAGTGTTGCTCATTCTACGAGATGATATAAGGTTGCTAGAATTTGATTTGATGGAGAGCAATCAACACCTAGATCAGCGCATGTATGATGGTGAGCTCCAACTGCAATGGTATCAAAAGATACATGAGATATAAGGACTTTTCGAGCGACAAAGGGTATTTCAATAATTTTGCATCCAATGGCAAACTTGTAATATATGCAAAAATCATAGGCTAGGTATTATGGGGCATTCTCAACTAATTACCTATACAACACCTACATAGCCCTTTCAGTCCCTTCCAAGAGGCCATAGTTACCAAATTCTCTAAATTTTTGAAAAAAAAAAACTTGAATAATTCGCGAATTTGAGGTTCTGCGAATTATTCATGAATTTTTCAAATTGTTATGTGTTTTTTTTTAATTCACAAATTTAGCCAATAATTCACGAATAATTCACGACTTTATCAATAAATCATGACTTTTTTAATTATCTTTTAAATTTTTCATATTTTTAATCTTTTTTTTTTATTTTGTCCATCGATTTTCCTCCGAACTTGCCAAATTTTGTTGAATTTTTCGGAATTTTAATCTCACTGAATTATAGTTGAACCCCCCTTGGCGACTATACAAGAGGCTAAGCTAAGATGAATGACCCTTTCCACCCCGTGTGATTCGATTTTTATCAATTGCTTCGCCCTTGACTCCACAAGGTCAGCTCATTTGTGGAGGTTTACGAAGACGGCTTTCACCACCCTTAACCCAAACGTAGTAATCATAATATAGATTAGTTTTTATTTGTACCAAGGTACCGTCTTCGTAATCAAAATGAGCACCGACTTAGGGTTATTTTTATGTAAAAATCGTTAATTTATTTCTGCGGCATTGTTTTCGCATGGCATAAACAGCACCAACCAGATGCCAACAATCTAGACCGTCCGTCCTAACTGTCCCACGGTTTACTTGAATTGAAAATTGAGATTTGAGAGAAATGATACACGAGGGCTTACTTGAGATCGAAGAGCACGGGATCGTAGCGACGATTGAGAAACTGTGGAGGGATTCGGCTCGATAAAAGCAGGAGTTCAGAAATTAGGATTTGGGCTCTGCCAGAGAAGTTGAGAAGATCTGAACCGTCGATTTCGGAAGCTGGATCCATTCCACAGGAGCTGTGGACTGCGAAATTTTGGATATAGAAATGTCAAAATGGCGGGGGGTTGCCGCCTTGTCGGAAACGAAGTCCACTGGGGATTATACACTCTCCATGGAGTCTCTCTCTCACTCTTCCTCCTCTCTCTCTCTCTCTCTCTCTCTCTCTAGCTGCTGGAATTAGTTGGTATTTATGGATGTCAATCGGTCGGGATGGCTCGCAACCCAGACCTAATCCATCCGGCTCGGAAATTTCGGGTTTTTCTTGTCCGCTAGCCCGGACTTGGTACAAATTTTCTGACCGGGTCGGGTTACAACCAAGTGGTTTGTAGCGCGGCCCAGATTCCCTATTCAATAAAACATAACTACGATATATGGGTACCTCTATTAAAGCCATACAACCTATGTAAGTGCCCACGAGTGCAACTCTTTCAAAATCATTGATTGCTTCAGATCATATGATAGAGATCATATTTCATCCCGATCTTTCACACAGTAGATCTTGAGGTCATGTCTCACCTATTAGAAGTTTTTTTTTTTTATTTCACATGTCCCGAACACTCAAAAAATGGCCCTAAAATCACATTTAAGCATGATGATAGGATTTAAGGGCATCTATTGGGGATTTAAGGAGGATTTTTTAGAGATCTATGACATGTAGAATAAAAAATTTATTGTCTGATAGGTAATACATGATCTCAAGATCCATTGCATGAAAGATCGGGGCGATAGGTGAGACATGATAGGATTTAAGGGGTGGGGGCACTTGTTGGAGATCTGTACCATATGATTTAAGGGATATTTTTTTGGGGATTTGTGACATGTAATTGAACGTCTGATAAGAGAGACATGATCTCAAGATTCATTGTGTAAAAGATCAGAGTGAAAAACAATCTCCATCTTTTGATTTAAAGCAATTAATGATATCCATAGGGCTTTTGGCGTGAGCGCTAATAGAGATACCCATAGGGTTTTTGGCATGAGCATTATATATTTATATATATATATATATATATATATATATATATAGATACACCCCTAACATAAATCATTACACCATTAATGATTTTACAAGCAATATATGATTGCAGCCCTCCTAAAACCAAAAAAAAAAAAACAGGGCACTTTAGAAAATGAGGACTCATGCAGAAAAGTTTTAGAGTATTATATTAGTTTAAAAAGTTTTAGATAATAGGGATTGACACGATTTTTTGAGGTTCCAAAAGCACTAATGGCCTCTGAAAAAAGGGATTGACACGGTTTTCTAAATAATAGGGATTGACACGATTTTTTGAGGTTCCAATAACGTGTCTCTGCAAAAAGGTTTTTAGTTCTTGGGTTATTGACCCAAATGCCCGTCTCCTTCTTCTTCTCCTCCGACAACTCAAACCATTTTTCTTCTCCTCAAAAGCGGAGCTTCAGTTGTTGAAGAGCTCCATGGATGGCGTTTCAACTCTTGGGCAGTGAAGACCTTTATTAATGAATTTTCAAACCAATGATCTTCTTCTTCTTCACAAAATCTAAGTTTCAGCTATTGGTGACGACCTATTGATGATAACATCCATTAATGGCTTTCATCTATTGTGCGACCTATTGATGACGACCTCGGTTAATGGCATTTCAGATCTTGCGCGAGCTGTCGGTGACCTCAATCAATGGCGTTTCATCGCTTGTGCGTTTCAAATTTTGTGCGAGTTCTTGGTGAAGACCTCCATTGACGCAGGCAGGCATGTTCAAATCGTGAGAGCTGTTGTGCGCGTTTCACATCTTGTGAGAAGATGGTCATTCAAATATTACCATTTAGTTTAAGTGGACCGAGTCTATTTTTTGAGAACCTAAAAACCGTGTGCATCTTTTAGGCCGTGTGCATCTTTTTTTTCTAAATCCTTTTAAGTTAGTATATTTTGCTGAAACGAATTGGGATGGGTCCTATTTTTCTAAAATTGTCAAAATAAAAATAAGAAAAAATTATAAAAAATTGACTAGTTGAGGAAAGTTTTAGCATATTAAACTACTTTAAAAAGTTTTTAAAAAGATGGATTGACACACTTTCCAATGTTCCCAAAAAAGTCATTCAGTCAATGTATAACAGAAAGGGCGATTTGAAATTACTAAAACGGTCTTCAAAAAGTCATTGGTCAGCATTGAAAAAACATCTATAGTTGAATTGACAAAAATACCCGTCTACTAGATGTCATATAACATAAATGATATTATGTATTTAATTTGAAAGATGGGTGACTCGATATTTTTAATGATAAATGTTTCTAAAACTTGGACCGAATGTCTCATTTGGAACCCAAAATATCATGACAATCCCTCTTTTCTAAACCTTTCTTTAGTCTAAATTTTTCTAAAAGTAGTCATTATTTTCTAAAAAGCCCTAAAAATAAAGTGAGTATTAACTTACGTGAGCATTATGTAATTGCACTCCACTTAAAACAAAAAAAAGGACAATATAAGTTAGAAACCATCGAAATTGAGAGAAATTCTCTTCATCCGAGAGAAATCTTCTTCTTCTTCATCTGAATCGACAATATAGGCTTCACGCAAAATATCCATATGCTTAAGATTGTTGAACATCGATTGTTTTCTTCTTCTCGATCACACACTAAACGAAGCTTTTCTTCTCAACCGTTCTCTCTCTCTTTGCTTGTCTCTTCATTTCGTGCTTTCAAGAGAAAGAACGACTCAAAACAGGGGAAAATGGAATGACTCGGGAACTTGCACCATCTTTTAGAATGATTTTAAATGGGGTGCAAGTATTTGCACCATTTCTATAACTTGCACCCTTTTCAAATCCTATTTTTCTGTTGAAATGGTGTAATGACACATATTTGGGGTGCAAGTATTGGCTTCCTTTATTGATTTATATGGGCACTTTGGAAAATCATGATCCATTTTGAAAAGTTTCAGCGCCATATACTATTCTGAAAAGTTTGGGGTTTTAGGGGTTCTCACAAAAATTCGAGCCCAAAATAATTTTGGATAAATGTGATTTTACTTTATTATCTTTGGATAATATTACGCTTGTGCCCTTCGTCACAATACAATCCTAGTTCAACGAATAATAGCAAAAAAACAAATCGCCCAGGGTAGGCAAAGCGATTTTCCATCAAATCGTTTTAAGTTTTTATTCATCAAAGCTGCTTCGCTCATAGGAATCTTGCAATTGTAATACTTCTTGACATCATTGCTCACTCGGATTCCATAATCGTCTCTTGCAATGGATCCCTCTATTTCATTCTCATCATCAGCTTTGTCGTTCCCTTCAAAAAATTCATCTAAAAACCTAAACCCGCAATAATCGATTTGATTTCAAATCCATTTGTTTGGAACTGAATCTATTGGTGGTATTATTTTTACCTAAATCTTCCAAATAACCCACTTGAATCTGGTTTCATTTTATCAAAATTTGTTGCATTAAGTTGTTTGTAGGCGGCAGAAGATCCATTTTCGCCCGAAGATCATGTGGACATCGTCGATTTTCCTATGGCAAAAGAGGGAGTTAGGATTTTCGCCAGTATAAAATTGGAAGATGGGAGAGGATTTTTTTTCATCTGAAATTTTTTCTATTTAAGTGAAAGGACGACATGATAATTTCCCCCTTTCAATCAAAGGGCATCACAATCATTTCCTTTATACCCCATTTGGTCATTTCACACATTTTGACCACAATATCTTTGTTATTCCGCTCTGGATTTTGTGCGGATCCTCTTTTTCTTAAACTTTTGAGAGAGGTATAATATCTTAAAATGATTCTCCACCAATTGCTAAACTTTTCATTTATTATTTGTTTTAAGTGGGGTGCAATCATTAAAATGGTGTAATGACTTATATTTGGGGTGCAAGTATCGGCTCTCTATACATATAAGGGTAGCTCTATTCGCGCCCACCGCTTCTTTGAAAATTCATATATTCTTGTGCGCCCATGCAGAGAACAGTCATTTGCCTGAGAGCGCCCACTTAATGAAATGCAATTTTGTAGGGATTAGAAAATATGCCCACCTAATTTCTCTTTCGGGGACACCCACCCACTGAAACACTTACCTTCTACTTCATCTTTTCTGGCAACCTTCGGCCATTGCTCGTCGGCATTACCAAATTCTAAATCTGACTTTCACATATTTCAAAGGTGGTCCTCAAAGCATCTCTAGCAGATTGGCTGTCTGCTTTGAGATTGCCATTTTAGCGAACAACACCATTGATCGGAGCTCCAGCAGGTACGCTATCGTACACGCCAAAGTAGTGAATTGCTACAATGCTCGCTAGAGATAGCGAGTACTGTAGCATTAGCTATTTATTATTTTATAATTTTTTAGGGTTTTTGATTTTCCTCTCCTACCAATCCTCTCTAGCTTTCTCTCTCCCGCCAATCCTCTCTGCTACCTCTTTGCTGCATCCCTTCTTCCTCCTGGTGAGTAATTTTTTTTTGCCTATATTGTTTAGGGTTTAGGGTATTTTTAGGGTTTAAGATATGTGTTGCTGAAGGTTTCTAATTTGTTATAGCTTTTTTTTTCTCCTTAATTTTATTTTCTACTTTTTGTATATTATTATTATTATTAATTTTTTCCTGGGGGAGGTGGTTTCTATTTTTGGTTGGTTGTCCAGTCATTAATATGTTTATTTAGATAATTGTCGATAGAATTTATTTAATATTTGAATATTTGATGTGTAACAACCTGGATTTTTAGACTTTATTTTAATGGTGTTAGATGATACACTACACTATTTACTTTGTTAACGCTCCACATCGGAATCGAAACCCACCATTTAAAATGAAAAATTTCTAATTTTTCCTATATCAAAATTAGACTCATTGAGAAGTGCTCGTCGATACGATTCCAACGATATATAATTTGATGACTTTTGACAAGAATATAAAAAGTTATGCCCATTTTAAGTGATCAAGCAAGTCAAAGGGTATAACTGTAATTTCGGGAGAGAAACACCAATTGCTTTGGTGCTTATGCAAAACGCTGGAACGAAACCTTTTCTCCTATTTTATTAAATCTTCTACGAAAAGTGTTAATTAGAGTTGACCTAAAACTTTATACCATTATAAATAAAACTTTAAAAGTCCTCTACTCTCTATAATAAGAAATTATTCTCTCTCAAGACTTAGACAAACCGACGCCCTAGGAATCGACCTTTTCAACCTGAATCGCCGTTGATCTTTCGTTCACGCTTCAAGAGGTGGGTACCCATCAATCTATCTTGTTCTTCTCAGATCCCGTCGTGTAGGATGTGTTCGATCGCGCATCGACAGGTTTAAAAATCTTATTTAAACTCAAATATCTCATAAATTAATAGACCTATATGTTTAATATATGCTTTCCCTTGAAAGTTGTATATTCTGTAAGTCGGATTTATATGTTATTCATTTTTTCCTTTCAAGAACCCTTTTGTTCGGGCCATTAATACTTTACCTTCTATTAGGTCTGTATATTTAATATGTCTACTTCCTTTTAAATCTACATACTAATTAAACATGAATATCTTTAAGTATGATAAATCTGCATGTTTAGTATTTTATTTTTCTATTAAAATTATATGAACTGTAAATTGGATTTATATGTTATTTCTCTTTTCTTTTTAAGAATCCATTTTATTTGAGCCATTAATATTTTATCTTATATTAGGTCTGCATATTTAATATGTTTACTTCCTCTTTTATGTCTGTAAAATTAATTAAATTATAATATTTATAAATTTGATAGATTGACTTAATTGGCATAATATCATATTCATATTATTTATTTCAAAATCTATATAGTTAGAAATTTATCCTTCTACTAAGACTATAATAATATATATTATTGTTGCAAGTCTATATTATTATTTTTTTAAAATTAATTAAGCCCAAAAACTAAACTATATTTTTATTTTAATTAAAAGAATAATAAATTATACCATCTTAAAGCTTCGGGTCCGAACTTGCAGCTACGAACTCGAATTCGCGACCACAAACCCGAGCTCGCGACTATCGATATGTTGGTCCTGATATTTTGGTCATAGCTTTTTACTCTGACCTCGGATTAATGCGATTCTTACGACATTGGAAAGAAGACAACGAGATTTATAACTTTGTGTGAAATAGCCATTTTCACGAATCTGACGTTTTAGAGGTCAAAATAAAGTAACAAGTCAGATTCAATTTTGAATGACTTAAGACTATTCGAATTTAATATTATTTTTTAATTTTCATGACCAAAGTTCCTGTGTATATTATATCGTAAGGTCTTTCGATCGATAGTCATGATAAATCATAACTTAATAATTATAAATATCATTTAATTTAATTATCTAATTATTATATATATATATATATATCAATTTATCGCTTCAACGCGACCTCTTCGATAACACAAAGAGTTAGGAATTCGATACCTCGTGAACATCGAACCCCGACCTTTCCGTTATCGAGAATACACTTATAATTATCCTATTCTATATTGTATTGAAATGTGTAAATAAATGTATATATATAAATATAAGATAATCTAATATAAATCTTTTTGTACGTCTGACTTTCTGTATTTCCATCTGAATTATATCATATGAGTTATGAGTAAGTTAGGACATATGTACGAGAGTGTATGAGATCATACCTACGCTTGGGCATGGTGACTCACAGAGATGGTATCGAAGTGAGAAATACACCATACTCACATGCCTTAAACTCATGGTGGAATGAGACCCATGACGAGTCGGGTGAGTGTGAATTCAGTGTAACTTCGTATACGGTGGCATATATAGTGATCCTATCACCCCGAGTTTTAATACGAGAGGATAAGATATGAGATATGATACGAGAATCGGGCTTTGGGCCTTAGCTGTGGTGAGGTTTCTTTTACAGTTACGTGAAACTCGATATATTGGCGTCCATGTACGGATGCAACACCTCTATGGTAGTATAAACTATCACACGAAGTATATCCAAGTTACTACGGAACCTTATTCTTGGGAAGCGTGAGTTAGGAAAGTTATCCCACTATAGTTTATCTTAGGATTAAGTATAAGAGTATGATAAGATATGAGTATGAGATAAGATAAATTATGATACAAGTACGATAATAAGACATCGCTGTGTAGGCCAGCAAAAGATAAAGAACTTAAGTCTCTGTACGTGTCATTCCTTGCGTAGCCACCGTAAGGGCAACAATGTCTTTCAGCCAAGACGGATCTCTGGGAGAGATTATGAGTATGAGTATGTTATAAGTGAGTTTGGCCATTATATCTCCTTATTAACTTGATGGTGGAGTATGAGTATGACACGAGGGTGCTATAATATGGTGGTATGATACTAAGTTGACCCTCCCATAGTAGCTTGAGCAGCGACTCTGGCACAGGTCGTTTAGGATTTCACTAGTATGTTAGTTACGCTCATACGATGTACAGACATATGTGCGAGAATGATAATAAGACATGATATGATATATTATGAGATATGGTAAGGTATGTTAGGATATGAGTGTCTAGATCATGGTCTTGTATTTATGATATGAGTTTTACGATATGCATGTGATTTTATTTTTCTTTTGCTATCTGCTTTGAGATACTATGTTTATCACTCACAAGATGCACCCACAATGTACCTGAGTAGTATGGGGTGGATCGGTGGTGTATTCCACTGAGTTTACGTGACTGAGTAAACTCATCCCACGATAATCTAATAGCTGCAGGTGATTACGCTGGTGGAGTAGACACCGGCCATCTAGATCTTGCCGACGCTGATTTCATTGATTCCGCGGGCGTTGAGTACCAGGAGCCTTTTGAGGGCGACGGTTGCGATTATCGGAGGACTATTTTGATTCGACTTGATATTGAGTTTTATTGATACTAGTATTGTGGATTTTATAGTTTATTTTATCGAATTTGTCTCCGACTAGATTTATATTTTATTGGTGGATTGTAGATCTATCACACTTATTAAGTATTTATGATTGCATTTATATTCCACCTTATTTGTTAGATTTCACGGATTCGTGAAACCATTATTGTGCGAAAACTCTGAGTAGGTGTATGTCTGCTTAGCATATCCGGGATATCTGCGGGTCATAACTCGAAATTCTAGGCCCTCGGGATAGGGTAGAATTTCGGGTCGTGACATGATAATATGCTTTGATTGACATACAAATTGTTTGATGAAATTCCTCATTGAAATTTCATTTGTGATAGAAGCTTGTATTATTGTATATTAATTGTTCGATGAAATTTAATATGTGAAAGTTGTAAAAAAAACCCACTGCAATAAAAGAGTTAAATACATAACCCCATATGTTAGCTAGGTTCCACATTGAGGATGAATGATTAAGTTATTGAAAATCAACACCATGTTTCTCCATGTTAGTTTCTCTTTAATTTTGATTTTCTCAACTCATGACTTTGTGGGTATGTGTTGATTGTTGTGCTTGGGCTTTTGAAATAAAGGATATTGTGCAATTTACTGATGTGTTTCTTGTTGGTGGTTTGATTGTATTAAATGATCTTTAAGTGTGTTTGTATTGGAAGTAAGGGGGTTTGAACTCGTGACCTTAGTTTCTAAAAGTAATTGAGCAACAATTAATATTAGATTGGGAATGGTTCGATTGAGAATCACGTGCACACATAAAAACGTGTCGTGAGTTTAAGAAACTTAAATTTAGAATTTCTGTGTGATAATTATATTTTAGGACTCACGTTTCACCATTGAAACAGAAGAACAAAACCTTGTGGATTTTTCCTAAAGTTCCTGATACAATGACCTTGCAGATTTTTCCTACTATTCCTAATACAATGGGTTGATCATGTAAAATTGTCAAGGCTCGCTGCTAGAGAACGACAAAATCGATCACCTGCTTATTTATGTTGCAAAACAGTCCTTGAGTTTTTCTTCTTGCGATCAAACGGTACACCTGCTGATTTTTCCTAGTAGCATGTACTTTGCTCCTAAATATGGTTCTTACTCTTTAGGATAGTTATTTAAGTTTGGGGTTGTGGCCTTATGGGTAAGAATAGAAGAGCGATTGTGGGGTCATTCGACCTTCCAAACCTTTCTGTGTTGGTTATCAATTTTGTAAGAAGATAAAAATAAAAAATCAAACTCAGAGAATCACTTGACTTGGGTTAGTCATTCAAGTGACTATGGGAATCGTAGGATTCACCGAATTGACTCGGTCGAAGCACAACACTGTTTTCAGGTTTAGAAATGACAGATTTGCATCTATTCAAAATCTATGCAAATCAAACTACAAGGAAATCTGTAGCTCAAATTTGACTGAGTCATATAGGACAGAAATGCTCACCCTTAGTGACAAATTTTATTTTTTTTTCAAATTTTCAAAACTAACAATTTCAAGGGCTGTGTTCAAGATCAAATCTAACACCAATTTTTTTTTTCTAAAAGTCTATGAGTAATTCTGATTGTGGTTGTTACAACCACTGATCTTAATGAGCAGAAATTATATCATTTCTTTAAGCTTTTTGTCCAAATTTTATATGGCTTCCAAAGTGGCTTCCATGAGCACACTATGAGAGTTATGTGCAAAACAATTAGAGCCATCCAATCCCATTGAATTTGTGACCCTTAAACACTTTCCAAAAACTGTTAAAATAGTAGTTTTCACAAGTTCAACTCAACAAACAGGCTTAACAGTTTCTAAATCACTTAAGCTAAACTTATTTTATACTTGTGCTATCAATGACAAAGGACTAACTTAGCATTCTTACTCTTAACTAGAGTGAATCATATCGTAAAGACTGAAACATATGGTAATAAAATCAGCTTTCTAAGCCACTAAAACAGTGATCATCATGAGTTCAAACCATCAATTTATCACATCTATACCAGTTTTATAAACTATTTAGTCTAGGCATCTTTACCACTTGTGCTACCAAGTGTACAAGACTAACTTAGCATGCTCACTAGAGTTAAACTTATTATATATCAAAGTGATCCATATGTTAAGGGAAATTGGATTTCTAAAACATCAAAACAATAAGTATATATCATGAATTATCTATGCACTTTTTATCAAAATAGTTTGCATAAGTATCAAAATCTGAATTCAATGACTTTTCTAAACAGGTGAACCATGAGTCAATCACTTAGCTAGTTTTATAAACAAGGTAACTAACTAAAAATAATGACTAAATCAAAAAAATTCTGATCATCACTCAAGCTTTAAATCATCTCTTAAAGTTCTAACCCTTCTCTTTAACTAGAGTTCATAATTCTTAAAGTTCTAACTATGCTTTTTCATCAAGCTTCTAGTTTTGAAAATTCGAATCACAACAAATTTTTCTTTAAAAAACCATATCAAAAATCAAAACGAAATCAAAGTATCAAGAGTTTAAGAAAACTTTGAACTAGGACCCATCACCTAATCAAGTGTTGGAAAAAGAGGAGATGTGGTAAGCCATCTAGTGGCACACAATCTCAACTCTATCTAACCACACCCTCAATCATAGGTGACATAGTGAATGCTAAGGGGAGTTCTTTGTGAATAGCTCCGACTCTAATGTTAGTAATTGCTTCAGTAAGGAAGTAGTTTATGCAGCTTTGTGGAGGAAATTACTCTCCCAAAGGGGTCAAGCATTTGCATGATCGGTACCAAAGGTAAATTAGAAAGTGTACACTATATGAGATTTTTACATGGACAGTGTACATCATATTATCATATGATCTTAATATCTGGGACCTTACACTGAAACAATAATAGTCATTAGATCCCTAAAATATATACCATCATAAATGCTAATGACTATATTATAGTCAACTCTTCGCAAATATTGTCCACGTCAAAACCCCTTGCAGCTGCATCTAAGAGGTATTACAAGCAGGAGAACCCACTATAGAGTTCAACCAACCCAAAGAGGAATATATCTCCATTTATTTCATTTTCATGCTCATTTGTAACGATCCTGATGAGAGAGTCACATTTTTGTTTATATATTATTTAGACTTAAAAATATGACCTTTTTGTAAATAAAACTTTAGGTCAAATATGGTAAGCACACTAAATCTTATTCTTCAAATTTTCTAAAGTGATGACAGGTCTCAATGTTGTAGCCAATGACTTAAATATGATTGCCTTTTTACTCATATAGACCAGAATATTGTGCATAAATATCATTTATTTTTATGTTAGTTAATGAGTATTTTCAAATGCTAAGGAGGAGCTGTTTATTTAATACTTGATATATCAATTCATATGCTCACATAAATTTTATTTGTTTTCTTCAGTTTAGTCGAATGGATTCTCAAATATAAGATAACACGACTTTATCAGATCTCCTGAATCAGGGATCCTACCTTGACAATGAACCAATGAGATCTCCAAATCCAATTAATTCAATAGTTGAATTGTAAGTTGAAGTTCATCATAGCACTAAAAAGGCACGAGGTTGAAGTTTCAACAAAGATGAAGATCTTCTCTTGGTAGATGCGTGGTTAAATATTACTACAAATATAGTACGAGGAACTGAGCAATCAAAAAATGCTTATTGGTCGAGGATTTATGATAACTACAATGCCAATAAGACCTTTATTACCGTACGGAATCAAGTATCTCTAACTAATCGTTGGAGTGTAATTCAAAAAGGCGGTAAATAAATTTTGTGGATGTTTGACACAAATCGAGTTAGCCCATCAAAGTGATTTGACTGAAGCAGACAAGGTATATAATTTCACTTGACTTTCAATTTGAACATTATAAATCTACATCACCTATAAACATTATTTTCTATCCTCACGTTGTAATTCTTACTTTTGCAGATTGCCAGGGCAAGACAGTTATATAAGGCAGAGAATAAAACCGATTTTTAGTTTGAACATTGTTGGATTGTGTTGAAAAAATGTCCAAAGTGGCTTGAAGAGAAGGAAAGTCTAAGTAGGTCTCTGTTTGCTAGGAGACCTACTTCTTTTACTCTACCTTTAGTGAATCTAGAAGATGATAGTAATGACACCAGTAACTTCATAGACTTGGAGAGACCCATAGGGAGAAAAGCTGTAAAAAAATGATTGCATAAACGAAAGAGCAATGTCAATGTGGATAAAGAAGATTTGATGAGGTTACTAACCTAGATTAATGAAAGAACACAAAAAACCAATGAGGAAAAATTGAAATTTATGAGAAGAGTGGATGCTTGAGAGGAGGCGAAGATTCGATTTGAGGAGGATAAAATTATTTTGATGGATACAAGTGACTTGTCTGAAATCCAAAGAGAGTATGTACGTTTTTGACAAATGAAAATTATTGAAAGTCGCAGGGATAAATAGGTTTTATTTAATATATTAAGTTTTATGCTATGTTTCAGTATATTTGTATGAGACAATCAGAAGCTAAATCATCTATATAAATAAATAGCTAAATTGATATTTAAATTTTCTTTACATCCAATTATATTCAACGTCAAATATTATAAATAATGCTTGACAAAGTAAAACTAAAAAAGATACAACAATTGTAACCTCGCCTGATATGAAATTAATTTTGGTCATGTATTTGCCATAAGTGTTCAATGAAATCTAATTACAGTTGAGAATGAGTTTCGCTATCTCGAATACTCAAATGCCTTTAAATGAATTGTACAAATTTAGGAGTACGCTCATGAGATACTTGAATATTAGGAATGTCATCAACTTGTTCGTAGTTGATGTCAAAGGCATTGTCACTATTTTTTTCATTTTCAATGATCATGTTATGTAGTATTATGCACATTTTCATTATGACTTTGAGCATTTGGAGGTTCCATTCACGAGCAGGTCCACGCTTGTGAAACATGTTTGAAGCACTCCGAATGCATGTTCAACATCCTTTCCTGTTGATTCTTGAGCTACAGTAAATTTTTTTGTCTTTCCTCTTTGTAGACGTAAAATTGTCTTCACAAAGGTTTACCACTTTGGATATATACCGTCGGCGAGGTAGTATCCTACTGTATAGTTATGACCATTTATTGAATAATTGGCAAGAGGAGCTCGCCCTTCAACAAGTGCAGAAAAATACGGAATATCGTTTTAGAAAATTAATGCCATTGTGTGAACCCGGAAGCTCAAAAAAAAAATGTCATATCCATAGATCATATGAAGCAATTGCTTTTAAAATCATTGTTGGTTCACGACTATGACAAGAAAATTATCCTTTCCACCCAGCTGGACAATTCTTTCATTTCCAATGCATGCAATCGATGCTGCCCAACATCCCTAGAAAGCCACGTCATTCGCTAATTTCTAGCAAACTAGCAACATCGTTGTTGTTTAGTGACTTCAAGTACCTATTCGAAAAAATTGAAACTATTGCTGTAGCAAAACGTTTCAAAGACTCAACTGTGGTGGATTCTCCAATCCCCATATACTACATAATCGGTCACTATTCTATAAGCGAGCATTTTAAGTACATCCGTCATTTTTTGAAGGAAAGATAAACTGAGAGTTCCAACACAATTTCTTGTTTGGATAAAATATGAATCGTGGGCTTCTATCACAAACTGAATATGAAGGAAAAGAATGATTCATCTGAAACCTCCTTTGAAATAATTTTAGAGGATATTCTGGTGAATCAGTAAAATAGTCTTGAAATAGTCTCTTGTGGCCTTACATAGAATCATGATCGATGAAGACACGTTCTGGAATAAAATTACGGCGTGCAATTCTTTCTGATCTTTCAATTATTTTTGTACAACAACAATTGCGGTAGCGACCAGCAACTCATCCTTGTCGTCAGAGTCTTCAATTAGCATTTTGTAGATAGGATCACTAGACATTTGAGCAAAAGTGAAAAATGAATAATGTAGAGAAAATATATAAGAAATTATTGAAAAATATCTAATTTTATATGTAGCAAAAATACAATATATTGGCCTATTTTTATAGTCGAGTGATCTTATATTTAAATGAGAGAATATGACCGTTGGAAAAATATAACCGTTAGAGAAATATGACCGTTAGAAAAATATGGCTGTTAGGGAATTCTAGCCATTTGAGAATATAACCGTTGGAGAATTATAGTTAGTTTTGGTTTCGGGTTCGATTTCGATTTTAGTTTCCGGCTCGATTTTGGATTTAGTTTCGATTTTAGTTTTGGGTTCGGTTTAGGAAAATATGACCGTTTGAAAAAGTGAATATTTGAAAATTTGAGTGTTGGTGAAAATATAATAAAATAAAAATGAATAATAATATTTTTTTAAAAAGTAGCTAAAATAGAGAATCTCGTAGGGCTTGTTTGGCAACCCGATTTCTTAAAAAGACTCATGGAAATTTGGATTTCTTTACGGAAAGCAAATTTCCAATTGTTTGGGGAACTCAGTGGGTCCCACTTATATGGGAAATAGGAAAAAATAACTCATAAAATATTTTCAACTAAAAATCTACTTAAACTATTTTTAGCCCATGTTGCTGGAAAAAACGAAGGCTACCTCCGTTTGCGCCCACGTCCCATACCCCTTGTAAACCATTGATTTCTTCTAATCAGATGATGGAGGTCGTATTTTACCCTGAACTTCAACATAATAGATCTTAAGATCATGATGAACCTATCAGACGGTCGATTTTTTATTCCATGTGTCACATATCCCCAAAATATGGCCCTTGAATCATATGACACAAATCACGCCCAAATGTGATTTTAGGGCCATTTTTAGGGGATCTGTGACACTTGGAATAAAAATTTGGCCATCAGATCAATGCACCATGATCTCAAGATCTATTATGTGGAAGATTGGGGGTGAAACACAATCTCCATCATCTAATTAAAAGAAATCAATGATTTTCAAGGACCCTGGGACGAGGGCGCTTTCAGAGAATGCATGGGCGCAAACAAAGGTACCTAAAAACGAACCAACATCTTTCGGTGGTTAGATCTGACGGTTGCACATACCTACATCTTTCGGTGGTTAGATTCGACAGTTGCACAGACTACACCAACAGAATAAGTTTCCACCCTTAAAGGCATTGACTGCATTGAATCAAATGATGGAGATCTTTTCTTATCCCAATCTTCTAGACAATAGAGTTTGAAATCATGGCCACCTATCAGACGGTCAAGTGTGATTCCACATGACACACATCCCCAAAAGAGACTAATCATGCTATACGATGAGAACAAAAAACGATCTCCATCGTCTTATTCAAGGCAGTCAATAACTTTAACGATAAGATTTATGTTGGCATGTTTTTATGGCGTTAAAGAATCGGGTAGGTACTTCTATGGGTTTAGAGAAAGATCTACATCTGAAACCACTTCCAACCCCTTAAAGAATAGGGTAGGTATCTCTATGGGTCTGGGACGTGGGCGCTTTTAGAGAACGCATGGACGCGAATAGAGGTACCCATAAACAGCGACGCAAATAAATGCAACCCAACCATCTAAGCCACTTAATTTGAAGGCTATGATCTAAAGTTCATATGTGAAAAGATTGGCACCATGCATAATCTTTATCATATGACTCAATGCTCTCCAAAGCCATTATATGATTCAACAGTTGATTCTATCGAATCATATGATAGAGATTGAGTTTCGCACCACTCTTTTGCATTGTAGATCTGTAGACCATGACCTTTATATCAGACGATTTAGATGCAACCTCACCTCATAATCATACCATTTATTTGCACTGTAAAATCGTAACCTCGCCTCATCTCCTCCGACCAACATGCATTGACTACTTTGAATCTGACAAAGGAGATTGTTTTTTTTCTGGATGTTCCACATAATGCATCTTGAGATCATGGGTATATCATTAGACAATTTTTTTATTTCATGTGGCTCTCATTCCAAAAAATGATCTGTGATTTGTATTTGAGCTTGATGTATGTCTCATAAGTTTAGAGTTACTCTTTGGGATGTGTACCACGCGAAATAAAAAACTAACTATCTGAGTGTATGCCCATGATGTCAAGACCCATCTTGTAAAAAGTTGGGATAAAAAAAAAGTTCTAATTCAAAGCGAGTAATACATTTTGGCCTGATGAGATGAGGTGAGGTTACAGGTTCACATGATGTGAAGAATGGTGCCTTAGGAAAATAATTTTGCACAATGTAGCCAAACAACTGAAAAAAAATAAAGGGTTTTTTGCATATACCCCCCTGAGATATGCCAATATTGTATCAAACCCCCTGAGTTATGCGTATTTATTCTGCAGCCCTTACTTTTGTGTTTTCGTTTCATATACCCCCTTGCCATTAACTAGCCGTGAGTTTATGGATGGAAAGACTATTTTGCCCTTAATGAAATCAATATTCTAAAAATATCACCATTCTAAAAGGCCCTTCATTCATCTATATTTATAAGTCATGTCATTAAAGTTTACCACCATTCTAAAAGGTCCTTCATTCTCATTTATTTAGAAGTCATGCCATTATAGTTTACCACCATTCTAAAAGAAGTATCTTTATTTCTCTAAAAAAAGAAATACCTTTAAATTCATCCATAAAATTATTGAGTTCACCCACGTTGAAACACGTCGACTGCATTGAATTAAATGATGGAGATTGTTTATCATTCCAATCTTTCATGAGATCGATCTTTAGATCATGGGTGTATTATCAGATGGTCGATTTTTTATTTCATGTGGTATACACCCATAAAAGTGACCTTAAAATCAATTTTAAGCATGCACGTGATGTTAAGGTCACTTTTCTGAGATGTGTGTCACGTGAAATAAAACACTGATCGTCTGATGGTATGCCGATAATCTCAAGAACCATTGTGTGAAATATCAGAAAAATATTTGATGGGTCTTGAATCATTTATCCTCCTAATATTTCACACGATGGATCTTGAGATTATCGGCGTCCCATCAGACGAACACTTTCAAAAATAGCCATAATGAACCTAGCCCATATCGCAATCAGGTCCATACATACTTCTCCGAAGAGAAACTGAGAAACTTTGCAAGTATGTAATCCCAGTAAAAGTAACAAGTCGAAATTTGTCGTAACGAAGTAAAAAAGATGGTGAATTAGGCCTTTCAATTCAAATGTGTAATCAAGGTTGTGTCATATCGCACCAAACACCAAATAATAAATAAGTTGAAATTATGTAGCATTAAAAACATAAGAGCAATAAACCTGACAGAAATGGCAATACTAGTTTTGCATATCCCATATGATTGCTGAAAATGATATTAAGCTATATTGCACAGACCCTGGTTAACATTTGGTACTAATCCTTTGTTGAGGGTAACTGGTTAGGCCGCGCTCAGTCCAACCTTTTTAGGGTCAAACGTCAAAAGGGGTAAATGATTCAAGACCCATCATATGTTTTTATGATATTTCACAAGATGGATCTTGAGATTATCGGCGTACCATCAAACGATTAGTGTTATATTTCACGTGACACATCTTAGAAAAGTGACCTTAACATCACGCGCAATCTTAAAATTAATTTTAAGGTCACTTTTATGGGTGTGTACCACATGAAATAAAAAATCGACCGTCTGATGGTACACCGATGATCTAAAGATCGATCTCATAAAATATTGGGCCGATAAACAATCTCCATCATCTGATTCAATGCAGTTGATGTATTTCAGCGTGGGTGAACTCAAAAGTTTTGTGGGTGGATTTAAAGGTACTCCTTTTAGAATGGTGGCAAACTATAATGGCATGACTTGTAAATAAGGTGAATGAAGGGTGGTAACCTTTAATGGCATGACTTGTAAATATAAATGAATGAAGGGTCTTTTAGAATGGTGGTATTTTTAGAATATTAGTTTCATTAAGGGCAAAATAGTCCTTTCGTCCATAAACTCATGGCTAGTTAATGGCAAGGGGTATATAAAACAAAAATACAAAAATAAGGGCTACAGAATAAATATCTATAATTCAGAGGGTTTGATGCAATATCAACATATCTCAAAGGGGGTATATGCAAAAAAACTCAAAAATAAAATCAAATCATTGTAAAATTTTAAAAATAAAATTTTTCATGAGTTATTTTATTTAGAAGCCCATGTAAAGTAAAAAAGAATAAATCATTTTCCTAAATTTTGTTAAATAAGACTGTAGAGTGTGCATTGAAAAAGCTAGTTAAAATAAAGAATGATAACTAAAAAGATATTTAGGTATTCAAATTTGGCCATCCCTTATGGAGATGCTACTTAAGTCCAACTTCAATCAATCATTTATAATATTCTAGGGTGGTTAAAAGTTGCTTCGCACATTGATATTTGATGTGGCCCCTAACGCTCCATTAATTCTTGGATTCTTTGCATGGGACCTCACTCGTAAATATAAATCTTATACGGCTCCGTTGAAAGAGTGACTGCCACTACTTTCCTCGACTATGGATTCATGACTTTGGCTAAAAGGGCCTCCAACTACCTTCACAGGTTTAGCCGGTGACTGTTGAGGTGAATCAATTCTTGAATTACTTATATCACTACATGGAGAACACACTCAACCATGGTTCAAAATATAAGCCAATATGAATTAATTTCAAACAGGCCTGAAATGATATGATGAAAATATCGGTCAAATATATGAGACTGTAAATTATCAGTTGATGGTTTGCAATTTGCAATATTTTTTTTATTTAAAAAATAAAAATAAAAACAAAAAATTGGGACCGAAATTTCGGTGAAGCTCCAAATTATTTGCCGAAATTTCAGCCATAATTTAAAAAATTCGGCCAAATTATCAGTTTCGGCTAGGCTCAAAACCGATATTGAAACCAAAATTTTGATCCTTGCCCTCAACCATGATTTTAAATCTTGGAAACCCGAGGCGTATGATTAGATCTGAAAAGCGAGACGCATATAGACTGGTCATAGATACGTGTGGGCTTTAATATTGACTCGGATGGTAGATACTATTTTGGGAATCACCAAAGGAAAGACAAATACTTTAGGGCCTTATACATTGTGGAACCACCTTCTAGGCCATCCGATATCGATCCATATTTCAAGCTATTTTTTTCACACCAACCAATGGCTTTTAGATCATGGTCTTTAAATTAGATGGCTTAGATGATCTTCATATTGCACAGGTCCCTACAAGGGACATACTCTGAGGAGAGTCATTTAAACAACAAGATGGTGTTAAAATGTTCATACACCATTAATGGATTAGGATAGGAGTAATCCACACCGTCAAAGTAAAAGGGCAATGAGCCCAAAAACATATTTTATTAGAGGTTTGAACCATATGATATTATGATCTGTGGATTCTAATAGTAGTTGTTGTTCATAGTTTTAACGACTGAAGTCAAAGTTCACCAATCCGATGATTCACATTCACTTATGGGCATGATTACTTGGCTAACACATGTTTTAATGATTTGATTAACCTCAAATGTTTGCCAAATAACATAACAAAAACCACACTTTAATTCCTATAAAATAAACTAAAAACAAGATTTTTGGTGTTTAAATGTCAGTGACCCATTATCCCCTCTTCTCCCTAACTTTGTGGGTTATTTTGGGATATCTTTATTTACAATCCCAATATTTTTTTCTCATCTCACCTTGAGTTTAGGGTTTAAGTTTTAGGGTGTTTAGGGCTTTGAGTTTCAGGTGTTAAAAAGTCAAAACTGTTGATTGCTTTGAATAAACCCAAGGAGATATTCTTCTCTGCACTATATTCTTGAGATCATGAGCCAACTATTGGATGGTTAGATGTTAATCCATGAGGCATATATTTCAAAATGTCAATATGATTATGGGCGTATGTAATTCTCAAATTACTTTTTAAAATGCGCGGCATGTGGTATGAAAATTTGACCATTTGATGGTAGGTCATGTTCTCAACATTTGAAGATTGAGACTAAAAACGATAGGGTTAATGGCTGCTAAGCGACATTTAAACACTAAAGTAATATTTATATGATCTTACATCATTAAAATTAGACCTTTTATATTGAAGTGTGATTTGTTATTACGCCATGGGGAAAACATTATGATCACTCTAAATTGTTCAAAATGACAATCTATGGAACATACTGCAGCTCAAAGAAATATGTATAAGTGGATGTGAATCATCCCATTTATGAACTTTAATATCAACAAAGTTTAAAATTAAAAACAATGATTAATAATATAGTCTACAAATCGGGAGGTTTAAATCTCCCTAAAACACTTTTTTGTGCTAGTTGTACTTCAATTTATGATGTCTCACTTTGATCATACGGATCACCCATATCTCAGACTATTGATGTTATAGGATCATTTAAATAACATTTTAGTTTTTAAAAGACGGCCAAAAATGTGGATCCCAAAACGATATCCGTTGTCTGATTGAGAACGCCAACAAACCTGAGTTGAGAAGAAAGAATATCCGGTTGTAAATAAAGGTAATCCTTATTTTTAATGGCTATAAATCCCTAAACCCCACACAAGTCCCTATCTTCTTCTCTAAACACGACCCAGAAAGCCACATGGCGTCTCCACATCAAGAACACCTACGATTTCCGCCATTAATAACGTTAAATTTGATGCCTCATTTACTGGTAAAGCATTAATTTCCTCTCTTTATGGTTGTTCTCTCTTCTTGTCAGGGGTTGGAGACTTTTATTGCTCTGATCTGAAATTCTTATAATTTTTCCATCATCACTGTGCGGTTTGTATTTTAGGGTTTTTGAATGCTCCAGACGCTGGAATAATTATTACGATTTTTTTAAATTTATGTAGAAGGAATGGTTTCCATCCAGTGTAGATGAAATTAGGGGTTTTTTCGATGTGTTTGGTAGTTTCGGTTGACGGTGAAGTCTTTTCTTTGCGTTTTGGACGTTTTTGAATGGGAATTTAGAGGGTTATTGTGTAGCAGAAACAGCTAAGGTTTCTTTTCCAGGTATTAAATATGTTATGAGGCGGCTGATGTTGTTAGAATTTTAGCATTTCCTTTGCAAAATTTGAGGAAATTAGGTTACTTTAAAAAAAAAAAAAAAAGGGTTTCTTTCTTAGATTATGGAATTGTTGTTAGCTGAATTGCATAGTTCACTCTAAAACAAACTGCAATTTTGCAAAACCATTCGCTAATTTTTGTTATAATCCTATATATTCCACTACGATACGTACCGTGCTGAGAATTATGTAGAGTGAACCGATAAAATATCTGGCAACTATTTTTCTATATTCTGGAAGTTTTTAGCTGTGCTTTTCGGTGGTTATGAAAGGTAAGCAATTAGATTTCGAGGGATTATGTATGTGTAGAGGATGTTTCCATTTAAGGAAATTAGGGTTTCTTTACAAGAGACACCATTTCCAAAAGTCTTAGATAATTTTGGCTTCTTTTTATTTTGAAATTCCAAGAAACTTAAAAAAGCCCCAATTTTTGTGAATTCTGGAAGTTTTTAGTTGTGTTTGTTTTAGTGTTTTGAAAGGTGTGCTGTTAGATTTTTAGGGATTTATGTATGTGGAGAGGATTTATTAGGGTTTCTTCACAAGTGAGGCCATTGCGAAACAGCCTAGATAACCTTTGTCTTTTCTCTTTTAAAGTTGAAGGTTTGAGATTTATATATTAAAATGGAATGACCATCCTTAGGGTCATATACTCATATTCCTCTTTCGAAAAAGGGAGTACACACCAATTTAGCTGCAAGATTCTGTGAAAAAAATTATTTCACAGATCTTGTGCCCAAATAATTTACTTTTCCAGCTTCATATTCTTTGAGTCAAATTTTTCAATAGAATAGGCTGCTAATAGTCCGCTAAATAATTTAAGATAATTTTACCCTTCTTAGGAATTAGAGTATCTTCCATAGTTGCAGGAAACCAATTTGTCCTTTGAAATCCCCACATTTCTTATTTTTCTGTTTCCCACATTTCTTCTCACATTATGGGTAATTACTGTAAAATGAGTCATTTATAATATCCATCATACATCATTATCCATATTCAATTGTTTGATCTAATCACTATTTTTTATTTCTTACATTGGATGCGCTTGGTTGTCTTTTGATATATTTTTTTTAAAGATGTAATTGTTACATATCTAGGCTTTTTATTTATTGAAAGAAAATATATCTAACACTTTTTTATGGTTCAGAGGATTCTTTCCTCATATTAAGGAAACTAAGCTTTGTTCCCAATGTTCTTTGCCAGGTATGGGATCTAGAGAAATCAAGTCACCGGAAGACTTGCCTAATAAACTTCCGAGGTCAGGTGAAAATTCGGACTCGTTCCAGAGAAAGAAGCTTGGGATTTATTTTGCGGAAAGTGATGACAGACGTACGGCACTTGGTGGTGGGTATGTAGGTGGAACAACACCAGTTAACATTCGAGGAAAGCCGATCACCGATCTTTCAAAGACCGGGGGTTGGGTGGCCGCCTTCTTCATTTTTGGTACGGAGAAGCCTTTTTTGTGATATGATATTATTATTTTTAATAAGTAGCAAATTATTAAGGTTTATAAAACACATGTGATGGTTACAGTCAATAATTTGGGTGCATTACAGAGATTAAGGATGAATACTTTCTGGATCTGGACAACAGATATCTTGATGTTCGTGAACTTCCAATTTGTTGCTATAACCATCCCCTGTATTTTCATTTTGGGTAAAAGATAGTCTGGTACCATGGACCAGGTAACTTACATGGTCCCACACTAATTTGCAGCCACGTGGCACTCAATCTCATGATTGGGTGTCATGGATAGGAGCGGCTCGATGATCATAATTATTTTGTGAAAAAAATAAAAATAAAAAAAATAAAAAACTGCATAGTCAATGGTGCCAACCGTGGTGAGAAATGAACAGTAAAACCAAATGTCATTTTACGTGCAATTGACTCTTTGACTGCAAGGTTTTATATTGTTTTTGTTAATTTTTTTCACAAAATAATTGTGACCATCGAGCCACTCCTACCCATAGAATCCGATCATCCAATTGGGTGCCACATGGCTGCAAATTAATGTGGGACCAAGTAAATTACCTGCTTTTTGGTACCAGGCTACCTTTACCCCTTCATTTTTACCTAAAAAATGGACATCAATATCCTGGGAGAGTGTTCCAGCCAAGATGTCTCGGACCGCCTTCTTTGGATGCCATGTGGCACCTCTCACACGATTGGGTGCCATGTGGCACCTCTCACACTATTGGGTGCCACATGACGAAGAGCTCTTGTACATAGCCATTGAAAAATATGAAAGAAGTACAGCGAAAAAAACAGCAATGGTGTCAACCACACCGTTGACCGCTGCGTTTTTTTTTTTTTTTTTTTCCCTTTTTTTAAAAATTTTCAATGGTTATAATTAAGATTTAGGACCTTCACGTGGCACCTAAAATCATGGTCGTCCAAGAAAACCTTTATTCTAAAAAAATTTGGATTTTTTGAGAACATATGCTTTTTTACAATTTATCAATTCCATACTCTCTAGGTAATAAAATAGGAAATGTGCAAAAAGATTACATTAAGGAGCATGAAAAAATATCTCAACCAAAGACTGAATCTTCACTGGCTCTTCACTATTGTTATTATTTTGTTTCTGGGGCCTAATCTGATTACCATCGCTTCGGTGGTCATTTAGAAAATGTTTGATTTTGTAGGCTATCCAGTTTTTCGTTCACCTCCTGTATGAATTATTTTAATGAATAACGACAGTCGATGGTTATAAACCCTCTGACCGATGGACTTGTTTGCTGACTGTTTCTCATAAACTTTTCACGATTAAAACGTAGATTATTTGTCTTACGGTTATGAATTTCCGATTGGTACAATTTCGAGGTATGCCCCACTCATTAGGGGCTTCATTTGGCAATTTGGATCAATCAACATCTGCTTGAATCCAGCAATTTATAGAGTTGCTACTGTTAACTAATAATTCATAGCAATAGCATGTTGTCCCCTACTCCCTTTTTCTCTCTCCCTCCTTCCCTCCCTTCACACCCACACAATTTTTAGTTTTTAAAGGAATTTCGGATTTTGGTTGCGAGTATTCTGTTACTTGTTTAGGTAATGAGATGGCGGAGAGAATGGCATACTTCGGGCTTTCGGTCAATATGGTAGTTTTCATGTTCTATGTTATGCATCGACCCTTTACCAGTTCAGCGAATGCGGTGAACACCTTCTTGGGGATATCACAAGCGTCATCGGTGCTGGGCGGTTTTATTGCCGATGCTTATCTTGGTAGATACTGGACCATAGCGATATTTACAACAATCTACCTCATTGTAAGATCTAAATGCTAAAGATACTCTATCTTTTGTCATCCATCAATCTATGATTTTATATCATCAGTTATGAGATACCTATCTATATACTTGTATACAATATCATCCGGTATGTTGTATTGACCAATATAATCAGTTATGAAATATGTATCTACATGCTTGCATACAGTATCATTTGTTATGTTGCATTGGCCAATATTATTGCTTATAATTAAGTCAAGTGGTGTCTCACTGTTCTTATTTTTGTACGTTAACTTGGGAGATATTAGGATAAATTTTTTTATATGATTAAGTGTAGAGTTCCTTATCAAAAGTCTAAAATTCTTAAGTCTACTTTATCATCTTTTATTTGATTAAGATAGAGTTTTTTATATGATATAATGAAAAAAATTGCGAAAAAAAATAAAGTTAATGAAAAAAACTAGGTTAGCTTCTTAAGGTAGGTTTTTTTTTACAAGTCTGTCTTCCCCAATACAAATGTCTTGCAATATTCTATAAAAAGGATATTATTGTTTCATTTTTTGCTGCATTTTGAATGGGTAGTTTAGGTATACTCCACGACCATCCAATCAGATGCTTTTAGTGGGTAGTTTAGTTATTTTATTTATTTATAATAAGGATTTTCTTTGGAGTTGACATTAAACCTCCTTATCTAAAGAAACTTTTATTATGATAAATTCCATTATGATTATGAATAGTAAAAGAAAATAGAGATTCTTCTTCTTCACCAAGATGGGTTTGGTCTGTAGGCAATGGTTTTTCTTGATATTTTCTCTAGTTTTCTTCTCTAGTTAAGTAGTTTTTTTTTTGAAAATTCTTATTGATGAAAATTTGAATATCTTTATTTTTCTGAAGGAGAAGAGCCTTTCTGTAGATATAAAGTTTATCATGCTGAAAATTAAATTAACCTTGTTTGGATCCATCCTCCTTTCAAACCCTAGAATAGAATCGAAAAGAGATGCCCTCATAGGATGTCGTTTGATGCCCTGGACTAGAATCTGCTTCCAAGTTTAGAAGGAACTGCATTACTGGATTGGAACACTAATTGAATTTGGGCATAATTATTATAAATAGATTCTCTAATTTCTTCCATAATCAGCACTTTTTTTTGTATAATATATTGTTCATAAATAGAACTTCTAATCTCAGCCATAATTTAGAGTTTGGTCCTACATCACACTTTCTACATTATTGAGTCACATACAATATTGAAATTCTTACTGTAACTTCACTTTCTATGTTGTTAGCACTTATTTTCCAATTTCAATTTAAATGCTTGCAAAGTTATGAATAGTTTATTGGTGGCAATTGCATTATGATATTTTATTCTTCAGGGCCTGGCAGGAATAACCTTAAGTGCCACCATGAGTATCTTTGTGCCAAGTCAAGATCACTGTAACCAGTTGTCCCTTCTTCTGGGCAGTTGTGAGCAGGCAAAGCCTTGGCAGATGGTATACTTGTATGTTGTCCTATATATAACAGCTTTGGGAGCTGCCGGTATAAGGCCTTGTGTTTCATCATTTGGAGCTGATCAGTTTGATGAAAGGAGTAAAGATTACAGAACTGTCTTGGATAGGTTTTTCAACTTCTTTTATCTTTCCGTCACTATTGGCGCGATTGTGGCCTTCACTATGGTAGTATATATTCAAATGGAACATGGTTGGGGATTAGCCTTTGGTTCATTGGCCATAGCCATGGGCATTTCAAATATTGTGTTCTTTGTTGGCACACCTTTATATAGACACAGGTTGCCAGGAGGCAGTCCTCTGACACGTGTTGCCCAAGTATTGGTTGCTGCTTTTCGGAAAAGAAATGCGTCTTTCTCTAGTGGTGAGTTTGTGGGCTTGTATGAGCTTCCAGGCAAGCGGTCCGCTATCAAGGGAAGTGGGAAGATACTACACACTGATGATTTTAGGTACTTGAGTTTTCACTTATTTAATTGTCTTTATAGTGAGTTCGTATTAGGGTATCTGGCCAATTTCCAGAAGGCGGCACCTGGCACTCAGGTCAATCTCTTTGCCAAATGGTCAAGTCTCGGGAAGTGCCCAGTTATTTATGAGCACACAAGTCAGTGAAAATACACCTCTGACCTTTCACTGATGTGGTGTTCAACAGTACACGCTAATTTCCCAACGCTGGCGTTGGGAGATCGACCTGAGTGCTGCTGTTGGCACTCGGGTTAGGTACCTAACACCATGGTATCAAAATTCGGACAATACCTATATGTATTGACGATACGTATCGGTTTCTCCGAGAACTGATAAGGGCCAGTAACGGTCGATACCGATACGTATCGGCAATACGTGTCAGTTTCGCCAAGAATCGATATGAGCCAATATTGGCGGATTCAACTTTTTTTTATTTTTATTTTTTCAAGAAAATAATATTAGAGTTTCGGTATCGGTGATACCGTATCAGTATCGGCCAATATGTGTCAGTCTTTTGGACCAATACCCGATACAGATCCTGATATTGCTTTCCCAACTAATAACCTAACTTCTTGAGGACTTGATTCATTAGTTTTCATCTTGTAGTTCATTCTTGATAATAACTCTATTGGTAAATCATATCTCCCGTTTTAATTACAGGTGCTTGGACAAGGCTGCTCTACGACTGAGACAAGACGGTACAGATCCAAATCCATGGAGACTCTGCACTGTTACCCAAGTAGAAGAGGTCAAAATACTATTGACACTTATTCCAATACCCACCTGCACAATAATGCTCAGTCTAATCTTGACAGAATATCTGACTCTATCAGTCCAACAAGCATATACCTTGAACACCTACATGGGTCGCCTCAAACTCCCCGTCACTTGCATGCCCGTCTTCCCCGGCCTCAGCATATTTCTCATCTTAGCACTCTACTATTCTGTATTTGCCCCTCTTTTCCGCCGTATCACTGGTCACCCTCACGGAGCCTCTCAGCTCCAAAGGGTCGGCATTGGTTTGGCAGTTTCAATTCTGTCGGTCGGATGGGCTGGGATTTTCGAGAGGTACAGAAGGAACTACGCAATTGAACACGGTTATGAGTTTAATTTCTTAACTGCCATGCCTGAGTTATCTGCATACTGGTTGTTGATCCAGTACTGCCTCATTGGCATAGCCGAAGTGTTTTGCATTGTGGGTCTCCTAGAATTTCTGTACGAGGAGGCTCCGGATGCTATGAGAAGTGTGGGTTCTGCATATGCTGCTGTAGCTGGTGGTTTGGGTTGTTTCGCAGCAACTATATTGAACAACATTGTGACATCAGTTACTGGAAATGAGGCTGAAGGGCATCCCTCATGGTTGTCGCAGAACATAAATACTGGGAGATTTGACTACTTATACTGGTTACTTGCTGGTTTAGGTGTGATCAATTTTTGCGCTTTTCTATTTTTTGCGCGCAGGTATAAATACAGGGACCGCCCTGTGTTGGATATTGAACAGATCAGAATGAACATGGCCATCAGTCCCGGTGGAGCTATTTAGGATATTGGATCTGTAGCAAATAATGAATCCAGTTTGTTTTCATAGATTTGTGCTGTGAGATAGAGTGCGGGTGTAAATGGGTATAAGAACTCGGTTGAGAGGGACGGGTTTCTTCAATGTTAAAGCAAGGTTAAATGCCGGAATTCATCGGGAATGATCAGGTCCATCTGGTTGAACTTGATTTCTTATTCAACCAGACTTGCAGCCATTGAATAGAAGAGAATCTTGACTTCCACAGTTTCAATTTTTATAGGATGATATGCAGTGAAGATTCCCCCAGCCAGTGGTTGTAAAACTGGTTGAACACAAGTACACAATATCCCGTTCAAGCAGGTGGACCTGCTCCTTGCTCGGGAATTCATAAGCCACACTTCTTGCTTTCCTGAGGATACCATTTAATAATTGGCAGCCGTCTAGGTGGTGAATCTTATTTGATCTGCTGAGGATCGTTTTTCCTCAAAACTGATTATTTTCGGTAATAATTTGCTAGTTTCCCCATTGATTTATGGTGAGCGTTTTGAAGAGTTTTATTAGGTTTAAATTTAGGGTTTTTTGCATATACCCCCTCGTGTTATGCTAATATTGTAAGAAACCTGAGTTATGAGTATTTATTACTATGATCCACTACTTTTGTGTTTACTGTTACATACTAACCCGCATACGTTAACTAGTAGTGAGTTTATGGAATATTTAGATAATGAAACGATGTTTAAAAATACCACCATTCTAAAAGGCTCTTTATTCATCTATATTTACAAGTTATGCCATTAAAGTTTATCACCATTCTAAAAGGCCCTTCATTCACCTTTATTTATAAATCATGCCATTATAATTTACCACTATTCTAAAAGGAGTACCTTTAAATCCACCCACAAAATCTTTGAGTTCACCCATGTTGAAACACATCGACTGTATTGAATCAAACGATGGAGATTTTTTATCGTCCCAATATTTCATGAGATCGATCTTTAGATCATAGGTGTACCATCAGACGGTCGACTTTTTATTTCATGTGGTACACACCCCTAAAAGTGACTTTAATATCAACTTTAAGCATGTGCGTGATGTTAAGGTAACTTTTTTGAGATGTATGTCACGTGAAATAAAATACTGATCGTATGATGGTACGATCATGATCTCATGATCCATCATGTGAAAGATTGGGAGGATAAATGATTTCCATCGTTCGATTCAATTCAATCAACGTGTTTTAGCGTGGGTGAACTTAAAGATTCAGTGGGTGGATTTAAAGGTACTCTTCTAAAAGGCCTTTCATTTGCCCATGAGATTCAAGACTCATCAGATGGGTGATTCTTCTATTAAAGCATGCCAACGTTTGGATGAATACTCAACCAATGGAGGATTTGTGGCAAACGATGCAATTATTTTTGAAAAGAAAACCTTCAATCTACGTGTTCCACTCAAAATACTCGTCCCTTCAATTTCCTATATGATTCAAGACCCATTTTTAGGAATTAGATTGCCTAATCGCGTCTGTTTTCATCCACCGAATTTTTGAATTCACCCACACTAAAATACATTGATTGCATTGAATAAGATGATGGAGATCCTTTAGGCATATCATTAGACGATCAATGTTTTATTTCGTGGCACGCATCTCAGAAAAGTGACCTTAACATCGCGTATACGATTAAAATTAATTTTAAGGTCATTTTTTTGGGTGTGTACCACATTAAATAAAAAATCAGCCATCTGATGGTGCCACCATGATCTCAAGATCTATCGTGTGAAAGCTTGGGACGATAAACAATCTCTATCGTCCAATTCAGTGCAATCAATTGTCTGATGGTGCCACCATGATCTCAAGATCCATTGTGTGAATGGTTGGGACGATAAATGACCTCCATCGTCCAATTCAATGCAGTCAACTGTCTGATGGTGGCACTATGATCTCAAGATACATTGTGTGAAAGGTTGGGACGATAAATGATCTCCATCATCCGATTCAATGCAGTCAACTGTCTAATAGTGCCACCGTGATCTCAAGATCCATCGTGTGAAAGGTTGGGATGATAAACGATCTCCATCGTCCGATTCAATGCAGTCAATGTTTTTTAGCGTGGGTGAACTCAAATATTTGGTGGGTGGATTTAAAACTATTCTTTTTTGTAAGTGGAGGGGTGGATTTAAAATTACTCTTACCACGTGTAGAGGGTGACAATTTAGTAATTTAATTTTAAAGAGGATAAATATGGTATTTAGGCTATTATTTAACGGCTAATTAACCATTTGAAATAGCATCAGTTAAAGAGGGTGTTTTATAAACACCAAAATGCTAACTCCGGGGGTTTAAAGCAAATAGCTATAATTGGGGGGGTTATTTGTAATATCAACATAACTCAGGGGGGTATTTGCAAAAAACTCTTAAATTTATAAGTAGCTATTTAGTAGACAGGTGGTGTATGGGTCACCAAAATTGTACAAGATCTTCTTTACCTATCTTAGTTTTGTTATATTTATTATTAATATAATAAATATTTTTTTAAATTTAAAAAAAATAAAACTTTATTTTGATTTCTTAGTTTTGTGGGTTGGGTTTTATGTAATAAATGTTCTCAAGTTTTGTATGCAAATAAATAGTCTCACATTGATAAATATTAAAAGTGTCCATGTTATATATATTATCTTACACCTATTATTGTTTGACAATAAAAGGAGAAGAGTCTATCTAGCGGTGAGTAGTCGTGCATGCGTGTACGTGACGATTGACGTTTAGGCGTATTGGCATTTTAGGTGCACGCACTGTAAAGAGAGGTTTGACTTTTTGATCATGTAGATCCAACAGTTAGATTATTCATGGGCTAGGTCGGGCTTAGTGGGCCACTAAACATTGGGTCAATTCAATTCTATTTGGCCATGTGTGTGCGTGGTGATTGATGTTTAGGCGCACACACTTTGCATTTCACACGTGTGCATTGTTGCAAGCAGAAGTTTGACTTTTTGATCATGTAAATCAACGGTCAAATTATTCATGGGCAGGGTCGGGCCTAATGTGCCATTAAACATTGGGTCAATTCAATTCTATTGGGCCAAACGGATTGGTCAAAATTTTGACCGTTAGACATAATCGTCTCATAACTGCTTATAAAAGTCTGCAATTGTTTGAATTTGAATTTGAAAAGATATAACCTTTCATACAACCGTTGGATAAAGCGGTTGAGATCTCTTAGAGATCTGAGCCGTCCAAAATATGACTGTTGGTCCAATAGTCATATTGAAAAGACACTTGAGATCTATATAAGGAGATCTTTGGATAGAATTTCACACTTTGAAATCCATCGAAATCCTTACATATAATTTGAGAATTTCTTTTGCTTTTTTCTTTTGTTGGTACTTCATTAGATTGAGTTTTCTTGGGCGATCCTTACTGTTGCAAAGTAATGGATCGCATCTAAGAAATTGGGCTCGTTGTATCTTGAAAATGTCTTGCTTGGAACCCTTTTACAAACTCGAGAATTTACTCGAGTAGGGAGCAAATAGCGTTTTAAAAATAACGATTATGTGTCTTGAGTATAATTTCTTTTGCTGATGTCATCATTTTCAGATTTCTGTTCCTAATATCTTCTAATAATTTTAAAACACTATTTTATATTATCATGGCTTAAAATATGAAAGTGATGATTCATGAGTTCGTCAAATTGGAGTGATTCAATGGCAACAATTTTAGAAGATTGTAACAAAAGATACATTTCGTATTGACGATTATGAAAGTTGTTTATGTTCTAACCACTTCAAAACTCGTAGAGCTAAAGATTCTGATGGAGAATCTCTTGTCAATGTTTGTAATCATCAGAAATTGGAGCAAAATGATTATATCTGTAAATGGCACATTCTCAATTTGTTGGCAAATTCACTCTTCGATGTGCACCAGAGCATGTCGTCTGTAATAGAACTTTGGAAGGTGCTGGAGACAAAGTACAAAATAAAAGATGCCAGTACAAAAGTTTCATTATAAGTCAGTATTTAGATTACAAAATGACTGATAATAAACTGATTCTCGATCAAGTTCATGAGATTCAATATATTATTGGCCAAATTAATCAAGAGGGCATAAAAATGGATCTCATCTTTCACAATTATGCAGTTATCCACAAATTGCCTACCTCATGGAAGGATTACAGAAACACTCTCAAACATTAAAAGAAAGAACTTTCGTTTGAAGAGTTGTGCCACCATCTTTGAGTTGAAGACGAACTTCGTGTTCGCGACAAGAAAGACGAGCAATCTCAATTAATTTCAAAGGCTCATATGATGGAAGTTAACACATCAAAATCACATGAAAAACGGAAAGACAACTTCAATTCTGATAAAGTTAACAAGAAAAATAAGAACCAATGTTATTCGGGTCAGAAGAAAAAGGGCAATTTTTATCACTGTGATAAATCCGATCACTTAAAAAATATTGCAGGCTTTTGAAGAGGGAAAAAGAATCTCAAGCTAATGTGACTGAAGAAAAGTTCGTAGCCATGATTTCTGAAATCAATATGGTTGAAAGCAAAAAAGATTGGTGGATCAATTTTGTTGCACTAGGCATGTTTCTAACTGCAGATTTTTTTTTTGCCAACTATGTGAAGGACACAAACGGACAAAAATTCTTCATTGGGAACGCTTTAATTGCAGAGGTCAAGGGTTCAGGAAAAATCAATCTCAAATTGACTTATGATAAAACCTTTACTTTGACCGATATATCTTATGTTTATGAGATTTGTAAGAATCTGATTTCAACCAGTTTACTCAATAAACACGATTTCAAGTTACTGTTTAAATCAGATAAATTTGTAATCTAAGGGTAGTGTATTTGTGGGGAAAAGATATATTTGTAATGGAATGTTCAAAGTGAATGTAATTAATGAAATGACTTCTTCTATTTATATTGTTAATTCTCTTTCATTTTGGTGTGGTAGTAGGGCATGTGAATGTTAATCGTTTAAATTTTATGATAGAATTAAGATTAATTTTTACATGCGAGAAAACTATTCATGAAAAATGTAGAATTTGTGTTCAAATTAAAATCACTAAAAAACCTTTTAATAAAGTAGAAAAAAAATATAAGATTTTAGAACTCATTCATTTTGATATTTGTGATTTAAATAGTATTTTAACTAGAGGAGGAAAACTATATTTTATAACATTTATTAATGATTATTGTAAATATACTTATGTTTATTTGTTAAAATATAAAGATAAAGCTTTAAAAAAATTTAAAGCTTATAAAGAAGAAGTTGAAAATCAGTTAAATTTTAAAATTAAAACTTTAAAATCTGATAAAGGAGGAGAATACATTTTAAATGATTTTAGTAAATTTGGTGAAAATGTGGGGGTCATACATCTTACGATTGCACCTTACATTCCTCAACAAAAAGGTTCAATAGAAAGAAAAAATCAAACTTTAATAGAAATGGTAAATGCTATGCTTTTAAATTCTGGTTTAAATTTAAATTTATGAGATAAAGCAGTTCTCATTGCTTGTCATATTTTAAATAGAGTGCCACAAAACAGTTCTAATATAACTTCCTATGAGTTATAAAAGAAAAGAAAATCAAGTATTAGATTCAGTTATTACCAGATCTTAAAAGACCCAAATTAGGTAATAGAGCCATTGAATGCGTATTTATTGGATATTTATTAACCAGTAAAACCTACAGGTTTTTGGTAACTGAATCTAAGGGTGCAATTGATCGAAACAATATAATTGAAGCTAGAGATGCTGAATTTTATGAACATTAATTTTTTTTTATTCCTAGATTTAATGAAAATTTTAATAAAAAAAATTATTTATAAATTCTGAAAATATAGAAAACACGAATCTTAGAAGAAGTAAAAGAGTGCGAAAAGAAAAAAAATTTGGTTAAGATCTTTATATGTTTGTAGTAGAGGGAACAAAACCAAAATAAGTAAAGAAAATTATGCTTTCTTTTCATATTAAAAATGATCCTTTAACATTTGATGAGGTTATGAAATCGCAAGATGCTGCCTTTTGGAAGGAAATAATAAATGATGAAATATAATCTATAATGGGTAATAAAATATAAAAACTAGTTGATATTCGTAAAGGATCTAAACCTATAAGTTGTAAATAAATTTTCAAACAAAACTAAAAGCTGATGGAACTATAGATAAGTTTAAGGCCCGATTGGTAGCAAAGAATTTAGACAAAAAAAAGGTATTGACTTTTTTTATACTTATGAGTCAGTAGCCAGAATTTTAACTATTAGGATCTTCATAGCACTTGCTTCTATTTAGCATTTACAAATTCATCAAATGGACGTAAAAATTATATTTTTAAATGGTGAATTAGAAGAAGAAGCTTATATGGAACAACTTGAAGGTTTTGTAATGACCAGAAATGAGCATAAAATTTATAAATTAATTAAATCTCTTTATGATTTAAAACAAGCTCCTAAATAATGACATGAAAAATTTGAAAGTATTATTATTTCTAATGGTTTTAAAATTAATGAATTTGATAAATGTGTTTATAGTAAACTTTTTGTAAATAAGGGAGTTATCATATGTTTATATGTAGATGATATATTTATATTTGGTACTGATTTAGATAGTGTAATGGATGTTAAATCTTTTCTCTCTTCCAGTTTTGATATGAAAGATATAGATAATGCTGATGCCATCTTAGGAATCAAAATAATAAGAAATGATAATGAACTTACTTTAATCCAATCTCATTACATAGAGAAAATTCTCAAGAAATATAATAATTTAGATGGTAAATCTGCATCTACACCATATGATCCTAGCATTAAACTTTTTTATAATAAAGGTTAATCTGTAAATAAGTTAGAATATGCTAGAGTACTCGGTAGTTTGATGCATGCAATGCACTGTACTAGACCTAACTTACACTACGGCAAAAACGTCTATAAAAGATATAAAATAAGACTGTCTTTTTTCATCTTTAAATAAGACAGTCCGTAACCGTCTTAAAGTTACTAATAAGATGGTCACGTACTAATCGATGGGATGAAAATTAAGGACTACTAGTAAGATAGTATAGTTGGTCCTATTATCACGATGGAATACCCAACTTAAAGCAAACACTCCAAGCCTCCAACTGTCTCTCTTGCTCTTGTCTCTACCAACGAAAAAACAAAAGAAAAAAGCCCTAGCTCCATCTCCCTCCCTCCCTCCGACTGAAGTAACAAAGACGCCCTCAAAGTTATTGGTTCCAAAAATCTTATTTGCTTTTTTATCTTCCCTCCTCTTAAAAGAAAACCAATTGGTCTTCCCCTTCTTCTTGCAAAATAAACCCTAAATGTTAATTAAAGGCCCGATGAATTAACACCAAGTGATCGATCATCATCTTCAACATATTTCAACATCTTCTCTCCAACTTTCAGGCATCTGCATCATCGATCAGACAAAGCGATTATCATCTTCCTTGTGGAATTATAGGTAAACTCCAACACTCTGTTCTTCTTCATCTTCTTTCTGAGTCTTTTGTTGTGATTTTAAATATTGTTTTACTCGCAAGCGCACGAATCAGTTTGCAGATAGTGGGTGCAGAGTACGAGATCGTTCCCAAAAGGATTGGTTAGAAAATTTAAAAGAGGAAACAATAATTAATAAAAAAATTACCATAGATCTAGCACAATATTTAACTAATTTAAAGATTCTGAAAGTTTGATGGATGGGATAAATACTAAACAATAAATTGGAATTTAAACAGATACTGAAAGATAGGGATTGGGATACTAAATTCTCCCATCATAGGTTTGTCATTCATGCAATACAAATCTATGATTAAGATATGAGATTCACAAAAGATGTCTATGTGCAAGCACGGGACCCGGACACTCATGAGTTCTAAATTACAGATCTAAGATCACGGAGATGTATGCTTAACATCTCATGAGTGTATGATTAACACTCACACCTCAGATAGTATTCAGAACCCAATTTCTAGGTAAATTCCATACTACAAATCTAAGATTAAGGAGATGTATGATTAGCATCCCATGAGTGTATGATTAACACTCACACCTTAGATAGTGAAAGAATTTAACCCAGAGAAGGCAGCAATTGGATTAGAATTACCATTGCAGATCTGAAACCATAAGGTATGATTAGCTCTTAGATCTCAAATTGCAATCGGATTGTATCCATATCAATAATAACATCAGGATCATTAAAACAATCTCACATCTTAATCACTAATTTGTATTAATATAAATGAATACCTTGGATAGGGTTCATTAGATCCCCATCCTTAATGGAACTAGCCACACATGATAGAAATAAATGATAAAATAAAGACAGAAATTAAAGATGACATTAAAATACTGTAAAGAGCTTCAACAAAATCCATAAAAAAACTTTAATAAAAAACTGGTACAATCCTTCTTCACAAGTGCATAAAATGAAAAATAAAAACTAGTCTAAATCTTCAAGCTCAAAGAAAAATGAATTCTCCAAAAACTATCAGCTCTCCGGACTTAATGCCCTAGAAAAGTCAAAAGCCCTGAAGCAACCATCCAACAAAAAAAACGGAGAAGATCTCTTCCCGAATCCTCATATTTATCTTTAAAGATTTTTCTGTTTTGATTTGGATTAGTCGATTGATCAACTTAAGTGGTCGATCAATTGACCAGATTAAAACTTGAATCTTAAGCTCAAATTCTATTTGTTATGTCGATGCATCGACACAAGTGGGTCGATTGATCGATATAACCAAATTATCCGAGGTCAATATGTTCTTTGCTTCACTGCTCAAGTGTATGTTGACTTTGCATTCGTTTATGCTCCTTATTGCATCTAATGACCAATTTTATTTGAAACTAATAAAACTTCACAAGTCTCATTAGATAGCTTTCATCGGATGACTAAATGTAGGTCTTTAAAGGTGACATATCATCATATTTTACTACTCATCACACCCCCAAACCTACACTTTACTAGTCCTCGAGCAAAGGAGAAAATAAACAAACTGATAAATAAACTATCAATCTAAGAAAAGTAAATAATGCCACTTTTGTAGGGAGCACGATTGTATTTAACGTATGCAACAAGCCTTTAAACCATTAGGTGATCCCTGGTGGAAGAGTTTTGTCTCCTAAGGGTTTCTAATGAAGTTACCCACAAACTTCAAATCATTTTCTATAATTGATCCTTATGGAATTTGTTAATTGTATCCATCATGTAATTTCTCATTATTAAATATACATGCCATGTCATTTTCATTGATAATTAGTTAAGTCAGCCCAATGCTTTTATAAACTGAAGTTCAGGGACTTGATAGGCCAACAAGCCTGGTGTTCTAACTCAACAAGTAGGTGACAACCTTTACTAAAGATAATCCTATATGGGGACATTCCAATGGGAGCCTTGAATGCTGTTCGATAAGCCCATAGTGCGTCATTCAATTTTAATGGCCAATCCTTATGGTTAGGCTTTATCGTTTTCTCTAAGATGCGTTTTATTTCTCGATTTGGAACTTTAACTTGTCCACTCGTTTGAGGATGATATGGTGTAGCCACTTTATGTGTGATACTATACTTTTTCATTAATTGAGTAAAAACTTTGTTACAAAAATGCTTTCCACCATCACTAATAATAACGCATGGAGTACCAAATCTCGAGAATACCTTATTCTTAAGAAATTTAACAACCACCTTGTGCTCGTTCGTCTTGCAGGCCATTGCCTCAACCCATTTTGAAACATAATATACTACAACGAGGATGTATAGATTTTCAAAAGAATTCGGGAATATACCATGAAATCTATTCCCCATACATCAAACACGTCAACTTCAAGAATTGAGTTTAAGGGCATCATATTTCTCTTTGAAATCCTTCCTAACATTTGATAGTTATGACATGACATGCAGTGTTGGTGACAATCTTTGAAAATTGTCGGCCAATAGAATCCACATTGGAGGACCTTTGTAGCAGTCTTTCGTGAGTTGAAGTGTCCTCCACAAGACAACTCATGACAGAATGAAATAATTTTTGACCGCTCAGATTCTGGAATGCACCTTCTGATGATTTGATCGGCACAATATTTGAACAAGTATGGATCCTCAAAAAAAAAATGCTTCGCTCGTGCCAGAAAAATAGCTTTCTCATTCTTATTCTAATGCCGTGGTATTTGATCTGTCACTAAATAGTTAATCAGGTCCACATACCATGGGGACTATTCAATGATGAACAATTATTCATAAGGAAATTTTTTCAAAATCGGGATCAGATCGTCAGATTTTTCGATAATAATTCGAGATAAATGGTCAGTAACCACATTTTCAGATCCCTTTTTATCTTTAATTTCCAGATCAAAGTCTTGCAAAAGTAAAATCCACCTGATCAGATGAGCTTTGGCATCTTTCTTCACAAAGAGATAGCGAAGAGCCACATGATCAGTAAACACCACAACCTTTGATCCCAACAAATAGGATCAAAATTTATCTAGCGCGAAGACTACTGCTAGGAGTTCTTTTTCTGTGGTGGAATAATTCAACTATGCATCATTCAACGTGTAACTTCTATAGTAAATTACGTGCGGGATTTTCTCCACCCTTTGTCCTAATATTACTCCTGCATAATCAGATGCATCACACATTATCTCAAACAGTAAATTCCAATCCGAAGATTTGATTATTGGAGCTTGAACAAGTTCAGCTTTAATTGCCTCGAAAGCTTTCAGACACTTCTCATCAAAGCGGAATGGGACATCTTTGCCGAGTAAGCTACATAGAGGCCTTGCAAGCTTACTGAAGTCTTTGATAAATTGTCGGTAAAAATCGGCATGCCCAAGGAAAGATCTGATCTCCCTGACTGTTCTTGGTGGTGAAAGATTTGAAATCAAATCTGCTTTCGCCTTATCCACCTCAATGCCCCTGAATGAAATTATGTGTCCAAGGACTATGCCACTTTGTACCATGAAATGAAATTTCTCTCAATTCAAAATAAGATTCTTTTCCTAACATCGTGCAAGAATTAGAGATAGGTATTGCAGACAGTTACTAAAGCTGTCCTGTAAATTGAAAAGTCATCCATGAAGACTTCCAAAAATCTCTCCACCATGTCTGAAAATATACTCAGCATATATCTTTGAAAGGTGGCTGGAGCGTTGCAAAGCCCAAATGACATTCGTCGATAGGAGAACGTTCTAAAAGGACATGTGAACGTCATTTTCTCCTGATCTTCTGGAGCTATGACTATCTGATTGTATCCAGAAGAGCCATCGATGAAAAAGTAGTATTGATGTCCTGTCAGTCTTTCGAGCATTTGATCAATAACCGGAAGGGGAAAGTGATCATTCCTTATCATTGAATTCAACTTCCTATAGTCAATGCACACTCTCTAGTCAATCTGAACTTTTATTGGTATTAGTTCATTTTCTTCATTTTACACCACAGTTATTTCAGACTTTTTGGGAACCACTTGTGTCGGGCTAACCCAGTTGCTATCAGAGATAGGGTATATAATTTCGACATCTAGCAATTTAATGACCTCTTTTCTCACAACGTCCTGCATTATTAGATTTAATTTGCGTTGTGATTCTCTGGAGGGTTTATCGCTCTCTTCCAAATGAATCCGGTGCATACACATTGTTGGGCTAATCCCCTTAATGTCCTTGATGGATCATCCGATTATACTTTTTTGGTCTTGGAGTACTTCAATGAGTTGTTCCTTTTGATCCTTATTCAATTTTGCTGAAATAATCACCGGATCAGTTTCATCTATTCCCAAGTATGCATATTTCAAATTGGTAAGGAAAGATTTCAGTTTCAGCTTTAATTTTTCCTCTTCTCTTGATTCTTCTTCCTTGACCTCACCTTTCAGTTGCCCTTCATTGTCTCCCAAGAGTGGTGTCGAGTCTAGCATCTCATTAACTTCATGAATCACATGATCAATATCGAAGTCTTTACCAAAATAGGCTAGGCAGGCCTCCAGAGGATCCTCATATTCTGAAGCAAAGAATGCATTTTCTACAATACTATCAATCATGCATACTTGTGCATGTTCCTCATCTTCAACAGGTTGCCTCACAATATGGAAGATATTGAGTTCAACAGTCATGTTTTCGAATGATAAATTCATTATCCTATTTCGACAATTAATTAATGCATTCGATGTTGCCAGGAAAGGTCTTCCTAGGATTATCGGGACATTATTTCTCAGTTTGAAAATAGGTTCAGTATCTAAGACAATAAAATCCACTGGAAAGTAGAAAGTATCTACCTTAATAAGGACATCCTCTATTATTCCCCTAAGAATTTTGATTGATCTATTGGCAAACTGAAGGGTCATTGTTGTAGGCTTTAGTTCGCCCAACTCGAGTTCTTTATAAACAGAGTAAGATAATAGATTAACACTTGCTCCAAGGTCTAAAAGTGCTTGATCAACGTGATTCTCTCCTATAATAATTGAAATTGTAGGATAACCAGGGTCCTTATATTTAATCAGAAGTCTCGCTTGCAATACTGAACTTACCTATTCTGCTAAAAAAGCTTTTTTCGAGATATTAGTCTTCCGTTTGATTGTGACTAAGTCCTTCAAAATTTTTGCGTATGCTGGCACTAGCTGAATGACATCTAAGAAGGGGATATTTATCTTTAACTACTTGAACATTTCAATGATCCTTTCCTGACCGTGATTTTTCTTTGGTCCTATTAGCCTTTAAGGATATGGGACTTTGGGCATGAAAATTTTCTCTCTCATTCTTTTCTTCAATCTTTTTTTCTTGTTTCTCATCTTTTTCGACTTCCTCGTTCATCTCAATTTTATCTCCAAGTTCAGACTTCTCGTCTACTTCTGGTATTTTCACTTTGTTATCAACTTGCTTTTTATATCTCAACGTTGTGATTGCTTTGATTTATTACTGATTTTCTTCATGTGATGAGGTCGAGGCCTACTCGATAACTATCTGTCTTCTTGGGTTTGGAATTGGCTGACTAGGAAATGATCCCTTTTCTCTTTCACATAGGAGTGTTGTCAATTGACCAATTTGAGTTTCTATCATTGATATCGAAGAAGTATTTGATTGGATAAACTTTCACATATCCTCATTCTAAGGATATTGGTTTTGAAGATGACGTGGCGCAACATTTCCTTGTTAATTATTGAATCCAGGTGGTGAAAATTTTTACGCAAAAACAGGTTGACTCACGAGTTGTTGTGCGGGTTGGTTCTGATATCCCAATATTGGTTGTGAGAATTGATAATTCTGGTTGGATTGTCTGGGTTGTCCATTTTGACTTTGATTTTGGTGAAATTGATTTCCACCCCCATAGTTCTGATATTGGAATTGCCCTTGACCAAACTGTTGTTGTGATCTTTGGTTGGAATTTTGATTTGGATAAAAATCCATCCCTTGTCCTTTAGCTTGAGGTTTTTGATTTTCTTGCTTACATGAGAAATTTTGATGATATTTCTAACTATTTTGGTTGTTTTCATTGAAGACATTTCCCTGATTTCGACCGTAGGTGTTCAATGCGTTCAATTGCTCTCAAGGGTCTTCTGAATAATTCTGCATTGAGGGGCAACCATCAGATGTGTGCATTGGACTTGTACAATATGAACATAGATCTGATTGTACATTCACAACACTCACATTCTTTTTTAGCTTCAAGTCCTCAATTTGTTGAGTGAAGAAATCTATTTTTGCCATAAGATCCGGTGTTTCTTTCACCACGTACAATCCCCCTTTCTTTGTTGAGGTTCCTGCTTGCTCTCGATTCTTGTTTGATTGATCTCCAGTTTTCGAGAAGTCCCATTGTTGTGAATCTTCGACCAACTTTTTCAAGAATTGATATGATTCATTTTTCCTAAGTCTAAGAAATCCTTCACTGTTCATTGATTCGATCGGATGTCGACTGGCCTGATCCAGTCCGTTGTAAAAATATTGGACCAATCTCCATTTTGAGAATCCGTGATGCAGACACTTCAATAAAATATCCATGAACCTATCCCAAGCTTCATAAAATCTCTCATCATCTTTCTGTGTAAAATCAGTGATTTCACATCTTAAGGCATTAGTCTTGGCCATGGGAAAAAACTTTGATAAAATTTTTTTAATCATCTGATCTTAGGTGGTTATAGATCCAGCTGGTAAAGAATTTAACCAGGCTTTGGCCTTATCCTTTATAGAGAAAAGAAACAGACGTAATCTTACAGATTCCTCACTGAAGTGCTGATATATTGAAGAACAGACTTCAACGAAGTCTTTGATGTGTCGGTACGGGTCTTCTCTATCCATTTCATAAAAAATTGGAAGGATTTGAATCACGTTTGTATGGATCTCAAATCTGCTACCAGGTGAGGCGGGGTATGTGATGCAAGAAGGGGTGTTTGTGGTTATAGGAGCAGACAACTCTCTTAGAGTCGGTTTTTCCTCATTTTAAGGTGGGTGATTTTCACAGCTGTTTGCATTCATCTTGACTTGAATTAATGCTTCAATTTGGGCTTCTCGTCCTACTCTGATTTATTTTCGATTCGAATGACAAGTTCGCTCGATCTCAGAGTTGAAAGGTTTTAAAGAGTTCTCTCTAGAAGACCTCGTGTGCATACACAAGCTGAACAAATCCCGCAAAATTCTTTTTTTTTTTTTCGTTCTATTGATAAAGGGTTTAGGTCGATCGATCAATCGAGGATAATCTTCGATTGATCGAGGATTTATGTCGATCGATCGAGAATTTTGAAATTCTAAAAATTTGGATTACACAGGAGAAAAAAAGAGTATGAAATTTTTTATTTTTTTTTAGAAGTCGATTAATCAAGTGGTTGGCTCGATTGATCGATCTCAATATTTTTTCAAATTAAATTTTTTTTTTAAAAAAAAATTTAACAAAAAAAATACTAATTTAAACCTAGAGATTTTCTAAAAATTAATTTCCTATTTCCTAAAAATTATAGATTTTCTACGCCCATATTTCCCCGGCAACGCCGCCAAAAACTTATTGTGATTTTAAATGTTGTTTTACTCGCAAGCGCACGAATCGATTTGCAGATAGTGGGTGCAGAGTACGAGATCGTTTTCACGAGGATTGGTTAGAAAATTTGAAAGAGAAAATAATAATTAATAAAGAAATTATCAAAGATCTAGCACAGTATTTAACTAGTTTAATGATTCTGAGAGTTTGATGGGTGAGATAAACACTAAACAATAAATTAGAATTTAAACAGATACTAAAAGATAAGGATTGAGATACTAAATCCTCCTATCGTAGGTTTATCATGCATGCAATACAAATATGGGATTAAGATATGACATTCACAAAAGATGTCTATGTGCAAGCACGAGACCTGGACACTTATGAGTTCTAAATTGCAGATCTGAGATCACGGAGATGTATGATTAACACTCACACCTCAGATAGTATTCAGAATCCAATCTCTAGGTAAATTCCATACTACCGATCTAAGATCAAGGAGATATATGATTAACATTTCATGAGTGTATGATTAATACTCACACCTTAGATAGTGATAGAAGTTAACTCAGAGAAGACAGTAATTATATTAGAATCACCATTGCAGATCTGAAATCATAAGGCGTGATTAGCTCCTAAATCTTAAATTACAATCGGATTATATCCATATCGATAATAACATCAGTGTCATTAAAACAATCTCACATCTCAACCACTAATTTGTATTAATATAAATGAATACCTCGGATGGGGTTCATCAGATCCCCATCCTTAATGGAACTAGCCACACATGATAGAAATAAATGATAAAATAAATACAAAAATTAAAGATGACATTAAAATACCGTAAAGAGCTTCAATAAAATCCACAAAAAAACTTTAATCCAGTTATGGTACAATCCTTCTTCACAAGTGCATAAAATGAAAAATGAAAACTAGTCTAAATCTTCAAGCTCAAAGAAAAATGAATTCTCCAAAAACTGCCAGCTCTCCGAACTCAATGCCCTAGAAAACTCAAAAGCCCTAAAGCAACCATCCAACAAAAAAAACAGAGAAGATCTCTCCCTGAATCCTCATATTTATCTTTAAATATTTTTCTGTTTTGATTTGGATTAGTTGATTGATCGACTTAAGTGGTCGATCAATCGACCAAATTAAAACTTGAATCTTAAGCTCAAATCCTATTTGTTATGTCGATGCATCGACACAAGTGGGTCGATTGATTGATATAACCAAATTATCCGAGGTCAATATGTTCTTTGCTTCACTACTCTGGTGTATGTTGACTTTGCATTCTTTTATGCTCCTTAGTGCATTTAATGGCCAATTTTACCTGAAACTCATAAAACTTTACAAGTCCCATTAGATAGCTTTCATCGGATGGCTAAATGTAGGTCTTTAGCGGTGAAATATCATCATATTTCACTACTCATCATCTTTTTATGATTCTTCAGCTTCTTCTTTCACTCATATTACTGAATTTTTGATGATTAATTTAGGGTTTTGTTATTTTAGGTTTATTGGGTTTATTTTAAACTTTTTTGTTTCATTGTTTAGGTGTATTTTTCATCATGGTCTATATTTTTTATTAGATTAGGGTTTTGTTATTTGGACTGGTCAGACAGACTGGACAAAGATCTGGTATGCCGGCTGGTAGCCAGCCATGGCATTGGTGCAACAACCATCTCCACACTTTCTCATACAACAAAGGGTCTCGGGGTTGCAACTTTGCATAGCCTAAGCATCTCCCATTGGCACAAGCCATGCTGCTCATTGACCGTTGAAATGAACTAGATCGCCTATGTTGGCCAAGTAAGTTGATGGTTCAATTTAGTAGACCCTGAAAACAGGGGTAGATGTGTACTTGGGTCTGCCATGGAGGTCACCCACGTGGAGTTTAGGATTTGATATGAAAAATCAGATATCTTAATGTATAAATTTCTCATTGTTGGGGCTATTTTGAAACATCCTCCTTCAACAATTTCTTGTTAGTATACATTGAAAAGAAGGCCAAATGACCCCCTCTTGAAGATCATACATCAAAGTTAGTCAATTTACATCTGCCCACTAAATGTTTGTGGAAATGATCTCTATTTGAGGAACTGTGTTTTGAAAGAAAAACGCTCGTGTTGGTTTTATATTAAAGTTTCAAATGACTTTATATGAAATGGGGGGACTTCGATCTAGTTTTTTGTAATTTTATTACTGTGAAGACTTTGTTTATTTTATGCAGTTGATGGGGACTTCCTTGATGATTTCCCTATAAAAGTATATGTTCATGGCTCAGCCACAATTCAAATGGTCTAGTACCCACACCCGAGAATGGTCTTTATGGTTGGTTTACAAATTTGAATTGTCCTTGGGGAGGTCTATCTTATAGCTGATTGTAAGCATTGGTGTGGTAGGCTGTAATTGTAGTTAAGAGTTGTTTAATTTGGTACTTGTTGATGCATTTAGAATGTTTCCCTTATCTAAGTTCAAGTTTAAAGAGCAGGTTTCCTAGTAGTACTATAGTAGTAGTAGTAGTATATATATATATTTCCCTCTCTTTTCAGTATTTAAATTTATTTAGTTATCCACTGATGACCATCCTATTGACAACAATTATGATTAGCACCATTTATATGGAAGCTTGTCAAATACTTGGTATTAACATTGTGGGATCTCGAGTTGGGGAAGATTTTTTGATATGGCCCGAAACAATGAACCCAGAGGTAATGCTTATTTTTTATATTCTTGTTACATATGTTTGTTCATTCATCTGCCCTTATGTATGGCTTAGTATGGGAGGTGTTTCGACTTCATGTTTCATCTGTTTTTCCTCTTATTTTACTTGATAATTGTTGAAGGCTTAGATATTCTGTTCAATAATAGCTTACCTATGTCAATGACTTAGGCTGCGTATGACATAGCTCTCTGCTAGTACTTGCCACAACAGAGTTATTGGAAACAATCAAAATGGAGAAACTGGCCCTTTTAAAATAAATTGAGTCTTAGATTTTGTTAGGTCAATGAGATGGTCTCTTAAACTACATAGGTCGTCTTATTAATTTTTTCCATGCTAGATTCTAATATGTCAAATGAGTGCCAATTTAGACCGTGTTTACGTTAATAATATCATCTTGTGTAGAGTGAGAAATTTGAATTCTTACCCAAACTTACAGGTAGTGCAGCACTTTTGGGTACTCGATGACATTATGGGTGGTATCAATGCAGTGGGACAGTTTCTTGACCATTCTGTAGGTATCCTATTCAAGTTATTGATGTCAGATTCTTACTATTTTTAGTCAGTAATTGGTCGTAGCATTTTATTTTGCCTTCTTATATGTGAATATTAATAGATCATCCATTAAAAAAGCAGGTGCAGGCTGATGTAATCAGTGTACTTCTAGAGAAATTCGACAATGTGACCTTGATCTCTTCTCTTGTTTTCCTGTCTGTTTTTATTTTTAAAGAGGAAAATTTGGTTACTAGACCAAAGCTAGTGATGTTGCGTATGAGGCCAGGAGCAAGTCTGCAGCTGTGCACTCACTCTGTTATTCCCAACACATGGTCCCAAGTTGTGATACAAGTAGTATATTTCTTGAAAAAGTGAAATGTAAAATGTAAAAAAGGAAACCCCTTTTCTGTTTGATTACTGTTGAGGAGAACCAATATGTTAAACAAATAAGATTTTTTAGATATTATAAGACTCTTATACTTTAATTAGTCTTGCAGAGTGTTTTGTTTTTATTATACTGAATTATTGATTTACTGGCTTGGTTTATTGTGCAGTGGATTTTCTGGGTTGGTCCTTTTGTTGGTGCTTTGGTAGCAGCTACTTACCATCAATACATATTCAGAGCGACAACCATTAAAGTTTTGGTATCCTTCCGCAACAGCCAAAATAATTGAGCAAATGACCATAACCCCTTTATTTATTTTATCTTTGGTTGTTGACTTTAGTGTTAGTGTTTGGTTAGAGGATTTTATTAAGTTTTTTTTCCTTTGATCTTTGTTTTTTTAAATGGTTGTGACGTGATTTCATCATCTTGTGTACATTGTTAATAGAGCATTCGATAAAGGACGATTTCCAACTGTCTTTTAGGTTAAAATAATAATATCTAAAGGGTCGGTGATCATCCTTTATTGATTATTATGAGACGGCTTTAGACCATCTTATATTAGGACTATGGAAAACAGTCATTTCCTTTTGTCTTATTTATGGAATATAAGACGGTTTAAGACCGTCTCGTATTTTTAAGACACTAACGAAAAGAACGGCCATGAGGACGACTTTGAGCCGTCTTATTTTTTAAAAAAGACGACCCAAAGCCGTCTTGTTTCGTCTATTTTGGCGTAGTTAGTATATGCAGTTGGAAAATTGAGTAGATATACTAGTAATCCATGCCATGATCATTGGAATGCTATAGCTCGTGTATCTAGATATTTAAAAGGAACTGTAAATGATGGATTAAATTATTCCAAATTTCCTAATATTTTAGAAGGATACAGCGATGTAAATTGATTTAGATGCATCCAAGGCAACAAGTGGATGTGTATTCACTCTCGGTGGTGTTATGATCTCATGGAGATCTAAAAAACAAACATGTATTACTCATTCCAGAATGAAATTTGAGTTTATTTTCTTAACGGTATGTGGCAAAGAGATAGAATGACCTTGAAATTTACTCTTGAAAATTTCTATGTGGCCAAAGTCTGTCACCTATTATAATAAATTGTGACAGTGAGATTATAAGAGCAAAAGCCTACAATAAAGTTTATAATTGAAAGAATAGACATATTGGTCTACGACACCTTTATGTTAGAGAATTACTTAAGGATGGAATAATTGGGATAGGCTCCATTCAAACCAATAATAATTTGACTGATCCGTTTACCAAAGGACTTTCTAGAGAATTGGTAAAAAAAATATCTATCGGGATAAAATTAAAACCATATAATTGATCATGTATGTAAGAAATCTAACTTAATATTTATACAACAAATCCTTAAGTTCAATGGAAAAGTATGACATGAGAGTAATGATTAGAAGCACTTTAATTTAGTTAAAATGTTCATCCCAAGACAGGTATAAAGTTTTTGGAATCTGTAATGAAAAAGAGAATGATGGTTATTTACTCTTAATAAATCTATAACATTTTATGTTAATGTGTTTTATTACAGATACACATTCGACAGACTTTTACCTATGTAAATATGGAGGTGCGATCGCTTTCTATGAAATTATGATTTTTTCTCAAAAAATATTCATGAAATCAAGATATAAGCATAATGCCATAATAGTGCTAGCTTTATAGAAAACTCGATCTTAAGAAATTATGTGTGTGCTATTTATTCGGTCTTGTCATATAGGGTCCTCAGTTCAAGATCATGGTCTATGTGTACCCTGATAAGACTTTGATAAGTTTGCACTAACTGAAAGTTCAAACCCAAAATGTACCTTTCATGATATGCACATATTTTCGGTACCGATGTCTTTATTTTATTTAAAATTTATGGGAGATTATTATATTTATTACTTATATAATAAATATTTTAATAAATTTAAAGAAAATAAAACTTTATTTTGATTTATTAGTTTTGTGGGTTGGGTTTTAGGCAATAGATGTTCTCAAGTTTTGTATGCAAATAAATAGTCCTACATTGGTAAATATAAAAAGTGTCTATGCTATATATAGTACCTTGCACATTTTATTATTGTTTGACAATAAGAAGAAAAGAGTGTGCCTAGCGGTGAGCTGCCGTGTTCGCGCACGCGCATGCATATGCGTGACGATTGGCGTTTAGGTGCATTGGAGCTTTAGGCACACGCACTTTGCAACGACGATTGACGTCTAGGCTCATTAGTCGTCGCAAGGAGAGATTTGACTTTTTTATCATGTAGATCCAACAGTTAGATTATTTATGGGTCACTAAATAGTGAGTCAATTCAATTCTATTGGGCCAAACGGATTGATTAAAATTTTGACCGTTGGGCTTAACTGTTTCATAATCACTTTATAGAGGTGTGCAATTGTTCGAAAAGGTGCAACCTTTCATATAGTCGTTGGATGAAACGGTTGAGATCTCTGAGAGATTTGAGTCATCTAAAATATGACTGTTGGTCCAACAGTCATGTACTTGAGATCTATATAAGGAGATCTCTAGGCATAATTTCAGACACTCTGAAATCCATCGAAATCCTTGCATACAACTTGAGAATTCCTCTTGCTTTCTTCTTTTGTTGGTACTTCATCAGTTTGAGTTTTCTGGAGCGATCCTCTACTGTTGTAAAGTAATGAATCACATCTAAGAGATTGAGCTCCTTATATCCTGGAAACGTCTCATTGGAACCCTTTTGCAAACTTGAGGATTTACTTAAGTAGGGAGCGAATAGCGTTTTAAAGATAGCGATTACGTTCCTTGAGCCTAAATTCTCTTGCTGATTTCACCATTTTTGAACTTCTGTTCCTAATATTTTCTAACAAGTTTGCCATATGGAGCAATTTTGTTCATTAAATCTGCACTCTTTCCTATGGCCTTTGTAAATGTTCATTTGAAAGATCTTATAGGGCTGTTGATCAAACGACACAAATTGTTGAATCGTCCATTTTTGGGGCAGTACTTGACTGCTTTGAATTGGGACTATGGAGATCGTTTTTGGTCCCAATCTTCCACGCAATGGACTTTAAGACCAAATAGTGCCATCAGATGGTTAGATTTTGGTTCTATGTGGCACACATACCAAATGATGATCCTAGAACTGTATTTGATACATAAACTCATGATCAAGTTTGTTTTTTGGGATGTGTGCCACATGTAATCACAATCAAGGATCAAAATTTAGGCCGAAATGACCGAAATTTTGGTCAAATTATCGGTTTCGATCCTCACCGAAACGATAATTTGAACTGAAATTTCGGTCATATTTTATATGAGATTCAAAATTTTGGCCAAATCATCGGTTTTCGGCCAGAATTTCAGTCCAAATTTTCGATTTTGGTCATGCCTGAAACCGAAATTTTGATCCTTGATCACAATTCATCTTATGGTACGTCTATCATATCTGTATCCATTGTGTGGGATGATTGGAAAAAATAAAAAAAAGGGCTGTCAACAGGTTGGGTCAAAATTTTGGCTATCCGATATGAAATCTGCATATGCTCGACCTGACTTGACCCGATGCTGCACCCCACTGGACCTGATAGTGGACTCAAGCTGACCCGACCTGACCCAAAAACCTGATTCGACCTGAAAAAAAAACTCCTATTTTTAGAATTTTTAAGTATAAAATATTGGATTAGGTTAGGTCGACCCGACCTAACAAATACCCAAATTTGATTCGACAATACCTCTTGGTCTATCCGATCCGAACCGAAGGTTAGGTCTGATGTTTCATGCCCAGCCCGATCTGACAAGGTAATTTTATATACCTGATCCGGTAAAATATTGGGTTACCTCAATCTGTTGACAGCCCTACAAAAATGATCTCCATTATTTGATTCAAATCAGTCTAGTTTTTGGGTTGTGCCTTTAGGGTTGTGGTGGAAGCAAATGGAGGTATTCTTTCTTGCGTAAGTACCGTATATATATATATATATATATATATATATATACACACGATATGGGGAAGTGAATCATGTGTAGAAAGGGTAAATGTTCATTGGGAAGCCTTTAAAAAAAAATGTTCATTGGGAAGACCTAAGTATGTAACGGTTAGAGGGCAGTAGCTGAATCGCAAGATTCTGCCATCTGGCGTAACAGTTAGAGGGCATTAGCCTGTCACGCCTAATATATCCAAACATTTAAACAATAAAAAATCCCATTAATATATCCGAATTTGCAATCAGGTAATGGCAACTAAGAGCATATCCAACAGCTATCCCAAAAGTAGCAGTTTGAATAAACAGCTATCCCAAAAGGAGCTCCTTCAATATATATATATATAATTTTTTTTTTTAATAAAATTATATTGTTGAATAGAGTAAGAAGTATATTAAAAAATAAAAATTTGAGATACAATAGTGGACGTCACATGTATCCCACATTTGGCATCACGTTTTTGCCACAAGCAAAAATGGGATACTACTTTTGTGATACCTGTTCGATGCTCTAAGGTTTTTCAATGTGAGTTGTTGAGACCTAGAGAGTCTTGAATTAGATTAGGGAGGTCGTTTTTTATCTCAAATTCTATACCATAAATTTTTAGATCATGGCCCACTTATAGGACAATAAAATATTGACTGTGGTCATGGGTGTAGGGCGAGAAGGGGTTCTCAGGTCACATATGTGTCACATGGAAGCAACGTGACCGCCTGAAAGGTGAGTTATGATTTATAAACCTTAAATTATGTGCAATGGAACAAATCTCTTCAGCAAGTATTTGCTTCTCACTGAATTATGAGTTTGCAGTTGGTACACCACCAATGATCATACCCACCAAGACGGGTTTCACCAATCTTAAAATTCAGAAAGATTTGGGAAGCTTGGGAAAAAATACACAAAGATGAAAAAGTATGAATAATTAAAAAACATTTAAAAAATCATGATTTATTGAAAGGATTCTCAAATTAATCAAAAATTAATTACAAATTGTCAAAAAGGATAGCTCTATTCACAACTACCGAATTAGTGAAGGCACTTACTTTGAAATCCATTGACTTCTTTGAATCAGCCAATGTAGATTGTTGTTTTTCATCCCAATCTTTCACAATGGATCTTGAGTTCATGGGTGCATCATTAGAGTTTATGATTTCACGTGGCACACATCCCAAAAAGTGACCCAACAATCGTGTGGCATCATCACACTCATATGTGATTTTAGGGTCACTTTTTTTGAGATATGTGCCACGTGAAGTCAACAACTGACTTTTTGATGGTACGCCGGTGATTTTAAGATCCATTGTGTGAAAGATTGGGATGAAAAATAATCTCCATCGTCTAATTATCAAACAGTCAATGCATTGTGGCTCGGAAATGAGGTGAGATTGCATTTTCACAAGGTGCAAGTAATGGTACTCTTCTACCATGTATTCATTTAAAATTCATCTTCCCCTAGCAAATCGGATTCACTAGATGGTGGCAAATCACGAAAACGAAGCTAAATTTAAACAGAGCGAACCAGTAAACCAGGTAGAAATGGTCTAAGACCATTTGCAATTCAGAGCCATTATTTGCACTCGGAAAGTTGGCTCTTGCACTGAATTTAAAGGACTTAGTATTTTAAGGACATGTGACATGTGATTAGGAAATCTGGGCTTTCTGATTTGAAGTTCATGATCTATAGATCTTCAGTGTATAAGATTGGCAAAACATAATATTTATCAAATGATCTATTCTAGTCAACTGTTGAATGAGATAAAAGCCTTTGACTATATTTTATCACATAATAAAGATTATATTTGGTCTTAATCTTTTGCACTTAATGTCTTTATATCATGACCTTCAAATCAAACAGTTTAGATGGTAATTTAAAAAAAAAAAACACTATCAAACAGTTTAGATAGTGTTTTCACACAGTAGAGGTGGCCAAACTTTTCTTTCTTTTAAATTTGGTGAAAGGGCCAACTTTCCCAGTGCTAGTAAAGGTTCCTTTTGTAATTGGGTGGTATTAGATGGTCACTGTGTTGGTGATCAACATCCAATTCTCACCCACAACAATAGTGAATTCAATACAACCACGTTATGTATCTTCTCACCTTGTTTGCTAAGCATAAATTCATATACGTAGACAATGAGAATCCAAACAAAACCCTCTGCTTCATTTTTCGAATTTCATCTTTTTTGACCATTATAATCTTCTCTCTTTCTCTCTCTTCTTGTTTTTGGTCCTTTTCTTTCAATTCCCATTGGTGCCATTATGAGTAAAAAGAATGGAGAATTCATACATTTAGAGCTGGAATCTGTTATTTCAACCTCCAAACATAAGCTAATTTTCACTTTGGTTTCACTCATACGTATGCAAAGCTTCCTTTTATTTTTTATTTTTATTTTTCGTTTTGGGCTTTCAGGTTCTTTAATGTGTTTTGTAATGTGGGTCTTTATAATTTTGTAGAGCTGAATTGGATTCTTGCAGTTTTCATGTTTCAGGGGATTGCTTTTTATTTACAATACTATGACCTTTGATGTTTTACGTTTCTTCTGTTTTTTAATATGGTTTTGAGGTTAACAAAAATTATAAGTTCATTTTTTCTTCCAATTTTTAGTGTTTTATTTGTGAGGTTCTGTAATGGGAGTATATATCATTTAGGGGTACCTCTGAAAGCGCTTACGTTGGAAACTCATTCAAAATCATTGATTGTTTCGGATCAAATTATGGAAATCGTGTTTCACCCCGATCTTTCATACAATGGATCTTGAGATCATATCGCACTTATCAGACGGCCAGTTTTTGATTCTTCATGTCACATATCCCCAAAAAATGGCCCTAAATGAAACACAATCTCCGTCATCTGATTTAAGGCAATCAATGGTTTTGAAGGGATTGCACACGTGGGCGCTTTTACAGATTGCCTGGGTGCTAATAGAGGTACCCATAATTTAATTGAATTTGGTTTATTTTGGGCTGTTTTTTGTATTTTGGGTCAGATTGAGGCTCAAATAATTGGGTCGCTAAAAGCCGGGCCTAAATCTGGCTTGGCTCAACAAAGCTCAACTATTTTAAAGGAAAAGGCCAGGCAGGCCCGAATCCAGTCCGGTCTGAACCCGATTTGGGTTGGGAATGGGCTTAACAAAAAGCTCGATCCCAAAAAGACCTAGGCCGAATTTCTATCTGGACCAGGTTCAGGCCTAATATCTTGCAGTCGAAAATGAAAGGGCCGACCAAAATCCCGGCCCATTGATAGCTCCACTGGGAGATCTGTGTTTGATTTTTGGGGATTATCATGCATTTTGATCAGTTGTTTTTCATTTTTTGGGTTTCTAAAATGTTTTGTGATGGGGAGCTGTTACTGGCACGTACAATGCTTGGCCTGAAAGAATTTTAAAATGGGTACCTCTAAACGCGCCCATGCCTTTACTGAAAGCGCAAACATTGCAACATACCCTTTTAAAATCATTGATTCCTTTGAATCAGATAATGGAAATTGATTTTCACCCCGACCTTCCAAACAAATAGATCCTGAGATTATGGTGCATCTATCAAACGGTCAGTTTTGATTCCACGTGTCATAGATCCCAAAAATGAATCATATGACACACATCACACTCAAATGTGGTTTTAGGGCCATTTTTTGGGATCTGCGACACATGGAATAAATAAGACCGTCGGATAGGTGCGCATGATCTATAGCGTGGAAGATCAAGGGAAAATCGATCTCCATCATCTGATTTGAAGGAATGATTTTTAAGGGGTCTAGGATGTTGGTTCTTTCAGTTAACGCCCAAGAGCGTTAGAAGTACCCTTTTGAAATTTTCCTATTTTCAATTGGCTGCACCACTTTTTGTTTTAAGTTCCTAACTTAAACAAAGAAAAAATTTGATGACCGTCTGATTGTAGGCATATGGTCGTATGATGGTACGAAAAATGATCTTCATCATCTAACTTGAAACAGTTAATAATTTTTTCTTTTTTTTAAGTGAGAGGCGTGTTAGTAATAGCACCAGCCTTTAATTTTTTTAAAACCATTAATCTCTTTGCAATTGTGTGGGCAATCGAGGCATGTGATGTGCAATGAAAAATATTTTTAATTTATGTGCAACGATACACTTTCTTTATGTAAGTAATGGCTTCCTTTGTGAATTGTGATGTGAGTTTAAATATTTAGGGTACCTCTGCTTGTGCCCACACGTTCCCTGAAGTGGCTACGTCTTATACCCCTTAAAAAATGATGATTGCTTCAGATCAGATGATGTACATCTTGTTTCACCCCGATCTTTCACACAATGGATCTTAAGATCATGAAGCACTTATCTGACGGTCATTTTTTGATTCCATGTGTAATAGATCTCCAAAAAATAGCTCTTCAATCATATAACACACATCACACTCAAACATGATTTTAGAGCCATGTTTTGGAGATTTGGGACACATGGAATAAAAAAATTGACTGTCCGGATAGGTGTGCCATGCATGGGTCAAAATTTCGGGTATCGGATACGTATCGTCCGAACTCAAAACCGATATGTATCGGACGATACGTATCGGAATAGTAAAATATCGAACGATACATTGAATGTATCGTCCGGGCATTTACATACAAAATGGCGATACGGTACATTGAATATACCGTATCGTCCAAGTCTGATACCGATACGTATCGTTCGATACGTATCGGTATCGGACGATATTTTGATCCATAGTGCCACGATCTCAAGATCCATTGTGTGAAAGATCGGGGTGAAAAATGATCTCCATAATCATATCTAAAGCAATCAATGATTTTGAAGGGGTCTGGGATGTGGGCGCTTCCAAAGAATGCATGAATGCCAGGTACCCAAATATTTATTTATTTAATTTTTTTTTTTTTTAATAATGCCCAAATATTTATTGAATTTGATATTGGTTGATGAGGTTTTATGTTTCTTAAATTATTTGGGCTAGTAAATTATGTTTATATTTGGTATGTAATTGAATTGAGATATTGTATTTGATTTTGGTAGTTTGCAGTTGGATCTTTGTTCTTTACTTTATCTGATTTAGTTCTTTCTCTTTTGGGTGTCTTTTGTTGTGTGGTAATGTGGGCAAGGTAACAAAATGGTTTCGGACTCGGGTATCGGTTTGTCGAGGACCGATACGATTCGGCCGATGCGCTCGGCCAATACGTATACGTATCGGCCTATTTTTTTAAAAAGAAGAAAAAAGAAAATTCATTTCTCGATTGAAACTGAGACGTATCGGCCGACACAGGCCCGTATCGGCCGATACAGTATCTGATACCCGAGTTAGATACCAATATGTATCGGTTTGCCGAGAAACCAATACGTATTGGTATTGGCCGATTTTTGATACCATGAATGTGGGTTTTTATTAAACTTCTCAATTTAGAATGGGTCAGTGCCATTTTCTTTTACGTCGTTGAAATGATATTTTTTTTGGATTTGTTTACTTTTGGTAGGATAAATTACCAAAACGTCTCGTGCCCCTGTTTTGTTTACTGAAGTAATGGGATTAATTTTTGATCACCAAAAAGTAGTAATACAAGTAAATTACGGGTTATTTCAGGGCTAGCCCATCAAAGTGTGTTTTAGCATATCAATTCATTCTCTTCGAATTAAAAAAATTTCAGACTACTTCTGTAGGACGCCATAGGGCGGTGTCGATATTATAGTACATGCTTCGGGGCTAGCCCACCGACGCTGATTTTCATGCTATGGGGCCAGCCCACCGAAGCTGATGTTTAGTTCACACACGGGTAGTGTACAGCTGTATTGTGAGACGTTTTGGTAATAAAAAATAAACCCCGTTATTTTAGCGATTAAAATACGGGCACGAGATGTTTTGGTAATAAACCTATTTTAGTATCCCGATCTTCAATCATTATATTTCATTATTTATCATCTGATTTTTTTCTCAAGGTTATCGTCTGTAATATTCTTTAACTTAAAATTATGGGTTTATGCGTAATTATGCGTAATTATGGGTTTATGCTTATGAATTGACTTGTTGAGATGTTTATATTGTACATTTTCAGTAGCAGAAATCTTTTACTTAATATGCCACTTCAGTTTCAAAATCTCGTTTTCAGTAGCAGGAATCTTTTACTTAATATGCCACTTCAGTTTCAAAATCTCGCTACCGCTCCTTTAAATTATAAATTATAAAATATTCTAATTTTAAGCCTTTTATGATGCTTCTAATCCCAGCCTATTACACGCTTCCTGCCGATTCTGATAACTAAACCCGAGTGCATTACATAACTTCCGCATATTTAGCATAAGGAAAGCTGAAAGCATAAACCTACTGATTCCTGCGAAATCCAGATTGCCAAGAGAGCATCCGTCCATATTTAGCATTGCATCAAACCTACGATTAGTGGCTTCCATCCACTGTGACTACATGTTCTTGATAACAAAGGATGGTATCCAATTTCCACCTTTACAATTTACAATCCTTAGCTAAACCAAAATCACATCCCATTTGAAGAGTCAGCTTGTGGAAATTGGAATTGCCCAAAGACCCATGAAAGCATAAGGAAATCTGAAAGGGACACCACAACAATTTCTCACCAACATCCAACGAAGTCTTCAGCATAACCCATGAGATTCCCAAAAGATCACGTCAGTAATCCTACACCACTTCAAAGATCAGATAATGAAGGAGCAAAGGGTCCACCCGCTCCTCCGCACATTTGCATAAGATAAATGGTTGGGGAGCTGTTTCCTACACTTCTGAAAGTTACCAAGAGTTAGGATCTTGTTGGAAAGAGTTGTCCAACAAAAAGCTTCAACTCACAACACTGAAGCGGTCAGTGAGATTGAAGCCTTCTTTGTAAGGAACCTGAACTTTGGGACGGAGCAGACAAAGGGAGGACGGAGGAGAAGGGAGGAGATTCTCGAACGAAGAAAATGATCCAATAACTTTGAAAGAATTGAATATGGAGCCAAATGAGGTGAAAATCTCATGTACTGTTCTGTAGGGTGAGTGACATATCTGTGTCAACTTTTCCACTATTACCTCTAAAAGACCAAACTCTGCCTTGCACTATAAACTCCTTCAGTGTCAAATTTCCAAATTCTCCTATTGACTCTTAAGTCTAGACACTTTCACTAACTCAAGATGAGTCATTAACTCAATGAAAAAGGAGACCATGACATCTATAACCTTCTACTGAACTCTAGGTTCCAAACCAACCATTTCTACTTCCATCCTAACGGTTAGCTTCGTATTTTTTAACAGTTACCATCGTCTACAAGCCAAATCTACACAGCCATTTGCTTACAAGTGATTAATTCCGCTCACCAAGTCTTCCCGCCCCCAAAATCGACCACCTTTTTGGATTCTCCAACCTCTTACCAATCCATTAGGTGGTGTATGCTATTACTTCTATTTCCATCCAGAGGAAATTTCATTTTGATTTCTAGATTTACTTGCATGTGTGTATTTCTTTGATGTTTTACATTGTAGGCACAAGTTTAGTTTAATATTCATAGTTATTTTTATAGTTCTAACTTTTATGGCATTTTAAAAAATATTTTTTATTGCTGGGTTTTGTCATTTTCTAAAATTTGGGATGGGTTTTTTTCGTTTTCTATTGTTGTATTGCTTCAAGTTTTCATATATTATACGCTTTATATGTTTCTGTTAGGTGGAGGTTCATGTTTTCTTGAATTTGGGACGGTTCATGCTAGTTTCCATTTTACAATAAAGATATCTCTATATGCACTTAGGATTTGATGTCTTGTTTTTGTTAGGTTGATGTTCATGCTTTTCCTTTGATTTCAAAATAATTTCTAAAACTGTAAGGTTGTTGGTTATTTGATTTTGGAATTTGAAGTTTGATTGTTTGAATACAATTTTTTATTTGATGTGTCTGTTATCTGGCAGTTCAAGATTCTCTTACACTTGAAAAAATGGGTACCTGTTTGCATTTATCAACTGATGTAGGTCTATTACTTATGTACAAATTTAGTACTCTCCATTTTATAGAATTTGGTAATAATTCAATGTCTAAGCTATATTCTTTATTATTTATATTTATTATACTATAATAAGCTGCATTAAATTCATTCAGTCTCAGAAGTTGAGCATCATTTTTCTTGATTTTGATTTTGTTGCGAAGTCCAACTAATTTTGATATTTCTCCCTTGAGGCCACCCTAGGGATTAGTCGGGTGGTCTAAGAGGCCTGGACACCAAATTTATAAAAAAAACAAAAACAAATAAAAACTGAAATAATGTGTTTATGGTCTCTGTTACCCTCTTCCTGACTCATAAATTTCAAATTGTTTTCCAGAACTTGGTACCGACCGGGCTGAGTTTTTGAAGTTTTGCAAAAGAGTTGAGTATACAATTCGCGCTTGGTATCTTCCGGAGTTCGAGGATCTTATGGTGTGTCAAATTGTTTACTCTTTTCGTCTATTTTTATGGCTTTTAAAATCATCTGTTTCTTACATTATACTTGAACTCTGAACTGAAGAGAATATTGTGTTGTAGCAATTGTACTCCCTGTTCAATCCCCTCTCCGGAGCCCACAGATTAGAGGAGCAGAAGCTATCTTCTGAAGAGATCAATGTTCTCGAGCACAACTTCATGTCTTCTTTATCTGAGGTCAGTCCGCTATGGCGTTTCTCTGATACCTGCTTTCTAGTTGTATGTCCTGGATGAAATGCCTCTCACCCACAAGCTAGGTAAGGGAATAAAACAGATCCGGAAATATACAGAAAAATGGTAAATTTCTGGAAAAAAGGGGAAATTTTCAAAAATTAAAAATATTTTTTATATATATATATATATATGTAAAAACGTTTTTTGGGAAAAAAAATGGGAATTTTTCGGAAAAGACGTTATTTATTTATTTATTTTTCAGAAAAACGCGTTTAAGACGCATTATGCTCTTACCAAATCCCTTGAAAAGTTGGATGCCACGGAATTCAGGGTCACAAATCCATGAAAAGCTAGCCTTTTACTGGATTCGGTAGCTAAAAGGCATTAAAGTTATGACGAAGACTCCAAGGAGACTGTACTCTTAATTATCTGGCATTAATCTGTAAATCACCCTTACCTACATGAAATAATGTGAAGTTAAGATATTTATTGCAACATTTCCTTCATCAATCGCATTCTAAAAATAGTGGCAATAACCGGTGACTTTTTTAAAAAGTCCATTTTAATTGCGATTTATTCATTGAATGAATAAAACACGAATAAATCGCAACTTATTCATAAAGTCGCGACTTTTGAGTAAATAAGTGAACATCATGATTAATTCAAAAATTTCCTGATTTCTTCCTATTCTTTCCCCCCAAATTGTCTGAATTTTTTCAATTTCTTCCTGACCTTTTCATTTTTCCTGATTTACTTTTTCTGAATTTCTCCATTATTTTCCCAATATTTGCCTTTTTCTTTTTATCTTAGTGTTATTTTTTTAAATTTCCCTTGCTGACGTGTCCCCAACACTTAACTGTTACTCTGATTCTAACAACTATGCAATTGACATACAGAAAAAGGATGGTAGAATATAACAAACTTATGAAGGAGAAAGGATTACCACCAGTGTTATCTTGGCACTTCTACTTTTTGGGATTTTTGTCGTGCCGACATTTGGTGGCACTTGGCAACCGTGCTGACACCTGGACACTTCTCAAACAACACAAAATTTGTAGACATATATGAAAAACCTCATATTACTATTAAAATGCTTATCAATTTGACAATGATAAAATGAACTTTATTTCAAAAGAAAACTATGTAAAGTTTAGTAACTATTGAACAAAGGTTTAGGTCGTTGAAAACGATTTTATACTATAATATATGCTTATTAGGTTCACGACATATATTATGAATCTTTTCATTACATATCTAAATTGGTTCTCTAAGATATCCCTACAATTTTTCTCTGTATATGTTTTATTTATTTATTTTATTTTTCTTATGGCCGTACCGCCGTACTTGAATTTTTAGAGAATGGCGTGCCAAACATCTATTGACACCTTGACGCTTGGCACCCGTGCCACATGTCTAGGTAACATTGACCACCACTCATAACCTTCTTTATTACTATTCTTATTGTTGTTTATGCAGATACTGGAAAAGAGCAATTTCAAAATATTGACCGATACAGAGATTGAAGTTGCACTCGAGGGGCAATATCTCCTAAATCTTCCAATCACAGTAGATACACCCAAGGTTCAGAAAGATTGAAATCCAATTTTAATAATTTCGGCAATCAACATATTATATTTTCGTGGTTGCATTGATTTACTAAAATTCTTATTTTGTTTTGGAGAATCGCAGCTTGACGATGATCTTTTACCGAAGTTTTTCGGTGGAAGTCTCCCAGAGTATTCCGACAAGGTATATTTGTAAATCTAAATGTAAAATTACAAGACATAAATTGGGTTTGTTGTGATCTCAGTGGGATTTAGAAATAACTGTTTTAGTTATGTAGAATCTCGGGATTGGGGGATGTAGACTCTAATTATAAATCAAGAATTGTCACTGGATTTTTGTCTGAGCAATTCGTGGTTTTCGTGACCTAATAGCATATGCTACTATAGTCGTCCCATATATTTTAAAGAATATATTCATTTAACAAGTATTCACACTCTGAACCTTTTTATCCACTTACCATAATCTTTTTTATTTTTAGTTTTTATTTTATATAAAACACAAAACGATACTATCTTTTATGTTGGAAATCCTTCCAAAATTGATGGAAACCTCAATTCTTATAGAAAAGCCTTCTTAGGAATGCAAGCCATTGAAGTAAAAGGGGTTTTTTATCTGAACATAAAACCTCCATCGGATTTCCCTTGATACCATCGATATTGTGTTTTATCAAACCAGCTAGAAGAAGAAAATAAAAATCTAGCAAATGGGAAAGGAGACTCATGATTCAATAAAACGGAAGCTACATGCATAACAACGTAAGAAAATGTATGGATAAGTGCCCTTTCTACCACCTTTGAAGATACTTAGGCTGCGTATGGCATTGCTCTTTGGTAGCCCTTGCTGCGGTAGAGTTCAGCCGTTTTAGTTGATTCTCATTCTCTTTTCTAACTCCCTGCAAAGGAGGATTTACCTGCACTAGCAGTAACCTCCTTGCTCAGAGCAAATAAAATCAGCTCTGACAAGGAGTGAGTAGAGAGGAGGGTAGAACTGCTAAACAGGTAAATCATGCATAAAATCTTGCTATGCAAGGAGTTATCAAGGAGAAGGGGTACCTGCTAAAGCAGGTTGCGGGATGTTAACAAAGAGGATGGGAACCTGCTAAAGCAGGTGAGCTCTGCTATGGCAGGGGCAACCAAAGAGCAATGCCATACGCAACCTTAGTAATTAGGCACCAATATTGTTCATCCCTCTAAGAGTCTAGGGGTCCCTCACAAGTCAAATCCTCTAGATTCCCTTGAAGAAGTTCGAAATTTTGAAAGACACGGGCTCTCCCACCACCTAATTCTCCTCCATAATTTCACATTCTACGTAGAGAGGAAAATGGCACCTAAATAGCAAAAAAAAGGGCCTTGCGAGAAAAGAAGACTTAAGACTTCTTAGGAAAGGGGCAAGGGGGAGATGTAAAGTCATTTCAGGTGAGACAAAGGGACGCGATTGATGTTTGGAAAATGGAATTTTGTTAGATTGCAGATGGTAATGATTAGTTCTTGGTAGCAGGCCATGGAGGGAATACAACAACGGTTTGCCCTTTCTTGGCACACACTCTAGCTCGCACTAGACAGATTTCCAAAACCTGTAAAGGACTGAAGGAACTAAAGGATCTATCATCTTCACCAGTGTCATAAATAGGCCAACTGCACATAAACCTGCAATCTTTCTCAATCAAAGCTATATATATCCCAAATTTGATCTTTATAAAAGAGACACCATCCCTCCCTTTATCAACAACCTAATTGCCATCTGATCCTTGTACTCTATAAGGCTGCATATGGCAACGTGGATTTAGATTTGGCTTGCAGATTTGATTTAAGCAATCTGCCGTTTGGATGCATTAGAAGATGGAATGAAGTCAAACTCAGGATTCCTAGATCCTTTGTTTGGATGCTCAAAAAAATTCAGGATTTGGTGTAGGGGGTTTCAACAAACTTGGTGCAATAAAATAAGAACATGGCCTATCATGGCAATTAACAAGCCACATCACTTGACCCCTTCCTTTTAGCAACGATTGCTTCCCTTTAAATCTTGAACTAGCATTAGATAATTGACTTGACTGCAAACACAATAGTACTCGAGTCACATTTTGGGATTTGTGACATGCGGGACCATCATGTGTTCCATGTAATTTCACCCATGATCTCAAGATTTGTTTTATAAAAGATTGGAATGAAAATGATCTCTATCGTCTGATTCGATACAATCAAACACCATCTAAAATTAATGGTATGGATTTACATGGCAGCCGTTAACTTTAGACGGTGTTTGTCGACTTTGAATTGAAATTGTTTTTCGTCTCGATATTTTACACCATAGATCTTTCTTAGGAAGATGTGGTCATCCCAATTGCTTTTTATTAAACTCTAGATATTACTCTCTATAGTGATTTATAATGTATTATCACTTATTTTTTCTATTTTATTCTGCTATCCTCCTGAGAAACTCTAGACTGATCGAGATAAATGGTTTGCACCAGAGGTACATAATTTTCCGCAGGGGCATTGGAATCGATCAGACATCTGGTTACTTTTTCATGGAGAAATTAGATATGATCATTGCACGTGTATGGGCATGGTTCCTCAGAAAAACTAGGTAAGATATTTTGTTCATAGAGGGAACAGTGAGAACTATCTTGCCATGTTTCTTTCATTATAAATTCATTTCTTAATTCAGGTGTTTGAAGAAACTGCTATTTCTATGTGATGTTTTTTTTTTTTGAGGAATTTTCTATGTGATTTATGATTCACTCAGATTACAAAGGATCCTTTCAAAACCTCCAAGCATACGATCCCATAACGATGCAAAGAAAACTGATGAGACAGGTGCTGAAGTGAGGCAGGAAGGCCTATCTGTCAAACGAATTCGAATTCAAAATATGGAACTCAGGTTCTAATTGATGTTGACAGTTTGACTTTAAAAGTTGTGATTTGTTAATATCTCGTGATTTAATGTGGTATTATTTGACATGCATGTTTCATGTCCCTCCAGCACAAAAAAATTTGTTGACAAAATCAAGATACAAGAACCAACATTTGATAGGATGATTGTCGTCTACAGGTGGAAATATCTTTTATTTATTAATCTTTGACAAGCTATGGAGGATTTTTTTGAAAAAGATAATTTCTTTTGGGAAAATTTTCACAATATTTAAAATATAGGTTCAAATTATGTGACATTGTTCGGTAAAAATTTCTTTGAAAAGTTATCTTTTACTATTTGTACCTGGATAATGTTTTGAGCAATGTCCTGAAAATGCACATTTTTTTGTTAAACTGGAATTGAACCTACGACCTCAAGAAAAAAAAAACCCTCTTCTAATTAAGCATTTGTAATGATTTTGTAATTTACGCCTGTAATTTATACCAATTACAGGCGGGCAAGTATTGAGGGCAATAAGGAACGAGGAATTTATGTAAAGCATTTCAAAAACATCCCTATGGCTGATATGGAATTAGTTCTGGTGAGACCTTCAGCTTCATTTTTAATTTGAGGGGAGAATTAGTTCGGAGACATGATTTCAGATGTGGCACCTAATTTGGTTAAGGAGATGATCTGAATCTTTTTTTGTTTTGTAGCCAGAAAAGAAAAGTCCGAGTTTAACACCCATGGATTGGGTCAAGTTCCTTGTTTCTGCTGTCGTTGGACTGGTCAATTTTCGATTTCTCCAACTTTAATGCATCCACTGGTCTTTATTTGTTTCCATCTCGATCTAACATAATTCTTTTGCATTTTTTTTAGGTGGCCCTTGTTAGTTCGCTTGAAAAAACTAAAGCTGATATTTGGGTTGTTACAGCTGTCTTCTCTGGATTGATCGGCTACTGTGCTAAAATTTACTTCAAGTAAGTGTTACTCATGTGAATGAGACTTGAGGTTGCTTTTAATCGGCAATTTTTTCCGTCATAGCTATATGATGTATATGTTTCTCTTCTATGTATCTTCATTCACTATTTTTTGATTCTTAGCTCATGGATTGGGATTTAAGTTTCAATTTAGTGTTGCTGGGTGTGAATATTTAATTCTTTAATTCTCATCCACTGTCATGTAGGTTTCAGCAAAACCTGAGAACATACCAGAACTTAATCACCCAGTCAATGTATGAAAAACAATTGGATAGTGGGCGAGGCACGCTTCTTCACTTGTGTGACGACATGATTAATCAGGAAGTAGGTAGCAAGTTGGAAATTTTTCCCACGACGTAATTTTTTGCCCACACAAAAAGTGCTATTCATTATTTGTACAAGGTGTAAAAGCTAGAATCTTGAAACATGTTTGATGGGGGGCCAGAATTGAAGTCAGATTTGAAAGCTTGTCAAAGCTTGATTTTCTTGAGGTTAAAAGGCTTTGATATTGTATGAAGAGAACTGATATTCCACACCAAAGTTTACTTATCATACACCAATTGATGAAATTACTCATCACATATCCATAATTCTTGTGCACACCAATTAATAAAAAAAATACATTGCATACCAAGTAATGAAAATACTGATAACATGCCACTACTACATCTAACAACCAATGAATACAACCCTCTTCTTTTAGATGGTGTGCAACGATGGTGTGGAAGGAGCATGCCTCTATCTGAAAATCTTCAAATTTTCTTCAGTTACGTAATTTGAGTTTTGAGATGCATGCCTCGACCTTTAAATCCAGCTAAGCCAACTTGGTTAGGTCTCCTAGCACGAAATCTAATTCTTAAGATAGGTTTATAAATGATGAATTTTGTGACTATTGCCCATGCCCTTAGAATTCGAATGTGCAGGTCAAAGAGGTTATCATTTCATTTTTTATATTGATGACGAGTGGTCCAGCTACACAAAATGTATGTAAACTTAATTGTCAATTTCAACTACCTCATTCTTTGCTCTTTTTTTTATCTCGCCGTTTATTTGAAGTTGAAAAATTTCAGTTTTACGCAAAATTGTTGGCATGTAATGTGTATGTGTCAATAGGAACTTGACACAAGGTGTGAAGAATTCATTAAAGATCAGTTTAAAGAGTCATGCAATTTCGATGTAGATGATGCAGTCAACAAGTTGGTAAAGCTAGGCATTGTGACCCGGGTGAGTTTCAACACTATTATCTCTTTTTCACTGTCGGTAAATGATCTATATTGTAATTTCTCATTATTTTTTTTTTGACCAGTAATTTCTCATCAATTTGATTAGTTAATGAGATAAAATTTTAAAAGTTTTGCAATGTATATATTGAAAGACCGATGTGATTTCCCTTAGCCCACAGAAACCCCCACAACGGAAAAGAAAAAGACAAAAGTATCGAAATATAAACACTATGAGGATTATATTATCATGAGAATGCCCTATTTACAAAGAATGAGAGAAGAGTACCTATACTTACAGACTAAGGATCTGTATCAGGATAATTTACTAATTTATTAATTGATATAATTTCTAGGCAGTATTTTTTTCAATCTGAATTTATTATACCAATTCCCAAATGTCCTGTATCAAGGGAACAGGACAGTTACATTAGCAGTTCTTCCTAGGTTTTAAATAGTGGTTTTAACAAAGCATTGAAGAGGTAATAGAGATAAATATACAAATAGAAGCTATTTATAATATGTAAGCAAGAACAAGTGAAATTTTTTTTGAAAAGAAGAAATACTTTTACCGATCAAAAAAAAAAAAAAAAAGGAAGAAAAAATAGCTTTTCAGGTAAACCGAATATGTCTTCACCCTCTCTTTCTGCGATCGCATTTGAGGTAAGTCTTGCTTTTTTTCCTCTATTCTCAAGGAAACGATTAACAACTCAGTCGAATGGTTGGCTAGCGAAAAGATAAGACCAGCCTTCTACCAAAAGAAAAGAAAAAGCCTGCACTAGTAACAACTAAGAAAAAGCCAAAAAGAAAAACAAAAACAAAATACACAGCACCATCCATAGGTGCAAAAGAAAAGGGAGAGATCACACCAATATTTCGTGGTCCACCAAGTAAAGCGAACAGCCACTTGGATTTACAGCAATGCAGATGAGCCATAACCATCTCGCTTTGATGTCCTAGTCTGCCCAGCCAGAGAACTGCTCGTGACTCACTGCCCATGAAACTAGCTAGCAGAAAGTATATGTAGTGACTTGCTGGATTAGTAATCTTTTGCCGTTGAATAGATGATTATTCCTTTCTCGCCAAATTCCACGAAGGTAACTCTTTAGAAGAGAAATTTAATAGTTTTAATTAGAGGTGCCTTTATATGATATGATATTAGTAGCAAATCTTTACGACATTTGGAAGTGAGAATTCTACATTAATGAAACCGACCTTGGTTTTTACAAGGGAAATATATACACAATTTACTTGTCAGTGAATCTCTTTGAATGAAAGTTTTGTAGTCCAAAAGGGGATTTCCCCATTTCTTTCTTCCTTAATTACTCCCCTCAGTTCCCTTCTGGTTTTGAAATTACAGTCCCTCCCAAGTCCCACCTTCCTCACACATATAATATGGCAGGCAAGTTCAACATCTCTTGTACGTTGTTGAATGTACTGTAGTCTTTTTAGCCTACAATCACAGTTAGGGCTTGCATTTGATTCAAGAAGGTTGAAAAACAAAACGACAATTTTCAAGAGGGAAGTAGAAACTTGGTGGCTATCCACATATACAAAATTATGATAACACCCACCATCATCAACGCCATGCTCCATGTTTTTTGGGGTTGGCTTTGCGGGTCTTATTTCTCCACTCATTGCTGTTCAAGACGTTGACAGTAACACTATTACAACATAAAATCCGAGAATAATGATGTAAATAAAGATCTTGTGCTGTGTAGCAATGAATAACCAATTATGTATATCCAACAAATAAGCAAAATCCATTGGGAGTTGCCCTAAATATCCCTCCCTTTAAATGCCCAACAATTTTCTTGTTTCAAAGTTAGTGTTTGAGTGACATGGTTAATTTTTTTGATTAATCGACTCTTCTGTGAACTTGAGTACGAAAGTTAAATTCAGTTGTGGCCCGCCCTTGTGGGTTATCGGGTTCGTCTCTCTTCCAACTAAGAAGAATAAATCAGTTTTTTTTTTTTTTAATTTAAATTTAAATTTTATAAATCTATGTATTCAGGACAATTCAGGAAAAATTAAATGTGTGGAGTTGAAGCGCGCTAATGAGATCATAGGCACCACTACTGAAGAACAGATGTCAAGAGCAAAACAAGTCACATCTGCTTGATATTATCTTCAAAAGGTACGGTTTCCATCTATCTGTGTATGAGTGTATCTGAAATTTAATCTGCCAAGCATAAAAAGATATTTTTGCAGGCATACTTGCGCCTTTTCAGCTCATCAGCATGGATCATTTCTAAGTAGCAGGTGATTTGTCTTGGATTGTTTTCACCCCTCCTCTTGTTTAGTTCAATTTTTCAGGTAATCTGTATAAATATTAATGAACTATTATCTGATTCTTGTGCAGTTACGATATAAATCTGGAATAAAACTACATGTGGAGCATTGCTCATTATGGCCTTCGCCTGTTCGATTTCTTTTAGTGGGAAGATATGCTTACTCAAGGATCCTCACAACGAGTGCCAAAAATTCTCAAATGGATTAATTCTTTAAAAGAACTTGCAACTAATCATGGTTCTTGGTTTCATTTATTTTTGTGTCTTCCTAATATGCGATTATGGTTTGCGATAGCTTGTAAGATGAAAGTTAACCCATTTTCAATAATAAAGTAATTAATACTACATATCTTAACAGAAAAAACAGAACCCTTTAAAGGGTTTATAGTGCTGCAATTCTCAAAGAATAAACAGAGAATTTATTGAACAGAAAAGTAGAGATCTCGCAAATCTATTGCAGTCAAAGACCCGTTAAACCTCTCCAAGCTCTCTTCTGCATCAAAGTCTCCCTAGAACCATCAGAACCCAGAGTTTCAAGTTCCAACTTCTCTTGCTTTTCAAAGCAGTATACAGGGGCTTGCCATTTCGCATCTTCGAGAACCGCACCAACCTCAAATGTCATCACATGAGCTGATCTTCCTGAAAAATTATTTTAAATTAGGGAATTACATAATTTGAAAGGAATTTATGATAAAAGAAATTCATAGTTGAAATAAAAAAGGAGATGACAAAAATAAAATATGAAGGGAATTCTTGTAAAAACTATAGATTTTTGTTAGTTATGAGATTCTCTATAACCAATAGTTCTGATTGATCACCAACTCCCCATCCCACAACACTAGACAGAATTTAAAAATGCGTTTGAGCAAAAATAATATATATAATCGTGACTTATTTAAAAAAATTGTAAAAAATGGGTTTGAGCAAAAAATTGTGATAATAGTGTTTTGCATTTAAAAAATCAGATAATTTTGCTACTCAATTTTGTTTGATCACCAATTCTACAGCCCACCAGACAAAATTTGTGACTGATCACAAATTCTATAACCCACCAAGCAAAATTTCGAAGTTAATAGAAAAATGCGAATTTCTTAAATGAGTAGCAATTAAATTGTCAAAAATGCATTTGAGCAAAAAATTGAGATTCAATTGTGACTTATCCGAAAAATTGGAGAGTTCCATAACTATGATTATATACCCAAAAAAGTTTCCCCTGATCACTAATTCTATAAGCCACCCACCTAAGAAATATCGGATTACTCAACTTTGTTTGCTCATCAATTCCAGAAAAAATTTGTGCCTATCATTTTTCTAAAAATCCTCAATTTTGACCTGTCAAAATTGAAACATTACCCTTCTAGAAGACTCAATGGACGAAAAACCTGTCTGATCACCAATTCTATAACCCACCAGACAAAATTTTGAAGTTAGGAAAAATAGAAGAAAAAAAGCCTGATTTTTTTTGGTAAGTGGCAATTAAATAGTCTAAAATGCATTAAACAAAAAATTTGAGATTCAACCTATGTTAATTAATTCGCTCATTCACCTAGTGAATCTCAAGTTTAGTACAGCGAACCAGTTCACAGTTCAAGTCTGTCCGATTCGGTATGACAAGCAAATTGGACACATTAATGCTAAGAAATTTGTTTTAAAATAAAAATTTGAAAGCATAAAGAGGAGATTTGAACCTAAAACTTTGTGGTTCTTGAGTTTTATAAATAATCAAGTGCTCCTTTGCCTTTATTTTATTAAAGAGTGCAAATTTATGTTAAAAAATTAATTAATAGTTTTAAAACTCATCCAGTCCTAGGGAATCTCAACCAGTCAATGGTTGAGAGTCTTGAGACCTGTGCTTCCATAAGGGATGCTCAACCAGTCAATGGTTTTCATTGTGACTCATTAAAAAGAACAGAGAAATTAGTTACTACGATTATACAATAAACAATTCTCCCAGATCTCTAATTCTATACCCCACCCACCACAAAAAATTTATGCCTATAAAAGCAATCCACGAACCTTTATAAAAAACCATCAAATTCGACCCACCAAAATTCAAAAAACTCACCTGTATAAAAAACCCAATGCACCGGCCTCTTCGATTCAACATCCTCATAATACTTTATAAAATCGACTTTACTCCACACATTGCAAAGAAACCCATCAACATACTCTTGTCCAAGATAATCAGCACCGTCCAACCAATTGGGCCTGAGTATACCCACTTCGAGCTGAGCCGATCGGCACTCTTTGGCTTCATCCAAAGTGTAGAAGAAAGAGGTGCCGTTGTCCCATTCGAGGTCGTAAAGAAGGTTGCCCAGTTGGCTCTGTATGATGTTGAAGTTTCGACCGTTGGGCCAGTCGTACCAGAGGTCGATGATTTGGAGGGATTTGGAGTAGTTCATGAAGAGAATTGAGTGGAATTGGAGTGGCCATGGGGTTGGAGATGGAGAGGCTGTGGGGGTTGATGGGATGTAGGAGATGAAGAGGAAGAGGAGGAGAAGGGAGGTTATGGTGGTGGGAGGCATTAATGGGGGGTTTGAGAGGGGTTGCAGAGTTTACAGAGAGGTTGCAAAGAAGAAGACGCAGGTGAAAAGATAATATAAGCAGCAGCAGAAAAGGGTACTGGGATAGGCTTAGGATATATCTCTGAAAGCGCCAAGTTCTAAACACTGGAAATCCGTTAACTACTTCGGATCGAACGATGGAGATATGGATCTTGAGAGTTGAGACTTTAACCTACCATCAGACCGTCTATTTTTTGATTTCATTGGGTGCAGATTCCCATAAAATCTTATTTGACCGTCTGATGGTAGGCTCGTGGTCTCAAGATCCATCATGCGAAAGATTGGGGTGAAAACAATCTGGACGGTCTAATCTAAAGCAATCATCGAATTTCAAGGATTTATATATTAAAAGGGCCACTCTTACCTCGTAGCTCAAGCTCCCGACGTCTCTCTATCCAATGTGTGGGATGTTACACTTATTGTATTAGTCACCAACTAGGGCTCGACAAGGTTGAACTTCGGTAAAAGTTCTACAAGTCCTAAGAGAAATTAGAGAGAAAAAAAGGCAAATAAAAAAAAAATGTGAGCGAAAGAATTTCAAAAATAAAAGAAATTACAATTTATTGAAAACATTATGAATTATTGTTGAATTCTTAAAAACATACAATTTTCTGAAAACTTTGCTACTAATTCAAAATTAATTTACAGAACCTCAGATTCGTACAGTAACACTAGATTCAAATTTTAATGGTGGGACACCTAATATTACCCTGTATAGGGTAATTTTACTCTTTAAAATTAAATCCTAAAAATATAACTTTCTACCTTATCTATTTTTGAATGAATAAATATAAAACTTTCTTTATCCGTTAGACCCCACTCCTAGTTCAACTGTATTTAATGAGTTCGTTACTTGTTACATCCCCTACTATTCAATCTCTTCTTTATTATTCTTTATCTTTAATTAATACCCACTTTTTCAGGGCAAGGAGTGATCGAAGATGCCATCCATCCATTATGATACCACTAAATTGTGAATCGATTCATCTACACCAATGTGCAATCGGTCATATCGCCCCACATATGCTGTCCGTAAAATTGTTTGTAAAATATTGTCCATTATATAATACTGTCCTTTTTTCAATTATTCTTTTATTCTTGAGCTAAACTTTGAAAGGTTTATTGGTGGATGAATGGCATGGTGGAATTCTGAAAATTGATTTTTTTTTTGTTTATTTTTTGGGTTTTTAAAGTCAGGTTCTTCATTAGATTTTTTCATAGGTTGAGAATTTTCATAGGGCTGTCACTGGGTCTAGTCGGTTAATATTATGGCGGCTTGACAGGTAAAGGGTATATGACCGACCTGACCCATTCCGACTCAATGATGCACCATAACTCGACTAGATGGGTCAAACATATGTGCCTGAACCGAATCAATGCACGCCCCGAAAGTCCAACTCAATCCAATAAAAAGTCTTTATTTTCTTGTATTATACATATATATTTGTTACTTTTTATAATTATTAAATTTTTTTAATTTTCTCACTTTTCACACTTTTTTCCTGGAATTACTGAAATTTACCCTTTGTTTTTATATTTATGGAGTCGTTTTATTCCCATACGTATGCGTGGTCATGTGGTCAAACCCAACCTGGCATGAAGGTCAGGTCTAATGCTTCATGCTCGACCTAACTTGACATGTGAAGTTTACGTGTAAACTCGATAAAAAATTGGAGTCAACAAGCTCCTCTTATAAGATCCTGGACCTCTCCACTGAGCGAGGAGACCCATGCTTTCGTGTGCGTCATATGGCTCAACTGACCGACTTGGAACAGGCGAGTCAGCATACTGCACCCACCAGCCCAGCCAAGAGATCTAAGCCACCCATTCCTCCCCTTGAAGCCCCGACTTGGGTTATAAGCTCGCGTGACTGAGCTCAATTGATTTCTCCACTCCACATCATGATATCAGAGCAGACCTTTCTCCACTCCACGTCACTCAATTCATTTCTCTACGTGGTAATTGGCTCAGTTTCGGCAACAAGTGCAAGGGCGTGTTGAGCTTAGTCCCACATGGCCAGTGATATCTGTCTCAACACTAATAAGATTAGGCATGCAACATTTGACCCAGCCTTCTGAATTGGAGATTTTGCACCAAGTTTGGGTAAGATCGATTTTTAGGGTTTGATCTGGGTCAGGTTTGTCATATACCCTTGAAATGTTAGACAACCAAAATTTTGGCCGACTCAACTCATTGATAATAACTCTAGCCATGGTACCATGTGTCCCAAAGTGACATCTTGACAAAAGGTTCGCATTTATATAATCTCTTTGTATATAATCTTAATTTATCTTTTATCCTTTGACAAGTTACACAAGTTTGTTTAATCTCATTATAAATAAAAATAAAAATAAAAAATATTATTTATCCACCATTGAAAAATTGGTTGAACGGGAAAATTTTAACTCACCAAATTTATTTGGAAAATTAAAAATTTAACCTATCATTTGAAGGGAAAATTGATCTCAAAAGAAAAATTTAATTATTCAAAAATCCAAACAGACCACGCGAACCCTTAAAAAATGAGTGTTACTAGCAGATCGTGGCACTTGATCTGCATTCGGATGATGCCATCGGCATTTGCATCCGAAATTTGGCCCAAATTGAGCGCGCAACACCGACCAAATATATTATGCCGGATCCTCTGTCATAAAATTATCCTAATTAAATAAAATTTTGAAAAAAAATTCCAAAATAGATGGACGTTCCTATTGGACCTTACAACAAGTTTTACCATTTTCATTGCATGGCCCATACCAATAGGTCTATAAAGTTGGCCTAAATTGAGCCCAATACATCACACCCAACAAATTTTGTCGGATCCTCTGACACAAAATTCCCCAAATTAATTAAAATTTTGATAAAATTGTGACTTAGATGGTCCATAGAACTTTTTGCTGAATAATTGCTTTGATTCATTTTCTAATTTTCTATTTGAAATTTTATCATAATTATGAATGATTTAATCATACCTGTATTCTTGATATCATCCAACATCTTCTTTCGACAACTTACATTTATGTATTAGGGTGTTCTTTATTTTTGTCTTTCATTCATTTCTTCTCCTGATTTTTTGCTAAAATTGCACCGTGAATCTGTTATGCCACTGATATTTCAATTAGACGATGGAGATCGTTTTCATCCCAATCTTTCACACAATTAGATCACTCATGGGCCTACCATTGAACGGTCAAACAATGATTCTTCCTTCTCAACCTAAGTTTTACATGCTTAAACTAATGATCCCATTCATTTTTCGGATGTGTACCATGGAATTAACATCTAATTGTCTGATGATAAGCCCATGATCTATCGAATATTGGAATGAAAAAACGATCTTCCTCGTTTGATTCAAAGCAATCAATGATTTAAGCACATAAAACTGAGATAGAGAAGGAAGAATTTGCATTTTAAATAAATGAACTCTATTAAATATTCTGTTTTAGGACTCTCAAGCCCTTCCTTTATTATTATTTTAGAGTTGGCATTGGATTAACGGTAAACCATAGCCCTTATCCACAACGAACACAATCTTATGTAGAATCCTATTTTAAAGGGGTAAGAGTTATATTTTTAATGAAAAGAAGTTAAATAGGGACGAAAATGATATATTTTAGGAACAAATTAGGCTAGTGGGATATTTTATTCCTAAATGTAGGTAATTAAATGTAGGTCATTGACATAAACTTTTAACTCTTATTTTCACTTTTAAGAGTAATATAGTGTAAATAAATTCTAATGAATGGAGATTATAAAATATTTATAAATAAGGGTACCTTCATATACAATCCAAGATTCTTCCCTCTCAACTGGCATTTCACGGCATAATTTGTTCCTTATTTAAAGCATTTCACGGCCTTAAATTTTTTGAAATGACAAAGATTATATTTTGCCCCAATCTTCTACACAATAAATATAGATACCATGATTATATCATTGAAATTTCTTTTTGATTCCACGTGGCACACATCTCAAAAAATGAACATGCTCATGGCCAATTTGTTAAAGATTTGGGGAAAAAGAATTTCTATTATCTATTGAAAACATTCAACAGTTTAGGCACATTAAATGTGGAGAAAGAAGAATCTTGGTTGTAAATGTAGATAATTCTCCTGAATCTTTCCAGGATGTTTACTACAAAAAACTATTATCTCTTGATCATAAGATCTATGGTGCAAAAATATGTGTTCTAAGGATGATCTCCACTCAAAATGGTCAAATGACATCTAAAATTAATTATGGGATAGTATTATATAATGGACATATTTTATACAGACAAAGTTCATAGCGGCTGATGTGATGCGATGCAATTCACTGCAAGTACGATGGGCTCAATTAATGCAGGTTGGTGCTCAATTAGTGCAGCCAGTCACGTCGCACTACATCAGCTGCCTACACATTGTCTGCATCAAACCCCTTAAAAGTCGTTGATTTCTTTCGATCAGATGATAGAGATCTAGTTTCACCACGATCTTCCACAAAATGGATCTTGAGATCATGGTGCACCTATTTGATGGTAAGTTTTTTATTTCATACATCATAGATCCCCCAAAAATAGCTCTTCAATCATATGGCACACTTCACGCTCAAATGTGATTTTAGGGCTATTTTGGGAGGATTTGGAACACCTGGAATAAAAAAATAATCGTCTGATAGGTGCGTCATGATCTCAAGATCCATTGTGTGGAAGATCGGGGTGAAACATGATTTGCATCATCTAATTTGAAGTAATCAACGATTTTGAAGGGGTCTCGGACGTGAGCACTTTCAAAGCATGATGGCACTTACCCAACACCAAGAGGGTGGTCTACGACTTTTACTTTTTAAGTGCTTATTATCTAGGGATAATTAGAGAAATATGCCTCAAAAACAAACTTTTTAGCAAAAAAGACCTAACCTCAAACGTTTTAGAAAAACGGTGCTTTCATGGATTTTGAAACTTCATAAAACCGTGGAAGCACATTTAAATTTTTAAAAAAATTGTGCTTTCACGATTTTCTGAAGTTCTAAAATCCCCGAAAGCACCATTTTTCTAAAGCGTTTGAGGTCGGGCCTTTGTTGCTAAAAAGTTTGTTTTTGAGGCATTGTTTTCTAAGTGCCCTAATATCTACTAAGTTTCGATCATAGCATGGAATTGCTTAAAACAACAACTAAGACATTGCTGAATCGAGCTGTTCCAAAGGATCAAAACGATGGAGATGATGGTTTGAATCAAACGGTAGAGATTATTTTTCATTCCAAGCTTTCTCATGATCGACCTTAAGATCATGATATGCCTATCAAAAAGTCGGCTGTTGTTTCCACAAGGCAAAAGTTCCTAAAAGTGAAGGCTAACTTTTTTGCCAATGATCTAGGTCACTTTTGGGGAGTGTGTACCATGAGGAATCAACATTTGTCACGGCATGATCTTAATATCTATTCTCGGAAAGATTGAAAAAAAAACACTATCTGATTCAAATCGGTCAATGATTTTCATATGATTTTAAATCGCGGCGTCTAATAAAAAATGATGCGCATAATATTTTAAATCGCAGCGTTCAATAAAAAAAATTGCGCTTAATTTCGTGAATAGCTGCGTTTGCATAATAAAGAGCCGCAAACTATTTTAAATCGTGGCGTCTAATAAAAAATGCCGTGTATAATGTTTTAAATCGCGGCGTTCAATAAAAAATACCGCGCTTAATTTCCTCCATAGTGGCGTTTGTAAAATAAAGCGCCCCAAATATTATATTAGTGCATTGTTTTTATAGTAGACGACGTAATCAATGTGACGCGAAATGAAACCATTAACAATTAGTGGCGCTTTTATCACAAGCGCCGTTGAAAGGCATTTTTAGTGGCCATTTAATTCAAATGTCATTAAACCAGCGTCGCTAAAACCCACTTTTTTTGTAGTGTTTGGTTTGAAAATCTAAAAATCAATTAAGACCGATTTGGTTTGTGATTTTGGTCCAAAACCGACCAAACCGAATTGAATACACCCATAGGCTTTAAGCAGTTTCGAGTTTGCCCCCACTCTGACATCCCGACCTCCACCGCAGAGCTAATAGTGGGACTTTACCAAACACGCTCATGTTAGAAGAGCAGCTCTCGAGTCTCAAGAGCTGCTCCTGCTCCCAAAGAGCATTGCCTTACCCACCCTAACTTTCTCTCATGTTTTATGTTAAAAAAAGAAATCATTGAAAAAAAATTGATCAATAAAGTATAGGAAAATTATAAATGTACCAAGTCATGACGGATTTGTTGAGGATAAAGTACAAGGGCTGACATGGTGCGACCCGATTGGCTGCACTGATCTGTATTAATTGAGTCTCACCACACTTATAATTAATTGCATCGCGCCACATCAGCTGCACTTTGTCATAAGAAATCATAAGGTGCACATGCAATGATGTATCAATCCCTACCACTGAGTTGGTCAAATGAAGACATTCAAGAACTTAGAGGCTCAAGATCTCAATATACTTCACAAAATTTGACTCGTTTGCGTAATGTGATTGACCCGTGCAGGCCAATGTAGAAACGCTGCCTATGCATCTAAGAGCCGCATCGCCGAAAACCATTGCCTGCTTTGGGAAATATACCATGTGAAAATTTGATCGTTTAAATGTAGGCTTATTCTGAGTTTAGTCCCACATCGGACAATCATAACCTTGTCTCTTCTTATATAAAATCTATATTATTAATTTGGTTTTGAGATTGATGTCAAACTTTATACCTTATCATATAGACGCTCGGGCACTCACAGTTTTAGGATGTGCTAAACTCTCCACTAACAGCAGATTCAAGTGTTAATACGACAATACCGAATAATTTTCTTTTCCTTTTTTTGAAATGACCACAATACCTAATATCAGTGCATCTTTATAGAGTTGATTGTTGGTATCCGTGAACATAGGAAAATATAGGGCTTTAACTAGGTCGGGTTGAGATTCTGGGTCAGGTGTCGGGTCAGATTTGGCTTACCCCAATTTTCTATCAGGCAGCCAAAATGTTGTCCCGACCCGACCGATGGACAGCCCACCTTCAACACAACATATCTTTAGATCTCACCGAGCAGATGACAAAAATGATGCCATGTGTACAAGATGGGTAGCATTATTTGCACTCGACATGCTCTTTCACAGGAAAAACTGTTTACTGCTTTAAATAAGACTATATGTGCCACAATCTTCCGTATAATAGATCTTGAGATCATGGCGCACTTATCGAACGGTCACTTATTGATTCGACATGACACTTTTAGGGATAGGTGAACGTGGAATCAACCTGTGACCGTCTGATAGGCATGCCATGATCTCAAGATCTATTGTGTGAAAGATTGGGACAAAAAATAATATCTATCATCTGATTTAAGGCAGTCAATGATTTTTTCCCTGTAAAAAAGTGTGTGCTCTTTACAAGATATGTTACCCTTTTCGATTACGATATAGGACCTGCTCTTACCTATAAGTCATCACCACTACTTCAGTTAAGGTTTATAAGTTACGAAGTTCTCTCATTTTTCACGCAAATTAAGCAATATCCATCATAAAGCTCTTCTATTCTTCGGATCAGTTGACAGCCGTCGATTTAATCTAAGAAAATCATAGTCTTCCATATTCATCTAAAAGAGAATCATCAATCTGAAAGGGGGCTTGGCCTGGAAGAACTCACAAAGGAGGTAGTAATAGAAATACTCAGTGTTTCAAGGGGGTGTTCAGCAGATCTCCATGCCGGAAAACGTTCGGATTTGGATCTTCTGTACGATCTCAGAGCTCGACACTCCTGCCGGAGATCACCAGTTCGTTGATAGCAGAATTTTCGAAGAAGTTGTCAGGAGCATGTAACAAGCAACGAGATCAAACAATTATGATGAAGAAAGAGGGCGAATAGAGTGTTGAATTTTTGGGGTCTCTGCCACATGGAATAAAAAAATTGACCGTGTGATTACACACCTATGCATAGCGACCAAGTCGGGGTTTTGGAATAAATTGGCTTCGAAAAAAATTGTAAAAAAAATCTGTCAAAATTTTCAAATTCAGGAAAATGGGGTTAAAATTCGGAAAAAATAAAAACTAAAAATATATTGATAAAAAAATAAAAGTTTGTGACCAAGTCGGGGTTTCCGAAGAATTCAGGAAAAAATCGTATAATTCGCAAAATTTGCAAATTATTCGACAACTTCGGATTTTATTCAGAAATTCTGAATAATTCAGATTTTATTTTTTTCAAAAATTCACAAATTATTCACAACTATTTAAAAAAGTTGGTGAATTTGGTCACCATGCACCCATGATCTTAAGATCCATTGTATGAAAAATAATCACCATGGTCAATGGTTTTCAGAGTTGGCACCCACCAATAATCTGGTAGGCGCAAATAGAGTTGCCCATTATAGATAGTTGTAAATTTTGTTGTGTTAGAAGTTTCTCCATGACCTTGTTTTCATGTCTTCCATGGACTGAAGGTATGTGTAATACTAATAAACATACCTCTAAGGGCAAAATGGGTAATACACATAAATTGAAGTATACTAACCTTGTCTGAACAAGTATATCCAGAATAAAAAAACCAAGTGTAGCACTTCTTACCCACCACATCCAGTGAAAGTATAACTGTCACATAATTATAGAAGCCTTAAAACTCGTGTAAGCAAAGGTTTCCAGGGGATTCAGATAACCTGCACAGCAGGGTCTCTCACCATTCACCAACCAGCCTGAAATGCACCCATTTTCTTCTTTACAAAAAAATCTTGGCTATAGCATAAGCTAGAAAGATGCACCGCCCACAAGAGCAGCAGCTTTCAGTGATTAAGCCTCATCTGCCATCTGATAAATTTTCGGAGGTGCCATGCGGTGGAAACCAATCAACAATCACCATCCGATCGTAAATGCCAGAGTTACGGAGGAGGTTCAAACACCGACAAAATGTTGTTCAAGAAAAACACTAAACTGAAGAAATGAATGTTAAGCGATTGCTAGAATGATGCTCATATTAAATAGGCTGGTGTTAGTGCCACAACACTTCATGTTACAGCCACCTCACGTAAGCAAAGTAAAAAACCGTTGACTGCTTTGCCAATGATGGCTATCATTTTCGTCCTAATCTTTCCCACAATAGATCTTGCGCTCATGGGCCTACCATCAGATGGTCAAATGTTGATTCCACGTGGCAAACATCCCAAAGGTGAATATAAACCACATTTGGGAGTTAGTCATGATCACATATACTTTTGGGATGTGAGCCACGTGTAGTTAACATCTGACCATCTGATGGTAGGCTCATGATCTCAAGACCTATTGTGCAGAAGATTGGAACAGAAAACGATCACATCATCTGATTTAACACAGTCAACAGTTTTTACTTCGATCGAGACGTGGCTGTAACATAAAGTAGTGTGGCAGATCACCAGCCTATTAAATACTTTCAAAAGAAATATGTACCCATAAAACGAAGACAGCCAACCCTTTCATTCCTCCCTTTCAAGAAACATAGCAAAAAAATGTTTATCCTAGTACGCAAAGAGGTATACACGACTTTCAGGGTTTTTGATACATGTGCCAGATAGGAAGATCTCTCGCTTATTGGTCGCTGAATCTAGCCTTGATAACAGTGAGGTTCATCAGGGAATAGGGATGTTTTTGTGCCACTTGTAAACGGGAAAAAAGACTCCTGATATATATTATAAGTTGCTGTGGGCGTCAGGAAGTGGTGGGTCCTGGGAGATAGATTCGGTGGATGCTAGTCATCGATAGCTTCTCCCGGCAAGTGGGGCATTTCTTCTGGACTCGGATAGCACTAGTGATGCATGGCTTACAAAAAACGTGCCCACAGGTGGTGGAAGTTTCCTCCCTCATTGTATCCATGCAGATCGCACATCTCAATTTCATCTCCACCAATCGATTGCTGCCTGATCCCTGTTCTCCCAGCTTCGCCTGCTGTGTCAGCACAAAAGAAAGTGTTTTAATGAAGTAAAGTTGGCCGAGAATAAAAGAGCTGAATATCAACCCCATTATAGATAAAGCCGCAGCAGCCATATTTTAGGCAACATGCCACATGTTTTTGAGCAATCCAAAGTGGTAAGTCATACATTGAGCTGAAGCAGACCCAACATCTCTCATTGGGGGCATTTAAACCATATGATCTATTCACTCTAAAATGGACGGTTTTGCATCTTTTCTTAACAGTTGATATTAAAATTCACCAATTGAATGGTTCTAATCCTCTCATAGATGTGATCCTTTAGATAAGACGTGCCAATCATGGGCGGCTAATTGACTACTTAGATTGATCAAAGATAGGCAGCACAAGACAAACAAATGGGCTGTCATTGCCCCATCTGTTTACAAGCAGTCGGCAGAATCAGTCTCATAATTTATTAAACTAACATACTTGCTACGGCTGTTTTTGGATGAACAAAGCATATAGAATTGTAGATTACCAAAATGATGGTGCAGCCAAGTGATAATGAATTACCAATATTTATTTTCACCGATCAGAAACAATAACATAAGTTAATTTCGGTCTAAAATGGATGCCATTTAGTATTGTTAGAAATTGTTTTTGTTTTTTTGTTTTTTTGAATGGTAAGATTGTGTTTCTTTTAATTCAATCGTGCGTCCAAACTCCAAACACATCCTGAAACAAAGGTTTTACATTTGGTATAAAGAAAATCTATCAGATAAGACAGCTGCAGTTGGCAACGCTCCTGGACCGCTCCCAGCTGTACTCAGCTCAGGCAGCCAGCTAGTAGACCTGGGGAGCATGTTTGGCAAGTCAGCTCACTGCCCCAGTAGTGCTGGTAGGGAGCTGTTTTCACTTAAAACTAGCATCAAACCAGTGCTGCTAAACCCGCTCTCACAGGGAGTTGGCAGGGAGCTGATGGGGCGCAGGCGCACTCCCAGTGGAAAGCATCTTCCTTTAACTGCTTTGAACTTCCCCTAAGGGATTGCAGGGCATCTTTCTTTCCGGCCACCGTACGGTTCAACCAAGAGGTATTTCTGGATGTTCAAGGAAGAGAGGTGAAATTAGATATAAGAGTCCATGTACCAAGGGTGATGTACACCACATCTACTTTTCTGTAAAAGCATCCTAGTAAGTTCTGAGTTATGACTCATCAAGCTGCTAGTTCTTTTTCTTAGGCACAAGCAGGAGAAATTCCCTGACCAGCTGTTGTTCTTTATTAAAATATAATCAAAATGTTAATTCCCTGACCAGCTGTTGTTCTTTATTAAAATATAATCAAAATGTTAATTCATTTATATATATATATATATAATTTGCATTTGTTGAATATCCAGCAAGATGTTTCTTTGGTTAGAGTTTCCTGTGAATTTCTGTAAGAAAACTACACAGCAAATTACTCAGACAAGTCTATTTAGTTCATCATCATCACCATTACCTTGTCCCATCTATTTGAGACCAGCATTGCAAATAAAATCGAGATTTCTGCTCTAAATTTTAAGTTCAGGGTTTCTACTTTGGAACTAGAATTATTTCTTAAAAGACCAATTTTTATGAGATATAAATATAATTTGAATTTTTATTGACTTCCTATTCATAATCCTGTTCTTCTAGAGCAATTCAACCTCACCAAAAGGAAGAATTTTTGTTGTTTCAAAAGAAGAAATAGGCAACATACAGCTTTAAATTGATTACAGAGGGAAGGCAGATTTTTTGTACTTAGGGGATTAAAGGCAGGCTTGGCTGACTAGCCCTCCCAACCCTTCCCCCACCATGATGAAGAGGAAAGGGGATAGCGGATCCCCCTGCCGAAGCCCTAGAACTCTTGAAATAGCAAGCGAGGGAGCCGTTGAGCAGCACCGAGAACTAGGCCGAGGAGAAACAAGCCACCATCCATCTCCTCCACCGAGCTCCAAACCCAAAACGACCCAATATATATTCCAAGAAGCCCCAATTGACCCAGTCATAAGCCTTCTCCATATCGATTTTCCACATAACCGTCGGGAACTGATTGCGGTGGGGGGAGTGAATAGCCTCCTGAGCCATGACAAAAGTATCAGGGAGCTGCCTATTACTGGCGAAAGCCCCTTGATTATGGGAAATCAACTTCTCCATCAAAGGCTTGAGCCGGTTTGCAAGAACCTTGGAGAGGATCTTAAAGCGGCAATTGAGAAGGCTGATAGGGCAAAAATCCTTGAGGTCGTCAGCCTCCTCTTTTTTTAGCACGAGCACAATGAAAGTGGAGTTGAGGCTCCTCCCGATAGAAACACAGTCATGGAATTCTCGAAAAAAATCCATTATCCCTTCCTTTAGGGTAGACCAGAAACACCTAAAGAATTCCATAGTAAAATCCTTAGGGCTTGGCGACTTGTTTTTCCCGTTGAACCTAATCGCATCACACACCTCCTCTTCCTTGAACTAACTCTCAATATCAGTGACGTCCTCCGGGGCCAAAGACGGGAACGGGACACCATCCAGCTAAGGCCTTTCCCACCCCTTGCCCTTGTACAAGTCCATATAGAACTCCGCCACCTTCGACCTGATCTGCACCTGAGCCTCATATAACACTCCAGCCACTCCAATCCTACTCAGGAAATTGTTTTCCTCCTAGCATTGGCTACAACATGGAAGAATTTAGTATTATTATCGTCCGCCTAAAGCCAATGGACCTACAACTTTTGCTTCCAACTGGTTTCCTCTTGAAGACATCGATCACTGAACTCCTCTTCAATCTGGTCCAACACATTCAACCAACTCAAACACTTATCCTTCCAAATATGAACTGTGCCAAAGGCTTCTTTGTTCCACTCAATCTGCTCCTTCACATAATTAAGGCTAGAAGCCAGCTTGAACGTTGCCGATCCCTGCGGATTACATTCCAACCACCACACGGGAACCAGGTTCTTGAAATCTGCTCTTAAGAGCCACATGTTCTCAAAGCGGAAAGGGGACGATCCTCTACCAACTGAATCACAATGGAGGATTAAAGACCTATGAACAGAAACAGCTCTTGCAAAGCTGTGAAGGACCACATTCGAGAATAGATCCAGCCACTCGAAATCCATCATGAATTGATCAATCCGGCTAAAGACCGCCAAATCCTGGAGATTGGACAAAGAAAATCGAGCACCCATCAGTGGGAAATCGATGAGAGCCCAGTCTTGGACAAAAGAGTTAATAGCCGCCATCGAGGGGCCCACTTGACTTCTCATGAGGAAATCGCACCGCATTGAAATCCCCCCCCCCCCCCCCCATACACCACGGAACCTTCCAGCGAGCAGCAACCGCAGCCATCTCAAACCAAAAGTCCTCCCTACGGAGGTAGGTAGACGGATCGTACACCCCAGTAAACGCCCACCTCTTACCATTATCCTTATTCTCCAAAACCACCGAGGTCGAAAACAAGCCAACTTCCTCATCCACCTTATTGAACAGCATTGAGTCCCACGCAACCACGAAGCCCCCCGAAGCCCCCTCCGAGTCCACACCAATCCAATCCCACTGATTACCCCCCAACACAGAAGCCATTTTGCCCGAATCACTTGCAGCGTAATCACCGCAAGCTTGTGTGTGGCAATAACTTGCTTCACTCCCGCCCTCTTCTTCGGGTCACATGCACCCCTAACATTCCATGAGAACATCTTCATAAACACCAAGCGCAAGAGCCTGTCCGTGGATGAGGGGACCTTATTGGTCGCCCCCCTCCCTTCCCATGGAACATACCCCGGCCAACCTCACAAGCTCTCGCGATTTAGACTCCTGGCAATAGATCGTTTTCTTTTACAGAGCGAGGTAAATATAAAGACCTCTCGCAGGGCCTCATCTCAGCCATCGAACGACATCCCAATGTCTCTTCCAAACGCGATAATATTATCGAGCTCGTCATTCTCGGAGTAGCATGGGGAGAAGACCTTAGGCCCCGATTTGACCGCTAGAAAGGAGCACTCGACCCATCGGCCTTCCTCATTACATCGAAGCAGCGATCTGAGTGGACGAGGGCCACTCGTCGACGAGGACCTCTCAGGCAAGCTCTCAAAGATAGCAGGGGGGCTAGCTCTTAGAGATACTGGGAGACGGTAAAAGGAATTCATCCCCATCAGCCTAGTCGCTATAGGCCAAAGTCACGCATCGCCATAGACCAAAGGAGTGCAAGGTGGAACCACTAGCGTCCGACCCAAACTGCCAAGCAGCAGAAGGTCAAAAAAGTTGGCCCTGAGCCCACCTTCGAAACAACCCAGCCCAAAAGCCCCATCCCAATCTCAACGTCCTTGTAGATAGCTAAGACTCCACGCGTCCGAGAGACATAAACCGAGGGCCAGAAACCGCCCCATTTATCCAAAACCGTGGGAGATAGCAAACCATCCTCGAGAGGCCAAGAGCTCAGACTTCCACATGTCCGGTTAAGGTAGCCCTCGTCTGTGCAGACCGTAGAGGGAGGATGCAAAAAGCCAAAATACCCCTTGGGTCCTTCACCGATGAGATGTCTTCACCTAGCAATATAGGGGCACACGTCGCCTCCCAGACCATCGGGTCGACAGGCCCTGTTGTCTCCATCAGCAGATGACCGGCTTCCCAAGTAAAAGGACCAGCCCAAAGGTTTCATCATAACATAGAGTTTCCTCTAGGTATATGGGTTCGAGTACGGCTAAGATCTCAACTGTAGACGAGATTGTCGACGAAAGACATGCCTGAGGGAAATCGAACGGTCCAGAGGCGTCCACCGTATTTCGGGAGTGGGAGTCGCTTGCCCAGTGAGGTTGTGTCGCCCCCAACATCACCTCCTTCGCCAACCCTGCCTCAATTTCTCCATCCTCAAGCTCCCCTCGGTGGTTGACAACCAAAAGGTGGCCTCTCGGGGCTCCTCCAACCCTCGACGTCGAGGGAGACCTCCACTGGAACGTCGCATCTGAGACCGCGCACCCCTTCGAGCTTTGCCTCACCGAGTCGAAGGGAAAATCTACTCCATCCCCGAGTGGACAGATCTGCGGCACTCGCGAGTATGTTTTTATCGGATCCCCTGGAGCCTATGGATCCATAGTTAGGCTGTTGAGAGAGGAACATCCGCTCCACCACCTCCATTTCTACGAAGATCCGGAATTCCTCTCCCTTGAAGCAAACAACGAAGCTCCTAGGGATATCCTCCCATCTGTCGGTAGCCACTAAGATCTGGGTGTATCTAGTCTCCCACAGATCGAGAGTACTCCGATCCGTCCAGCTGTAGTGGCCACACCTGTCCCCGATGTCCCTCAGTACCTCCAGGGTCCAAGCGTTGGGGTGGGGGAGGGAGCCCCAACAGTCTCAGGCAAACACCGCCATTCTACCGGTGGATACAAAGCTTTCCGACATCCATCTCCCACCTGTCACACCTAACAGGCTTACCGTCGAAAGAAAAAAAATTTGTTTTGCAAAGCTCCAGAGCCGTTCCTTCCTCTTGGAATCTTAGCAGATTTTTTGTTTCCAAAATAGTCGAGATGGACGGCCCCTCTATAGCGCCCCATTTCTGGTGTGTCCATTTGTATATATTAGATATATGTAAAAAGCCTTTGAATATATTCATCACTACCCAGAAATGAGGCAAATTGAAAGCCAGGGATGAGAGCTGTGGGCAGGTAACATCATACCGAGGGACTGGACCCCCGAAGGCCGTGTCCTTTCCCTTGGCAGATGGAAAATCTCGTCGGATAGCAGTCCCCCCGGAGCTAACACCCGTCTCAGTAAGTGATGGTCTCTCAACTCGGGGGGCACCATTTACTGCTTCCACAAAGCAGCGCCCACTTTAGATGCACTGGGGCGAAACCCTGGTCAACCCACCTTCACAAGGTCCGAAGTTTGTCCCTGATGCAGCCCATTCGACACCTCTCTTGCCTGGCCCACCGCCCTAGTTTCCCAGACTTTGCTGAAGTGTTTACCCGCAATAGACCACCCAAGGTTAACATCCTGAACCTGGCCTTCATTAAGAAACACCTGCCCCTTATTCCCCATCGACGGGATAGTATCCACGGTTGCTCTAACTGCTATTCCCATAACTCTAGTGGAGGTACATCCAACACGATGGCAGACAGATCTTCTTCGGAAGTTAACATTACAGGCACAGCATAAAGAGCATACCCAATCCCCAGCCCCAACGCTGCCATGGAGTTAGAAGAGAACTTGAACTCAGCTCCTTGATATATTGCAAGCACAGGACTATCGGCCTTTTCCTTTTCTTGAGGCCTCTTGTTAGAGCCTCTTGATATATTGCAAGCACAGGACTATTGGCCTTCCAAAGTTAAAATTCTTTGCTTGGACGGTGATGAGGGAAGGGCATTGACAGTCGATCAGCTGACTGTGAGGAGTAGGGATGTGCCAAATAGGTGTGTTGTGCCTTCAGTCAGAAGAGACGGTTACTCATCTTTTCCTGCATTGCTGGGTCACAGTGGAGATTTGGGCTGTGCTCTTGAGAATTTTTGGTATGTGTTGGGTGATTCCCGGCTCCATTCCATCCCACTTTTTTTCCTGGTATGGTGCTCAGTTGGAGGGTCGGCTGCAGGCATTTTGGAAGGTGGGTTTCTTTGCGATCTTTTGGAGTATTTGGCTTAAGAGGAATGGTCTCATTTTCCGTAGGAGGCATCGTCCAGTGGGTTTAATTATGAAGGGCATTATGAACCTGATGTGTCTTTTGGTTAGGCTTGCTAACAGTGGGCTGGCTGAGGTTCCTGAGGTGTTTGATTTTGGTTAGTTAGAGTGGTCCTGCTCTCCCTTGCCTTGGAGCTAGGGGGCTGTCTTTTTGTTTTGTTTTTTTCTTTTTGGTCGGTCTAGTCTTCTCTTGTACTCTTTCCCAGCTTCTCGCTGGTATATAATATACTATACCTTCACCAATAAATAAAAATAAACATTAGTGTACCTTGGTACATCTCCAAAAATTGTCCTCCACTCCATCATCAGATATGTTTATCCTGCTACCGGGATCACTAGAAACCTCATCATATGCTGCCAAGGCATCCAAATAAATGAGAAAAATCAATCATTTATACACGGAGCACAAATTTTAATTTTTTTATCACTCACGGATCACAAATATCATAAAGTCCAGAAAAATAAACACAAGACAACATTTAATACATGGTCCTGACAATTTATTTTGGAAAGCACTACGAACATAATAATAAACAGCATCAAATGACATCTATTAGTAAACGACAAGAAAATATTACAAACAAATTGCCCTAGCGAACTCATATAACTAGAAGCACCAAAAGTAAATGACATCAATAACTAAGGGCATGTTCGTTTCGATGTATAGCAGGTTTAATACACGCATAATGGAAATAATACAGCCCAACGGTAGGAAGTTTACAGCACGTTCGTTCGGTTCACTGTAATTGCCGGCTGCAATCTACTATTCATTTTGCAGGTAAAATATAAGGCATACGAACCCCAAGCCTCGTAAGGTCTAAAATAATGCAGGAGCCATTCCCAACGGCTATAAAATATCATTTACTTCTTCGCTTTTATACGATCATTTCGATTTCGAAAGCTTCTCCGTTCAAAACCCAAAAAAACCACCGATCACCTTCTCTAACCTTCTCTACCACCATGATCTGCTCTTTGAAGCAATCCATAACGGCGATCACCATTCCAGATCTCACACGCTCCAAATCACCCACTAAAAACCCTAGTCTTTCCATCCCATCCATAAAAACCCCCAAATCCAAACTCTTGACAAGGAAACCTCTGTACATCTCCTCCATAGCAGGTTTCAGACTGTCCGATCCTGTCATCTCTCGCGATCACAAATTCGAGTGCCAAGCCTACGAAGCAGACAAATTGGAGCCGATCAGAGATGTCCATGTCCAAATCGATGGCGCGGGGAGGGAGCGATCCGTTGAAGATCGGGATCTACTTCGCGATGTGGTGGGCTTTGAACGTGGTGTTCAACATCTACAACAAGTAGATGCTCAACGCGTTTCCGTACCAGTGGCTCACTTCGGCGCTCTCGCTTGCTACGGGGTCGTTGATGATGCTGATCTCGTGGGAGATTTCGTTTACATTTTGGGGTATTTAGAAGGAGAGAAAGAGAGTGATGCCTAGGTCTCCGGAGAGGATGGCGACAGTGTAGCCCTACAAAAACCTTCTTCTACTTCTTTGCCATTTGTCTCGCTCCCTCTCTGCTTCCTCATCAATTGCAGCCACACTTTTTCATTTTCCCTTTGAAACGTGGGACCTTTAGACCTTCTCTCTCTCTCTCTCTTATGCGTGGTGGATATATATGGTGCTTATGCGTGGTGGATATATATGGTGATCTTCGTTACTATTTAGTGATGGTGCTTCTACTCACTACGCTGGAGTTTTTGGTATTCTCATTAATCTGGACCGTCTAATCTTCCTGTCACCACTTCGATAAGCTTATCTAAAATATTGTCTTTCCGACATTTCTAGCCGTTCGATCGATGAACTTGTTCGATTTAATCGCTAGTGAATGAACAATTAGTGTGACTTTTGGATGATCGATCGATTGGACGGTGAAGATGGCGGAAGGGATGCAAATGGGTCGGGTCGGATCCGGTTTAGGGGTGTACCAGAGCTGACTAACATAGAATCGGGTAGGGTCCGGGGGGATCGCATTGAAAAATTATGGACCCATTTTGGTTACGTGTCCGGGTCAAGCAAACTCAACCTAACAAAAAAACACGGGTCGGGTTTGGGTCGAGTCCTAATCAGGTTTGCGATCGGGTCCATTCGCTTAGTGGTAGAGCGACGTTATCTGAGGGAGGGGGGAGGTACTTTCACGACTGAGCAGTTGGGCCCAATCGATCTTCATGAGATACCCCATCAAGAAAATTATGGTTGCACCACTGCTGATCATGCTCGATGAAGTCGGATACTAGCAACGATGAATGAGGAATGTCAATTTTACACATCAATTTAAATATATTACACAAGTTGTTCTTTTGGGTGTAATGTTAAAAAAACATCAAAAAGTGGATTTTACAAGAAAATTTTCCACCCAAAAGAACAACCATTTTACACCCAAATATTACATGCAAAGTGCATAATGCATGTAATCCAGTCATCAAAAAATTACGGGGTCATATTACAATGAAACAAACGTGCCCTAATAATACATAAAAGTCGCACCATCAATAAATATCAAATTCACCAACAACCAAAATTCAAAAGCCTACCATTTCTCATACCGTAGTTTAAAATCTCAGAAAATATTTCTCAATATCAAAGCCTCATGATACAAATCAATATGGTAACGACTGAGCAAAATGAGCTCCAATACCGAGATTTAAAAGTATGCCACATGCTCAAAGCTGAGATTATAGTCAACTTTGGGTAAAAACCGAAGATAGAATGCAGAAAGAAAAACTTTTCCCATCTTCAGACTCGGCCTATGCTCTTGACGAAAGAACACTCACTGCTAATATCAGCACTAATATTGTTATATGCTTAGTTTTTCTTAACTTCATAAGATGTTTAAATTGTATACAAATGTAAATACTGCCCTTTCATGTGAACTAGAAATAGCAGCATGAATGGTTTCTGATATTTCTTATTCCCTGGACTGGGAGAACTGCAGGTAATTACATCAGTTAGGCTGCGTTTGGGTTAGCTCTTATAAGAGCAGAAGCAGCTCTCTGCCTGTTCTCTGTCAGAGCAGATTTTATCTGCTCTGTCGGAGAGCAGTTTTATCACTTAAAACAGCTCTCCACTGGAGCAAATGGGGCAAGGAGCTGTGATACCAAATGCGAAAGTAGTTCTCTACTGGAGCCAAAATGCAAAAGAGCCACTCTTTGATCCAAAAGAGCTAACCTAAACATAGCCTTAGGAAACAATACACAGTACACACCATATTTGCCATGAGTTGGTACTGGGTACTGGGATGCGTACTGGTCCCGGTACGTTTAGGTGAAAAAAGATTTTGGTACGTTTTTTTCTATATGTCTTTGATACGATAGTGATATAACATAGAAACGTAATAGATACGTTATAGGTATGAAATAAAGGCGTTATAGGTACAAAATAAATATCACATCGGTACGAGATGGATTTGTCCTAGAAATACTTGTACTGTGAGTTTGATGTGAAATGGAGGTGACATATATATATATATATATATATATATATATATATATATATATGATATTGATACAACAATTGTACTTCTTTTGTGTAATTATGTATGAGAATTATATTTCTATATACTACTATTTATATTTTTAAATTTTAGAGTTTAGACATGAATCATAAAACTCATGTATCATTAGGTGAAAAAACATGATCAAATTTTTCCATTAGTATATATAACATAATATATAACCCAAATTACTTATTAGAATATATTACTAGAGACATATCTAAACTGTACATATATTTTTCAATCATAGGCACATAAAGCTCATTCCCCGATTTTATTATTTATTAAAAAAATTATTTCAATTTCCCAAAAAATCCAAAAAAATCAGATTTTGACCTAATATAATGACTCAAAAAAACTGTTGTATAGAGGATGAAGCTATTTCATATTTAGGAGATAGAAGTATCAATTAAATAGGAACCAAGTTATTTTTAAATAGAAATGAGTTTATATGTAACCAAGTTTCTTTTAAATAGAAATTAGTTTATATGTAAATTGAAACGGGCTTCTTTAAGAAATAATCCAGTTTCTGTTTAAAATGAAAGGAGTTTCAATTATATATTGAAATGTGTTTCTAAAAAAGTTTCTGAAAATGGTTCATACCAGTCCCCAGTACTGGTATGCATGGGGACTGTTACGATAGAATAAAAAAGGTTTCTTGGTAACTATGGTACACACTACCTGGTCCAGGATTTAAAATATCACTACTTCGTTCACTAGGGACAACATTTTAATCAAGGTTCATCGTCAAGAAACAATAGAAAAAGCGGATAAGCAATTTACTGTAGCTGGAAAAATATAGACAGAGGGATAGAGCGGAAACCAAAACCATTCACAATCAATACATAAATCTGAACTACATATGTCAGTTGCTGCAAAGCTTCAGATACAACCTATTCTCAAGGAAGGAAACGGCACAACAAGCTAGAGCAACAAAATAATTCAATGAAAATGAAAATTTAGAAAGAATGTGGGGATATAAAAAGGTGTCAAAAGGAAATACAAACTTCCACAAAGGCATATGAATCTCAGACATTGATCTCTATCTCCAAATAACATATTAGTATATTACCACTCAAATTATGTGCAATCGTCAAGGTTATAAAACTATTAACAACTATTCCAAAATCACGAACAATATATTGAATACAGAATTAGTGATGTCTCAGTACCAGAGACGCCCGAGAGAAACTTATTGTCTTGGGAATTTCCAGAGACAGTTTTTTACAGTATATATATATATATATATATATATATATATATATATATATATATATATATATATATATGAGAATTGGGGAAATGCAACTGGTTGTAGCTAAAAAGGCTACAACCAGATCTCAGATCACATGCCACGTGGTATGATCAACCCAAAACAAGACCTGTTTTGGATTGATCAACCAAGGGACCTGTGTTTTAAAAAACAAATTATGTTTTTGACTCTTTTTTATCGGAATTTTTTTACTTTTTTCCCTCCGTTTGATGGGTCAAAGATAAGGTAGCACCCAACCAACTTGGTGCATTGATTTTAGGCATCTTTGACCACATGTTTAACAGTGGATATGCATCAGATAGAGCTCAAACTTTTTGGGTGATACCTGATTGTTATTATCCAAGTTAGCGCCGCACCCGAGCCTCGTGATTGATGCCATGTAGTGCCCAAATGTTCTGGTTGTAGCATTTTTTGCTACAACCGGTTGTATAGTCCCCACCCCCCTCTCTCTCTCTCTCTCTCTCTCTCTCTCTCTATATATATATATATATATATACACACACACACAGACACACACACATATATATATAGGGAGCTGAGAAGGTACTCCGATGGTATCAAACTCGGTATCGGTGTCAGGTATGGGTCCAATCTTTGGACCGACACATATCGGCCACTATCGATATTGATTTCTTTTTTGGGAAAAAAATCGAAAAAAATGATATCGGCCAATATTCTCCTAGTATTGGTCGATACTGGCATACTGCCTATTATCGGCAGGTATGTCAGTATCGGCCAATACCATACCGATACTAGTAATTGTATCAATATTGGAATCAGTTTGGCCAGAAACTGATACGTATAACCGATATGTATCAGTATCGGCCAATAGTTGATACCACACTACTCCAATGAGCATCTTCATCGTAGACCAAGGTCCACATGAAGCTCCACGTGGCAGCCAAAATGTATCAGTATCGGCCAATAGTTGATACCACACTACTCCAATGAGCATCTTCATCGTAGACTAAGGTCCACATGAAGCTCCACGTGGCAGCCAAAACATGTTTTGGCTGCCAGGTGGAGCAAGGTGGCATTGTTGAGAACTTTAGATCATTAAATTAAAACATCTCCAACATGCATTCTCGTAGGCTTGAAAAATTGATAATTGAATGACAATAAATATTTGACTTTCACTTTAAAAATTCAGTTTTGAATTGTTTTTAAACACAATTCGCTGAGCTCCATCTGACCTTGGAGTACCTATCGTGCATACTTCATTGGAAAACCCTTTTTCCACCAATATATATATATATATATATATATATATATATATATATATATATATATATATATAGGGCACCATGTGGCACCCAACCCGAGAATCGGATGCCACGACAACTTGCCCAAGATCAATCAGATGGATCTAAAAAAATTAAAAAAAGTATTAAATATTAATCCACCGTTCAAAAGTTGGTCAAAGGTGCAAAATGTCAATGCACCAGGTTCAGGTGGCAGATAGAAACTTTGACTTGGGTGTTGAAAGGACAAATGTCTGAATTTTTTTTTTTTTTTAAAACCCTAAGGGGCTGGGTGAACCTTTAAAGGATGGGTGTGACTCGTGATCACATGACATAGGGTTCAAAACCACGGTTCAACCGTGCGGAACTGTGCATGTACAGTGTTTTCACACTGCACATGTTATTTGGATGCCACGTGCACATGGAAGAGGTCAATCACCAACCGTACAAAAATAATAAATAAAGGCAATACCACCATTGACTTTGTGGCCAAAGTTGAAAATTTGATATTTGGGTGAAAAAAATATCTTCGACCTGTAACTTGAAGGGAAAAAAGTCCAAATATTTTCCTTTTTTTTATACCCTGGGGTACCGTCTGAACCCTTTTGAGGATGTGTAGCATAACTCTTCAGATGCATAATGCATCATCTGGATCCTATGCAAGATATTAACATGTATAATGTTTTCATTAAGGAGAAAACATAAATTATCATTCACCAGGTTATGACTTACCCATGCCGGTGAAAAAAGTAGAGAAATTTATATGATGTTATGACTTACTCATTCCAGCTTAGTCCATTTTTTATGGTGAATCGTAGAAATATGGAGTAAGATGAAATTCTTTTAATCATCAATGAAGGATTTGAAAGATTAGGCATCTAAAAAAACCCTCAAACGGTTCAATATTTATAATAGCATCACAAAACAACAGAGATTTCAATAAACCGTAAGGTGTAGTATATAAAAATGGCTAATATGTAAGGTTTCAAAACTTAGTATCTGGAGCTGTTTTGTGAACTCTCAGACTGATACTGTATCGTTGCTACAATAAGTATTAGCTAAGCGCCAATAATGCGACATTTATCAGCAGAGATGGTAGGTATCAGCCGATACATACAGGATGTTGATGCAGAATTCAGTACCGGAAAAGCCAGACACTGATATATATATATATATATATATATATATATATATATATATATCCTGATACTTTAAAGCATGATTATAACTATACAATTAGTTTCTAGTTGTGTAACAATGGTAAAGATCTATCCTAATATGTATGTCTATGACTAACTATTAGGAGACAAGAGCTTCTATTTTTTTATTGATAACTACGATATCTAATGAAACTAAATTTAAAAGGAGCAAGAACAGCTATTCAGAATTTTGCTCAACAGAGGACAAAACCAAAGTGGAATGAAATGTAAGAATATCCAATCTTGCCGTCTAAGAGTTACTCCTCTTCATGCGCTATGTGTCATTCTTTTGCTTCTAAAATCCTCTCCCCATGTTATCCCCTATTCTTTCTAATTTATATTTTATCTTTCAACTTCTCTTTGTACCCTTCCCTTAAATCTTACTTGCTATGCTTGTTCCCTCAATGCTTATTGCTAATGAGTGGAAGATAATAAGGTTATTTAACAGGGTAATAACAAACAAAACGAAGTTTCATATTCAAACAGTTAAAAAAAAAAAGAAAATCTGAAAGTGCTACATCAGAATGATAAGCAGGAAATCCTTACGAAGATATGCAAAAATATACCTTTGAGTCCAAGCCGAAGTTCTAAATCTTCTTCTGAAACTACAGGCACCCATGAAGTCATATGAGGAAACAACCTTGACGTCTGTGATTGAGACAACAAAAAACATACAGAACACAAAAATCAGTAGCAGCACCTATCTTATAGAAATATTTCTAAGCTTCCGAACATACCTCTACAGAAGATCTCGGAGGGTATATTTCCACCTCATCGTCGTCATCATCTTCAATAGTAATAAAATTCGGGAAACCCCTTACGCAATTTGTAGCTAACATACTTCCCTTAAACGGAAAAGGCCCTAATCTTTGCTCAAGATCTTGTATTGTGTTCCTCTTTGATCTTGATCTATACATGATCAGTTGGGTTCCCCAGATTGTCTTTGTAGAATGATATTGTGACTCAGAGCCATTTCAAACGTCCCAATGATGAGATTAGAGTAACAAACACAACTGCTAGAACATTGATGCAACACCTACAACCATCAATAAAACACAATTATGTCCATGAAAATAGAGAAACAGTATATATCCCATAGTAATCTTCCTATTGGAAGAATCCATGCATAAACGGTCTTGTACTACGGGATTCGTGGGTATTGACTACAAGAACACAATAACGGTCATAAGCCAAGCCGATCTAGGAATTTTACAATTTTTTTTCTTTTGTGAGCATTAAATCTGTGACAGAGGAATGTGCACTCACAAATATGTGTGCATCTCTTGATGCTTAACAAAATTGGCAGAGGAAGGTTGACCACACACCACTCTTGGTGCATGGTTCGAGTACGGAGTACCTACTGCAACTTGTACCAATTACATAGATGATCCGTGCATTTAATACTAGCTCTTCCTAGTTAACTTCAAGAACCACAATAGTGGTCATTAGCCAAGCCGATCTAGAAACTTGGTTCTATCATTACGATTTGAGACATCAAACGAACGTTCCACAAACACTGCACTGCAAGCCCATTTATGCATAGTCCTCCATTTTGAAGATCTATATAGAGTTCTCAAAAGAAAAAAGAAAAAATATAGTTCTACTTACATAAAATAATTAAAGTAGGGAGCCTCACCTACATCAATAGATAAATTGTTCAAAAGCATACTTTTTGTGTCATGTCTCGTGGCATACATCTTTGACCAATCAAAGACGAAGTGACATAACATCATGTGAACTAATGTTAGCCTAAAGGTGGTGCCCATCATAGGATTCAAACCATTTGATCCAGGGACTTTAATATAGACCATTATTCATTTTTTATGTTATTCAATGCTCAGATTGGGTGGAATGAATCCGCTGATGGATATGATTGTTTGGCCTAAGTGGAGTTCACATGATATACAGCCACTTGGACAAAGTAGATTGTAAAAAATATGTGCCATGTTGCACCACATGGTATAAAAGTTTGCCAGTGACGGCTATATCTATTAATGTAGGTGACCAGAGACAACCTATTAAAATATCAATAATGTCTACATGACACTCCAAAACATCACTATGTTTACAGTAATCGAAAGAATGATGTATATTTTATATATAAAAAAATGTTTTAAAAAATTGATAAATAAATAAAACATTATTTATCACATAAATTATATATACATATATTGGTTCATATCAGGTATTATAAAGTGAAGACACATATGGTGATGCTAAGGATTAAAATGCCCATCCCTTCGCACATATTGAATGCTAAAAAAACTGGTACTACAGAGCAACATCACCATTCATATTAGATGGCAAAGTGAGAAATATTTTGGTTGAAAACAAGAAAAACAAAGGGCCAGAAAACCAAATAGGGAAAACGGTTGGCACCCATTTTGGAGTGTACAGCATGTGACACGTGATCCTAAAAAAAATTTGCCCTTCAAATCATAGGTCAAATATTAGGGTGACGCCCACCTACACTGGTGCATTGATTTTTTTCCAACTTTGACCACAGTTTTAACAGTGGATAAGCACCCTTTTTATTTTTATTTTTTTAACATTTTACCTGATCGAGCTTGGGAAAGTAGCTGTGGCACCCAATCTTCGGGTAGGGTGCCACATATCCATGCCCTCAAACAAATAATTATCTTGTATATAACATAAATCAAAAAAATCATAAAAAATGCACTATTACAATATAACATAAATCAAAATAATAATATGTTATCAAAAAAAAAAAAAAAATCATAAAAAATGCACTATTACAACCACATTGCATAGCCAGGAACAAATCTAACATGCATAACTTATTGAATAATCTATGAGAAATAATAACTAATAAGCATCGTTTTTTTTACAATCAATATGCATATCCCAAATGTCTAGGACACATTCTGAGTCATATCGGATCATAATTTTCTTCTTGAACGAAACCTAGTGGTCTCAAACCCTTATTCAAATAATATATATTTCACTATCAGAAATCGACCCAACAAATAAAAAACCCAAAAAAAAAAAAAATTATAAAACTGTTATCTTTTGTGATAAGAAACCCTATTCAAAAACCTAAACTTCTCGAATCATAAAAAAAAGGATGCATTGAGGTAAAAAAGAAATCAAATCTTTCCACATAAATTGACCCTACCAAATCAATTGAAAGAAATCAGAAATCGAAAGTCATCGTCGACGAAAACGATCAAGAAGGGGGAAGGAATAAAACCCTAACCCTAACCCAACGGAGATTATACGATGATAACTAAAAAACTACAAACCGGAAAAAAACCAACCTTCCTCTTCTCTGAATTTTCGCCGAGCGTCGAAGAGATTGGGAGATCGAATGGTGGAGATGATCTGATTTGAGCGCGAATAAAATATTAAAATATGGTAACAAAATATTATAATTAAGAGTTATGATAAGGAATTGAATGCGCACACAACTAATAATATACGTGGGGCTGCTTACCGTCCATTCTCTTATTACTTTACTCCATTGCTTATGATGGAGTTCGTCGGGTCTGGGGCTCTCAATGAGCCGGGCTAAACCCTTATCCAGCCTGGCCCGGATCAGATTTGGGCTCAAATAAAAAGCCCCAAACTAAATGCACCCGGGCCGAGCCCAGCCCTATTATGTATCTAACCCAGGTTCGAGCTTTATTTTTTCGATTAAGAAAAGATCAGGGTTCTCAAACCCCGACCAAAATCTGACCTGGCCTGTCAAAGCCCGAGTATTTTAAGGAACGTAGTTTAGCCCCAAATCCGGCCCAGGCTGAATCCGTTTCGGATCAGGTTTGGGCTTAAATATAATGCCTGAGCCCAACCCGAATTTCTATCCGAGCCGAGTTCCAGCCTAATTTTTTCGGTAAAAAATAATCGGGTTGAGTATAGGCTAGCCTTTTTCTTCATATTTAATCCCATATAAAATTGGGGGTATATATGATGTATCCTCGGATGGGTCCAAACCTCAGCCCACATTTAAAACTATGGTGGGTCACTTTTGAGATGTATGTCATATGGAAACATCATATATCATTTAGGAATTAATAGTTATCACGAGAATTTAACATACCACTAGTTTTAGATGACATTTGACCGATGTGAATAAACAAATGGAGCTTATCTTTTGATCCATCTTTTTACATCATTGATCTTGTGATCATGACCTCAAATCACACTGAGCATATGGTGGATCTATATGACATGAATCTAAAAAAGTAATACAAGTACACTGCCTACTCTATCTCTGAACATATAAAATCTGTTCTAGTGGAGAGCAGACAGAAAGTTGTGTTACCAAACACTACCACAGTTCTTCGTCAGAGTCAAAGAGTGAAAGAACTGCTCTTAAAGCTAACCCAAACACAGCCTATAACTTCTGTGTTATGAGGATAGTGTTTGAGCCATCTACAGAATTCTGATTAAAGTCAACGTGGGATCTTGATTTGAGCATATCACACTAGGTGTGAGGTAAGGCACCCTAATAGTAATTATGAGTACCCATGTTGAAACACATTGACTTGGTAGAATCTGATGATGGAGACCATTTATCTTCCCAATTTTTCACACGATGGATCTTGAGATCATGAGCTTAGCATCAAACGGTCAGTATTTTATTTCTCGCGGTACACATTTCAGAAAAAGTGACCTTAACATCAATTGCTTGGTCAAAATTGATTTAAGGTCACTCTTTTGGATGTGTATCACATGAAATAAAAAATCGACCGCCTGATGGTACATCCATGTTCTCAAGATCCATCTTGTGAAAGCTTGAGACGATAAACAATCTCTATCGTCCGATTCAATATAATCAATATGTTTCGGTGTGAGTAAAATGAAAGATTCGATGGGTGGATTTAATGGTACTCATGATTGATTGTCTAGATTAATAAAAAAGTACCTTTATTTCCACCCATAAAATCTTTCCATCCACTTTTATATGTGTGAAAATAAAGTGAAACAATAATAATCTTTATTTCCACCCAAATCTTTATATAGGTTGATGGAAAGTGAAAATAAAGGTACTCTTTATAAATATAATTCGCATAAACTTTACTCATTTTCACCCCTACTATCCGATAAGGTTGGGTTTGTTTGGGTGAGTTCTCCTTTATGGAATGCGAGCTCTTTTTCATCCACGCCAGCTCAGGTTTTATCTGCTCTCCTCGAAAGTTGAGCTGATGTCAAAGGGAATTATAACTATAGTGACAAAGTCAAGGTTCAAGAATAAATTGGCTTGGAAAAAAATCAGAAAAATGTGGCAACATTTGTTAAATTCCGAAAAAATTTATCAAATTTCAGGAAAATAGAGATAGAAATTATAAAAATATATAATTTAAAACTGTGATAATTTTCAAACAAATTTGAAAAATAAAAAAAAATTGGACAAAATTAGAAAAATTTGCTAATAACGCGTAAAATTCTCAAATAATTCTTAAAATTTTTAATTTTTTGAAAAGGTCGAGAGCAGTTATAAACCTATTCGTGTTTAGAAAAATGGATCTATTTACGACTTTTTTTAAAAGTCCCAGAATTTGGTTACCATAATTATAACTCCCTGCCACAGCCAAGAAGCCACTCTTTGGCCTAAGAGAAACGCAGAATGGACTACTGAGTGTCAACTGCCCCAATTGCAATGGTACTATAAACCACTCCAAGTCTCCAATGGATAGTCGGCAATACTCTAGGGATTTTAAGCACGGAATAGCACCCTACTACAAAGAAAAGAAATCCAAGAAGATAAAAACATAATTTTACGCGAGAAACCCTCAAGGGGAAAGAAATTAGGGTTTTTACAGTCTCTCCGCTCAATACAAACAAACCATCTAACCAGAGATGTCAGGCCAACAAACCTAAATATAGCTGCCGGAATCTGCCAAAAATCCACTAGCTCAAAGGCAAAACGAAATTAGGGTTTTTACAGTTTCTCCGCTCAATACAAACAAACCATCTAACCAGAGATGTCAGGCCAACAAACCTAAAAATACCTGCCGGAATCTGCCAAAAATTGGTGCAGCGTACCCACATGCCCGAATCCGTTGAAAACCATAACAACCACAACTTCGGGGGTCACATGTTATACACCTTCCACTCAAATCATGAACAGAGGAGCCTTACTACTAAAAAAGCTTCCCACAACTCTTGAATTCAGAATCTCTATGGCTTCTTTTGATTTAACACACCTTGGCGTCTTGTACTGACTCAAAGATGATCCCTTTGAAACACTATAATCCATGAGCTCATCAAATGCTCTATTTTTCACCACCCTTATTTCCAACGGTCCGATCGATCTATGTTTACTCCTGCATCCCTTATATACTTGGTCGAGCGATTCTTCTACTGCATTGCAGCAATCTTCCGTTACAATTTTATCGAGCTGCACGGGGTTGCGGTTTCCTCTCGTTTTCAGCTCCCAAAACAACACATAATGGCCGGGGATCGATGAAATGTCAGCGTAGCTAGAGTAATCTACGAGTAGGCAATCAAACGGCTCAAGTATGATCTTTGCTCGTGTTACTGCCTTTAAGAGGTCATGCTCACTGGTTTTTTCCACATCAATGCTTAACACTACATCTCGGCGTTGTATGAATCGGAATTGAGGAGTTTTGTTGTGGAATCCAGTCACCATGAGAATGTCGCCCAATTGGAATCTGTATAGGCCTAGTAAAGGAAAAGAATGCTGAGAACGACATTCAAAAACTCGCCGAGTTTCCTCGAAACTCATCAATTTGAGAGAACTTCACATAGGGAATCAATCTGTAAACCTTATAAAAAATGACCAATTAATTAAGAAAATAAATTGGTAAGTTCTTCAATGAGTTAGTTGAGACAAGCCTCCTAAATCCAAAACTTAATTTTGGAATCGGATTGTGGGGATTGTTGGGAGGTGATCCAAGTGAATTGGGACGAATTATTTAGCAAATGAAAATAATTATGTATGCTAGATTCCGAAGAGTGATCTAAAGGTCTAATTATAGTGATTATCGGCATTATTATTTAAGTTGATGAATATAATTTTATCATATCACAAACAAGAACTAGATAATTTTGTGGGTGAGACTCTGGTGATTGATTTAGTAGATTGGGTATATTAAAGAAAGGAAATAAATAATCGGGCTTTTAGAAAACAATGATTATTTGTAAAAAAGTTTAGCCTATCATACTGTTTTTTTTTTTTTTTTTTGAGAGAACCTATTATACCACTCTAGAAAGTTTTGGAAAAAAGATTGTCACAATTTTTTGAGCTCCTAATTAGACATTTCATCAACATGGGAGAAACATTTATAATTGAAATTACTAAATCACCCTTCCTCCCAATTAAATACCCATATCTTTTCACTTATATAACATTTTGTAGAAGGGTATTTTCATAATTTTAATCATAAATGTTCCTCACAGGGTGACCTTTTTTGTAATTTTCAAATTCCCTTACACCTTTCTTCCCATTAAATGCCCATATCACTTGTGTTATAAACCATTCTGGAAATCTAAAGAAATTTAATCAGGAATATGAGTTCGATATTTTGAGAAGAGTTCACCTGAAAAAGTTGTGACGACTATCTCGTAACAGCAGCCGATCTTCACATCTACGAGATCCACCAGTTCCTCTTGGTTTCCATCCACAGGGAGGAACTCGAAATACGCCATGTTCGGGATCACAGTGTAAGAGACATCAGATGGTTTGCACAAAGGCTCTAGATTGATCCCAATAAAACATTCTGATGAACAATATGCAGGTGAAACTAGAGGAAGCCCACCACTGTAAAAATCTAGTACAGAAACGTACTGAGCCATGGATCCTGTAACTACTACATCTATATACTTTGTTCTAGACCACAACCTCTTAATTATCCCTTCCCATGATCTCAGCCTACATTCCAACTCAATCGAATCCGCTAACTTGGAATCGGGCATTTTGAGGACACCCGACATGGCATTTCGGCAGCCTGGGTCTGTGACCCAATCACTTAGACAACCTGTTCTAATGTTCAAACATAGCTCTGGCCAAAAATCCTCCAAGAATTTGACGGCCCGCAAGAAAGTGGATGCAAAAACTGCGCCCATTCGGAGAACCTCGTCTCGTCGGATCAAGCCGCAAAGTAGTTGGCAATACATGCTCTGTAGGTTATCTGGGCACACAATGGTTTCATATGGGCTTGTGTTGGCCATGGAGTTTTTATTTTTGAAGTTGTTGCTCTTGTAGATGCTTGTTAAAATTGACCTTGCAATCAGACCTGAGGGGGTGGAGATCTCTGACTTGACAAATAAGAGGGACATGCTTTTTCCTTGGTTTAACCATTCAAAGTATCTGAAATCAATTCAAGTATTGAAATATGTGAGATACCAGAGAAAAGTGAATATAAAGTCCACTACACAGTTTAGTCACCATGGCAGAATTCATGAATTATTCTTGGAAAACATTTGAAAAATATCGACCAAAATCGTGAAAAGTATAAAGATGAAACAAGTAAAATATAAAAATAAAAAACAATGGTAGGAGACACGAATGGTTTTAGATTCAAATTATGTTAGAATAGCTCCACATCGGTTGTGTGCTGGACACCTAGGGTTATATATAACCTGGGCAAACCTCACCTTACAATATGATTTTTTGAGGTTGAGTTAGGCTCATGGGCTTTTATTAGGTATCAGAGAAGGGTATTTCTCCAGTACTCCATGACACCTAATTCAATTGTTCACGTGATTTAGCTTAGCCGCAGCGTGCTAGAATAGTCCCACATCAATTGTGGGCTGAAGGCCTTGGGCTATATATAACATGGGCAAATCTCACCTTATAAGCCAGTTTTGTCAGGTTGAGTTCACTCACCTTCCAAGCCGATTTTGTGAGGTTGAGTTAGAATCATGAAATTCTTCAAAGTATTTAAATAAAGATTCAAAGTGAAAAGTATTAGAATATATATCATTTCAAAAAGTTGAATTTTCACTATTTCCTAGGTTCTGTAAGTTTGCCAAAGAGAAAATCCTGAATGCATATTTTCGCAATTTTCTTGTTTTCCAAGTTATTGGAGTTTGCCAAAGAGAATCATGAACACAAATTTTTACAATTTTCTAAGTTTTGGGGGTTTGTCAAAGAAAGAATCGTAACCATAGATTTTCACGATTTTTGAAGTTTTCTAGGCTCTTAGAGGGTACTTTTTGTAATTTTATATATACGGGACTTATCACATTAAAATAAAATCTCTTTCACAAATCTTAAGAACTAAGAAAATTGTGAAAGTCTTATTTTGCTACAACTTTTGAAACGGTATAATGTTTTAAATCTTTTCTCGATAGTCCTGCTTTTCTAGATAATGCAATTTTTTAAATCTATTGCTGTTAAGTTGATTTTTTATTTTATCAAAAAAAAAAAAAAAAACTTGATTTTTTAAACACAAAAATAACGATATTCATTTAACTTCGATTTAAATAAAATAAAATAAAATAAAAAGAACAATAGGTTGATCAAAATCTCTCTTATAGTTGAAAGCTACTTTTTTAAAGAGATTCTTACTGGGGACGAGGATGCAAGTCTTGAACTGAACACCGAAATCGAACTGAAAATCGAGGGAATCGAACGGGACTGAACCACACCGAAACCCGACACAAACCGAGCCCCAATTCAGTTCGGTTTTGGTTTGGATTGCTTGAAAGCCAAAACCGAGGGAATAGGATGAGTAAACTGAAAAAATTGGAAAAAAATCAAAAAATTACCCTAAAAACAGGTATTTTATCTAAATCGAACCGAACTGAATCAGTTTTGATTTAAAAAAAAATAAAGAATCAAACTGAATGGGTTTCTATTCGATTTCAGTTTGGGGTATACCGAACCGAATACCAAAAAAATCGAGTTCGATTCGATTCGGTACGGAACACAGAACCTACATCCCTAGCGCGAGATAATAAACTGGGGCTAAGAAGCTATTGTGTCACGGGGCCGTATGCATTGATGGAGTTGTGTCTGCTTACATTTCTACAGAGAAATGACACAAATGCCCTATAAAGTGAAAATATCCCTTCAAAAGATTGGGGGCCATTCAGCACTCACGTGTTTCTATAGACATTTTGGTGAATGAAAATAACTATTGTTTTTTCAGTGAATTAATTTGGTTGGGTAAAGTTTCGTTAAGTTATTAAAAAATTCCCTTTTTCTTAAAACCCAAAGTTCATGAAAAAAAATCGTTTAAAGGACTAAAGTTTTAATCACAATTTTTTAAAAAGTTGGAGAATTTGGTGATCATGACCATAGTGACCAAGTTCGCCTAACTTTTGGAAAGCCACAAATAATTTTCAAAATTTTGAAAAAAAATGAATAAAATCCTAATAATTCACAAATTTCCAAATAAAATCCGAATTTTTCAAATTATATGTGAATTTTATGACTTTTTCCCCATTTTGGTAACAAAAATTTATTTTCTATTCGTTTTAAATTATAAAATTTCTTATTAATATATATATATATTCTTTTTTTTTCCCCAAATTTTACTTTTGCCGAATTTTCTCGAAACAGATTTATTCCGGAACCTCGAATTGGTCACTATGTTCATGACTACATAAACTACTATAATGGATCATATCAGAAGTCTCTCACTTGTTCATCAGAGGTCCAAGAAGTTTAGGATATAAAGTCTTCCTGAGCATATCTTCCATGGTCGTTGGTATCATCTTTGGCTGCCCTCCTGACGTTCCAGAGCTATGAGAAAAGAAGCGAATCAGATATAAAATGCAATACAATATGAAAGAAGAGTGATTTTTTCTTGTATTATATATGGCTTACATGCTACCTCAAATAAAATTCGGAGATGGGTTGGGCTGAGATGAGTTGAGATGGCTCGCCATTGGCAATGCGCTCGATATAAGGCTTCAAATCTTCGTAATTTACTACGGGCACTTTCTCCTTGAAGAGTTTTTTCTCACTTTCGCCATCAAGAAAGCCACTTAGATACTTTGTATTTGCATTCCTCTTTAGGATCTCCTCTAGCACCTGTTTTTGAACTTGGTCTACATTCGAGGTCAGGTACTCAATGAATTCCATAGCATCTTCTCCGTCTTCGAGTTTGTAACTCCGAGACATTCTCTTCATTGGTCACGGGTTCGAAACTATTGTCACGAACAACTGTTAATTGGGTGTAGTGGGCGTGCGTAAATTGTGAAATAATCGTGACACGGGTGGGGCTCTACACCTCATAAAGATTAGCCCAAGCACAAAGAAACCCTGCATCATTGGAAAAAGAAAAACAAAAGACATTATCTTCTTCGGTAAATCACGAAGAACGGATTTATAAATTTGATAATGCAAACATGAACACTATAGAACAAGAAATCTAAGTACCCATGAGTGTTTTTTTTTCCTGACAATGTAGTTTAATGGCACCCAGATTATAGTTGTTCATTTCTTTGCTATTTTTTGCAAAGGAATCCATGTGGCAAAAATCACAAAGAGAGAACCAAGAGAACACATAACTTTGCACCTACATGGCCTCACTAGTTCCAGCTATCCCAGTTGTAGCTAGATTAAGCTAGCAAACAAAGGGTGGAGTTTGGATTCTTTAAGGCATGCATTCCAATGTGTCAATCCGTTTCAACCCAAGGATGTACTGGAGTAGGGCACGCGTTGGGTCGGTGCCATACCTTGCCTGGCCCGACCCAACCCGATATTTTATAGGGTCGGGTATATAAACTTGAACCATCAAGTTGGGTCGAGTCAGGCATGAGACATATCCAATCCTACCATTGGGTTAGGTCTATCGGGGCAGGTCGACCAAAAGGTTGGGTTGGGTCAGGTCGCATTAGGGATGGACGGTCAAGCGATAGGTTACTAAACCTCTGGACGCTCTTGTCTAGTAACAAGTAAAAGTTATAGAGGACCATCCCGGGATAGGTTATTGATGGACCGTCCACCACTAAGATATTAAAGTGATTAGTGAACAACAGTCAACACAACTACATATAATAGGAGCAGTGGATGTATACTAGGGAGCAAGTTTTGAACTGAACACCGAAACCGAACCAAAAATCGAGGGTCCCTAATGGGACCGAACTGCACCAAAACCCGACACAAACCGAACTGAACTGAACCGAACCCCAATTCGGTTCGGTTTCAGTTTGGGTGGCTTGAAACCGAAAATTGATGGGGTACGTTGAGTAAACTAATTTTTTTTTGAAAAAACTGAAAAAAAACGAAGAAAACCGAAAAAGTAGGTATTTTACTCACACCGAATCGAACCGATCTGAATTGGTTTCGGTTTCAACAAAAAAAAAGACCGAACCAAATCGAATAAGTTTCAGTTTGGGGTGTACTGAACCGAACACCAAAAAATTCGGGTTCGGTTCGGTATACCGAACTTGCATCCCTAATGTTTACCAATGGATATATATATATATATATATATATATATATATATATATATATATATATATATATATATATATGGGAGCTGGTTAGGCCCTCCAATGGAGGACCCTGATTGTCCTTCAAGGTCCACGTGACATTCAAAACACATTTTGGATGCCACGTGGAGTAGTACAGGTGCGATGTTTAGATCGTTTTTGAGAAAAAATTAATTTCAAAAAAAATATTTTTAAAATACAAGTCAAACTTGGACTAGTTTTAATAGTCCAAATTATATTTCTAAAGAAATATATGGTAAAGATGAGTTAAAAAAAATAAAATAAAAATCAAAGATGATTTAAGCAATGCACCTGTGCTCCATGCATGTGGCGGCATCAGAATAGTGTTACAATCGAGTGCCACTTGGAGCTCTGTATAGGATCTTGGAGGACGCTCACCGCCCCCATTGGAGGACGGAACCCTCTATATATATATATAAAGCACAGAAAATAGGGGTGTATATATACTGGCTTGGGTTGGGTTCTCTGGTCGGGTCGCCTGCACCATCTTGGGTTGGGTTGGAAATTTACGATTTTCTTATTGGGCCGCCCAAAATTTTACCAGACCCAACGATCGTTGACAGCCCTATATTGCAGTGCACCGCAGAATTATAGGATAGTCATAAAATTCCCGGAATAATTAAAAAGTTTAGTGAATAATTCACAATGTTAGCTTTGTGAGAACTAAACACAAATAATTCACAAATTTTCAAAAAAATTTAAAATATTCATGCATTTTTTTATAAAATTTACAAAATTCCCATATTATTCTAAATAATCGGTGACTTTTTTTAATAAATTGCGACAATTTTAATCTTATTTTTTAATAAATTAATTTTTTTTACCAATTTTTTTCCTGTCCCCACTATATATGATGTTGGGTATATTTCGTTAAGTATTTAAAATTGTCAAGTAATATATGTCATAAATTGATGATTAAAAGTTGAATCTCTAAAGCTCAACTATAGCCAGCTACGGCTAGAGCCGAACAAGTTAAAATCCCCTAGGATTAGGGCTGACCATATTAAGGCTTGCATAGGGCTTAGGTTAGGCTTATGTAAAAGCCCAGCCCAGCCCAGCCCAAGGACCACTTACATTATACGTAACTGAAAAATGAGAGTACAAAAGACGATAAACATATTTATATGGCTCGCCTTAATGACCTACGTCCCCCGCAGCCAAACAATTCCTATTCTGCAATATTCACAAATATAATTTCATTGGAGATATTAGACTCCCTAAAGGCCGACTTTTAAGATACTTTAGTAACATTTTAATTTTTTACAGCACATGATCCCACAGGACACTTATTTTAGGGTCATGTGCCATCTGACATTTGATCTAAACAAATATATATTTCGAAATTTTTTTTTAAACTCATGAGTCAAAGTTTGACAAGTTTCATTGTCCACAATTCACGGTTCAAAAAACACATGGTGGAGATGAGTTTTCAAATATTCCTTTTTCAAAAATGATCTAAGCAATATACTTGAACTCTACATGGCATCGAAATAATATTTTGAGTGCCATGTGAAGCTCCACATGGAAGCTTGGAGGACAGTGACTCTCCTCCGATGAAGGATGGAACTGGCTCCCATATATAAATATAGGGAGCCGGTTAGGTCCTCCAATGGAGGACGGTCACTGATGTGCAGTGAAATATGATGATATTTCACCCCTAAAGACCTACATTTAGCTATCCGATGAAAGCCATTTAACATGTTTTTAGATGATTTTAGTGATTTACAGGCCGGCAGATGTGTTGAGCATGAAATAACCCACAAGTTCAGAATATAACGTCAAATTCGTGCTACTTTGGATCATGCGGAACCTATCCCGACTTGGAGCTCAATTTGACCCTTCAAGACAGTAGATTCAGAAAATTGTTAAAACACGAAAGTTGTAGAGCTCGTTGTCAGCTTTCCAACGCCACCCGAATCGCCTCAATCCGACTTCAGAATAGAAAGTTATGGCCGAAAGACCGAGGCAGTGTCTGAATGCAAAGTGCAGCGGGAGTTCACGGAAATCTGGGAGGTCGATCGATCGACCCTTTTTAGTCGATCGATCGACCAAAGACGAATTTGAGTCCGGATAGAGTTTGGCCGCGAGAAAATCTTGGAACCAAGAGTGCGTACGTTTTGGCAATTACGGGAAAAAAAGATATTCTTGGGGGATATATATATTCATCAAGTCCTAAAGAAAGGAGGATTAGGAGAATTAGGGCGTTACATTTTTAATTACGATTAGTTTTATTTCTTTATTTTTCTTTAGAGAGTTTTGTCTTCTGAGAGTTTATTCATTTTTACGCATTATTATCATTCTTACGTGTTAGTTCTTTCTGCTTTTCTAAATAAATGCGTCTTTGGGAATAAAAGCTCTTTGTGGAAATTGTTAAGCTCTTTACGGTATTTTTATATTGATGTTAGTGTTTATTTATATTTTAATTATGTTGTTTACTTTTACTATGTGTGGCTAGTTTTATTAAGGATGGGGATCTAATGATTCCCATCCGAGGTATTTATTTATACTAATATCAATCATGATTGAGATGTCGATGCCTTTTAAGACCCTAATATTTATTGAATATGGTGAAATCATCATTTCATCAGATCTAGGTGCTAATCATGCCCTATGATTTCGGATCTGTAATAATGATTTTATCCTAGTTATCACCCATCTCGGGGTGAAGTTTTACCACAATCCGAGGTGTGAGTGTTAATCATACACTTATGGGGTGTTAATCATACATCTCCTTGATCTCGGATTGATGGTGTGACTTTATCCACATGGTGAGTTCCAATCACGATCGAGGTGTGGGTGTTAATCATACACCTGGGGTGTTAATCATACATCTCCGTGATCTCGGATCTATATTTTAGAACTCACGTGTGTATAGGGCAGTTCTTCTTTTGAGAAATTTGTTAAGGATTTCATATCTCAAACCACAGATTGGTATTTTATAAATGATAAACCAACGATGGGAGGATTTAGCATCCCAATCCTTATCTTTCATTAATTGTTTAATCCTTTAGATTTCGTTAGTATTTATCTGTGTTATTAAAAGTTACCATAATTCTAGGTTTTCAGTTACTGCATAAGATCTGTAGAAATTCTTTTAGTTAATTAATATTTTTGTTTTTTATATTTTCTAACTAATCCTCGTGGGAACGATCTCGTACTTGGCACCCACTGACTACATCACGATTCGTGCACTTGCGAGTATAAATTTTAGGACACATCAAGTTTTTGGCGTAGTTGCAGGGGAAAAGTGTAGAAAATTAAAAACTTTTGAAAAATAGAAAATTAATTTTAAGAATCTTTGTAGGTTTGAACTCAGGATTTTTTTTTTAAAAATAAAAATTTTCGAAAAAAAAAAAAAAAAAAAAATTCTCTGTGTCGATCGATCGACCAAAACAGTCGATCAATCGACTCTCCAGAATTTAAAAAAAAAATCTTTGTGGTCGATCAATCGACCTAGACAGTCGATCAATCGACCCAAGAAAATTTTCATTTTCCTGATTACATTTTAAAAAAAAAAAAAATTTTAAATTTACGTACTTTATGTATGCACACGAGATCTTCCAGAGATAAATCTTTAGAACCTCTGAATCCTGAGATTGAGCGTACGTGTCGTTCAAATCGAAAAGAAGTTAGAACAGGTCGAGAAGCGAGAACCGAACCATCAATTCAATTCAAAATGAATGCAAACGGTTGTGAAAATCAACAGCATGAAAATGAGGAGGAACCAACCCTGAGGGAGTTGTTCGCCCCAATTACTACAAATACCCCTTCTTGCATCACGTATCCTGCAACACCTGGTGGCAGATTCAAACTGCACAATGTGATACAAATCTTACCAATCTTTCACGGTATGGATAGAGAAGATCCATATCAACATATCAAAGACTTTGTTGAAGTCTGTTCATCGGTATATCAAAATTTCAATGAAGAATCTGTGAGATTACGTCTATTTCCTTTCTCTATAAAGGATAAGGCCAAAGCATGGTTAAACTCGTTACCAGCTGGATCCATAACCACCTGGGATCAAATGGTTAAGAAATTTTTGTCAAAATTCTTTCCCATGGCTAAGACTAATGCCCTAAGACGTGAAATCACTGATTTTACACAAGAAGAAGATGAGAGATTCTATCAAGCCTGGGATAGATTCATGGATATCTTATTGAAATGTCCTCACCACGGATTCTCAAAATGGAGATTGGTCCAATGTTTTTACAACGGATTAGATCAAGCTAATCGACATTTGATTGAATCTATGAACAGTGGAGGATTCTTGGGATTGAGAGAAAATGAATCTTACCAATTCTTGGAAAAGTTAGCAGAAGACTCACAACAATGGGACTTCTCTAGCAATGAGACCGACCCAAAGAAGAATCGAGATCAAGCGAAGCTCGGCAAAGAAAAGGATTGTATGTGGTGAAAGAAACACTGCACGATGACAAAATAGATTTCCTCACTCAACAAGTTGAGGAATTGAAATTGAAGAAAAATGTAAGTGTTGTAAATGTACAACTGCACTCCATGCTCATATTGTGGAGTCCAATGCACAAATGACGGTCGTCTCATCACGCAAAAATTACTCAGAGGATCCTAGTGAACAATTGAATGCATTGAACACTTACGGGCGAAATCAGGGAAATGTTTTCAATGAAAACAATCCAAACAGTTGGAAATATCATCGAATTTCTCATGGAAACAGGAAATCAAAGACCCCAAGGTAGAGGTCAAGGGATGAATTTATACCGAATCAAAATTTCAATCAGGACCACAACAACGGTTTGGTCAAGGACAATTCCAACATCACTATGGAGGAGGAAACCAATTTTACCAAAATCAGAATCAAAATGTGCAACCTAGGTAATCAAATCAGAATTATCAGTTCTCCCAATCAACAAGTCAACCCGGGTTTGCACAAAATTTTCCTCCACCAGGTTCAATAATCAACAAGGAAATCTTTGCTCACGTCCATTACCAAAATCAATATCCTCGAGTGAGGATATGTGAAGTTTATTCAATCTAATACCTCTTCGATATCAAGGATAGAGACACAATTAGGGCAATCTGGCGACACCTCCTGCGAGAGAGAAAAGGGATCATTCGAGCCAACCGATCCCAAATCCAAAAGGACAGATGGCTATTGAGCAAGCCTCGACCTCATCTCGGGAGGAGAGCCAACAATGATCAAGGCTATCACTACATTGCGATCCGGGAAGGAAGTCGACAACAAAGTAGAAATGCGAAAAAGATGAGAAGCATGAGCACGATGTGAAATTGGGAAGGACAAGGAAGTAAGAAGAGATACAACAAAACAACAGAAGAAGATTGAAGATAAGAACGAGAGAGAGAAGAATTTCATACCCAAAGCCCCATATCCTCAAAGGCTAGTGGGACCGAAGAAGAATCGCGATCAGGAAGGAATCATTGAAATGTTTAAGCAACTGAAAATAAATATCCCCTTCCTAGACGCCATTCAACAGGTGCCAGCATATGCTAGGTTTCTAAAGGAATTAGTCACGATAAAGCGAAAGACTAATGTCCCGAAGAAAGCCTTCTTAGCAGAACAGGTAAGTTCAGTTCTACAAGCGAGACTCCCAATTAAATATAAGGACCCAGGATGTCCTACAATTTCAATCATCATAGGGGAGAATCGCATCGATCAAGCACTCTTAGACCTTGGAGCAAGTGTCAATCTGTTGCCTTACACTGTACAAGGAACTTGAGTTGGGGAACTAAAACCTCGCCTATGACCCTTCAACTTGGATGGTCAATTAAGATTCCTAGGGGAATAATCGAACGTGTTCTGATCAAAGTAGACACCTTCTACTTTCCAGTTGACTTTGTTGTATCGGATACGGAACCCACTCCTCAAAGACACGTAAAACAATGTTCCTGTAATTTAGGAAGACCATTTCGCAACATCGAATGCTCTAATCAATTGTCAAATGGGATAATGAATTTATCATTTGGGAACATGACTGTCGAACTGAATATTTTACATATTTCGAAACAGCCTGCTGAAGATGAAGAACATGCACAAGTTTGCATGATTGATGACATTGTGGAAAATGAATTTTTTCTTGAATATGAGGACCCTTTAGAGGCTGTTTAGCACATTTTGGCAAAGACTTGATGTGGATAAGGTGATACACGAGGTCAATGAGATGCTAGACTCAACGCCTCTCTTGGGAGAAGGAGAATGTCAACTGAAAGATAAGAAGAAAGAAGAAGATTGGGAAGACGAATCGCATCAATCAAATGAAGAAGAAAAATCAAAGTCAAACTAAAACCCCTCCTCATGGATTTGAAATATGCGTACTAGATATTGATGAAACAGTTAATTATTTGGTAATTTAAATGAGGACCAAGAAGAAAAGCTCATTGAAGTACTTCAAGACCACAAGAGTGCGATCGGATGGTCTATCAAAGATATAAAAGGAATCATTAACGGTGTGTATGCAATCAATTCATCCGGAAGAGAGCGCTAAACCCTCAAGAGAACCACAACGTCGATTGAATCCCATAATGCAAGAAGTGGTAAGAAATGAGATCATTAAGTCGCTCGATCTTTGGGATCATATATCCAATCTCCGATAGCACATGGGTGAGCCCAACACAAGTGGTTCCCAAAAAGTGCAGTTCTGAGTGGTGAGAAATGAGGAGAATGAGCTAGTACCAACGAAAGTTCAAACTGGTGGAGAGTGTGTATTGACTACTGAAGTTAAATTCCATGACTAGAAAGGATCACTTTCCTCTCCATTCATTGACCAAATGCTAGAAAGATTGGCGGCACCAATACTATTGTTTCCTTGACGGCTATTCGGTATAATCAAATAGTCATTGCACGAGGATCAAGAAAAGACAACATTCACAGTTTTCTTATCGCTCGAATGCTGCCGGACTTTGCAATGCTCCGGCTACATTCCAAAGGTGTATGCTGAGTATATTCTCTGATATGGTGGAAAGATTTCTGGAAGTCTTCATGGATGATTTTTCTATTTATGGAGACAACTTCGGTGATTGTTTGTATCATCTTTCTCTGGTTCTTGCAAGATGTGAAGAGAAAAATCTAGTTCTAAATTGGGAAAAATGTCATTTCATGGTGAAAAGTGGAATCGTCCTGGGACATATCATCTCATCCCGTGGTATTGAGGTGGACAAAGCTAAGGTAGAATTAATTTCAAACCTCCCACCACCAAGAACAGTAAAAGAAGTTAGGTCATTTCTTGGACATGCCGGTTTTTATCGACGTTTCATAAAGGATTTTAGCAAAGTTGCAAAACCATTGTGCCACCTACTGGCTATAGGTGCCCCATTCATCTTTGATGAAAAGTGTACACATGCCTTTGAAAGCATTAAGGCAAAATTGGTCAAAGCCCCTATCATCCAATCACCAGATTGGAAGCTCCCATTCGAGATAATGTGTGACGCATCGGATTATGCGATCGGTCTTTTTGGGACAACGGTAGAGAAAGTTCCGCATGTCATTTACTATGCAAGTCGCACCTCAATGATGCGAATGAATTATTCTACCAATTCTAAAAGGAACTCTGGCGTAGTCTTTGCTTTGGACAAGTTTCGATCCTATTTGTTGGGATCAAAAGTGGTAGTGTTTACTGACCATGCCGCTCTTCGTTACCTCTTTTCAAAGAAAGATGTAAAAGCTCGATTAATCCGATGGATTCTACTCTTACAAGAATTTGACCTGGAAATCAAAGACAAAAAGGGATCAGAGAATGTAGTTGCTGATCATTTGTCTCGAATCATTATTGAAAAAGCTGAGGATCTGACTCCAATTTTAGAAAATTTTCCTGATGAACAAGCTCATTCGTTGAGAATCGCCATGGTATGCGACCGATTAACTATTTGGTGACGGATCAGATACCTGAGCAGTGGAATAAAAACGAAAAAGTTGTCTTTCGAGCGCGAGCCAAGCATTATTTCTTCGAGGACCCGTACCTGTTCAAATATTGTGCTGATCAGATCATCAGAAGGTGCATTCCAGAACAGGAACAGTCAAAAATCATCTCATTTTGTCATGAGTTGTCCTGTGGAGGACATTTTAGCTCAAAGAAGACTGCAACAAAGATTCTCCAATGTGGATTTTATTGGCCAACAATCTTTAAAGATTGTCATCAGCATTGCATTTCATGCAGTAATTGTCAAATGCTGGGCAGAATTTCAAAAAGAAATATGATGCCTTTAAATCCAATCCTGGAAGTTGAACTGTTTGACGTATGGGGAATAGACTTCATGGGTCCATTCCCAAATTCTTTTGGAAATTTATACATCTTGGTTGCGGTGGATTATGTCTCAAAATGGGTGGAAGCACTGGCCGGTAAAACCAATGACCACAGAGTGGTGGTTAAGTTCCTAAAAAATGAATTATTTCCAAGATTTGGTACTCGTAATTATTATGAAAACACTTTTGTAATAAAGTTTTCGCCAGTCAAGAAAAATATGGGATCACTCACAGGGTGGCTACACCATACCACCCTCAAACTAGTGGACAAGTCGAAGTTTCAAATCGAGAAATCAAACGTATTCTAGAGAAAACGATAAGGCCCAATCGGAAAGATTGGTCGTTGAAATTAAACGACGCACTCTGGGCCTATCGGACAGCATTCAAGACTCCCATCGGAATGTCCCCCTATCGGATGGTTTTGGCAAAGGTTGTCATTTACATTGAACTGGAACATCGGGCCTATTAACATTAAGTCTTTAAATTTCGATTTGCAGAGAGCTGGGGATAAGCGAAAATTAGAAATTATAGAATTAAAGGAAGTGCGAGCTGATGCATATGAGTGTGCCAAATCCTACAAGGACCGCATGAAGCGTGTTCATGATTCGTCTATTTTGAGAAAATCATTGTGGGCGAAGGTGTTGTTGTATAACTGCATCGCATCATTCACGGAAAACTCAAAACCCGTTGGAGCGGTCCTTTCATTGTCAATCAGTGTTTCGGTAATGTGCAATTTGCAAATGAAAGTACATTTCGTGTCAATGGGCAGCAGGTGAAACCGTTTTGGATAATTTTATTGAGAAGATTGATGATCTTGAACCGAGCAATCCTAATCGATCGGATAAAATATAAATTTCGGAATGCTGCCAGCGACATTAAACTTAGCGCTTCTTGGGAGGCAACCCATGTTGTTTTGTGTTTGTCTAAAGCCAAAAAAAAAAAAAAAGTGTAGTCGATCGATCGACCTAACGATCGATCGATCGAGGATCGGAAATGGGAATTAATCAATGCGCCAAAAGTTTTCAATTTTGTCTGTTTTTGTCGATCGATCGACTCTTCAAGGTCGGTCGATCGACTATGCGCATTGAAACTTGAATTCAATGCCGTGTCATCGATATACGCATCTTGCAAGTCGATCGATCGACCTGTAGGGTCGATCAATCGACCATTTCAAAAAGTCTTAACGCGCACTGTTCCGACGCCTGGGGAGTATTTCATGTCAGTGTCGATCAATCGACTTCCTCTGGTCGATCGAGCGACATTAATTTTGGATATCGCGCTTTGATTGCGCGTCTTTTCGACGCTGGTGTCGATCGATCGACATATACATGTCGATCGATCGACTTATACATCTCGTCCGAACAGAGGGGTGCCTCTGTTTCTATTTAAAGGACCAAGCGTCCTCCCTTTTCCACACCCCTTTCCACGTTTGAAATTCTCTGCAGCGGTCTCTGACATTCCTTCTGACATTCTTTATGATGGCGTCATCCTCTTCCGCCCGCCTTCCGCAGGCGTCGATGATGCGTTAGCGACCAAAAGGTCGTTTTGCCACTAAAGAGCTATCCTCTGAATATACTTACGATCTACCGGCATTTCAAGCGATGCCAGAATGCGCCATCTCTCTTGCATACATCGCTGCGCTCCACCTTCATTTCTTGATGACTCCACCTGATATCAACGTCTCGGAGCGGGTCGTCCGCCTATTTTATCAAAACATGGTTTGGGTGGTCTCCACCATCACCAATGAGGCGGCCCATTTCACCGCTTTCCATCGATGGTTGAAGCGAAAATCTATCCGCCGCATCGCATCGCGGATGTCTTTGGATTGATGGATGAGCGACCATTGGACCACCCACTTGGTGAAGAATTGGACCTTGAGCAAGGCCCAATGATCGATGATATGTGCAATGGTGTGTAGGAATTGGCGACTAAACGATCGGCTCTTCCACGCGACATCCTATTGTGGGATATTGTAGTGTCGTGTAGTCTTTGCCACGGGCATACCGAGAGAACCGGACCTCGGGTGAAGGCCTTATACGGTGCCTAAGCGCTCTGGTTGAACATCCTCGGTTTTGCATGATTCGATGTGGCTGGCGCCACGATGAAATTGTTAACCCTCCCGCCGGTGACGCCGCCTCATCTATTTCTCATCCGGTGATGCAACTTTTGCACCACCTTGGTTTTCCTTTTATTTTGATGATAATATTGGGACCTTGGCATTTCAATGGAGAAGGAGTAACGCTGCCGAGCGCCAGAAGACGCCTGAGCCTCGAATCCTACCGAGCCGAACCGTAACCGTAACCGTCCGCAATGAGGGACCCTCCTCGACTTGATGCAGCTCGGATCAACTCCTTGATCGATGAGCAACAATGACAATATAATCGCAATCTTCGTCAGATATGATGATCATTTATGCATCAGCTTGGTCAACACCGTGGGCCCGATGGCTATGCGATTTAGATGATGAGCTCGCTAGGCAAAGTAGGAGGACGATGATGATGATGATTAGGTTTAGGATTTCCTTTTTGCATTGTTTTTGTTGTTGTTACTTTTTAGTTTTAGGTTTCTTAGTATTGTAGGACTAGCCTTTCTTTCAGTCTTTCGATATTTGTAAAAAACAAAAAAAAAAAAAAAAAAAAAAAAAAAACAATCTGTTAGTGTCCCGTCGATCAAACGGCCATTCATGGTCGGTCGGTCGACTCTGAACATCATGTCGATCGATCAATCGACCATCTCCGGTCGATCGATCGCCTCGCCTTTTCATTTCTTAGTCCACATTCGTTGATTCGGATTAGTCGATCGATCGACACTTCTAGGTCGATCGATCGACCGATCGGTTTCCAAAACTTTTAGGTTGTTTAGTACGATAGGATTCTTTGTTTTGCTTCGTAGACGTCTTTTACCATATCTCAAACACTCCTTTTCTATTTATTCCATGCTCCCTTCACCCTTCCTTCTCATATTTCATCAATGGCCAGCAGACTTTATTTTACAAGGTCTACTCTAAGGAAGATGAATGAACCAGCAAAGAAACGGGATCGCTTATCGGGAGCACACCCTCCGTTGGATCTCACCAATGTCAATGTCGTTGATCTGGATCCTCTCCTGCTCGGCTTTTGGGAAGAGCCAGCACGTAAAAGAGTGAATCGCTCCGTCCAATCAACCCCATCCTTCTCCACTGATATCGAGATGATTGATTTGGATGCGCCTCCGTCACCGCCCGTTCTCCGAAATTCACCATCTATTCCACCTGAGACTTGGGCGAAATTATATCCATCTCCACAGCTTCGGGATCTGGCCTCGAGTAGTGTGCCACACCCATCTTCACCACCGTCGGCAGTGATTCCTGATTCCTTGCATCGGCGTAGGATCACCACTGCAATGTGGGATTTCGCGTTTCCAAAGCTGAAGCCCAGTGAGGGGACCGATGCGGATGTTTGAGTGTCGATATCAACGAGTTTTTATGATGATCTACGAAGTTTAGGAAGTTTAGGAAGTTTCGGATCAACCCCCGTTCGTTTTGGTCCAATGAGGACATTGCACAACATAGGTTTGGGGGTGAAGTATCTTTTATTTAAAAAATAAAAAAATAAAAATAAAAAAACTCGGATTTTGGTCGATCAATCGACCCTTCTTGGTCGATCGATCGATCCCCTTAGTCGATCAATCGACCCTTCTTGGTCGATCGATCGACTGAGCCCAGTGGTATTTTGTATGGAATTTAAAATTTTTTCATAAATTATGCGATCTAAGACGAATACTATATGCAATTTCGTTTCATTATTCTTAGAAGAGAAGAGCTAAGTTGAAATTCACATATAAATCTTAAACCCGCGTTTAAGGAGTTTTGATGTTTGATTTAGTTCAAAGAGTTTAAATTATGAAAATTTATCAAATTTGAATAAGGATTTTAGTGGAGATTAAAATCGAGCTTTATCGCCAATTTTCCGTCCTTGATGAGTGCTTAAACAAACTCGAAGTTATCTTTGAATACGAATTACTCTTGCATGATCTCATACATTTTATTTTGACTTGTGACTTTGCATGACATTAAATTCATATCATTGTGCTAGAACGTATCATATGTTTGCTCAAGACAAATAGGCAAAGTTACCATCTTTTGAGGACGTGATTGAAGGCCATCTTTGGCTCGTTTGTGCTTAATATACCCCACCTCATATAAGTTATCCTTCTAGTACCCTTTTGAGCCAATTGAAAAATTTACCTTTATACATTCTTTGATAAGTCACGTTAACCTTTACCCCTTCACCATTTCAAATTCGGTTTTACCTTCTTATTTCTGAGAAATTAGGAACGAGGGATGGAAATGAACGAAAAGAGAGTAGGTGGAGAGATACCGAGTTGTGGTGTTTACTGAGAGTGTATGGCAAAAATATAAAAAAAAAAAAAGGGAATAAAAAAGATATGAGGTGTTGTACGAAAAAAAAGTCAAAAGAAGAAAATGAGTGAAAAAAAAAAAAAAACAAAAAGAAGGTTGAGAAAAAGAGTGAGAGATTACGAAGAAAAAAAAAAGGGGGGAGAGAAGAGAAATAGATGAGTCAAAAGTCAGTTTTCTTTTCCAATTTCTCAGAAATTTTGAATCCCGACTTCCATTTTTTTTCTTACCCTTACCTGAGCCCCATTATAACCTTATAAAAGACCTTCATGATCCGATCTTGTATGGCTAACTGCTTGGTGGAGAGCAAATATGTGATAACTATGGAACTTGATATGACATGCTTAGAATATACAAGTATCTATTCTTATGAGATTTATCTTTGTTCATTGATTGCATCGTGTTTCATTTATCATGTGAGACCTTTTTGCTTGCTTTGTATTGATCTCTCACATGTGTGCGAAAACTTACCCATCATCGGAGCGATTTTAGTCTGAGAAGTATACCTATTGTGACGTTTGAATCAAAACAGAAATCTATGCAGTTCACAAATAAGATAAATTCTCCAATAAAAATTATTTGATCTGATGAACACATTGAAACATCTAAAGATGGGTTCAAAATTTATCTGTAAATTGAAGCATTAGTTTAGCTTAACTAAGCATCAATGGAAATGACATGGCATGCATAGCACTTGCGGAAGAAATGCATAATGAGATCAATTAATAGATTCCACATAAATCAATGCCTGGAAGTTTGTGGGTAACTTCACTGAAAACCCTCAGGAGACAAAACTCCTCCACTAGGGATCACCTAGCGGTTTAAAGGCTTGTTGCATATGCTAAATGCAATCGTGTTCCCTACGAAAGTGGCATTCTTTACTTTTCTTAGGTTGTTAGTTTATTTTTCAGTATTGTTTATCTTCTCCTTTGCTCGAGGACTAGCAAAGTGTAGGTTTGGGGGTATGATGTGCAGTGAAATATGATGATATTTCACCCCTAAAGACCTACATTTAGCTATCCGATGAAAGCCATTTAACATGTTTTTAGATGGTTTTAGTGATTTACAGGCCGGCAGATGTGTTGAGCATGAAATAACCCACAAGTTCAGAATATAACGTCAAATTCGTGCTACTTTGGATCATGCGGAACCTATCCCGACTTGGAGCTCAATTTGACCCTTCAAGACAGTAGATTCAGAAAATTGTTAAAACACGAAAGTTGTAGAGCTCGTTGTCAGCTTTCCAACGCCACCCGAATCGCCTCAATCCGACTTCAGGATAGAAAGTTATGGCCGAAAGACCGAGGCAGTGTCTGAATGCAAAGTGCAGCGGGAGTTCACGGAAATCTGGAGGTCGATCGATCGACCCTTTTAGTCGATCGATCGACCAAAGACGAATTTGAGTCCGGATAGAGTTTGGCCGCGAGAAAATCTTGGAACCAAGAGTGCGTACGTTTTGGCAATTACGGGAAAAAAAGATATTCTTGGGGGATATATATATTCATCCGGGGAGTCCTAAAGAAAGGAGGATTAGGAGAATTAGGAGCATTCATGCTTTATTACGATTAGTTTTATTTCTTTATTTTTCTTTAGAGAGAGTTTTGTCTTACTAGAGTTTATTCATTTTTACGCATTATTATCATTCTTCCGTGTTAGTTCTTTTCGCTTTTCTAAATCGTGACGTCTTTGAATAAAAAGCTCTTTGTGGAAATTGTTAAAGCTCTTTACGGTATTTTTATATTGATGTTAGTGTTTATTTATATTTTTATTATGTTGTTTACTTTTACTATGTGTGGCTAGTTTTATTAAGGATGGGGATCTAATGATTCCCATCCGAGGTATTTATTTATACTAATATCAACTGTGATTGAGATGTCGATGCCTTTAAGACCCTAATATTTATTGAATATGGTGAAATCATCATTTCAAATTCGAGATCTAGGTGCTAATCATGCCCTATGATTTCAGATCCGTAATAATGATTTTATCCTAGTTATCACCCATCTCGGGGTGAAGTTTTACCACAATCTGAGGTGTGAGTGTTAATCATACACTTATGGGGTGTTAATCATACATCTCCTTGATCTCGGATTGATGGTGTGACTTTATCCCTGTGGTGAGTTCCAATCACGATCTGAGGTGTGGGTGTTAATCATACACCTATGGGGTGTTAATCATACATCTCCGTGATCTCAGATCTATATTTTAGAACTCACGTGTGTATAGGGCAGTTCTTCTTTTGAGAAATTTGTTAAGGATTTCATATCTCAAACCACAGATTGGTATTTTATAAATGATAAACCAACGATGGGAGGATTTAGCATCCCAATCCTTATCTTTCATTAATTGTTTAATCCTTTAGATTTCGTTAGTATTTATCTGTGTTATTAAAAGTTACCATAATTCTAGGTTTTCAGTTACTGCATAAGATCTGTAGAAATTCTTTTAGTTAATTAATATTCCTGTTTTTTATATTTTCTAACTAATCCTCGTGGGAACGATCTCGTACTTTGCACCCACTGACTACATCACGATTCGTGCACTTGCGAGTATAAATTTTAGGACACATCAGTCACCGTCCTCCAAGATCTACGTGTAGCTTCACGTGGCACTCAAACCACTTTTTAGGTGCCACGTGGAGCACAAGTGGACAGTTTAGATCAATATAAAAAAAAGAAACAATTTGAAATTTTATTTTCAAACCTATAAGTTAAAGTTTGACGATTTTCATTGGTTCACATTTCACGATTCAAAATATACACAGTAGAGATGAGTTAAATTTTTTTTTTTTTTCAAAAATGATCTAAGCAATGCATCCAAGGTCCACGTGGAAGGTTGGAAGACGGTGACCGTCCTCCCGTGGAAGACGGAGGCCTTTTCCATATATATATATATATATATATATATATATATATATATATATATATATATATATATATATATATATATAAAGGTGTCCCCTTTTCATGGGAGGACAGTCACCAGCCTCCAAGAGTCCAAGGTCCACGTGGAGGTACGCATGACACCCAAAACATTCTTTGGTTGTCACATAGAGCACCCGAGGTCCATGTCGCATTGAAACAATATTTTGGATGTCATGTGGACCTCTACTTGGAACCTTGGAGGACAACGAACGTCCTCTCATAGAGGACAGACACCTTTTCCTATATATATATATATATATATATATATATATATATATATACCATTGTTGTGGTCAAAACTTTCAATAAAGTTTGTGTTGGGTCCCTATAAACTCTCGTGGGCGGAAGGGCGTTCATGCTCGAAACACTCTCTCAACATCTTAAAACATTGAATTGTACTTCTTCCATCACCAATTAATTTTGATTGAATTGATAGCTATATAGGGTATAAGATCCTATAATTTTAGTACCGCCCTTACACATCCTAATGTATTGAATTCTTTCCCCCTTTTAATATATTTTGGGCAGTGGATACCCACTCTTTTTAATTATTATTTTTTAAATAATCCTGATCATCCTCGGACAAGTTGCCATGGCACCCGGTCATTGTGAACCCCACTTGATTTAAATGCACGGATTCTCCATCCGTTTCAACCCATATCCGTGGGCCTCATATATAATATAATTTAAAAGGGATAATTAGAGAAACATGCCTCAAAAGCAAACTTTTTAGCAAAAAAGGCCTGACTTCAAACGTTTTAGAAAAAATGTGCTTCACAGATTTTAGAACTTCAGAAAATCGTGAAAGCACTATTTTTTCTAAAATGTTCGTAAAAAAATAGTATTTTCATGATTTTCTGAAGTTCCAAAATCCGTGAAAGCACGGTTTTTCTAAAACTTTTGAAAATGGGTATTTTTTGCTAAAAAGTTTGTTTATGAGACATTGTTTTCTAATGTGCCCTATATAAAACCGTAACTAAAGTCATATATATGTACAATAATAAATAAATTACAATAAGCTAATAATACCAAAGAATTGATCCCTAAATGCATTTATTGCATACATTTGTCTACATATTTAGCCTTAACCCAATCATTTAGGGTCGCACTGGGGAGGGCTTTTAGGGCTGGCCCAGCACTATGACAAGCCTTCGAGAACGCTTGGTACTCCCACTTTTGTTTTAAGAATATTTCATAAGCCTATATATACCATAAGTATGGTAGGGCTCGTTGATGCAGTAGTTTTTATCTTTCGATATGGGTCTAGGTAAGAAAAAACAATAAGTTTGATATCTAGGATGCGTTTGGGTTAGCTCTTATAAGAGGTGAAGTTGCTAAGGGGTGAAGTTGCTCTTTGTTTTATGAGATAGAGTATGTATAGAGTAATTTTATCACTTCAAACAGCTCCCCGTCAGAGCAATTAAGGTAAGGAGCTGTGTTACCAAATATAAAAGTAGTTTTCGGCCAGAGTCAAAAAGTCGGAGTTGCTCCAAGTTTTTATGATATGAGAGAATTGTGTTTATGCGAGCTTCAATTTGCTTCATTTCTGTAGCAAATTTAATAAATTTATTATTACTCATATTTATTTTTATTTTTTTCTTCTTAATTTTTTTTGTTTTTTTAAATATTTTACTAAGGTGCTTGACATGAAGTGTGCAATTATGGTAGCACCCATGGATCAAAATTTCGTCCGATACCGATACGTATCGATATCGGGGGTCACCGATACGGTACATTGAATGTAATGTATCGGTCATATTAGCTGGACGATACATTCAATGTATCGTCCGATACCGTCCGATACGTATCGATTTTAGGCTTGGACAATAAGTATCTGACTTTCCGGCATTTTGATCTATGACAGCACCCTTCTTTTTTAGTACTTTGAATATATCTTTTGACCAATATATGGTCAAAGAGGTCAAAAGATACAAACTACAACATCACAAGCTTCTACGGTGTTTGGGTTAATCTACAGTACAACCAACATACCCACCTGCCAAAATCCATCAGACGATGATTACAACAACTTCCATGATCATATCATACACCATCCTTTCTTTAAATCCGGCCCAAAGGATCCTTACTACTAAAAAACCTCCCCACAACACTGGAATTCAGAATGGCAATCGCTTCTTTCAACTTAACACATCTCGGTGTCTTGTATTGACTCAAAGATGATCCCTTCGAAACATTGTAATCCATGAGCTCATCAAATGCTCCATGTTTCACCACCCTTATTTCCAACGGTCCAATTGATCTACCTTTACTCCTGCATTCCTTATATACTTGATCGAGCGATTCTTCTACTGCATTGCAGCAATCTTCCATTACAGTTGTATCGAGCTGCACGGGGTTGTGGCTTCCTCTCATCTGTATCTCCCAAAACAGCACATAATGGCCTGGGAACGATAAAGTGTCGGCGTAGCTAGTGTAATCTACGAGGAGGCAATCAAGCGGCTCAAGTATGATCTTTGCTCGTGTTACTGCCTTTAATAGGTCATCTTCACTAGTTTTTTCCGTATCGACGCTTAGCACTACATCTCGGCGTTGTATGAATCGGAATTGAGGAGCTTTGTTGTGGAATCCGGTCACCGTCAGAATGTCGCCAATTCGAAACCTGTAGAGACCTGACAGACGAAAAGAAGATTGAGAATTGCTCGTCTTTTGAGCAATGTACAAAAACTAGTTGAGTCTACTCGAAATTCATCCAAGTCAGGTCAATTTAACGAAAATTTCACTTACTGAATCTGTTAATCTGTTACAACCCCAACGTAATAAGGACTTAACCTTCCACTACATTAATGCCAATGCATTAATGGTGCATTGTTTATGTCCTCAACAAATGGTATCAGAGTCAGCACCACGTCTCAAGTTTGAGACCCGAAAGGGGCAACCTACAGAAATGGATACGGAGGAGCCCCATAGGCGGTACCAGTGTGAAAGCCACCACAGATGAACCACCCTGAGGCAACGGCTACACTGAGGCCAACAAAAGGGTCCCAGAGTCAATGCCCCCACAGAATGGGTTGCCATGGACATCGGCTGCGAAGGATGGTGGTATGTTACAACACCTAAGTAATAAGGGAACTTTCCAGTTCGCTAACTGTTGGTATTTTTGGTGTATTAGTTACATCCTTACGAGGATCAAGGTGCAAATTTTATAAATAACAAAAACTGACCAAATCAATGATGGTCCAGACGTTCTTATTTTGAAAAAACGAAAAGAAAAAGACGGGAGTTCTTCGCCGACTCTGATGAATCAAAACTCCTAACCAGTAAACCAATTTTGGAGTCAGATTGTGGGGAGCTAACCCAAATGAATATATTGGGTTGAATTATTAAAAGTAATGAAAATAATTATGCAAATCAGATTCAAAAGAATGAATAGGTCTTATTACAGTGGGTATTGGTACAAATATCTAAGCTGATGATAACAACTAAGATAATTTAGTGGGTTTAGACAACTGATCTAGTTGTATAGTTTCAGTAAATTGGGCAAATCTAATTCCATTCGTTGGTGCCAAACGAAGGAAATAGATAATCTCTACAGATTCCATTGGCGATGGATCATTGAATGATAAGAGTGATTAGAGTTAAATGTCACTTTGGATATAAAAAAACCTTAACAAAGAATATGAGTCAATTCTTTTGGGAAGAGTTCACCTGTGAAAGTTGTGACAACGATCTCATAATAGGATCCAACCTTCACATCTACAAGATCGACGACTTTCTCATTTTTTTCACCCACCAGAAGGAACTCGAAATATGCCATGTTCGGGATCACAGTGTAGGAGACATCAGATGGTTTGCATAGAGGTTCTAGATTGATCCCAATGTAGCATTCTGAAGAACAATACGAGGATGAAACAAGAGGAAGCCCACCGCTGTAAAAATCAAGTGTGGGAACGTACTGGGCCATAGATCCAGTGATTACAACGTCTATATACTTCGTTTTAGGCCACAACCTCTTAATTATCCCTTCCCATGATCTCTGGCTACATTCGAACTCAATTGAATCCGCTAACTTTGAATCAGGCATTTTGAGGACAACCAATAAGGCATTTCGGCCACCTGGGTCCGTGATCCAATCACTTAGACAACCTGTTCTAATGTTAGAACATAACTCTGACCAATAGTCCTCCAAGAACTTGACTACCCGCAAAAAAGCAGATGCAAAAAATGAACCCATTCGGAGAACCTCATCTCGCTGGATCAAGCCACATAGTAGTTGGCAATACATGCTTTGTATGTTGTCTGTGCACACTATGGTTTCATATGGGCTTGTATTGACTATGGATTTGTTATAAGATCTGTTTTTGAAGCTGTTGCTCTTGTAAACGCTTGTTAAAGCTGCTCTTGCCATCAAACCTGAGGGGGTGTGGGTCTCTGGCTTGACAAACAAGAAGTACATGCCTTTTCCTTGGTCTAAGCCATCAAAGCATCTGAAATCAATTCAACCAGTTACATATCCGAATTACAACAACAAAGTAAACATAAGCTTAGTATAAAGCATAGTCGCCAATTCGGAATTCCGGAATAATTCTGAAAGAAAAAAATAGTAAAATATTATCAAATATTGTGATAAAGCCAAAAAGATTCAATAAGTGTGTATGTATGTATATATATATATATATATATATATAGATAGATGGAGAATGAGAACATACAATATGAGTGTAGCGTGAAAACACTCCACTTGATTGCTAGATCATGTGCCATGTGGCACGTGATCCCCAGTCAGCTACAGAGCCAGGAGAGAGTGGAGAAGGGGAGAAGCGACTCATCATAGAAACTTCGTTTCCGGGACGAAGCCAAGCCTAAAAGATGGACTTGGCTTCATCCACAACATGCTATGCTTTCTCTCCCATTGCCACCCCCACAATTTTAAAGAAAAATAAAACTAAAGAGGGACACGAGCCTAATTAACAAGGGCCTTCCCAGCCATGGCAGGCTGGCCCTAAAATAGGGGTCCTGTTGACTTTGGTCCCTCCCCATAGAAGTTCATGGCTCTGCCCCTGTCGCCAGTTACACCACAAATATTTCATCATCATAATCTTATCCCATTCATTTGAGGCCGGCTTTATGAGTCCTATTTCCCAACTCGTTTCTGATCAGCGGTAAGCTCGTTGTAACTTCACAATCCTTCTTGTCCCTTCTCACTGTTTTCCTCCTGGTCTTGACAAGTTTTCGTCTTCTCCTATGATCTTGTGCTTGTAGCGTCTATACCCATAGTTCAGGATTTCTGATCTCTGCTAGACATGTCTAAACCACCTCACCTCAAGTGACATTCTATAAATTTTTCCCTTAAAGATGTTACTGTAAAATTTCCTCTTATGTACTCATTTTGAATTCATCCATTCTTGTTACTCCACATATCTATCTTAACGTACACATCTCAGCCACATGTACGCTATCTACTGTTGCTTTCTCATAGCCCAACATTCCACACACACACACACACACACACACACACACACACACACACATATATATATTAAAAACAATTGTAGGAGATAATAGCGGTTTCAAATTCGAAATTATAAAATTATTATATCCGGAGTATTGATTTAAAACCCTTTTGCTACTAATAAACTTTTTTTTTTTGAAAAACAACAAATCTTGTGATAAAAATTGAAGTCTTTTCCATGTTCCCTGCTCTCAAGGAAATGAGACATTATCACTCATGGGAAAAAATCGAACAAACATAGAAAAGAAAAGTCAGCTGCCGGAATAAAACCAGGGAATTTCATTTAACTTGATTCAATATAATAAAAAGGATGGGTCATGTGGGAAGCTTCTCACTGGTTAATCAAAGGCGTCGACAGATTAGAAAAATAAGTCTTCCTAGCCATCTCTTCCTCGGTTGTTGGTATCATCTTTGGTTTCCCCCCTGATGTTCCAGAACTGTGACGAGCAGATAATGAGATCAAAAGTGTAATACAATATGGGAATTGAAGAAATGGAAATTTCTTTTATTATTATATCGCGTACTACCTCAAATAAAATTCCGAGATGGGTTGGGCTGAGATGAGTTGAGATGGCTCCCCGTTGGCAATTCGCTCAATATATGGCTTGAAATCTTCATAATTCACAACGGGTACTTTCTCCTTGTAGAGTTCTGTATTTGTTTGGCCACCAAGAAAGCCACTTAGATACTCTGTATATGCATTCCTCATTAGGATCTCCTCTAGCACCTGTTGCTGAACTTGGTTTGCATTTGAGGTCAGGTACTCAATAAGTTCGATAGTGTCTTCTCCATCTTTAAGATTGTAACTTAAAGGCATTGTCGTTGTTAATCGATCACAAAGAACAGCTTTAGAAATTTGATACAAAAGGGAATATATGTGGCTCTGTAGATTCACAACCACCACCTATAACACAAACAGCCAGCTGTGATCTTATCACAAAATGAACACATTGGATGAAGAAATCTAAGTACCTGTGAGTGGTTTTGATCATTTAATCAGACTGAAATTCTACATTCTCTAGAATTGACAGTGGTTATATAACTTTAGCAAAGACTTCCAGGTGGCACAGCTCATAGAGAGAGCCAAGAGAACACAGTACTTTGCATCTACATGGCCTCAGTAGTTGTAGCTATCCTGGTTTCAGCTAAATTAAGCTAAAACACAAGGAAATAGTTTGGAGTCCTTGGACTCATTAACACATGCATTCTAATGTGTCAAACTGTGTCAGTAGATGGGCTTTGGGAGTTTCAGCTTTGTTTTTACCAAATCCAATAGTTCAATCAAATTGGATTTATTAACAAGTTCCAAAAGAATCAAATACTAAATTAGGTTAGTAAGGTTCTATCTATAGCCCACTGAGGTGGTAAAAATGCCCATTTAAGGCCCAGCCTAAAATGAGCCCAAACCATAGATGTGTAATGTGCCGCAGTTTTAACAAATCGGCGGATCATCTTCTTCTTCACTGTGTTGCTGTCCCGAGTATTTGAACCTTCTTCAAATTGCACCTAGGCCTGGTGGGTTGCTTGCTTAGGAGGTACTAGTAGAACTATCCTGCTCACTTAAAAGAGCAGGTTTGAATTGCTCTTTTAAAGAGAACCAAATTCAGTTCTTTCACTCTTTGAAAGAGCTAAGACCACTTACAAGTTACAACCAAACGCCATACGAAAGTGCTCTTTGTCATAGAGAGAGCTGCTCTTTGCCTCCAAAAAGCAATCCCAAACACAGCCTAAATATCTTTTGGGGTTCCATTTTTGTTATTAATCTGGTCTTGGATTGTGGCACGGTGTCATGGCAGGCCTACCTTCTTGTTTTCTTTCTTTTCTTTGTCCTTTCTCGGGTTCTTCAAAACCTCATAAGCTTCTTGATATCTTTGATCTTGGATGTACTTTTTCCGATTCTTTTCAAAAAAGTCATCCTCACCAAATAAAAATTTAAAATTTAAACATTAAAAAACGTTTTGGCTTTAAGAAGTATAACAGTTAATATAATCATTCCACCCTGTTTGACAGGCACCTGAATGCTTTGATGCCTCGAGATCAAGATGACACAAAGTTAGGCTGTCAATGGGTCCAGTTGGCCCGATACTGAACCCTCCCTCAATTCACCCCCATGGGGCACCCCAACCCAGTATTTTAAACCGGATCAGGTACATAAACTTGGTCCACCAGGTTGCGTCAGCCATGAAGCATCAGACCCTACCTATGGGCCAGGTCGGGAAAAAATAGGTTGATGGTATTTTGTATATGAAATCAAGGAAATAAAGGCATTTTAACTGGGCTGAGTCAAGTTTCCAGGTACGGAGTAGGATGGGGTGTTTGCATTGGGTCAGGGTGCACCATCCGGTGGGGTTGGGCATGAACCTTTGACACGTCTGGCAGCCAAAATGTTGCCGCGACCCAACCCATTGACAGCCAAAATGTTGAAAGATACCAGAGGTTCAATCTACTCTTTCAATGCGAAACAGAACACCACCAAACGGGTCAAAAGGATATTGATCCATGCACCACTCTAGGTCACGGGTTGTGTACCTAACGCCATTCTTTTGGTAACATGAGTGCTCAACTCATGAACCAATGGCAGTGCAAGGGTCAATCCCCCTCCACCAAATTAGTCAAACTTAGGAGGCGCCCAGATTTTTTTGGGTGCTAAATCATTGAAGTACATTTTTGAGCGTTCACTATTTGGTGCTTACATATTATATCGATGCGTCTCTTGATGTTTGACTAGTTTGGCAGTGGAAACTGACTCGTGCACATAGTGACAAATTTTGTTTTCGTTAATTTTTCGGTGGGGGGTCTTTTCGATACATTTCAGGAAAGTTTCGGGGATTAAGAATATATACAAAGCATATTTAAGCAGTTGGCTCATTGGCTCAAGACTAGATATAGAAGACAGCTACTACAGAGAACTAATAATTGACAAATGGAAAAACCTTAGGGTTTAGTCCCACATTGGTGATGTTAGAAAACGGCAACACTTTAGCCAGCTATATAATATGCATTCAGTTACACATACAAACAGGCGTGTGTGGTAGCACAGTGGGTACTAGTGCAGTAGCACAGAGCTGACGTGTGAAATTTGTCACTATTGCTCGTGCACCTAATACTTTATATTTTTTATACAGAAAAAGAAAACTTCTAACTTAATTGGGCAATGATTAGGTTCAACCAGATTATATTTAATTTTGAGTTCAAACACATCTTTAGGAGAATCTTGAATGCACGCCATCCTATAAAAAACAAATGTGGTTGAACTCAAAAATCTGCTTCAACCTGATTTAAATTATAAATCCCACGGATTCCTATGGTTTCCGAGCTTATAGAAATTCACAAGATTCCTTTGTTTTCCACTCTTTTTATAGCCTAGTAAAGTGCCTCGAAAATGGCTAAAAAAAGATATCTCACGGAGTGAAGAAGAGAGAGAGAGAGAGAGAGAGAGCAGTTTGTGCGATAGAAGATCTAAGAGATTGGAGAAGAGAATTTGTCAGATTCTAAAGACTGAACGGAGTGTCTCATTGTAGTGAATATTATTCTAAATTATTAATTTTTTTGTTCAACAAACTATTAATCTAATTCTCTAAATTGATAAATATAATTTCAACTGATCATCAATAACAACTACTAGATAATTTTGTGGGTCGGATTGTGTAGTCGGTCTTATTACAGTGAATATTGCTCTAAATTAGCTAAGCTGGTGAATATAATTTCATAAGATCAGGAATGTTTTCGCCAAACAATACCCATCCGGTTGACAAATTTGAATGGCAGCCATTAAAACTAAATATAATGATTGGTATTAGTGTGCCCAAATTAGATGGTAAAAGCTCTGAAAAAATCTGACTTTTTGGCCCACTACCTTTCCCTTTCCACTTATGATCTACTACTTTGACGGTGTGGATTACCCGCAACTTAATCCCATCAATGATATACGATCAGTTAAGCACCAATTTGGTTCTTAATAAATGACGGTCAGAGTCGTGCCTTTAACTTATTATACCCAGTTTTAGAAAACGAAAAAACTAATTATACCAAGTTTTAGAAAAAGATAAAAGAAAACGATTGTTACAATTTCCAAGGTTTCCAAAAAGTCATAAAGTCAATATGTTAGGGAAAGGGTGATTACAAATTATGATAAAAAAGTCTGAAGAAATCATTCAATCAACGTGTGAAAACTATTTATAATTGAAATTCGGAAACAATACTTCTACAAAATTCCAAATAACACAAATGATATTATATATTTCATTGGGAAGAAAGGTGATTTGGTAATTTTAAGTAAAAATGTTTCTCACACTTTAACTTAATGTCTTATTAGGAGTCCCAAAAATCATGACAAATCCTTTTTTCTAAGGGTCTGTATGGCAATTTTTCAGAAAATATAGGAAAATAATTTATAGATCTAATGGATTCCAACTCTTTGAAAATTCATAGAAATTTATTGTTTTCAGGTGTTTGGATTAAGTAATTACACATAGAAAATAGAAAATGAGATAATGTATATCTCACACACCCAATAAATTTAACTTTTTATTGTGAGGGAGATTCGTGAGAGAAAAATTAGGAGAGAGATTTGGGGAGAGGAGAATTGTAGAGAGATTCGAAGAGAGAAAAAAAACTTTAAAAAAGAGAGATTATGAGAGAAAATTCAGGGAGAGAAAGAGATAATTAAAAAAGAGAGAGATTCGAATAAAGAGATTAAGAAAGAGAAAGGGGACCACCATCTTTAGTGTACACAACACATATAAAATAAAAAATTAGAGAGAGAGAGAATGGAAAAGAGAGAGAAATCGGGGCGACAGAGATTCGGGGAGAGAGAGAGATTAGGAGAACGGTAAGAGAGAGTTAAATATTATTTTTTATTTTTTTATTTTTATTTATTATTTATTATAATTTTCTTATTTTATTTTCTTATTTTATTATTATTATTAATTTTAATTTAATTTAACTTTTTATTTTATATATTATTTAAATTTTATTTTATTATTTTATTATTTTTATTTATTTTTATTTTTTGCTAGCTGATTTAATTTTAATTTATTTATCAAATAAATTGAAGAGAGAATTCTCACATAACAAAAGAGGGGAGGGGAGGGGAGGGGAGGGGAGGGGAGGGGAAAAGATTTCCGATGAAATCCTCTTATTTTAGAGGAATTTATCTTTTTTTAATAAATAAAAAAAATTTTAAATTTTCCTATTATTTTGCGTGGCACAACTTTATTGTCAAACATAAGAAATTAATATATATTTTTTTCTTTCTCATGATTTCTTTTCCTTTCCCGTATCCAAAGAGACCCTAAAAGTTTGTGAGAGAGTATAACAAGCTAAAACTTTTTAGAAATAATCCTTGCTTTCTAAAAAGCCATACAAATCTACTATACATTAAATAAAAATCGTGAATGCATTTTTTTTACGATTTTTCATGTTTTTAGGGATTTTCAAAGAGAATATCGTGAATGAAATTTTTGGCTATGTTTATAATTTTTTATGTTTTTTCGGTTCTTATGGGGTATTTTGACAATTTTCAATTACATTGAACTTATCAAACGTGAAATAAAATAAATCTTAATTTTCTAAAACTTTTTGAAATGATATAATATTTTTACACTTTTCTTTCATAGTCTTTTTTTTCGAAATAACTCTATTTCTAAAAACCTTTGCCATTAATTTGACTTTTAAAAACAATAAATAAGGGTTCTATAAAAAAATAAAATAATAAATAAATAAATAAATAAAACAACAAATTAGGATAATTTAGTTAACTTAAATTTGAAAAATAAAAAAAAGGGTACAACTATTCTCACCGGTTTAATAGAAAGTACCACGTAGTTTTTTCACGGTCGAAAACCATTGACTGATTTGAATCAGATGATGGAGATTGTTTTTTCTTCCAATCTTCCTCATGGTAGATCTTAAAATCATGGCGCACCTATCAGATGGTGATTCCACATGGCACATGTCCCTAAAAGTGAAGGTCAACTCCTTTGCCCATAATCCAGGGTATAAAAAATCGACCGATACCGATACTCATCGATCCCGATATGTATCAAGTTTCGACCAACTCCTATTCGTAGCCCCTCTTATTTGTTGTTTGACAGCTTGGCAGTGAGGTGTTACAGATAAATTTTCAATAGCTATTTGAAAGTTGAGCCCTAGCAGCACCGGTCCAAGTGTCACAGTCTCACAAATAAATTTTGAAATTAGGCACACCACATCACGCTTAAACATATTTTACGGCCATATTTTAAGGGTGTGTGACATGTGGAATCAAAAATTTATGATTTTATAGCTGAGACATAATCTCAAGATCCTTCTGGTAGAAAATTGGGGTGAAATATGATCTCCATCAATTGATCTCAAGCAATCAACGGGTTTAAAAGGTCTGAAATGTTGGTGCTTTCAGGAAACGCGTTGGTGCGTTCAGAGAAACCAAACAAAACAAACGGCTGTTTTTGCATGATGTTGACAGCTTGTCAACAGTAAAGCTGCTTTTTTGTTTGATGTGATAGCTTCTCGGAAACTTCATAGCAAAAAAGCATTGGAAACAGACATACACCATTCCTTCTTACTCCTTTTCACTCTTCAGTAATACTTTTATTTTTATTTTTATTTTTAAAATAAGCCGATATGTATCGGTATCGGCCGATCGGGCAAACCGATACTCAAGACTGATATTGATTTTAATACCTTACCATGATCTAAGTCACTTTTGGGGATGTGAGTCATATGCAATCAACATCTGACCGTCTAATAGGCACACATGATCTTCAGATCTATCAAGTGGGGTTCATGTGGCATCCATACAAGTGATCAGGTGGGTCCACATGGCATTCATACACAAGTGATCGGGTTTACGACAACTCGCCCAAGGATAATGAAAGGTCACCCAAAAAAATTGGATATGATCCAGTACATATTCACCGTCCAAAATTTTTCAGGAATTACGCACTTTAACGGACATCCTTTTATCGCAGAAGAAGAGCTACTACTCAAACTCACAACCTTAGGTAGCAAAATCAAATCCTCAACCGCTCGACAACCCCTAGGTGGTAAGTTCCTTGGCAGGTAAGTTCTTTTTCATTATGTGGCATTGTTAGGTTCTTAATCACATTGTAAAAATTGGCAGGTAAGTTCTATTTCATTCTTTGGCATTGTTAGGTTCTTAATCACATTGTAAACATTAAAATTTTACTCATTTATAACATTAAATCCAATCAATACAATTGCAAAAACTGAAAAGTGTGGCACCAAAATAATGCCGTGCATAGAATCATTGACCCATTTACTATTTACACCGTTCTCCACTCATAACCAATGTATCAAATATCGGCCAATACCGATGCGTATCGGTGATACATATCGGTTTTTCGGTAAATCGATACAAATTGACGCCGATATGTATTTGTCACGACCCAAAATTCTATCTCATCCCGAGGGCCTAAAATTTCGAGTTATGACCCGCACATATCCCGGATATGCTAAGCGGACATACACTTAATCAGAGTTCTCGCGCAATAATGGTTCCACAAAATCCGTGAAAGCCAACACATAAAGGTGGAAATAAAAGCAGTCATAAATAATGAATAAATGCGATAGAATCAATAAATCTACCAATAAAACATAATTCGAAGTTGGAGACAAATCCGATAAAGGAAATCATAAAATTAATGATAATAATAGGGATCCAATCTACTACCAAGTCTGCAACGATCAATATCCAGCACTCGGATCGAAATCAACACCGTAGCCCTCCTGGAACTCAACACTCGCGGGATCAATGAAATCAGCGTCAGCCGGATCTGGATGACCGGCGTCTACTCCACTAGCGTAATCACCTGCAACTGTTAGATTATCGTGGGATGAGTTTACTCAGTCACGTAAACTCAGTGGGATACACCACCAATTCACCCCATACTACTCATGTGCATTGTGAGTGCATCTTGTGAGTGATAAATATAATATCTCAAAGCAGATAGCAAAAGAATGACAAAATCATATGCATATCGTAAAGCTCATATCATAAATGCGAGACCATGATCTAGACACTCATATCCTAACGTACCTTACCATATCTCATAACATATCATATCATGTCTTATTATCATTCTCGCACATACGCCTGTACATCGCATGAGCGTAACTAATATACTCATGAAATCCTAAACGACCTGTGCCAAAGTCGCTGCTCGAGCTACCATGGGAGGGTCAACATAGTATCATAACGCCCTCGTGTCATACTCATACTCTACCATCCAGCCAATGGGGAGACATAATGGCCAAACTCACTCATAACATACTCATACTCATAATCTCTCCCAGAGATCCGTCTTGACTGAAAGACGTTATTGCCCTTACGGTGGCTACGTAAGGAACGACACGTACAGAGACTTAAGTTCTTTATCTTTCCTGGCCTCTGGCGATGTCTTATTATCGTACTCGTATCATAACTTATCTTATCTCATACTCATATCTTATCATACTCTTATACTTAATCTTATGACAACTATAGTGAGGCAACCTTCCTAATTCACGCTTCCCAAGAAAAAAGTTTCGTAGTAACCTGAATGTACTTCGTGTGACAGCCCATAGTATCATAGAGGCGTTGCATCCGTACATGGACGCCAATATTTCGAGTTTCACGTGATCGTAGAAGAAACTTCACCACAACCAAAGCCTATGGTCGAACCTCATAACTCATACTATCATATTTGAACTCGGGGTGATCGGGTCGCCGTATATGCCACCGTATACGAGGTTACACTGAATTCACACTCACCCGACTCGTCATGGGTCCCATTCCACCATGAGTTGTAAGGCATGTGAATACGGTGTATTTCTCGCTTCGATACCATCTCAGCGAATCACCACGCCCAAGTATAGGCATGATCTCATACACTCTCGTACTCATGATCTAACATATCCTAACTCGTATAAATTGATTAAATTATAAATACAAAAGTATCACACATACAGAATGATTTACACTTAGATTTTGGTTATATTTATGTTTATATTTATTTACATACCACACCAATATAATTATAGAATAGGGTTATAAGTATGATTTCGATAATTGTAAAGGTCAGAGTTCGGTTTCATAAAGACATCGAAGTTCTAACACTTTATGTTATCGAAGTGGTCATAGTTTATAAAAGCGAGACTTTTATATATTATTATTTATCATTATTAAATGCCCAAATTAAATATTATTATTTTAAAAGTTAAGTACATCACGACCATCGATCGCAAAGTGCAAGTGCACTAAATTTTTTGGTCGTGTAAAAGTGAAATTTTGGTGTGAATCAGGTCGCCTATTCGGATGAGAATCGATCGATTGAAAAAAAATGAAAATCGATAGATCAGATTTAATAAGGTGTAAGTTATCGTTTGGCTCATGATTGATTGGTTGATTTTAATAGGTCAATCCATCGATAAAAAAGAAACTAATTGGGCTCTGACAGGGGATACTACTACTCATATATCTTATAAGATAATTTTATAATATTAAAATAAGGTAGTAACCAAGTACATTTATTTTATATGATAATAAAATATAAGTATATAATATTTATTAATTTTATATTACTATCTAAAATCACTTTCTCTTTAAATATATCATAATATATTATAAAAGATATTTTAAATTAATTTAATACCATCCTATGAAATGAATTCAGATGGGCTGATCTAAATTAGATGGGCCAAAGTCCAACATCGAATGGGTCAAAGTCCAACATCAGATGGGTCAAGATCCAACATCAAATGGGTCAAGGTCCGACATCAGATGGATCATGGACCAACACCAGATCGGTCGTAGTCCAACATCAGATGGGTCACGGTCCAACATAAGATGGGTCACAGACCTCCAACATCAGAATCCCACGTGGCAACCTAAGTATGATATGAAGTTGTCTAACGCTTAAGTTGCGTATTTAGTGCTAACTCATCCTCTCTATCGACCATATATATATATTACCTCCCATGGGAGAAAATTCAAACTCCATCGTTGGGCATTATAAGGTGATCCCGTGGTAGGCTCTCCAGTTTTAGAGTCAATACTCAATTGAGACCTCATGATATTAATAATAATATTACTTATTAAAATTTGATCACGCTTGCATGATTTATATCGTTTGAAAATTATAGCATTGGGAAATAATTATATATGTATATATTTTTTTGTTTTGATAAGTAACCGCAAGATTTATTGTTGCCTGCTAATATAAATGTAGTCACTTCTTGATTTTTATTGTATATAGTTTTATGTTAAAATAATCTATGTAATATCTCCTTCTTTAAAACAAGGTCTTAGATACTACATGGGACCTTTTGTAAACGCTGGACTTGGAAATATGTTTAAAATAGGTCATGGGTCTATATATATATATATATATACAAATGCTTAGTTTCTAGAAAATATAAAATATTATAAAAATTTTAAGGAAATTATAGGTTTAAATCATGGTTGCATAGATTTTTAGTTTGAACTTAGATTCACGATTTTATAATGTCCATAAAATGTCTTTTACCAGAGGGATGATGGAATAGAGTATTAATCATTTATGTTATCTTTAATTGTTAAAATAATAAAGTATAAAAAAAGTAATAATATTAACAATTAGGAAAATAATTATGACTAAATTACAAGCAATCACATCTAGGGCAAAATCAATAAAATTAGATTATAAGCAATCACATTTAGGGCAAAATAAATAGGACTAGATTATAAGCAATCACATCTAGGGCAAAATCAATAAGATTAGATTATAAGCAATCATATTTATGCTAACCACTTTACTCATTTTAAAATAATATTATAAAGAGTGAAATAAAGTTTATTTTATTTAGTCCGTCGATACGCAATCGAACGTATCCTACGCGACGGGATCTGAGAAGAATGAGATGGATGGATGGGTACCCACCTCTTGAAGCATGACCGATAGATCGACGACGATTAAGGCGATAGAGATCGGCGTCCACACGATGATCCGTCCATGATTACGCCGCCTTCTTCCACCACGATTTGACGGCAGAAAAACACCACGGTGTTCTTTGTGGAAGAATACACAAGAAATTTAAAAGAAATTTGGGTGTACGTAGCAAGGTTTGATCCTTAGACCTCTTATCTATATCCAAAGTCTTTCAACCACTAGGCTACAACACAACTTATGTCAAATAAAGACAATTTTAAATATAATACCTCTTTAAAAATCAAAATGCGTATTTTCTCAACTAAGGTAGGTTTCGGTATAGAGCACTAACACTATGCAAGGTATAAAACACAATCTAATACCAATAAAAGAAAGTTCAAAAATTCGGGTTGTTACAGTATTGGTATCCAATTCAGGTATCGGTATCGGCCGATACCTCTATTTTTACTTTTTTTAATAGTATCGGTTCTTCATGGGCTGATACCAGATATGGATACCGATACCAAGTTTGACACCTTACTCATAAGTCATAACACAAACAACCAGTTGTGATCTTGTAAACAAAATGAACACATTAGAAGAAGAAATCTAAGTAAATGTTAGTGGTTTTTGATCATTTAACCAGACTAAATTTCCAATTCTCTAGAGTTGGTTAGATTACTTAGGACCCACACATAGCCTCACTAGTTGTAGCCATCCTGTTTTTCGCGAAATTAAGCTAAAAAACAAGGAAATAGTTTGGAGTCCACGGACACATTAACACATGTTTTTTTTTGAGAAAATAAACCACTTCATAAAACAAGATCAGAGAGAACAGAGTGCTCAAAGAATGCAGGAATTTCCTCCAACCACACATGAGTTATATTATTGCGGGAACCAAATTTGGCAAGATGCGTGAGCCACCGAACTGGCCGCCCTGTAAATATGTCTACAAATTGCAGATTTGAAAGATGCCGAACATAGAGAAGATAGAGGTGTCCTCCTAATCATTGTTAATAAGATTAACAACATTAATGAAGTCTCTTTCAAGAATAATATCCTGAAAACCAACATTGCAGGCGAAACACAAACCATCATAAATAAAGCCAACAATTCTGTGTGTAATGGGTCCCAACTGTGTTGAAAGCCTCTCTACTCATCGATCGAAGCACCAGACCCTAGGAGTCTCGTATCACCGCCCCAATACCAGCAAAAGAGGCCGATCTATGCTAGGCCCCGTCAACATTCACTTTGTATATTCCATCGGGTGGCTTGCACCATTTGGGATTGCTAATAATATCCCGAAAGTACCCTTACCAACCTTGTTTCCCTTAGCAGCAATGCAAGCACTCAAATAATCTTCCGCCCAACGAATGTGATGTATTGGATCACTTGTGCCCTCCCCCAACAACACCTTGTTGCGGAAGTGCCAATAGCCGAGGCAATCATAAAAAAACGCTCGATTTCTTCCTCCTTCGCCGTCAAAATTATGTAGCACCAGTCTAAAAAGCAATCTCTCTGGTGTTCACTACTTCGTGGTCTCAATGAAGAGGAAAATCAGGGCCACTGAACGAGTGGGCAGTCCTTAAGAACATTTTAATGCGTCATACGTGGCAAACTGTGTCTGTAGTTCAGTCACATTAGATTTTAATGTGAAACAGTGTCATCCAATAAAAAATGAAAATCATGAAAGTCAAGATTCTCCTATTTCTAAGCGCAGCAGATGGGGTTGAATTTGAAATTCAGTTCAACATTGCCCTTAGATTTATTAACAAATTCTAAGATAAGTGATTACTAAATTAGGACAGTAAGGCACTACCATCTAAACCCCACTTAGGTGATAAAAATATGCCAAATTAAGGCCCACGCATTTACAAATAAGGACTAGATAGGAAAAAGCAAAGCCGACCCCCACAAAGGGCACCCAAAAAACGCAAAGCCCACCAATTGGACAGCCGGATGCAGTGGAAAACTACCTAGTAGACCACCCCACCACAAATAGCATAAAAAATCCAAAGGAAAATTGCAAAACGGCAGGCAGGTTTTGTGCTAACTAAAATGTAGGGGCTGACGCGGCGTGATGTGATTGGCTACCCCAATCTACATTACTTGGGCCCAACTGCATGCTTTGCGGTAGAAGATGATGATCCGACGTACGTCAGCTGCCTGCACTTTGCCTGCACAAACCTGCCGCCATATAACAAACACTGTTCCAAAACAAATGGCCGGAGGAAAAACCCGAGGGGCACCCCCACAACAGCTCTATTATCAATGAAGACAAAACGTTGGTCGAAGCAATAATCCGAAGGGGTATGGCCCGTACCCAATAGATGCCTAACGTGACTCAGTTCCAATGAATCGTGGGATCATCATCTTCTTCTTCATTGTGATGTTGTCACGAGAATTTGGAATATCTTCAGATTGAGTTAGGATCATGGGATTCTACCATAGGTGTCCTGCTGAAACCAAGGTTTCAAATATCCACATGTACCAATACTTATCGGCGATACGTATCGATTTTCCGGCAAACCGATACGTACTAGTACCGATATCTATTGGGTATTAACTTGGGTATCAGTATCTGTATCGGTCGATACCTCCTAGTTTTTTTTAATTTTATACCCCGATACAACTCAGTATTGGTCGAGACGTATCGGTCGATTTGTATCGGTCCTTCATGAACCAAATACCGGTACCCGAGTTGACACCTTAGCTGAAACTGTTGCCAATTACTTTCTTGGATTTTTTGGAACGTAAGAAATGGGAGAATTTTTTAAGATCATCGAAACTCTATTTGGCAGAAATGAGTCAAAGTTGGCCAAGAATGGAAAATTTAGGGAAATTAAAAAATATATAAAATATTACAATTCATAATTTATTTCAAATTGAAAATAATGATTTTAATGAAAAAAGAGTCACAATGGACAAAATCTAAAAGTTTTTTGTATGAATAAAATAACAAGATATTACAATCCGGAACATAGTCACAAAAGTCTCCTACTTTTTCAAAAATAAAAAAAACTCGGTGGCATCTTGTCATCCGGACTTTATCGCCGATTAATCAGCCAAATTGCGAATTACCTGATTGATTGGCGATGTTTGTTATGTGGTATGATCCTTTTTTTCTTTTTTCTCACTTATACTTGGGGAGAAAAAAACCCCTTAGATTTGGTATTATTTGATTCAGTTTATAAAAAAAAACTTTAGGTTTTACCTATTTTGTTCATTAAAATCATTGTTTTTAATTTGAAATATTGTGGAATATATATTTGATTTTCCCCGATTTTTGTTTACTTTAACCGATTTTTGCCGAATTTTCTTGACTTAGACTGTTGCCAATTTATTGCCGACTCCCAACTTTGTGACTATGATACGTAGAAAAGGAAATCTTTCTCCTAAATAAATGTTAAAAAAAAAAAAAACACTCACAAGCGTCGTCAATTAATTGGCAATGTAGTTAGGATAATTGTACGTCGTCGACTTTTTTTTTATCAAAATTTTGAACAAGTTGGAGACTTTTGTGACTATGATCATAATGATCGAAAGGTATAATCACTCCTGACCGAAATTAACTCACCAAATGGTACTATTTAAATGATCTTATACCACTAAAATATAATTTTTTATATTGAAGTGTGATTTATCATTGTGCCATATGGCACACATCTATGTTCAATCTAAATTACACCCCTGTGGCAATCCAACATTGGAATATGTCCCAACCAAAGGATCATGCTTCTTAGTGGATGGTTCGAATCTCAACCAATGGGTGAACTTTAATTTCATCCATCAAAATTATGAACAACCATTGGTATTAGAGTGCACCAGATTGGATGGTTCGATTCTCTCAAAAAATATGATTTTTGGACCCATAGCCCTTTAATTGATGATATATCACTATCACAATATAGATTTTTAAGATCATAAGCCAATAAATAGTTTAAGATCGTTTAAACACCATATGGTGTTTAAATGACGGCCATGACTCATCACTTTGCAAATGAATTTCTAAGATCATAAGCCAATAAATATTGTATCATCGTTTAAAAAGCATTTGGTGTTTAATTGAGCAGGTGGGTTAGCTACAGTTTTTAGAGGCTGCCCTAATCAGGACATTAAAGATCTTTTGGGGTTCCATTTGTTTTAGTGGCCTCAGATGGCAGAGCAGGCCTGCATTTTCTTTTCTCCTGCTCATTAACCAGGTCGGATGCATAAATTTGACCCGCTAGGTTGGGTTAGCCATGAGGCGTTTGATCCCATAGTTATCAAAATCGGCGATTTTTGAAATACCATTCCATTCACCATTAAAAATATATATGATTTTTGCATTTGAAACACCTTTTTTTCTCGATTTTTCCCGATAAATTCAACAGTAAGGATTGGGTTGAAGATTTCAATAAAAGGGCCTGGTTGATCCTCAATTTTAATTTTTTTTCCATGTTTTTACCCACATTTTCCCCTTTTTTTGCCTTTTTTCCCTTGCCCATTTTTTTCCAATTCCCAACTTGGTAACTATGTCTGACCCCACCTTCCGTGCTGTTGGGGGCAAAAATAGGGTTGGGTAAAAATAGGTTGGGATCTAATTTAGATATGAAATAAAGAGATTTTATACCGCAATTATGCCATAAATCTTTGACCCTTCACCTGAAATAGAAGTTTTTCTGTTGGGGAAGGCATATACCCTTGACCACCCCTCGGGTCAAGACTCAAGATGCACCATCGGGTGGTGTTGGACATAAATCTTTGACCCTTCGAGCAGCCAAAGCGTTGCCCCAATCCAACCCATTGACAGCCCTTCAACTCAAATAGAAGTTGCAGTTTGATGCATCTCCTAATGTTTGATTAGTTTCTGTGCGCCTAATACTAACTACTCTTTTTTCACAAAAAGCCTTTTAACTTTTAATTAGGTCTTTTTAGATAAGATCTTGGAAAATGGTGGATTTGAATTTATGAATCCCATGTATTCTTATGGTTTGGGAGCTTGTAGGATTCAATGGAATTCCTTTGTTTTCTACTGTTTTTATAGCTTCCTAAAGTGATGGGAAAATGGCTGAAATTTTTTTATCTCGGGAAGTGAAGAAGAAAGAGAGAAAGCCAACGAGAGTGCCTTCCATAACTTGAGAGAGAGAGAGAGAGAGAGAGAGAGAGAGGAAAGAGTGGCTTCCTTAACTTTTCCAAGTGCTCGTTAAAAGAAAGTGTGGGAGTCTCCCTAAATGTTCTATTGGAAAATCTGGGAAGTTAGGATTTTATTTTTCACCATTAACATATATTTTATATATATTTTACCTTCCATCAATATCTACTTGGTTCGCTCGTTTTGAATTCCGATTATAGTTCTCAAATGCCAAGAAAATTCGATTCACTAGGGTAGACTCAGTTTTAAATGAGAGTTAAAAAAGGGTTTGGAGATTTCTTGGTTAGGTCTCTCCTTATAAAACATGCGGTTTTGGTTCAAATCCTCCCGCAAACATAAAAAAAATTAATATAAAATTAAATAAAATGGTCCAACCAGTCCAACTGAGCAACTCAAACCAAACCATGAAAAGGTTGGCTGGAATCAGGTTCACGGTTCAACAGGGTTTGAGCAAATTAGGCAACTTTAGGTATCCATGGATTCATATATCTCGATCGGAAAACAACCGATCAAAAAATAAAGAATCGGAATTAATCGATTCATGAACTCATCTTATTTAATAAATTTGCCTTCCGCCTAAAGATACATATTCATGTGTGGACGGCCACATAAGATTATCAAGCCTAAGAAAAGCTCTTTATCCAACCGAGTCAAAAGATGACTTCCGTATTGGTTAGGTCCCAAATCCATGCAACTCAAATTTAGAGGGTACTCATAAGCTTGATTTATCAGTCCCTTTTTTTGTTGGAAGTTATTGTCATATAGAGTGATAAATGTTCTGTGTGAGGCTATACAACCAAAATGCAATCGGAAGGTCCAATATTCTGCAAAGCCAGTAAAAAAGAAATCAAATGGATGAAAAGCAGTTTAGCTACCAACATGACATGTGCCAGCCAATTAACACTTGATGAAATCAAACAAATGATAAAACAGTACAGATATAGCTATTATTAATGCAACAAAAGCAACAAACTCCTATGGTAGCATGGGAGATCCCCTTATCAGAAAATCTGCCAGTACAACATACCCACATGCCGGAACCCACCGAAAACCATGCACTTTCCGCTCTCGAAGTCTGCTACAATGGGGCCTTAGTACTAAAAAACTTCCCCACAACACTTGAATTCAGAATCTCTATGGCTTCTTTTGACTTAATACACCTCGGTGTCTTGTATTGACTCAAAGATGACCCCCTCGAAACACTATAATCCATGAGCTCATCAAATGCTCCATGTTTCATCACCCTTATTTCCAATGGTCCAATCGATCTACTACTCCTGCATGCCCTATATACTTCATCGAGCGATTCTTCTACTACATTGCAGCAATTTTCCATTATATTTGTATCAACACACAGAGGATTGCAGCTTTCTCTCATCTTCATCTCCCAAAACAGCACATAATGTCCGGGGATTGATGAAATATCTGCATAGCTAGAGTAATCTGTCAGCATGAGATCAAGTGGCTCAAGTAGGATCTTTGCGTGTGTTACTGCCTTCAAGAGGTCATCTTCACTAGTTTTCTCCACGTAGATACTTAACACTACATCACGGCGCTGTATGAATCGGAATTGAGGAGCTTTGTTGTGGAATCCAGTCACCAGGAGAATGTCGCCAACTTGGAATCGGTAGAGGCCTAAAGAGGAAAAGAAGAGTATTCTAAAAAAAGGTATTTGAACCTGTCGAAAAAATGGTTCAAAAAGTACTATTCAAAAAAATGCCGAGCCCTCTTGAAACTCATCCGAGTTGACTCTATTTGAAAGATTTTATATATTGAATTCGACCCAAGTGAGAAGTGCTTAATTTTCCACATTAACACCTTAGGTATTTTTGGTATACTGCTTAGGTCCTCGAAAAAGGGTATTTGAACCAGCACCGGGTATTTGACCCAACACTATGTCTCGAGTTTGAGTCTCAAAAGGAGTGACCTAATAAAAGCGCTACCTCGGGCCCGGGTAACACAATGGAAGTCTTCATCGAGTGGGCCACCAATGACAAGTCCGAGAAAGAAAGATATGATTTGGCATAAGGGATACGAAGAGGGAAGGAAAGAGTACTAGAGTAAAAGCCGCCAAAGACAAGACCACCAAGGACTTGGGTGCAAACCATGGTGATGCATTACGAACCGAAAGTAATTAGTCTAACTTAAGAGAATTAAGATGCAATTTTATTTTTTTAAAAATGGAAGTCGAAAATGGTGAGGTATGTGAGGTGCCTTATAAATAAGGCCATCTTGCCTATTTATAGAGTTCATAGTATACAATGAATGATAGTAGATCTATACACATGTCATACACCCAACGGTTGTGGACCCTTCTAGAATTTTCTCTAGAAGAGTTTCCATACTAGTCTTTGGTTCCACATACTTCCAACACTTTTCTCCACTATTCCAAGTCCACTTCATAATATTCTAGACTCTTCCTTCCACATTTGTTGAGAAGCTTTTCCTAAAAAAATCTTATTTCTATATCCTTCTTCAACATTTGTTGAGAAGCTTCCATTGTCTTGAGTTTAGATAAATGGATTGGACTTCTACTTTCCTTGGGCTAAAATAAAACAAATAGATTGGGCTTTGTAATGGGCTGGAATTGATTTTCAACACTCCCCCTCAATACCAGCCCTTACTATTTGCACTGTGCCAAATTGACAGCGAAACATTTGGAACTTATCGGTGCTCATGCCTTTTGTGAACAAGTCCGCAACTTGATTATCTGTCTTGATTTGCCTCATCTCAATTTCTCCTTGAGAACCTTTTCTTTGATAAAATGATGGTGCACTTCAACATGCTTAGTTCTTGCATGAAAGACCGGATTTTCTGCCAAATGAATTGCTGACTGCTTGTCACAGTACAATGGAACTGCATAATCTACTGGTTGATGTAGATTATTCATTAGTTGTATCAACCATGTACTCTCTTGAGCTGCCATTGCCGCTGCTCGATACTCAGCTTTAGTGGTTGACAATGATACCGTAGGCTGTCTCTTGCTGCACCAAGAAATTGTTCTGGAACCAAGCTTAAACACATAACCAGTTGTTGATCTCCTGGTGTCATGATCTCCTGCATAGTCAGCATCACAGTAACCTACTAACTTGCAGTCTCCACCTTTCTTGTACAAAAGACCATAGTCAATTGTACTCTTCACATATCTTAGTATTCATCAAACTGCTTCCAAATGAGGCTTCTTTGGATTTTGCATGTATCGACTCATCACACTAACTGTATAAGAAATGTCAGGTCGAGTCAAGGTTAAGTAAATAAGATTGCCTACCAATTGTCGATATATCGTTGCATCTTCCAAATCTTTTCCTTCATGTGCACACATTTTGGCATTTAGTTCCATTGGCATTGAAATCGGCTTGCATTTGAGCATTCTGAACCTCTTCAACAAATCTTTGGAATATTTTTATTGACAAAGAAATATTCCTTCTCGTGTGCGATCAACCTCTAAACCAAGGAAGTGCTTAAGCTATCCAAGTTCCTTCATTTGGAAACGAACTGATAAATTCTCATTCGTTTGAAGAATTTCTGCCTCATCATCACCGATTATGATTAAATCATCCACGTACACTAGCACGATAGCCACCTTTCCTTCATTGGCTTTGACAAACAAGCTAGAATTTACAGGTGTTACTGAATAACTACTTTGTGTTAGAAATTTAGCAATCTTACTATACAACACCCTAGGTACTTGTTTCAATCCGTAAAGTGCTTTCCGCAGCTTACACACATATTCAGGATGACCTTGGCTCTGAAAACCCATTAGTTGGATCATGTAGAACTCCCGATCCAGCTCTCCATGAAGAAAAGCATTATTCACATCCATCTGTCACAATTTCCAGTCTTTGTTGGCTGCAAGTGCAAGTAGGACTCGTACAGTTATAAGTTTTACCACTGGACTAAACGTTTCATCATAGTCTAGTCCGTACTGTTGAGAGAAACCATGAGCTATCAATCGTGCCTTATACGTCTTGATTGAACCATCTGGACGGTGCTTTATCTTGTAAACCCACTTGCAGGATATGGGTTTCACATCTCTTGGCTTTGGCACGAGATCCCAAGTCTAATTTTGCTGAAGTGCATCGATCTCTTTTTTCATAGCTGTCATCCACTCAGAACTTTGTGATGCTTCTTCGAACGTCTCAGGCTCTATTGCTTCTTCAACTATGGCTGCATTGGCATATTTGGGATTTGGCTTTCGTGTTCTTGGTGACCTTCGAGGTTCCGTTTCACTAGGCCCACCTTCTTCGTTTGGTTGTTGATATATGCTAGTTTGCCAAGGATTCTGAGCCACTCTTTGTTCAACATCATCTCCATTTGGATCTCCTGATTCATCTGAACTTGGTTGGAGTTGAATAGTATGCTCCCCCATCTTTTGTTGGAGCTTATCTCCAAATTCTCTCGAGTTTGGCAACACATCCTTCTCTGAGGACCACTAAGAAGATGCTTCATCGAACACCACATCTCGTGAAGTGTAGCATCTTTCACTCGTTGGATCGCAACATTTCCACCCCTTTCTTTGACTGTCGTATCCCATAAAGATACATCTAATAGCTTTTTTATCAAACTTTCTTCGTTAATGGTTAGGAACAAATATATAACATATACAACCAAATACTCGAAAATAGCTAATTGTAGGTTTCATGTTCCATAGTTTCTCAAAGGGCGAAACGAATTCTAACCTCAGTTGAGGAAGTTTGTTGATCACAAAGGCCGTAGTCCTCATTACTTTAGTCTAAAACCTTCCAGGTACATTATTTTCATGTAGCATACTTCAACAAATTTCTGCAAGATGTCGGTTCTTTCTCTCTGCTACACATTCTGTTGTGGCGCATTAGCATAAATGTACTAATGACGTATTTTGTATTCCCTGAGGTATTGAGAGAACTCGAATGAGTTATATTCTCCCCCATTGTTTGTGCGCAAGCAACGGATCTTCTTTCCCACTTCTCCTTCAACTGACTTTCTGAACTCTTTAAACTTTGAGAATGTGTTAGATTTTTCTTTCATAAAGAAAACCCACACATACCTGGAGAAGTCATCAATGAATGTCACCATATACCGCATACCACTAATTGACGGTTGCTTAACCGGTCCGAACACATCAAAGTGAACTAACTCTAATGGTCCTGTTGCTTTAAACTTCGATTCCTTATATGGCAGTTGGTGTGCTTTACCATACTGGCATCCCGCACAGACCGTGTCTGTTCGCACGTCTAGTTGAGAAAGCCCCTTAAGCATCTACTTCTTCACCATCACACTTAGCTTGGAATAGCTAACGTGACCGAACCGCATGTGCCATAGATTTGATGTCTCATTTTTTCTTGTCCTGTCTACATATGCAAATTCTGTTGACATCACGTAGACTGACTCCAATCATCGCCCCTCCATTGTCAGTGTTTCTGAGATTTTGAGGTCACGATACACCTTCACATCTCGGGGACCAACAAGACATAGTGGCCTGATGATGTTAATTGAGCCAAAGATAGCAAATTTTTCTTCATTTCTGGGACATGATATACATCTTGAAGTGGCACCTGATTAGAATTATATCGATGTGTAACTATAGTCTTACCGATGTGAGCTATCGGTAACCTTGAGTTGTCAGTTGACACCACCACACGACCTCCTTTGTACTCAGACAGGTTTTGCAGCTTCTGTTTATCACCCGTCACATGCTTTGAGCAGCCCGAAACTACGATCCAGTCAATCTGTTCTAATGTTGTTACCGTGAGAGCTAATTCTTCTTCCTCCATAGCGAATAATGCTTCGGCATCCCAACCATCTTCGCTATTCTCCTTAGAACTGGAGGTAGCAGTATTACTTTCAACATAATTTTTTTCTTGGTCCAACAATCTTTCGCCATGTGGCCCATTTTCTCGTAGTTGTAACACTCACCGTCGAACTTTCTACTATTACCGCGATTCTTCGAAGCTCCCCTTGGACGAGAGCCTCCCTTTCCTTAGTTACTTTTCACCTTGTCACCATCCCTTTTAGATCCACCACCAGTGTGCCGCTTGAAACTGCCTTTGCTTTTGTTGGTGTAGAGTGCTTCCTTTTCACCCTTCAACGAGATTCCTCTCATTTGTTTAGCCATAGCTTCTTAACCTACAAGCAAATTGTTAAACTCAACAAGCGATGATTGTGTCGGCCATCCCTGTACAGCAGCAACGAACCCTCGATATTCGAGTCTTAAATCATGGATAATTATTCTCTTTATCCTGATTTCCCCAATAGGAGCTGCTGGATCTAACTCTGAAATTTCGTGGCATATCGACTTCACCTTGTGAAAGTACTGGGAAATCGTCATGTCGCGTTGCGCCATTGATAGTAGCTCGTTCTCAAGAAGTTGCAGTCTTGCATCATTCTTCTTTGAAAAGAGAGAAACAAAAGTGTCCCATGCTTCCTTTGGTCAGGATGCGCTCCAACATTTTTTCTTCAATTGCGGTCTTTAAAGCAAACATCGCTTTGCTTGCTTTAATCTTCTACTTTCGTAAGATGCCATTGGCATCTTCTGTCGCCGGTTGTGTAACTTCACCACCACCAACAACCTCTCTAGGAAGATTGTGTCAAGGATCTGGTAATCTAAGTGTTGCTTCTTCTGGTCGGCTAGTTTCTTCATGTGCCTAGCCCCTTTCTATGATTTTCTAGACGACCAAGTGGCCAACGGAGACCGTCAGATAAAGGGCACTAATGGGCGATGGTCAAGGTACGGCTTATTTTATTAACTCCCAAAGGTCCTGACCTTGTAGGTAAGACTCCATACATGTTGTCCACGTATTGTAGTTTTTGTTGTTGAGCTTCTTTATTCTTCCAACTACTTGAATGTCACCCATCGTGCCGACAAGACTTCAACTATACCGAACAAGCTTAACTAACAAACTTGTAGAGTACTAAACTCCTCATGACTCAAGATAGCTCTACCAAGAACGATCCCTGACTGTCTCGCTCTGATACCAATTGTTGAGTAAAATTTAGAGTACGCAACTCTAATCTTACTAATATTTGACCCAAACAAGTAAACAAATTACTTATATTATAACCACAATAAAAGATACTACAACACTTTCCAAAGACCACTCACAATTTGAAAACAAATATAAGCAATCAAAAGAAAGCTCACAACTCACACTCAAGAGTCCACACTCAAACGAAGAAGACAAAGACTTATTTTTTTTTGGAAGATGAAAGAGCACTTGTATTCCAAACTCAAGAATGCTTACAAGTTGTGAGGTATGTGAAGTGCCTTACAAATAAAGCCTTCTTGCTTATTTATAGAGTTCCTAGCATGCAATGAATGTTAGTAGATCTATACACATGTCATACATCCAATGGTTGTGGACCCTTCTAGAATTCTCTCTAGAAGCTTTCACACTACTAGTCTTTAGTTTCACACACTTCCAATACTTTTCTCCACTTTTTTAAGTTCACTTCATAATATTGTAGACTCTTCTGTCCACATTTGTTGAGAAGCTTCTCCTAAAAAAATCTTATTTATATATCCTTCTACAATTTTCTCTAAAATATCTTTCTTCCACATTTGTTGAGAAGCTTCCATTGTTTTGGGTTTGGATAAATGGATTGGGCTTCTATTTTTCTTGGGGTAAAATAAAATAAATAGATTGGGCTTTGTAATGGGCTGGGGTTGATTTTCAACATGTCCTCCTTCAAAAGGGAAGTTAAAGTGAAAGTTATCCCATTTCAAAAGATAATGTTTGCCCTCATCTTGATTCTCAGTACGATAACAGGGAGAGCCGAGAAAAGTGCTAATATTCCCTCATTGCTCAGCATCTTGCATTTTCAGACAATCAACCTTTTTTCAAATCGGTAAGGAAGAGAATTTTGCACGTCATATTCTAAAGACTGAACTGAGTGTCCCATTGTAGTGAATATTATTCTAAATTATTAATTTTTTTAATCAACAAAATATTAGTCTAATTCTCCAAATTGATAAATATAGTTTCAGATGATCATCAGTAACAGCTAGATAATTTTGTGGGTCGGATTGTGTAGTCGGTCTTATTACATTGCTCTAAATTATCTAAGCTGGTGAATATAATTGCATCAGATCAGGAACAACAACTAGATAGTTGTGTACTTTTAGTGAATTGGATATTATCAAAAGAAACTAATTAAAGAATATGAGTTAGATACTATGAGAAGAGTTCACCTGTAAAAGTTGTGACGACTATCTCGTAACAGCAGCCAATCTTCACATCCACGAGATCGACCACCTCCTCTTGGTTTCCATCCACAGGGAGGAACTCGAAATACGCCATGTTCGGGATCACAGTGTAAGAGATATCAGATGGTCTGCACAAAGGCTCTAGATTGATTCCAATAAAGCATTCTGATGAACAATATGCAGTTGAAATTAGAGGAAGCCCACCACTGTAAAAATCTAGTGTAGGAATATATTGGGCCATGGATCCTGTAATAACAACCATTATATACGTTGTTTTGGGCCACAGCCTCTTAACTATCCCTTCCCATGATCTCAGCCTACACCCGAACTCAATCAAATCCGCTAACTTCGAGTCAGGCATTTTGAGGATGCCCCTAACGGCATTTTGACAACCTGGGTCCGTGATCCACTCACTGAGACAACCGGTTCGAATGTTAGAACATAGCTCTGGCCAAAAATCCTCCAAGAATTTGACCGCCCGCAAGAATGTAGATGCAAAACCGGCACAGATTCCGAGTACATCTTCTCGTTGGATCAAGCCGCAAAGTAATTGGCAATACAAGCTCTGAATGCTATCTTGGCACATAACGGTTTCATATGGGCTTGTGTTGCCCGTGGAGTTGGTGTTTTTGAAGTTGTTGCTCTTATAGATGCTTGTTAAAGCTGACCTTGCCACCAAACCTGAAGGAGTGGAGATTTCTGACTGGACAAATAAGAGGGACATGGTTTTTCCTTGGTTTAAGTATCTAAAATCAATTCAACCAATGAAATATGTAAGATGCAATAGTAAAAGAAAATTTGAAAAATAAGACTGACTGAAGAAATTTTTTGCCTTACGATAATGGCTCCTCACTCACGTTTAAACACCTAAGTGGTGTTTGAACAATCTACCACCCGTAAAATAAAACTTTTGATCTCACACCATTCAGAGGTGATTTACTATTATGCCATGTGGCATAGATTTATGATCAATCTGAATTGTTTATGCGGTAATCCATCATTGAGAAATGTTTTTGCTAAACAATCATGCCCATAAGTAGACATGAACCATCCGATAGACAAATTTGAATATCAGCCATTAAAATTAAACACAATGATTGGTATTAGAGTGCCCAAATTGGATGGTAAAATCTATGAAAAAATCTGATTTTTTGGTCCACTACCTTTCAACTTATGATCTACCACTTTGATATTATGGATTACTCGCATCTTAATCCCATTAATGATATACAATCATTTAAGCACCAATTTGGTTCTTAAATTACGGTTAGGAGAGTCCTGCCTTTAACTTATTATACCCAATTTTACAAAAAGAAAAACCCTATTATACCAAGTTTTAGAAAATAAAAAAATAAAAAGATTGTTACAATTTCCAAGGTCGCCAAAAAGTCATAAGGTCAATATGTTAGGGTAGGGGTGATTACAAATTATGAAAACAAAAGTTTGAAAAAGTCATTCAATCATAGTGTGAAAGCTATTTATAATTGAAATTCGAAAATTCCAAATAACACAAATGCCTTATTGGGGAGCCCAAAAAATCTTGACAAACCCTTTTTACTAAAAGTTTTTGCTGGAGTATAACAAGCAAAAACTTTTTACAAATAATCCTTAGCCATAAAAATCTAATATACATTAAATAAAAAAAATCGTGAATGCATATTTTTAATTTTTCATGTTTTTAGGGATTTTCGAAGAGAAAATTGTGGATGTAATTTTTTGCGATGTTTACGATTTTTTATGTTTTTTAGGTTCTTAAGGGGTATTTCGACAATTTTCAATTACGCTGGACTTATCAAACGTGAAATGAAATATATCTTAATTTTCTAAAACTTTTTGAAATGATATAATGTCTTAAAACTTTTCCTTCATAGTGTTTTGTTTATCTAAATAACTCTTTCTAAAAACAACCTTTGCTATTAACTTGAGTTTTAAAAAGGGTATTTCCGTTAACTCAAATTTGAAAAATAAAAAAAAGATACGACTATTCTCTCCCGTTTAATAGTACGTATCACACAATTTTTTCCCAAACAAAAACCATTGACTGCTTTGAATCATACGATGGATATTGTTTTTTGTTCTAATCTTCCTCGCGATAGAACTTAAGATCATGGCGTGCCTATCAGACGGTAAAATGTTAATTCCACATGGCATATGTCCCTAAAAGTGAAGGTCAACTCCTTTGCCCATGATCTAGGTCACTTTTGGGGATGTGTGCCATGTGGAATCAACATCTAATTGTCTAATAGGCACGCCATGATCTTCAGATCTACCAGGTGGGGTCCATGTGGCATCCATACAAGTGATTTGGTGGGTCCACATGGCATCCATACAAGTGATCGGGTTTTACGACAACTTGCCCAAGGATAATCAAAGGCTAGGCATGATCCGATGCATATCCACCTTCCAAAATACGGTCACAGGGGAAAAAAATTCAATGCATTAGAATCTGTGGGGAGTACCCAACCTTTGAACATAGATTTGACCACTAAAAAAAACTTTTTATTTTATAGATCACATGCTACATGGCACATGATCCCCAAATGGGTTTTGTTTTGGAATCACGTGTCATGTGGCATGTGATCTGTGTTCAAACCCAACGCCCCCAATATGGGTTCAAATCCATAGTCCCATTTGCCTATATATGTGAGTGAATTGGGGAAATGTAATGTGTAGTGTTCTATGCGTACACCCAGATGCGAAATCACATGCCTAGTGGCATGATCAACCCCAAACAACACCTATTTTGGGTTGATTAGTCATGGAACATGTGATTTTAATATATATATATATATATATATATATATATATATATATATATATAGAGGGCTGGAGATATGTGAGCATAGGGAAATCTCTACGCCAATCGATATGAGCTCAACACGTAGCGTCTCTTTTGTTGATGCGATATTCCCTCCTTTTCCTCATTTGACCCTGCTTTAACCATAGTTACCATTGACAGAATCAGAAAGGCAAAGCGGGGCGAGGCACAAGGGATACGTTCCTCACATCGTGGTTGATATGACCATCATTACATTCGAAAAGACCTTTATTACCCAAACATAAATCATTTTATATTTAGCACCGTATTTGAAGCGCTATGCTTCTGGGAAGGAGGGGATTGCACTTCTTATATGGGCGCTGACGCCTCTATCATGAACCGTAGCGCTTCAGTTTTGCACCCAGCGAATGACACGTGGCAACTTTTTTTGCTGCGAAGTAATGTCTAACGTAATATCATTTATTACCATCGTCAGAACATTAAATGAGAAGCAAGACATGACATCATAGTTTTCAATGACTATCATTATAATTCGAAATGACTATTTGAGGAACCTCTTCGGGGAGATCATTCATTGCCCAATAAGAAGGGCTGCGCTTCGATAAGAACTGCTTGCACTTCGATAAGAAGCGTTTGTGCTTCGGTAAGTGGCGCATTGTCTTCTTAGAAGACGCGCAATAGTATTTTTACCGAGCGCGCTAGTGCGATTATTTTGAAGCGTTAATGCTCCATCATGGAATGGAATACGCCTTATATATGATGCGCCTTAAAGTTGACAAGTAGCACATTTTTATGCGAAACGATGTCCGACCTTAATTCATTTATTATTATCATCAGAACATTAAATGAGAAGTTAGACATGACTTCGTGATTTTTAATAGTAATCATTACTATTTGAAATGACTATTTGATGCACCCCTTCGGGGAGACCATTGATTGGTTGAATGTTTAGTATTTATTGCTCGAATATTTAATATTAATGGTGCTTCTGTCAGAGAAGCTTGACTCTTCGTACGAAGCACTGTCGCTCCATGACGAAGTGCCAATGCTTTCTTTTGTTTGCACTAGCGCGACTATCATGAAGCGTTAGCTCTCCGTCAGGGAAGGGTAGCACCTTGTATATGACACAAAGCGCCCCAATTTCTTGACACGTAGCACCATTTTTTGCAAAGCAATGCCTGACCTTATGTCATTTATTATCATTGTCAGAATATTAAATGAGGAGCGGGGGGAGGCGAATGGGATTACGGCGAGTGAAATCATAGTTTGTAATGTCCATCATTTCCATTCGAAAAAACTATTTAAAGCAGCAAATTTTTGAATTAAAAATTTACAAATTTCTTTTCATCTTTGCCATGATTTTCATCTTCTCAGAGCACAGTAAGAAATATCGAAGCGGCGAAATCATTTTTCTGCATCTAGTAAGAAGGTGAGTGTCATTTTGTTTTCATTTCAGCTTCAATTATGGCGTCATCCCTTCCTTGTAAGAAGCGCAAGTGCCTCTGTGTCGTACTTATAGGGGCACAGAAGTCTTCACGCCCAAGGAATGCGAAGCATTGGAGTGTTAATGCGAGGCGTGGGTGCCTCGGGTTCGACGCGACGATGCTCCTATTTGATTTTGTTCTTCTGCTCTAAACTTCTCCTTTTCTGATTCACAGATTATCAAGATGGTTTTCAAGACTCCTGCCACTAAATGTACCATTGGGAAGTGTCGGGCGATATATGAGGAGGCATCTGAATAGAGGAGAAATCTGCTTTCGCAATGTGTCTTCTCAGCATTCTTTTTTGTACCAAAGGACTTGTATAAGCATCAATGGCCTCCTAAACACAATCATCAAGTTCTGGGTCGAGAAAAATATTTGGAATTTTGGGAAGGGCCTTATCAAATTTTGGCGCCTTAATAACTGGTCTTCGAATGACCTCCCCCCCTCGTTACTCTCTCTCCAAGCCCCTTCCCAAAGAACAGACCATTAGAGAAAGGTTTTTAGTGACATTAACCCTGTAAAGGGGGGACACATCCTTGCTGCCATTAACAGCGGCGAACACTTAGCTGACGAGGACTTTATGAAACTATGTCTGTTGTTTTTCCTTACCACCATCCTCTTCCCAAACACAAAATACACTCAACCAGCCCTACCTCGAGCCCATTGATAATCTCCCTCATTTCAACCAATATCCATGGGGTGCCGATGTATATAAACACCTTGTGCAGTGCGTGGACAAAGTGCAGAGGAACTAGGGAATAACTGAGAGGCTAAAGGCTGCGAATGATTATAATATTTACGGTTGCACTATTATCCTGCAGGTAATGTCGTCTCCAATAATTTCATATTTTATTTCTTACGAAGGTCACCGATAAAAAAACTCATCAATGTTGTATTTCCTCAGATTTGGGTGTACGAGATCAACCTCAAGTGCGCCTCAATAAGGGTTCCTAGCCCCGCCTGCTTCCCAAGGCTGCTGAAATGAGAAGTTAATGATGGTACGAGGAAGTTCTACATCCCACACTTCGAGAATAAGGTAAGTTTTGTACAAGGCGACGCCACTCCAATGCGCTTCTTATTAGAGGCGAAACCACTTCTATAAGAAGCGATGGCACGTGTAACACGACTCTCAATCTCTTCCTATTGAAGCGATTTTGTTTCCCTAAACTCTTTAGAAAACAATGTGGAAAATAATATGGAAAATCTATCTACTTATAGGCCTTTCGGAAACTAGAGTGCACTCTCTATGAGGAGGACCGACCTCTGAAAATAGAAATACTACAACACGGGCAAAGATCTGCCTAAGAGGTTGAAGGACCAGCAGTCCCTCCCATTCAATTGCAGAGGAAGAAAATGGACATTGATGTTATTTGCGAGGAGAAAGAGGAAGAGGAAGACGAGAAAGAAGAAGAGGCTCCCAGAGCTCGTAAGTCCGCGATACCGTAGATTGATGCGGTTTGCAGATTCAAGAATTGCAGACTATTAGAGGTTAGTTAGAGAGTGAAGCACGAGCTTCAACGATCTTAGACTAATGGTTCTCAAGCTGAAATAGGAGAACCAGGTATTGAAGGATCAAAATGCCAAAATCTTGAAGGAGCATGGTCATATCAAGAGGCAGTTGGCCATCTTCCAACAGGATCAGGCGTCTCTGATGGCGAACGTGAGAAAATTAACTGAGGTATGTTTCATCTAAAATAAGGCCTAAGTATAAATAAAGTGCTGATGTTTCAACTATGAAGCGACGATGCTTCATATATGATGCGTCGACGCTTAGTATATGAAGCGCCGACACATCCCATATGAAGCGCTGACGCTTCCATTATAAAGTACTGACGCTTCTTGTGACAACCCGAATTTTCTCACACGGATTTCAGCGAAAATCGGACTGTTGAATTCAATAGTCAGAATCCACACTGAATGCTTTGATAGCACATGTGACAACCCTGATTTCCCGGCATAGATCTTTGGGAAATCGATCTGTCAGATGCTTCAGTATCTCTGATACCCCTATGACGACCCAACTTTTCCCCACACAAAAATATGGAAAAAATCGGCTCATCGTCATTGAGTACGATACTCAAAGCACACATTGGATTATCTAATACCATTTGTGGCAGCCTGATTTTCCCCACATAGATTTCTGAGAAGACCGGACTGTCGAATTCAATGATTCAATTGCTTATGATGATCCAGCTTTCTCCTACGCGGATCTCAGGGAAAATCGAACCAATCGATGCAGAATTCAACAATAACTGAGATTCAATCTATAAACAAAACACAAACTAAAATGACCACCGGAGACAGCCGACCGTCACCTAAACAGTGGTATACAATATATCTATATAAATACACATGCGAGAACAAATCCGATACAGTACCTACACTACAAAAAATAAAACTATTAGCGGCAGCCAAAATTGCCGCTATTAAAAAAAAAATCGCTACTAATTCCCCCGTCGCTAATAGTCTTAATAGTCTTTAATAATTTTTTTGTTAATAGCGGCAGTTTTTGGCCGCTGCTAATAGTCTTATATTTTGTAGTGCTAGTTCAAAATCTATCTATCCCCAATCACTTCTATGGATAGAATTCTTCTGGCAGAAGATCTACTTCTTCTTTCGGCATGTAGTCAAGATCCTCCTCAAGATCAGATTCCTAATCAAGATATACAGCTGCGACATAAATGTCGGGATGGGCTAACAGTCTAAGCTCAGTAAGGAAATTTCAATACAAATTTCATTTGTCAAGACAATACATAGACTTTCAATGACTAAGTAAAATAAATTTTCAGAAATCACATAAAGCAAATCAAAGTATTGAGTTCGAAATCACATGATCTAAACATGTCTTTCAGGGTCTAAAATGTGTCATGCAATTTCTTACTTATTGTTTCAGAGTTCAACTTCATATTCATGTCGAGATTAAAGTTCCATTGGGGTGAAGCATCCCATGACGCAGGAACGAAGTATTCCATGAAGCAGAAATAAGGTCATAAACCCCGAGGCCTCTACCCCTCTCCAGAGCCTCTACTTCTCTTACCCACTTAGCATCAAAGATTCACATGCAAGGCTCAATTTCATAGTTCAAATTCATATTCATAGTGCATATTCAAGAATTCAAATTCAGATATTGATTTCGTGTACGAAGATCTTATACAAAATCCTTAGTCAAAGCTAACAGTTCACGGTGTAAAGCTTTAAATGAAATTCGAAAGTTTCATAAATTCAAATGTCTAATACGGTAAGATTTCACAAATCCATTTATGTCAAATACTGATGATCATCATATCATGTATATCATTTAGATCTATGAATCAATCAGGAGGACATACGAAATCGGGTTGTGAATTTCCTAACCTTAACCTCGCATCGTGCGAAGCAAATGCAAGGTCCTACCGATGGCTTCTTGTTCTCAATCTAGATCATCGGGAGGTTCATTGCTTGCGTGTTAATGTCGAAGGAATCAATCATTTCAAAGTCATTCAAGTCTTTCCAGAGGAAAAATTCAAGTAGACAAAAATAGGGAATTCCGCTTGAGTGATTCCAAATTCGCTCGAGCAAGTTGTTCAGAATGCATGTGGCACCTTCAAATTCTTCCGAGCGAAATTTACCCGAGAAATTTTGCCTGAATATGTGGAAAATTTGCTCGAGCGATTTTTCCCAAGGCTTATTCTCTGTGTCTGAAGGCGATTCGCTCGAGCGAGTTCCAATTCACTCGAGCGAGTTGTTCAGATTCTGCAACTCTTAAACTTCATCTTCCCCGATTCGAATTTCCCAAAATAAACCCCAATTTTCTTACATGCATACACAGATCACACATTTAAACCGATCCACTCGTCAAATCTTAGATCTTACCTTCTACACACGCATGCGACATCGCAATGCTCAGAATCGGTGTTGAAACTCGCCGATCGTTCAACGCTCACTTTCTTCCTCAAAATTCTTCGCATGCAAAACCCAAAATGCATACAAATCAAATCTAAACCTTAGAAATCGAAACTCAGTCGTCTATTGTAGGATTCCCACCTTCGAAATCGCGCATACGGGTTCGCGATCGCTTCGCTCGTTCCCTTTTGATCTTAACGGCACCGTAACCGAACGATTCCTCGTGATGCAAAGTGAAGTAAAGGCTCCCTTGCGTCAAGAAGAAGATTTATGCAGAGATAGATGGATCGGATTCGTCGAAGGAGCAAAAATCGGTGGAGAAGGAGGGTTTTTCTTTCTCTCGATTTCCCTTTCTTTTAATTCTCTCAAAAATTCCAAACTCATGCAAATGAGTTCACTGTGCGTGAACTTAACATTTATACCAAGGTCTTGTTCCAGTGTGTAGCCAGTACACCGTTGATTGGTGTACGATCTATCATCTCATGGTCCAAAAATAGTAGTCACACCGTACTTAATGGGTTTCAATCCTTGGACCTTTAGTTTACAAAGCAAGGTCTTAACCATTAGTGCTCTCACAGAGCTTGGATACCAATTACACCATTAAATTTATAATCCTAGTGCCATAGTACACTTATGGTATCGAGCGCACACATTTGGTCGGTGTGTTTGGGTTCAGAATTTTCAGGGTGTTACACTTCCTCTATGAAGTATTGATGCTTCCATGAGAATTATTGAGTAAATATTTACTCGTCTTCTTCTCATATTGTAGGCCCGCAATGTAGTGGGAAGTTTGTTAGGGCTTGCTAGGGAACATTGCACAACTGTCACTTAATGGAAAAGGTTTTCCTCAGACCCAACAGCAATCCCAGTCCCAACCCTCTCCCCTACCCCAACCACGACCTGAGTCCCAACCCCAATCCCCATCCCAGCCCCAACCACAACCCGAGTCCCAACCTCAACCGCAACCACAACCGCAACCCTAACCCCCGCCCTAACCAAACCCCATCCTCCTACTCCCTCCAAACCCGAAGCCCAATCCAAACCTCTTACCCAATCAAAAGTCCAACCTCCAGCTAAGTCAAAACCCCAACCTCCTACAACATCCAAATCCCAACCCATATCAAGACCTCTGCCTCTACCACCACCGCCGCCTACTGCACTTCATGACTCCGGTCCTGAGATGCCCCTTATGCAATCATACATCGAGGAAAGGTCTTCGGTGCAACAAGAAGAAGAAGAGGATGATGAAGTCGACCCCGTCCTCAAGAGAAGTCAGAGGAACCGAGGTACAGGCCCCATGATTCCTCCCTTACAAACCCTCCCTAAAAGAAAGGGAGAACTAGTCTCCCAACCCCACAAAAAAAAGGCCAAAGTGATATGAATGCTATTTGGGAAAAGCCCAACAGTGAGAATGAATAAGTATATCCCCTCCTTACAATTTATCAAAGTAAACTTTTAACTTTTATTTCAAAGTGCTAACAAGTCATTGTTGAAGCGTCGCCGCCTTAAGGTCATAGTGCTAGCGCCCCCTACTGGCTCACTTTCGCGTCTACGAGAAAGCGCCAATGCCACTTATTGTAGGCATTAGCACGTCTTATGGTAGGCGCTAGCGCGTCTACTACGAAGCGCCAGTGCAACATATTGGACTGACATCCCCTTTTGTTTTAATTTGAACGTAGAACAGTTATCTCGACTGTTGGGTCCCGACGTATTACCGTCGAGCTAATGCACTGCTTGCGATCCCCATAATAAATAAAAGATCCAGTAAATATTAATCCCTACTCAACCACGTCGCTTCACTAATTCCATATTGATATTTTTACTTTTGTATGCAGATAATGTTCATGTACTTTAGGGTCATGGACAAGTGGGAGTACATGCAACCTAAAGAGATTAAGAAGACTTTTTAAATATTTGTCGTTGCATTGAAATGCATGAGCTTGGATTTTAAAGAATTTGAGAAGAATAACAAAGAGAATGCAGTTTACCTGCCACCTTAGCATAGCAACCTAAAACCCCCCTTTTTAGAGTAGATTCCTAGGAGTAGGAAATCAAACTACCTAGACCATAGGCAACCCATAGCTGCTAAAGTTGGTCGGTCGACGTTCAGTAAAGGAGTCAACCCTCATCTCCGTGCGTGATCAATGACGTGTTGCATCATCGATATATATATATCTGTAGCTGGCGATCACATCAACTCAGGTATTCTTCATTTAAGATTCACATTTTTCTTTTAATATATAATATTTTCTAGTTTATTATTCTATTGCTTTCTGCCATAGTCCACGTGAACCGAATTGGGCCACTTCTTCCGGGGACTAAAAGGAACCTAGAAAAAGAGCGTACCAACAGTCGCGACAACTAAACGGTTATGACTGTGAGATTTTTGTGATGAAATACATTGATTATTTAAGTAAGCAATTCCAGCCAAACTTCGTGGAGAAAGACATCATTACTTTCAAGGTTGAGATTGGGCACGCCATCGATACGCACCAGAAAGAAAATTGGGATGCCAGTGACGATGAGGAATCACTTTATAAATTTTTTGTTATACATAAATGTAATTTTCCATTTATTGATTCATACAATATAGACAAGATTTACACATGATAGATACAATGTCAACTGTTAATAGTACACGAGAATTTTTTCAATATATACACAAGATTTATTCACAGGATGTGTTAAACTATGACTTAATATCATTTATTACCGACGCGCTAGAGCCCCTTATTGGACTCGCTGAGGCTCGTACAAGATGCGTCAACGCTCCTTATTAGACTCGTTAACGCTTCTATTGTAAATTGATTTCAGACAATTATTATTATAACTCATTCTAATTCCTCTTTAATGATAGCCAATGCTCCTTATTGGTATCAGTGTATCGTTGCTCATGAAAGACCAATGGCCTTAATGATGGAATACGAGCAACCGCTGTAATAAATTTATTATATAATTTATGCACAGCTTCATGTCTCTCATCATTCCATAGCCAGTCACTAACCCTGGTAGACAAACCAAACCCATCACATTGGAAGAAATTGACCGCCTCATGAAAATCTCATATCGAAGGCAAAGAAAATTTCCAAATCTCCTCCAATTTCTTTGGCACGAGTATGAAAAAGTCCAACAACTGTTGGCCGAGAAGGAGCTGGAGATGGCCTTGCAGAATCTCCTAGATGATTTGGCGTCAACCTCTACACCTCCTCCCCCCCACCCACCCACCCACCCACCCACCTTCACCACCCTCCCCTCCTAAGTTGTAACTAGTTTTTAAAAAGACACATTAAATTTGGATGTAATTTATTTGTTTCATTTATTATTTGGTGTAATAATTTTATTCCATGTTATTCTTATTTTCGCTTCCCATTCACTGAGGGCAGGAGTACTCCATTCTAGTTAGAAGAGATGATTTTTATCACAAGATTTGTTGTTACCATACGATAAATGAAGCGCAGATACTTTAACTTTGAAGTGACGTCACGTATACTACAACGCGTCAACGCTCCTAAATGATAGACAACCTACTCCTTACTGAACTCGCTGACACTTCAAATGTAAACTGACTTCAAACAATTCATCTTTAATGAAAGGTAGTTTAAAAAGACGCATTAAATTTGAATGTAATATATTTGTTTCTATTATTAATTAATAGTAAAATTTTATTTTATGTTATTCTTATTTTCTCTTCCCATTTAGTGAGGACATAAGTAGTCGAACGAAGCACTAGCGTTACCATGAAGAAGTGATATTGCCCAACATTTTAGGGCTAGCGCTTCTAGTTAGCGGCGAACTGAAGCGTTGCCGCTTCTAAGAAGAAGTGATAACGCCCTGAATATTAGGACTATCGCTTCGACTTAACGGCAAAACGCATCGAAGTGTCTGCTTCAAACTTTTCATAATTCGAGATAACTTCGTAGAATATGATAAAAGTTGTGCGATGTTCTCCCTCTTCATGAAATTAAACTAAAGAGATTGTATTCATATAAACTGAGCATCTTTAACGGGCAAGTTATGATTTTATGATCCAACTAACCACAACCCTTACAATGGTGTCTCTTATTTTTTCATTGTTCAATACCAACCTCCATTCTAGATGTTATTCTATCATTGTTGTTTGGCCTTTCTTTAGTAGTACATCGAATGGATCTCGTACTGTAATGTTGGCATGCTCTTGTAATAAAATTCCTTGGCTAGTGCGTCTTTCATTATCCTCTTTCGTTCTAATGACCTCTACGCCTTCTAATAGATTCATCATCTCTTTCAACGTATAAAAGACGAGGTACACCAAATCCCTTATTGTGTTCTCACATCTTCCATGTTTACTTCAAGGAAGAGGTACACCCAATCCCATCTAAGTATATTCTATCTTGATGGACGAAAGAAACTAAAGACAATACTATATGTTTGGGGGTCAGTGATAAAGAGGGTTCCAATTATGTGTCTACGATAAAAATATGAAAGGTGAGAGAAGCTGAACTAAAATTAATTTAGTTGAGAACACAACAAGCCCTCGGTGTCGAAGTGCTTGCAGTTACAAGTGGTCGAGGCATCTCCACATTTAAAACGAACTTTGAATATTCGATCGCTATCCCCCATGAGATCCCCACCACTTCTATGCACTTCGTACACATTAATCGCCTCGGCTTTCTCTTCAATCACCTTTTGGGACTTAAAAGAAGTAAACTTTCGGAACTCAGTTTGGAATCTATCGAATATGATTCTCGTATACACAATAGTGACATACCTCTTGATTTAATTTTTGAACAAGAGTTCTAGTGTTGTAGACATTGAGGCGAGATCCTCCCTATTTTCTTTATCGCGACGAGATTTGACGGCAAGATCGTATTGCTTGACAAATTCCATCAGACTCGTCTAGGCATTGATATAGGTATCGAAGAAAGAATTTATACTTTCTCCACGTTGCACAATGGTCATGTCGACCTAAAAGGCATCGCTCAAGTAGCATGAAATTTTTTTCCTTTTAAGAGCGTACGTTTGTTTGAACCCAGTGTTGTCTTACAATTGAAACTCTTTGACGAGTTCTGTCCATCTCCTTTCGAAATCACCAACCGTTTGACTGAACTTGCACTGATTGTACTTTCTCCAAAAAATTTCAAACCTTACCTTCAGCTGAGAGAGATGGTTCAATTTATTCCTCCTTATGTGCAATATGCAGAGGTGGTGTGTGGTCATCGGAAGGACTTCGGAGAGGGCTTTACCCATCTCATTGTATTGATTGGTGATAATTGCATTAAGTTTCTTATTACTCATACACTTTAGCCACATGTTAAACAACCAAACGAATGTCTCATCCGCGAGCAACGCACATCCAAAAAGCATCATCTGCCAATAATGGTTGACCCCCATGAATGGGGCAAAAGATAGTAGTAATTTGTTTATTTTATAAGTGGTATCGAATACAACCACATCACCAAAATATTGATACGCAATCCGTGACTTGTAATCAACCCAAACTATACTACGTATATGATATTCTTTGTCTAGTTCGACTTCAAAGAAGAAATCATCTTCTTCATTCTACCTATCAATGAAGGTCTTGATAACGGTCATGCACATCAGATGGATGATACTCTCCTTTATTATCTTCTTTAGGTAATTCCGAGGTTGTTAAGGGCTTACCGTCACGCCAGTCTCTTCATCCAAACTCGACAAAATATTTAAAATCTTCGAAGGATGAATGATGTCATCAAATGATCCTATCAATGATTTACTTGGCCCACTCATCTTATTATGTGATCGTAGTTTCTTCACTATCGTAGGTGTATATAACTAATGATTATGCGGCTCTCTAAATTTCATTCCCTCCCACAACTTTTGTTCGTCGATCCTAATCTTTAATCTTGCATTACATCCGCATATGTTATCTCTTAAGCATTTTATATCGGCGTGTAATTTACACTTGTCAGGCTGCGTGAATCTTTCGAACGAACATATATATTTTCTCTTTATAATCTCCTCCTTTGTATATTTGTAAGTGTTACTTTTCTTAACGCTAAAACCAACTTTCTTCACGTATAAATTATAGAAGTAATATGCCTTATCTTTATATTAGAATCTCAACCCAATATATGGCTTCCATTCCTCACTGATATTCTCGGAGCCTCCACAACAATCCAACATTTCGATATCCCTATCATAATCAAGTGAAACTCTTTCTAAAGAAATCGTCTCAGGAGTGAGATTTAAATCAACACCGCCTACATTGAATTCTCCAATCGAGTTCATTACAGCCCCTGCATTAGACGAATAATAAATCAACAACGGACTATTAGGGAAACCAATTCACAACAAAGTGATGACGTGACCATACGAAGCGTCATCGCTTCAAATACGAAGCAACGATGCTTTTGACTCGTTGCATCATCGCTTCGTATCGCTTCACATAGGAAGCGTATGCTTCTACGTCGATTATAATTTATATATTTTCGAATACTTATAATTTTATGATCTTCACTCTATAAATAAGTGGAGAGATTCATCAACTATGAGAAGATAAGGAAACTGCTTCACATACGAAGCGATGACGCGTACCATACGAAGCGCCGTCGTCGGGGCACAAAAGTGACGACGCATCTATGACCAACCTTAACTCTTCGCAGAAAAAGTGTTTGCCTCGATTATAGCAAACCTATTTGAATATTTATAATTTTGTGATCTATAATCTGTAAATAATTTTATAATTTTACCTCAAATGTCACCCTTCCACGCTTCTATCCAGTCAGAGCTTTTAGCAGAGAGATTCCTACGAAGTTGTCTCTTCCATGCTTTTATCCAATCAGAGCTCCAGAGAGAGAGAGACAAAGTTATCTCTTTAGCGCTTCTACCCAATCAGAGCTCCAGAAAGAGAGAGAGGGTAAGTTGCCTCTTTAATGCTTCTATCCAGTCAGAGCTCCAAAGAGAGAGAGAGAGAGAGAGAGAGAGAGAGAGAGAGAGAAAGTTATCTTTTATGCAATTTTATTGTATCAGGGATCTGTTTTTCATAGAGAGTCTTGCAGAGAAGTGCAAGCGAGAGAGAGGAAATAAAATGAGAGAGAAAGAACCTGAAGAGAGAGAGAGAGAGAGAGAGAGAGAGAGAGAATGAACCTATAGCCTTTTTTGAATTCTTTTACCGCCATATCATGACGGGACATCCCCCTTGGGGCCTGCGCCTCTTACCCCCTCCGTCAAGTATAGTCGCCTACGCTACCTACTTTACCTATCACTGTCAATAGAAAACCCCCCTGTGGCTAACCCCGGTTAGTGCAAATGCACTTTCCACGTGTTTGGGGGGCGTAGAGATATTTCTATGCCCAGGCACATTTTCCCCTTTTCCACACACACACACACACACACATATATATATATATATATATATATATATATATATATATATATATATATATATATATATATATGACTTTTTTCGTCCATTTAATGGTCAAAAATTTATATATATATATGACTTTTTTCGTCCATTTAATGGTCAAAAATAAGGTTACGCCCAACCAACTAGCTGCATTGTTACTATCCAAGTTGTTGTCGCAATCGATATTCGTGTTTGGTCGTGACACGTTGTGCCTAATTTGGGCACCACGTGGCATCAATCATGAGGATCGGGTGCGACGGTACCTTAGATAATAACAATCAGTATCACTCAAAAAATTTCGATTCTATCCGATGCATATCCATCATTAAATATATGGTCAAAGATGTCGAAAATCTATGCACCAAGTTGGTGGGCATTACCTTATCTTTGACCCATCAAACGGAGGGCAAAAAAGTTATATATATATATATATATATATATATATATATATATATATATATATATATATATATATATATATATTAAATCACATGTCCTTTGCCTGATCAACCCAAAATGGTTTTGTTCATGGTTGATCATGTCGCGTGACATGCGATCTCATATCTGGTTGGAGCGTTTTTTGCTACAATCGGTTGTATTTTCCCAATTCTCTCTCTATATACTGGTTAAGGGATCCCTACACTTCAAGTGTAGCCCTTGAACGCTACACTAATGTTGAGATCTAATGCCACAGAGACATGTAATCCAAAAAAATACATCTTTTTAAATTACTAGTCATGTAGCATATGATCTAATTTTATTTTATTTTTACTTGTTTATACCTTAAAAGCATGGTCAAAGTTTGACTTCCAGCCCTTAAAACTAGTTTGTAACGTTTTAAACCATTTTTTTAAAACAGTCGAAGAACTATAAAATACTATTGGGTCATATGAGAAGCCTCACCGGTTCATTACAGACCCAACGAGTTTGAAAAATAAAGTCCTGCTTGCCTGATCTTCTGTCGTTGCTGGTATCAACTTCCGCTGCCCTCCTGATGTTCCAGAGCTGTGAGAAAAAGCAAGATATCAGATTAAAAAATCCAACACAAAATGAAAGAAGAGTAGGGTTGCATGTTACCTCAAAAGAAACTCCGAGATGGGTTGGGCTGAGATGAGTTGAGATGGCTCCCCATTGGCAATGCGCTCGATATAAGGCTTGAAATCCTCATAATTTATGACAGGTACTTTTTCCTTGAAGAGTTTTTTATCACTTTGGCCACCAAGAAACCCTCTTAAATACTCTGTATTTGCATTCCTCTTCAGGATCTCCTCTAGCACCTCTTCCTGAACTTGCTCTGCTTTCGAGGTCAGGTACTCGATAAATTCAATAGCGTCTTCTCCCTCTTCAAGATTGTACCTTAGAGGCATTCTCTTCATGGGTTCGAAACAGGTGTCTCGGGTTTATAGTGGGGGTGCCTAAATGGTGAAACAATAGAGGCACAGGTGGGGCTCTACACCTCGTAAAAATTTGATAACACAAACATGAACACTGTAGAACAAGAAATCTAATTATCCATGTGATTTAGGAATTAGGAAATTTGATTTAGGGTTTAGGATTAAATTAAAAATTTAGAAGTTAGAGTTTTGAAAGTGAGTTTATCGGTAAAAAAGAAATTGCAGTTTGTGACATTTTTTTAGGGCTCGGCACTTTCCTCCCGGAAACTCATTTTCTGAGGAAAATGGCAAGCCTTAGTTTATGCTCAGAAACCTATTTTATGAGAAAAGTCATTTTCTGAGTAATTGTTCTTGAGTTACTCAGAAACTCATTTTCTCAGGAAATTTGACATTTTCTTGATGATCTACACTTTCTCAAGAAAGTGTAAAAGAAAGTGTATTGTATACGTCCATGCCCTATAGCCGCATGTATTTATGACCTTCGTCAAAGCGGTTATTGATCGGATGACCGTCAAAACTTATATACTTTAAATCGGTAATGTGTTTAACACTTTGGTCGGTCAGATTCTCGAAACTTCAACATGTACACCAACGAGGACTTACTCGAAAACCGATAGTTATTAGTTCGGTTTCGGTTTGAGAAACTAGAAACCGATAGTTATCGGTTCGGTTTCGGTTTAGCATGAAAACCGGTTAGGACCGACCCGATAACACCTCTATCTATTTTCCATATTTTTTACATATAAAATATTGGCTTGGGTCGCATTGACCCGACACGACCTGATTTTCGCCTGAACCAACCTCTTAATTGTGCCTTGAAGCTATTTCCGATCTATTTCCATCATTTTTTATGTAACCCACCAATAATTTTAAGACTATTTTCATGACACAAAAAGTGATGAATCTCTCGAACAAATCACACATTAGGGTCGTTATCCCAAACTAATCAAATTTTGTCTGAGTACCTCTATTAGCGCTAATGTCATTTTTGAAAGTGTCACATTGACTATTTTCAATCAGATGATGGAGATCATTTTTTGCCTTGATCTTCCACATAATGAATCTTGAGACCACAGGTGTAACATCAAACGGTCAGTTTTTTATTCCATGTAGCACGGATACTCAAAAAGTAATCCTAAAATCATATGGTACACATCACGTAATCGTGATTTTAGGTCATTTTTTGGGGATTTGTGACACGGGGAATGCAAAACCTACCGTTTAATGGTAAAATCATGATCTCAAACTTTATTGTGCGGAAGATCAGTGTGAATAATGATCATCATTTGATTTCAACCAGTCAATGGGTTACCAAGTGTTGCACAAGTGGGTGCTTTGAAAGATTGTGTTGGGTCGAAGAGAGGTTCCCAACTACCTCAGAAAATGCCATTTCCTGAGAAGAATACTCCGAAAATCATGTGTCCCTTTCAGCAAAAAGTGCTCGGAAAACACAAAAATCCAAAAATCTCTCGAATACAAGAAAATCTCCGAAAATGCTCAAAAATAGCATTTTCTGCAGAAAAGCCTCATAAAATGGCATTTTCCTGGCTCTCGAACAAGGCCTTAAGAAAGTAAAAGAACACAAGAAAATGTCATTTTCTATGGGAAAATCACTTTCTCAAGTTTTAAGTTTTATGGGCACTCAAGAACGCTCGTCGGGAAAATCCTTGCTGCTATTTTCAAGTTTCTACCTAGAGTAAGAGAGGTTTAAAATTTAGTAGATATAGAGAGGGAAAGCTGGAAGCTTCAAAAGAGAGAAAGAAACAAATATCAAAATTCTTCAAGCCTAATTCAACCTCACAAAATCGGCTTGTAAGATGAGGATTGCCCAAGTTATAAAATAGCCCAAAGGCTTCTTGCCCACATGCGATGTGAGATTATCATTCAACAAAGGGCAAGGGATATATATATATATATATATATATATATATATATATATATATATATAGAGAGAGAGAGAGAGAGAGAGAGAGAGAGAGAAATCATGATTTCAAATATCCGTCGATACCTATCCAGATCGATTTTGGCCAAAAGGATACCATTTCTATAAGTCGTATCGGCCAAGGATCGGTTGGATCGCTCCAGATCGGCTGATTCTAAGCGATATTTAAATTGGATCGCTGATCCGCTGATCCACCAATACAAAGAGTTTATATACATAAATACAAAGTTTATATGGTTTACACTTAATATAAATCTTAAAATTAAAAAAAAGGAAAGTAACTCAAAGAGTATCTTTAAATCCACCCACCGAATCGATAAGTTTTAGCATAGGTGAACTCAAAATTTAGTGGGTGGATAGATTTACCCTCGGGTTTCAACTAATAGTTGGGACTAAAAGTCTTTTGACCTTTGTATTGTGGCACATGGTTAAAAAGAAATAATTTGTTATTTTTGAGATTTGTGTCAAGTGAAATACCTATCTAACCCATCAAATCAAAAAATATGATATAAAGATCTTTGCCACAAAAATCCCTATAATCTGATTTCTCAAAGTCAATCATCCAATCAAATGATGGCCTTTGACTCTATTCCATTGGATGTTAGAGATAACGTTCCATGTCATTTTTTGGGCTCAAGGGTCTTTCCATCATAATCTTCAAATCGAACGCATATCCAAAAATTAATAAAGTGTTTGTTTTTAGGGTAGCTCTATTCGCGCCCACGGGTTCCTGAAAGCTCTCACGGGTGCAATTCCTTAAAAATTGTTGATTGCTTCGGATTTAAAGATGGAGATGTGTTTCACCTCAATCTTTCACACGATAGCTCTTGAGATCATGTTGCACCTATATGATGGTCAATTTTTTATTCCGCATGTAACAAATCCCTATATAATTATAGCCTTGGGATTGCTGGATCCGATCTGCCGATCCCGATCCGGATCAGTTTTGGGCTGACCAATCCGATGACTGATTCTGATAATTGAAACCAGGAGAGAAACAAATAGCTATATATATATATATATATATATATATATATATAGAGAGAGAGAGAGAGAGAGAGAGAGAGAGAGACCTGCACAGTTGTGGAGCCGTCGCGTGGAGACACAGAGAGCGAGCGCACCGGAGAGCTACCAGCTTGTTATTCACACTTGTTTTAATTTAAGTTTCCTGCTTAATAAATTCTACCGTGAGAGAGAGAGAGAGAGAGCGCCCTGGGATTGGAGATAATGTCAGAAGAGGTTTGTTTATTAGAAACTGACGTTTCAATCTCTGCAACCGAGAGTTTCGACAAATGATTCATTGCAGATAAGAGCGGTCAATGACCCGGGCCGGACTTTGCAATGCCCTGGCCGGTGCCTTAGGCGGGCTTTAGAATTGTTGGCCCTATGCTTATCCCTGACGGGCTTTAACATGGTTGGCCCTAGCCCGGCCTTAAGCTAGGGCGGGCTTTGGGCTTTGGAATATTACCATTTTTATTTCAATTTTTATTTTTATGCTATAAAAATTATATATAATAATTATTATTAGACAATTTTAAATATAAATTATAATTTAAAATATGAAAGAATGAACTCTATTTTGGAATTATCAAATTAACCTTCAATCTATTAAGGCATGTTTAGCAATCCTCTTCCAGAATTATATATAATAGTTATTATTAGACAATTTTAAATATAAATTATAATTTAAAATATGAAAGAATGAACTCTATTTTGGAATTATCAAATTAACCTTCAATCTATTAAGGCATGTTTAGCAATCCTCTTCCAGAAAAACCTTTTTAAGAGAAAAAATGCTGGGTGACAAACGCATTTCATCCCAAGCCATGATCAACTCTAACGGAAAATGGTGTTGTATTAAGAAGTCGCCCAATGTCGTACGACGCCACTTTCATTATGTTATAAGACCTTTTTGAGAAGCGGCATTTAAGAAGTAGCATATAAACCACCTCTTCACAGCACTTGAAAAGTGCTTTTTAGAGGAGGTTTGCCAAAGTTGACCTAAGAATGATCAAAAGGTAAGGTAAAAAAGATGGATACAATTTATAATATATATATATATATATATATATATATATATATATATATATATATATATAGGGAGCTGGTTTCGTCCTCCATGGGAGGACAGCGGGCGTCTACTAAATTACTGAGCGTTTGTCATTGTTAGATAAAATTAGGAACATAAATCCGAAAGTGATGAAATAGGCAAGAGAATTGGACTCGAGGTACGTAATCATTGTCTTTAAAATGTTATTCGCTCCCTACACGAATAAATTCTCGAGTTTACAAAAGGGTTCCAGCGAGACGTTTCCAGGATACAACGAGCTTAATCTCTTAGATGCAATCCTTTATTTTGCAAGAGTAGAAGATCGCCCCAGAAAACTCAATCTGATGAAGTATCACCAAAAGAAGAAAACAAGAGGAAATTCTCAGGTTTATGCAAGGATTCCGATGGATTTCAGAGTATCCGAATCTGTATCCTAAGGGCTCTTTATATGGAATTTTCAATATGACTGTTGGACCAACAGTCATATTTTGGACGACTCAGATCTTTCAAAGATCCCAATCGCTACATCCAACGACTGCATGAAAGGTTGTAACTTTTCGAATTCAAATTCGAACGGTTGCATACCTTTACAAGTGGTTATGAAACGGTTAGGTCCAACGATCAACATTTGACCGATCCGTTTGGCCCAATAAAATCGAATTGACCCACTGATTAGTGGTCTATTAGGCCCGACCCGGCCCATAAATAATTAGACCGTTGGATTTACCTGATCAAAACGCGTGCGCGCCTAAAGCGCTAATGCTCCTAAACGCCAATCGCCACGCACACGTGCGCGTGTGCGAACGCGGTGGCTCGCCGCTAGGCACACTCTTCTCTTCTTATTGTCAAACAATAATAGAAGATGAAATGTTCTATACATAGCTTAGACACTTTTTACTTTTACCAATGTAGGCCTATTCATTTGCATATAAAACTTGAAAATATCTATTACCTAAAACTCAATCCAAAATTAAGAAATGAAAATAAAGTTTTATTTTCTTTTAAATTATTAAAATATTTATTATATTAATAATAAATATAACAGCCATACATCCCTAACTTTTAACTCTAATTAAGAGTTTGAGAGGAGATTTTCTCTCTCCACGTTAAAGGTAAAGTCACTCTTTTGTTTTTTTTTTTAAGAGAAAGGTAAAGTCACTTAACCAGGAAGGTTGTTGTTCATTGAAAATGAGTTTCTTCATCTCCATTGAAAGGTTTTAAGACCAAATCTTTTATTTTGAATATAAAGAAGGGTCATTTTAGTAAAGTCACCTCCACAAGTGGAGGGAGAAAATCTGCACTCAAACTCTTAACTAGAGTTAAAAATTAGAGACGCGTGGCAAACTCTCAACAATTTAGTGGATGCTCATTGTCCTCCTAAGGAGGACAGCCACCTTTTTCACATACACACACACTCATAAATTTTTGGGCTTTCATTTTAAAGGTTCAAACTTTAACTTAGTTCCCTCAAAATTTGGCCTTAGCCTTAACATTTATGATAGGATAGGGCATGGTTTAAGGGCTAGCTTGGCCCTTAGACTGTCCTTTTTGCAGAGACTAAATATTCGACTGTAAATGCTAAAACTCAAACTTGAGATTGCCCTTTTCTTCGTTACGGAGGGGGGAGCCTTAGAAAGGATTTTCCGGGCCCACAAGTTATCACCTATGTCAGCCACTGCTTCTGGCTTGTGCGTCTGTCATTAATTAGAGGCTAAAAAGAAAAGAAAAAGCAACCTACTTTGGAAAAGAATGAAAGGGAAAGCAGCACCTCGCTCGCTTTAGGGGTAACCTTTTCCGGTCCTCAACTTCGGCGAATGCGAATGTTGGCCATATATGTTGAAAAATATTTTGACTTTTCAAACGTTTTAATTTATTATACCAAAATCAAAATTTTAAGAAAAAAAGATTTTCACGAGTATTTGAACTTCAGAAATATGTGAGATCTAAATTACCCCTCATTTCAAAAATAGCTAGTCGTCTTCTCCAAGAGAAACACCCTTCATTTCAAAACCAGTTGGTCGTCTTCTCCAACAGAAGCACCCCTCATTTCAAAATGTTTCAGCGTTGGCCGTCTTCTCCAAGAGAACCCACGGTCGTATCCGTCCACTCAAACCCACCCATCTTCTCCAAGAGAACCCAAGGTCGTACCCGCCCACTCAAACCCACCCATTACCCATCTTTCAAAGCTTTGATTCTTACAAGTCCTTAACAAAAAAAGGGGGAAAATTGAACTAAAGGTTATATTAGAGATTTTAATCTCCCTGAAAAAAAATTCATAAATTAGGGTTTTTTTCTTCTTCTCATAGAACAGAAGCTAATCCAGTAACGATCTTAGCTCCTTTCTGAGAAAATTTTGGTTTGATCGCTGATAACTGCCATGGCGAAATCACAACACTTGTTTTCTTCGACAAAACTGCCGGAGTTTTTTTCCGATGAGTTTTTCTCGCTAGAACTTGACTATAACTCGGTGATTAAACATGACTCGGTTTAGAAATGTAAACCCTTCTTCTTAAGCTCTGTTTGGCTGCATCAAAAACAACGATCACGGTCTTTTGGAGCCGATCGGATTTTTCGACGAAAATCAATGACAGTAATTGGAGAAGACGAAACACCTTTACCCTCTATCTAGAAGGGCAATTTTGTAATCTCACTATTACAAGCAATAGCCACATGTGTGGGGTAATTTAGATCTCACGGAGTTTTAAAGTTTAAATAATCATAAAAACTATTTTTGCTAAAAGATTTATTTTTAATATAATAAGCTGAAACGTTTGAAAATGAGGGATGTTTTTCTAAAGTGTCTGAAAGGTTCATTCAGCTATTCGCAAAGTCTCTATTATTATTCCAAAAAGTGTATTAAGCAACTTTTACGTAATATTCGATAAAATTTGCTAAAAGTTGTGACAGCAGTATAAATAAGCTAGCCAATGTGCATCAAAAGTGGTACTTTAGACAATCTCCGTAAACCAAAGATGGTTAGATTTCAGGCAGTGCTCAGCTATTTATGAACCTGGTATGCTAACCTTTTATTGATTCGATGCAAATAAGTTTTTGTGCATTTCTCAAGAGTCAAGATTGATAGAAGGAGATTGATTAGTGTAGAGTCCTAGATTGCTAGATGGAGATTGATTGGTAGAAGGAGATTGATTGGTGTAGAGTCCAATAACTAATACAACCGGTCAACTGGTGGAGATAGCATCATCACCGTTGGCATCACTAAAAAAATAAGACTATTAGCAATAGCCAAAAACTGCCATTATTAACAAAAAATTGTCGCAACTAGTCCTGTCGCTATAAAAAATTGTCGCTACGACACTTAACAGCATGTGCCGCTGAAACCTTACTTTTGTCGTGCATTGCCAATGGATCAGGTTGGCCAACAAATCATAGGATCAAGTGTTAGCGTCTCCCTTCTATGATAATAGGATGCCCCGTAGGGTATGTAAATCATGAAATACTTGTTACATGTAGGGGCGAGGGCATCCCTTAGAGATTAATTCAAGTGTAGACTTGGGATTACCCTAAGTTATCAAAAAAAAAAATGTCAAGTTGGCCAGACAATCTTTGCCCCCTGTCAGACCGGTAGGAGTCTCATGGGCCAAGTTTGACCTAGCCCCATTTGGCTTGAGGTAGGTAATCCCAGTATATAAATGGGCTTACACGGTCTGGCCCAATTAGTAAGTTGTGCTTTATATGGGCTAGTTCCAAAGCTCAATGAAAAATGGGTACGCTTTAAGCTTGGCCCAAACTAGGCCCGAATCTATCAAATGAGTTATTTTATGTAGAAAATTTTCGGGGCTGGGTTGCAACCTAACCCTCTATGGGTTAGGTGTAGGCTAAAGTAAGTAGGTCCTATATATATATATATATATATATATATATATATATATATATATATATATATTCATAAATGGGCTAGCCTAATTGTCACGACCCAGAATCCTAGCCCATCTCGAGGGCTTAGAATTTCATGTTATGACACCGCACGCTTGTGAAGGCGATAAACGGACATAGATATCTTACTAAATCTTACGTAAAATGGGGCTCCCAACAATCGTGAATCAATTTTTCTTTTTATATTAAAATTTCTCTTCAATAAGCTTACATTGAATTTTGAGTCAATTAAACAAACTGACCAAAAATAGACGTTCGGTCAACTACTGGAAAATCTTTCTAAACAATTAATATATATACCTGATGTCGTCTAGCTGATCATCCAGGTCACCCTTATAATCCGTATCATCTTCCAATGCATCAAGTTCATCTAGCAGTGTAGTTCATATCTTCACCTGTAACTGTTAGTTTTGGGAGGAGGATGAGTTTACTCAGTTACGTAAACTCAGTAGGTTGCACAACCAATCCACCACAATCTACCCAAGTGATTGTGGGTGCAACTTTGTGAGTGAAAGTGAAACCTCCACAATTTCATATAAATCACATAATAAATATTCTCATAAACATTTCATAACTATAAAATTAAAAGGACATAACAGATATCAATGTATATGATGCTTCTAATGCTTATCATTTTTCTACTTGTCTTGTGAACTTAACTTACGTGACATATCGAAAGTCTTATTATAACTCCATACACCTATACAACGTACTTCGTATCTTACTTAACTTGTTTAAACGATCTGTACCAGGATCGTTGCTCGAGCCTATAACGCGAGGTTCACGTGTAGATAATTACCTAACCTCCATATCATTATATAAACTACTATTCATTCAGACGAGGTTGCGCGCATAAAAATTAGTGTCCCCTTACGTCGAGGCACTGTCGTATCATATTGTCCTTAAGACCCGTATTGACTATAGACGTTGAATCTTGCGGTGGCATGCAAGACATGACATGTGTAGAAACTTAATTCATGTTTAGCCGACCTTCACAACGTATCTTAATATATTATAATATTATTCGATTCTGGGCTTAGATCTTCGCCCCGATTTTATATTTGTGTGGGCTTAAGTCTCTACTTTTTTAACATCTCATATCTTAACATATTTATATCCCATCTTTTCTTAACTTAATTTGAATGAGTCATGGTGTGATAGGCTTCACTAACCATGCTTTCCAAGGGATGTGTTCTGTAGTAACCTGGACGACTATATTTTCAGTTCTGCGTGACCGTAAAAGAAACTCTACCGTGACGAAGGCTTAAAAGTCGTGTGTCGTATCTTATTTCTTTTTAACCTACCATACATATGCCCTAATATATCATCTAAGTGATGAATGCCACACAATATAAATTAAGCATAAAATAAGAATGCAACCAACCATAAGGAAGTTAATATTTCTCGTAATATTTTAAACGATGATCCAACCAGCCAAATCAATCATAAGGAGTGGTTAGTAAACTGATCTTAAGTCAGTCACAAGTAAGTTATAACATAAGTCAAACTTTGACTTATGATATTAGATGGAGACCTAAGGTCATAACCAGATAAGAAAGTGATTTAAAGTCTCCAAAGTACACTTAATTTCTCGCTAAAAGAGAGAGATATTAAGAGGTCACGTACAAATCGATACATGACCCTACGATGTGTGTCATAGCATGACGATAGACTGTTCTCTTTAGATCAACTTGATGAGTCATTTACGTGATTCCGATACGATTTAGTATCAATATGAATCAATCACTTATAAACCATTGAATATTCAATACACACATATTAAAGTGCAGGTGATAGAGTTTAGAACAATTTAATCCTACTGATGTCATCAATGTAATGGGTATTTTATTTTCTCATGATTTTCACTATCGATTTGGTCATCTAGACCATTATCTGAACGGTCACTCATTCTTGATCAAGATCATCCCATCGTATGATCATCGACGTATTATATGCTTCATAGCATGAATAGATAATACATCCGATGCGCCCATTAAGACTTAGAAGGTGGGTTGGGCCCATCCTTGAAGATTGGTCTGCGATTTCTCAAAACTTGCATTTGGCTACGTTGGATGTACAAGCCCATTAAGGGTCCATAGACTAGACGAGCTCAAGGTTCGGATTTCATTAATGTTTTAACCAAAATTTGAGGCTCATTTTAGGAGCTTAAATACATCGATTATGCGACATTGGGTCTGGTAACCGCATAGTATTCTAGAAAATAAGGTGGATTTCCATTCAGACTCCTCACTAGTTTGATTAGTTTTAAGGTCAAGTAAGGACTCAAACATGTCCCTTGACGTTGGTTGTCTAAGGGTATAAAGTCTTTCATTATTTTTGCGAAACTTATACAGCCACCTAAATCGGCTAGAACTGTTTTCAAATAAAACTATCTGTCGGATGGAAAAATATTCAAAATTTATGGAGGATTCTTCTTAGTGTCCCCTGTCCCAGTTTGACCTAAAACTTGAGATCTAAAAGGGTCAAATCAGACCTTAGACTAAGATGCCATAGGCATAAAGTGCAGAAATATCTGTGGTTATATACACCACTTTAGGTGGTGCAAAGACCGAGGTTTGTTTATTATAATCAAAATCTGACCATCGATTTAATAGATGGCCAAATGACCTTTATTTAGATCCACGGGCCTCAACTCATATGTTTGTGGTTCGCTTAATTTAATGGGTCAAACTGGACCCTTTGGCCAATATATGTGTAAAATTTTAAAACAAGTGTATGAAATATTCTAAGTGTAAAATTAATATATTCACAGGTTTTTTGAGTACTACACTTTATGAAAATAAAGACAAACATATCAATGTGAACCATTAGATGTAAAAAGCATTAAATTTTATAGGGAGTCCAAGATTTGACCGTGATAAAAAACTGATTGGATTATCGAGATTGAAACGGTCAAACTAGGACCTCCACATCGAGTGCGCAACAAAACAAAACAGGGTAGTAGCCCATTCTTGACGTGAGATTTATTTTTTCGGCACACTTGGGTGCCATGTGGAAGGGAATAGTACACTATCATTCTCGGCCGATGGGTTCAACCATAGGGTCAACCCTTTGACCATAACCGTTTTGTGAATCCACACAAAACCTAAGAAATTTTAGTTTTCCTAAATTTATCATATATTCATCACATACAAAAAGTGTAAACCCTTTTGTTGGAGCGTGCATGAAATTGGGGGTGGCTCAGATCGATGGCACACCGCCTATTTTTCGCTTGTTCCTTCCCTATAAAAATGGTTTCATGACTAGCTTCCGATCTTCTGTGATGCATGCACAAAATATGCTTGTTGGAGAGGTAGCGATGTCTGCGCTACTTGAACGAAGGAGATGAGTGTGGCGATGATTGTGGGACTGCATTTATTGGTGACCTGGCAAGAATTCAGAGGTCGAGCGATAATTGTTGCCTGTTGTAGCAGCAGCAATGGGTATCATTGATGTGCATCATTGGAGGCATGAGGAGGGGTACTCCTAGTAGTTGTGGTTGGTTGAGTACAAATAAAAAGAGAGATATAACATGGGTTGTGTAGAATGGGGAGTTCGTTGTTCTGTTTGAACAAAACGAAGGGCATGCTGGGAAAAGAATAACATCATGGGTTTGCTATGCTTGCCGATATTGTGGTTCTTCTTCCCTTTCTTTAAATCAAATTTAGACGGAGAAGGAGTTGCTATTATAATGTAAGATGAGGAGGGGCTGGTTTGGTGGTTGTACAAATTATAGAATAAGATGGTGGATGTAGTGTTTTCGGTGATTGTGAAAAGAGGTCGGGGATAGGAAATCTCTATAATCCTCTTGCCTCATAGAGTCTTATAGGGATTGAGAGGAGGTAGAGCCTGTAATGGTAAATTGACCTATTAGCTTTGGAAAGAGTTCTTATGAGACTAAATTACTAAAATAAAGGCGGTGTATCGGTGGCACTAAATTTGGCTGATCTCACCTATAATACAATCGATACATAAATATAGAAGGATGCTATAGCTGGGTGGCCGGTTTCTATGTATAGTGGTTGTCTTTAGAGAGAGAAAGGGCTAGAGAAAAAAAGGTATGAATTTTATTAAGATTCTAGAGAAAGGGAGAGAAACCCTGATTGGGCAATGATTTGAATTGAAGAAAAAGAGTCCCAAAAGGAAGGTGCCAACTAAGGCCATAATTGTGGCTTGGATTCGGTTGCCCTGTTTAGGGTACCCGAAATCCTATTGGGTTTTCTTTTCTTTTTATTATTATAATATATAAAAGAGAGGACTTCTTTCTCTTATTTCACTTAACACACAAAAGCTATATAAGTGCATCTTGCACCACACACACACACACACACACACACACACACACACACACACATATATATATATATATATATATATATATATATATATATATATATATCATTTAAAATAAATTATTGACCTATAAGGGATCATGGTATATGTACGTGGCCCCATTACGGGTTGATTTCATATTGGAGGTCTGATTCGAGTATGGACCAGACTATAAATGCATAAGAGGAAGTTTAAGCGTGGGTCGAGCTTGAGGGTTTGATTCCTGCATGGGTGGCGCACACCCATGAAAATTCAAAGAAGTGGGTTTGAGGTCACTTCACAAAGGTTAATGGTTTGACTAAGGTCAAATTATTCAAAACAATCGCATTCTCACCAAAAGTCAATAATTCAACATTAGCAAAAATCAAGGTCGTTACATTCTCTTCTCCTTATAAAATTTTCGTCCTTGAAAATTAGTTACATGATTATAGTAAATAACTAACCTTTGATGCCAATTGACAGACAGATGATTAAGATCACGTTTTGTGCCCCCCCATTTTATTTTTATTTTTATGTCTTGGTCTTCAAATCTGATAGCTTAGATGATGTTTCACGTGACACAGATCCCAAGAGTATGAAAGTTTTCTTTCTAACTATGTACCGTGGTACACATCTTGTGTGCAAGTGTTAGCTCTCAACTTCTAATTTCATTAAGATTTGGACACCTAAAATTCAAGTCATTACAATTAATTTATATCAGCTTTGTGAATCTTTAATCATAGCCCAATTCTTCAAAATTTTATTTATCTATTTTTGCACCACGATATGATTCTTCATTAATAATAGAAGACGACTTAAAATTCATCAATTTATGAAATAATCGTAACTTTTATTGTAAGTTTTCTCCGATACTGGATCTATCGAACTTTGTATTGAGATATTTTTTCAATTATTTTTTTAGGCTTTTTGAGGATCTCATTCGTCACCTAGTACTTAAATAATTAAGAATAATTAATCATTTATTACACCATGATATTATTTTTCCATCCTTATAAGAGCAGTTGATTTAAATTTGTCATTCTATAAAATGGTGCTAATTTCTATCTCAATTTTTTTTTTTCAAACACATGATCTGTCGAACTTTTATCAAATATTCGCTTGATTTTTCGATTCTTTGAGTTTTTCTCGAATCTTTCTCCAATTTATCGAATTGAACCAAAGTAGTACCCAATAAATGATTGTCCAGTCAAAACTTGCTTACTATGGTCTCCTCTGACAGCAAATGTCACTGAAACTGCAAATCTTGGTTCAAGTGCTTAATAAAGTGGGTATGTTGAAATCAAAACTAATGTCTTCTTTTTTACGGGTTTTCATCACTTTATTACTCATGATTCGTCAATCTTTCATGATTAATATTGAGATTTGGTCTTTTAACTCTTAAATTAATTGTGATTCCTAATTAACCTCAAACACTCGACATTTCAAATGGCACACTTGGTCCAAATTCCTCAATCCTAAATTTTCGACTGATATATTATAATTTCCTAGTTCTTAAGATCACATGCTTAATTAAATTTTAAAGATCCAATCCTCAAAGATTTCTGATCCTCAAAAGGTATTCTCAAGGAAAATCTTAAATCTCCTATCAGTAGGATGCTCTTCTACTCTCGTAATCCTTAACTTTTCAAGCTTCATTCTTCTCGTAGTCCTTTAAATAATTTATTTGAAATTTATCTTTATTTCTCAGAATTGATAACTCCTAAAACTTCATTGCAAGCTAGCATCCTCTTCATTACATCTCGTTGATCATAGACTATTTCAATGTCATCTAAGGTTACTGATAATAATTTATTTTTCAATCTAAAATAACTTCTAATAAGCTAATCTTATAATCAGTATCTCAAGCTATAATTAGTTCTAAATTAATAAATCATTCAAAATTTATCATTTCTAATTATTCACCAATACTTTAAAATGTTTCTTCTAATTGCTCTCATTCATTCAAAGATTCTTTATAATTTCTCTCACATGCTCTTAGCTCATATAAGTTTTTAACAAATAGACGCTTAAATCTAACCTCATTGATTATCACACATTTTTTTTAAAATCTTTAAGTCCTCAAACGATCTAGAGCTTGGGGTCTATCAGAGTCATTGTCACTTCAATCACCATAGTGTATTTACATGAATCACACAGTTCTTGAAGAAGTAAAGCTTGAGCTCTGATATCATCTCTATCACGACCAAAAATCCTAGCCGATCTCGAGGGCCAAGAATTCTGTGTTATAACACCGCACGCTTGTTAAAGCGATAAGTGACCATACATATCTTACTAGTTCTTACGTAAAATGGGGCTCCTAACAATCGTGAATCAATTTTTCTTCTTAAACAAACTGACCAAAAATAGAGGTTCAGTCAACTACTAGAAGATCTTTCTAAAAAATTAATATATATACCTAACGTCGTCTAGCTGATCATCTAGGTCACCCTTATAATCCGTATTATTTTCCAATGCATCAAGTTCATTGGACAGTGTAGTCCATGTCTTCACCTGCAACTGTTAGTTTTGAGAGGAGGATGAGTTTACTCAGTCACGTAAACTCAGTGGGTTGCACAACCTATCTACCACAGTCTATACAGGTGATCGTGGGTGCAACCATGTGAGTGGAAGTGAAACTTTTATAATTTCATATAAATCACATAATAAATATTCCAATAAACATTTCATAACTATAAAGCTGAAAGGATGTAGCAGATATCAATGCATATGATACTTCTAATGTTTATCACTTTTCTTACGTGTCTTGTGAACTTAACATACGTGGTATATCAACAGTTTTATTATTACTCCATACGCCTACACAACATACTTTGTATCTTACATATCTTGTTTAAACGATCTGTGTCAGGATCGTTGTTCGAGCCTATCACGTGAAACCTACGTGTAGATAATCATCTAACCTCCATATCATAATATAAACCACCATCCATCCAGATGAGATTGCGCGCATAAAAATTAGTGTCCCCTTACGTCAAGGCACTGTCGTATCATATTGTCTTTAAGACCCGTATTGGCTGCAGACGTTGAATCTTCCGATGACATGCAAGACATGACACATGTAGAAACTTAATTCATGTTTAGCTGGCCTTCACAACACATCTTAACATATTATAACATTATTCGATTCTGAGCTTAGGTCTTTGCCTCAATTTTATATTTGCGTGGGCTTAAGTCAACACTTTCTTAACATCTTGTATCTTATCATATTCATATCCTCATAACCCATCTTTTCTTCACTTAATTTGAAAGGGCCAGGTTGCGATAGGCTTCACTAATCATGCATTCCAAGGGATGAGTTCCGTAATAACCTGGATGTACTTCGTGTGGCATCTCATACTACTTGGATGTACTTCGTGTGACATCTCATACATTCGTACATGAACGCCTACATTTCAAATTTCACGAGACCGTGAAAGAAACTCTACCGTGACAATGGCTTAAAAATTGTGTGTCGTATCTTATTCCTTTTTAACCTACCATATATATGCCCTAACGTATCATCTAAGTGATGAATATCACACAATATAAATGAAACATAAAATAAGAATGCAACCAACCATAAGGAAACTAATATTTCTTGTAATATTTCGAACGCTGATCCAACCAATCAAATTAATCATAAGGAGTGGTTAGTGAACTGATCTCAAGTCAATCACAAGTAATTTATTGCATAAGTTAAACTTTGACTTATAATGTTAGATGAAGATCTAAGGTCTTAATCATGCAAGAAAGTGATTTAGAGTCTCCTAGGTACACTGAACTTCTCGCTAAAAGAGAAAGATATAAAGATGTTACGTATAAATCGATACATGACCCTATGATGTGTGCCATAACATTACGATAGACCGTTCTCATTAGATCAACTTGATGAGTCATTTATATGATTATGATAAGTATAGTCTCGATATGACTCAATCACTTATAAATCATTGAATATTTGATACACGCATATTAAGATGAAGGTGATCGAGTTTAGAACAACTTAATCCTACCGATGTCATCAATGTAATGGGTATTTTATTTTCTCATGATTTTCATTGTCGATTTGGTCATTTAGACCATTATCTGAACGAACACCCATTCTTGATCAAGATCATCGCATCGTATGATCACCGACTTACCATATGCTTCAGAGCATGAATAGATAATACATCTGATGCGCCCATTAAGAATTAGAAGGTGGGTTGGGCCCATCCTTGAAGATTGGTCTGCGGCTTCTCAAAACGTGTGTTTGGCTACGTTGGATGTATAAGCCCTTTAAGGGTTCATAGAATAGACGAGCCCAAGGTTCAGATTCCATCAATGTTTTATCCAAAATTTGAGGCTAATTTTAAGAGCTTAAATACATCGGTTATGCGACGCCCGAGTCTGGTAACTGCATAGTATTTTAGAAAATAAGGTTGGTTTTCATTCGGACCTCTCACTAGTTTGATTATTTTCGAGGTCAAATAGGGAGTCAAACATGCTCTTGACATTAGTTGTCTAAGGGTATAAAGTCTTTCATTATTTTTGTGAAAATTATACAGCTGCCTAAATCGACTAGAACTGTTTTCAAACAAAACTATTTGTCAGATAGGAAGAGATTCAAAATTTATGAAGGATTCTTCTTGGCGCTCCTTGTCCCAATTTGACCTAAAACTTGAGATATAAAAGGGTCAAACCAGACCTTAGACTACGGTGCCATAGGCATAAAGTGCAGAAATATTTGTGGTTATGTGCACCACTTTAGGTGGTACAAAGACCGAGGTTTATTTATTATAATTAAAATCTGACCATCGATTTAACAGATGACTAAATGATCTTTATTAAGATCCACGGGCCCCAACTCATATGTTTGTGGTTCGCTTAATTTAATGGGTCGAACTGGACCCTTTGGCCAATGTATGTGCATATTTTTAAACCAAGTGCATGAAATATTCTAAGTGTAAAATTAATATATTCATAGGTTTTTGGAATACTACACTTTATGAAAATAAAGACAAGCATATCAATATGAACCATTAGATATAAAAAGCATAAAATTTTATGGGGAGTCCAAGATTTGATTGTGGTAAAAAATTGATTCAATCATCGAGATTGAAACGGTCAAACTAGGACCTCCACATCGATTGCGCAACAAAATAAAACAGTGTAGCAGCCCATTCTTGACGTGAGATTTATTTTTCCGGCATACTTGGGTGCCATGTAGAAGGGAATAGTACACTATCGTTCTCGATTGATGGGTTCAACCATAGGGTCAACCCTTTGACCATAACCGTCTTGTGAATCCACACAAAACCTAAGAAGTTTTAGTTTTCTTAAATTCATCTTATATTCATTAAATACAAAAAGTGTAAATATGTAGGTTTGGTTGGATAGAAGGGCACCCAGCTCTTGGAGCGTGCATGAAATTGGGGGTGGCTCTGGTCGATGGCACGCCGCCTATTTTCCGCTTGTTCCGTCCTTATAAAAATGGTTCAATGACTACCTTCCGATCTTTTGTGATGCACGCACAAAATATGCTAGTTGGAGAGGTAGCGATGTGTGCACTACTTGAACGAAGGAGATGAGTGTGGCGATGATTGATGGACTGCATTTATTGGTGACCTCGCAAGAATTCGGAGGTCGAGCGCTAGTTGTTGCCTGTTGTAGCAGCAACAATGGGCATCATTGATGTGCATCATTGGAGGCAGTGAAGAGGGGTGCTCCTACTAGTTGTGGTGGGTTGAGTTCAAATAAAAAGAGAGATATAACATGGGCTATGTAGAATGGGGAGTTTGGTGTTCTGTTTGAACTGAAAGAAGGGCATGTTGGGAAAAGAATAACATCATGGGTTTTCCATGCTTGCCGATATTGTGGTTCTTCTTCCCTTTCTTTAATCAAATGTAGAAGGAGTTGCTATTAGAATGCAAGGTGAGGAGGGGCTGGTTTGGTGATTGTACAAATTATAGGATAAGATGGTGGATGTGTTCTCGGTGATTGTGAAAAGAGGTCGGGGGTAGGAAATCTCTATAATCCTCTTACCTCATGGAGTCTTATAGGGATTGAGAGGAGGCAGAGCCCGTAATGGTAAATTGACCTATTAGCTTCGGAAAGAGTTCTTATGGGACTAAATTACTAAAATAAAGGCGATGTATCGGTGGCACTAAATTTGGGTGATCTCACCTATAATACTGTCGATAGATAAATATAGAAGGATGCTATAGTTGGGTGGCCGGTTTCTATGTATAGTGGTTGTCTTTAGAGGGAGACAGGGCTAGAGAAAAAAAGGTATGAATTTTACTAAGATTCTAGAGAACGAGAGAGAAGGCCTGATTGGGCAATGATTTGAATTGAAGAAAAAGAGTCCCAAAAGGAATGTGCCAACTAAGGCCATAATTGTGGCTTGGATTCGGTTGCCCTTTTTAGGGTACCCAAAATCCTATTGGTTTTTCTTTTCTTTTTATTATTATAATATATAAAAGAGAGGACCTCTCTCTCTTATTTCACCTAACACACAAAAGCTATATAAGTGCATCTTGCACCACTCATGCACATGCAAATATATATATATATATATATAAAATAAATTATTGACGTATAAGGGACCATGGTATATGTATGTGGCCCCATTACGGGTTGATTTCATATTGGAGGTCTGATTCGAGTATGGACCAGACTATAAACGCATAAGAGGAAGTTTAAGCGTGGGTCGAGCTTGAGGGTTTGATTCTTGCATGGGTGGCGCACACCCATGAAAATTCAAAGAAGTGGGTTTGAGGTCACGTCACAGAGGTTAATGGTTTGACCAAGGTCAAATTATTCAAAGCAATCGCATTCTCACCAAAAGTCAATAATTCAACGTTAGCGAAAATCAAAGTTGTTACATTCTCTTCTCCTTATAAAATTTTCGTCCTCGAAAATTAGTTACATGATTATAGTAAATAACTAATTAAGATGATTATAGTAAATAACCAATTGACAAACAGATGATTAAGATCACGCATTGTGCCCCCCATTTTATTTTTATTTTTATGTCATGGTCTTCAAATCAGATGTCTTAGATTATGTTTCACGTGACACAGAACCCAAGAGTATTAAAGTTTTCTTTCTAACTATGTACCGTGGTACACATCTTGTGTGCAAGTGGTAGCTCTCAACTTCTAATTTCATTAAGATTTGGACACTTAAAATTCAAGTCATTACAATTAATTTATATCAGCCTTGTGAATCTTTAATCATCGCCCAATACTTCAAAATTTTATTTATCCATTTTTGCACCACGATATGATTCTTCCTTAATAATAGACGTCGACTTAAAATTCATCAATTTATGAAATAATCGTAACTTTTATCGTAATTTTTCTCTGATACTGGATCTATCGAGCTTTGTATTGAAATATTTTCTCAATTATTTTTTTTAGGCTTTTTGAGGATCTCATTCGTCACCTAGTACTTAAATAATTAAGAATAATTAATCATTTATTACGCCACGATATTATTTTTCCATCCTTATAAGAGCAGTTGATTTAAATTTGTCATTCTATAAAATTGTGCTAACTTCTATCTCAATTTTTTTTTTTCAAACACATGATCTGTTGAACTTTCATCAAATATTCGCTTGATTTTTTGATTCTTTGAGTTTTTCTCGAATCTTTCTCCAATTTATCGAATTGAACCAAAGTAGTACCCAATGAATGATTGTCCTGTCGAAACCTACTTACTATGGTCTCATCTGACAGCAAATGTCACTGAAATTGCAAATCTTGGTTCAAGTGCTTAATAAAGTGGGTATGTTGAAATCAAAACTAATGTCTTCTTTTTTACGGGTTTTCATCACTTTATTACTCATGATTCGTCAATCCTTCATGATTAATATTGAGATTTGGTCTTTTAAATCTCAAATTAATTGTGATTCCTAATTAACCTCAAACACTTGACATTTCAAATGGCACACTTTGTCCAAATTCCTCAATCCTAAATTTTCGACTGATATATTATAATTTCCAAGTTCTTAAGATCACATGCTTAGTGAAATTTCAAAGATCCAATCCTCAAAGATTTCTAATCCTCAAAACGTATTCTCAAGGAAAATCTTAAATCTCCTATCAGTAGGATGCTCTTCTACTCTCATAATCCTTAACTTTTCAAGCTTCATTCTTCTCGTAGTCCTTTAAATAATTTATTTTAAATTTATCTTTATCTCAAAATTGATAACTCCTAAAACTTCATTGCAAGCTAGAATCCTCTTCATTGTATCTCGTTGATCATAGACTATTTCAATATCATCTAAGGTTACTGATAATAATTTATTTTTCAATCTAAAATAACTTCTAATAAGCTAGTCTTATAATCAGTATCTCAAGCTATAATTAGTTCTAAATTATTAAATCATTCAAAATTTATCATTTCTAATTATTCCCCAATACTTTAAAATGTTTCTTCTAATTGCTCTCCTTCATTCAAAGATCCTTTATAATTTCTCTCACATGCTCTTAGCTTATATAAGTTTTTAACAAATAGATGCTTAAATCTTACCTCATTGATCATCACACACATTTTTTTTAAAATCTTTAAGTCCTCAAAAGATATAGAGCTTGGGGTCTATCAGAGTCATTGTCACTTCAATCACCGTAGTGTACTTATATGAATCACACAGTTCTCAAAGAAGTAAAGCTTGGGCTCCGATATCATTTCTATCACAACCAAAAATCCTAGCCGATCTCGAGGGCCAAGAATTTCGTGTTATAACACCGCACGCTCGTTAAGGCGATAAGCAAACATACATATCTTACTAGATCTGACGTAAAATGGGGCTCCTAACAATCGCGAATCAAATTTTCTTCTTAAACAAGCTGACTAAAAATAGAGGTTCAGTCAACTACTAGAAGATCTTTCTAAACAATTAATATATACCTAACGTCGTCTAGCTGATCATCCAGATCGCCCTTATAATCCGTATCATTTTTCAATGCATCAAGTCCATCGGACAGTGTAGTCCATATCTTCACCTGTAACTGTTAGTTTTGGGAGGAGGATGAGTTTACTCAGTCACGTAAACTCAGTGGGTTGCACAACCTATCTACCACAATCTACGCAGGTGATCGTGGGTGCAACCTTGTGAGTGGAAGTGAAACTTTTATAATTTCATATAAATCACATAATAAATATTCCAATAAACATTTAATAATTATAAAGCTGAAAGGATGTAACAGATATCAATGCATTTGATACTTCTAATGTTTATCACTTTTCTTAGGTGTCTTGTGAACTTAACTTATGTGGCATATCAACAGTTTTATTATTACTCCATACGCCTACACAACATATTTTGTATCTTACATATCTTGTTTATACGATCTGTGTCAGGATCGTTGCTTGAGCCTATCACGTGGGACCCACGTGTAGATAATCATCTAACCTCCATATCATAATATAAACCACCATCCAGCCAGATGAATTGCGCGCATAAAAATTAGTATCCCCTTATGTCAAGGCACTGTCGTATCATATTGTCCTTAAGACCCGTATTGACTGCAGACGTTGAATCTTCCGATGGCATGCAAGACATGACACATGTAGAAACTTAATTCATGTTTAGCTCGCCTTCACAACGTATCTTAACATATTATAACATTATTCGATTCTGGGCTTAGGTCTCCGCCTCGATTTTATATTTGCGTGGGCTTAGGTCAGCACTTTCTTAACATCTTGTATCTTATTATATTCATATCCTTATAACCCATCTTTTCTTAACTTAATTTGAATGGGCCATGGTGCGATAGACTTCACTAATTACGCTTTCCAAGGGATGAGTTCTGTAATAACTTGGATGTACTTCGTGTGACATCTTATACTACTATAAAGGAATGACATTCGTACATGAACGCCTATATTTCAAGTTTCACGTGACCGTGAAAGAAGCTCTACCGTGACGATGGCTTAAAAATCGTGTATCGTATCTTATTTCTTTTTAACCTTCCATATATATGCTCTAACGTATCATCTAAGTGATGAATGTGACACAATATAAATGAAACATAAAATAAGAATGCAACCAACCACAAGGAAACTAATATTTCTTGTAATATTTCGAACGTTGATCCAACCAATCAAATTAATCATAAGGAGTGGTTAGTGAACTGATCTCAAGTCAGTCACAACTAATTTATAACATAAGTCAAACTTTGACTTCTAATGTTAGATGAAGACCTACGGTCTTAACCAAGCAAGAAAGTGATTTAGAGTCTCCTAGCTACTCTGAACTTCTGGCTAAAAGAGAGAGATATAAAGATGTTACATATAAATCGATACATGACCCTATGATGTGTGCCATAACATTACGATAGACCGTTCTCATTAGATCAACTTGATGAGTCATTTATATGATTATGATAAGTGTAGTCTCGATATGACTTAATCACTTATAAACCATTGAATATTTGATACACGCATATTAAGATGAAGGTGATCAAGTTTAGAACAACTTAATCCTACTGATGTCATCAATGTAATGAGTATTTTATTTTCTCATGATTTTCATTATCGATTTGGTCATTTAGACCATTATCTGAACGGTCACTCATTCTTGATCAAGATCATCCCATCGTATGATCACTGACTTACCATATGCTTCAGAGCATGAATAGATAATACATCTGATGCACCCATTAAGACTTAGAAGGTGGGTTGGGCCCATCCTTGAAGATTGGTCTGCGGTTTCTCAAAATGTGTGTTTGGCTACGTTGGATGTATAAGCCCATTAAGGGTTCATAGACTAGATGAGCCCAAGGTTCAGATTCCATCAATGTTTTACCCAAAATTTGAGGCTCATTTTAAGAGCTTAAATACATCGGTTATGCGACTCCGAGTCTGGTAACCGCATAGTATTTAAAAAAATAAGGTTGGTTTTTATTCGTATCCCTCACTAGTTTGATTATTTTCGAGGTCAAATAAGGAGTCAAACATGCCCCTTGACGTTAGTTGTCTAAGGGTATAAAGCCTTTCATTATTTTTGTGAAACTTATACAGCTGCCTAAATCGACTAGAACTGTTTTCAAACAAAACTATCTGTCGGATAGGAAGAGATTCAAAATTTATGAAGGATTCTTCTTGGTGCTCCTTGTCACAGTTTGACCTAAAACTTGAGATATAAAAGGGTTAAACCAGACCTTAGACTACAGTGCCATAGGCATAAAGTGCAGAAATATCTGTGGTTATGTGCACCACTTTAGGTGGTGCAAAGACCGAGGTTTATTTATTATAATTAAAATCTGACCATCGATTTAATAGATGACTAAATGATCTTTATTTAGATCCACGGGCCCCAACTCATATGTTTGTGGTTCGCTTAATTTAATGGGTCGAATTGGACCCTTTGGCCAATGTATGTGCATATTTTCAAAACAAGTGCATGAAATATTCTAAGTGTAAAATTAATATATTCACAGGTTTTTGGAGTACTACACTTTATGAAAATAAAGACAAACATATCAATATAAACCATTAGATGTAAAAAGCATCAAATTTTATAGGGAGTCCAAGATTTGACCGTGGTAAAAAATTGATCCGATCATCGAGATTGAAACAGTCAAACTAGGACCTCAACATCAACTGCGCAACAAAATAAAACAGGGTAGCAGCCCATTCTTGACGTGAGATTTATTTTTCCGGCATACTTGGGTGCCATGTAGAAGGGAATAGTACACTATCGTTCTCGATCGATGGGTGCAACCATAGGGTCAACCATTTGACCATAACCGTCTTGTGAATCCACACAAAACTTAAGAAGTTTTAGTTTTCTTAAATTCATCATATATTCATTACATACAAAAAGTGTAAATATGTAGGTTTGGTTGGATAGAAGGGCACCCAGCTGTTGGAGCGTGCATGAAATTGGGGTGGCTCTGGTCGATGGCACGCCGCCTATTTTCCGCTTGTTCCGTCCTTATGAAAATGGTTCAATGACTAGCTTCCGATCTTCTATAATGCACGCACAAAATATGCTAGTTGGAGATGTAGCGATGTGTGCATTACATGAACGAAGGAGATGCGTGTGGCGATGATTGATGAGCTGCATTTATTTGTGACCTCGCAAGAATTCGGAGGTCGAGCGCTAGTTGTTGCCTGTTATAGCAGCAGCATGGGTATCATTGATGTGCATCATTGGAGGCAGTGAAGAGGGGTGCTCCTACTAGTTGTGGTGGGTTGTGTTCAAATAAAAAGAGGGATATAATATGGGCTGTGTAGAATGGGGAGTTTGGTGTTCTGTTTGAACTGAAAGAAGGGCATGTTGGGAAAAGAATAACATTATGGGTTTGCCATGCTTGCCGATATTGTGGTTCTTCTTCCCTTTCTTTAATCAAATGTAGAAGGAGTTGCTATTAGAATGCAAGGTGAGGAGGGGCTGGTTTGGTGGTTGTACAAATTATAGGATAAGATGGTGGATGTGTTCTCGGTGATTGTGAAAAGACGTTGGGGGTAGGAAATCTCTATAATCCTCTTGCCTCATGGAGTCTTATAGGGATTGAGAGGAGGTAGAGACCGAAATGGTAAATTGACCTATTAGCTTTGGAAAGAGTTCTTATGGGACTAAATTACTAAAATTAATGCGATGCACCGGTGGCACTAAATTTGGGAGATCTCACCTATAATATTGTCCATACATAGATATAGAAGGATGCCATAATTGGGTGGCCGGTTTCTATATATAGCGGATTTCTTTAGAGGGAGAAAGGGCTAGAGAAAGAAAGGTATTAATTTTAGTATGATTCTAGAGAACTGGAGAGAAGGCCCGATTGGGCAATGATTTGAATTGAAGAAAAAGAGTCCCAAAAGGAAGGTGCCAACTAAGGCCATAATTGTCGTTTGGATTCGGTTGCCCTGTTTTGGGTACCCAAAATCCTATTGGTTTTTCTTTTCTTTTTACTGTTATTATATATAAAAGGGAGGACTTCTCTCTCTTGTTTCACGTAACACACAAAACCTATATAAGTGCATCTTGCACCACACACACACACACTCACACACACACACACACACACACACACACACACACACACATATATATATATATATATATATATATATATATATATATATATATATATATATCATTTAAAATAAATTATTGACTTATAAGGGATCATGGCATATGTACGTGGCTCAATTACGGGTTGATTTCAGATTGGGGGTCTAATTCGAGTATGGACCAGACTGTAAACGCAGAAGAGTAAGTTTAAGCGTGGGTCGTGCTCGAGGGTTTGATTCCTGCATGGGTGACGCACACCCATGAAAATTCAAAGAAGTGGGTTTGAGGTCACGTCACAGAGGTTAAAGGTTTGACCAAGGTCAAATTATTCAAACAATCGCATTCTCACCCAAAGTCAATGATTCAATGTTAGCGAAAATCGAAGTCGTTACACCAACCCAGCCTGATAGCAATCAAGTTGGGTCTGGGCCCAATTATAATGGGCCTGTTTAAGGCCCAGCCTAAACAAGGCTCGGCCGCCTTGCACATTGAGACCCTAGGGGAAAGGTTTGGCTTCAAAGTGAACATGCACATGGTACATCCAAGATTAAAAGCCAAACCTCATTCTGATCACTATGATAAACAGTGGCGAACCCGAAGTAAGGAAAGACTTAGACAACTGCCCAGTTTATGTCCTTGAAGGCAAAACTGCCACTACTCTATGCATAAGTTTTTAAACTTTAAACAATAAAAGAAAATATAATAAGTTTGGTATAGGGTAGGTTCCCTTTCGCTCTTGAGAGTGAATAGGTCATCAACATCACTTCCCTATCCATCTATTTTGGGTAAGCTTCACAAGTCTTATTTATACAAGAGAAATTTGTATTTTTGGTTTTACAAGTTTGCTTATTTGCAAAAACGATCTTATAGTTTAAAATTGCACATAATAGGCTAGCTCCAAGTCAAGTCGTTTTCACATCAACATCTACCTGTTTTTTCATTATATATATGTTTATTTTTATTTTTTCCGTCCATTTTTTCAATTCGCAATGCTCGCTCTCTTACAATTGCGGGCCGCTATCTATCTTAAGATAGATAGCGGTCGCTATCTTAAAATGGTGATTTTTGGTATGAAGAAAAAAAGAGATCATTGTGTTATCCAATATAAACTTTATTAGTTAGTGATTTACAAAAAATATATGAACGGAAGAGCTAAGGAAAAAAAAGAAAATTTCAAAAAATTCACTAATATATCATTATCTTAAAATAGTGATTGCTAACATACCGCTATCTTAAAATAGCGACGTTTTTTTTTTTTTAAAATAATAATTTCATATTATGTACATAATTAAAATAGATTACCATCTAATATCGACCTTTAAAAAGGAAAAAAAATAAAAATAAAAATTCGTTAATATACCGGTACCTTAAGATAGATATCGCTAACATACCGCTATTTTAAAATATCGACCGCCATTTTATGATAGCGATCGCTATTTTAAATTGGCGGTCGCTATCTTAAGATAGCGGACCACTAACTTAAGATGGCGGTCGCTATCCGGGTTGGGCGGGGCCCAAAATATTAAAAAAAAAAAACTGAAAACGGGCCAGGTGAAATACCCCGCCTGGCTGGTTGACAGCCCTATTTATTATCATTCATTTTATGACTCTTTTATGCCCTCACCCACCATGCCATCAATATTTCACGAATAACGCACTTTACAGGATATCCTTTTATTGCAGAAGAAGAGTCGCTTCTCAAACTCACAACCTAAGTGGGAGCAAAACCAAATCGTCAACCACGCTGGACGACCCCTAAGTGGGTAATTTCCTTGGCAGCTAAGTTCTTTTTCTTTCTGTGGCATTTTAAAGTTTTTAATCACATGATAAAAAATTTATTTTTACTCTTTTATAGCATTAAATCCGATCAATACAATTGCAAAATCTGAAAAGTGTGACACCAAAATAATGGTGTGGATAGAATCATTGACCCATTTACTCTTTACACCATGTGGGAGTCCTACTTCTCCACTCATAACACTTGGCAGTGATTAGATAACTTTGGACCCACATGTCCTCACTAGTTGTAGCTATTCTGAGTTTCGCTAAATTAAACTGAAAATAAGGAAATAGTTTGGAGTCCACGTACGGACTCATTAACACATGCACTTTTATGTGTCAAACGTGGCAAACAGTGTCTGTAACTTTCAGCTTTTTCACTTAACCCAATGGTTGAATCACATTAGATTTTAATGTGAAAATGAAAGTCAAGATTCTCCTATTTCTAAAGGCAGCAGATGAGATTGCTGAACTTGAAATCCTATTCGACCTGATTAGTCCTGAACATTGCCTTTAGATTTATTAACAAGTTCTAAGATAATTGATTACTAAATTAGGCTAGTAAGGTACTATCTAAAGCCCACTTAGGTGATAAAAATATGCCAATTTAAGGCCCATCCATCTGCATATGTTTACAAATAAGGACCTGATCGGAAAAAGCAAAGCCGACCCCCACAAAGGGCGCCCAAAAAAGCAAAGCCCACCAATGAGACCGCCGGATGTAGTGGAAAACTACCTAGCAGACCACCCCACCACAAATGGCATAAAAAAACAAAGGAAAATTGCAAAACAACATGCAGGATTGTGCAGGCAAAGTGCAGGGGCTGATGTGGCGTGATGTGAGTGGCTACCCCAACCTGCATTGCTTAGGCCCAACTGCATGTGTCGCATCTCGCATTAGAAGATGATGATCCGACGTACATCAGTTGCCTGCACTTTGTCTGCAAAAAACCTGCCTGCCATATAACACTGTCCGAAAACAGATGACCGAGGAAAAACCCGAGGGGCACCCCCACAACAGTTCTATTATCAATGAAAATAAAACGTTGGTCGAAGCTCTAATCCAAAGGGGTATGGCAGCTCTGAATAGATGTGTAATGTGCCACTGTTCCCATGAATCGTTGGATCATCATCTTCTTCTTCATTGTGATGTTGTCACGAGAATTTGGAACTTCTTCATATTGCACCTAGGCCTGGTGGGCTGCTTGCTCAGGTCATGTAAGGAAGTAACACTACGAAAAAAGGAGGCCTATGCCGATGGCTATTATTGGAAGCCGACGGCGTATATAACCCGACGCCGACGGCTAATATAGCAAGCCATCGGTGGAGGATTAGGTAATATAACCTACTGTGTCTTTTTTTAACTCAATTCACTTATTTTTTTAACTCAAATCACTCCTCATGACATCCCCTCAATCCCTCTCACCGTCCTCCCTGCTCGCCCAACCCAAAATTCATCTCGCTTAACCCATCCTCTCGCCTAACCCTAATTTTTTCTCACCCAACCCTAAATTCTTCTCCCTCAAACCCTATGTTCCACAAACCCTATGTTTCATACGTGATTTTTATTTAGGGTTTTCTATCGATTTTGCTTCATCTCAACATACATTTCATCATATTTCGATCCGACCCTCTTAACTTTGAAGAGTGACGCTGGTGACTTTCTGCAGTAAACATGGTAGCTCAGATCTGTAATCTCCCTCCTACGTTTTGGTTTCAATGCAATTTTTATAATCTTTTGATCAATTTCCTTTTCTCTCTCTCTCTCTCTCTCTTGTAGGTGAAGTATTCGAGGGAACCAGGGAACCCTACTAAGTGTAAGAGTTTCGATCAATGTTTGTTTTATTAGGTTTTTGTTGTTGGATTTGGTTTCTTCCTTTGATTTGCTCGTAAGAAGTCTAGGGTGTAGTTGTTTCAGTTTCTGTTAAGTTCATCTATTTTGTTGTTAGCTTCGATTTTCTTTGATTCGCCTCCTATTTAATTTGTTTTGATTTCTTGTTTTCTATTTACTTTCTAGATTTAACTCTACGGTTATGTTTGAAATTTCTAAGTTTTTCGTTATTTTTTTGCTAGGATTTGATCTTTACATAGCAATCTAGGTTTTGTCTTTTTGTCTTTAATAATTCGTATGTTGGTGCTTCTGATTTTGTTTTCCATGTGCATTCAAATGCGCAATCAAAGTTTTGATGTTCAGGCCTTTTACTTCTTTTTTTTCTTTTAACTCAATTTATGATTGTTTGGTTTTTTGGTATACTACTCAATTTCTGAGATTAATGAAACAAGTCGATGTCTTGCCATCAATGATCTACAATTTAGTCGGTTTCTTAAAAATGGTAAGAAATTTCTTTTTCCATCAATAAAATTTTAATTAAAAACTCTTTTCTTGGGTCTAATTCACTTCATTTAGTTTGAAATTTAGGACATTACTATGAAAGTGGCATGAAAGTTTTACTGTTTTAGTAGAATTATTAGTTTTCATTTTTGAACTAGTATGCTGTCATTATTTTACTAATTTTACTTCTGTAAATGGTCAGGGCAGTTTTTTTATTTGGACTTACCATTTTATCAAGATGTTGTCTATTCTTTTTTTCTTATTTTTTTCCCATCTTGCTCAAAAAACTCATGAGATAAAGAAATATCATGGGAAGATCTGAGTACAAATTGCTTTGTCAGCTTATGAAGATATTGTAGTTTCAAATTATGGAAGCTTATGAGCTCTGACATTTTCTCAATTTACAGAGCGAACATGATGAGCTGGAGGCAAAATTTTTGGAGGAAAGAGTGGCACTTGAAGCTAAATACCAGAAGCTGTATGAGCCATTATATGTGAAGGTATTCTTTTACTGTTGCTCTTTGTAAAGATTATTAAATTTTAGAATATACTTCAGGCAATATAGCGTGAAATGCACTATGAATATACTTGAAGCTAAATACCAGAAGTCTGTAAGAGCCATTATATTTCCTGATGAAAAAAATTTGAATCTAAAATGCCATCTTCGCACAAAATCTCCTTGAGAGATGCAAACAGTTCCTTAACTCATGTTACTCGTCCACACCATGAAGTTGTTGTCCTCCCTGTGGATCTAAGCAAGCTTGATGTTACCTGCCCAAATCCTTAGGATGCGATGCATCTCCTAACCATCCAATTTTATTTTTGGAGCCTCTTCTCCAACCACAAGTTAGATGAAGGAACCTAATATAGATGAAAAGGCCACATTCCAAGAGTTCAATCCTGAGCTTCCACAGCCACCTAACTCTTGCAGGATTTTATAACGATAAGGATGGATGGTGTAGCTTGATGCAATTAATGGATGAGGATTTGACGATGTGAGAATTAGAATTGGTTATTTTCAACCAAAATGATTATGATTTGACGATATGAGAAATGGAATAGTTATTTTCAGCCAAAATATGTATAGAATGATGATGTCAATGATGGAATTTTGAGATTGGCGAAAATAAAAAGAATGGAAATAAAAAGACCAAGCAATGAAGTAAATGATAAAGCATATGTAGGAACATTGCTTCCCATACATCATGCCATGGTTATGATGATTTCAGTATTGAGATCCACATTTTTTCAGTTCTATCTATTATTATTTGCTAAGCCACCATCTGATTTGGAATTCTGGCATTAGGATAGCATCATGATCATTCTCTCTCTATATTTTAGTGTTTCCTATTTGCTCTTCTGTAGGGTGATTGGAATGGTTTCTTTGGAACTAGGCAGTAACATGGTGTTAAGAGCAGTCTATATAGTCTCAAGAACCTTATATGGCGGTTAAAATACCTCTATTGGCCATGGATGGTCAAAATAAGTGAATTTTAAAAATGCTGCTCCAAAGGATGACAAGTTGGATTCAATTATGTTTTTGAGATTTTGATTTATTGATTTTTTGAATATGATTCATTCAACAAGATGTGGCCTTGAGGATATGAAAATTTATTTTATTAGAGATTTTGTATTGCATACTTCCTGTGGTATCGATGCATGGAAGTCCTCCATAATGGCTTGGTCGTTTGTGCAGGGATATATGGTACCAGATCCAAGAGAGAGAGAGAGAGAGAGAGCACTATGAATATGTGTCTGTCGATGGGAAAATCATCCACAAACAAAGCGGAGATGTGACGACCCGACTTTCGCATATTCGAAGTATCGGGAAAGCCGGCTCGACAACCTATCGATAAATCGATAAGCCAGACATAACACAAGCCAATATTAGAGTATATAGAAAAAAGTCTCCATAACTACTCAAAATGCAAGACAAAATAGCTGTTCTAATTTCATGTGAAAACACATGGACAAAAGAACCGAAACGAACTACCGGTGATGACTTACCATCACCGAAACATGGTTCACAAAAAAATAAAGTACAGTAATTACATAATTTTTAAAACACAAAACAAACAGGTCAAACGTACCAAGCCCAAGTATCTAATCCAATAAAAGAAACACGCCAAAACAAGGTAAAAACCTATTTCGGAAAGAACTCCTCAGGAGGAATCTCATATTCTTCCTCCAAAATGTAGTCAGGGTCACTCTCGTATCCCTGAGCCGCAGTGTCTGCTTCAGTACCTATGACGTATAGTCGGAGTGAGCTAACAATCTAAGCTCAGTAGAAGAAACTCATCTCAATCACATCATATCTTAACTAACATGATTTTAAAGGCATAATTCGTCGCATGTTATTTCCAAAGCAGACTGGATTTCAAATACAAGGATTAGATGCAGTTTCATATTCTAAGTTTCAAATCAGATTCAAAACAGATATAGAGTTCAGATAGTTTCAGATGTTCATTGTTTCTTAGTTCATGTATGCAAAGCTTATAAAATTCATGACTTAAATCCTAACTTAAATCAACCTCCCAAACCTATATAACTTGGAAGTAGGAATATACCGATGGGAACTCCTACCTAACCATTGTCGTTCAATAAATAATTTTTCAGGAGTGCAACAAGCCCCTACGTTATGAGGGTAACTTGCGCCAGAATAACTCACATTGTGCAGGAATTGAGGGCTTCGTTCAAGTGAACTATAAATCAGATGTAGATTCTAATACGTAATTCAGATGCATATTCTAATACGTAATTCAGAGTTCAGAGTTTGATATTCATATTCAAATTTCTCACGACAAATTCAGATTTGTCAGAGTTTTCATTTAAGATGCAAGGTTTAGATTCTATATGCAAAGTTTTTCTAAGTCATATTTAAAAGTAAAAAACTCATATTTACAGTGTTCAAATCTATTATAAAATATCCATGCCAAACAAATTTAAAACATAATGTGATTGATGTTAAGATTCTCCTACCTAAATTTTGGATTCTTTCAAAGTAAAACAGATGTCCTCATTCATGGTCTCTCACTCCTTAACCTGGATCGCATTAACACAGTACTACATGTCAATAACGTCAAAAATTGACGGTTCAAATTTCTCTAGAGTTTTTCCAAATAAAAACAAACAAAGCCAGAAATAGGGGAAATCGATCAATTTCCCAAATCAATCGTTCGATTTTAAATTCGAACGTTCGATTTTAAATTCGAACGTTCGTTCTTAAATTCGAACATTCGATTTTCTTCAGAAACTTTACATATCAGTTATCAAAATCGATCGATCGATTTTCAGATCGATCGGTCAATTTTAAATTCGAACATTCGATTTTTACAGATTCTGCAGTCTTTCGAGTTTTCTCTCCCTTGACTTGTTTTTCTCCAAATTTAATTCAATTTCTTCCTATTTTCATATACTAATTAGTCTAAATTTAGGTATAATTCCTATAACAAGAAAACATTAACGAGCTAACCTTCCAAGGCCGATTTAGCGGCTTTTGATGATTCTATCGCAAGGTGTGTCGGGTAGAATCTTGCGGAATCTCACACCGGTAGATCTCAAAATGAGGTCCACGTTAGCACGTACTGAGTCTCTCCTTTCCAGTCTACAGACTTCACGGATCACGCGTCCACCTTGGATGGTTCACACGCGATCGGAACAACTCTCCCTTACCAACCTCAATCTAAATAATAACAGAATTCAAAGCTTCTCTATGGTTGAGATTGCAAGACCGAACGAAAACTTAGACGATCTTAGCGAGGAAGATGAAAAGCAATTCAAAACAAAAGGATCGGTTCATAGGAGAGAAAGAAAGGAGTGAGAGCTTGTTCTTCACTCCCCTTTTTTCATGAAGCAAACACAAGGAACAAAATATCATGATATTTATTCAAAATACCATGATATTTGTTTAAGGGTTTTATCCACATGAACTTAAGTTTAATTTTGGGTGTTGGCAAGCATACCGTTATTGGTGTATGAGTTTCTAACTAATGGTCAAAACAGTATCTAAATCAACTTTTTATCCAAAATACCCTTTCAACTAAATTATTTCTAATTTTAAGATAACATCATGCGACTCATCCAGGCATGTATACCGAGGTGACCATGTCTGATTTTGAAATTTTCTAGGATATTACAGGAGAGCTGATTGATACTACTAAAGAATCTCAAGGGGCTAAATGGATTTTTGTTATGAGCACCCTTAAGAAACTTTACGCGGGACAAGTACCAGTTTAATAGACACAAAGAACCTCAAGTCCTACATGTTCTAGGCTTATTGATTTGGTATTTTGCATATTGAGTTACTGATTTGGTATTTTGCATATTTGACCCGCATACTATTGGGTCATTCAATGATCCATTGGGTTGGCCCATTTGCACCCCTAATGTTATACATTCATATACAACTTCATGTTCTAATTCTACTTTATCCTTTCTAAGAAATGTTCAAGCTTATTCGTTTTATTGGTTTCGTTCCATGTTAAATCTTGTAGTTATTACTCAATGATATGGCAAACTTTTACAAGTAATAAAAGATGAGTTGTTGTTAAAAAGATAGCAACAATGTTGGTACGAAACCTAGGACTTATTGAATGTAGAAATAGATGACTCATAATTGAAAATGGAGCCAAGGTAAGCATTTTCCTCATACCTATGCATCTATTTAATATGCTTCCATTGTATACTTTCCATTTAATGTTTATATCCCGTTGACATGAGGGATGTGATGAAACTAGTCATATCTATAATCTTAATTGCTCCACCTTATAGGCACCTTTTGCATATACAGGAAATGATGTATTGCTGATGGGCATTGGTGAGTATTTTTCTTTTGTTAAAGAATTTGTAGAATAGGAAAACTAAGGCTAGCTTATAATCTCGCGTTGCCTTGTAAGAAGTTGTAACGGGATCATATGAGCAAATTCTGATGGTTGCTCACAAGCTTATCGAACATGATCAGAGTGTTTGATCAAAGGGGCTAGGCCTAGATTTTCTCTCATTGTTTCTCTCAAGGAAAATCAAAGTGTTTGATCAAAGGTGCCAAGTCTCAAAACTGTGCATAACTTTTCTGGTTGGTTTTTTTTTGTGTTCTTGCAGGTGGTGTTGAGATTCCTGTCATAATATCCAAATCCATCTCCATACTGTTAGATGTAGGCCTTGGAATGGCCTTGTTCAGTCTTGGTCAGCTCTTGAAGAAACCCACCACTAAAATAAAGTTTTACTTTTTAATTTTCTTATACCCATCATCTTATCCATCCACACACACTACAAAAAATAAGAATATTAGCGGCAGTCTTTTTTAACAAAAAACTGCTGCTATTAGTCCTGTCGCTACCAAAAATTGCCGCTATTAGTCATGCCGCTACCAAAAATTGTCTTAATAGCAAATGCCGCTAAAACACTTTATTTTTGTAGTGACACACACACGCACACACATACATGACTTTTCTTTGGCTTTTGTGATGGTGAGATTTCAGGGCTGTTCATGGCATTGCAACCAAGAATCATAGCATGTGGAAATTCTATTGTCGCTTTTCCAATGACTGTGACACTAGCTCATACACTTGTAGATCTTTTGTGATGGAACTAGCTAGCTCATGGACTTGTAGATCTTCAGCAATGATGATGTGAAAATTTAATTGTAATGTTTTACTCGCAAGTGCACGAATCAGATTCTATAAAGTGGGTGCGGAGTACGAGATCGTTCCCACGAGGACTAATTTTGAAAGATCTAAAAAGACAAGCGATTCCAGAAATCTACTAAGATCTAACAGTATTCTACCAGTCTTATGATTTAGGTGGTTTGATGAGATGATAATTACTGACTACAAACTAAAACTTAACTGATAATTCAAAAATAAAGATAAAGATGAAGATACTAAATCCTCCCATCTTTGGTCCGTTCTTCCCATAATACAAATCTATGGATTAAACTATGAGATATACCATTGAGAACAAATATCTTTTATGGAAGATAAATGGTCAAAAACCCCGATAGGTTCCACGTTGCATCCCTGCAATCAGGACTTAGATGATTTTCATATATAGATCTGAGATCAAGGGCATGGCTCGGCACACTTGATCTCAAGTTCAAATAAAAATAATCCCCAAAGTAGGTAAAAATTTCAACAATAATACTATCATAGATCTGAAATCAAGGGCATGGCTCGGCACACTCGATTTCAGATTAGGAAGTAATTAAGATAAAATTACCATTACAGATCCAAGATCCAGGGCATGGCTCGGCACACTCGATCCCGGATCATAATCGTAATTAGATCCACACGATGAAAGCAAAAAGACCATATAACAATGATTGAGTAAAATTACCGTCACAGATCTGAGATCCCGGGTATGGCTCAGCACACGCGATCCCGGTTAGTGGCGGAGATTTCATCTGTTCTTGATAGCACAACAACCATAAAATAAGATCTTATATTTTAATCCTAAATTTATATTATTAAAAGTACATCCCTCGGATGGGAATCATTAGATCCCTATCCTTATGAATTTAGCCACACATATTGCAATTGAATGACATAAATAAATAAGGAAGAGAAAATAACATTAATTTAATGAATTAAAAATACCTCAACTTCAAAAGAAATTACTTTGATCCAAAAGTACGATGGTCTTCAGAAACGAGAATAATGCAGGAATAAACTTGAGCAAAAATATAATAAACTGGAGGAATGAGTACTGGAAATTAAAGGAACAAAGCTCTCAAAAAGGAATAAATAAAAACTCCCTATTTCTATGTTTAACTATGAAAAAGAAAAGCAAAAAACTAAAACTCTAATCTCCTATCTCCCTAATTTCTCATTCTCCCTCGAAGTGTTTGAGTCGCTTTAAATAGATTCCCGGTCGCAGAAGTCTCCCTAGCCGCCAATTTAGGGTCGATTAATCGATCCAATAGGGTCAAAATCAGCTTTAAAGTAGTCAATTCTGTGTCAGACTCTCCTTCTCCTCGATTAATCGACCCCCAGAAATCCGTGAATTTCAGCACACTTTTTGTATCAGATACTATTTCGGTATTTCAGTCATAACTTTCTGTTCCGAACTCGGATTGAGGTGATTCTTGCGCCGTTGGAAATCTGATGAAAAGATCTACAACGTTTGTGTTTTGATAATTTCATAATTTGGCTGTCTTGAAGGTCCAAAGTTCTCGATGACCCAAAGTTACAGTGTTTTGACATTATTTTCAGAATTCTTGGGCTGTTTTCCACACTTTGCTTGTATTTACCTGAAACACTTCAAATATAATAATTCTCATCAGATAGCCTTCATCGGACAGCTAAATATAGGTATTTAGGGGTGAAATATCATCATATTTCAGTACTCATCAAATGACACATATTAGCTTATGATTTTACATTATAATGGTCAATTAGTTCATGTTCCTTTATTCATTTTTTTATGCATTATGTTTTGTAGGTTTACTCATGACAACATAGTTGATGTTCACGTGACGGCAGTGCCTTTATGAGCATTCCTCGATCACGCAGATCTCATGTGAGTTCTCCATTTCAGATGAGTTAATTCTATAGTTTGCATTCTTCATATATGGTTTGATACCCTTGGATGATATCTTGTCCCAGTTTTAAGTAAATATTCTTGATTTTTCGATTTGATAAGCAAAAAAATTTGTTTTCATGGTTACTTATTAGTTAGCTTTTAGTTTATCAGCTGATTGATATTTTGGTATTTTGTATTTAAATCTATTGGATTATAGTGGCTAATTTGGATTATTGTAGTTGAAAATATATTGCTTTTATTTAATTGCAAATTATTTATTTATACAGAAAAGTTAATAATAATTGCAAATAACTGCCCTCCCCTTCAAAAATCTGAGATAGAGTACTATGCAATGTTAGCAAAAGTTGGGGTTCATCACTTCAATGGGAGTTCTAACTCTGGTTTTGTAGAGACTTCTCATGATTTATGTAAATAATGTTATCATTTGTTGAGTTGACTCTTCTCTTTATATCAAAATTTGCAAGGTTATTGGTTGTTATCTTCTTGTGGGATTTCTTATTGGACCCCAGTGGATTGAGCTTTATTAGAGAAACGATACAGGTACGCGACTGCTTTTGTTAGATCCATTACTTATTCTAGTTTTTTTTTTGTTATGGTAGGGTTTTTGCATATTTATTACTTTACGGTCTCTATTTAATCATTTCTATTCTTTTCGGATGATAAGAATAAAACCAAACTAGATGTGTCCTCTGCTAATCAAATGGAGAAACCCACCAAATCCTCTTCTTCAACTATGGATGCTCAAATTGAAACTGATAAGGTACTTCTCACAACAGGAAAATTATTTCAAATGCTACAAATTTTAAGATTACAAAATGGTTATTTGCGGAGGTTAACCATCAACGAATAATAAGCCTGTTGAATTTTGAAGTAGTTTTGAAGTGAAAATGGAGAGTTTTTTCTGATGGTTTTCCGAGGTGATTTAATTTATGGTTTGCTATAATGTAACTGGCCAGATCAAATGGAAGGGGCTAATTTGATTTTAAGCAGTTTGTTAGTAATGTAACTGGTCAAATCAAATGGACCTGAATAATTTTTTATAGGCTTGTTTTTTTTAATATTCATTGATTTCAGTCTGAATATCTATTTTCTGGTTCTTATTTTTCTTTTAATTTTATAGATTTTTTGAGGGCACAAATCTCAAAGGTTGGTTTTATATTTTCAGCGCATCTTTAAAGGTATGTAGATGATCTCGTCTTCTTTTAAACAAATTGGTATAAATATAATCAATTGGTTTGTTTGCTTTATGATATATTTATATACAATGATATTTGATTGCTTCATTAATAAATGCATTTGATGTTAGCACTTTGATAATGAGTTGATAATCCTCTTTGGCAATAAAATTCTACTAGGATAGTGCTTAGCATCATATATGGTGGCATTTTTATCCTGGGAAAAGTTTTGTTATATAATTGCTAATGATTGAATTATCCCACATCTCTTTGAGTTGAAACTATTGCATTCTGTTTTAATCTTTTATTTTTGAGTATAGTGTCTTAATCTTTTGAAAATGTTCTCCGATATGAATCTTACTAGACTGGACTTTGTCCTTTGTTTAGCTTATGTATGGGTGCAACAAAAGAGAAGTAAACATTTAAACAAAGAAAATTATATATATTTTTATCTACTTGAGACAAGGACAATAAAGACTTGCAACGATGTGAGAAATGACATGAAAGATTTTTTGTGCGGGTTTCAATAACATCCAAAGACTGTCGAGTTGTTCAAAGGAAGGGATTCAGGAGAAATATAATTGATAAACTTCAACAAACATGGTTTTGAACTTGCTGGTAAGCAATTTACTTATGATAGAGAGAAAACCTTGTTCACAATAGGTCCTCTTCCACTAAACAACTTTGAGTTCATAGTGGTGCTAGAAGATTAGCAAACAAGTAATTTCCATTTTTCTGGTTTTTGTACTGGCTTTTTTTCCTTGACCATAATTTGTCTTTTCTGCTTGTTCCCATTTTCTAGAGCTGGAAATATTGGGACCCCATCTAAGGCTAATCGGAAGTGATCTAAGTGTTTATATCTTTCAAAGACATTTAAGGTACAAATTAGTTTTGTTGCAAAAATTCCAATGAAATCAATAGCTTTAGCTCTCAAAGGGAATGGGTCAGTGAACACTCAAGATGCATTGAGAGTGCTTGTGTGACAGCCTGGGTTTCGACGCCCCGAAACTCGCACCATCGGCACGATCTTCAAGGTTGTGCCCCAAATTTATTCGCGGAATACTAGATACATCACACACAAAGCAGAGCAAAGCGTACGACTTATAATATAAAAAGTGATCATAAGAAAAGATCTCTTCAACCATCATATAACCCACTACAAAATGGCCCAAAAGACGATTTTAATCTCATGCCAATTGCATAAGCAAAAGAACTGAACCGAACCATCGGTAACATCCAATAGTCACCCTTGACGGTTCACCAAAAAAAAATTAACATCTTCATATACATTGCTTTCAAGTTTAAATGGTTGGACGTACTAAGCCTTACAAAATAATATCAGATTGGCATAGAAGAGTCCACTGAATAAGTCCTCCGGAGGAGGCTCGTTCTCCCCAAGAGGCACGTAATCAGAATCCAATCTATCCTGATTTTCTGCTACTGAGTCTTCACCTGTACTTGTGACGTATAGTCGGAAGAGTGAGCTACATCATAGCTCAATAGAGAAAATTGATATAACATGCGTATTTTCAACATCAACATATCTTTCATGATATTGCACATTATATATCTTATTGGAAAGAAACACATGATTTAATAAATTTACGAAAACTGATAAAATATGTACATTTCAGAATTGCGCTTATCATCATTCAAAAATGCTTTTCTCAACTCACACTCTTAAAACATTCATTTAAATAATCCCCGAGCAATATAGCATCAAGCCCCGATGAAATACCCATCATCGTCGTCCAATTGAACCCTTTTTCACATGATACAAGCCCTCGGGAATGGAGTGACTTGTCGAACGAAATATTACCACAACTGATAATCGAAGACCAGATATCCCGCCAGACTGGAGCACAAGTTGTACGGATATCCCGCCGTACCGGTCGCGGATATCCCGCCGTGTCGGTCGGGTATTCACATAAAACCTAAACCAAAGTACTAAAACTACATATAGTTATTCACCATAAAAATTGTGATAAGCATAATAGTTTTGAAGTTTTTGAAGTTTACACCTACACATATGTTCACATCAACCTGATGCCATATTCGCATACATATATCGGAGTTACTTGCCGAGAGCACCAGCATACTTATCAAAATCCACAAACATGCACACATGATTTGTCTTAGTGAACACTCACACATGTCGAATCATACATGTTCAAAAACATAATAAATTCATACTAAAACGTATTCATAAGTCACATGCACATCACATCACTACGCATATGTCTACTGAATTCAAATACACATGTTAAATAGTTTTCCTTACCTCGCGCTAAGCCTTTAGGCTTCCACAGCTCAAGCTTGCTTCACATTCATTCAACGCTCGGGTCACACCTAACATAAGTTCACGATCGGAACGTCAGAGTTGCCGTAAAACAGGGAGATATATCATATCCCTAAGGTCTCCAAAACTAAATTAGAAGACAACTTTAACTGTTAAGAATCGATCAGTCAAATCCCAAATTCGACCGGTCAGTTTCCCTTAGGAAACAGACCCTCCTTTCACACCAAAACCGACCAGTCGGATCTCCAAAATCGACCGGTCAGTTTTAGTTCGACCAGTTGAGTCTCCAAAACTATAACTTTTAACCTTCTTATTTTGTGGAAATCGACCGGTTGAATTTCATTTTAGGTGTAACCTTTTACGGTCCTCAACTATAGTGACTTTAGGTGTGTAACCTTTTATGCTGTAGGAAAGGTGGAAGGAGCTCGGGGGAGCTTTGGATCGGAGGGAGGTCCACGACGGTGGTCATTTCTAGGGCTCTGGTACCAAGATACAAATTAGGGCTTCTTGATAATGTGTAACCCCTCGTTTTCTTTGATGCAAGGGACGTTTATTCTATATATAGAATGACAAGTATACAATGCAACTCACTAATACTCATAAGCTTGATTTATCAGTCCCTTTTATTGTTGAAGTTCTACAAAGCCAGTAAAAAAGAAATCAAATGGATGAAAACAGTTTAGCTACCAACATGACAGGTGCTAACTGTGGCAGCCGCAACACACCAACACAATTAACACTTGATGAAATCAAATTAATGATAAAACAGTACGGATATAGCTATTATTAATGCAACAAAAGCAACAAACTCCTATGGTAGCATGGTAGATCCCCTTATCAGAAAACCTGCCAGTACAACATACCCACATGCTGGAACCCACCGAAAACCATGCATTTTCCGCTCTCGAAGTCTGCTACAATGGAGCCTTAGTACTGAAAAACTTCCCCACAACACTTGAATTAAGAATCTCTATGGCTTCTTTTGACTTAATACACCTGGGTGTCTTGTATTGGCTCAAAGATGACCCCTTCGAAACACTATAATCCATGAGCTCATCAAATGCTCCATGTTTCATCACCCTTATTTCCAATGGTCCAATCGATCTACTCCTCCTCCATCTTTTATATACTTCATCGAGCGATTCTTCTATTACATTGCAGCAATTTTCCATTATATTTGTATCAACCCACAAAGGATTGCAGCTTTCTCTCATCTTCATCTCCCAAAACAGCACATAATGTCCGGGGATTGATGAAACGTCCGCATAGCTAGAGTAATCTGTCAGCAGGAGATCAAGTGGCTCAAGTAGGTTCTTTGCCTGTGTTACTGCCTTCAAGAGGTCATCTTCACTAGTTTTCTCCGTGTCGATACTTAACACTACATCTCGGCGCTGTATGAATTGGAATTGAGGAGCTTTGTTGTGGAATCCGGTCACCAGGAGAACGTCTCCAATTTGGAATCGGTAGAGGCCTAAAGAGGAAAAGAAGAGTAATATTTAAAAAAAAAGGGTATTTGAACCAGTCGAAAAAAAAAGGGTCCTCTTGAAACTCATATCCGGTGACTCTATTTGAGAGATTTTACATATTGAATTAGACCCCAATTGAGAAGTGCTTAACTTTCCGCATTAACACCTTAGGTCCTCGAAAAAAGGATATATGAACCAGCACCATGTCTCGAGTTCAAGTCTCAAAAGGAGTTACCTAATAAAAGCGCTACCTCGGGGCCCAAAGAAGGTACCAGAGTGGAAGTCTTCATCGAGTGGGCCACCAACGACAAGTCCCAGGATGAAAGACATGATCTGGCGAAAGGGTACGAGGCGGGAACGAAAGGGTATTAAGAGTAAAAGCCGCTACAGAGAGGACTGCCAAGGACTTGGGGGCAAAGCGTGGTGATGCATTGTGACCCGAAAGTAATTAGAGCCTAACTTAAGAGAATTAATTTATTTTTTAAAAATTGGAAGTCAATGATGGTCCCCGAATTTTTATTTTTATTTTTAAATATATAGGTGAGTCCTTTATTGGCTAAATTGAGTCAAAACTCCTGTTCATAAAACCAATTTTGGAGTTGGACTGTGGACATTGCGGAAAGGTGACCCGTGAAAATTGGGTTAAATTATTTAAGGTAACGAAAGAAAGGTTCAAAATTTCAGCCGAAACACATCGGTTTCGGTCCTATCCGAAACAAAACCAAAACCAAAATTATCGGTCAGATTTGTATGGGAGACCAAAATTTCTGCAGAAATTCAAATTATCGACCAAAATTTTGGTTTTCGGTTTCGGTCATGCCCATAACCAAAATCCAACCCGATATTTAGATCCTTGAATGAAAGTAATTTATTTATTTTTTGATAGGTAACGACAATGAATATAATCAAACAAAGAAACCAAAAAAACAATTCTCTAGTTGATCGGTGCAGGGTGCAAAGCAGGGAAAAAAAAAAAAAAAAACTCCCCAAACCCCAGATCCAAAGAGTCAACAAAAAAGAACCTACAAGTGTCCTCCTTCAACAAAAGGGAAGTTAAAGTGCAAGTTATCCCATTTCAGAAGATAATATCTGCCCTCATCTTGATTCTCAGTCAGATAACAGCGAGAGCCGAGACATCCCAAAAAGTGCTAATATCAGCATCTTGCTTTTTCAGACAATCCCCCCTAAAGGGATAATTAGAGAAACATGCCTCAAAAACAAACTTTTTTGCAAAAAAGACCCGACCTTAAATGTTTTAGAAAAACGGTGCCTTCACGGACTTTGTAACTTCAGAAAATTGTGAAACCACTGTTTTTTTAATTATTTTTAAAAAAAGCGTGCTTTCACGGTTTTCTGAAGTTGGTCGGGTTTTTTTTGCTAAAACGTTTGTTTTTGAGGCATTGTTTTCTAACGAAGAGAATTTTGCAGGTCATATTGTAAAGACTGAATTGAGTGTCTCACTGTAGTGAATATTATTCTAAATTATTAATTTTTTTAATCAACAAAATATTAGTCTAATTCTCTTAATTGATAAATATAATTTCAGCTGATCATCAATAACAACTACTAGACAATTTTGTGGGTCAGATTGTTACAGTGAATATTGCTCTAAATTATCTAAGCTGGTGAATATAATTGCATCAAATCAGGAACACCAACTAGATTACCAGTTGTGTACTTTTAGTGAATTGGATATATCAAAGGAAACTAATTAAAGAATATGAGTTCGATATTTTGAGAAGAGTTCACCTGAAAAAGTTGTGACGACTATCTCGTAACAGCAGCCGATCTTCACATCTACGAGATCCACCAGTTCCTCTTGGTTTCCATCCACAGGGAGGAACTCGAAATACGCCATGTTCGGGATCACAGTGTAAGAGACATCAGATGGTTTGCACAAAGGCTCTAGATTGATCCCAATAAAACATTCTGATGAACAATATGCAGGTGAAACTAGAGGAAGCCCACCACTGTAAAAATCTAGTATCGGAATATATTGGGCCATGGATCCTGTAATAATAACCATTATATACTCTGTTTTGGGCCACAGCCTCTTAACTATCCCTTCCCATGATCTCAGCCTACACTCGAACTCAATCAAATCCGCTAACTTCGAGTCAGGCATTTTGAGGATGCCCCTAACGGCATTTTGACAACCTGGGTCCGTGATCCAATCACTGAGACAACCAATTCGAATGTTAGAACATAGCTCTGGCCAAAAATCCTCCAAGAATTTGACGGCCCGCAAGAATGTAGATGCAAAACTGGAACGGATTCCGAGTACGTCTTCTCGTTGGATCAAGCCGCAAAGTAATTGGCAATACATGCTCTGAATGCTATCTTGGCACACAATGGTTTCATATGGGCTTGTGTTGCCCGTGGAGTTGGTGTTTTTGAAATTGTTGCTCTTACAGGAGCTTGTTATAGCTGACCTTGCCACCAAACCTGAAGGAGTGGAGATCTCTGACTGGACAAATAAGAGGGACAGGGCTTTCCCTTGGTTTAAGTATCTAAAATCAATTCAACCAATGAAATATGTAAGATGCAATAGCAAAGAAAATTAGGAAAAAAAGAATACTTTGAAGAAAGTTTTTAACTTAGGGATAATGGCTCCTCACCCACGTTTAAACACCAAGCGGTGTTTGAACGATCTACCATCATTAAAATAGAACTTTTGATTTCACACTATTCCAGTGTGATTTACTATTAGGCCATGTGGCATAGATTTATGATCAATTTAAATTGTTCAAGCGGCACTTCTACAAGATTCCAACAAACACAAATGATACTGTATATTTAATTGGGAATTAAGAATGGTGATTTGGTAATTTTAACTAGAATGTTTCTCACACTTTAATTGAATGTCTTATTGGGAGCCCCCAAAAATCGTGACAAGCCCTTTTTTCTAAAAGTTTCTAGAGAGTATAACAAACGATAACATTTTATAAATAATCCTTGCATTCTAAAAACCCATAAAAATCTATTATACATTAAATAAAAAAATTCGTGAATGCATTTTTTTACAAGTTTTCATGTTTTTAGGGATTTTCGAAGAGAAAATCGTGGATGTAATTTTTTGCGATGTTTACGATTTTTTGGGTTCTTAGGGGGTATTTCGACAATTTTCAATTACGTTAGACTTATCAAACATGAAATGAAATAAATCTTAATTTTCTGAAACGTTTTGAAATGATATAATATTTTAAAATTTTTCCTTCATAGTGTTTTTTTTATCTAAATAACTCTTTCTTAAAACCTTTGTTGTTTACTTGAGTTTTAAAAACAATAATAAGGGTATTTCAGTTAACTCAAATTTGAAAAATAAAAAAAGGGTACGGCTATTCTTTCGCATTTGATGGTAAGTACCACATATTTTTCTCCCAGACAAAAACCATCCATTGACTAATTTGAATCAGACGATGGAGATTGTTTTTTGTTCCATTCTTCCTCACGATAGATCTTAAGATCATGGTATGCCTATCAGACGGTCAAATGTTGATTCCACATGGCAAACATCCCTAAAAGTGAAGGTCAACTCCTTTGCCCATGATCTAGGTCACTTTTGGGGATGTGTGCCATGTGGAATCAACATCTGACCGTCTAATAGGCACGCTATGATCTTCAGATCTATCAGTGTGACTCATGTGGCATTCATACAAGTGATCGGGTTTTACGACAACTTGCCCACGGATAATCAAAGGCTAGGCATGATCCGATGCATATCCACTGTCCAAAATACGGTCAAAGGGAAAAAAATTCAATGCACTAGAATCAATGGGGAGTACCCAACCTTTGAACATAGTTGACTACCAAAAAACTCTTTTTTTATAGATCACATGCCATATGACCCATGATCCCAAAACGGGTGTTGTTTTGGAATCATGTGTCACATGACATGTGATTTGTGTTCAAACCCAGCACCCCATTATGGGTTCCAACCCATTGTCCCATTTGCCTATATATGTGTAGACAGCCAAATTTGGCCCAATGCTCGATTGACTCATACTTCGAGAAAGGCACACTTCCGAGCGCTCGTAAGCATTCCCCGGTGACGCGGGACAAACGTTAAATCCTAATATGCGATGTGAGATTAACTTTTAGAATAAATTGAATAGCAGAAATATTCAAAATCAAGCAACACATAAAATTAATTCAATGAAATTAATAAAACAATTAGATTAATCTATTTTAGCGTCGCATGTGTAAAATTTCCCGATCTAGAAAAACGGGTCCGATGAGGGAACTCGAGATTCATTCTAGTTTATAGCATCATTCGACAATCGCAATATCGTCTCTTGACTCCTCGGAGATTTTAAATGAAATAGGGCTTCAAATAATTTTGATAAAAGGGAAAAAAATTTGGGATTTTGGGTTTTTATCAACGGAATTAAAGAAGGGTAATACCTGACAATAACTAGAAAAAAGATAAAATAAAAGGATAGATTTCAAAGCTGCACACCAAGGATTTTCCGAAGCTTCACATTACGGCTATACGTCAGCTTCGTACCAAGTCGTACGAGAAACGATTGCTCACTCCTCAAGGTTTGAAGGATTCACTCCTTCGGTTGAAAACTCTTCACAAGCTCTCTAGGGTTTGCACAAAAGCAACTCTCTTTTCATTCAATAATAAAAAACTAACTAAAAAGTCTTTACAAGCCTTTATATATAAACCACCAATAGGTAAAATTCGAAATAAATAGTCCTAATACTCATAAAACACTAAAATAGGCAATTTCTGCAATATTTAGAAAACCCCGTCACGACGCCCACAGGCGTCCGTAGTGCCTCACGAACTTCCGTGACCTACGGACAGTGAGGGGGCAAAATCACGGACGTCTGTCACTATTCACCGGCATCCGTCACTATTCATCGTAAACAGTTACAAAAAAAAATAAAAATCTGGTCGTTCCCCGTCACTCGGACTCATAGAAACCTCCCCATACCCATAGAAGCCTTCCTGGACCCTTAGAAACCCACCCGAATCCATACTTGACCTACCCCTACCCAGGAGACAGCTTGCCAATTTTCTGTCAAAAGTTGGCTATCCACGCATAGGCAATTTTTTTACAGAAATTGGCTATGCGTGCCGATTTGGCTTTTGCTTCAAGCATTGGGCCCTAGCATGGGCTCTAAACATCTAGCCTCTAAACCAAATCATTATTCCTAAAGCATGCGTGCATAATATGCACGCATGACTAAAAATTTTATTTTTCTTAAAAATGGCAAATTTCGGATTTTAAAATTGATTTGTGGACTTTCCCAAAGTTCGGGGAGTATTTCTTTATGACTGTTGTGCCCCTTCCAACTTTAAGTTCCACCCTTTTGTCATTCAAACCATCACCCTATCATCTACCATTCAACCCAATTCACACCTCTCCATGCCCTAAAAATCTTAGAAAACCTTAGATCAAATCATTACCTAACTTCTAAACCCATTAGTGGCTTAACCCCTCATTATTCACCTCTCCATCAATAAATAGATAGCCCCCCCTCCCCTTGTTTTAGCCCTAGAGAGACCTTAGCTCACATCTTTTCATCCTCATCTTCCAAGCCTTAGAAGTTAGAACCTTTCCCCCAAACCACTTGCTTTTGGAAGCTCTCCAAAGCTAGCATCGACACAGCGATCTGACAACGGTGTTACAAGGATCCGAGAGCTCCGGCTCTCCCCACTATTCCTCTACCTTTTTTATTTTTCCTCTATCATAGAATTTTAACTGTTACACCACTGAAATTTCGGTGATTGTGGGGAGCACAAATAGGGTTGGTGTGCCTTCGGACAAGAGGAAGTGCCGCTCACTTTTATATTTTTTATACACACTTGGTCATAGTAGAAACCACTACGAATGGGTCAATCGGGTGCCTAACACCTTCCCGATTGATAACCGAAGTTCTTACCCAAGAGGCTTTGGCATTAACCGAAGTCCTTACCCAAAACGGTGTTGTTCATAGTTGATCATGCCACGTAACGTGCGATCTCACATCTGGTTGAAGCGTTTTTTGCTACATTCGGTTGCATTTTCTGTCACGATCAAGAATCTTAGCCGATCTCAAGGGCATAGAATTTTGTGTTATGACACCGCACGCTTGTTACGGCAATAAGCGGACATACATATCTTATTAGATATTTACATAAAATTGGACTCCCAAAAATCGTGAACTAAAATTTCTTCTACATTAAAATTTTCCTTCATTAAGTTTACATTGAATTAGAGTCTACGATACTAAATGACCATAAATAAAAGTACGATCACTACTAGAAAGTCTTTCTAACTATTTAATATATACCTGACATCCTCAAGCTGGTCACCCTCATAAATCGCATAATCTACCAATGTATCAAGTCCATCGGGCAGTGTAGTCTATATCTTCACCTGCAGTTATTAGTTTTTGTGAGGGGGTGAGTTTATTCAGCCACGTAAACTCAATGGGTTGCACAACCGATCCACCACAATCTACCCAAGTGATCGTGGGTGTAACTTCATGAGTGGATGTGAATCCTTTACAATTTCATATAAACAGCATAATACAAGTTCTCATAATCATTGGATAATTATAAAACTATAAAACTGAAATAACATAATAGATTCCAATGCATATGATGCTTCTAATGCTTATCACTTTTCTTACTTGTCTTGTCAACTTAACTTACGTGACATATCAGAAGTTTTATTATTACTCCATACGCCTACACAACATACTTCGTATCTTATTTATCTTAATTAAACGATCTGTGCCAGGACCGCTGCTTGAGCCTATCACGCGAGGTCCACGTGTAGAAAATCACCTAACCTCCATATCATAATATAAACTACCATCCAGCCTGATGAGGTTGCGCGTATAAAAATCAGTGTCCCATTCTGTCAAGATACTGTCGTATCATATTGTTCTTAAGACCCGTCTTGACTGCAGATATTGGATCTTGTGGTGGCACGCAAGACATGGCACGTGTAGGAATTTAATTTCATATTCAGCTGGCTTTCACAGCGCATCTTAACATATCATAATATTATTCAGTTATGGGCTTAGGTCCCCACCCTGATTTCATATTTGTCTGGACTTAAGTCTCCACTTTCTTAACATCTCGTAACTTAATATATTCCATCTTTTCTTAAACTTAATTAGAATAGGACACGGTGCGATAGGCTTCACAAACCACTCTTTTCAAGAGACGGGTTCCGTAGTAACCTGAATGTACTTTGTATGACAGCCCATACTACCATAGAGGGTTGCATCTATACATGAACGCCTATATTCCAAGTTCTACGTGACGGTGAAAGAAACCACACCTTGATGAAGGCTTAAAAGTCGTGTGTCATAACTTATCCATTTTTAACCTATCATATATATGTCCTAACATATCATCTAAGTTATGAATGTCATACATTATAAATAAAACATATAATAAGAAAACATCTAACCATAAAGGACCTAATATTACTCGTAATATTTCAAACTATGATTCAAACACATAAATCAATCGTAAGGAGATGTTAGAAATACGGATATCAAATCAATATTATAAAATAGTTTGTTAGACTTTAACTCTCAGATTTTGGATTGAACTCTAAGACCTTATAAAGTTTAAACATGATCTAAGAGTACTTAAGGGTATCTCGCTCATTTTTAAGAGAGAAGATGGTGACGTACAATAAAGATATATTTGTTCTAAAACATGTATCACAAATTAATGTTAGACTGATCTCATCACGTAGGCCTTGTCGATATGATGAAAACAAACTAGTCATTTGTGAAATTTGGCTAAGGATTGACTCTCGTGTGACTCACACAAGTTTCGATCGTCGGATCCTTGTTACAGGGTTTTCATGGTATATATAATCCAATTTACATCGATCTAAACTTATAGATATAGTCAAGGAATAGGATATTTGGGTCTCTCGAAGTTGCGACCCTTGATTTGGTCCTTTGAACCCTTATCTAGAAAGTCATCGATTCGGGGCAAGATCATGTTAAACAAGATTATCGAGGTGTCTACATTCTCATGGTGTGAGCAAAATATACACCTAACAAGTTATTCTAAGTTTAGAAGTTGGGTTTGAGCCATTCTTTGAAGATTGGTCCGCGATTTCTCAAAGCGCGCATTTGGCTACATTGGATATACGAGCCCATTAAGGGTCTATAAACTAGATAGGCCCACAAGGCCCATAGTCCTTCGTAATGATTGGAGGTCTTGAATGACCTATATTATCGGTGGATTAGACCTTATTTGTATGGGTGATGGCCTAATTTTACTAAAGTCATAGACTCAAACTTTAGTGATGGCACCTAATGACTATGAATCTTGCATTTTGTGAATCCTGAGATTCAGTGAAGATTTTAAATCCGAAATTTTTGGTGGACCTAAATCAATGAAAAAGAAGACTTTTTCGCACACTAAACTTTTGTCGAATGTTGAAGACTCCACATGAAATGACGCCCAAAGTGATCTATAATAAGAAGGGCTCACGTGTGCATTTAGGTAACTTTTTTTGAGCCATCGGATTTCATCAGGAGCGATCAGGCCTAGAGACGTTAAAATTTTTCAAACATTAGGTTGGGTCCGTGTTTTGGCTAATACATTAGTTTGACTAAAAATTAGGTCAAATATCAACTGACCCTTTATCCTAATTGTACACGGCTCAAATCCCTTAAATTTCCTTAGATTTTCATGCTTTAAAAAGCGTGCCGATAGACACGATGAGATTATTTTGATCTGACAGACTTAACTAAGTTTTTGTCGAGATCATTATAAACCTGAGTACGTTGACTGATCCGGCTTGATTTTCAAAAATTCAAGGAGTCAACGATGACCATGACTTAAAATTCTAAGTGGCACACACATACAACAGTCATGGGGCCTTTTCCATTTTTGAAGCGGCACTAAGGCCGAGGTATAATTCTTTTCAAGAGGATCTGACCAGCCATTTTATAGATGGTCAGATGATACAAGATTTGGCCTATGGCCTTGGACCAATGGTCCTTAGCTTGGGTGCAACAGGGGGTCAAACAGGACCCTTGACCCTAGTTCACATTAGTATAATAAAATTAGTCTATAAATTTCATGATTTTATTCAATTTTGGAGCATAAAAATAAATTAGTATAATAGCATGAGAGGTAAATCTAGACCGTTGGATAAGAAGTACACTGAAAGTTGTGGGGTTTCAACTTTTTGACTAGGGCTGTCAACAGGCTAGGCCGGGCGGGTTTTTCACCCGACTCGTTTTTATTTATTTTTAATTTGGGCCCGGCCCGGCCCGGTTAGCTATTCGAGTCGGGCCGGGCTCAACCCGATTTAAAATTTTCCAGCTCGAACCCAGCCCGATTAGCTATCCGGGCCGGTTCAGGTCGGGTTTCTAAATGGGTCGGACCTTACATTTTGAAGCCCAAACCCAAGTCTGTTTCTTATCCGGGCCCGGCCCGGCCCGTTTAATAAATTCCTGAAAATTTGAGCCCGAACCCAGCCCGTTGACAGCCCTATTTTTGACTAAAGAACAACAGTCCTCTGATACCCAAGATCTGTGCAGTCAAAGATCGTGCTTGATTACGTGTGCCCCAAAATTGTCGGTAGGGCAGCAAGCCCTTTTTGAAAATTTATGCCTTTAAGGGCATCTTTTCCATACAAGGACTACGCCATTTTGAAGGGTATGATGTCCCACACCTTTGGGGTCAAAGGGTTTGACCACATGATCAACTATTTGACCATAGGGGCCTCTGGAATCCGTGAAAAGCCCTATTTTCTTATTTTCATATGATTTATGTCGATCTTTTGCGATCGTTGGTATTTTCACGGATTCTCAAATGCGTTGGGAGGATAGAGTGAAGAGGATTAGAAGTTACCTACGTTCGTAGCTTTCATGTGAGATGGGGTGGTCCGGATTGATATGCGTTGACGTAGTTCGATTTCGACACACCGATTATGATGGCCTCAGAGAGACCGCCTTGCCTGATTTTCCAATGAAATTATCTGGTGTTGTAGCCGAGTTTTAGCACATAAGATGGTGCTCGGAGGAGGTGGTGATGATGGTGGTATTTGCCACTGTTTTGATAGCAACGACATGGATAAAAATGATGGGGCGATTGTGAGAATTGGAAGAGGATGGAAGAGGTGCCATGGTGGCTGGAGATTGGATGCTGCAAACTCATTGGGATGTTTGCTATCAAGATGTATGTGGTGAGAGAGAGACGTTTGGGAGAGATTGAGATCATGGGCTGCTGGCTGCTAGGGTAATCAAGAACGAGTCGTTTGAGTGAGAGATCTATTAAGAGAGAGAGAGACAGAAAATGCGAGAGAGAGAGAGAGAATGCGAGAATTTTCATTGAGGGCTTGGGCGGCTGTATAGAGTGAGAGAGAGAGAGAGAATTAATTTGAGAAAGAAAGAGAGTCCGGTTGGGCAATCCTTGAATAAAATAAGAAGTGCCCTAAAAGTCTTGTGTTCTTCCATAAATAATCACACAAGGTGAGTTAGAGTGTGGAGCACCCTTATTGAGCATGGTGCTCTACCCCATCTATCACCAATAGATAGGCCTCAAAATCCGAGTCATAACATTTTCCCAATTATCTCTCTCTAATGTTGAGATCTAATGCTACGGAGACATGTAATCCAAAAAAATACCTCTTTTTAAATTATTAGTCATGTAACATATGATCTAGTTTTATTTTATTTTTACATTTTTTAGCCTTCAAAAATATGGTCAAAGTTTGACTTCATCCCTTAGAACAAGTTTGTCACGTTTTAAACTATTTTTTTCAAACAGTCGAAGAACTTGGTGACTACATAAAATGGTCATATGAGAAGCCTCACCGGTTCATTAAAGACCCAAAGAGTTTGAAAAATAAAGTCCTTCTTGCCTGATCTTCTGTCGTTGCTGGTATCAACTTCCGCTGCCCTCCTGATGTTCCAGAGCTGTGAGAAAAAGCAAGATATCAGATTAAAAAATCCAACACAAAATGAAAGAAGAGTAGGGTTGCATGTTACCTCAAAAGAAACTCCGAGATGGGTTGGGCTGAGATGAGTTGAGATGGCTCCCCATTGGCAATGCGCTCGATATAAGGCTTGAAATCCTCATAATTTATGACAGGTACTTTTTCCTTGAAGAGTTTTTTATCACTTTGGCCACCAAGAAACCCTCTTAAATACTCTGTATTTGCATTCCTCTTCAGGATCTCCTCTAGCACCTCTTCCTGAACTTGCTCTGCTTTCGAGGTCAGGTACTCGATAAATTCAATAGCGTCTTCTCCCTCTTCAAGATTGTACCTTAGAGGCATTCTCTTCTTCAGTCACGGGTTCGAAACAGGTATATCGGGTGTGTAGTGGGGGTGTGTAAATCGTGAAATAATCTGGGAGCTATGCGACTGGAGTTAACGATTGCCCTTTAGAGAAAATTATTGAGAAGTAAAATAGAATCTGGAAGTAGGGAGGGGGAGAGAGAGAGAGAGAGAGAGAGAGAGAGAGAGAGAGAGAGAGAGAGAGGAAAGGAGAAAAAGGAAAAAAAGATAAGGAGAGAGATAGACCTGCAGGTAAACTGGTGGAGCTTACGGGACCGGGGGAGCCGTGTCGTGGAGGCCTGGAGAGAGAGAGAGAGAGAGAGAGAGGAAAGGAGAAAAAGGAAAAAAGATAAGGAGAGAGATAGACCTGCAGGTAAACTGGTGGAGCTTACGGGACCGGGGGAGTGTCGTGGAGCCCTGGAGAGAGAGAGAGAGAGAGAGAGAGAGAGAGAGAGAGAGAGCAGCTTGTTATCCACACTTGTTCTCATTTGACTCTGCATCTTAATAAATTCTACCAGCTATGTGTGTAACCTGGAATTGACCTTTCGGTCTCTGCAACCGATAGTTTTATATTAATAATCGGTTGCAAAGACAAAATCTTGGACTGGAAAAGCGAAAACCCAAACTTCGGGTTTTCGCTTTGGTAAATACACACTGAATCTTGAAATATGCCCCCTCTCACAAAAAAATATTGATCTGTAGAGATTGTGTTTTGCTCTAATTTGGACGAGTTTCTTAAGCCAGGCCATGAAAGTAGGGGTTAATTTTTTATTCTATACAGCACGGATCTCAAAAATATAATTCTAAAAGTCATGTGGCTTTTTGCGATCTGTAACATATGGTACGTTCATGTTAGAGGGAAACAATGTCTCCATTCACCTAAATTAAAGCAATTAATAATATTTTATATGCGTATTTCAAGATTTGGTGGGTCATGGGTGTACGTAAATGGGTTTTTATTTCTTCATATGGAAAGCCCGTAGGAAGTGTTTAAAGGCAGTTGCCGGCAGCCTGTCCCCAACGAGGCATCACCTGTGTCGGCCACTGTTTCGCTCCTGTGCATCTCGCAGCTCTACCACAAAATTCTTTAAATTAATCAAAATTTTAGAAAGATTATCCTAACCAGTTGCTGAATATTCGTCATTCATTGATTCTCTTAATTTTTTTAAAATGTTAAATTTATATATTATGTTTTCCCGATTATAAATTGCTAATGCGTGGCGAATGAGATAATGAAATACAGGCTGCCTTCGGGAACGTGGATTTGAATTTGAGAATTTCAATTTTAACATATTTCAAATTTAGATTTTAAAATATTTGGATATGCAAATCTTTTGTTTGAATATTTAAGTATTGTATTAAAATTGGGCCTAATGATTTATAGATACTTCAATTGACTATTTTTTTAAGAAAAAGAACTGATATTTTATTGGTTTCCTTTATATATTCTATGTAAGTAGGGATGCAAGTTCGGTGAATCGAATCGAATCCAATATTTTCGGTTTTCAATTCAGTGCACTACAAATCGAAACCAAACCGAAATATATCGGTCTCGGTTTTGGTACACCGAATTCCTCCAACACAAATCGTTCCCGAATCGAAACCGAATTTTTCGGTATTCGATTCAGTTCGATCCGATTTGGGTTTAGGGAAAAAAAAATTGAAAATGGGTGCAACCAACAAAAATTTTTTTTTTTTCTGAACCCAAACCGATGAAAATCGAAATAATACCGAAAATTTCGCTTTGTGACAATCAAATCCTCCAACACATAAACTGCTCTCGAACCAAATCAATTTTTGGTGTTCGTTCGTCCGTCCGGCTTTGGGTTCGTAAAAAAAAATTAATGGGTGCAACTGGCAAAAAAATTTTCGAACCCAAACCAAAGTAGACCGAACAAAAAATTTTGATTTCGGTACACCGAATTCCACCAACACATTAACCATTCTAGAATCGAAACCGAATTTTTCGGTGTTCAATTCGGTTTGCTTCGATTTGGGTTCAGGAAAAAAAAAAACGAAAATAGGTGCAACCAGCAATTTCCTGGTTGCACCGAGGGCGCACTATATAAAGGTGGGCTGCAACGGCCGAAAACTATCCGTTGCAACCCAACGGCGACTGCAACGGCTAGTTTTCTAACCATTGCAGTAATTACTTAAGCTTGGGTTGGGTCTAGTACTGGTTCAATCTGGTCTATTTACCACCGATTCAGTCCGATTCGAATCAGTTTAATTCGGGTTGCCTCATGCCCAACCCAACAAGATCAATCAAGCTTAAAAATACTCGACTAGGGCGGGTCGAGTATCAGGTAGAACAGTACCTATAATAGCACTGACTAACAACTTTTTATTCACTAAACATAGCCAATTATATGCTAGTCTAAGATTTGGATTTTCAAATAACCCTTAGGAGGTGTTATTTACAAATCCACTTTTTTACAATACATGGATTTCTAAATTCCAGTGGATTTACCAAACCCAAATCCAAACACGAAAAGGTGGAGCCAAACGGTGGATTTGGATTTAGGAGATCCAAATCCAAATCCTGCGTTTGGGAACATGGATTGGGATTTGAGGATCTCAAATTCAAGTATTTCAAATTCAAGCATTTCAAATTAAAAATTTGGAGTATTTGGAATAGCAAATCTTTGTTTGGATGTTTAAGCATTGCCTTAAGATTTGGCCCAATGATTATAGGTACTTCATTTGGCTATGTTTTTTAGAAAAGAAATTTATATTTCATTGGTTTCCTTCATATATTCTATATAAGTAGGGATGCAAGTTCGGTGTACCGAACCAAATTGAATCCAATTTTTTCAATTTTCGGTTCGATACACCACAAATCGAAACTAAATCGAAATATATCTGTTTCGATTTCGGTACATCGAATTCCTCCAACACAAACCGTTCCCAAACCAAAACCAAATTTTTCAGTGTTTGTTTCGGTTTGGGTTTAGGAAAAAAAAAAATTCGAAAATGGGTGCAACCAACAATTTTTTTTTTCTGAACCCAAACCAATGCAAACCGAACCGAACACTGAAAAGTTCGGTTTCGGTACACCAAATTCCTCCAACGCATAAACTGTTCCTGAACCGAAACCGAATTTTTCGGTGTTCGGTTCGGTTCAGTTTGGTTCAGAAAAAAAAAATAAAAAATGGTTGCAACCAACAATTTTTTTTTCCGAACCCAAACCAAAGCAAACCGAACTGAAAATTTCGGTTTCGGTACACCGAATTCCTCCAACACATTAGCCATTCCCGAGCCGAAACTGAATTTTTCAGTGTTCAATTCGGTTTGCTTCGATTTGGGTTCAGGAAAAAAAATGAAAATGGATGCAACCAGCATTTTCATCGTTGCACCCAGGGTGCACTATACAAAGGTGGGCTGCAAAAGCCAAAAACTAGTCGTTGCAACCCAACGGCGACTGCAACGGCTAGTTTTCTAACTGTTGCAGTAACTACTTAAGCTTGGGTTGGGTTAGTTCAGGTACCGGTTCAATCCGGTCCATTTACTACCGGTTCAGCCCAGTTCGGTTCAGTTTAATTTGGGTTGCCTCATGCCCAGCCCAACAAGATCGATCAAGCTTAAAAATACTCGGCTCAGGGGGGTTGAGTATCAGGTAGAGCCGTACCTATAATAGCACTAAGTAACAACTTTTTATCCACTAAACATAGCCATTATATGCTAGTGTAAGATTTGGATTTTCAAATAACACTTAGGAGGTGTTATTTACAAATCCACTTTTTTACAATACAGACATGGATTTCTAAATTTCAGTAAATTTACCAAATCCAAATCCAAACACAAAAAGGTGGTGCCAAACGGTGGATTTGGATTTAGGAGATCCAAATCCAAATTCACGTTTCCAAATGCAAGCTGCGTTTGGGAACGTGGATTTAGATTTGAGGATTTCAACTTCAAGTATTTCAAATTCAAGCAGTTCATATTCAGAATTTGAAATATTTGGATTTGCAAATCTCTTGTTTGGATGTTTAAGCATTGCCTTAAGATTTGGCCTAATGATTTATAGATACTTCATTTAGCTATTTTTTTTAAAAAAAGAATTTATATTTCATTGGTTTCCTTAATATATTCTATGTAAGTAGGGATGCAAGTTCGGCATACCGAACTGAATCGAATCCGATTTTTTCTGCTTTCGATTTGGTACACCACAAATTGAAATCGAACCGAAATATATCAGTTTCGATTTCGATACACCGAATTCCTCCAACACAAATCGTTCCCGAATCGAAACCAAACTTTTCGGTGTTCAATTCGGTTTGATTCGATTTGGGTTTAGGGGAAAAAAAAAAAAATCGAAAATGGGTGCAACCAACAAATTTTTTTTTCTGAACCCAAACTGATGTAAACCGAACCGAACACTGAAAAATTCGGTTTCGGTACACCAAATTCCTCCAACACATAAACTATTCCTAAACCGAAGCCGAATTTTTCGGTGTTCGGTTCGGTTCGGTTTGGGTTCAGGAAAAACAAATAAATAAATGGGTGCAACTAGCAAAAAAATTTCCCGAAACCAAACCAAAGCAAACCGAACCGAAAAATTCAGTTTCAGTACACCGAATTCCTCCAACACATCAACCATTCTTGAACCGAAACCGAATTTTTCGGTGTTCGGTTCGGTTTGCTTCGGTTTGGGTTCAAGAAGAAAACGAAAATGGGTGCAACCAACAATTTCTTGGTTGCACCCAGGATGCACTATACAAAGGTGGGCTGCAACTGCTAGTTTTCTAACAATTGCAATAACTACTTAAGCTTGGGTTGCGTCAGTTTGGGTTTGGTCTGGTATCTATTCAATTTGGTCCATTTACCACTGGTTTAGCCTGATTCGGCTCAGTTTAATTTAGGTTGTCTCATGCCCAACCCAACAAAATCGATCAAGCTTACAAATACTTGGCTCAGGCGGGTCGAGTATCAGGTAGAATCGTACCTATAATAGCACTGAGTAACAATTTTTTATTCACTAAACATAACCTATTATATGCTGGTGTAAGATTTGAATTTTCAAATGACGCTTAGGAGGTGTTATATACAAATCCACTTTTTTACAATACAGACATAGATTTCTAAATTCTGGTGGATTTATCAAATCCAAATCCAACACCAAATGGTGGAGCCAAACAGTGGATTTGGATTTAGGAGATTCAAATCCACGTTCCGAAACGCAACCTTATTTTATTTATTTAGAAACATTATTTTTAATTTTAAATATGTTAATGTATACTTTTGTATATTTTAATTATTTTTTATTATTTTTTCCCTTATTTTATTTTTTTTATTTTCTTTCTGATTCTTCTTTGCTTTTATCAAAATTAAATTCAACCAACATACCATTGTGACAAATTCTCCGAAACATATAGAAACAAGGATCGAATGCAACTTTCGAGGAAATTTTATTAATGTCTGCAAAATAAGGTAACAAAATCGGTATCGGACTCAGGTACCAGTCCTTGGAGGACCGATACGACTCGGCCGATACTGATACGTATCGGCCTATTTAAAAAAAAGGAAAATATAGGTATCGGCCGATACCGGATACACATCGGCCGATACCGATACCGAGTTAGGATACAGATAGGTATCTGCGCCGATACATATTGGTTTGCTGAGAAACCGATACGTATCGGTATCGGCCGATTGCTTATACCATGGGCGTAATTAAAAAAAATTACCGAAATTAATGATTTTTTTTTTATAGTAATTTTAAAATAATAAATAAGATTTTTATAAATATTATTATAATTTTCTTTTACCTATTTTTAAATTCTGAAAATTTTCAAATTTTTCTAAAAATTTATCGGAAATGAACCGAACTGACCCCTACCGAAATATTGCTCACTGTGACCATGCTCCAAATGGTTTTATTGGCTTGATAGCTTACTAAAACAAGGAACCTCGTGTGCTTAATACCACCGTGTTGAGTTTGTATTAGGTATCAAACCCAGGCAACAGGATATGATTCCACCCTTGAAAAAGAGTTGGCAGATATCATAATAACAAAGTTCGTATTCGGCTATTATTCGCCAAGCGCTTAATTTGGATCGGGTTGATTAAATACGTGAATGGATTCGGAAAATTTTGTATAACATTTATATGGTTTTTTTTTTAAATCTCCGCTTAAAATATTTAATAAATCTATGTACTTAAAACTCAATTAGGTAAATCTCCATCTTAATATTTACATTTTAAATATAATTTTTACTATTTTTTTTTTAGATTAAATTTTTTTACTTTTTTCTTATTTTTATTATTTTTTCAAATTTGTTTGGATTTTTACTGAATATTTAATATTTTATTTTATTTTTTACATAAAAATGATTTTTTAAACTTTTTTTAAATGTAATTTACTGTCCTATTTGCCCAGCAGACCACCCATTTTATAGAACCCCGTGTAAAGGTTATTTTAGTATTAAAATAGATATTTATGATTGAGGGGCATTTAGATAATTAAATTTTAAGTAGAGGAATTTATTAGATATTTAAAAAAATAAAGGATGGATTTAGAAAAGTAACTTTAGACCGAGGAGAGATTAGAAATTTTCACATGAAATTATTTTAAAATTTGTAACTAATTAAAAACCATAAAAGGTTTTACACTGAACTGCTATATTATGGGGAATTTTTCAAGATCGACCCTGAAATTTTCACATTGTCTTGCAGTGATCCTAAAGTTTCACATTTCCCAAAGTTTGATCAGCTCCAAGCCGAGTCGACCCCGCCGAAAAGCTGATACCAGAAATTACTTTTTGGAAAGTTACTTTTAACTTTCCTTGGTTTCAGTGTGTGCGAGAGCGAAGGCGCATTGTTTGCAAGGCGGCAACGCTCCATTCCTCTAGCTTTCTTCAACCAAATATGTCAGCTAAAATTAAAATAATCACTTGATCTTTTGTTAAAGCTCGCTCTCCCGTCATATGTACCTCGGGATAAAGAGAGCTGAAAGATACGAGGACTTCTAAAAGCTCGCTCTCCTCAGTCATATCTACCATCCTTTTTGTCGGCTCACATTTGTAAGTCACAGAGGAGTATGTGGACCTTGTTGACAACATCGAGAACTTCAACGAAATTTTATGGGGTCTCCACATGTTCCATGACTTGTTCGAGTACGTACACAAGCTAGTGGCAAGTAAGAAGCTGAAGAGATGGATAAGACGCTAAAGACCTACATGTATAGATGCATCTATGTCCTTCAGTGGTGGGCAAATGAGCCGATGCCTGATATCGCCTCCAAGAGGACACCATTAAAGTTTATCGTCTATGCTATCTCAATTTCTTGCACTAACGGAGTCCTCGTCCTTATCCATTTTTTAGGATGTTCCTATCTCTAAACTTGTTGCGAGGTTGCCAAAGACAACCTCGATAAACCCACTCCGAAGGTTAGACCATCGAGAAAGATGGCCGAGAAGGGACATGGTCGTGACCCGCCTGTGGTCGAGGCCGAGACGCACAACATGGACGTTTCTAATGTGGGAGCTTCCGACCAATTATCCGAAGTCGAGGAGCATCCTTACATCTTAAGACCATGAAAATGTGCAGCTAAGAAGAAAAAAATGACCTTGAGGAGGGGGGCACGAAGAAACAAATCGACGCTCTCCCATTCGCTCCCGATAAACCGCACGTTGAGTTGACGAATGAGGAGCAGTACATGAGGGCCCTCTGGAGCAGGCCAACCTCCGAAGATGAGTAAGTCCCACTATACGCCAATGCAGTCTTTCACCGTCACAATTTGTCCATACAAATTGTATCAAAATTTGAACCTATTTGTCTATGCATCGATTACGTAAGCACCATTGGAGATTCGACACTGATGCTAATGTCGTTCAAATGTTTGCACGAAGCGAAGTACCTGACCAAATTTGTAAGTAGCCCTATGATGAGTAGTGAAATATGATGATATTTCACCCCTAAATACTTATATTTAGCTGTCCGATGAAGGCTATCTGATGAGATATACTAGATTTGAAGTATTTCAGGTAAATACAATCCAAGCTTCTAAAATAGCCCAAGAATTCCGAAAATAATGTCAAAACACTGCAATTCTGGGTCATCGAGAACTTAGTGTGACTTGCAACTCAGTTTGGACCTTCAAGGCGTCAGATTCATGAAATTGCTAAAACACAAAAGTTGTAGAGCTCGTCGTCTTCTTTCTAACGCCGCAAGAATCGCCTCAATCTGAGTTCGAAACAGAAAGTTATGGCCAAAATACCGAGGCAGTATCTGATGCAAAGTTGGGCGGGAGTTCACGAAAATTGCTTGTAGATGTCAATCGATTGAGTGAGGACTAAGTATCAATCGATTGACACATGAAGACAATTTTGTCCCTACTTAAAAGTCAATCGATTGAGATTTAAATCTCAATCGATTGAGGTTATTAGGGTTAGGTTTGTTCGACTCTATAAATTGGAAGCTACAAGTTTTGCTTGTGGAGATTCTTTTTAGAAAGGAATTTTTGCATCTTTGGGGCTCTTCACTTGGGAATTTTGGGATTTGTTTTCACCTTTTCAAGGGTTTTTCTACTCTTCTTCTTCTAGGGTTCTATTTGGGTAGATTGTACCTAGGGCTTTTGCATTGTTCTGCTTTTATATTTTATGAGATCATAGATTGTATTTAGGAGAAGCATTGTAAAAGATCTTTTGGAAGAAATGAAAAGTGGAATGGCTTTGAATGAACAGGGAGATCATACACCAAAGATGAGCGGCTAAATCAGTTGATCGGGGAAGATGCGATCCCCAGATAAGTAACCATTTTTATGATTAATACCACAGTCTATTTATGTCATCATGGAATCGTTTTGCTTAAAGTATGTGTAACTGAAAATATGTTGAATGTTTGTTATGACCGTTGATTGCGCATATCAACGGCCGTAATCGCTAGATCTGGACATGCAGGCTGATCTAGGCTGCAGAGCGATTATATATTTATTGTCGTGATCTAAACATCATAAGATACGCTATGCTTCTTACATGACTCATACCGCAATGATAGGCTGAGTCATTATTTTTAGATAGGGTATGCCAGATTGATGATCATGCTTTCTTACGAATCATTTTTCTAGATAAATGATTGTGTGAATGATGCTTAATGAAATTGTGGATTTAATGGTAGAAAGGTTATAAGTCTGGGGTAGCATATTCCTTGATCATATTTAAATATTGTTCTTAGATCCATCAGAAATTAGTTGTTTAGATTAAGTTATTTTTCTTGCATTTAGGAAAAGTGTGATAAATTTTTGGTAAATTGAGTCTGCCCCTTAGTACTTCCTTGGGAACGTTTTTAAATCTCTGAAAAAATTAATTAAAATTCACGTTTCCCTATGAGTTCGACACCCTTGTTCTTGCCATACTACAATAAATCTTGTGCACTTGCAAGAGTTACACTTAAAATCGATCACCCTATTATCCCAAGTCTATAATCATTAACGCTCTCGTTCACAATTGTTAACGATAGTTTATCAAATCGGTACCGGTTTACTAAACCATCGGGGTCGATTTCTTAGACTATCAGTGTCAATTCTTAGGTAATATTTATCGATTATTTAAACTATCGATGTCGATTTCTTAACCAATCAAGAATTGGTTGATAATCTTCTGTATAGTTATACTACTCATCTTTCTACTAATTGCAGATAATAGAAGCCAATTTATCGCTCTTAGACGTGAAGGATGACACACTCCATCTGGATAAGAGGGATAAATGCTTCATGATGCATCCCTTGGCTTTGACGCTCATTGTCTTTGTCATGGACATGAAAGACTTCGAACTATTTGTTTTAGCCAAGGCATTGTTCGATGATTCTTTCCAAGTGTAAAGCCAGAGGTGGACTGCCAATAAGCAAGAAAAGACCAACCAAAAGCCACTTGCACACTTCATGTGCAATAGGGGGTAGGATTTGTGGGCTCACGATTTTTTGATGGTATGCTTCTGTTGGTACACGTTTTTTGAGAACCTTCTTGGATCCAAGAAAAATGGTTCCAATGTGATCACTTGAGGATTCTATTTGCGAAAAGGGGGCGAAGAAAATTTAGCAATAAGATATAGGTATTTATATATGTGCACCTGCAAAGAGATATTGTTAGTAATAAGCAGATTTAAATAAGTATTCCTGAGTTGATGTGATCGCCATCTACCGATGTTTATCGACGCTGTAGAACGTCATTGGGGTGAGGGGGGTTTGGACTCATATACTAAATACAAGCATGCCGACTTTAGCAACTAGGATTATCTAAGGTTTTAACTAATTTGGGGTTTTCCTAATAAGTCTAACTAAAGGTGGGTGTTGACCCGTTATATACTAGAGGATTAAACCCGCTCCCAAGTACCCTCTTATTGGTACGCGCTTTTTTTGGGTTCCTTTCGGTCCCCAGAATCAGTGGTCCAATTCAGTCCGAGTGGATTCTAGCTAAGGCAGTGGAATTAGGGAATATTAAATATTGTAATATCATTTACTTAAGATATTATATGTAAATAACGAAATAACCCCCCCCCCCCCCCAATTTGAATTCAATAAAAATAGTTTCAGATCAAAAATCTCAAAGAATAAAAAATCAACTTTCCAGTTTAAGAACAAAATCTCATTTTTTGCAATTTCGTCAATTTTCTAACTTTCAAATGGCAAGCCTTTTTGCGAAACTTTAAAACCCATAAATTCTATCATATCAAAGTAATTACTAAAATATCAAAGTCCAGTAAAAAAAGTTTATATTTGGGCTTCCAAATGGGGTATATATTACCAAGGTTCTGGCTCGACCTTTGACCTTCGTTCAACAGGGTCTGGGACTTAACTATATACTATTGTTATGGTGCATAACTCCTTTTATGGAGTTTTCAGGGTATTAGGACTTTTGGAGAGGGTTAGTCCCTTTCCAAAAGTCATGGGTAAGGTCAAGGGTTGACAGAACAGATTTGTATACTTCGAGAGAGCGAAAATGAGGGTGTCTATAGATGCCCCTCTTTGGCGCGTTTTTGTGGAATAAGAATGCGTCGAAGAAGTAGACACTCCTCTTTCGATATGCCTTTTCGTTTCTTTGAGAAATCATAAGTGTGAATCGGAGAGCTGACATGAAATGTTTGGCTTTCTTATCTATCAGCATAAACTAAAAGAGGAGCATTCAGGAACCTAATGGTAGCTATCGAGAGGTGTATCATCATCCGTGAGTGAAAGTGGCATCCCGCCGTATATCGAGACCTACTGTAAGGGGCTGTCAAACAGAGAGAAATTGACGCACTAAACGGGTAGTCAAATCTTGGGCTGAAATATCAACCCAGAAACTCGGACCCGACAAAGCCCGAAAGCCCACGAATTATGTGCATGAAACCATGTGCATAATCCGATTGTGCGCAGGACCTTCTACGCGTAATCAGTCTAGATTGGACTGGGAATCAGCTTCCGTCCACCACCCATACTCTCTGATTATGCGCATGAGTTTATGCGCATAATTGGATTATGCGTATGGTTGCATGCACGTAATAAGTTCCCGTCATATTGGAACTAGGATACCCGGCCACTACGTGAAAATGGAGAATAAACAACACCAATCACTTAAAAATAATCATAGTTTCTAGCCGTTGTAAAGAAATTAGCCAATGCAATAGCCCAAAACTGTGGTTTAGGTGATACAACGGCCCACTTTAATCCCCTTTTTGCATATAAGCGGGTTCGAACCTGTGACCTCCGGCACCGAAAAATTAATTGGCGCCAAATATTAAGTGCTAAAAGAAATAAGAGCTCAAAATTTCGCCCAGGCGCCCTAATCTTCTTCGTCTTCACCCATGCTCTCGGTCTTCTTTTACCCACAGCCAGAGCCAGAGCCTCTCACTCCCTCTCCCTCTCTCTCTCAATATAATACTAACCATGCAGATTTCTTGAACAACCCTAAACTCCTCTCGCTCAAGCCACTCTCTCGCCTAACCCTAATTTTTTCTCGCCCAATCCTAAATTCCTCTCCCTCAAAACCCTAGCTGCTCTAAATACATCAGATCTGATGAATGTTAGCATCTGGTGAATGTCGGCAGATATCCAGAATTGCAAGCATCTGGTGAATGTTAGCATCTCATTCTATTTCTTATTGCAGGATGTGTTCACATCTTGCTTCTCTCATATAAGAAATCAAATGGCGTACAGAGCCGACGACGATTGCTTGTTCAAGGTGGTTCTGATTGGCAACTCCAGAGTCGGAAAATCGAATCTTCTGTCGAGATTCACCAAGAATGAGTTTAGCCTTGAGTCGAAATCGACGATCGGCATCGAATTCGCCACGTGAAGCATCCATGTCGATGACAAGGTCTTCAAGGCTCAGATTTGGGACACTGCTGGCCAAGAAAGGTTCGATTTCGTTTTTGTAGATCTCGATCAGGAAAATGAGTTACTTTTTTTTGGGTAGAAAATTACAGTTTTGAGGCTGCGAGAGGGAGAGATGATTGATGGTTTTATGTGGCTTTTTTAGGGTTTCTGCTTTGTTTTTGTTGTTTTATGCTTTAACTTGATGAGATCTTGTTTTCTTGTGAAACGTGCATGGTTTGAAATGTATATGTGTTGCTTATAATCACATGTTGTGTTGGTTCCTAGAATGCTTGTTGCCTGAATCACATTTTATTCCAGAATTATACAATAAACGGTTGGCAAGGCGATCAATACTCACTACAAAAAACAAGACTATTAGCGGCAGCCAAAAACTACCGCTATTAACAAAAAACTGCCGCTAATACCCTTGCTGCTAATAGTCTTAATAGGTTTTTTATTAATAGCAGCAGTTTTTTGCTCCAAAAAACTGTCGCTAATAGTCTTAGTTTTTGTAATGACTTTTTTTTTAAAAAAAATTTGTGAGATTAATTTTTATCCCACTAAAGCATATGGTGGAACATCCTTTTTTGCTGATTTTTTCGATTTTTCCTTTGCATTTTTTCCCCCTAATTCCAACTTAGTAACTATGCTTCCCACCTGGCAAAATTTGTTGTCGCTGATATCTAATGTTTGGACATTTTATATAGTCTTTTCCTTTTCTCTTTGTAATAGATTGTCAATTCTTATCTGGTTGTAATAGATTATCAATTTTTCTTTGGTACATTCCTTCTCTCTTTTTTTTTTATAGGAGGTACATTCCTTCTCAGGACTTTGTACCTGCAGACTGGTTTCATTCTTCTATGCAGTGAATGTCTTTTTTGGGAAGTGGTGTCCCGTTCATATGAGAATCTCTTAGTTATTTGTTTATTACATTTGGCCGAAAGTTGACATAAAAGTTTTCTAGCTTCGTAATATTACATAGATTCATCTCTAACTCAGCTTATATCTCTTGGTTTGCTATCTCATGTTGTATTGATCTTTTTTGCTTTCTTCCTTTTTTGTATTGTTTTGTTTTTAAATATCTTATGTTCATGAACAGCAGGAGCTATTAAATGAATCTATTTGTGGTATGAAAGATCATCATTGAAGGAGGCACAACAGCTGTTAGGAACTGTGGTTGAAACTGATTGCGTCAAATCAATGAAGGTTGAAACTGTGGTTTCACTGATTGCGTGCTCATAAATAGCAGTTGTGCACCTCCCATGGTTAGACTATTTTGGCTCAAAGGGATTGACCTGAACACAGCTGGTGGTGCTCGGGTACCTGATTCTCTGGTTTAGTAGATTTCAGCATTGGGTTCAATTTCATTCTCTATCACTCTCTCTCTCTCTCTCTCTCTCTCTCTCTCTCTCTCTTCAAATTAGTTCATTTTAGGTTCGAATCTTTAGTTGTCTACATTGAACAGTCATACTGAATTGGAATGAAGCTAAACGATCTGTGGAGTTCAAACAAATTGATAGCTGAAAATGATCTGTTGTTTGATTTAGGGATTTCAGGGGGACTTGTGAGTTGGTTAGGGTATGCGGGGTCGCCCGACTATCCGTGAAGCATCGTCGATGTACAAACGGATGCTGTCGAGAGATCTAATGGATGTAGTCGACGGAGAAGATGATCCAGGTTACTTCCTACTTTTTTGAGTGTTAGTTATAACTGAATTCTATTGTTGTGTGGTTATTTTGCAACTGTAGATGTTAAATTTTTGCAGTTTACAGTTCAATTTTATAAAGAGTGATCCAAATTCTATTTGAGTTGAATATATATATATATATATATATATATATATATATATATATATATATATTCACAAAAAGTGTGATTTTCTGAGAATTGATAGCTATGATGCTCTATATAGTTCATTGAAGCATTAACATGTTATGAACTGTTGTATCTCTACGAGAATTTGATGTGGAGAGTACGGGTTTTTCCCCATTTTTTAAAATTCTGTTTGATCTAACCCTCTTATGACATTGTGATCGTTTTTACATGGAGAGTTGAATTTTTATTGTTTCGACATATCTATTTTTTCAATTTTTTTTGTACTTATGTAAAGACATTATGTAAATTATACTTTTTTTTAATCCGATTTTATCTTTAGAACACTGGTATTCTTCATGAAGGTTAGCTATTATATTTCTTGTCATAAGGTCCTCATCCATTCATCAAATCAAGCAAGAGGGAATCTCGTTCCAGAAAAAGAAGTTGAGGAACTTCGTCCAAATTGAACCATCTAACTCTACCTCTGCTTTGAGTGCCATTTTGGATACAAAATCAGCTGGATTGTTCTCTTTGCACCAAAAATGGTTGAATTTAATCTCCTTGAAACCCTGTTTTCCCCATCCGATCTCTGGCACTTCAATGTATTGGATCACATTTAAAGAGTCTGACGGAATGATGTCATTTTCTTCTGATCCCATCCATAATCCTTCGCTAAAGGAATTGATTTTCAATAGCTATAAGCTCAACATGATTAATATCAGACTTTGTAAGCAGTCCAAACTCACAAGCTTCCATCTCATCAGTTTAGTTTAAAGAAACCTTGTGGAGGCAATTCCCACTTACACGTTCTCACAGGATTTTGTTTTCAGAAATCGAAATCAAGAAGAGTTTTAACAATCGTCAATCACCTATATCGGCTAACGAAGCACACCTCGCGTGCTTATTAGCATGGTTCTTGTGCTGTATATCTTATCCCATGGAACCTCATCAAACTTTACTCTAGCAGAATCCTATGCAGTCTTCAAATAAACAATAAGTTTCATTAGCCCACCAATTGGATGTTGAGGTGTCGTAATGAGATTAAAAGTCGGTTCCATTCGAAATGTAAACAGTGTTCCAGATCTTATATTTCAGCTATAAATACATTGGAATTTCCTCCAAACTGATGAACTCTCCGATTGCTGAGCTTACTAATAATAGGGACCAAGTTCAAGCCATGGAACCTTTCATAGCCTCATATTTCATCCATCACCAACAACCAGTCGTACGAGAGTAGATGCATTATGCACCACATCTTAGTCGTTCTACTGTAAGACAACTTGAGTTTGTGAATATATATTAATGATTTAGGAAATGATGTTACCAGTGAGTGAACTTAGCTAGCCTAGTGAGGACCTGACCCTCCAATTTGAAAGTCCACAAATTTTCAAAAGTTCTAAAGTCCACAATGAAGATTTTCTCTCTGCATCTGATTCTCAGGAGCCTTCTAGAGAATTTTCTCTCTGCATCTGATTCCCTTTTCCACACTGAGGATTTCAAATTTTACAAATACAAACGAGCCTTCAGTTTCTGTAAGTAACGATGCCGAACTGCTGAGGTGGCGTATCAAGGACGATAGTATACAACAGAAGAATGAATTTCCTCCACTAAAGAAGGATGATGATTTTGTAGCTTTGGAACAGCACATTGAAGATTTGACACAAGAAAAATTCTCTTTGCAGCGAGCTCTTGAGGGATCATGTATTTTAGCGGAATCATTGGCTGCTGAAAATTCGCCTCTCACAGATAGCTTTAATCAACAGGGAGCAGTTGTCAATTAACTAAGGTCTGACATGGAAAGGCTGCAGGAGGAAATCAGAGTTCAGCTGCTTGCAATTGAGGACGTAAAAATGGAGTATGCCAATGCCCAACTTGAATGTAGTGCAGTTGATGAACGGGCCAAAATAATAGTTTCCAAGGTTATTGGCCTAGAAGAGAAGGCACTCAGGATGCGATCAAGTGAACTAAAGTTGGAGAACTCAGCTGCTAAAATCACTTCATACAAAAGGAAAGTGTCTAGCCTAGAGAAAGAGCGTTAGGATTTGCAGCGTCCAATTGATGCTTTGCAAGAAGAGAAAAAGCTCTTGCAATCTAAACTACGAAAAGCATCTGCAAATGGAAAAGCTGTTGATGATAGAAAGCATCTAGCTATTATGAAAGATGTTTCAATTTCTACAGATGATTTAGATGTTGAAATGTTGGATCTGGTCGATGGGGACAGTTGTGGTGCAGATGCAACATCTAGCAATGTCAACAATGAACCACCAGAGATTGGATCCTCTGTTGCTCTATCAAGTTATATGACGAGTCTCCGGTTACCACCTGAAAATAGACAAGTACATCTTCCATATGCAACTGATACAATACCACCTGATCAGCTGATAATGATCAACAACATTAATTCATTGATTTCTAAGTTAGCATTGGAGAAAGAAGATTTGAAGCAGGCTCTAGCAATTGCATCGACTACTGGTTCTAAGTTGAAGGACCTGAACAAGGAGTTATCCCATAAACTGGAGGCTCAGACACAGAAATTAGAGCTTCTAACAGCTCAACATATGGCTACTAAGAATAACTCATCAAAACCAGCAGATTCCAGCAGCATGCATGATAGCGAAGAGTATGCAGACGAGGGTGACGAGGTGGTAAAGAGTATGCAAACAGTGCTTAAAAGCTGAGTGTTATAAGCTTGTTGGTAAGATTATACTTTAAAAATAGTTAAACTATGTTCAAACCTTGTTTAACATGTTTAAAGTTAAGGGCTTGGGCTGTAGCCTAATGGATGGTTGACAATATTGCAACCTCCAGGACATCCCAGCTCACCTATTGAAAAATGAAAAATAAAAATACACGGCCCAAGTCGGAAGCACAGCCAAAGACGAAGATTACTTGGATCGTGGAATCCAAATTTAAAAAATTGAACAAGAGACCGTTCGAGCTGTACAAGAAGGCCAACTCGGCATGGCCGAGTCCTCTCCAACCCAGGGAGTATGATACAGGGCAATTATATTGAGATAAGAGGGGTGTTTCAAGCTATTTTGATGGCTGAAACAGAGTTTACAAAGGCTCTCACAGCCACAGAGATATTGAGTTGGGCTGGGTATGAGACTTTAACAAGGCTGATATTACCACGTTATAGTAACCAAGGGAGCCACTTAATCACGATATTAATAATCTCCGTATTGGAGTCACGTGATAAATTAAGCGATCACGTGCACTGTACATTACCCAGAGCCCATTCCCAGGTTATCAAAATGCATAGGTTTATGTCCTCAAAAACTAGGAATTAAAGTATAGATGTAATTCTAGTTTCAGTTTCTTGGAGACCAAGTTACAAAGGACTCTAGCATAGTTGTCTTAGAGTTTCTTTTATATTTTTTGGGACTGGCCAAGAGACATATAATATGGTTTTTATTACTTTTAAGTTTATCAAGACTATGAGAATTATTATGGTAGAAAACTTGTTTCTCTTTCATATTTCGGGACTTTCCAGTCTCCTAATTTTCTGCGGTCAAAAATCTTAAAACAGAAACACATCATCAGTCTTATTTGGAGTTGCGTACACTGCTATTGAGGGTATTTTATATTGTTTCATCAATGTCTTTTTTGTTACATACACATTAGATGGTAGCCTTTAGTTGTTGGATGGGTTAATAAGGAATGTAGGTGATGAATGGGTTCATCAATGTGTTCTATCTATTATACTTCTAAGAATTAATATGATTTTGTAGACCTGTTTATAATGACAATAAATATATTATATTTACACCTGTGTATGAGTTTGAATGGCCCCATTTATTGGTCTATAGCATGGCAACTCAATGAAGTTCAATTAATGTTCCATTTGTGGTCTATAGCATGGCCTTTTCATCCATGCTTACTTTACTCCTCAAGTTTACAACCTAGTCCACCATTCAATAACTGAACCAAAGATCAAGTAACTACAAACAGAACCCTAAACCACAAACCTTGATGCATCTCCATTGCTCTATTGATTTCTAACATTCCAAACAACATCTCAGGACATTACAGAAAAGGAGTCTAAATACTCAATTTTCAGTATGTTGAATCTATCATATTCTGCCATTGGTGAATCTTCGACTCCCTACCTTTGTGAGGATCTAACCAAGTTTAAAGCTCAGACTCCCCATCCAATCAATAGAAGATCACGACTCAGATATCAATTCATCAACATTGCAAATCTCAAATTCAATTGGAAACAAACAAGTTCGAATTCCTAGATTCTCAAGAAATCAACGTGAATGCCATAATAATTAATAAATTTCTAGTTCTCATTATAACAAATATAAAAAACAATTCAGATTACCATCCAACCATGAGAAACCAACATAGCATAAGAAATCTGAAAGCTTCACTCCAGGTAAGGTTTCAAGACTTGACTAGAGTCCCTATGACTATGATTGACTCATCTAAGTCGGTATCACCTGAACACGACCACATGATATACAGGAACCCAGCCTAGAGCGAACAGGATTTGCTCAAGTCTTAGGCATATCAGCTGAAGCGATCTATTCGTGTAATTGTATCGGCTGAGTCGCACACATGTGAATCGGGTCATCCATACTACATGTGTGGCATGTCATCAATCTAGGATGACCATGCGACAGGGTATCGTGTAGATATGATTTAGCCAAGAAATAGACAGGGTATCGTGCTACTCTACTGTCATCACTATGGCTTACTACTGCATATGATGAAGCAAGCTTTGAATTAGAATTGTACTTTATGTCCTCCTTATCATTTTTAGTAACAAGTTTCCTCTTAGAAATCGATTTGCAGGCATAAGAAAGACCAGTAGAATTCTCAGTACGAAGGTAAGTTACACCAAATTGACCCCTACCCAGTTCTTTGCCAAGTGTGTAGAATGACTTCACATATTTTTACATATTTTTATTTCTAATTTGTAACTAATTTTCCTCCTTCTAGCTCAGAATTGTCTTTACTTTTCCTCTTTTTAGAGCAATCTTTCGTTGCCTATTAACTCATCAAGAGTTGTCAAGTTCTGTGCAAAGCTGAAGCAAATGTATCTGGGGATGTTCCTACCAGCTCTCCGAGTGAAGTGAGCCAGCATGAGAGAATAGTTGAATTGTTGACTACTCTTTTTCCCGTGTGGGTATGTATAACTTGCACACGTTAAAATCTTGGTGTGGAAATTTGTACTTGTATATTTGGCAATTTAAAATCATTCAAGTTTACATATCATTCAGCCGAAACAATTTTTCTGAATTTCCACTTGTATATTTGGCAGGTCATATTGGGCACACTTGTTTCTTAGTTTTTCGGACGTTTATTTTCTGCAATCTGCTTAATCGCGTGGATTTTTTTATCAAAGTAAGTTATTTCCAAATGCAGGTTGCTTGACTACTTGAGTGTTTGGTTCCACTTGCAGGATACTTGGTTAGAAAAACCACCAATTTTCAGTCAGACCCAATTCCAAAAACAAACCATCACGTCCAAAACATACTTCCAATATTATCATCTGGCTTCATGTATAATAACTTCATTATTAATCATCAAAATAAAATAAGGTCAACAGTAACATTATCCAAGAATACAACCACCTTACTCACAATTAATAGCTAAGATAACATTTCCCTGTGATGGCTTTCTTACCAGTTCCTAGTGTTGTGGTGCTTTTAAGTCACCTGTGTTCCTCTTATGGGAGACTACTACTAATAGTAGGTTTACTTTAGGAACAACATAGCATGTCCAAATTGTTCTCACTAACAACAAAATTTCTGGTGTTGGTCCACCTTCTTGTCCTATTCTTCCCACATGGGAGCTATATTAGGGACCCAACATAGGCTTGTGGGGAATGCCACTTGGCAAACTAGGAATGTTTCTGTCACTCTGACATTGAATGTTCCTGCTTGTGATGTTTATCTAAATTGAATATATGTCAACAGCCAGCTTAATACATTGATTGTAAAGGTTTTATTTATTTATTTTGGTGTTATTTATACATCTACATATATAGCACACATTCTTCCACTTCTTTCTTTGATATTTTTTATAAGTCTGATGGCCTAGATCCTTCGTAAACCAGATGTCAGCCTACTGCCATGAAGAAAGAGATCAGAAAAATGATTACAAGTGGATCTAGAAGATCAATTTGACGGGTCAAAAGAGGATGAGAGCAAGGTTGATCAGGTAAACAAGAGGTATAGGCCATGGTTTTAATTCCTTAGTATTCTTCTTTGTGCTCTTGGGCTCTGGCACCGGCTAATATCTTTCAATATTGTCTGATGCAATTTTTTTGCATTGGATGTGGAGAAAATGTGCCCCAATCAATTTGTGTCATCAGATACACTGATCTGGGTTGTATTGCTACGCTCGTATTGAGACATGTATTGGATGGTAAATCTCTAGTTGGTATAGCAAGGGCATTGAATAGACTACACGGAAAATTTTCTACTTCATCTACACATGAAGAAGCCAGCACTAAAATAGCCCTGCTACAGAAAGTTGGCATGCCCTACTAAAAATGATGAATAAAATCAGTAATATAAATTATTTAGTTCTTAAACACTTCCTTCCAATTAAGTTATGACATTATTTAAAGAATTCTAGCTGTTTGAGTGCTTGATTTCTTTCTCTGTTTAAGTATTTGGTCATAATATTTGCAATGATCTTTATCCTTGTTGACAGTTTTGTGTTGATTACTTGAATCTTCAATCAAATTTTCTTTTCCTGTGTAGTTACAGAGGATACATGTTCTAAGTTGTTCCCAAATGGTTGTGAGATCTTGTGGAAATTTGCATTAAAGAACAAGTTACAAGTTGTATATAGGCATGCCAAGTTTATCTTAGGAAATATATCATAGCTAACACCACTTCTAGGTTCTTTAATACACATATTATTTCATATTAATGGTATTAGTTTCCTACTTGACAGCTGGCAGTCTTCTGATTAATCTCCTTCCAAACTTGTTAACCCTGGGGGCTGCACAGCTATTTATGAGCACTCCAAATCAGTGAAAGTACACTTTTGACCTTTGACTGATTTGGCACTAAAAAAATATCCAGTGCATCTCCCAAAGCTGGTCTAGGGCGATTGAGCTGGGCACCGCGATGACGGTAGTGCTCAGGTCAGGTACCTGATACCAACTCTTTTAAGATTGGAATAATAGCACATGAATGCCTTTAAGCAGATAATCCTATGGCCGTCCATTTATTGCACTAAGTGGCCCACAACTGTCAGCAATCCAAGTCATCAAGATGTAGTTCATATATTGACCTAAAGTAGGCCCAAAATCACACTCATTTGAAGGATCTGAGCAGTTCTATCTATGCATTTTAAAATGAACGGTTGTTGATATTTTTTGTAACGTTGAAGTTAAACTGCACCAATCGTATGGTTAGAATCCTCTATTAGGTGTGATTTTTTGGCTAAGACATAACAAAGATGGGCTGCTAGTTGAATAATCTGTTTAAAGGCGGTCATAAGAATCGACCTGTTTTTACTGAACTTTTGAACAATTCTTATATATCAAAACTTGTAAAGTGGCAGGCTATCTTGTTGATGGGACTCACTCAGACCAGGAATTTCGTGTGCATTAATGTGGACCATATTCCTACCTGCTTTAATTGTCCATTTGCAGGTGCTTATAAGCTCTCGATCGGATGGTCGGAATCAACCACGATACAATTAGGTCTCGTCTGATATGCATGATGGCCAGCCAGCAACATAGACATGTGAGATTCCTGAATGCCACTTGCGCAATAAATCACCTGAGCATTTAGTACTAATGCTTTCTTGATTGACAGAATGTCTTTCCACCATGTTGGAAGACCTCTTGCACTATCACCATATAAAGTCACTTATGTTGATGTTGATTACTTGATGACACCCGCTTTCCAAAATTTACAGCTTATTGTTATTACTATTAGGGTACCTCTGTTCGCGCCTGCACGATATCTGTTTGCGCCTACGTCAAAATCCTAACAAGGTTAGTTTTTTACACATAATAAAAATTTAAACCCAACGTTTTATCTAATAAGTCTACTAAAACTCTAAAAAAAACACATTTAACCATTTTCTCTGTAGTCTTAACTTATATAAGCTTTACAAAAATTTTAAACCCAACCTTTTATCTAATAAGTCTACTAGAACTCTAAGAGTAAACACATTTAACCATTTTCTCTAAAGTCTTAACTTATATAAGCTTTACAAAAATTTGTATTCATGTTTTGATGTTCAAAAACCCATATTCCCTTGTATACACAGATTTCTTTTAGTTGTCTACTGTTAGTGCAAAATTTTCTTTGGTTGTTCGCAGGTGATGTCGACAGATATTTTGTTTAATCTGCAATTCTGCATAGGTTTTTTTCTTATATTTTTGTGCACATTGCACAAATTTTTTTTGTTATAATATTTTTAGCGCCAAAGTGAAAGGTCAAAGGCATACTTTTGCTGATTTTTGTGCTCACAAATAGATGTGCACCTCCAGTGGGTCGACTATTTTGGCAATGAATTGCTGTTGAGCACTTTTTTTAAGGAGTTGCACATTTTCTTTTAGTGCATTGCAGGAGATTCACTAGAGCTGCTCAAGAGAACTGCAAAGTGAGCCTCGTAACCATTGATTTGTGCATAAGCTTCAGAATCTCTGCTCTTGATGTTCTAATCATTGTCTTTGCAATCTTTTACAGTCCCCAAATCTGCAACTAGAATTCTTGGGCAGTTACCTTGTGGAGCTAAGCTTGTTAGATTATGGTTGTGTGCGCTTTTTGCCGTCAATGGTTGCCGCTTCAGTTATATTTATCTCCAGATTTACCATTCATTCAAAGACTCATCCTTGGGTAATAGCTCGTTTTGCATGTATATTTGGTTTTTATATTGGTGCCTTTTTTCTCTACAATGTATGAAGGCAATAAATTTCTTTTTTTTTTCTTCGAACACACATGCAAACTTTGAGTATCATTTTATTATAAAATTTGTTAATGTGACTGAGTTTATTTTTATAGCAGGAAAACTCGTGATATGAGAGTTGGGCGCAAGTTGAAAACACACAAGAAGTGAGCGAACAAATCATAAAAGAAAAGTCATCTCGACAACAAGTTGAAAGGTGTTCAATCAAGGTGTCAAGCAATGAGACATTAAAATTCTATGCCATTGAGTTTATTGGCAACCCGAGTCATGCTCGAATAGGGCGCCGTTGAATGTATTTATAGGATGTTGAATATTTTAATGAGATGGTGTTGAATGTATTAATACGATTTTGATTTTATTTTTAGCTTATTATTTTTTCATTTAGTTGAATGGATTATGAATTTTTTCCCTTATAGAGTGATATGTGGTTGATACAATATTTGTAACGGGTAAAATGGCTCTCATTACAGTAAAAAAAAATAGAAGTTGTGCATTTAAAAAAAAAATAAATAAATAAACAAACAACGGTCCATACCAGTTGTTTTCATATACCACTGATTTAGCCCGTGTTTCGGAATAAAATTAGCAACCCTTTTCCCATTAAGAACAAAGGTTCAACATTGTTGTAATTTTGCAACAGCCACAAACAACGGTTCATAACCGTTGTTTCTTAGAGGAAATTAACAACAGTTTATTACCGTTGTTTACATATACCACTGATTTAGACCATGGTTTCGGAAGAAAAACAACCACCTTTTTTTCCGCTAAAACAACGGCTTAAAAACATTGTTATTTTGCAACGGACATGAACCGTGGTGTATTTGATAAATAAACAACGGTTTCGAGCCGTTGTTCATAAAAACCACTACTCTATAAACAACGGCCCTTGCAACGGCTCAAAACTGTTGCTTATGACATTTACAACGGTTTTGGGTCATTGTTTTTTCTTCATTTTCACGTAGTGGGCCGAGCCAGTCAGCCGGTCATTCTCGAGTCGATGACCGACTTCTAGAGAATTGCATGCATGAGACAATGCCCACAGTTAAATTACACATAGCTGTCCATGTGCGCAATTACCCAATCGCACATGGCCCCATGCGTTTAATTATCCGTATACCTAGAAATAGGCCCTTACCCATAACCAAACTCACCAATTCACACAATTTCAACCCAATTCCTCCAACAAATTACTTCTCTCAAGCTTCTTCCTTTAAGAAAATTCGAGGTTCTCTCTGGGGTTTCTAAAGAAAGGGGTTGAACTGCACTCTAGGTCCCTAAAATTGTAGACTCTTTTCTAGAAACCTCAGAGTAGTCAAACTAGAGGTACTGACTCACTAGCCCTAACTCTTGAAGGAGTGTTGAAGGGATAAGCCCCTAGCCCTAGATACACCCCTTAGGAAACCCCTGCTGAAAAACTTTAAACCCTAGCACCCTTAGAGACCGACACACTCTTGCATATACGTTTTTAAATAGCCTTAGCCATCCTGATTTGCCCAAGGGAGTTTACGGAGGGTACTCGGGAACGGGGTCGATCCTCCTTAGGCATAGCAGGCCACAACCCCCCTTTCCTTAGATAGGTCCCAGTAGGAATAGGAAACCAAACTAGTCACACTTTAGGCAACCCATAATTGTTCAAGTTAGCAGACCGACATTCAATAAAGGAATCTGACCCGCACCCGCTTATCTCCGCGCGTGATCAGTGACGAGTTACAACGTCGATAAATATCTGTAGCTGGCGATCGCATCAATCCAGATATTCTCTATTTAAAATTCATTTCTCTTTACTTTTTTGCATTAAAATATCTCCCTTTTGTTATTATTTTATAGTCTTTCTCCATCACAAATAGAGTCCACTTAGATCGAATTGAGCCACTTATTCTGGGACCCAAAAGGGCTCTAGAAAAAGCGCTTCCTAACAACGAGGACTAATTATACGCTGGAATTCTAACGTATAATTGGGAACCGGGCCAGGACCGAGTAGGGTCCATATATACATTGGGCCTCCAACGTATAATCAATTATACGCTGGATGCATAACATATAATTCCCAAAATGGGGGATTTTTTAGATTTCTAGTTAAGGTTTGGTTTTTTCAAAACTCATGGCAGGTTATAAAAAGGGATGGACAGGTAGGCAAGGACAAACATGCAGACATATTTACATGTAATATCATGTACTTAAGATATTACATATAAATAACGAAATACCCCCATTTGAATCCAATAAAAATAATTTCGGATCAAAATTCTCAAAGAATAAAAAGCCAGCTTTCAAGTTCAAGAACAAAATTCGATTTTTTGCAATTTAGTCAAATTTCTAACTTTCAAGTGGCAAGTATTTAAATCTCATAAATCCTATCATATCAAAGTATTTCTAAAATACCAAAGTCCGATAAAAAAAATTTCACATCTAGTCTCTCAAATGGAAAATATGTTGTCAGGGTTCTGGCTCGACCTTTGACTTTCAGTCAACAAGACCTGAAGCCTAAAATATAATAGTTAGGACGTCACATATGATCTAGAAAGGTCGAAAATGGAGTGTCTACAGTTACGTACAACCTAAACGATTTACATGTATTTTTCTTTTCTAATACGACACACTAACGTTGCTTTCCTCTGCACAGATCATTATCCCAATTCACTTCAACGAACCATTACACTAGGTGTTGGCAATCGTGAAGCTCGTTGAAAGGGTGGTACAGTCATTGACCCTATATTTGATAGGTCCTTAAAGGATAAGTACTTACTCCAATTGAAAGCTTTGGTAATCCTTTACCCTATAAAAAATCTTACGAAAAAGCCTTTTTAGTATACCCTATAAAAAATCTTACGAAAAAGCCTTTTTGGTAGTCCTTTACCCTAATAAACAACCGCTAGCAATTTCTTAGGTTATCGTAAACGATTTCTTAGGATATCATTAGCGATTTCTTTGGTTATCATTAATGATTTCTCAGGATATCGTTATCGATGTCGTAGGATATCGTTAACAATATCCTAAAAAATTGTTAACAATTTGATAGGAAATCGTTTATGATTTTATAGGGTATCACTGTCGCTTGCCTATAAAATCATAATCGCCTGTGTACTTAATCGTCCATAACTAACAATTTGTTTTCTCTGGTACCGACCAGTTACATTCTACAATTTCTATATATGTATGGGGACTCTAGAGCTTTTGATGGCCGGTAACCTTGGCCTTACATAGATTTGAAGACCAAATCCATTCCCCGACAGACCAATGGGTGGGACTGCGGAGTTTTTATGTTGAAGTACATATAGTACTTCAGCCAAGGGAAGACTATTGACTTCATTGAGGAAGACATACCGAGGATTAGGGCTAAAATTGGGCACACTCTCGCTACGTATATCAGGGATGGAGCTGAATTAGAAGATGATGACAAGGTTGAAGCACCTCTTCCACTACAAGCACTTGTAGTACGCGCGATTGATTTGCTTGTGAAGTCGTTCTTATAGTTTTTGGAGAACAATATATTTTCTATGTTGTATATATTGGTTAAACATTAATGAGTGTTTGGAGAACAATATATTTTTTATGTTGTATATATAGGTTAAACATTAATGAGTGTAGGTTAAACATTTATATGTGTACATTTAAATTTTGGAGATGTGTACATTTCTATTTTTTGAGAATTGACCCAAACGTAAACAGTGAAAATGAAAGTGCGCTCAGTAAATTATCCATTACAAAATAAAAGTTATGTAACTAGAAAAATATAGTATGTTTACATTCCAAATTTCCAACTCCATTCATCTAGTGTGGATCACAATTCTATCATCCATGGGTAAATCTCGTGTGTCAAACCTATACTATGGTTCCCTTCTCTCAGACATTGCTTCGTCCTCCCTAAAAAATAAAAAGAACAAGAACTTAGCCACAACAGAAAAGAAAGATGAATTGAAAAAGATATACATATTTGGTTGTGGGCGTTGGATCACACTTATGACTCTCCTGATCCACAGCTTCGGTCCTCTTAGGACGCATACACCGTCTTCCAGCGATTGCAGGTTCAAGATTAAGAGCATCGGTCAGGTTTCATTTACGACCGTTAGAAACCTTCGTAAGATACACAAATATTTGTCGGTACGAGGAAAGAAAACATGAGAGCATTAGTAGCGCGAGCCAAGAGAACACTGTACTTTGCACTTACATGGCCTCACTAGTTCTAGCTATTCTAGTTTTAGCTAAACTAAGCTAAAAACAAGGAAATAGTTTGGAGTCTTTGTACTCATTAACACATGCATTCAAATGTGTCAAGCTGTGTCAGTATATGCCAAAATCCATGCAATTCATTTTAAAGGGTACAAATAAGCTTGATTTGTTAGTCCCTTTTATTGTTGAAGTTCCTGTAATATCAGTCACTCATGTTTTATGTGAGGCTACTGACAACACAATTAACACTTGATAAATCAAATGGATGGGAAAACAGTACAGATTAATCTATTATTGATATAACATAAGTAACAAACTCCTATGGTAGCATGGTACCCATACAAACCACCTCCACTAGATTCCCATATCAGAAGACTTGCAAGTACAACATGCCCACGTGCTGGAACCCGTCGATGGCGATGTTTTTAGGTTCGTTACAAAGGACCCTTACTACTAAAGAAGTTCCCCACAACACTTGAATTCAGAATCTTAATGGCTTCTTTTGACTTAATACACCTCGGCGTCTTGTATTGACTCAAAGATGATCCCTTCGAGACACTATAATCCATGAGCTCATCAAATGATCCATGTTTTAGCACCCTTATTTCCAAGGGTCCAATCGATCTACCTCTACTCCTGCATCCCTTATATACTTCATCGAGCGATTCTTCTACTACATTGCAGCAATTTTCCATTACAGTTGGATCGAGCCACAAAGGATTGCAGCTTCCCCTCATCTTTATCTCCCAAAACAGCACATAATGTCCGGGGATCGATGAAGTGTCGGCATAGCTAGAGTAATCTGTTAGCAGGAGATCAAGTGGCTCAAGTAGGATCTTTGCTTGTGTTACTGCCTTTAAGAGGTCATCTTCTCTAGTTTTCTCCCCGTCAATACTTAACACTACATCTCGGCGGTGTATGAATCGGAATTGAGGAGCTTTGTTGTGGAATCCGGTTACCATGAGAATGTCGCCCATTCGGAATCGGTACAGGCCTAAAGAGGAAACGAAGAGTGAGAATTGCACGTCCTATGAGTAATATTCAAAAAATCGCCAAGTCTACTCGAAAGTCATCCGAGTCTAGTCTTATTGAGAGATTTCACATATTGAATTGGACCGCAAAGTGATAAGTACTTAACTTTCCGCATTAACACAAATTTTTTCAGGGTACTGCTTAGGTCCCCAACAAAGGGTATTAAAGCCAGCACCACATCTCGAGTTTGAGTCCCAAAAGCAGTGACCTAATGAAAGCGCTACCTCAGGCCCCAAAGAGGGTACCAGAGTGAGTTTTCATGGAGTGGGCCACCATTAACTTTTCCCAGTAGGGAAGGGATGACCTGCAGAAAGGGTTACCAGGAGGGAACGAAAGGGAACTAGATTAAAAGCCGCCACAGAGCGGGCCACCAAGAAGATTGGGTGCAGAGTGTGGTTGTGTGTTATGGCCCCAAAGTAGTAAGGGCTCAACTTTTTGCTCCACTAACTCTTAGGCATTTTGGATTTACTGATTAGGTCCTTAAGGAATCAAGAAGCAATTATATATATATATATATATATATATATATATATATATATATATATATATATATATATATATATATATATGAAGTCAATTATGGTCCCTACAAATTTTTTTAGGATAAAATAGGTGAGTCCTTCATTAACTAAACTAAGCCAAAACTCCTTATTCAGAAACCCAATTTTAGAGTTGGGTTGTAGAGATTGTGGGGAGCTGACCCAAAAGAATTGGTTTGAATAATTTAAGGCAATGAAAAGAATTTATTTGTTTTTCGATTGCCAACGAAAATGCATCAAATCAAAATAAAATAAAAAAATCCCCAAACCCCGAAATTCAAAGAGTCAACCAAAAAGAAGCTAGGAGTGCCCATTCCAGAAGATAATCTCTGCCCTCATCTTGCATCTCGGTCAGGCCCAACCAGATCCAACAAATAACCAAGTCCTGAACAGCCTTCATCATTAGGTGAATTCTCCTTTCGTGCCAGATACCACAGATAACATGGAGAACCGAGATGTCCCATAATATCCCTTTGATCCCATCAAATTTTATTCCTCCGCAAGCAGCTATGAGACTGCAACAATTTTCAGGTAAACCCCAGTTGACACCAAAGGTATTCATGACCATGCGGCAGACCTTTGGCCACCCAGCAGTGGAGTAATAGGTGGTTAACAGACTCCTAAAAGCATAGCATACATTGATTCCTCATACGAATTCCTCTTTCGATAAGTTGATCAATAGTAAGTATTCGGCCCCACCCGACACTCCAGCCAAAGAATTTAACCTTCGAGGGATCTCGGATCCTCCAAAGTTTTGTCCAGACATGCATGTCCATGAGTTGCCTGCACAAATACTACTAGTAGAAGGATTTCATAGAGAAGATCCCTTTGTTACTTTGGTTCCAGCTCCTGAGGTGCTTTAAACATTGACAAAAATGATCGGGATACTTGAGAAAGTGGATTTGATAAGTGCTAATCTTCCCTCATTGCTAAGCATCTTGTGTATCTAGATAGCCATTCTTTTTTCGAACCAGTAATGAAAAGAATTTTGTAGGTTACCTTCTGAAGGCAAAACTGGATGTCTTATTACATTGAATATTGGTCAAAATAGTTTTTTTTTTTTAATCAAAAGAATATTAGTTTAATTATCCAAATTGATAAGTATAATTTCATCTGATGATCAATAACAACTAGATAACTGTGTGGGTCAGATACCTACGACTAATCCAGTTGTGTAGTCGGTCTTATTACAGTGAATATTGCGCTAAATTATCTAAGGTGGTGAATATAATTTCATCAGATCATGAATAGCAACCAGATAATTTTGTGAGTCAGATTCCGACGACTAATCCAGTTATGTAGTTTTAGTGAATTGGATGTATCTGATTCATTTCGCGGGGCACCACACGAAGGAAATAGATAATCTCTGCAGATTCGATAGATTGAAATAGTGGTGTAAGTTCAGTGTATTAAGCGTTATCATCTATGCTTGTCCAACTAATTTCATAAGTGCAGAAGAGAGGAAAATACTTAGAAGGGTGGTAAAAGTTCATCGGCAGTCTACCATTGAATGAAGGAGTCATAGGAGTTAAAGGTCACTTTAGAGATCAAAGCTAAATAATGATTATGAATAAGATCATTTGAGAAGAGTTCACCTGTAAAAGTAGTGACGATGATCTCGTAATAGCAGCAGACCTTCACGTCCACTAGATCAACCACTTGCTCTTTGTTCCTTATCAACAGGGAGGAACTCAAAATATGCCATGTTTGGGATCACGCTGTAAGAGACATCGGCTGGTTTGCACAGAGGTTCTAAATTGATCCCGATAGTACACTCTGATGAAGAATAAGCGGAAGAAACAAGAGGAAGCCCGCCACTATAAAAATCTAGTGTGGTAATGTACTGGGCCATGGATCCAGTAATTATAACCCCTATATACTTTGCTCTAGGCCACAAGCTCTTAATTATCCCTTCCCATGATCCAGTCACTGAGAAAACCTATTCGAATGTTAGAACAGAGCTCTGGCCAATAATCCTCCAAGAACTTGACCACCCGTAAGAACGTAGAAGCAAAAACTGCACCCATTCGGAGAACCTCGTCTCGCTTGATCAAGCCGCAGAGTAGTTGGCAATACATGCTCTGTATGTTATCTGAGCATACAATGGTTTCATATGGGCTTGTATATATTATGGATCTGTTATAAGACCTGCTTTTGAAGCTGTTGCTCTTGTAAACGCTTGTTAAAGATGCCCTTGCCATCAAACCAGAGGGGGTGCGGATCTCTCGCTTGACAAAAAAGAGGTACATGCCTTTTCCATGCTCTAAGCCATCAAAGTATCTGAAATCAATTCAAGCGATGAAATATCTGAGTTGCGAGAGCAAAATAAATAGAAATTCAGTATAAAGTACCAAATGGATCGTGTCAGAAAATGGTTTGAAATCTCGTCCGAGACGAGATTGAAGTGTGTTTTACCCAGTAGAATATACTTATTTTCTTTTCATTTATATAGGATATTAGGCTACTACACCATTCAAAGTGTACTAATCCTTATCTTTCTACACATGGCACTATTTTATTGTATTGTATCTTGTCTATGTGATGATCTCGTGAACGGCTATAAGAGTGTGTTCAAATCTGTGATTTTTAATGGCTAATATTGAAGATCAGTGATCCGACGGTATGCAGTTGCTTTATAGGTGTGATTCTTTGACTAAGATATGTTCCAATCTTACACAGCCGCTTGGACTGTTTAGATTGATCACATATATTTTCCACGTGGCATAACAGTGAAATATTCTTTAATCGTGACCATGTCTTCTGCCGTTGTTGGTATCATCTTTGGCTCCCCCCCCTGATGTTCCAGAGCTGTGAGGAAAAGCAGATAATCAGATCAGTAAATGCAATTCAAAATGGAAGAAGACTGATATTTCATTTATTATTATGTGACTTAATTACCTCAAATGAAATTCCGAGACGGGTTGGTATCATCTTTGGCTCCCCCCCCTGATGTTCCAGAGCTGTGAGGAAAAGCAGATAATCAGATCAGTAAATGCAATTCAAAATGGAAGAAGACTGATATTTCATTTATTATTATGTGACTTAATTACCTCAAATGAAATTCCGAGACGGGTTGGTATCATCTTTGGCTCCCCCCCCTGATGTTCCAGAGCTGTGAGGAAAAGCAGATAATCAGATCAGTAAATGCAATTCAAAATGGAAGAAGACTGATATTTCATTTATTATTATGTGACTTAATTACCTCAAATGAAATTCCGAGACGGGTTGGGCAGAGATGAGCTGAGAAGGCTCACCGTTGGCAATTCGATCAATATAAGGCTTAACGTCTTCCTAGTTTACAACAGGTACTTTCTCCTTGAAGAGTTCTTTATCGCTACGGCCACCAAGAAAGCCACTTAGATACTCTGTGTTTGCATTCCTCGTTAGGATCTCCTCTAGCACCTGTTGCTGAACTTGGTTTGCATTCGATGTTAGGTACTCGATAAGTTCCATAGCACCTTCTCCGTCTTTAAGATTGTAACTTAAAGACATTGATGTTGCCGGTCGATCACGAAGAACAGCTCTAGAAATTTGATAAAAAAGGGCATCCATGTAACTCCGTAGATTCACAACAACTAATCATCCCCTTCTCTAGAATTAGTAATGGTTCACCAACTATAGAAGAGGCTTCCAGGTGGCACAACTCATAGAATGAGCCAAGAGAAAACTGGACTTTGCACCTACTTGTAGCTATCCTTATTTTAACTAAATTAAGCTAAAAAAACAAAGGAAAATGACTATGACTCTTTTAACACATGCATTCTAATGTGTAAATCTGTGTCAGGCTTTAAAAGTTTCACCGCAAGGGTGTATTAAGATCAAGTTCTGTGGTGGATGGAGCATCCACTGGCGCACTGGTTTTGAACTTGGGTGGCATTGGCATTGAGATATCCGCTCACATCTTAGAGACCGCACTTCACCCAGCTCAAAGTTGTGCACTGGTGGGCGGGTCGTGCACCATATATAAAGTCTCAGAATATAGAAGCTCTCTCACAAAACTAGTTTGGAAGATGATGTTGAAAAATGTTTTAAATATTTGATTAAATTCTAACACCTTCGATATATTATTGTGTACATGCATTTCACATCAAATACCCTAAAAGTTTTAAGTCAAAAGGTTTCAGAGATTATAAATTCAGTCTGTGTGCCCAAGTTTAGCACCATTTTAGTCAGTGTAAATATGAATTTATTCCTCTCTAATATTATCTCCTGTTTGCCTAACCAAATGGTCATGTGATCCAGCTATTTATCTTGAACTTGTCTCCGTGTTTAAACGTAGTACAACTTTACCCCATTAGTCAACCTTTTTCAAATGGCTGCTGAAGGTGTAAGACTAGGGGGAAAAAATGATTCCTTATTGTGTGTAGCAGTGTACACCTAAGTTGAATCAATTTTGCATCAAATTGGATTATTTAACAAGTGTTAACTGAATTAAATATGAACTAGGCTAATAAGGGTCCCATATCCAATCCCATTTAACCAAATACGAATTAGCCCATTTAAAGCCCCACCTAAAGCCAAACCAACCATTTGCACCTCTACTTATGAAAAGGTTCATAAGCCCATGTTTACAGCCAAAGCCCAATGCAAATTAGAAAGGTTTACACACGTGACACAATCCTATTATCAATGAAGACAAAAAAAGTTTCATTGGCTCATAAAGGAAACAGTCATTCTCCTAATTCCTTAAGCTTCAATAAAGTGACAGAACAGTAACTTAATAGACGATAAAACTTGATTATGTTATAATTAAACAGACAGTTACCCCCCTCTTTGACACCAACCAAGAACGCTTTGATGCCTCGAGATTGAATAGAAGGGGTACTTTGATGCAAATTTAAAGGGGCCACTGCTTGGTGCAAAGGTAAAAAGCTTGGGCCGTCAAGCGTGAAGACGTGGGTTCGAGCCAGAGAAAAGCCACTTTACATGTAAAAAGCAGAAGAGAGGTATGTGTCCCGTCCACCCCTCCCAGCACCCCTTACATATGGGACCAGCACCAGGAAAAGCTGCCCACCCCCACCCTTTTTTTTTAACCTTGATACAATTTGAGGCCAGAATTTAATCTATGCTTACAATGCCCCCTATGTAAATGCTCCATCTATGAAGACCATCAAAACCCAATCTTATTTTATAGATTTCTTTCAATCATATCTTGATCAAATGAGTAAAACACCCGACTCGCCTAGCCCTTTTCACTTCTCGGTTTATTTTGACTTATTCCTTTTCGCTTTGGGTTGGACTATCAATGATCAAGTTTACCAACACCCTTTAAAAGCTGTCACTGGTTGGACTTTCAGCAAGGCAGCCCATACACCTGTATCTGCACCTTCCTCAGACGAAATATTGCCTGCCCAACCATTCAAGCCTGTCTTTACCCACCCCAGGCAGTAGCAATTTATATAGATCTTTAGATCTTGTGACCCTCTGGCCGGTTATGTAGCGTCTTTCCCATCAACAGTGTGTAAGCATTGACTGCGAGTTTTAATACTGAGTAGTCAGTAAAAATTTGAGGCACCCGTTTGAGTTCCAACTTCCATTTTTCACTTGTTGGAGAAACTTAGCAACAGTCGCATCAATCAGCTCCTCTAACAGAGATTCCTCTTCAGCAAATTTGTTTCTCAAAGATACATCGCCCAGTTTCTCTGGAGAGCATAAAACGTAAGAATCAGATATGCAAAAGAAAAACGAGGGCAGAACCATGAACCTGAACTACATTATGCATCGGAGAGATTAATAATAATAAAAAGGAGGTACCAAAACCTGAAACTATTTTCACATCGATCCCAAGTTAAAAGAATCGAGTGAGTACTAGATGTTAGGAATTCTACCCACTCTACGAATTCCTTATCGCGATGAATGCGGAAAAATAAGAAGATTCAGGCAAAAATTAATCACACGCACAACACAAAGATTTACGTGGTTCACCCAATCGAGGGCTACGTCCACGGGAGTATATGCACTATTTTTATGAATGTTTACAGCGCACACACACTCTCTTCCCTCTAGTGCAAACTCAATCACGATCTAGCACGATCTTCAATCATAAATCTGTGGTTAAATCAAGAACGCGGTCCTTCAAATAATAGAGAAGAGATCTACCGGAATATAGTCACGATTCCAACACAAGAACGGCTTCAATCGGATCTCCAATCCCCAAGTTATTCTTCAATACTTTTTCTCTCAAAAGTATTCTCCCATAAAACTTTCACCAAGCTCTCTCTTTCCCTAGAGAAGAAAACTCTCTCACAATAGGCTTTAAGCACCTCTTGGATACGTAACTCTCAAATCTCCTAAGAGTTGCAAGTTTTCAAAACACTTCCAATAATAGTCTCCTAATAACTTAGGAAACCTTGGCCAAAGTGAGATGTGGTTGGGATTATATCTTATTCAACAATCTCCACCAAGGTATCATCCCCAACCCCGTCATCGCCCTAACGGGCATCAACAACTTCGACAAGTGTTAATCAAGTTTAGGCAATGCCTAAACTTATTATGCGTAATCGGTTTGGTCAACATGTCCGCTGCATTATCTTTCGTATCGATATTCTCAATCGATATTTTCCCATCTTCTATCATATCCCTAATAAAATGGTACCGAATATCTATATGTTTTGTTCTAGCATGAAAGACCTGGTTCTTTGCTAGGTGAATGGCACTCTGACTGTCACAGAAGATATCAGTACTCTCATCAACCTCACCAAATTCACTGACCAAACCTTTAAGCCATGAGGCTTCCTTAGCCACCTCTGTAGCCGCTATATACTCGGCCTCTGTAGTTGACAATGCAACTATCCCTTGAATCATTGATTTCCAACTAATCGCTCCACCTGCCAAGACAAACACGTACCCCGTGGTAGATCTTCTTCTATCAAGATCACTAGCATAGTCAGAATCGACATACCCGTAGAGATCCAACTTGCTTGTATCTCCACCTTCAAACATCAAACTATGTTCAGTTGTACCTTTCAGATATCTCAATATCCATTTCACTACAAGCCAATGTTCCTTACCAGGATTCAACATATACTTGCAAACCACACTCAAGGCTTGTGCTATATCTGGACGTGTACTCACCATGGCATACATCAAACTCCCAACGGCATTTACATACGGAATATTTTTCATATATTCCCTTTCTTCATGTGTGGACGGACTCATCTTCTTTGTGAGTTTAAAATGCTCTGCTAGAGGGGTTGGTACAGGCTTGGCATCACCCATATTATATTTTTCAAGGAGCTTTTGGATAAAGGTCCTTTGAGTTATCCAAAGCCTCTTCTTCTCACGATCCCTCGTGATTTTCATACCTAGGATCTTATTTGCGGAACCAAGATCCTTCATCTCAAACTTCTGGCTCAATGATTGTTTCAGCTTATTGATTTCAACCTTGTTTCTTGCTGCTATCAACATATCATCTACATAGAGAATTAGGAAGACTATTTCCCCTTTACCATACTCTTTCCAGTAGACACAACAATCATATTATCCCCTGTGATACCCTATGCCAAGCATATATGAATCAAATTTTCTGTACCACTGCCTGGGTGCCTGCTTGAGACCATACAAGGATTTCTTCAATCTGCAAACGAGTGATTCTGACCCTTCTGCTTCAAATCCTTCTGGTTCTCTTATATAAATTTCTTCCTGAAGATCTTCATGGAGAAAAGCTGTTTTCACATCCATCTGTTCTAATTCGAGATCTTTCTGAGCAACTACTGCCAACAATGTGCGAATCGTGTTTCGCAACCGGAGAGAATATCTCATTATAATCGATACCCTCTTTCTGAGAAAACTCTTTTGCAACTGGCCTTGCATTAAACTTTGGAGTTTCACTCTTGTCACCTTCTTTCTTTCGAAAGACCCATTTACAACCGATGGCTCTCTTCCCTTTAGGAAGTTTCATGAGATCCCAAGTCCCATTCTTCAAAAGTGACTGCCATTCTTCTTCCATAGCTAACTACCACTTTACTGCATCTGTATCCACCCGAGCTTCTGGAACTGTGCTTGGTTCCCCATTTTCTGTGATAAGTGCAAGTGTTAAAGGAATCATGTCCTTAAACTTTTCAGGACGTTTCATCATCCTCTCTGATGTTCTCAAGGTAGACTGAATCAGTACCTGGGACTGCAAGTCTTGAGAAGTTGTGTCATCTTCATTATCTTTCTCATCTTGCTCATGCCTTTCAACATCAACTTGTACCTGAGGTTCACCAGATGGTTGAGGTTTGTCTTCCGCCTTTTTCATCGGAAACTCATCTTCGTTGAAAGTAGCATCTCTTTCAACTATCACTTTGTGAGATTGTGTATCCCACAAACGATATCCCTTGACTCCTTCACCATAGCCAATCAAGACACACTTTTTGGATTTTGGATCCAACTTGGATCGTTCACTTCCCTGAAGTAATGCATAAGCCGCACATCCAAACACCCTCAAGTGAGAGTAGCTCCTGTGTCTTCCATACCAAACCTCATCTGCAGTTTTCGAGTTCAGTGCCGCTGAAGGCGACCGGTTGACCAAGTAACATGCTGTGTTTACTGCCTCTGCCCAGAACCCATGACTCAAGCTGGAATGGTTCAACATATACCGCGCTTTTTCTAATAGTATCCTGTTCATCCTCTCTGCTACACCATTTTGCTGAGGATTTTCAGGAACTGTTAAGTGCCTAACAATCCCTTGATTTTCACAGTAAGCTTTGAACTCTGATGACAAGTATTCCCCACCATTAATTGATCTGAGAATCTTCACCTTTCTATCTGTCTACTTTTCAACCATACTCCGCCACTGCCTAAATTTCTGAAACACATCTGATTTATTTTTAATCGGATACACCCAAACTTTCCTGGAGTAGTCATCTATAAATGACACAAAGTAGTTGGCTTCACCTACCGAAGTGACTTTAGCCGGTCCCCATACATCTGAATGTATGTAATCAATCAGCCCCTTCGAAGTGTGTTCCAGTAGAGAAACTGACTTTCTTCTATTTTTCAAAGATACAATCTTCATAAAAATTCAGTTTACAAGTTTGAATTTCAGAAATCGCCTTGTTCTTTATGAGCTCTGTCAGCCCACGTTCACTCATGTGACCAAGCCTTTTATGCCACAAATCTGAGAGGTCCTTGGAATCTTTTGTAGCTGCAACACCACTATCGCTGATTGTGTTGCCTACTAAAGTATACAGATTCCTCATCTTTTCACCTTTCATCAAGGTCATAGCACCACGTACAACCTTTAGTATACCGGATTCTAGAATGACTCGACATCCTATCTCATCAAATGCCCCCAACGAGATCAGATTTTTCTTCAGATCAGGCACATGCCTAACCTCGAAGAGCGAACTGACCATCAAACATCTTGATTCTGATCGAACCGATACCCACTGCTTCACATACACTGTCATTCCCCATCAAAATCGTCCCACCATTGGCTACCTTATACTGGTCAAACCAATCCCTGTACGGACACATGTGATACGATGCCTCTGAATCTAGGATCCATCTATCATCAAACTGACTGGATCTTAACAATGCACACAATAGGTCTTCACCAGAATCTGACTTAGCAACACTAGCCTGTTGCGAAGCCCCTTCATCACCCTTATTATTATTCAATCTCTGTTTGCAATATTTGCGAATATGTCCAGATTGCTTACAGAAGTAACATATAATATCCTTTCTGTCACCCCTAGATTTGGACCTGCTGTTTCCTCTCGTTGATTTATTATCCCCTCTGAATTTGTCTCTTTTGCGATCATGGTTTCAACCCCTTTCGCTTAAGAGACTAATCCCTTCGGAGTTAGATTTAGGCTGTTTTCTCAATTCGTCGGAAAGAAGTGCAGCAGTCACTTCTTCAACGGCAATAGTGTCTTTACCATAAATTAATGTGGTAACAAGGTGCTCATAAGATGGTGGCAATGAGGTGAGCAAGAGAAGTGCGATATCTTCTTCTTCAAATTTCACCTCAATGCTCAATAGTTCACTAACTATTTTATTAAAAGAATTTAAATGGTCATGAATACGCGTACCAACCTTCATACGAAGGGTGTAGAGTTACTTCTTCATGAAAAGTCGGTTGGACAACGACTTTGTCATGTAGAGAGATTCCATCTTCTTTCATAGATCTACGGTCGTCCTCTCGTGAAGAACGTTGTAAAGAACTTCATCGGACAAGCACAATCGGATAGTGCTTATGGCCCTCTTATCAATAGAGTTCCACTCTTCATCGGACATCTCTGCCTTCTTCCCCATCTCTTTTTCAAGTAGGGCATCATCAATGCCTTGTTGGACAAGGAGATCTGTGACCTTGACTTGCCACAAAGCGAAGTTATTCTTCCCAAAAAACTTCTCCACCTCAAATCGTGCATTCGAGACCGTCATCGTCATTGTAGCGTAAACTTGGCTCTGATACCACTTGTTAGGAATTCTACCCACTCTACGAACTCCTTATCGCGATGAATGCGGAAAAATAAGAAGATTCAGGCAAAAATTAATCACACACACAACACAAAGATTTACGTGGTTCACCCAATCGAGGGCTACGTCCACGGGAGTATATGCACTATTTTTATGAATGTTTACAGCGCACACACACTCTCTTCCCTCTAGTGCAACTCAATCACGATCTAGCACGATCTTCAACCACAAATCTGTGGTTAAATCAAGGACGTTGTCCTTCAAATAATAGAGAAGAGATCTACCGGAATATAGTCACGATTCCAACACAAGAATGGCTTCAATCGGATCTCCAATCCCCAAGCTATTCTTCAATACTTTTTCTCTCAAAAGTATTCTCCCATAAAACTTTCACCAAGCTCTCTCTTTCCCTAGAGAAGAAAACTCTCTCACAATAGGCTCTAACCACCTCTTGGATACGTAACTCTCAAATCTCCTAAGAGTTGCAAGTTTTCAAAACACTTCCAATAATAGTCTCCTAATAACTTAGGAAACCTTGGCCAAAGTGAGATGTGGTTGGGATTATACCTTATTCAACACTAGAAAGGCCTGTAAAGTCCTACTTCTATTTACACAATGTGAGAGTCCTACTTCTCTACTCATTTCTAATCAGCGCTAAATGCGTTGTAACTTCGCAATCCTTCACGTCCCTTCTCTTTCCTCTTGGTCCTCACTAGACTTCCTCTTATCCTACTTCCTTGTGCTTGTAGTGTCTTAATCCTTCTTACAGGGTTTGCTTCTGATCTCTGCTAGACATGTCTAAATAACCTCAAGCGGCATTCTACAACTTTTTCCCTTAAAGATGTTACTCTCAGATCTCCTCTTATGTACTCATTTTGAAATTTTCCTCTCTTGTTACTCTACACATCCATCTTAACGCTCACATCTCAGACACATGTGCTCTATCTTTTGTTCACTTTCTAATTTTCTTATAGTCCAAACCATACATATATTACACCATATATATATATATATATATATATATATATATATATATATATATAAACAATTGTAGGAGATGAGAATGGTTCTAAACTAAGAATTTTAAATTTATTAAACCCTGAGGATTGATTTAAAATCATTTTGCTATTAACTTGATTTTCTTAAAAAAACAACAAATATTTTGAGAAAAAGGGAAGAGTTTTTCCACGTTCCTGGATCTCAAGGAAATAAGTCATATTATCAATCATAGAAAAAAAATCGAACAAATAGAGAAAAGAAAAATCGGTTGTCTGAATCAAACCAGGGAAGTTCATTTAACTCGATTAATTGAAAGAAGGAAAGGTAAGTACTAAATTGGTCATATCAGAAGCTCCTCACTGGTTCATCAAAGATGCACACAGATTACAAAATAAAGTCTTCCTGGTCATGTCTTCCTTGTTAGAATTATAAGCTAGACCGACCCATTTGGCCCATTTTATCTTTTGGGTTATTGGCCCATTTGCAATTATATTGGTCAATCTTGAAACTCTTTTTTGTCATAGAAAATTGGTGTATTTAATGTAGTGTCTTGAGAATATGGAATATACTTTGAGAATGTAATTTTCTATCTTTTTCTAGGCTAGGCAGTTGCTTTGGAAGTGTATGTTTATTTATTCCCGATTTTGTATTGTGTGCTATTTTTATCACTCATGTATTTTCATTTTACAAATCATATGAATGAAATTTGAAAGGTTCTAAGTAGTATACCACTTTAGTCTTCATTTTTTGTATTTTTCTACACAAGAGAACAATTTTCTTCTCTTTAGAGTGTCATCTTCTTCCAATCCTAGTTGGTGTAATCCAACAAAGTGGTATCAGAGCTTGAGATTCATGGCTTCCAATATGTTGCAACCTCAACTTCCTCGTTTTACCGGTAAGAACTACAATCAATGGAGTATTCAAATGAAGGTTTTATATGGGTCTCAAGATTTGTGGGATATTGTTGAGACCGGATATGTAGAACCGGAGGATCAAGTGGCTCTCACACAAGCTCAACTCAATGAGTTGAAAGAAAATCGTAAGAAAGACAAGAAGGCTTTGTTCTTCATCTATCAAGCTATGGATGAAGTTATTTTTGAAAGAATTTCATCGGTGTCATCAGCAAAGCAAGCATGGGATACTCTCAATACTTTATATAAAGGCGAAGATAAAGTCAAATTGGTGCGGCTCCAAACTCTTCGAAGTGAGTTTGATTTTATAAGAATGAAGGATTCGGAAGCGGTTGAAAATATTTTCAATCGAGTAACTTCTCTCGTTAATCAATTAAGGATTAATGGTGAAAATCTTCACGATCAAAGAATTGTAAAAAAAATTCTTAGAAGTTTGTTTCGTAAGTTTGAATATATTGTTGTTGCAATTGAAGAATCTAAGGATTTATCTAGTCTTTGGAAAGTTTGTTGGGATCGCTTCAATCCCATGAACTTCGTATGAAGCAATTTGATTCTTCTCCTCTAGAGCAAGCTTTTCAAACTCAAATTTCATTTAAGGAAAGTTCTAGAGGTGGAAGAGGAAGGCACTCTAATCGCGGACGAGGAAGGCATAATGGAGGGAGATATCAAGCAAAAGAAAGAGATGAAGATGAGTCATCTTCGTCATCAAGAGGAAGGGGAAGAGGAAGAGGTCGATCTTCTCTTTCTGGTGTTCAATGTTATCATTGTCAAAAATATAGTCACACCATAAAATTTTGTATAAAAAGATTGGCGGAAGAAGAAAAAAAGGATTCAAATTTTGTTCAAGAGAACAATCAAAGTAAGGAAGATGATACTCTCTTTCTTGCTTGCAATGTTCAAGAAGTTGCATTCAATGAAGATTGGTATCTTGATAATGGTTGTAGTAACCACATGACGGGCAACAAAGGCGTATTTGTCACTTTGGATGAATCTATTCAAAGTGAAGTAAGGACCGGCGATGATAAACGACTTTCCGTAAAGGGAAGTGGTGATATTTGATGAGTACTGAAAAATGAGGATATTTCACCCCTAAATACCTATATTTAGCTGTCCGATGAAGGCTATCTAACGAGATTGATTAGATTTGAAGTGTTTCAGGTAAATACAAGCCAAGTATAGAAAACAGTCCAAGAATTCTGAATATAATGTCAAAGCACTGCAACTTCGGGTAATCAAGAACTTGGTGCGACTTGTGGCTAAATTTGGACCTTCAAGACGGCCGAATTACGAAATTGTGAAAACATGAAAGTTGTAGATCTTTTCGTAAGCTTTCCAACGGCGTACTAATCGTCTTAATCCGAGTTCGGGACAGAAAGTTATGGCCGAAATACCGAAATAGTGTCTGAACCAAGAAGAAGTGCTGAATTTCACGGATTTCTGGGGTCGATGCATCGACCCTACAGGTCGATTAATCGAGCCAGAGTCAGAGTCTGACACAAAACTGACACTGTAAACCTAATTTTTGGGACTTTTTGGCGGCTCGATGCATCGACCCTCCCTGGTCGAGTAATCGACCCTAAAAATTTGGCTTAGGAGACTTCCGCGCGACGGGTCTATTTAAAGCGACTCAAACACTTCGGAAAGGGATATCTTTTTAGAATTAGAATCACGTAGAAATTAGTTTTAGGAAAGAGTTTTAGTTTTTAGTGTTCTTAGTTTTTAGCCATTATTTTTCATAGTTAGACATAGAAATAGGGAAGTTTTATTATTCTTTTGAGAGCTTTGTTCCCTTTAATTTTTCAGTACTCATTCCTAAATTTTGTTCAAAGTTTATTCCTGCATTAATTTCGTTTCTGAAGATCATCATATTTGTGGATCAAGGTAATTTATTTTGAAGTTTGAGGTAATTTTAATTAATGTTATTTTCCCGTCTTTATTTATTTATGTCATTTACTTACAATATGTGTGGCTAAATTTATAGGGATGAGGATCTAATGATTCCCATCCGAGGGATGTACTTTTAATAATATAAATTTAGGATTAAAATATGAGATTTTATTTTTATGGTTGTTGTGCTATCATGAACGGATGAAATCCCCGCCACAACTGGGATCGCGTGTGCCGAGCCATGCCCGGGATCTCAGATCTGTGACGGTAATTTTACCCAATCATTGTTATGGTCTTTGTGCTTTCATCGTGTGGATCTAATTACGATTATGTTATGGGATCGAGTGTGCCGAGCCATGCCCTGGATCTTGGTTATGTAATGGTAATTTTATCTTAAATAATCCCTAATCTGAATAAAGTGTGCCGAGCCATGCCCTTGATTTCAGATTTATAAGTGGTATTCTTGTTGGAATTTTCACCCACCTTGGGGATGATTTTTATTTGAACCTGAGATCATGTGTGCCTAGCCGTGCCCTTGATCCCAGATCTATATATGAAAATCATCTTAGTCCTGATTGCAGGGATGCAACGTGGAACCTATTATGGTGTTGACCATTGATTTTCCATAAAAGATGTTTGTTACCAATGAAATATCTCATAATTTAATCCTTAGATTTATATTATAGGAAGAACGGACCAAAGATGGGAGGATTTAGTATCTTCATCTTTATCATCATCATCTTCACTTTTATTTTTGAATTATCAATTGAATTTTAGTTTGTAGTCATTAATTACCATCTCATCAACCGCTTAAATCATAAAACTGGTAGAATACTGTTAGATCTTCATAGATTTCTAGAATTGCTTGTCTCTTTTAGATATTTCAAAATTAGTCCTCGTGGGAACGATCTCGTACTCCGCACCCACTATATACAAACCGATTCGTGCACTTGCGAGTAAAACATTACATTAAAATATCACATCAATATTCTTATTCAATCAAAGAAAGACATCAAACGCATCTCAAATATTTTCTATGTACCCGGCCTCAAGCACAATCTTCTAAGTGTTAGACAACTCATTTTGAAATGACACAATATTTATTTCAAAGGAGATGCATATGAAATCAAGGATATGAACAACGCTCTCATTGCCAAAGTAAAGATGACTCCAAACAAGATGTTTCCACTTAAGTTTCAAAATGAAGTTCTTTCTTGCTTCAATTCTATCATTCAAGACAAATCATGGCTATGGCATCTTCGGTATGGCCACTTGAGTTTTAGCTCGTTGACTCTTATGTGCAAAAATCACATGGTGAGAGGCATGACAAATATAGATCGCAAAGATCAAATTTGTGAAAGATGCGCACTCGGAAAGCATCAAAGAAATTCTTTTCCGATTGGGAAAGCTTGGAGGGCATCAAATCCTCTTGAGCTTGTTTTGTTGGTATCATCTTCGGTTTATATAGGGCTAGTGCAATACAAAATGGGAAAAAAACTGATATTTCTTTATTATTACGTGTACTACCTCAAATAAATTCCGAGATCGGTTGGGTTGAGATGAGTGGAGATGGCTCGCCATTGGCACTTCTCTCTATATAAGGCTTGAAATCTTCATAATTCACGACCGGCACTTTCTCCTTGAAGAGTTTTGTATTGCTTTGGCCACCAAGAAAGCCACTTAGGCTGTGTTTGGGATTGCTCTTTGGAGGCAAACACCAGCCCACTTAAAAGAGCAGGTTTAAATTGCCCTTCTAAAGAGACTGAAATTCAACTCTTTCACTCTCCAAAAGAGATAAGAGTGCCTACAAGCAAACAGAGTTCAATACTAAAGTGCTCTACAGTAGAGCAGAGAGCTGCTTGTTGCTTCCAAAGAGTAATCCCAAACACAACCTTAGATATTGTGTATTTGCATTCCAAATTAGGATCTCCTCTAGCAACTGTTGCTGAACTTGGTTTGCATTTGAGGTCAGGAACTCGATAAGTTCGATAGCGTCTTCTCCATCTTTTACGTGGGAGCTGAAAGATATTGTTGTCGTTAATCGATCACGAAGAACAGTTTTAGAAATTTGATACAAAAGGGAATATATTCACAACCACCTATAACACAACCAGCTGTGGTCTTGTCACAACATGAACCCATTAGAAGAGGAAACCTAAGTACCTTAGAGTGGTTTTGATCCTTTAATCGGACTAAATTATACTTATCTATAATTGGCAGTGGTTAGATAACTTTAGTAAAGGCTTCCAGGTGGCATAGCTCATAGCGAGAGCCAAGAGAACACTGTACTTTGCACTTACATGGCCTCACTAGTTCTAGTTATCCTAGCTATCCTAGTTTTAGCTAAATTAAGCTAAAAAACAAGGAAATAGTTCGTAGTCTTTGGACTCATTAACACATGCATTCAAATGCGTCAAGCTGTGCCAGTATATGCCAAAATCTATGCAATTCATTTTAAAGGGTACAAATAAGCTTTATTTGTCAGTCCCTTTTATTGTTGAAGTTCCCATAATATCAGGGTGACATGTTTTCTGTGAGATCCAAAATACAATAAGGTCCAATATTTTGCAAATCCAGTAATGATACACTATGTTACCAGTTTAGCTACCGACACAAAACGTACCGGTTGTGCCGGCCAGCACACAATCAACACTTGATGAAATCAAACGGATGGTAAAACAGTACAGATTTATCCATTATTGATAAACAAAAGTAACAAACTCCTATGGTAGCATGGTACCCATACAAACCACCTCCACTAGATCCCCATATCAGAAACCTTGCCAGTACAACATACCAACATGCCGGAACCCGTCGATGAGGGCATTAGCTTCCATGGTTTCCATTCTTTAGATCTGTTACAGAGGAGACTTACTACTAAAAAACTTCCCCACAACACTTGAATTCAGAATCTCTATGGCTTCTTTCGACTTAATCCACCTCGATGTCTTGTATTGACTCAAAGATGATCCCTTCGAGACACTATAATCCATGAGCTCATCAAATGATCCATGTTTTAACACCCTTATTTCCAAGGGTCCAGTCGATCTACCTCTACTCCTGCATCCCTTATATACTTCATCGAGCGATTTTTCTACTTTATTGTGTGTAGTAGTTGTACACTTGTTGAATCAATTTTGCATCAAATTGGAACTTTTAAGAAGTGTTAACAAAATTGAACATGAAATTAGGCTAATAAGGGCCGCATATCCAATCCCATTTAAGCAATGAAACTTGGCCCATTTAAAGTCCCGCCTAAAGCCAGCCAAACCCATTTGCACCTCTACTCAAGAGAAGGTTCATAAGCACATGTTTATAGACAAAGCCCAAAGTAAATTAGAAGGTTTACACACGTGACACAGGTATACCATCAATGAAGACAAAAAAAAAAAAGGTTTCATTTGCATAGAGGAAACAACCATTTTCCTACTTAACATTCACTGAAGTGACAAAATAGGATATTAATCGACGATAAAAATTTGATTATGGTATACTTAAACAGACAATTACACCCTCATTGACACCAAATCTGTGATGCAAATTTCAAGTTGCCATTTCTTGGTTCAAGGGTAAAAGGCTTCGGCTGTCAAGCATGAAGACACGGTTTTGAGACTCCGGAGTGCAGCCCACTTTGGGTGTAAAAAGCCAGAGCTTAGGCATGTATCCCGTTCACCCTTTCAAGCATCCCATACATATTGGAAGAGAACTGTCTACCAGCCGCTTATTTTACGGGAATGCAAATTTGAGGCCAGAAATCAATCTATGCTTACAATGCCCCCTTCAAATGCTCCCATCAATGAAGCCCTTCATCTAAAGCCCAATCCCATATCAGAGGTCTTTCATGAGGGATTTTCACCCACCTAATCTTTTTTGGGATGTGTGCCACGTGAAATAAAAAATTGCCTGTCTGATGGTACGCCATGATCTCAAGATACATATTGTGAAAGATTGGAACGGAAAATTATCTCCATCGTCTGATTAGAAGCAGTCAATGGGTTACTAACGTGGGTAAACTCAGATTCGGTGGTTGAATTAAAAGGTTCCCTTTGGTTTATTCAGGTTGGAGCATCAATGATCATGTTTACCAATTCCCTTTAAAAGCTTATTTCGCGCCTCTCGGCAAAAAATTTCCCGGTGAATGGTTGGGCATTCAGCAGGGCGGCCCATACACCTGTATCTGCACCTTCTTCAGCCGAAATATTGCCTTCCCAACCGTTCAGACCTGTCTTTACCCACCCTGGGCAGTAGCAATTCATATAGATCTTGTGACCCTCTGGCCGGTTGTATAGTGTCTTTGCCATCATCCGGGTGTAAGCATTAACTGCCAGTTTTGATACAGAGTAGTCGGTAAAGATTTGAGGCCACCCATTTGAGTTCCAACTTCCATCTTTCACTTGTTGGAGAAACTTAGCAACGGTCACATCAATCAGCTCCTCAGACAGAGATTCCTCTTCAGCAAGTTTGTCTCTCAAAGACATATCACCCAGTTTCTGTCAAGAGCAGAAAACATGAGAATCAGATGTGCGAAAAAAAACAAGGGCAGAACCATGAACCTGAACTGAATTATGCCATCGGAGATATTAATAATAAAATAACATTTAAAACAAATAAATAAATAATAAAAAGGTAGCAAAAGCTGAAGCATGGGTCAAAATACCGGGTATCGGATGCGTATCGTCCGAGCTCAAAACCGATACGTATCGGACGATACGTACCGGAATAGTAAAATACCGGACGATACATTGAATGTATCGTCCGGGTATATGCATACAAAATGGCGATACGGTACATTGAATGTACCGTATCGTCCCAGTCCAAAACCGATACGTATCGTCCGATACGTATCGGTATCGGACGAAATTTTGACCCATGAGCTGAAGGCTATTTACACATTGATCCCAAGTTCAAAAACTCAAGCAAGTACTAGAAAGGCCTGTAAAGTCCACGAGGACTGGATTGAGTCGGGTCTGTCAAAGAGCTAATTTCTGTTTTATAAATGATATTGATCCATATCCGTCCTTTTTGCTGCTTTGTTACTATTGAGTATGCAAAGGTGTGATTATTAACTCCTAAAACGCTATAAATTGTCGTCCGATGAAGGCTATTAAATTGTATTTTATTTCATTTTGACATTTTATAGGTAAAAAGATGTTTTTTTTTTTTATCGGTAATTTAGAATTATATTGATAATCAGCAAGTTGCTGAAAAGAAACAATACAATGCCAGGGCAACCAAAAAGGAGCGACAACAGAAAAATAAAAAACAAATGAAAAGCGCCTAAAACAGAAAGAAAACAAACCCAAGAAAAGAAGCACTCCCCACCCCATTCACTCCTTAACCCGGGTCCCAGGGATCAGTCCGATCTCTGATCAATTCGCTGCCATTTGGCTCCCACAGGCATACCAGATCTTTGATAGCTTTCACTATCATCCCCACCGGTTTGCGTTTCTGCTCGAATATTCTCCTGTTCTTCTCTTGCCAAATACACTATATGACAGCAATAAAGGTCACCGTCCATTTTTTCCCCATCTGGCGTTCCAGTCTAACCGCAACCCACGTCAAATAATGGAGGTATGGCGTTACTGGAACGACCCAGTTCATGCGAAACCGGTTCAAAACAATACTCCAAATCTCGCCCGCCACATCACAGTGAAGGAAGAGATGTGCGGCCAACTCCTCCTCCTGTGGGCACATGACACAGCGAGTGGAGATATCTTTCCCTCTCCGAATATGTTGGTTCATTGTTAGTACTTTGTCTTTGAATAAAGTGCACACAAAGAACTTAATCTATAGCGGGATGGAAACCTTCCACAGCCCAGCTCCTTGAAACTTTATTAGCGGACGTCGCGACAACATCCGATAGTAAGACTTGACACTGAAGATTCCATTCTTGTTAGGGGCCCACACCCGCCGGTCCCGATTGTGTGGGTTTCGTTGCATCTCATAGAGAGAATGTAATAAGTTCGAAAAGGCTATCTCCTCATCTCCTCTCAGGTTTAACATCTTTATAGGTAAAAAGATGTTAAACCTAAAAATGGACCCAAAAGTTGAGAGTTAATGATGAAAAATTACAATGTACAAAAGTTGCATGTGCTAAAGAATCAAAGAAGATAAGACCTATATTGGAAAGAGTAAATCTATTTCTACAACCGTTGGATCGTAACGAAACTAATGAGGCAGAGCACCAGGTTGTGGGAGCCAAACACCACCATCAGAGATCCTCAAAGATTCCAAATGCCCCAGAAAATCGCAATACTGACCGATCTCCAGAGAATGGCCATTATTTTGTCAAAAGGGGAATTCCGATCTGATCACTCTGCCAATATGCACCACAAATCAGGCAAGAAATACATCCCAGACTTGCTTAGCAAATTGACACAAAAGGAGTAAATGCTCCACCATCTCATCCACTTCACCACAGAACACACATAACAAAAGGGGACAGGCATGCCTCTTTTGCAAAGTTGAACACATGTCAAAATTCTTCCCCATGCCACTTCCCAAGAGAAAAAAAATTGCTTTTAGTGGGCTGCCGATTTCCATAGCAATTTCAATGGGGATTGATTAAGGGTTTCCTTATGAGTAGCTATATAACTAACAATAACAGATTTCACACACACAAAAAAATATAAATGAAAAAAAAAAAAAAAATTGTTCCTACTCACATTCCGCCTGCCATTCAGCCTGCCGAGTCTGGAGCTTACATTTAATATGCGAGCACCAGAAGCAGAAGGTTTCATTAGTGGTATCATGGTCTCAGTCATCCGTTTAGTACCAAAATAGTTTGTTGCAATAACCTTCTCGGCGAGTTCAACAGAATTATCCGACCCTAAGTTGAAATTAACACCTGCATTGTTTACCTGCACGATGGAATTGGATATAAGGGGGCGATTACATGGATGTTGGGGTAGCTAAAATCAAACTTTTTTGTTATTTAAGGTCTAAATTATATATTACAAACACATTTCAAAATACTCTTATAAACCAGTATTTATATAACATAATATAATAGAGAGATTGACTCTCCTCACTATCTGATTCAGATATGCCTCTCACCATCCAAATTTTAGGGCAGGAGGTGCCACATAGTGCACATTTCTGATCAATTCTCATCAACATAGCAGGCCTTCATTTAAACTGAACTCAGCCCAGAAATCATAACTATCATAGGATTAACACCATCCGATTGTAGCACTTTAATATGGGCCCTACAGTGCATATGCAGAACAGTACGTATTAAAGTTCCATGATCTGATGCTTTGAATCCTCTGATGATCATTATTTTTTGTCTGACTTTGGCCTGCCATTTGGACAACTTGGAGAGTGTTACCTTAACAAGACGGTGAGCTCACATTAATCCTATAATATATATTTGAATGTAACATGCAGATATTTCATTTAAGCAATAAAGTGAACAAGGAATAGGATGGCATTCTAGTGGTGTTTTTTTTATAGGTAAGTTGGGCTCGAACATCTTACCAAGAGAAAAAAAATTAAAAAATGAAAAATGAAAGCAAAGGAGAATAATCACCCTACCAGAATATCTAGACCGCCGTAATTCTTAATAATCCATTCAGCAAATAGTTTGACAGATGCATCATTGAGAATGTCCAACTGTTGGAAAGCTACATTTAGACCTTCATCTTGCAAGGCTTTCATTGCTTCTTGGCCTCTATCAATGTCACGTGATGTGAGGATAACACTCAGCCCATGCCCTGCAAGTTGTCGCACAATCTCATATCCAATTCCTCTATTACTCCCAGTCACAGCAGCAACTGTTTCTAAGCACCACCATCTGACCATGATTCAGACAAAACGGTGTTGAAAATAGTAGCCTTCCATAATGTACTACCCATACCCAGAGTATGATAAGTTGCAAATGATAATGTCAGAAATAATAAGGGTGATATGAATTATTTGTTCATGAACAATTAATTGTAGAAGTATTCTTAAAAATTAGAAAGAGCATAAACCAAGAAATATATGAAACACCTATATAATCAGGTGTTTAATGGCTAAACTTGAAATAATCAGTTGTTTAGTCAGATATAATATACTATGTTCTGCAAATCAGTTTGCATAGGAAAATGAAATGGCAGGATGAACAAATCACCAATATGTTTGCAAATTGTAATATTAATGTTTTAATAAATAAATGCAACATGTAAGTATCTATAAATGCCAAAAATTAGGACATAAGCAAATCAACCATATTTAATCATTCAAATCAATTTTTAGTCAATTTATAGCATTTGAACCCATCAGACATGGGTAATAAGATGATCTCCATAGATTTTATGTGCACTCATAGTCGAGGTATCAAACTCGGTTACGGAATTGGGTATCAATCCTATCTTTGCACAAATAGATATTGGATGATACCAATACATATCAGCCATTGGCTGATACCTTTTTTAAAATAAAAATTGATCGCATCGGTCGATACAGATACACCATTGGACGGTATCGCCGATACTGATACCAATACCAGAATTGGGCTGGTATCGGTATCGATTTCTGGTGAAACTGATACGTATCAGTATTGACCGATACTTGATACCATGCTTATAGTTCTAGACACTCAGACAAGAGGTCTCGGGTTTCAAGCATTGACAAAATGAATTAGAAAGGTGTGAAGGGGGCTACATTGGGAAAAATCAGTGTGTATAGGGTTATTTTCAATATTTAATGAAGTAATAGTTAACATGGATTCACTCCGCTAACTACAGGGTGACTACGTCAAACTTAAGGTGGTGAGTTCCACAATGATGTTGGCTTTCCTACTTTATTGACGACTTTTAGGGTCCATAGGTGTGTCGGTCTTTGTATATGCAACCAATAAGGAGACAAGGTAGGAGATTGAAAGAAGAAGCATTGAAATAAGATGAAGAAGAAAAGAAGAGAATGGAGAAAAAGTGGCTGTTAATTGGCCTAGAGACCTGTTAATTGGGCTCGTTTCAATGCAATGGGACCAAACAAAATAACACAAAGACACATGGGACCACTACAACACAAGCCTTGTGACCATTTTCGTCTCATCGATTGGTGTGTTTTAGCCTTTACAACACAAGCCTTCGAGAAGCATTAGCAAGCCACACATTATTCAATATTTATGAGGAAGTCGACGACTCTAATCCGGTAGATGAAACCATTCCTCAAATAGTTAGTGTCAATCCAACCAGTACATATTTTTCATTCATCTTGAGTGAGCACCCTTTTTGTTCTTATTCGAAAGGGGTCTGGATGAAACTCCGTATTCTGCCCCAATTGATCCACCATCTTCGTGGACGCTATGTTATCGGAACTCCAAGCATCAATGATCATCTTTGCACTAGCCAATTCCAACATAGATTCGGAATGCAGCATTTCATCTCCTCACGATGCTACCACAACGACTGTTGTTGGGGAGGAAAATCAATACATTGCTTATGTAGTCTACCCTTTTGGATATTTTTAAAGAAGATTTTGGTACTAAGATGTTTAGTTCCATTTGTACGTAATGCATCTGGGTTCAATGCCCTACAAGCTCTACATCTGGAGGATCTAAGAATTCCTCTTGCTTATACTCCAAGCTTCATAAGGAGTCCCTTTCTTCACCTCTTTCATTGGACTTCTATTAAGAGGGTGGTTTCCCGAGTAAGCCTTTTATTTGGTATGTAACATTGATGAAGCTACCACAAAGGCTATGAACTTAGAAGTGGATAGTAAATTGAAGAAATGACCTTAAACCTTGGTATATTGTCCCTTAATAGAAGTCGCCAAACTTACAAGTCTTTCTTCTAAGTTCTGTGCAAGGCCAACTTTCCGAGTGCAAGTAATGACTTCCTTTTTAAAATCATTGACCACCATGGAATGCACGTATGTATATATATATATATATATATATATATATATATATATATATATATATATATATATATATAGCCTGTGGAGTGCACCTTCCAGATCATTTAGAAATATAATAATAAATTACATTAATAATAATAAGAAGTTTGACTCTCCTTGCCCATATCATGAGATTACAAAGCTTAACAGCTCCTTTTTACTCTTTGAATTTTAGCAAAAGCATTTTTGTGGATTCATGGGAGCCATGACATTTGTTAAAATTGATGGGGTCACATGGATGCCGTGGTGGCAGGTTATGCAACATAGTCAAACTCAATAAGATTGGATAGATGTAATATTTGAGAGTTGGTATTGGGTACCAATCCGTTCATGAGAATGGTTATCTTATTGATGGCTGTCTTGTGGTGCACTTTTAGAAATGTAGAAACATGTTTAAGACATCTAGAGAATTGCTGATCCCGAATAATTGTGAAAAGAAATGGTGGCTTCCAATTATCTCAAACTCACATAAGATATTAGGAGTGTTATTTTGAGTGGTTGGTTGTGAAGTTAGAAGGAAAACAAGATGCGGAAATGTGATTGCTGAATCTTAGAAGAGAAAATACATCCCTTCTATTCGATGTGTTGAAGTAGAGAAGGAAGAAAAGAGTGAAAAGATTCAAAAGATATTGAGCTCTCGAGAGAAAAAAGATTGCATCTCAACAAAGACTCATGCACCCCATATAATCGGGAAATTATGCCAGATTTGATATCACATCCCCTATTATCTTTCACGCCTAAATTTAGGTAAATAAATATTATTTAGGAGTTGTTTTAAGCCACGGTAATCAGGGCGTCGTGAACAGAAATTAAGTCTTTCTTTTCTACATCACGGTTCACATTAACTCCCTTAGTTACACCCTTTATTTTTGGAAAGCCAATTAATGGTTAAGTGTTGTAAATAGATAAGGTGTCGGGCACTTTAGAAAAACAACCTTGAAAAACAAACGTTTTAGCAAAACAACCCCGAACTTAAACGTTTGAAAAAAACAGTGCTTTCATGGTTTTCAGAACTTCAAAAACCTGTGAAAGCACCGTTTTTTAAAAATAAAAAATAAAAAATGGTGTTTGCATGGATTTTTGAAGTTCTGAAAACCGTGAAAGCACCGTTTTTTTAAAACGTTTAAGTTCAACGTTGTTTTGCTAAAATGTTTGTTTTTCAAGGTTGTTTTTCTAATTATCCCTAAGGTGTCTTGGTGTTAAGATGGGGACATCCCATACAACAAGACAGATGAAAAGTGCAAAGAGGAAACAAGAGAGAAAAAAGAATATAACAGCTTCAGAAAGAGCCTTAAAGAGCGACAAATAAGCTCACTACCTATTTCCGCTCGAGCTAGTAGACTTCAGGAGTAAGGCCTAACTATCGGCTAAAAGTTGCTCGAGCGAGCATCGGCTGTCGCTCAAGCGAGACATGAGCGCAGAAGATTTTTCTCTTAAATAAGTTGCTCGAGCGAGTTTGGTTGTCGCTTGAGCGAGTCGACTTCAAACTTTGTTAATTTTAGTCATCTTTCTAAGTTTCTTTGATGCGAATTAATCTTTTAGGGTAGTTTCGTAATTTTTCTGTTTTGAGACCTCTTATATAAGGTCATTATTACATTGTAAAAGGAGTTGATTATTGAATGAAAATTTGATAGCTTGCCTTTGCGCAAACCATAGAGGACTTGTGAAAAGTTTTCGATCGAATGAGCGAATATTTCGAAACTTGAGTGAGCAATCATATCTCGTGCGACTTGGTGCGAAGCCAACGTACAGCCTTGATGTGAAGCCTCGGAACCCTTAGTGTGAAACCTTGGATCTTATCCCTCTCTTTCACATTTTTCCCCATTTGTTATCCGATAATATTTTCCCTTGCTCAATAAATTCCTAAACCCCAAATCTAAAAATTTACATCTTTTGATTTACCCCTTTTGATTAATTTAATCCCTTGACGAGTCAAGAGACAATACCATAATTGTCGCTTGATGCCCTAAACTAGATCGAAACTCGAATCCTTCATCGGATCCGTTTTTCTAGATTGGGATTCAGGAATATCGATGCATGTGAGCGCTAAAATTGAACTAATCTAATTGTTTTATTGAATTCATTAAATTATTTCATGTGTTGGGTGATTTCGAATATTTTGTTATTCAATTTAATTTGAGGTTAATCCCAAACTTTCGTAATTTGGGTTTTAGCGTTTGTCCCTCATCACCTTTCATGTAGTATTTTGATATGTTTTAATGGTTCTATTATTGTTACATATTCCAGAATTGTTTTTCACATGGTGTATTGACGAAAAGGTTAGCAGTTACTAATTTTCTCTGTTGCTCTAGTTTTTCTATTCTTACAAATTCTATTTGAATTTAGTTGAGATTAAGTTGCAGTGTGCATCAATTAGTATTAGAACAGGTCAAATACCTTAGATGGTGGACTAGATGCCACCAAGGAGATCCTACAAAAAACCAAAAACTAGATAGCGTGAAGCAAGCAATCAAAGAGGTTACTACGAGGCTAGATTGTCTTATGCATGTGTATAGAGGCAAAACAGAGATCATGAGAAAGGAGGATGGGCATGACTACATAAGGATAAAGTTGATGGACAAAATGCCATCATCAACAATCATTATCAACTATGGAAACAACTTCATTCAAGGCGGTCAATTTGTGAACTCGACGAGGCTCGCAAAGGTAATATGCATACATGCCTTTGAGGTCATTGTTCTTCAAGGGAGAATGCAAGAATGAAGATTTGATGGAGGCTTTAACTATTGTCGAGAACGAGGGTCTATCGACGTGGATGTCATCACGGAAGAAGGTAAGGAAGAAGACACATCGAGGATCCTATAGACGTGGATGTTGTCACAGAAAAAGGTAAGGAAGAAGAAGCATCAACCCTTCTTGGAGCAGGTCATCACTCCTATCCAAGAATTATGAGGATTATGTTGAGGCTTCTACTGATAGTCGATTATGTTGAGGCTCCTACTGATTATCGTTCCACCTCCTGATACCGTGCTTTCCTCGGAGGTAACTTGCTATTGTGGAACAGTAAGAAGCAAGATGTGGTCTCCAAATCCAATATTGAGTCTGGGTATCAGGCTATAACACCTGTGAACTCTTATCGCTTCATTGCATTCTCACTGAGCTCGGACCTCCTCCATTCATTCTCATGCCCTTGCATTCTGATAACCAAACGACCCTTGATATTGTTGCTAACTTTGGTCTTTATGAGAGAAAAAACCACATTTAAGTTGATATTCACTTCATTTAAAAAAAGATTCAAGGAGGCATTATTGACAGTCCTAAAGTATTTTCTTGAGATTAGTTGGCAGATAGTTTCACTAAGGCACTTGGTCCCTCATAACTTCAAAGTGTCCTTGTCGACCTAGGCCTGATAGATATCTATGCACCACCTTAAGCGGGAGTATTGGGATATACGTATGTATTTGTTTAAGTTTAATGATGGTGTGTTAAGACATGATATTAGGTGTGTCATTTAAGGGTATTTTTTATCGTTCGACATTGACGCTAATAGGGACTCCAATCCTAACTAGGTCACTTTAGTCTCTCTCTCCCCTCTCTCACTTCTTCTCCCTCTTCTTTCCTCCTATTTTCATCTTCATCATCTAATCCACCTCTAAATCTAATCTTCTAACCTTCATGGACTTGGGACAATCATCATGTTAGTTTCACATATTGTGATATATGCAATCCGAACAATGTAGGGTTATTGCACTCAAAAAATATTAGCTTTTGTAATAAGTAGATTTCCAACATTGATTGTTGCACCTTGTTTCGTATGACATTACTTATATCTTGTATTTATTTGAAAAAGAATTTCCTTTTTTGCCTAAATTGTAAATTTTGATATGTGCTTAATAATTTCGATGAAATACTAGTATATGATTGCAGTCATGTCGTAGATTAGCTCGGCTGGATCACGCAATGTACCTGACAAACAGATCGCACTAGGATTCATCCGACGCGCATTGGTTCCCACATGCCCACTACTGGCCGTCACGCTCTACTGCTCCCTCTAACTAGGGCTGCACCTCGGAGACCGGAGATTATCGTAGTTTCGTCGGATGACGATGACTAGAAGGGAGCAGTACGTGAGTGAATTCGCCTTAAGAAGCAATGGAAAATGGAAGAGGAGTTCAATTAGGTGGCTAGGAAGAAGGACAAGAACTTAAAGCAGCCGATGTTGGCTGAGTACTTCAAGCGGCGAGAGAAGCACTGTAACACGATCTCTAATCATGGCAAGCTGAAAATGGAGCTTAAAGAGTCCTCCGACGTAGACGAGGAAGACTGAAATCGCCTAACCATTAATTCCTTGTTACCGAAGGTTTGTTTTTGCTTTAACTTATTTTAACTTGTTTTCAAACTGTTGTAGGCGGCTATGAAGTGATTCTCGCCTCTATGTTCAGACTTGTATGCATAGTCACCAACTTCTCCTACTTTTTTAAATAGTCGGAAATGGAATGCGACTTATTCGTAAAACAAATAAAGCACGTTTTAATCGCGACTTTTTGAAAAATTTCTCTTCTAACACAAATTTTGGATAAATTCATGGTTTTTCAATAAGTGAGACTATTTTATTATTTTCTTTATATTTTTCTACTTATTAATCTTATTTTGAAATATTTAAATTTTATCAATTTTTTCCCAACTTGATCCCGAACTTCTCAATATTTTTTCGAATTTTCCTCTTGCCGACTTATTCACTGACTTGGTGACTATTATTGTATGTTTTGGGGTACACATGCACATATTGTGGGCATATATTGACAGTTTATATTGAGCAGCCTGTAATAGTTAGCAAGCTTGAAGTTATTATGCATGACATAGAATAGAATTATAATGCCTAAACTGGTCAGAACGGTTAATGACGTCTTGATCGAACCCCTATAACGTTTCAACTCAATCCGCCCATTACACTCTCAGCGATTAGAAGCCCAAAAAGGGACGGCTAATCCGATAAATCAATCAGAGGTGAATGAAAAATAGAAATAATAAAAGCCGTAGAAGTGTTTTAATTATACCTAAGGATCAAGGTTGTGACAGCCCGGATTTCGGCACCCCGAAACCCGTGCCATCAGCACGATCATCTTGACCGTGCCCTTTAGCTAAGCACGGAACACTGGTATATCAAGCATCAAAGAGTATAATAAACGAAATTGCGGAATTTAAATCTAGATTAATTAACTTCCCAAAAGACAGTTCTACCCTCATGCCTCTGCATGAATGGAGAACCGATCCGAACCATCGATGATAGAAATCATCACGAATGGTTCGTCCCAAAAGAATAATCCCAACTCCTTATATACATGATTTTAAACAAAATCAAGGCTTGACATACCAAGCCGTACAAAATCTCTCTAAAGCCCTCAAAGCGGCACAACGGAGTCCTCTAGAAGAAGTCCTCAAGAGGTGGCTCCAATTCTTCGCCGGCCGCAAGGTCCGACTCGCCGGGATCAGCGTCTCCTGAAGCCGCGGCAGCTGCTAGTAGTGGACCTGCGACGTATAGTCTATAGGGTGAGCTACATCCTAGCTCAATAGGGAACAAACATGGTTGAACATATAAATTATAACTCACATATATTCCATGATATGCCATGCATGATGTGTCTATGCAGTTATTGATGAAAACAGTTAAAGCATTTCGTTTTACTGTTGATTAATTATGTTTTCATTTACTCATGAATGATGCTGAAAAGGCCTAAAGCAAAACTTAAACTTTCAACTTAAGTAATCCCCGAGCAATATAGCATCGAGCCCCGATGAGATACCCTTCATCGTCATCTATATAGACAGTTTTAACGTATTCACAGGAATACAAATATAGTACCAAGCCCTTTCCACGGGATTGGTGGCGGGGTTTCACTTGTCTCAATCAACACCCCTGGGGTGTGCTTACTATGTACGGATAAGCCTCCGCACTGGCCTACGGTTTCGCCGCCGTATCGGTCACGGATATCCTGCCGTGTCAGTCGTGGATATCCCGCCACGTCGGTGGGTAACCTATCAAACCTCAAATAACAAAAACACCGGTGCCTTACATATAGTTATTCACCGTGTAAGTGTGCTATCTTATATCAGTTAGGCCCTATCAAACATGATTCAATCATTGGATACAACCCTGGGATGTATCCATTTACTTGCATCACACCTGATGCTCTCATCTCTTTACTTCTTCATCCCCTGGGGATGGCTTATTAGAATTACTCTTATGGATGTCACATGCACACACACTTTTCACAATTCTTAAGCAATTAAACAATTGAATTGAAATCTATATCACTACATACATGCTCTTGTAAAATAAAGTACATGTTCAAGGTGTTCCCTACCTCAAGTCTTTGTTTGCTCAACGCATCAAGGTCCCACGTGGCTCCTTGTGCACTAGTCCACACGTACCACCTATGGTACCACATAACAGGTGAAACACATCACAAAGGATGCAATAAAGAAGGTCTAAGACTCCAAGAATCTTAAAGTCAAAAGTCAACATATTTTATCCCAGTCGATTAATCGAATTCCAAAATCGATTAATCGAATCTGATTCGATTAATCGATTTCCAAAATCGATTAATCGAAAGTCAATATCGATTAATCGATTTTCAAATCGATTAATCAAGATTTTCATTCGATTAATCGAATCTCATTCGATTAATCGAAATTCTCTGTTTCGCAAAGTCGATTCTCAATTCGAGTAGTTCGATTTTCAAATCGATTAATCGAGATTTTCATTCGATTAATCGAATCTCATTCGATTAATCGAAATTCTCTGTTTCGCAAAGTCGATTCTCAATTCGAGTAGTCGAGTTCCTAAAATCGATTAATCGAAAACTGAAATCGATTAATCGAAATCCCATTTCGATTAGTCGATTTTCCTCAAGCCATTTCCTCCAACCCCTGGGGTCCACTGGAGGTTCCCAGTCGATTAATCGATACCCAAATCGATTAATCGAAATCCAAAGTCGATTAATCGAACTCCAATTCGATTAATCGAAATCGGGGTCCTCTGACCTTTCAACTTCCTGGCCAATTTCGATTAATCGAAACCCAATTTCGATTAATCGAAATTGTCAGATTCAAATTTCATTTGTGTTTCTTCCCAATCTTCTTCCATACTTTTTCCTCTATTTTTCTAAACCATTATCCTATGATTTAACCCACTTTCAACCACAATTTAGACTCTACGATTTATGCATTTTATTCACAAAAATTTACCTTGAATCAATCTCAAATTGATTTCAAATCAAATGGTTGGAAGGCTAGGGTTCCAGCTTTGGCTCTAACAGATCCAACCCGTGTTGAATCCGGCTTTTATCGCTTGAATCCCCCCTCCAAATCAGTTGCAATAACTCCTCTCTTTACTTCCTCTCTCTCTCTCTTCTTTACTTCTCTCTCAACCACCAAAAACACACATTTAGGGTTATTAAACCCTTTTATCCCTTTCCTCACGTGTGTGTGTTGAGCACATACACCGCGATAGGTGTATGTGACTTCACATTTACAATACACACCACATAGACATTCAATTTGTCACATCTCATCCGTTCATCACACCTCATGCTAACTATTGGACTTCCATTTGGTCAAACCTATGACCGATCAGGCACGGATCCCGAGGTCATAGTTTAGCGTGATTTTTCGGGCTATTACAAAGGTCGTGCAAAACAATATTAGCTTTTGTAATAAGTAGATTTCCAACATCGACTCTTGCAACTAGTTTTGCATGACATTACTTATATCTTGTATTGGTTTGGATTTTGTTTTCATTTTTAGCCTCAACTATAGATTTTGATATTAAAAGTTTCAATGAAATACTTGTACATGCTTGTAGTCATGCCGCAAATTAGCTCAGTCAGATCAAGCAATGTACCTACCAATTAGATCCCACGTAGGACTCATTGGGCTCGCATTGGTCCACACATGCGCGCTACTGGCCTCACGCTCTCTTGCTCCCTCCAACTGCAGCTGCGCATCAGAGAGCAGAGATTATCATAGTTTCGTTGGATGACGAGGACCAGTAGGGAGTGCTACGTGAGTGAATCCGTCTTGAGAACCAACGGCAAAAGGAAGAAAAGGAGTCATGTTAGGAGGTTAGGGAAGAAGGACATGAAGAAGAACAACTTAAAGCAACCGACGATGGCCGAGTATATAATGCGGCGAGAGACACGATCTCTGACCATGTTGAACTGAAAATGGAGCTCACCAAGTCCTCAACAAAGGCGAGGACAACGGATATCCCCTGGCCATTGACTTCTTGAATTATGATATGTCATCCAAGGGTTTGTATATTCTTTGTCTTCTTTTGACTTGTTTTCAGACAGTTGCAGGCGCCTATGTACAGATTCCCGCCTTTGTATTTAGACTTATATGCATAGTCACCAAATTCTCCAACTTTTCTAAAAAGTCACAAATAAAATACAACTTATTCATAAAATGAAATAAATCACATTTTAATCGCAACTTTCTCAAAAAAAGGCATTTAAAAAAAAGTTATGAATTGCACAATGAAATCACAACTAGTTCATGACTTTTTCAATAAATAGTGACTTTTTAATTTTATATATTTTTCATCCTATTTAATGTTATTTAAAAAAAAATTAAAAATCTAGATTTTTTCCTGATTTTATCCCGAACTTTTCAATTTTTTGCTGAATTTTTCTGAATTTTGTTCTTGCCAACTTATTCCCAAACCATGAATTAGTGACTATGTTTTTGGGCTGCATGTATGTGTTGCGGGCATATATTGACCAGCTTGTAATTGTTAATAAGCTTAACAATACTATGCATGAGTTAGAATATAATCTATAATGCCTAAACTGGTAAGAACAGTAACAGTCAATGATGTGTTCATCAAACCCCGGCAACTTTTCAACTCAATCCGCTCATTACGCACTAAGCGGTTAGAAGCACAAAAACGGGCCGGCTATCATATAAATCAATAACTGGTAAACGACAAATGAAAATAATAATAATTATTAAAAAAAAACCAATAGAAATGTTTTAATAATAAATGTGTAAGGATCAAATTCAACGCCATGTAAAATTTCTCCTATTGGTAGTAGTAATAATAATAATAATAATAATAACAAAACCAATAGAAAGGTTTTAAAAATATGCCTTTCGTAATTCATCATATTGGGCGGCACAAAATTGGATAGAATGTGGAACAATGAACTTGGCGGCTACCACAAATTTTACGAGGTTATAGAAAAGCATGTGAAAAAACGAGCTTCTAAACCCTTTACAAAGATCATTTTTTCACTTTACAAGTTCAATTTCTATTACAAAGTTAAAAAATATAAATAAAAACTACTTGACAGGGGAAATTCCAAACGACCCCGAATGGTGGACGAATTTTTTGTTTTGTTTTTTTTTTTGGGTGTAGCAGGTTGTGCATTGGAATAGGTAATCGATTTTTTCTCACTTATTCTTTTCACTATGTGAGTTGCAAAGACAAAAAATAAAAACGATTGCAAAGCTGTTGTCACATGGGTTGCAAAGATTATAAAAAAAACTTGAGTTGCAGAAGCTTTTGCTCCACATATTGGGAAAATAACTTCCTCCGTTACACCTAAGATTTTTGGGCCTAGGCTGCGTAGCGAGTTGCATTCGAATGGGTAATCGATTTTTTTCCTCAATTATTTCCCTATACAAGTTGCAAAGACAAAAATAAAAACAATTCCAGAAGCTTTAGCCGCATATATATATTTCAAAAATAAATAATAAAAGATTAAGAAAAAAAGAAAATTACTGGGTTACGCCTAAGAATTTTGTGGGCTGCACATTCAGGCTCCCAAACAAAAATTAATGAAGAATGTAAAGTTTTCTTCAACAAAAATCTCCATTAATCCAACAAAAATTGGCCCAAAATCTGAAACCCTGATTGACGATGGAGTTCTTTTTCAGTAGAGATTTGTTTACCTTTCTTGGTCGGTGTAGGGAATTTTTCTGTACTCTGCGATCTCACGTTGTCTATTTTCTCTTTTCTCCTTTCTCTTCTCCTTTGCCCTCTCTTTGCTTCCCATCGGACCTCCTGCCACTTCTACTCCGGTTGTCAACTCCCGAAGATTTAAAAAGAGTTATTTTAAGGATTTTTATTGTTAGAGGGTCCCATCTTTAACATAATTACATGATCAGGGTCTGATTGTTTGCTTATTATTGTTAGAGGGTCCCATCTTTAATCCATCTTAACAAGGGATGTATTATCCTTAACTAAGGGTATTTTTGTCATTTTCTTAAGTTGGGTGGAAGTTTTTTTAATTTTTGAAATTAAACTTATATCCTTTTCATTATAAATGGAGAAAAATTAGAAACTGGAAAATAAGTAACCCCAAATAAACGGTTACAGAGTAGAGGGCCACAATCCAATGGGTGATAGTTACAATCACTAACATTAAAATAAATTGAATGACACACAAGATCCATCTAACAATAATACGAAATTCAAGAACCTTCATAGTAAGGTAAAAATTCGTGAATCTACTATCATCTTAAACATCCGCTGGTAATCGACATTGAAGATCCACCCGAAGAGACGCCACCACCGTTGGCAAACTCACGATCCACAAAAACTCCCACCACGTTGGAAACGGGGGCAACAACAAACCAAAAGCTTCACGCATCGCCTTAACAAAAGCTTTTAAATAATGTCTCATGGCATAAATATAATGTATGTGTTCGTGCAACAATGAAACTATAAATACGTCGGAAAAATCTATAATCAAAACTGTTTTAGAAACAAGTATGGATTGCAAAAAAACCTTCATAGATGTGATCTCCTCGAAAAAGAAGACTCATCCTGAAAAGGATAAAACTCTCATATTCTAACCCTAAAATAAAGAAAAACAATGACAGAATAATGGAGCGTCGAAGCCTCCAAATAAAAGACGACCCCAAAGAATTAATTTATTGAAAGTATAAAGAAAAATATATGGAAAGAGATTAAATCCCTCCTTCTCACCCCCTCCCATAAATCATCTTTTCCCCACACCGACTTTTAAAATCGCCTATTTTCTTTCCTCTCTCAACGAAAATTTAAGGGATTTAGGGTGGAAGTTATTGATGTTTAGGGTAGTTACATCTTGTATATAAGACCTAAGTTTGACAATTTTTGAAAATGTCATCATGAATTTGAGAAATTTTCCACTTTTCTAAATGAAAATGCGAAATATTCGATAACATAATTACTACTCTTTGCTTATACCAAGAAAGTTACACTTTCACATCATTAAAGTGGTGTAATTATCATTTTGTCATGTGATGAATATCTTTGATCAATCTAAATTGTTCAAGTGGTAATCCACGATTATGACATAAGCCCAAAGAAATATGCTTATAAGTGAACCATTTTATTGATGATTTTTAATATCAACCATTAAAATTGGAAAAATGGTTGATATTAAGTCGATAGATTAGAGCATGAGTCAAAATTTTGTTTGATACCGATACGTATCGGACGATACATATCAGTATTGGACCTGGACGATACGGTATATTCAAATGCCATATCGTCCATTTTATATATAAATCCCCGGACCATATATTCAATGTATCATCCGATCAGTTACTGTTCGATACGTATCTTCCGATACGTATCGGTTTGAAGCTCGGATGATATGTTTCGGACACCTAAGATTTTGACCCTTGGATTAGATGCTTTAAATTTTTTTAAAACATCATTTTTGAGCATGTCCCATTTCAATCACCCATACCCTTAACCATGGATGATAACATATGATCATTTAAATAACATTTTAGTATTTAAATAACGATCATAGGATTTGGACCCTTATTTTTCAGTGAGACCAATCGATCTCGCATGAGATAGCTGCTGACTGATCAGTCTTGTATGAGACCAATTGGTCGCGATCTTGCACGAGACTGGCTGGTCTTAAATTAGAGGTGGCAGTCTTCTCCGAGATCAATTGGTGATCAATTGGTCTCTTCAAAAATAAATGTGCATATGCTTTTAGTTGAAAGGAATTTTTGCTCATTGGACGTGAACAAGCACCTGCGTATTTTCAAAAAATTGGAGCGTCTCGGATCCCAATCTGGGTAGATTGGGATAAAGTGGACCTTGTCCGGTAAAAAAGTAAAAGCTTCAAACCCTTAATAATTGGCCCTTGTTTCAATGTAAAGGTTGACTCCTCTTGTTACTGCAGTTAAACAGATTGGGATATAGTGGACCTTGTCCAGTAAAAAAGTAAAAGCTTCAAACCCTTAATAATTTGGCTCCTCTTGTTACTGCAGTTAAACAGATTGTGATCACCATCCTCTTTCAAGCCACGTGATACATATGCTTAGTAGATTGACGTAGTTTAAGGAGCAGTCCATCCTTGTCTAGGGTACCTCTATCAGCAGCTATTAGATTATCTTTGTTTTGCCTACACTGAAAAAGTTGATTGTATTTAATGAAACATTAATGATCGTTTTCATTCTAGTCTTTCACACAACGGGTCTTGAGACTAAGATATCAAAATTGGCATTAGTCTTAACGGTCAAAATTTTGGGTATTAGATAGGTATCATCGGAGCTCAAAACTGATACGTATCGAAATAGTATAATATCGGGTATTAGATATGTAAATATCGTCCGAACATTTACATACAAAATGGTGATACGATATATTGAATGTACCGTATCGTTCAAGTCTGATACCGATACGTATCAATATCGGACGATATTTTGATCCATGAGTCTTAAGACCGATACGACTCGGCCAATACCGATACGTATCGACCTATTTTTTATTTTTTTTAAAGAAACCTCAACGTCTCGATCAAAAGATCGGTCGACACCAGATTATCGGCCGACACGATATCGATAATTCGACACGGGATACAAATGCGTATTGATATCGATATTGGACGATTTTTTATACCTTACTTGAGACCTTAGGCTTCCCATCGGACGGCCAATTTTTAATTCAATATAGCACAAATTCTAAAAAGTAGCTATAAAATTATGTTTGAGTATGATGTGTAACATATGATTTTACTCTCATTTTTTGGAATCTATGTCACATGAAATAAAAAATTGGCTGCTTGATGGCACACATATGATCTCAACATTTATTTTGTAGAAGATTGAAATTAAAAACAATCACCATCTTTTGATTTAATGAACTCAACTATTTTCAAAATAAGCACCCACCGATAATCGGATAGGCACAATAGAGGTTCCGTTTAATAACAAAAACACTTTGGTGGACTTTAATTTCAAGGGAGCAACTACTTGATGATGAGATTTGTATCATTGCATATAATTTAAAAAGAAGACTATATTTTTGGCATTCGTTCCACTTGAATCACCATCTATCATTGGTTTTTAACTGTCTTGAAATAGATGATAAAAACTTTATTTCATACAAATCTTTAACATCAATAATCCTTCCATCATAGCTTTCAAATAAGGCTTAGATGATGCTCCACTTCTCTCATATCCCAAAGAATAGCAAGCCTTTCTTTGAAACTATATGCAAGGTCACAAGGCTCGTATGGTAAGTAGTTAGCTCCCTATTTTCAATCAATAAAAAAAGTAAGAACAATCCTTCAATTTCGAATACTGGGGTGATTCTTAGCTCATATCAATTTAATTTAATATATTAACTATTAATTTGATGACTTGATTGGTTAAAGGCACGAGTCAATTTGTGCGCTTATTTTGCCATCCAATATAATTATGTCATTTTTGTTTTCTTGATAGTAAGTTGGGCTGGAACCTGCCATGGATCAAAATTTTGGCCAATAAGCCTCGGTTTCGGTTCAGACAAAAATAAAACCAAAAAATTCAAATTATCGATTTCAGAATGTATGTTAATAAAATTTTCCGCTGAAATTTCAGTCCAAAAAATCATTTACATAGGCTAAAGCCTATATAAGTATGTCATTATGAACATCATGTTAAAGACAAAAGATTGTCTATATTTAAGAGTTTGAATGTTTAGCTCAACTGATATCCTCTTCTCTTGTGGAAGCAACATGTCATGCTTCTAATCAGTGATGGACCCACTTAAGGCCCAATATGATCATCTGCCCACGATCACTTAAAAATATATATATAATTTCCTACAAAAAAATCATTCCTACTTGATACTTTTTTTTTAATATTCAAGTATGTCAGTTAGCACACCACACGCTAACTCTATGAAGCCTTTAACCGTGTGATAGGTATGTTATGATCTCAAGATCTATTGTGTCGAAGATTGGGATGAAAAGAAATATCCATCATCTAATTCAAACCAGCCAACCGTGCTAAGATTAGAACCATCAGTTGTTGAGACTGAATTTTGGTCGCAAATACCATTACCTGCTCTTTAATATTATAAAGCGAGGAGAGGAATTTAGTTCAGTGTAATAAAAGGGCGCACACCGTTATATTCACACCAAGAGATTGCTTTCTCACCCACTTCTCAAGCAGATGTACATTGACCACCTTTGGATTGGATTATGGAGATTATTTTTCATCTCCATCTTCCACACAATGGATCCATAGATCATAGGTGTACCATCAGACAATTAATTTTTTCATTACAAAGGAAACACATCTAAAAAAATGGACCCTAAAATCATGCTTCAGCATTATGTGTGTAACATGATTTGAGGTCACGTTTTGGGATTTTGTGCTACGTGTAATAAAAAATTGATCGTTTGGTTGGTAAGCCCATGATCTCTAAGTCCATTTTGCGGAAGATGGGGACGAGAAACAATCTCTATCATCTTATTTAAAGGCAGTAAATGCATACCAATTGGAGGAGTGAAAAGGCCGTCTTTTTGGGTGAGTAATAAAAGCACAAGGGGTACATTCATTTACAATGATAGTTTTGAAAAAATTCTAGTGTTCATAAATAATGGTACACATTTCAAATGTGGCCCTTATATTTTAGCTCCCTCATATCTCTCTCTCTCTCTCTCTCTCTCTCTCTCTCTCTCTCTCTCTCTCCCTCCGTATATGACTCACCTACTATAATTCTATAAAGAGTTTTATTGTTGGATACCATTATTTACACCTTGTGAAAATGTAATATCGTCTCATCTCCTTTATTCAGAATGCATTTTCCGTTTTAAATCAGACGATGATGATCATTTGTCATCCAAATGATATCATAGGAGTAACATCAGGCAATCATTTTTTCTTTCATATGCCACACATTCTCAAAAGTGACCTTAAAATCATGTTTGAGCATTAACGTGTTCCATGTGATTTTATAGTCATTTTTGAGATGTGTGCCACGTGAAATCAAAACTAATCATATGATCGGTATGTCCATAATTTGGGAAAAAAATTTATGCTAGCACTATTGACTACTGAGTGCCCACCAGTTGAGGAAAATCTTGTGTCCACCACTAGTTCTAATCCAATTCCCACACCTGCTCATGCCCTTTGTGCGGGTCTCCTCCCAGTGTGCTGCACTAAAAATGGATCATCTTAGCGTGCAAGCTTGCATAGGCACTACATTTGGGTTGTTCATATCGTATGACATCCTAAAAATAAAAAAATAAAAAATAAAATAAAATAAAATAAAGAATGATAGTTTAGAATCCAAAGAATAATCCCATCAAAATAGGTTAAATTTTTTGTCATAAAAATTTTACATAAATTGGAGTCAAGTACTAGTTAGAAGGATTCTTGCTTGCTAAACAGCATGTTCATGGTTTGTGAACAAAATGTAGTTTCATCGTTTTTTTTACCTCTTCTGATTTCTTAATCGACCATTGTTCTCTCTTCTCTAGTTGCTACAAAGTTTGAACCATTGAATCATTTGACTCTTATGATATTGGAAATACTTTTGGACATTATAGAACCTGATTAGTCTTTTTATTATTGAATTATTAAATATGGAACATAAAATATTTGAACATTTGAACTTTGCAAAAGCAAATATGAATACATGCATGAAATATGAACCATTGAACTAGCTATTTTTTCTTGATATATTGAAGCCATTGATTTATCTGAATTATATATTATTGAATCAGTTAGATATTGACTTTTTGACCTATTTTTGGTTAATCAGATTGAATGTCTAATATTTATAGTTTTGAATTCTTAAATTGATATCGACATCAACACTAACTGGGTTGGTTTTTTTTACTAACCCACTTTATCTTTATACAGAATTTTCTTACAGTTATCAGCAATTGTAGTTTACATCTATTTAATAAAAAAAATTGTGAGGACATTTGGTTAAGGTTGTACCATTGAATATGTAGGTAAATGGATCGGCACCTATCAGGCATTAACTTTTTACGCTCAACTCTAAATGACTTTTGGTCACTCTTTGGTTTTTTTTTAGAAAAAATTTCGAAGGCCCCCCATCCCCACCAAAGAGCAATCCCAAACACAACTTCTATATATGTGTAAAAGGAGAGCTTTTTAAAAGAGCTATTTGAAATATATTTTTTGAAAAAATAGAGAAAACTCAGTAAATTATGTTTTACTTTTACCACATTTTTTATAAAAAATAAATAAAAAGATACTAAAAGCAAGCCAAGCAAGTGGTTTCATCGACACCGTCAGCCACAAAGTTTGATGGGAACTCCAAAATCTTTAGGCGCCCCTAACCATAACTATTGTTATTTCGGTATGGATATTTGCAACCAAAGATTTGGTCTTTGCAACTAATGATTCCACCATTAAAATCATTGAGCGCCTTGAAAAAGACGATGGAGATCATTTTCGGTCTCAACCTCCCACACGGTAGATCTTAAAATAAGGGATTTTTGGAAGATGCCTTATCATACTTTTCGAATTGGCAAGATCCCTTACCAAATTGTTTAAATTTCCAATATTTAAATTAAATGACCCTTATACCATTGCCATGCGTCAAATCTTGTCGGAGCGATTTAATGCGAGAGTAAATGACGCATATGCCCTTTGCCCCTATTTAAATAAAAAAATTCTCTTTTCTGATGATTCATCTTACGATTCCTGGGAGTTCAAGTCCAGGTCATATCATATACTTTTATAGAAGCAATTCAACTCTAAAAAAGAACCGCACGATAAATTCGTGAGTAATCAGTAACTCTTCAGTTACCAATCAGATACCGATCAATTACCAATCGGATAATTATCAGTTATTGATTGAAAACTGTCAAATTGACAACTGGTTGACGTTTATTTTTCTCTATCTCCGTAATTTTATATTTTAATTGTAACATTCTATTTATTTTTAGGTCATGTTTGTTACTTGTGATGTAAAGTGGCCACATATTGTAACTCTTACGTGATAGACATTTGAATAATGGTTCTAATGGGTTTTTTTGTGACAAATATACCCGTAGATATCCATTAGAGTATGGATTGCAAAAAAGTATTCATAGAGGCGATCTCCTCAGAAAAGAAGACTCTCACCAAGAAGAGGATAAAACTCTCATTTCTAACCCTAAAATAAGAAGAGAACAATGAAGAATCGAAGCCTCTAAGCAAAAGACGACCCCTAAAAGATCGATTTATTGAAAGCATAAAAAAAGTTAGATGGAAAGGGTTCAAATCCCCCCTTCCCACTCCCTCCCATAAAACGTATTTTCCCCACACCGACTCTCAAAATCGCCTAGAGAGAGATATCTCCTCTCAAGAGAGCGGTTATTGTAGTGTAACTGATTTACTTTTATGCTCCTTTCTTTAACATTAAAGCCCCTTTGAAGTCCCTTTCTTTTAAAATATGTGCAGGGGCTAAGTTCTTGTGTGCAAGTAATGGCTCGCCAAAAAAAAAGGAGCAGCCAGATATTGGTACCTTCCTTTTCTCCCTCTAAGCTATCAAGATACTAGCATTAATTATCAATGGTCTACGAGTTAGTTCACAATTCGCATGAATACTTACTATGATAGTGATTACTAATTGCACGGGCTCCTCCAATGCATGGGTCCCTTTCTTTGATTATGTCACACGGGTTTAGTATATATAACCTGGCAGAGGAAGTGCTACTTATGTAACCTGGTAGAGGAAGACACATCTCAGCTTTTTCTTCATTGTCACAAAGTATGGCCTATATGGGGGAAATGTTTTAAAGCTCTTGGAGTATCCGGCTATATCCAAGAAGGAATATCCGAGTTGATTTATAGTTGGAACAAAGAGAACTTTGTGGGGTTGAAAAAGTGGCTATGGGCACACATTCATGTTTATATTTTGTGGAATGTGTGGCTTATGAGAAATAACATCATATGCAAACAAGGTGTTTTCGATAAAGACAAACTTATTCGAAATTGCAAATACACTATTTGCACCTGAGTAGTGGCTGTCGGCGTCAATTAGCCTTCCATTTTCAGTATCAGAAAATTTGAAGCTGCACAACTTCTTTCCCTCATTAATGTATTGTAATGGGGTTTTCGTGTTTCTGTGATGGACTTAGTCCTTTCTTTGGAAGTTTTTTCTTGGACATTTCGATTTCCTCCTTACGTAGATTTTTCCCTTCTCTTTTGGGTTTCCTTCGTCTACCCAGGTACCTAATCTGATTTTCTCCAGGAGGTTGGATTTTTCATATAGCAATGCCTGTGGTGCTAGCATGAGTTTGTATCGGTCTCTCCAAAGCTCATGTTTAGCTTTGTCATATTAATACAAACACAATTTTCAAAAAAAAAGAAGTATATATATATATATATATATATATATATATATATATATATATATATATATATATATATATACCTATTTATCCATCGATAGTAGAAGGGCACTCATTTGTCGAAGCGGAATTATTTGGAACTCTCCTTGAGTTATATATGAACTAGTTGCATGGTAGGAGCTATGACAGGCCATAGGGATTAGTCCAACAGCGAAAACTTGGGCCACCCTAACGTTATTTAAGAACAAACAAATAACGTTATTTAAGAAAAACAAATAAAAAACAAACAGAAAAACTAACAACTAAAATGAAAGGGGCAGAGTTCCTCATGTAACTTTTTTATTTTTTTTCTATAACAACCTCTGTATGGTGAGAGATGCGTCCATTTATTTAACTTGAAGAAGTGATCTTCACATGAAACATATATATAAGCGACGGCTAGGATCCTCCATCGGAACACCCATTCAGGGGAACGCCGGTGCAATTTGCCATGCAACGCAGGTTATCCTGGCCACAATCAGTGATGCAAGAGAGCACAGTGACCCCTCCGAGCGAGCACTGAGACATGCATGCCACCACCCGAGCCCCGCAACTTGAGAGGCATTCTTGGAGGCTCTGACTCTTAACGTGCACCGCGGCGCACGTTAACAAAAGCATGACGACAAAAAGGACAGGCACGCTGGCACGTGCTGAAAGACTCTTTGTCACGTGTCTAGGTCTAGCCATTTATGTTGGAAGATGTCTTGTGGGCTTTCATACGAGGGTTAAGGTTTATATAGGGGTCATAGATGGAAGTTGTATATGCTTAACAAATTCACTTAAATTCCGGAGATAAGTAGGGCATGACCCTATGAGTGTAAGTGTACAACACGGAGTTGGGAAAGAAAAAGCGAGAGAAATGATGTTGTGGGGGAACAGCACTATTGTATTATGGTGGTGATAGTTTTGAAATGTTGGTCACCAGTTGGGTTTGCAATAATCCGGTAAGGTTAAAATTTGAAGGAAAAATTGGAAATTTTTGAGAAGTTGGGGAAAATATTTGGAGAGAAAAATTAAAAAATATAAAAAAATTAAAAGTTAAATTTAAAAAACTATATATTAAAAATCACAACTGATTGAAAAAACTGTGAATTATGTGTGAATTTTTAAAAACACGTGAGTTTGTACAAAGTTCACCAACAATTTTGAATTAATTCGTAGAAACTTAAATTTGCAACTTATTCACGAACTTTAAAAAAAATTCAGAGAATCTAGTGACTATGGTTTGAAGGGGAAGAAAAAAATTAAAAAAATTATTCATGCACCACAAGCAACGTTCGTACACCTTCGCTTGGTATCCAGTGTGATAGATATTTATCCTAAAAATGAGATTGAAGTTTTTAAATGTAAGCGCTTCTTTGTAGGCTTGGTTGACTGATTACACCATTAACATATGAACTCATTCACGATGGACACGAATTGTGTGCACAAAAATCAGTCTACCCAATAAGAGATGGTATTAGAGACCAGAGTTGCAAATATGTTTTCATAATTTGCCTATAATGAGTTGACAATTCATTGCAGCCAATCAGATGAGTTTATATTATGAGTAGACCTTGAGACATGCATGAAGTTTAGAATGAACAAAAATCTGTGCATCTTACGATTTACAAGACAATAGCTCATCGTCTATAATGAGTCTACAATGAGATGTCTACCTGAGGCTTAGGCTTGTAGCATAATGGAAGGTTAATATTATTGTAGCCTTAACAATGCAAATTCGAGCCCAACTAATAAAAAAAAATTGAGGCTTCCACCTGTTACAGTCTTACAGATATATTTTATATTATTTAGTGGCAAATTATGTCATGTTTAGTACAGATATTGGATGAGAAGCACTTTTCATCTAAAAACTTGATCATCTCTGATTGAAAGTAAAAAAGTGCTTTTAATTAATTTGCATGCTTATAAATTTTTGCATCTATCAAAATTTGACGGAGGGATTAACCCCTTCACTAAGAAACATATTGGGAAATTAAGATTTTATAGCGCAAAGATAGAACTAACAATTGGCATTTTAATTAAGTATGCAAATAATTAGATAATTTTTAGGTATATTACTTCAAATTTCAACAAGATAAACAAAAAATATATATATAAAAAGAAATTAAAACAAATTTTAAGAAATTAAAATATGTTTATAAATATGAAATAACTCCACTGATTGTCAAAAATGTTGAGATGGCCGAGTTGGTCTAAGGCGCCAGATTAAGGTTCTGGTCCGAAAGGGCGTGGGTTCAAATCCCACTCTCAACATTAATTTTTCTACATCACGTTCTTTCCATTAAAAAAATGGAGGGTGTTAGATCCAATCCTATCCTTGCTCTACTCCCCAGCGCACCATAGAGGCGAGGCTCCAAATATCTGTGTACTCCAACAAGTTGACTGGTTTGGCGATGGGATTGACCCCCTCTCCAGCCCTATTTGTTGCGTCACTACTCACTACACCTTACAATTTTTTTTTTCTCCAAATTTTTTTGCTTGAGCCTACCTTCCAATCGTTAGTATCATTTCTCAGTGCTTATGAGTTACGGCATCTTTTCCTCCTTCCTTAAATTCTCGGGATTTTTGAAAAAGTTGAGGATAATTTGTAATTTTTTATAAGAAAAATGAAACAAACAATTTTTTTTAAAAAAATTACAAATTTCAAGAATTGTTTGTTAATTTCATGAATCATTCACGAATTTCTCAAACTTATTTTTTGTAATTTTTATTTGATTCATTTTTTTATAATATTTTTCAAATTTTTTGAATTTTAACTTTTTTTCGGAATTTGACAAAATTTGTCAAATATATTTCAACCCGATTTTATTCCCAAACCCCGACTTAGTCACTTTGCTTCTTAGTTTTATTTATTTATTTATTATTCGATTATTAGCTGAAACTATATTTGAAATAGAAAAGAAAGACGGTGGAGGATGGTGCGAGCAAGGCGCTCGACTAGCCAACCAACCAGCACCACCCAAAGAGCAACACAACAACGAAAAAAATTGAAAAAATGGACAAAAAGAAAACATCACCAGAGCCTCGACAAAGAGAAAATAATATTATTATTATTTATCTTTACTACTATATTAAAAGAAAATAATATTATTATTATTTATCTTTACTACTATATTAAAAGAAAATAATATTATTATTATTTATCTTTACTACTATATTAAAAGCAAAAATAGTTTTTGCCAAATCTTGTTTTCACATGTATTAAGACCAAATTGCCCCTAACTCCTCCCTAAAACTTCTACATATTTTAAGCTCAATAGTTTTACTTTTCTTGCTAATTTAGTAGAAATAAAACTCTTAAGCACCTATATTTTGCAAATCTTATCAGCACCTATATTTTCTCCTCTCTAAAACTTCAACATATGGAGAGCCGATTACTTTTCTTGCATTGACTGCTTTGAATTGGATGATAACAACGTTTTTCATTCCAATCTTTCACACACTTGATCTCGAGATGATCGGCGTACAATCAGATGTTTAGGTATTGATTTGATGTGCACAAATTCCAAAGTGACCTTAAAATCAAATTTAAATGAGAAGGTTGGCACATGATTTTATCAAATATGATTTACCTTTAAAGACGCCCACCGAATCTATGAGGGCGCTCATGTTAAAACCAATTGACAGTTTTGAACCAATTGATGGAAAATATTTTTCGTTCCAACCTTTCACACACTTGACCACGTAACTTTAAGGTCATTTTTAGGGATTTATGCCACGTGGAATCAAAACTTGACCGTCTAATGGAATTGAATGCTCATGGTCTCAAGATCCGCTTTCTAGAATATTAGGAGTAAACGATCTGTATCATATGATTCCAAGAAGCCAACGGGTTTCAAGGAATTTCTGATATAGGCGCTTTAAGTAAACACACAGAAGTACCCGCATAGGTCCCATAAATATCAAATTTTCTTTTAAATTAGGTGCAATAGCATAATTTTTCGATTCAAGTAATCACTCCCCCTATTTTTTATAGATACATATATCTGTGTCTTAAGTAAACATACAGAGGTACCCGCATAGGTCCCATAAATATCAAATTTTCTTTTAAATTAGGTGCAATAGCATAATTTTTCGATTCAAGTAATCACTCCCCGTATTTTTTATAAGTACCTCTGTCTATGCGTACGTCTAAAGACAATTTACACCCATTGATGGCTTGGAGTCAGAAGATAAAGATCGTTTTTCACTCCAATCTTCTACTAATGGATCTTGAGACCATGGATGTACCACCAAACAATTATTTTTTTATTTCATGTGACATAATGTAATAGCTCGAAAAATCACGCTAAACTATGACCTCGGGATCCATGCCCGATTGGTCACAAGTTTGACCAATCAGGAGATCATGAGTTAGCATAGAATGTGATGAACGGACGAGATGTGATAGTTTGAGTGATTATGTGGTGTGTGATGTAAATGAGAAGTCACTTACACCTACTGCGGTGTATGTGCTCAACACACAAAGAGGGAGATAGATAAAAGGGTTTAATAACCCTAGATGTGTATTTTGGTTGTTGAAGGAGAGTAAAGAAGAGAGAGAGAGAGAGAGAAGTAAGAGAGGAGTTATTGCAACTGATTGGAGGGGAGATTCAAGCGATAAAAGCCGGATTCAACGCGATTTGGATCTGTTAGAGCCAAAGCTGGAAACCCTAGACTTCCAACCATTTGATTTGAAATCAACTTGAGATCTATTCAAAGTAAAATTTTTGTAAATAAAATGCATAGATTATAGGGGTTAAGTTGTGGTTGAATGTGGGTTAAATCATAGGATAATGGCTTAGAAAAATAGAGGAAAAAGTATGGAAGAAGAAAGAACAAATGAAGTTGAATCTGACAATTTCGATTAATCGAAATTGGGTTTCGATTAATCGAAATTGGCCAGGAAGTTGAAAGGTCAGAGGACCCCGATTTCGATTAATCGAATTTGATTTCGATTAATCGACTTTGGATTTCGATTAATCGATTTGGGGATCGATTAATCGACTGAGAACCTCCAGTGGACCCCAGGGGTTGGAGGAAATGACTTGAGGAAAAATCGACTAATCGAAATGGGATTTCGATTAATCGATTTTAGTTTTCGATTAATCGATTTGGGATCGATTAATCAACTTTCCGACGAGAGTCGACTTTAAAAAGAAGAATTTCGATTAATCGAAATTGGATTCGATTAATCGAATGAAAACTCGACTGTTCGAACTGTGAGTTTACTTTGCGAAAAGGAGAATTTCGATTAATCGAAATTGGATTCGATTAATCGAATGAAAGCTCGACTGTTCGAACTGAGAATCGACTTTGCGAAACAGAGAATTTCGATTAATCGAAATTACTTCGATTAATCGATATTGACCTTCGATTAATCGATTTTGGAAATCGATTAATCGAATCAGATTCGATTAATCGATTTTGGAATTCGATTAATCGACTGAGATAATTTATGTTGACTTTTGGGTTTGACTTTAAGATTCTTGGAGGGTCTTATACCTTCTTTATTGCATCCTTTGTGATGTGTTTCACCTGTTATGTGGTACCATAGGTGGTACGTGTGGATTAGTACACAAGGAGCCACGTGGGACCTTGATGCATTGATCAAATGAAGACTTGAGGTAGGGAACACCTTGAACATGTACCTTATTTTACAAGAGCATGTATGTAGTGATATAGATTTCAATTCAATTGTTATTTCTTAAGAATTTGTGAAAAGTGTGTGTGTGTGACATTCATAAGAGTAATCATAATGAGCCATCCCCAGGGGATGAAGAAGTAAAGAGATAAGAGCATCAGGTGTGATGCAAGTAAATGGATACATCCCAGGGATGTATCCAAGGATTGAATCATGTTTGATAGGGCCTAATCGATATAAGATAGCACATTTACGGTGAATAACTATATGTAAGGATATTTTTGTTATTTGAGGTTTGATAGGGTACCGGGATATCCACGACTGACACGGCAGGATATCCGTGACCGATACGGCGGCGAAACCGTAGGCCAGTGCGGAGGCTTATCCGTACATAGTAAGCACACCCCAGGGGTGTTGATTGAGACAAGTGAAACCCCGCCACCATTCCCCAGGGGAAAGGGGCTTGGGTACTATTTGTATTCCCAGGGAATACGGTTAAAACTGTTTATATAGATGACGATGATGGGTATCTCATCGGGGCTCGATGCTATATTGCTCGGGGATTACTTAAGTTGAAAGTTTAAGTTTTGCTTTAGGCCTTTTCAACATCATTCATGATTAAATGAAAACATATGTAATGAACAGTAAAATGAAATGCTTTTTAATTGTTTTCATCAACAACTGCATAGACACATCATGCATGGCATATCATGGAATATATGTGAGTCATAATTTATATGTTCAACTGTATTTGTTCCCTATTGAGCTAGGATGTAGCTCACCCTATAGACTATACGTCGCAGGTCCACTACTAGCAGCTGTCGAGGCTTCAGGAGACGATCCCGTAAGTCGGACCTTGTGTGATTTGTAGTTGGAGCCACCTCCAGAGGACTTCTTCTAGAGGACTCCGTTGTGCCACTTTGAGAGATTTTTGGAGAGAGTTTTATATGGCTTGGTATGTCAAGCCTTGACTTTGTTTAAACCATGTATATATATATATATATATAGATGGGATTATTCTTTTAGGGCGAACCATCCGTGATGATTTCTATCATCGATGGTTCGGATCGGTTCTCCATTCATGCAGAGGCATGAGGGTAGAACTGTCTTTTTGAGAGTTAATTAATATAGATTTAAATTCCGCAATTTCGTTTATTATACTTTTTGATGCTTGATATACCAGTGTTCCGTGCTTAGCTAAAGGGCACGATCAAGATGATCGTGCTGATGGCACGGGTTTCGGGGTGCCAAAATCCGGGCTGTCACACATAAATCACAAAAATATTGTCTGAAGTCACATGACACATCACGCTCAAACGTGATTGTAGGGCCTCTTTTTGGGATATGTGTCATGCATAATAAGAAACTAGCCTTCTGAGGGTAAGATCATGGTCTTAAGATCTATTCTATGAAATATTTTATTTTTTTTATCGGTATAGGCACAATGTATTAAACAAAACAACGAGACGTTCGCCAAATAGAAAAGGAGGTCAAACTAACCAAAAGAGGAAAAAAGAAAGAAGAAAAAAGAAGCAAAAAGCAGAGAAAAATGCAAAGGAGAGGGGGGGGAGGGGAAAAAATTAGGTCCGTCAACTAGACAGCTCAACTAAGCCCTAGCTCGGGTCCCAATGGCAATTATCCCCCCCGGTTCTCCTCTTTACTCAACACCACCCAAGAGTACATAAAGTCCTGCACAGTCTTCAGATCCATCCCTACTAGAAGGTGTTTCGGTCCAAAAATACAGATGTTTCTCTCAAGCCAAATGCTCCAAACAACCGCAAAAAAGCCTACCCTCTAGAAAGCTCTCAGCTGGCCTTTGAGGCCCGCCCCAAACCAGGATAGGAACTGCTGAGAAATGGATGTCGGGCAGGCCCACAACACATCCAACGACTTAAGAATAACCCCCCAGATTTTGTGAGCTGTCGAACATTGAAGAAATAGGTACAAAATGGATTCTTCCGACTGAAGGCACATGACACACATTCTGAATCTCTTTCCCCCTTCGGATCAAATGATCCCGTGTGAGAACCTTCTCTTTGAGCATAAGCCACGTAAAGAATTTTACATTTTTTTTTTTTTTTTTTTTGGGGGGGGGGGGGCAGCTGGCTTTCACAAGCTATTCACACCTAATTAGGGGCCGATTAGATAGCCTCCGGATGTAAGACCTGCTGGTGAAATCTCTATTATTGCTTAGCACCCAGATCCTTGCGTCAACTCCGATGTGATTTCTATTAGTCCTGTGCAGCCCTGTCAATAGGCACAAAAAAGGAGCTTCCTCCTCCTCTCTAAGAGGTGGCCTCCTCATGACCAATTCCCAGACAATCCCCCCTTCGGATTCGGAATAATAGTTTGCCACCACTCATAGGGAGTCCATCGCTATGCTGAAAATAGACGGAAATTACATGTCCTTGAGCAGCTTGTCCTCCACCCAAGGTCCTCCCATAATCGAATGTGGGAGTCGTCACCCTAGCGAAATCACAGCCATCGGGAGGAAACAGGCCAAGTCCCACAAATACCCTTTCACCAAGCCGAGTTGTTTTTATTAATGACAGCGTTAATTCCCCAGTTGCCCTGCTAAAGCCCGTACTTATTAGCCAAGACCAGCTGCCATAAGCTCTTCTCCTCACTTTCCAGCCCAGCCCTCTAAAATCACTTTCCTAGCAAAGCAATGTTCACTTGTCTCATGCGGGGATGCCCAATCCCCCGCAAATAATCAGAAGCTAGCAAGTGTCCCAATTCACCAGATGATATCTCTTGTCAAGACCCGATCCCTCCCAATATTTTACAAAATATTAGGGTGAAAAACTCCATCACCTAATTCCAAGTAATTATGGATTTGAATGGGATGCAATAACCTTCTTATTATTTTAAGCAATTTTTTCGGTTTTCTCATCCTACCTAATAAATTCTCGATTTTTGCCCCAAAAAATTGAAACGGGTCCAGAATAAGTGCAGTATCGGTTTTTCGGGTTTGTTTAGACCAGTTCGATTCGCCGATTTCCAAGTCGAGTTCGGGTTTTGAGTCAAAACTTGGTTCCCTATGTATGGATGAACATTATAATTCATCTTTTTAACAATAATTTATAAATACGTAGGGTATGAAAATTTGAAGCCTATTGATTTAGTTACATTAGTTATTATAAAATTATAAGTAGAAATTAATAATTAAGAAAATATTATTAAACATATATAATTAGTATATCATCGAATTAATCGAACATAATAGAATAGAAACATGTATCTATAGTAAAAAATAAATATTTAAACATAGTAAATAGATATAAATGTATATTATTATGTATAAATAAAAATATAGTATTTACTGTAAATGGGAGAATAAAGAAAAAATAAGAAACTACTTAAACCAAATAATTTTGATAATTTAATTGGATAAGAGATTTGATTTGTTACTTGGTCAACCCAATTTTTTTTTTTATTTTATAGTCTTCATCGGCCAAAACTAATATTTTGACATGTGTAACATTGAGTAAGATGGATTTTAATTAAATATTAGATATTATTAAAGAATAAGTTCTACCAAATACTCGAATCGATATAATATTTAACAATAATTGTTATTAGTTTTTTAGTGATTGACTGATAATATACGATTATGATTTTATACGATCAGCCAATTTTAACTCATAATTAAAATCATCTTTGATCAAAATATTTTATTTTACGGTGTCCACATTTAGAGTTTGAACCGCATTTAGAGTTTAACCAATTAGACTGAATCAAATCATAGCAACTCAGCATGCCAAGTAAGACCCCGCTTTCAAACGTACTTTTAAATACCCCAACTGAAACTTTGAGAGCACTCATGTAAGACCCCACCTTCAAACGTACCTTTAAATACCCCAACTGAATCTTTGAGAGCGCCCATGTTAAAATCCATTGAATATTTTGAATTGGATGATAACAACATTTTTCATTCCAATCTTTCACACACTTGATCTTGAGATTATAAGCGTACCATCAAACGGTCAGATATTGATTTGACGTGCACTGATTCCAAAGTGACCTTAAAATCAAATTTAAACGAGATGAATGACACGCGATTTATCAAATGTGATTTTACCTTTAATTACGTCCACTGAATCTATTAGGGTGCCCATGTTAAAACCAATTGACTATTTTGAACCAAATGATAGAGAATGTTTTTCATTTCAACCTTTCACACACTTGGTCTTAAGACAATTGGTGTACCATCAAATGGTCAGGCATTGATTTTATGTGTCACAAATCTAAAAAAAGTGACCTTAAAATCAAATTTGGTGTCAATATCTCGAAAATGAACAAATATCTCAAAAGTGTGTATTTCTTTCAAGTCAAAGTGTAAGATACAATTTACCAAAATCGTCATTCAAGGTCGTAGATATGTCAAAACATTAAATACAAGACTACGGATGATGAAGACAATAAAATCCTTAAGAAAGTTATAATGGAGAAGGAATTAATACCCATTTTCGATTTAATTGAATTTTCTAGATTATACTTATTTGCTAGTTTTTACTTTTTTCTTCATATTCTATAGTTGACAATATAAGTTATTGATCGCTAGTTATAAGTGTATCTAATTAAATCTTAACCTATTGCAAATGCACAATAGAAATTGTAGAGCTAGTATAAGATCGTTCCTACGAGGAGTTGATATTTTATATTATACCATTTTGATAAGAAAACTTATATCTATCTTTAAGATTCTAAACTACTGGAGAAATATGAATAAAGAATGAGTTTAAACTAAATTTTGTATAAAAGTAAATCCGAATCCTTCAAACTTCAAATTATGGTCGTTAATCACAATCTTCTGCTATCAAATTTTTACATATTTTAAAACAGTTACACCATATATCAAGTCTCCTAAAATTGGGCGTTAATCAAAACTAGAATCCTATCAATACAGATTTAATTTAATCAATAATCTATCAAAATTTTGGGCGTCAATCAAACTTTAGAAAATTGAAGATGAAAAAATAAAACAGTTACACTAATCTGTACACATTAATCTGAGTCGTCAATTCAAACCAAAATTTGAAGATGTTTACAAAGTAGTAAATTGCAAAAATAATAAATCTAATCCTTAAAGCAAATAAATATATCTTCATTCCTCAGTAGTAGTCGTTAATTACTTCTAAGAAACTACAAATATCTAATCTATAAAGTAATAAAAATCGACTCTAATTTGATCGGAAGAAAACTCAACCTCAGTCGTTAGTTGATGATGAGAATTTCTTCGATGATTATTCCTGCACCGAGCCCTCTTATTTATAAATTATAAGTGGTCGGTTTACAAAAGATCTAGTCCTAATAAAAGAAACTACTAAAAATAAAAAGTATTCTAATATAATTCTAATTTCCAATTTTGTTCTTCCTTGCTTCCAATAGTTGATATGCTTCTAGATTGTTCTCCTTAATTTCAGTAGCAGAGTCCTTTAGTAGTCTATATTCGTCAATCTTCTTAGATATGTAATTGGCTAGACTTCTAAGTTAAGAGTTCTTCTAATTTGTATATGGCGGTGTTCATTCTCACGTGATCAGCAACACTAAGAGGCTTCCGTTCTATAAAATCGTAAATTATAATTTCTTCTTTCTTCTCTTTCTGAAAAATCGTAAATCACGATTTTCTTCTTATCATAGTGTTCACTCTCAGGATGATTCTTCAGTACGATTGATCATTTTTCCTTTATATCGCTTTAGCTTCTTGAACATCTTTTAGATAATAATCGCAAATTACGATTTCTCATTTTGTCTCTTAGTAACACGCTCAATCGTCTTTTACAATTTTCTGACTCTAAAGCAAATAGCGAATCGTCTTTTACGATTTTCTGACTCTAAAGCACATAGCGAATCGTCTTTTACGATTTTTCATCCTTTACCGCTTTATGAGTTTATTTTGACAAAAATTAATGCTTTGGCTCTATTTTGCAGTCTTTCCTTAATATCCGTACATCGTTAACTTGTTAGTAACAACTAGGGTCTAACATTCCTAAGTTAAGGGTAATAAAGTGATATATTATATTCTGTGACTGATCAGTTATATATATATATATATATTCATTTTATTAAATTTTTTATAATTTTAAATTATACATTATGAAGATATAAGAAACATAGTAATAAGGGTTTTTTTTTCATTAATAAATCATAAAACATAGTAATGAACGCTTGAAATACTATATTTTTCTATGTTCAAATCACCAAATAAATGTCTAAAAATCAAGTTCAATCATTTAAAGGTCCTAATATTCACGTGCATTTGTACGTGCCTTTCTTCTAGTTATTATTAAATATTAATATCATTTTGATAACTTGGCGTATCCCAAGCTTATGCTTAGACATAAGGGATGTCGTCGCGCTCACCATGCCACGAGCATTTCACAAATTACGCACCTTACAGAGCATCTTTTATCACAGAAGTGGAGTCGTTGCTCCAACTCACAACTTAAGGGAGAAAACCCAACTCCATCACCTACAACTCTACTCCTATGACTTCAATCCTTCATATATGAGCTAGTTTATGTATCCCATAAACATGCCTCTCTTAATTCATTTTAAGCAATAAGAGAGTTACTACTTTCATATCAATGTTTACTTTTCGCAAGCCAATTAATAAAATTATGGGCACCTCTATTCACGCCCACTTAATATCTTAAAGCGACTACATTACCTCTATTCACGCCCACTCAATATCTGAAAGCGACTACATTCAAGAAGCGCCCACGCAAAAAACGATCTTTTTCTATGGGTGCTCATTTAATGAAACTTTATTTTTTTTTAGGAGGCAAAAAAATATGCACCCACCTAATTTATCTTTCGGGGGCGCCCACCTATCTGAAGAAGTCACTCTCCTTCTTTTCCGGTCACCTTCTTCTCTAACCACCTTTCTTCTCCAGCCATCTCTCGTGTTGGCATCACCGGATCACCATCTTCTTCTTCCTCTTTCTTCTTCTCCGATAACGCTTTTTCTTCTCTGACAATCACAACACCACCGAACTACCAACCACAACAAAAAAACCCTAAAACCTAAGAATAAAAAACCTTGTAACTTAAGAAAAATATCGCTGAACTTGGGTATCCACTGTCAAATTATTATATCTGACGGTGGGTGCCTATTGTCACAAGTTCAAAAATATGTCTTTTAGGTTTAGTGTTTTTTATCCAACGTTTAGGTTTTTATTTTAGGGTTTCTTCCGTGTTTTGTAGGTTTTCATTAGAGATAAGGAAGAAGGAAAAGAAGAAGAAAATAGTGTTTCGATAATGCCAGAATCGTTATTGTGCTGAGTTGAAGAAGAAGATGAACCAAAAAAAGAAAAAGAGGGTTTTTAGGTGATGTCGGCATAGTTGTTGCGATTTGTGAGAGCTAAGGAAGAAAAAAAAGAGAGAAGACAAGGGTGATTCAACTCTTTCGGCGATGACATTGCGGACGCCGGAGTTGGGGAAGAAAAATAAAATGAAGAATAGAAAAAAAGAGGAGAAATAAAAATAAAATGGGGGTTTATATATGTGAGTGCCCTCATAGTAAAACCGGGGGGTGGGGGTAGAGTATTTCTGTCCCCGACAAAAAAAATCAATTTTTTTTTTCTTCCAATATACGCGCTTTTAGAGATTGAGTGGGTGCAAATGGAGGTACCCTAAATTTATTCATAACACACCATTTAATCCTCTGTGCACGAGAATGGAAACATGCATTTCACACCAATTAGTCATATTAGTGATGACACACCAATTATTAACCAATTATTAGATGTATTAAATAATTAATACAAGAACTTTATTTAATGATGCGTGTTGAGTAAATGATGAAGTAGCAGCTCTCTCTCTCTCCTTTTCTCTTGTTGGCCGTAAATTTCTTTCCTGTTTCTCCTTTCTGATTTCGCCATTTCTTCTAATTTTATGCATCTCATATGAACTCAATCTTCATGTTGATCTTCCTAAGCCAAAGCCATGCGTCGTAGTTTTCAATCCCTATTTTCTACCCAACGGATCTTTAGGCCTTCACGGTAAGTTTTTGTTTTCATGTGACAAAGGCGATCCTAAAATCATGTTTGGGCATATGCGTGCCATGTGTTTTGAGTCACTTTTTTAGGGTATCTCTATTAGCGCTCACGCATTCTCTTAAAGCGCCCACATCAGGAATCATTGAAAACTACTGATTGCTTCGTATCTGGTGATGGAGATCGTTTTTCACCCCATATTCCATGCGATGGATCTTAAGATTAACCCTCACCTATCATATGGTCATTTTTAGATCCCAGATGTCACCAATCTCCGAAAAACTCTCCTTGAATCCTATAGGACACATCACGTTCAAACGTGATCTTAGGGGCATTTTTGGAGAATCTGTGACATGTGGAATAAAAAATTGACCGTCTGATAGGTGATACATGATCTTAAGATCCATTGTGTGGAATATCGGGGTGAAACACGATCTTCATCATTTGATCTGAAGCAATCAATTGTTTTGAAGGGGTTACATACGTGATGGCTTTCAGAGATTGCGTGGACGCTAATAGGGGTATCCTTTTCTTATTTGCGTCACCTGGAATAAAAAAATTGACCGTTTGATGGTATGTTGATCCCTTGTGTGAAAGATTGAGATGAAAACTGATCTTAATCACCCTTATTCATAGCAATCAATGGTTTTTCAACACAGCGTCTCTCAGTAATCCGGTAGGCACAAATAGAGCTACCCTACCTCGTTTATAAAGAAGGGAGTCATTACTTGCACACGAGAAGTTTGCCCTTCCACATAGTTTAAAAGAAACTTTTAGTATTTGGGAGATCCGTGCGATGTAAAAACACCATCTAAGCCGTCTAATTTTCAAGGAGATGAGCAGGAGATTTTTATGCAAAAGATTGACACAAAATTAAATCTCAGATATAATAATTTTGTTAGATTTGTCCCACATCGACTGTGGGCTGGCCCTCCTTAGGCTATTTATATCTTGGGCAAACCTCACCGTAATTCCAAGCCGGTTTTGTGAGGTTGAATTAGGCCCATTGGATACTCAAATTTATCATATCATGCAGAGAGTGGATTGGGAATTATAGGATAAAGATAGTGTTTCGTGTTATTCTCTCGCAACTAAGAGTTGTATATAATGAGCTGCAAATCAAATGGCTTCAATGGCATTTTCTAATGCACATGTCCCCAAAATACTAATTACTATGTGCAAAGACTACGGATGCAAGTTCGGTGTATCGAACCGAACCGAAACCATTTTTCGGTGTTCGGTTCGGTATACTACAAACCGAACCGAAATATGAATCAATTCGGTTGGTGTACTGAATTGCAAAAATACCCAACTCGAAACTGAACGGAAACCGATTGTTTCTGTATTCGGTTCGGTTCGGGTTCAGCCGGTGATTGGCTAGAAAAGAAATAACTTATCTCTTAACAAGAAAAGTGATTGGCTAGAAAATTTAAAATACAAACTCAACCAAAACCTTCCAAAAATTCAGAACAAAAGAATCGAGATGCCAAAATAGCAGAAGTGTTTTTTTTTTTTTTTTTTTTTTAATTTTAAATTACTTTTCGGGTTAATAACATTGAGAATATCTACAAAAAGTCGATCCCGACTGTATAGAGAGTTGATCCCAACTGTATAAAGAGTTGATCTCGACTGTTTAAAGAGTCGTTTTTATTTATTTTTAATTACTTGATAATGACTGTCTAAAGAGTCGATCTCGACTAGCTCCAACTCAAGCCACTTCCAGCTAGTACAAAAAGTCTCAAATACCCCTTCTTACATTTTTATGGCTCTATATAGTTTAAATTTTTTAAAATTTGCACTTTTTTATATTTATGCGATGTGAAGCAACATCTATGCCGTATGATTTGAAGGCCACAATATAAACATCGATGGTACCAAAGATTGATGCGAAAAGAAAGCGATATCACCTCTTTAAAAAAAACAAAAAAACATCTGTCTACACAGTCACTAGCGACTCTCTAGACAGTCTCCAACGACTCTCTAGACAGTTGCCAGCGACTCTATACAGTCACCAACGACTCTCTATACAAGCGATTTTTTTTTTAAAGAGGCGATATCACCTTTTTTCATATCAATCTTTAGCACCATCGATTTTTACATTGTGGCCTTCAAATCAGACGACATAGATGTTGCTTCACGTCGCGTTAAATATATAAAAATGCAATTTTTTTAATTTTTAAACCATGTATAATGATAAAAAGTGTAAGAAGAGATATTTGAGACTTTTTGTGCTAGCTGGAACTAACTAATTAAAAAAAACAACTTTTTAAACAGTCGAGATCGACTCTTTAAAAAGTCGGGATCAATTGTTTATAGAGTCGTTATCGACTTTTTAAACAGTCGATCCCGACTCTTTAAAGAGTCGATATCGACCATATTGAAAAAAAAAGGTGTAAGGTATTTGAAACTGTTCAATCTTTGGTACCATCGATCTTTCTATTGTGGCCTTCAAATCAGACGACATAGATGTTGCTTCACATCGCATAAATATAAAAAAGTGCAAATATATAAAATTTTAAACTATGTAAAATGATAAAAAGTATAAGAAGGGGTATTTGAGACTTTTTGTGCTAGCTGAAACACGCTCGGCTAAAAGTTGGTCGATTTGGGTAAAAGTGAAAATATAAGGTCTCTGGCGGAAAAGGTGTATCTAACAGGGTCAATTAGGGAAATTTTCCTATTTTTTATGTAGAAAAGTAAAAAAGTACAACTTATCTGCAGGAAAAAGCAACAGTTGCATTGTTGAAGTAAGAGCTGAAGAGGAAAACCAAAACAAAAAAGTAGCCAATTCGGTTCGGTGTAGGTTCGAATTGGGCCTGTTCAGGCCGATTTTGGCCTATTAAGGGGTTAGTTTATTCAACCTACCCATCTGATTTTCGGTTTCCAGCTACTCAAACCGAAAATCGAACCAATTTCACTTAGGTTCGGTTCACTTCGATTTGTATCGGTTTTCGAGGTGATTTCGGCCAGTTCAGGAGGGCCGATTTTTAGTTCGGTTTTGGTGTTTGAATTAGGGTTTGCATCCCTAGCAAGGGCCAACATGTCCCCAAAATACCGATTACTATGTGCAACGGTCAACATATTATGTGCAAGTAATGGCTCCCTATAAAGAATCCATCCAGTGGAAGTGGCACTCACTAATAACACAACAAATGACTTGCTTGTTTCCACTTCACCCAATCTTCATAAGCAATCCGCTAAAAGATAACCGATCACACGGTTATCGACATTTAAACGTGCAATATTTTTTAAGATATTAGTCATCTAATAATTTCTGAGATCATCAGATGGTTCAAGTCAGAACCATCTACATTTATTATAGGTAAAGATGCCGCTAATACACTATCTATCTCAGTACATTACATACACACAACACCTTCTCAAAAAACCGTAGAAGAAAAATGCATCAGGCTATCGACTCCTCAAACCCAAGTGAATACACATGAGTAAAGTGTATAAGCTCCACACCAACCTCATCAAAACCGGCAAACTCCAAGACCCACTCTCAATCCGAAGGCTTCTCTTATCGTGCGCCGTGTCAGCACCGCAAAGCTTATCCTACGTCCACTCCATTTTCAACTGCATTCCCGTACTCGACACGTTCGCATGGAACACCATGATCCGAGCCTACGCCAATGCCGAGTCTCCTTCGGAGGCCCTTGCCCTGTTCGCTAAAATGCGCCGGGGAGGCGTTTCTCCCGACCACTTCACCTTTCCTTTCGTGCTCAAAGCATGCTCTCTCCTGTACTCGTCGAAAGCGGGAAGGGGAGTTCAATCTCTCGCCGTTAAACTAGGCTACGATTCCGACATCTACGTACAGAACGCTCTCATTCATTTCTACGGCTGTTGCAGCATTGTGGATGTTGCACTGCAATTATTCGACGAAATGCCTGAGAGAGACTTGGTTTCTTGGTCATCTATAATTACGTGTTTTGCAAATAACGGTTTTGGGTACGAGGCATTGCTGGTTTTTCAGCGAATGCAGCTCTCTACGGATATAAAACCCGACAAGGTTACGATGCTCGGCGTGATCACTGCAGTTTCGGGCTTAGGAGCTTTGGAATTGGCTAAATGGGTGCATTTTTATATTCATACGAATGGGTTTGATCTAACGATTACTATTGGCACGGCCTTGATCGGAATGTACGCAAAATGCGGGTTCATTGATGGTGTAGCCCAGGTGTTCGATAAAATGCCTGAAAGAAATGAGTTTACGTGGACAACTTTGATTAACGGATTCGCAGTGCACGGGCAAAGCACTGATGCATTGAGAGCTTTTTACGAAATGGAAAAGGACGGATTTCGACCTGATTATATTACATTTATTGGAGTTTTATGTGCTTGTAGTCACGGCGGTCTCGTAGAAGAAGGTTGGCACATTTTTAACAGCATTAGCACTAAGTATGGAATTGAACCAACAATTGAACATTATGGGTGTATGGTAGATCTTCTTGGTAGAGCAGGTTTGCTTAACGAAGCTTACGATTTTATAGAGAGAATGCCTATAAGTTCGAATTCAATTATATGGCGGACTCTGTTAGGTGCTTGTTCGAATTATAACAATGTCGAACTGGCAGAGAGAGTAAAGGAAAGGATTTTGAAGTTTGATCCGAGTCACGATGGTGATTACATAATTCTCTCAAACTTGTATGGGAATGTTGGCCGGTGGGTCGATAGGGCGATCGTGAGAAGTTCAATGAGAGAGAGGGGAATAGAGAAGAGGCCTGGATGGAGTTTGATTGAGATAGATAGGGAAATCCATGAGTTCGTCGCCGGGGACGATACGCATCCTAAGTCTCGTGAGATCAACGAAATGTTGAGCTCGATTGTACAGCGATTGAGGGTTGCGGGGTACAAGCCCGATACTTTGAATGTGTTATTTGATGTTGAAGAGGAGGAGAAAGAGATGACATTGAATTACCATAGTGAGAAATTAGCAGTTTCTTTTGGGCTACTTAGTATTGATCATGGAACAGCCATAAGGATTGTGAAGAATCTTAGGATTTGCCACGATTGCCATTGTTTTATGAAGTTTGTTTCAGAGATTTTCAATAGAGAGATCGTAGTCAGGGACCGGAATCGGTTTCACCATTTTAGAGCAGGATCATGTTCTTGTGATGATTATTGGTGAATTTTCTTCTACCTTAACCATTTTTTTTCTTTGGCCATCATTGTTTGTGACTTTTCTAGATAACAATTTGTTTCAGTTCTCATACAATTAGGGGTGGCAATGGGTTGGGTAACCCGGCCCACCGGGTAGGCCTTGCCCAATTTTAGGAGGTGCCCGATTTTCAGAGGGTTTGGGCCTAACATAAAGCCCGTTGCCGGGCTTGGGCAAGCACTTTAAGCTCAAAGTTCAAACTTTTTCTGCTTGGGCTTAAGCTCTTAGGCCCGTTGGGCTATATGATATGTGTATCGAGTTCATATTTTGAAAAACAAACTTAAAAGAATAATATATTTTCTATTTTTAGACTCTAGACTTTCTTGGAAATAGATATTAACTTATTATTAGATATTTGTAATACATTAATTTCTCTATGTTTATGAATATGAAGCTAATTGTTTAAACCAACAAGTAGTTATAAATAAATGGGCCGGGTTGGGCTTGGGGTCACAATCGGGCCATGGGTTCCGGCCTGCCTTGGACCAAGTTCAAATCGGTGTGGCCGGGCTTGAGTTTGCCACCCCTACATTTAATCTAATAGTCGTCAAAATTTTGTCTATTCTCTGCAGATTGATTTAGTATCCTTGTAAGCTAATTTATATATATATATATATATATAGAGAGAGAGAGAGAGAGAGAGAGGGGCGCGAGGATATGCGCTTGGGCGTAGAGATATCTCTACGCCAATTGATATGAGTGCGACACGTAATGCCTTTTTTGTGAAGTGATGCGTGGCATGGGGCCCACTTTATTAACTAGGGTTATACTTTTAAAAGTTAAATACCCTTTCAGCCGTCATTCTTGACTTTTTTAAAGTCTCTTTCTTTTCTCTATTTTTTGAAAAAAGTGTCAGACTTACTTTTTCATGTATATTTTACTCAAAAAAAATGGCGCTCAATAGCGTAGTGCTAACACCTCATGAAGCGAAGCGCCGACGCCCCTAAAACAAAGTGTCGGTGCCTCGTTTTAGAGGCGCCGGTGCTTCGAACAAAATAAAATAAAATTTATCAAAGCGTCGGCACCCTTAAAACGAAGCGTCGACGCTTCGTTTAGGAGCGCTGATGCTTACATAAAAAAATAAAATAAATTAATAATTTTTCGAAGCGCTGGCGCTTACATAAAAAAATAAAACAAATAAAAAATAAATAAATAAAATTTGGAAGCGTCGGCGCCCCTAAACGAAGTGTTGGCGCTTTGTTCTAGGGGCGCTGGCGCTTCCATAAAAAAAAATTAAATTAATTAATTAATTAAATTTTTTGAAGCTCCGATGCCCTTAAACGAAGTGTTGGTGTTTTGTTCTAAGGGCGCTGGCGCTTTCATAAAAAACTTAAAAAATATAAAATAAATTTATTTTTTTAAAACCAAAGTGTCGGCGCCCCTAAAACGAAGCGCCGGCACCCCTAAAACGAGACGCTGACGCTTCTCTGTAGAGGTGCTAGCACTTCGATATCGGGCAGTGGGCGCTCATATTTTTTTAGTAAAATATGTCTGAAAAGATAAGTATGACATTTTCTTAGGAAAAGAGAGAAGAGAGAAAAAAAAAAGAGTATAAAAAGACTTCTAAAAAAATTAAGAATGACTGCTGAAAAAGAATAAAACTTTTAAAATATTTTAAAAGTATTAACTCTAATTAGTAAAGTGGGTCTCATGCCACCCATCACTTCACAAAATAGGTGCTACGTGTCACGCCCATATCGATTGCCGAAGAGATATTTCTACGTCCGAGCGCATTTTCCCATTATATATATATATATATATATATATATATATATATATATATATATATATATATATATATATATATATATATTACCTTTATATAAAAAACGTAAGGCAAGTATGCTTTAGATTTCTCTATAGTTTTCGTTCTATCGGATGAGAGGTACAAGTTAGCAAAACCCTCTACAAGTTAGCAAAACTCACGAAGCCTATTTTAAATTTTATGAATTCAACCTATACCATACTTTCACCCAGAACGACTGTACCGACCATGCTTTCACCGCATCGACCATGCTTCCCATCATCGACCACTGTAGATCGACCATATTTTCCCCATTGCAAATCACCTAACCCTACATGTTATTTGGCATTTGATATCAAGCTCTATCCTTTCTCTACTTTCCAACTATTATTTAAGCAAGGTAGGGTTTTCATCTTTTTGTGCTTTCTTTAATTTCTTTTCATGGGTTTTATCCCCTTTTTTTTGTGGTTGATTTTGATGAGTTCTTTTGCGGGTTTTTTATGGGATTTTTTTTTCTTCCAATTTTGATGCATTTTTCAGGTATATTTTTCTATTTTTATGGGTTTTTTTTTTTTTTTGAATTTTTTTAGGGGTTTTGGATGGTTTTTTATGGGTTTTTAGTTTTTTATTTGAATTTTTTTAACGATTCATATCTTCCATCTTCCTTAGTCTTCCATCTTCTTCAATCCAAGTAGATCGTTCAAAACAAAGAAGAATATATATACAACCCCAAAATCTCTCTTCATCAAAGAGATTTGGCTTTCTCAGATTCAAATTTAGAACCAAATCTCTATCAGTCTTCTTTAATATCTTTGGGAGGTATGTAATATTCTTTTATTTTTTAGCTTTCAATCACACCTTTCAGAAGTTTGTTAAGTGTTCTTTATTCATGTTCTGCTTTTTTTTTTCAATTTTTTTTCTCCAAAATTTTATGAACTCGGTCTGATTTTATGATTTTGAACCTTTAAAGATGAGAAGCTAACTTTTGTTTTATGGATTGATAGAGGTGAATGCTGCCATAAAATTAGGGTTTTCAAGTACGAGGACGATTGCAGATCTTGCTTTAGCTTTCTTAGATCCAAATCTCTATCAGTCTTCTTCAATATCTTTGGGAGGTCGGTAATATTCTTCTATTTTTTAGTTTTCAATCACACCTTTTAGAAGTTTATTACTTGTTCTTCATGCATGTTTTGCTTTTTCTTTTCAATTTTTTTTTCTTCAATTTTTATGAACTCGGTCTGATTTGATGATTTTGAACCTTTAAAGATGAGAGGCTAACTTTTCTTTCATAGATTGATAGAGAGATTCTATAATTTTCCACAAAATTGAAACCTTTTTTTCATTTATAAGCTCTAATTTTATATCTAATAGAGAGATTATAAATAAGATTTAGGGGGTTTTCTAACTTCAATTGTTTAAAAAGAAGAAAAAATAGAGGCCAAAGACAGAAATCTGAAATTTTCTTTTGGGTTTCTATTTGAAGCATATTTTGATGGAATTAACAACTTGCTCGAGCGATGATCAATAAATAATCAGGCAACTCAAAACACCCATAAGAGCTCTAACATAGTAGCAAAATAGTCTTCATTCTCTTTAAACCCTCTAGAACGTACCATAAGTTAAAGAAAAACTATGCATATTTAAATAAACTTAACTAATAACTACACATCTTTAAATAAGCTTCACTAACCCATGTAGGCTGCCTAATGAAAGTAGTATACTAATTTTTGGCTCCTATCTTATATTAAATGTTCATAGAAATATATAAAACCTATTATAAATTGGACAGTCAAAAGTGATGAGAGGGGGTTTAACCCATGAATCTCTTCCTACATGTTTTATACCCGAGCCTATCGCATTCCAAATACTTCTATTATTTTCTGGTATTTCAGCAACCAATCACAGAAGTACTCTCTTTTTCTATATTCTATTTCATCAACCAATCAAATAACAAAATTACTTTCCCATTTTATCTCCAACTAATTGTTAATCAGCATGAAGTCTCTCTTTTTTTCCTTCAATCTCTAACCAATTTCATAACAACATTTCATTCTATTTTAAGTTGCAGCCAATTGCATTAGAAACTAAAATTAGGTCTCATCTAATCTTGTATGTGAATCATATGAGATGTGATTCACTTAAATTATCACATGAGACTTAATGGGTCACATAGGGGCATCTTCATTGATTTGTAGCTTAGAATCAGGCCGATCAAGCCATTTGTCATGCCTCATTGGATTAAATAAATCTATTTTCAATATAAGTCATCTAAAATTCACCGGAATCATTGTCATCTCTTATTTTATCCCCACCATTAGCACCCTCAGTTTGTAGTATGATTAGGAAACCCCTTAGCATCGGCAATCCTGAACCTTCTACATCTCTGCAATTTCATATAATTTGTAAATATCTTTGTTGAAATTCAATTTAATATCTCTTTGTTTTTTGGAAGATGTTCAATGCAGCCAGATGTAATAATAAATACAACACAGTAGTTTCAAAGGTGTTTTTGAAAGATGTGCATAAACAAATCCAATACAAATTTTTACTAATTTGTCCCCGAGTTTTACTAACGTGTACTAGTTACTGAAAAATAAGGATGATTTTGAGTTTGAGATGGCTTTTCTATCCTGGGCCTTTTTATGTTGTCGTAGTAGATAGAACCGAAAAATCAAACGATATTATATTATTATCATAGGGATGAGGGAGCATTATGGGACTACAAAAATCGGACCACGCAGCGAAAAATCAGCGAGGATGATACCCTCATTATATATATATATCTTACCTTCATATAAAAAGCGAAAGGTAAAAGACAGGTTTAGATTCCTTATTTTCCTTCTATCACATAGGACAAAACAACTTAAATTAGCATAACCTTGGCTCAAAGCGCACAATAGCAAACCTCTAAACCTCTAAAACCCATCTCCTCCCATTTTTCTACGACAAAAGGAGAAAACCCATCTGAAAACTTTAAAAACCCTACCGTTTAGTCTCCCGTTTTCTTGTGTTTTTTCCATCACAAAACTCTAAAACCCTATCGTTTAAGGGTCATTCTCGATTTTGCTCTGGCTTATATTTTTTCCTTGGGTTTTTTTTTTCCATTCGATTTTGCTAAAATTTTTATGTATTTTTTTTCTCTTTTTTTTTTTGTTCATCACAAAATCCAAAAACCCTAGTCTTTAATCTTTTTTTTTTTTCCATTCGGTTTTACTGAAATTTTTATGTTTTTTTTTCTCTTTATTTTTTTTTGCTCATCACAAAACCGAAAAACCCTAGCTTTTAATTTTTTGCTTGATTTTTTTTCCCCATTCGCTTTTGCTGAAATTTATATATATTTTTTTTCTCTTTATTTATTTTTTGTTCATCAGAAAACCCAAAAACCCTAGCCTTTAATCTTGGTTTTTTGCTTGTTTTTTTTTTATCTTTATTATTTTTTTGTTCATCACAAAACCCAAAATCCCTAGCCTTTAATTTTATATTTTTGCTTCGTTTTTTTTTTCAATCTCATTTTGCTAAAATATTTATGCCCGTTTATTTTTTTATTTTTTTTTCAAAGCTGTTTTTTCTTGTGTTTTTTGCTTCGTTTGCCAAAATATTTAGCAAGGCAGATTTCTTAAATAGGCAAATGGGTTTATTTTTGGAACAACCTCTTCAACTTATCAGGTGAGTTTATTTTTTTTTTATTTAATTCCCTGGTATTTATTTTTTTATTCCATTAGATTAAGTGTCTATTTAATTAAGACAAGTTGTGTGTTTGGTTCTGCGATTTTTTGTGTTTTTTTTTATATTATTCAAAGATATTTTTTTCCTGTGTTTTTTGCTTGGTTTTGCTAAAATATTTAGGAGGGTAGATTTCTCAAATAGGTTTGTTTTTGAAATAGCCTCTTCAGCTTATTAGGTGAATTTATTTATCTATATTTATTTAATCACCTAATATTTATTAATTATATTTTTTAAATTTTTTATTATTGTTTGTTCTCAATTTTTGCTTTTTATAGAGAAAGTTTTAATGAATGCTTGAAAGGTTTCAAGGAAAAAGATGAACAATATGTTCAAACAAGTCATATAAATTTAGAGCAAAACAACTATTAATTAATGTACGGCCGCCAAACAAAACAAATGTGAGTAGCAATAAAAAAAATTTAAGTTACTTGAATTTAGAATTTGAATAAATTTTAATTGGATAAATTTAATTTTGGTAAAACTTTTGAATTGCCCAAAGTGGTATTAATGACTCAAAAGTTAGTTGTGAAAGTGACTTTCAATTGGCAACCGTTGGAAGAAAAAGTGGCGTGTATATTTTACAATATGGATTGTTTGGTGACTATAAGTTGGTTACGTTATTTCCTTTATCGAGGAAAAGAGATTAGTTTTTGTCACAAACGATTCAACGAAATTCAGGAAACAATATGGCAAAAAATTTGAGACACTCGATCTCAATGTCAATGAGGCTTGTTCAAAATTCTTGTTTTCAATGATATTCCTCTCTTATTACGGATTTGTGATTTTAGTAAAATTCTACCGGCAAAGGATTTTTGCGTCATCTTTTGTTGAGTCTATAATCTCACTTAGTTTTTAACATATCTTTTTATGTAAATATTTCTTGATAAAAACCCTATATGGTTATTATTTTTAAAATGGTATAAATGATTATTATTTTATATATTGGTTCTTTGTTCGGTCAAGTGCCCACAATAATGATAATAATAATAATAATAATAATTGGTCCTCAATAAATATTATTATTTTTTGTTGTTTAAGATAGTTATTATTTAGGGTTTTTTGCATATACCACCCCGTGTTATGCTAATATTATAAGAAACCCCCTGAGTTATGGGTATTTATTTTGCAGCCCTTACTTTTGTGTTTGTGTTTCTTTTAACCCCCTGCCGTTAACTAGCCGTGAGTTTATGGACGGAAAGTCTATTTTGCCCTTAATGAATCCAATATTTTAAAAATACCACCATTCTAAAAAGCCCTTCATTCATCTATATTCACAAGTTATGCCATTAAAGTTTATCACCATTCTAAAAGGCCCTTCATTCACCTTTATTTACAAGTCATGCCATTATACTTTATCACTATTCTAAAAGGAGTACCTTTAAATCCTCCTACAAAATCTTTTAGTTCACCCATACTGAAACACATCGACTGCATTGAATCAAACGATGGAGATTGTTTATCGTCCCAATCTTTCATGAGAACGATCTTTAGATCATGGGTGTACCATCAGACGGTCGATTTTTTATTTCATATAGTACATACCCATAATAGTGACCTTAATATCAATTTTAAGTATGCACGTGATGTTAAGGTCACTTTTCTGAGATGTGTGCCACGTGAAATAAAACACTGATCGTCTGATGGTACGATCATGATCTCAAGATTCATCGTGTGAAAGATTGGGAGGATAAATGATCTCCATCGTTCGATTCAATTCAATCAATGTATTTCAACGTGGGTGAACTTAAAGATTCAGTGGTTGGATTTAATGGTACTCTTCTAAAAGGCCCTTCATTCACCCATCAGATTCAAGACTCATCAGATGGGTGATTCCCCCATTAAAGCTTGCCAACGTTTGATGGTGCCACCATGATCTCAAGATCCATCGTGTGAAAGGTTGGGACAATAAACGATCTCCATTGTCCGATTCAATGCAGTCAATCGCCTGATGGTGCCACCATGATCTCAAGATCCATCGTGTGAAAGGTTGGGACGATAAACGGCCTCCATTGTCCAATTCAATGCAGTCAACTGTCTGATGGTGCCACTATGATCTCAAGATACATCGTGTGAAAGGTTGGGACGATAAATGATCTCCATCATCCGATTCAATGCAGTCAACTATCTAATGGTACCTCCGTGATCTCAAGATCCATCATGTGAAAGGTTGGGACGATAAACGATCTTTATCGTCCGATTCAATGTAGTCAATGTTTTTCAGCGTGGGTGAACTCAAAGATTTGGTGGGTGAATTTAAAACTACTCTTTTTTGTAAGTGGAGGGCCGCCAACTTTAACCACGTGTAGAGTTAGCAATTTAGTAATTTAATTTTAAAATGAATAAATATGGTATTGAGACTATTCTGTAACGGCTGATTAACCATTTAAAATTGCATCCGTTAAAGAGGGTGTTTTATAAACACCAAAATGCTAATTAGGGGGTTTAGAGCAAATAGCTATAACTCAGGGGGATATTTGTAATATCAACATAACTCAGGAGGATATTTGCAAAAAACCCTATTATTTATACACTTTAATAATCAATTATTGGCTTATAATTTGACTTCATTGCAACCCATATTTTTTTGGTTTTTCCTTGGATTGATTACTTCCTATTGACTTTTCACTTAGATTTGTCCCTAAGAAAAAATTATTTTCTATATTCTTTACTTGAATTTAAAAATGGCCCACAACCTTTCTTTGTAATGATACTGATGTCTTTGTTATTAACTTCCTTTGAATTATTTTCTATATTCTTCACTTGAATTTTCCCACAACCTTTCTTTGTAATGATACTGATGATTTTGTTATTAACTTCCTTTGAATCTTGCAAGTGGTCAAGTGGGTCACCACTTAATCATGCTTATATTATATCTCTGATGGAGCTGATTTTTCTGTGGATGAAATAACTTTTTTTTGGGGGGGTTTTTAGGGTCTGAGTTTAATTGCAGAGTGGAAAGAGTCCTCCGAAATTTGCAGAGGAAGTTATGCAGAAAGGAGACCAATTTAATGGGTTTAACCTTATATTAATTGATCTTTATTCTAAAACGATGATTTATGTGTCCAACAGACTAAAAGGAAAGACTTTTTATATTAAATTGATTTCTCCACGCATTCACGTGCTGTCAAATGCAAGTTGACACAGACATTGGCCTAAGGTAAGCGTGTAATATATAACGTAGATGATTAGACTCTAGAGCAATGTCAATGTTAGAGTGCAAATAATTTTTATCCATTTGATTCGTAAGAGCATCTCATGAGTTATGGATATTAGAAGTTTTTTTATGTTAAGTTTGTAATCTTTCTCTTTCACGGATTTCTGAAAGATTGTATTGAAATGTTTAAATGAGTTGTGTTAAATTGTTAATGTTTTTCCGTTGTCTAGCATTCATCATGATTTGGAGATCAAGCCTCAAAAAGAACGGAAAGATACAAATCATTTCTTATGTTGAATATGTGACGACCCGACTTTTCCAATCCCTAAGGTATAGGAAAGGCCGATTCATCAACTTATTGATTTCTTAATAAGTCAAAACAAACAGAAGCCGACAACATAACAAAGATCTAAAAACAGAGGCAAAACATAGAGTAAGCAAGGACAAAAGCTTAACAAAATAATATATCACCCTGAGGAACCGGGAAGAACCACCGGTGATGGCCAATCCAACACCTAAAATAGTGGTTCCTAATAATGGTTCCTCATGTGATATCAAAATGACAAAACAATAGCCTAAGGCCCAATATTCAAAGAATATTCCAAAAAAAGTACCAAAAAGTAATCGATAATCAAAGGAAAAACTCCTCTGCAGGTGTATCCATTTCCTCCTCAGGAATGTAATCGGAGTCCTCTAGATCCTCAGATCCTAGGTCAATCTCAACACCTATGACGTATAGTCGAGGGTGAGCTAACAACAAAGCCTAATAGAGGAAACAGGTCTATTTGCATTTCATTATAAGTAAAGGTTTTTCAAAGACAGAAATCGGATAAAATATGGTTTTCAAATGATGCCTTGCAAACTAAATCTCCAGTTCTAATCATGAGGTTAAAACTGATATAATTTATCTGATGTGTTCAAAAACTTCTGAATTAGCATGTTTCTTGTCTTAAAATTATAACTTAATTTTATCTCCCAAATTACATATAACATGAGAGCAGACTACGTTACCGATGGGAAACCTTACTGACCATCATCGTTCATGAACCCATTTTCTGAAAAGCAACAAGCCCCTACGCTATAAGGAAAACTTGCACCACAACAAAACACCGTCTATACGGTTGGTAGAATCTAGGGTTTCATTCGTATGTACCTCAAATCGAATGCAAATGCTAACTTATATCAAAGCTTATATTCATAACATATTTCCTGATTTTTCGAAGTTCTGATTCGGAGTTCACATTCAAAAATAACTTAGGTTCTGAGGTTCGAATTTCACAGTTCTTAATCATAACAAAGTTTTCAAATTTCTGATTTGTATCATAATTCCATGTTCTTATTCATGATGTGTTCAAACAAATATTTTCAAAAATTATGTTCCTTATCAAACAGTCAAAATAGTCCCTATTTATAATAGAATGCAAATAAAGTGTAGGGTTTCTACCTCAACAAAGACGGTTTTAAAACAAGCAAAAGCAATCCTCACAAAGGACTCTCAAATTTCAAAACCTACAAAGATTAACACTCTCAGTGTTAATATTGGACCAAAAGTCAAACCAAAAGCTTGCCTATAAAATTTTTAACAAAAAATTTAAAGGTCAGAAACAGAGCAAAAATCGACCCTCGAAATTGAATTCGATGGTCGATTTTGAAATTTGATGGTCGAATTCAAATTCAACCCTCGAATTTCAAAAACTGCATCAGGTCTTAAAAATCAAATTTTGACTCTCGAATTTCAAATCGGTGGTCGAATTCCAAATTCAACCCTCGATTTGAAAATCCACCCTCGAATTTCTTTAGTTCTGTGTTTGTTAAATTTTAGATCTTTGGACCCTTCATTCTCATTTAATCACAGTCGATTTATCTAAAAATTTGCACCATTTGTCTACTCTGACCAAAACATAAATTCAAATAACACAAGGAGATTTAAAAGCCTACCTCTTGTCGTTCAATACGTTGATTCTGTTGCACCCAATTCAAGCATCGGAGCTAAACTTTGAGGTTTGATAGGTCTAGAGCCTCCAATCAATCCATTCTAATCTTGCTCCTGGAGCAATATGTTAGATCCACACAGAATTATCCTCTCCCTTAATCTACTCTTTCAATAGCCCAACCCGATCAGAAAATTAATACTAAACTTATCAACGGTTGGGATGGAGAGAGGAATTTACTAACTTCCAAGATCTAGGATCAAGATGAGGCAAGGCTTGTAAGCTTTTAAAATCTAACGAGAGAGAGAGAAGTTACACTTCTCTTTCAAACTCTCTCTTATAACATAAAAACAAAGCTAAACAAAATATCTAGATTTTTCTAATTATAAACCTATCCACTGAACTTGAACTTAAATCCGGTGTGAAACACAAACACTCGACTTATTGTGTAAGTCATCGATAACATGACTTCCACACATCACGAGACAAAAACCTTTGGCCATTATTCTCATCATATCCAAAGCTAAACAAAAATCTAGAAAATTTTCGTAATAATTTCTGAACATGCTTACCGAGGTAAATGAAAACATGCCAAAATATCAGGGATATTACAGAATATTTCTGTAATAAATTCTTTTATAACACATGTTCCAAGCACTAAATGAGAGTTCTTAGTCTCGATCTTATTTCTAATTGTTCATCCTTATTTGAAAATTTAAAATTTAGATGTATATATAAAATATTTAAAAGATAGCATCATCCAATTGTTTTGAATTGTTTAAAATAAATGGCCATCACGTGCATCGCATTTGTAGGGTCTACTAGTATATATATATATATATATATATATATATATATATATATATATATATATATATATATATATATATATATATATATGGTTATAGGGTGATTGCCTTAGAGGTGTAGCTTTTGAACCCTACACACTAGCATTGATATCATGTGGCATGTGATCCCAAAATTAACACCCATTTTTGAATCATTTGCCACATGACACATGATCTAAAGAAAGTCATTTTATGACTTTGTGCTCTTCAATAGATGGACACACTTAGACCTCCCCCTCCCCTCCTAACTTAGTGCATTGAATTTTTTTTAACTTTGACCAGGTTTTGGACGGTGGATAAGCTATATATATTTATTTTTTAGATAAGCCTAATCGAGCTTGTGCATGTTGCTTTGACATTTGATCTTTAAATTAGGTGCCACTTAGCACCCAAATGGCACTTAGAGCAACGTTCAACATTCCATCTCTAATGCAGCATTATGCTGTCCTATAAGAAAACGTCGATTCTATCTTATGAGGAGAGATGCTTCTATTCTAATCTACAACATAATTTTCAAAGAGAAGACTTGTTGTTTCCCAGTAAAGGAGCTGCAAGAAGGAAGATACGTTTTAGGAAGAACTTGATGTTTCTTGGCACTTCTATCATGGCACTCACTACCAGCTTTTCGATGCCCTATCAGAGAGCGAATATATATAGGGGAATTTATCTGATTGACCATGTCAGAGCTCTGTTTTTTCACCTTTACCCAAATCGACCAGCTTTTAGCCAAGTCATTTTCAGCTAGTACAAAAAGTCCAAAATACCCCTTCTTATACTTTTTTTGTTCTACATGACTTAAAATTTTAAATATTTACATTTTTTTATATTTACGCGATATGAAATCGGATCTATGCCGTCTGATTTGAAGGCCACATAATAAAATAGATGGCGCCAAAGATAGACACGAAAAAAAAGCGATATCGCCTTTTTAAAAAAAAAAAAATAATAAATTTAACAATCGATGGCAACTCTTAACATAGTCGGTACCGACCATTTTAAGAGTTGTCATCCACTCTGTACACAATCGCCATCGACTATGTATAGAGTTGCCATCGATTGTAAACATTTTTTATATTTTTTTTACGACTCTGTACAGAGTCAATGGCGACTCCGTATAGAGTCACTATTGACTGTATAAAAAAATAAAAATAATAAAAATAATAAAAAAATAATTTTTTTATGATGACTATGAAAACACAATTTTAAGAGTTGATCTTTTTTTCGATGGTGTAACAACAACAAAAAGATCAATAGTGTAATGAAAAAAAATATCCTTAGTGTCAAAGATTGATACAAAAAAAAGTGATATCACATCTTTAAAAAAATTAATAAAATAAAAATAAAAATAAAAATCGATTATTTAATGGGTCGATATCGACTCATTACATAGTCGACATCGACTGATCGAGTGTTTAATGAATCGATAACGACTCATTAATCAATCGTTATCGTGTAATTAATCAATCGATGTCGACTATAGAGATATAAAAGCAAATAAAGAAGTGCAAATTGAGTTAAAAAGACGTGGTGAGGTAAGGTGACGTGTTTACTGTGGTTACATTAAATGAGGTGAGATGTTTGAGGCTTGGCTATCTAACACGCACATTAAATGAGGTAAGGTGTTTTAGCTTTTCAAGTAGTTTGGGCTTGGCTACACGTATACTTAACTTTAAATGAGGTGACCCGTTTGATGTATTTTTTTTGTTGTCTTTAGCTTTTAAGGAGACTTATACCTACGTGTGTCGATGTGGCAACGTTACATTTTTTATTTTTTTTAAGAGTCAATAACGACTCATTAAATAGTCGATATCGACTATTTAATGAATTGATAACGACTCATTAAACAATCGATATCGTCTGTTTAAATAGGCGATATCGACTCATTAAACAATTAATTTTTATTTTATTTTTTTTTTTGAAAAAGGCAATATCACCTTTTTTTCATGTCAATTTTTATATTATGACCTTCAAATCAGACGGCATAAATGTTGCGCTTCTAATCACATAAACGTCTGTATAGAGTCGCCATCGACTGTATAAAAATAAATAATAATAATAATAATAATTTTAAAATTTTTTTTTTTATGACGACTCTGTACAGAGTCGATGGCGACTGTGGACAAAGTCGATATCGCATTTTTTTCATATATATCTTTGGCACTATCGATTTTATATTGTGCCCTTTAAATCAGACGGCATAGATCTCATTTCACATCATGTAAATATAGAAAAATCTAAATATTAAAAATTTTAAATTATATAGATGTATCCTCTTCTTCCTCATTTTAATCTGCTACAGTCTCTGACGAAAAAGATGTATCTAGGTCGATCCAAATAGCAGATCGAAGTAGATTGGGCTGAGGAGAAGATGTCATCACCTTTGCTACCTCTGACTTTTAGAAACTATAGCAGATTAAAATAAGGAAGAAGTTTATGTTTTTAAGTGTTAAAGAAAGAGAGTAATTTGGACTTTTTGCTATCCTTAGGGGTCGGCTAGGCTCTCAGCTGGTCGATTTGGGTAAAGGTGAAAATACAGGGCTTCTGACATAAAAGGTGTGTCTAATAGGGTCGATCAAATAAATTTCTCATATATATATATATATATATATATATATATATATATATATATATATATATATATAAAATGTATTGAAAGGTCCTACTAAGGAGTTTATGATATATTAATCTAACTATATAAATGTTTTTATATTTACGAAAGTTATGGGGAGTAGGGTTTGGGCAACCCCACGTGATTTGACATAATAAATAATTAATTTATAAAGAAGATGGGACAGAGGTCACCTCATATGCAAGGAATATTACAAATGATAATTAACTTTTCATAGACAATTTTGCAAGCAGCTTATATACCACGATGTAATTGACTATAATGCTTGAGCCCTACCATATGTGCAGTCAATTGCGTCATGCCGCATAAGTTGTCTGTAAAATTGATACAGATACCAATATGTTGCACGCAAACACAGTCACAAAATCGGGGCTCGACAATAGTTCAACAAGGTTAAAATTTAGAAAAATCTTGTAAAATCGGGAAGTTCGGGGAAATATTCAGAGGGAAAATTGGTGAGAAAAAAAAAAAAAAAAAAAAGATTTAATTTTTATTTTATTTTTAAATTGAAGTTTTCTTTTTTGAAAAATTCGGGAATAATTCATGAATTATTCGTGAAGTTTGGAAATTTGGCAAATTTTCAAAAAATTCGCTAATAATTCAAGATTAATTCGGAGGATCTTAAATTCATGAATTATTCACAAAGTTTTTAAATATTCGGCGATTTTTTTATACTTCTATTTTTTGATATATTTGGATGCCAATGTGTAAGGACCGACGGACAACACCGTAACATTCTCGATTGCTGTCCACTGCGAGGATAATGACAAGGAAGGATGGTTCTACTTTCTCGTATGTCTTAATTAGACATCTCGATGGGAATGCATTGAGTGATGGCAAATTTGATCGGTGGGTCCCTTATAGCAAATCATACTTCTTATTTTTATTGTAGGGTACAAGGATCAAAATGTCGGCCGAAATGACCGAAATTTCGGCCGAAATTATCGGTTTCGGTCCCCACCGAAATGATAATTTGGGACCAAAATTTCGGTCATATAATATATGGGATTGAAATTTTCGGTCAAATTATCAGCCGAAATTTCAATTTTTGGCCAAAATTTCAGTCAAAAATTTCGGTTTCGGTCCCCTCTAAAACCGAAACGAAACTCGAAATTTTGATCCTTGGTAGGGTTCAAATAAGTATGTTACTTTGTTAGGCTGTCAGCTTAGCCCCAACGTATAAACCAAGAGGATAAAGTGAAGAAAACATTAATTGGACACACGAAGTTGGCCCAAACACGCAACTTAAAATGAAAACTTCTTGTTTTTTTCGGTACCCTCTGATCTCACCCATGCGTCGAAGCCTCAAACCCCTTGAAAACTGTTGATTGTTTTGGATCAAATGACGTAGATTGTGTTTGACACCAATATTCCACACAATGAACCTTGATGGTGCTAATTTTATGATACACAAATATTCTTAAAAAGAAAATAAGAATAGTAAGAAAAAAGAGAAATATATGTTTTTATATCTTTTTAACCCGTATCTGATCTCTATTTATAGACAAAATCATGAATCATTGAGTCTTTCTAGAGAGTTGTGTCTTTTCATATTTACGGTGAAGAGATTTCAAACTTGTGTCTTTTCAGATAATGTAAAAAGATAATCGATTTCACTTATGTCTTTTCAGAGAATTATGTCTTTTCAGGTGACAGTAAAAAGATAAATTGATTTCACTTGTGTCTTTTCAGATTTATAATGAAGAGATGCTAGACTTGTATCTTTTAGATTTACGGTGAAAAGATAGATCTAAATATGAAAAGACACCTCTTTAGAGAGATAACAAATTTTATAAGTTTGCCATTGAATTATTGTTAATATATATAATAATTATTATAAATTTACTTTTGAAATAATTAAATATATATTACTACACTAATATGTATAATAATCCCCCACTTGTTTCAAAATAAAAAAAATTGTACATCAGAGCGTTCATACTAAGCATTATTATAGGTACTGATCAATTTGAACCTTTGACTTGTACATATAACTCAAATTTTGTAAGGACTTTAAGTAGCTTATAACCTTGAACTTAATACTTGTCTAACAAACCGAAATTACATATACACTTACTATGACCTAAATCATTAGTGACATAAGGCCTGCGCTTTACAATCATGCGCTAAAATTCTGATTTTATGAGTATCTCAGAGAAAGGATCGAATCTCTGTTGAAGCAGCTTTATTTTCATACTCATATAGGTGAATCTGTCATGGGTGCTCTTGTAACTACTTCACATTATAAAAAATAAGACTATTAGTGACAATTTTTTGCTCTAAAAAGCTGCCGCTATTAATAAAAATACTATTAAGATTATTAGCGGCAAGAGTATTAGCGACAATTTTTTGTTAATAGTGACAGTTTTTGGTTGCCGCTAATAGTCTTATTTTTTGTAGTGTCATCACCCCAGCAAATGAATGCCTACAAAATCATAGTTAAACTCACCCTCTCACATTACAAGATATGTGCATGAAATCTAACACCATAAGGGTAGCTAATAGGTAACATACATTTGTGCACTTTCAACGGTCACATAGTAGTTTCTTATCTCATTGAACTTAGAATTTGGGATCTCCAACTCTACTAAGTTGAGATTCAACTACTATGCTTTTAAAAATATCGGTCTTAGGCCCATCCACCTCAATGTTTTCAACACTGTATTTTTGGGTAATGCCTTTGTAAGTTTCGAAACCACTCTGTCTCTTTTGCTCCCGCAAATAATGTTATTTAATTCGATTCCATACTTGAATCAAAAGACATGTTTGTTTCTAGACTCCTACGATACTGCTCCTCCTACCAAAGTAAAAATTCATCCGCTTGTAAATTTTGAATCAGAGGAGACAAAAATTTAAGTAGCCTCAGTAAACTCTTCTAACAGTTCAGATTTACCACTATTGTAAAGTATAATACATAGTTCCTTTCAAGTATCTTAATGCACGAATAGCTTCCCAATGTTCCAAATCTAGGTTGCTAGTCTACTCAATACCCCCACTATAAATACTATATTGGGTCTAGTACATGATGAAGTGTGAAATACGATCATATTTTATACCCTAAAACTTATATTTAGCCACCCGATAAAAACTATTTACTATATTTCATATAATTTTAGTGATTTACAGGTCTGGAGATGTGTTGAGCATAAAATAATCCAAGAGTTCAGAATATAACGTCAAATTCGTGCTACCTTGAATCATCCAAAACTTATCCCGACTTGAAGCTTAATTTTGACCTTTAAAATATTAGATTCGCGAAATTATTAAAACCTAAAGTTGTAGAGCTCGTTGTCTTCTTTCTAACGCCATAAGAATCGCCTCAATCCAACTTCGATGTAAAAAGTTATGACCAAAATACTGATATTGTGTCTGTTGGACAATTGGGCCGAGTTTCACGAAAATCTGAAAAACTCGATGGATCGAGCAACAGACTCGATCAATTGAGTTTGGATCGATTCTTTATATTTTTAAAGCTCAAAATTGGAGGGAAGAGTTGGGTTTCAAAATTAGACCCTATTTAAGAGAAAATTAGAGTTAGGGTCAAGGAGTTTCTCCCTTTAGGGAGCCTTTTATTTTTCTTAGCATTGTTCTTTCAATTTACTAGTTTTAGGTCCTAAATTAGTTTAATATTTATATTTGAAGAAGGATTGTACCGGGTTAGATTAAAGCTTTTGTGGATTTTGTTGAAGCTCTTTATGATATTTTAATGTCATTTGAAATTTGTCTTTATTTTATCATTTATTTCTATCATGTGTGGCTAGTTTCATTGGGGATGCGAATCTAATAAACCCCATTCGAGGTGTTCATTCATAATAATATAAATCTACAGGTTGAGATGCGAGATTGTTTTAATGACCCGATGTTATTATCGATATGGATAACACCCGATTACAATTTGAGATCTAGGAGCTAATCATGTCCTATGATTTCAGATCTGTAATGGTGATTCTAATCTAATTACTGTTTTCTCTGGATTAAGTTCTACCACTATCTGAGGTGTATGTGTTAATCATACACTCATGGGATGTTAATCATACATCTCCGTGATCTTAGATCGGTAGCATAGACTTTACCCTAGGAGTAAGTTTCAATTACCATCCGAGGTGTGAGTGTTAATTATACACTTATGGGATATTAATCATACATCTCCTTGATCTTAGATCTGTAGTATGGAATTTACCTAGAGATTGAGTTCTGAATACTATCTGAGGTGCGGGTAATAATCATATACTCATGAGACGTTAATTATACATCTCCGTGATCTCAGATCTGCAATTTATAACTCGTGTGTGTTCGGATCTCGTGCTTGCATATAAACATCTTTTGTGAATCTCATATCTTAATCACAGATTTGTATTGCATGAATGATGAACTTACGATGGAAGGATTTAATATCTCAATCCTTATCTTTCATTATCTGTTTAAATTCTCAATTTTTTTGTTAGTATTTATCTCATCCACCAAATCTCAAAATCTTTAAACAAGTTAAATACTGTGTTAGATTTGTGATAATTTTTTTATTAATTACTGTTTCCTCCTTTAAATTTTCTAACCATTCCTCGTGGGAACGATCTCGTACTCCGCACCCACTATTTGCAAACCGATTCATGCGCTTGTTCAAGAATCGATTTATCTCAAACCATATTGAAATCAAAATATTTAGAGAATAGAAAAACCTTTGTGTCTATATCTTCAATTAGATACTTCTTCGTTAATGAATGTCAAATTTTTAGTAATAGTGCACTTACAGAATGTATTGGATAACCTATCATTAAATGCATTGAGGATGTGGTCCCGACAATCTTGATAATCTTTCAGCCATTTGAGTCGAGCATTCGATCCTCCACTAATCATACTTTTTGTTGTTCCGCTACAAAAATTGGTGGACATGGTGTAATGAGGACGTGAGCAATCTTGAATTGTCACAAGAAAAATTATATATTTTGTTGCCATCTTTTAAAATTTGACCTGTTAAATCGATAAAGTTTGATGAGATTTTTTTATGAATTTTATGATCTGAGCTATTAGAACGATCTATTGTCTTTAAATTATTGATAAAAATGATATTGAAAATGGCCCCAAGGTACGTAGTTCACTACGATGTCGTAAAGACAATGGACGCTCCTACTCCATTGGAGAAACGAAGATGCAATAGAGTTCTCAGCAAATCTGCTTTCAGGATACAACAAAGCCCAGTTTGCCAAGAACTGTATGTTCTTTTCTAGATTGCACTTTCTAGAGAAAGAACTTGCCACACAAGTTTTCTGATACACAAATATTCTTAAAAAAAAAATAAGAATCATAAGAGAAAAGAGAAATAGATGTTATTGTTTCTTTTTATATCTTTTTAACTTGTATCTGATCTTTATTTATAGACAAAATCACGAATCATTGTATCTTTTCAAATAGTTGTGTGTTTCAGATTTACAGTGAAGGGATGTCAAACTTGTGTCTTTTCAGATAATGTAAAAAGATAAATTGATTTCACTTGTGTCTTTTTAGAGAGTTGTGTCTTTTCAGATGACAGTAAATTGATAAATCGATTTCACTTGTGTCTTTTCAGATTTATAATGAAGAGATACTAGACTTGTGTCTTTTTGATAAAAAGATAAATATTACTATACTAATATATATAATAATCCCCGACTTGTTTTAAAATAAAAAAAAAATCATTTTTCGTCCCTAAAAATACTACCTAAAGATACAATGTTGATAACATCGAGGGGGATGGGCCTAAGACTGATATCTTTAAAGGCACAGTAGTTGAACCACAACTTAGTAGAGTTGGAGATTCCAAATTCTAAGTTCAACGAGATAAGAAACTTATCTATGACCCTTGAAAGTGCATAAAGGTATGTTACCTATTGGCCATCCATATGGTGTTAAAGTTTGTGAACATCTCTTGTTATAACTCTTAGTGATTCTGTAATATTCATTTGTTGAGGTTTTAAGTTCAAAGCTATAAAATACTTAAAGTTCTTACAAACTTTAAGTTGTATGTACTAGTCAAAGGTTCAAATCGATCGATACCTTTGATGATGCTTAGTATGATCGCTCTGATACACAATTTTTTTATTTTGAAAGAAATGAGAGATTATTATATATATTAGTGTAATAATATATATTTTATTATTTCAAAATTAAGTTCATAATTCTCATTATATATATTAATATTAATTCAATAGCAAACTTGTAAATATTATCTTCCTAAAGACAAGTGAAATCGACTTTTTTTTTAATTGTTAGACACAACTCTATTAAAAGGAAAAGACACAAGTGAAATTGATTTATCTTTTTATTGTTGTCTGAAAAGACACAAGTGAAATCGATTTATCTTTTTACCGAAAAGACATAACTCTCTTAAAAGATACAAATCTAAAATCTTTTCACCGTGACCGTGATGCAATGTTTCAGAATTCTCTATAAATAGAGATAAGATCTCCGTTAAAAACACAAGATACATAACACAATAAAAATATAATAGCATTTATTTCTCCTTTTCTTTTACGTTCTTATTTTTTTAAGAATCTTTGTTTATTAGAAATCTATGTGTCACATTTTTTCTCTAGAAAGTGCAATCTAGAAAAGAGCATGCAATTCTTGGTAAGACCGGGCTCTGTTGTATCATGAAGGCAGATTCGCTGAGAATCTTATTGCATCTTCATTTATTCGACGGAGTGGGAGCGTCTATTGTCTTTAAGACAACGTAGTGAACTATGTGCATCGAAGCCATTATCAATATCATTTTTTTCAATAAGTGCACCTATCATACGTTTCGTTTTTTATTCCATGTGTCATAGATATCCAAAAATGACTTTTCAATCATATCACACACATCACACTCAAACGTAATTTTAGGGGCATCTTTTGGGGATTTGCGACACAGGGAATCACAAACTGACAATCAGATAGGTACGTCATGATCTCAAGATCCATTGTGTGGAAGATCTGAGTGAAAAACAATCTCTATCATCTGATCCAGAGCAATGAACGGATTTAAAGGGCCTGAGAAGTTGCGCTCTTAGAGAATGTGTGGGCGCGAGCAGAGATCAATTTTTACTCCAATCTTTCACATAATGGATCTTGAGATCATGGCATACCTATTAGACGATTAGTTTGTGATTCCATGTGCCACAGATCCTAAAAACATTGCCCTAGAGTCATGTTTGAGTGTGATGTGTGCCATATGATTCAAGGGCAATGTTTTTTAGCTCTGTGACATGTGAAATCACAAACTGACCATCTGATAGGTGCGCCATGATCTCAAGATCCATTGTGTGGAAGATCAGGGTAAAAACGATCTCTATTATCTGATACGAAGCAATCAACGATTTTCAAGTGGTCTGAGATGTTGGCACTTTCAGAAAACATGTGGACGCATTTGAGGGTTTTTTCTTGGGATAACACGCGGTGTGTGTCCCAAGCTTGCTCTTGGACTCATGGTTTGAAATCTAAGTAGTCCCAGACACCTCCCAGACCGAGACATCTCACGTCTCGGCAAGATGGTGTGATATGCTAAGACAAAAACATAATTTATTTTTAATTTAAATTAAAATTTAAATTAATAAAGTATTTATAATAATTGCATTTAAGTCAAAAAATTAGAAAATATATATTTTAAATATATACAAACATAATAAAGTTACTTTAAACATATATAAACATAAAAATCGGTTGAAGAATCATGAGAATCTGGTAGTGGCCCTAGTGGGTCCTTTTTTTTAGGGTACCTTCATTTACACCCTAAGATTCTTCCTTCTCAACCCCGATTTTACATGCTTAGACCTTTGACTACTTTGAATCAGATGATGGAGATTGTTTTTTGTTCTAATCCTCGACAAAATAGATCTTGAGATCATGATACTTTCATCATATGGTGAGATTTTGATTTCACATGGCACAACTTCCGAAAAGTTATCTGAGAACCATGTTTGATATATCCTCATGATCATGTTCATTTTTTGAATGTGTGTCATGTGAAATCAAAATCTAACCGTCTAATGGTAGGCCCATGATCTCAAGATCTGTCGTGTCGGAGATTGGGCTAAAAAGGAATCTCTACCATACAATTCAAAGAAGTCAATTGTTTAAGGATATAAAAATCCAAGTTGAGAAGGAAGACTCTTGGATTGTAAATACAGAGATTTTTTTTCAAACCAACTCAAATCACACCATATCTCGCCCATCTCAGACGAGGTACTTGAGATTGCCGAGATCTCGTATATCTCGGCGAGACATGGTATAATTTGAGGCCCCTAACGAGTCACACTTGAATCTAGTACCGCCATCGGAGTCCGAGACGCGAGATGTCACATCTTTGGCGAGATTTCAAACCATGGTTTGGACTGATCCCTATAAGGTGCTATCACACTGACCATGCGACGAGTATTTAATGATGGGTTGCTTTAATAGGGCCCACAGAATCTTCTTGGGGCACCTACACTCAAAATCATTAATTTCCTTAAATAAGACGATGGAGATGACAACGGAGATCGCTTTTCGCTCCAATGTCATGGTGCACCTATGAGACTGTCAATTTTCAATTTCACAGGCACATATCCCGAAAAAGTAGCTCTAAAATCACATGGCACACATCACATTCAAATGTGACTTTAGGGTCATGTTTTGGGATTTATGTCATATGTAATCGAAATTTTGATAGGTGCGCTATAATCTCAAGATCTATTGTGATGAAGATTGGAGCGAAACGCAATCTCGATCATCTGATTTAAGGAAGTCAATGATTTGTGGTGTAGGAGCCCATGAAGATTCTGCGAGTGCCATCAAAGCTACCTAAGGTTGTGGGTTAGCTCTTATAGATAAGAGCAGAAGTAGCTCTCTGTCTACTCTTTGTTAGATGAGATAAAATTTGCTCCGGCATAAAACAAACAAAGAACAATTTTATCACTTAAAATAGCTCTTCGTTAAAGCAAATGGGACAAGCCTTGAAAAAGCTAACCCATACGCAGCTTAAAATTGAAGAGGATGAGTTGTTTTACTCATTGGTGGGATCATTTGAACTTTGCCGACTCAAAAACAAAGGTTTTGAATTTAACTCGTGTGATGTGAAAATACAATCTAAGTCATTTGATCTTAAGGTGTTTCTAAGCGATCTGATCTTAAGGTGTTTCTATATATGACAGAGCGCCCAAAATGCCGAGTCTTTCGTTTAAATGGTGTGAAAGGGTGAACTTTGTACGCGCGAGCAATTGACTCTCCCGACATGAAACGACAAGATTATAAATGTAAGCAAACCCCCTAAAAGAAATTATATCAGCAACTGATAGCGATCGGATGGATGCCAACAAGGGAGCCACACCAATACGAAGGGATCTTCTAGAAGGTAAACACTTTTTGGATAGTGACACGTGCCCTCATCTTTATCCACGATCCAATTACAAGAGGGGGCATCTGAGGGTCGGTTTGGGAGCTCACCACGTGCCTCTTCTGGTTTGCTCTGCAGCCTCTGCTTGAGTGTGTAAGCGCGCAGGCAGCTGGCACCAGCTGGAATCTTCTGATAAATTCAATTATAGCACGGCTTGTTAGCCGATACTTGCCATACAATTATGATTAGCGACTGTGATTGTACTGAATCTAATCTAAAATGCCTCATCATTCTGCCTCCTCACACTGGATTTTTAAATTATGAACGTTTGTGTCAGATTTTGATTTCACATGAAAGACATTTATAATCATGTTGACTTTTTCGGGATGTATGTCATATGGAATCAAACTCTAAATATATGATATGGAATGCCTCAAGACCTATTATGTGAAAGATTGGTACAAAAAATAATGTCCGTAAAATAATTCCAAGCGGCCAATGATTTTTTATGTTAGTGCCCTTAGGCCATGTTCAAGTATTTCTCCAGTTATCTTAGAAGAGTTCAGATTCCTGACAACTCTATTTTCTGTAAATTTTTGGCAAACTCAGATTCCTGACTTTCCCCAAGTGTATTCTTTTAGGCCTCAGAAAAGTTCTGACTCCTGACATTTCACAGAAACGAAATATTTCTTATATTCTTTTAATCAATTCAGAAAAACACATAATCGGTCTACTTTAGGGACATCGTATGACCGTAAGAATGACGGTAGAGCATCCGATACCGTGCCGTATATATTTCAAGGTCATTTTTATGCGACCATGAAAAGTTGAGCACTTCCGTCGATACAATTTTACAAAAATGGGCCGCATATGTGGTGGGCCACCGTAGCATCAACAGAGTTCTATGATTGAGTAACAAGCCTAACAATGGTAGATTATACTTCGGATATCTCTACCATACGTTTTTTCGATTTCCGAGGCCAACTTGAATTGCTCTCATTGCCAAAATACAAGCCAAAGGAGCAACACTAGTAACCAACCTAACGATGAACCCTTTTAATCGGTTCAAAATTTTGGACTATGACACTACACGTGTGACGATTTTCTGGATGATGGTCATTACAAACGATCAAGATTATGACACGTGAATTGTCTGATCTATTATGTCTACGTTGTGTGCAAGATCGACGATAGCCACAACAAAAGGGAAGAGAATCCGACCACCATTGTCTTTCCTGTCGTATGCATGTATGCTATAACAATAACAATTATTTTCATTTATAATCGAGCAAGAGTAATTTCGTAAATCCATACTTACCACTTGTGTGATAGCTCTCAACTGCATATCACAAATGAAATTACTCAAACAAAAACCCCTAAAACTAAAAACAAAAATAAACCCCGAAACCATCTCTCTCTCCCTCTCTCTCTCTCTCCTCTGGAGCGAAGAAGAAGAAGCTGACATGGCAACACCACCATCGGATGATTTTAAGTGCCCCAAATCTCTAGAAATAGTGTTCGATCCCGTTATCCTCTCATCCGATCACACCTTTGACTGCCCGTCAATCCAACGGTGGTTAGACTCTCGCAATCGCACCTGCCCCATCACTCAACTCCCCCTCACCGTGCACCATGAGGTTGTTGCACACCCAAGCCCCACTCATAATCTTTATTTAAAACACATTTTTATTTTTTTATTAAAATTAGTTGCTTGCTCCCTTTACCCAAATTAATTAAGAAGGTTACTTCTAAAATTAAAATTAGGTGTCTTCTTCCTCCAAATCAGTGAATTAGAGAGAGCGACCCAGAGAGAGAGAGAGAGAGAGAGAGAGAGAGAGAGAGAGAGAGATCTTCCTCCAATCGGTGAACTAGAGAGGAGCAAAAGCTGAGAAAAGCTAGAGAGAGAAAGAGAGAGGAGTAGCTAGAGAGAGAGAGAGAGAGAGAGAGAGAGAGGAGCTTACCAGAGGTCATTGCTAAGTTTCCAACTATTCCTGAGCAAATAACTCAGAAACGGAAAGTGTATCAAAACTCAGCTTTCGTCGGAATCTGCGTGGGACCCATTGTGGTAGTACATAAGAAACCCTCAAAAAAGCTCAAGAATGGTCACTTTCTGAGTTGAAACTCAGTTTCCGAGCGAAAACGGAGTATTCGAATATGGCCTTAGAGTTTCAATGAGTGCAAATAGAGCAACCAAATTTCTATTTGATAGCTTTATTAGTACCCACACAATCTCTAAAAGTGCTCATGTGTGCAACTCCTTTAAAATCATTTATTGCTTCAAATCATATGATAAAGATTGTGTTTCAAGTTGATCATCCACACCACGGATCTTGAGATCATTTCTTATCTATTTGATAGTCTGTTTTGTATTTGACATGTCTCAAATCTCAAAATTGGACTTGACATGTCTCAAATCCCAAAATTGGACCTAAAATCACGTTTGAACTTTATATATGTCATAAGATTCAAGGGACATTTTTTTGGGATATGTGACATGTGGAATCAAACAGCAAACATATAATAGGTGCTACATTTCTCAAATATCACACGTACACTTAGATATATGCGGACATAAGTTCACACTGTCCACGGGTCGGGCATCTAATAGCAACTCTCCATGGAAAACGTGGAGTCAAAACGTGTAATCTTGGCCTCAATATCTAGAGTCCTAGAGTCAAAACGTGTCTTTTTGTCTTTGCCCACAACGTGCCAGATGTGTTCTTTAGCCCATTCCCGAACCTTCAGCAAACTTCTCCATGCCCATTGGCCCATGGGCAATGCCCACAGGTCCGATCACTAACAACAATTTGATCACTTAATACCAGCTAGTTGGCCTCATCCATAATAAAAATATTAAGCGATCCAGCTTCCGAAAAATTTATAAACTATTAACATAATATATACATATCAAATTTGAAATGACATTGAGAAAAAACTTGACCAATGAGGTGAATATTCGGCAACGAGTTCGGAAAGAGTTTTGTGAAATGGGCCCATCTCCATAACCATCCAAAACTGGGAGGAAGGGCACTGCTATCCAGGCCGTCCACTCACCTTGATCACCTCATCTAAGCATCGATGCAATAAATTGGGTCCGCTAATGCTTTATTATCCTTAAATTGGTCGAGTAACGAAATTTGACCTATCAAAGGAGTGAAAATTTGAATGGACGGCCTTGATCTTTGAAAATATATAACCTCTAGCAGGTGGAACATAATCTTTGGTGCTTCTGTTAACCATGTTATTATACTGAAATCCACCATAACCATTTATGATTATGGTCAAGTCGAAAAGAGAAAGCGACTGACCAAAGCCATCACACAAAATGACAATGGTAATAAACTAATAATGGTTATATGCTGCTTTCTACGTGAATTTCCAAGAAAAGTGACGAAAGGCACGACATCATCGATGGCACGTGTTGCGCGGTATAACACACCCAGCGCATTTTAGTAGAATCCGTTTCTCTACATAAGGAGAGTGAATCTATTCCTGAGAAAGCGGGCTACAAGCTACCAGGGCTTCATTTCTTGGAGTTTCCCCAATTCCCCGATTACTAGGTACACTGATCTCAACACTCTCTCCGGTATTAAGTGCATAGACTTTTAAAATGTATATTCGATTTCCTTAACCCTATGATTGATCCTCGATCTCCGTTATATCTGGAATTAGAAGCTGTAATATTTCATGCATATGTATTTCAATCATATTTGTTTGAGAAAGAATTTGTATACGGTGCAGAGTGGTGGATATTTTTTCAATAGTATTTGTATTAGGTTCACGACCGTTCATAGGCTGTAGTGCATGGGTTATCGAATTCTCTACACTACACAGTTCATTCGTTTTCGGCAACATTTCGGATCAATTTTGAAAAGTTTCGAAATTTTTTTTGAAGAGTACAAAAAATATTTAATATAAAATATATTTAAACTTTATTAAAAATTTATTTATTATTTCAAAATTAACAAAAATTAGAAAAAATATATTAACTTGAATGAAACTTCGCTAATTTCGTCTACGGTTTATGATCGAGGCGAGTCTCGACGTAATAAAATACCATCAAACAGGCGATGGCCATAACGGGGGATCGGCGTAGTGGCCAAGACCACTCTTCGAACCACTCGCAGGGATTTATTGCTATCCGGAGTCAGGCGGGTGCTCCAAACAAGCCGCACACTTGCTCGGTTATAAAAATACAGGCAATTATAATAATACTTAACTGATCTTTTTTCTGATGAGACGAAGACGATATACTATTATCTCAATCCCACATGAAAAAAAACATAAATCAAAATGAAAGAAGATAAATTAGCCATCTTTCCCCAGAGAGGTGGCGCCTGAGAGAAGGCCATACACTTTAATAGGATCAGAACCATCAAATCCATACACTTTAATCTAGATTGATATGGATAATACGTTAGATACAAATAATGAAGTGCTCCAACGTTAGTGACCAATGATCGCTCCATCTGAACAGTAATCTGTGGATGGAGATGGATGAAACTATAAAATCTGGTGGTTTCGTACACCATGGTAGTATAATAAAGCTTCTAGATATGAGCAAGACGACAAACAAGCCGATCACCCATACAAAATTACAAAAGGGCACTTTAGAAAATAATGCCCCCAAAACAAACTTTTTAGCAAAAAAGATCCGACTTCAAGAGTTTTATGGAAATATTGTGCTTTCACGGATTTTAGGACTTCAGAATATCGTGAAAGCACTGTTTTTATATAAAACTTTTGTAAAAAATTAGTCGTTCACGGTTTTCTGAAGTTTCAAAATTCATGAAAGCACATTTTTCTAAAACGTTTGGAGTTGGGTCTTTTTTGCTAAAAAGTGTGTTTTTAGGCATGTTTAGGTAATTATCCCTATATTTTACTTTTGAAGCATTTTAAACTTTATTTTCTTTCCAACTCATAATAAAGTCACCACAAGTTTGGCGTGTGAACTTTTAGATAGCAAAATTTATTTAATTATTATTTTATTATTTAATGTGATTTAAAAATAATTATTTTATTAAAAAAGAACTCTCTTATTATGAAAATAATTGTAAAATAATAAATGAATAAAATTTGAATTACTTGATTGCAAAAGTGCCACCACAAGAGGCTGTGCATCTAATGCCAGAACACATTTACAGTTCAAATGGCGCCCAATTAAGTAAGGAAAACGCCTACTTTTGAGCTGCGTTGATGGGGATGCCCTAACGCATCCTTTCTAAATCAGAGATCCACGGGACATGGCAACATCGATGAACCTTCTAGGAGAGCAGGCGATAGGTTATTCATGTTGCGCTCCCGGCGCATTTTAGCTGTTGACGTTTTGACCTATAAATAGAGGTAGAAGTTAGTATTCAAAACGAGCCTCCGGTTCAAAGGCTTCATTCTCGAATTAAAACAGGTACGCAGTTTTGCTACGTTCTTCGTTGTAAGGCGCATATACTTTTGAACGCTATATTCGATTATTTTTCGCTCGTCATCAGTTGATAAAATATTTGTTTACACATCGCCCCCCTCTCTATCTACACCAATTATTTATTGCCCCTTCTTCTTAAAGGGTTGGAGAGGGTTTGTAGAAGAGAAAGCGTTAAAAACAAAAACCCATTTCTTAAAGATGTTTGTAGAAGTGAAAGCATCACGAACCCCATTTCTTGAAGGGGGGTTTGCAGAATACACACGATCAAACAAACGAAATGGTGATTTTAATGGCAAGATAAAATGGTTTTAGGAAAAAAAATTCTAGGGTTTAGTGCGAGCGAAAAGGTAATCCTTTCTTACTTTGGGGGTCATTACACACCACCACGCTCTGCCGCCGACATCCATGGCGACCCACTCTGTGAAAGCTCTCACTTTGGTACCCCTTTGGGGGTCCAGGTATCACTTTCCTCAGGTCACTCCTTAGGGGGACTCCACGGTGGCCTACTCTCTGGCGGCTTTCATTCTAGTACCCCTCCTTGGCCCCTAGTTAGCCCTTTTTGCAGGTCGCCCCTTCTTTTACTTGAACTCAAGAAGTGGTGTTGGCTCTGATACCATTTGTTAAGGTCGTAACCGATACTCCAAAAATGCCTAGACGGTAGTGTTAGAGACTATCGTTCAAGTCAACTCATAAACCCATCCGATGGCCCTCATAGAGATAAAGATAAAATTATTGGTGATAAACATCACCCAATTAAAGACCCATCGGAGGGGCCTATGAGTTGACTTGAACGATAATCTCTAACAAATGCAAGAAGATTAATGTGGTTCGGTCATCAAAGACCTACGTCCACAGAGAAGATGATAATTGTTTTTGGTTGGCCTTTGATGATACATTACAAGGCAAACAACTTTAGTTATCCGATCTTCACTTAGCAGGTACCTTCTTTTCTTCTTCATATGGAGTGCTGCCACATTAACATGTTCAACTTCAGCTAGTTATCTTTATTTCTATGAGAGCCATCGGATGGTTCTTCAGGGGTAATGTTTATCACTAATAATTTTATCTTTATCTCTATGAGAGCCATTGAATGGTTCTTCAGGGGTGATGTTTATTACCAATAATCTTATCTTTATCTCTATGAGAGCCATCAGATGGGTCTTCAGTTGAGTGATGTTCATCACTAATAATTTTATCTTTATTTCTATGAGGGCTGTTAGATGGGTCTATGAGTTGACTTGAATGATAGTCTCTAACATTTTCCCTCAAACTCGACTGGGGAGCTATCCGGCAGCCGAGTTTGTGACACAATCTGAGAAAAAATCCTTAGGGAGTGGCTTGGTAAATATATCTTCTAATTGAGATGAAGAAATGTAACGAGTATGCAGGAGCCCAAGCATGACCTTTTCCCGTACAAAATGATAGTCAATAGCGATGTGCTTGGTTCGAGCATGAAGAACTGGATTGACTGTCATATATAACGCACTGGTATTGTCACAAAACAGCGTAGTTGGCTTGGAGAGAAAAATTCTGATATCTTGTAAAATGAAGTACAACCACGTTAGTTCAGCAGTGGTAGACGCCATTACACGATATTCAGCCGCTGTGCTTGAATGAGAAACTGTAGGTTGCTTTTTAGCACTCTAAGAGGGAGTTTCGGCCAAGAAAAGTAAAAAAACCGGTTGTAGAGCGACGGGTAATAGGGCACCCAGCCCAGCCAGCATCAGAGTAGGCATAAAGATCCAATGAACTTTGAGCATATATTTGAATTCCAAGGTGAAGTGTCCCACTGACATAACGGAGAATTCTCTTGATCAATTGAAATTGACCAGTGGTAGCGTAAGATATTGAAGAGCGCCAACAAGACTCCTCTATTGCGTAGGATCACGATACCATTATATTGAGGAATTTTCCAATTTCACAGCCATAGGGGTGGAAGACGGTTTGCAAGTACCCATTTGAGATTTAGACAGCAAATCGCGGGCGTACTTGGTTTGGGTAAGAAGAAGCCTATCTTTGGAGCGATGAACCTCAATTCCCAAAAAGAAGTGGAGGGCCCACATATCTTTCATAGAGAATTCAGCAACAAAAGTTGTAATAAACTCATTTAATAATTGTGGGTTTGGTCCAGTTAGGACAATATTGCCAACATATAGCAACAAAATAATAATTCCTTGGGGATGTCGATGAACAAATAATGACGAATCCACAGTGCTACAGAAGAAATCGTATCTCATGAGGAAATCATTAAATCTTTCAAACCAGGCCCTAGGAGCCTGTTGCAAACCATATAGGGCTCGAGAGAGTTTACAAACATACTCTGGTTTAGAAGGATCAATAAACCCAGGAGGTTGAGCCATGTAGACAGGTTCCTTGAGAAAACCATGTAAAAAAGCATTCTTTACGTCTAATTGGCATAGAGGCCAATTCTTTACAGTGGCAATAGTAAGGATAGTTCGAATGCTGTCGGGTTTAATTAATGTACTAAAAGTTTCAAGAAATTCAACCCCTTCCTGTTGATTGTAGCCTTTGGCAACAAGTCGGGCTTTAAGGCGGTCAAGTTCACCCGTTGGCTTAACTTTAGTTTTAAAAATCCAGCGACACCCAACAACATTCATTTGAGATTGATGTGGCACAAGTTCCCATGTATGATTAGCAGACAGTGCATTTATTTCATCAATCATTGCACCCTTCCATCCATAATGCTTTAGAGCGGATTTAATGGTTTTTGGCTCGGTAGGTAGAGACGCTGTGGCAAGGTTTATATACTTAGGATTTGGTTTACAGACACCGATCCGACCACGAGTTAACATAGGGTCAGAGGTTGTAGGAGTCACGGGTTTAGGTGGGTACAAAGTATGAATAGGCACAAAGTAGAGGGGTACATGTGCTTGTATGCTCTCAGGTGGGTAGGTATGAGCTTGAGTTGAGGTAGGTGACGTGGGTGAAGTAGGTGTTATGGACACAAGGGGAGCAACACATGTAGGGTAGGTTATTTGCATAGGTGTAGTAATAGGGTCCTGGGTATTGGGTTCAAGGATGTGATCATGAGATGAGTCATTGGAAGAGAGAAGAAGTGGGTCCGCCTGTTGGGATTGTGACTATAGTGGTTGCTGGGCTACAAGTGCATGACCATCAGGGGAGTCTATTGGAGTGTCCCCAGATTGTTGTTGAGTTTGTTCATCTGGCTGGTGGCTAGTAAGTAGTAATCCATTCGGTGTAAGTGGAAATTTCACCATCCACGGGAATTGTAGAAAGGTTGGTCTCGGCAAATGGGAAGCAATCTTCATTAAACACGACATGTCTTGAGATATAGATCTTCCCAGTAGGATGATGTAAACACTCGTATCCCTTTTGCTTGTCGCTGTACCCCATGAAAATGCAAGGAAGAGATCTTGGGTTGAGTTTATCTCTTGCATAATTTCTGAGATATGGAAAACATTGGGTTCCAAAAACACGAAAGGAAAAATAATCAAGTTTCTAATGGAACGGTTAAGTGTAAGGGCTGTCCATTTTGAGTTGGGCCATGGGTAGCCTATTAATGAGAAAAATTGCAGTAGAAAATGCTTCAACCCATAGGCTTTTAGGGGCTTTTGCTTGAAACATCATTGCAAGTCCAAGCTCAATGATATGGCGGTGCTTCCGTTCAACAACCCCATTTTGTTCAGGGATATGGGCACAAGACATAGTATGAAGGATTCCTTGCTTAGTAAAGTGATCATGAAGATCTTTACTGAGGAACTCACCACCTCCGTCAGAGTGAAATTTTTTATCTTATGGTTAATCTGATTTTCAATCATATGTTGAAAATTTATAAAACCCGATGTAAACTTTCTTTTTAAAGGAAAGAACCAACTGTATCGAGAATAGTAAGAATAAAAGACGATGCAAGAAGATTAATGTGGTTCGGTCATTAAAGACCTACGTCCACAGAGAAGATGATAATTGTTTTTGGTTGGCCTTTTGATGATACATTACAAGGTTATATAGAGGTATAGAGGATCCTTTGTCCTTATCCAAGGCAAACAACTTTAGTTATCCGATCTTCACTTAGCAGGTACCTTCTTTTCTTCTTCATATGGAGTGCTGCCACATCAACATGTTCAACTTCAGCTAATTATCTTTATCTCTATAAGAGCCATCGGATGGGTCTTCAGGGGTGATGTTTATCACCAATAATCTTATCTTTATCTCTATGAGAGCCATCAGATGGGTCTTCAGTTGGGTGATGTTTATCACCAATAATCTTATCTTTATCTCTATGAGGGCCATCGGATGGGTCTATGAGTTGACTTGAACGATAGTCTCTAACAGTTAGCGGAGCGGAAAGTTAAACCCTTATTACTTTGGGGTGGTAACATAAAACTAAAGAGAAACTTATTTTTTTTGTTTTACTTACTTTAGTTGTTGAAGATGATGAAGGAGAGGTGTTGGTGCTTGGTGATGTGAGAGAGAGAGAGAGAGAGAGAGAGAGAGAGAGAGAGGTATTTCTTAGGTGGTGTGTAGGTAGAAAAAGGCATGAATCAAAATCTTGATTTCGGTTTCATTCACCACTCAAGCTGTAATTTGGTCAAATTTCGGTAATTTTTGGAAATTTGGTTCGAACTTTGTCGAACTGTATATTTTTTTTGAAGTCTTTCACATTATTAGAAGACATATTTGAACTATTGAAACTAATTTGTGATTTTTTGAAGTAATGTGTTTATTATTATAGAATTTTCAACATAAATAAGGAGAAATCCGGCAAGATTCGGTGAAAACCGACGATATTCGGTAAGTTATTGTAATTTTGAATGAGAATTCGTTAAAATTTGTCGAGAATTTGACTAGATTCGACAACTTTTGGCAAAATCTGACGAGATTGGTTACGGTCCTTACGAAACAATATGACGAAATTTTGTCAAGATCCGGTGAAATTTCGTCAAAATTCGGTAAGTTGTGGAAGAGGGAGAGAGGAGAGGAGGAACATGAAGAAACACACTAAGTGTAAAACTAATGAAACTTGGGTAGATGTATGGGAACAAAGAAAAAGCAACATTTCAAAATTTCGGCCGAAATTTGGAAATGTTCGGAATTATCGACCGATAATTTGGAATTTTGGCCAATAATCCCAAAATTTCGCAACTTAGTCGAATTCCACCTTGTTTTCGTTTCAGCCAAACTTTTGATCTATGGAAAGAGGAAGATGTTGGTGTGTAAACTTTTAAAATAGGGTATTTCTTTAGTTGGTGTCAAGTTGGATAAGGTTGGCGTGGAAGAAGCAACACTCTAATTTGTATAAGGTGCATGGACCTTGCACCCGATGGATACTGCATTGGACCGTCTGATCAGTTGGGAATCAACAAAAAATTCCTGCTTTTTAGAGGTTATGAACCATAGCATCTAACATAATTAAATAACTTAATACCATTTAGAAGCATAATCTGTCTGCATTAGCAACATTAGACCAACAAACATGACAATTGAAGTAAACCATCACCACATAGAATCCATCTATACTTAATCAAATGACCATCCATGTGAAAAAGGAAAGTAACTATAAGTAGGGGTAAACAATTGATTATTTGTGAATATGCTATACTATTTTTGCATAATTTAGGAAAGAAAATGATAGGGAAATTCAAATAAGAATTTAGGTAACGGAACTTGTGTATGAGAACTTGTAGAAGGTATTGGATCTGACGGTTAGGCGGGTGAAACAAGAATCAAACTGAACCAAGGAAAAGTCTTCCTATCACCGGAGTTGCATTCCGAGGGAGAACACGCAGATGCCTACCTTTAGAAGTACATATCCGCGATCAATTGTGCGAATGTCCAAGAAGAAGGAAGTGTATACCTGAACCTGCTTAGTCACAGACTCATCAGGGATCTACAAAGCCCTTATATATCTGACACCGATCCGATCAACTCTCAGTGGACCGAACTGGTGATTTCGGTCAGACCCTGCTCGGAAAATGCAAGGTTTTTGGGTGTGTATTGGACCGGGCTAAGCATAATCCGGCCCGGATGAACTAGATTCCCCAACAGCCGGCCCAGTTTGTACGTATAATGTATATATAAATATAATATGCTAGTATGTAATTAAAGGGCATTTTTCTAAAATGCCACATTTCGACTTGATACCGAAACCAGACATCTCATAGAATTAAAAAAATGGTTAAGAAGCCTTCCTTTATAGAAGTTTATAAGAAAATTCAATTAAAAAAAAAAGCCCACAATTCAGACCGAACCCTGCACAACCTGCCTACTGCTGGGTTTGGGCTGAGTACATCTAGGCCTGGGTTAGGATCGGGCTGAGTTTTACCCTATCCTGGCCCATTCAGGGTCCTAACCACAAGTCTCAACAACCAACTAAATAATTAGAGTAATAGCTGTCTTGATACCGATGATGGCCATTAAGGCATTAACAATAATCTGTCTAATAAATTGTATCAATGGAGCGACTAAGGAAATATCTCTAAAATGGTAAGCTATTGCTCAACAATTTTAATAATCTATAGAATCAATCTGATCCTCTGGTGACTCTCCGTCCTAATTCCTAATCACCCTGATCATCAAAACCTGCATCCTTAGTTCCGCCCTCTCCATAACCTCAGTTGGCTCATCATAGTCTAGAAAACATAATTATAGTGGGGTGAGTTACAATAAATATAACTCATTAGATACAACTACAGATTGAACTCAATCTAACATAGGCAGTGTGTGTATCCGGTGAGTGACATCAAACTATCTAAAGTAAGAACAAATTGACAAGATAAATAATTCATGGCATGAGAAAATTGACATACTTGACATGATTCAAGAGCCTGAGATGTGTGAAATGTTTTAGTATTGTCGTTTATTTTTCTTGGCATACTTAGTTGCCTAGTAAGCATTTTTTTTTGTAATTGAAAATACAACCAAGAGCCTATACTACTCCTGGAGTTTTTTTTTCCTACGTTCTTGATTTACGACAACGATGTCGTTATCGCTGCTCGAACCTGACACATGACAGGGAATATGCCATGTTGTCACTCCTGAGTCACCTTGACACAGTATCATACGTGTAACCCCATCCTTATGTACTTTATGCAGTCAAATGTGGGCATGTACGCATATTAGCTTACCCGTCATACGTGTCTTGCTTGCACACTTGTATATCCAAAGGACCCTTCATGATTGAATGACGTTGAGTTCTCGCGGTGACTGACATGTAACATGACACAGTATGGTCATATCTTTAACTTCTGTATTGTTGGCATTCATGGTATAACTTGTTCTTGTTTTGTGCTTACGTAGTTACGTATGTACTTTTCACTTGTACACTTGTCATGCTTACTCGAGGATACATAGCTTACATGATACCATGTATCAAAACTCGGCCGATACTGATACGAATCGGCAATACTTATGTTTTTGTAAACAATAAATTTGTGTAGAATATAAATCCAACACAAATCAATCATAACAAATTTTCCTTCGCTAGGAGAGAATTTTATTGAAAATGACGAACTTTACACTTTCGGGTATCGCAATTGATTCCTCGTTAATTACATCAAAACCGAATACCTTTGATTAAATTTTTTTAAAGAAAAGTAAAGTAATTACATCTCTGAAATAAACAAAATAAATCCTAAGTCTTAAGTCGTTATTAACATCTTCGTCTTCATGGTACCAGAGGGACGCGCAATATGCTCTCTTCGTCAGAGACTCAGGCGATGTGAAGTAGAGGACATCGTATGAGAGAGCCCCTTATCCAGAAGTTAGGGCCATCCAATCGATGGACATGGTCAAATATGGGCATGAGGAATTCGTGAATGAGTCTCATAATGAATTCTCGCTCACTTGTCTGGAGGACGAATTCAAACACTGGGTCCATTTTATGATGTTTGGTCATCCAAAGAATTAGCACTTTTGGTTATGGGGTATCTAATTACGGGTTAGATATCATCAAATTCCTTACATTTTGATCATCATAGGTTATTTTGTGATGATTTCACCATTAGATTGATCTTATAGTACGATCATTTTAACGTAAGTTAATGAATTCACCGTTGGATTTGACCAAAATAATAAAATTTGATCAATACATGATAAATTCACCATTGGATCTTATTACGGTCTCGTATTATGACCATTTGACTAAAAGTCAACTAGTTCACCGTTAGATTTTTGACAAAAATTAAAAGACTTGGTCAACATGTAACAAATCCACTGTTGGATCTCGTTACGATTTCGTATTATGATCGTGACCAAAGTCAACGAGTCCACCGTTGGATTTTACCAGAATTACAAGATTTGGTTATGTAATAAATCCGCCGTAGGATCTCGTTATGATATCGTATGATGATTGTTTGACTAAAATCAATGAGTCCACTATTGAATTCTACAAAAATCACAAGATTTGGTCAACATGTAATAAATCTACCGTTGGATCTCGTTACGATTTTGTATTATGATTGTTTGACCAAAAGTTAACGAGTCCACCGTTAAATTTGACCAAAATCACAAGATTTGGTCAACATGTAATAAATCCATCGTTGGATCTCGTCACGATCTCGTATTATGATCGTTTGATCAAAAGTCAATGAGTCCACTATTGGATTTGACCAAAATCACAAGATTTAGTCAACATGTAATAAATTCATCGTTGGATCTCGTTATGATTTCGTATTATGATCGTTTGACCAAAAGTCAAAGAGTCCACCATTGGATTTGACCAAAATAACAAGTTTTGGTCAACATGTAATAAATCTACTGTTGGATCTCGTGTTATGATCGTTTGACCAAAAGTGAACGCGCCCACCCACCATTGGATTTGACTAAAATCACAAGATTCAGTCAACATGTAATAAATTCACTGTAGGATCTCGTTACGATCTCGTATTATGATCATTTGATTAAAAGTCAACGAATCCGTCGCTAAAATATTTAACCCATGTGAGGACTACATAAACGAAGCCTAAGCTGGTACAACCCGTGCAGGGACGGCCGGGGCAGGCACGGCCAGGATAGGCATGACCATGGAAGGCGTCAGGGTGGGGACGACCCACGTAAGGACCGCCAGGGCAGGTATGGTGTATGGTCAGTGTGGGACTACCAATGCAGTACAATTATTTGTATATCAAGAAAATCGATTTTACTATTGTAAAAGAATTTTCGATCTAGAGATTGTGATCCAAACCCTACATTTGAGGGATTTATGAGTCGTCGTAGATGAGTATTTCGGGTGTCGAAGTCCGGAATTATTCTTTATTCGTAATTGCAACCTATACGAGTATCAGATTTGTGGTTGCAATCCGAGCGTACTAAGAGTTAAGTGAGGGGTTGTACCCATGTAGCTTAATTATCTCCAAGTACATAAGGAATTGGGTATGCGCCGTAACACGTAATCCCAAATTACAACCCTAAATCATTCTAAGGAAAGAGTCGTAACTCTTATTCTAAGCGTACCACATTTAGGTAAGGGTGGTAGCTCTCATCCTTGATGCACCCGTATCGGAGACTGTTTGAATTCAGAATTCTTATATGGACATATCTCTTTCGTACATTCTAAATAGAAGTCAAAGGAGAAAAGAAGAGGGCACAAAAAGAATCTCAGAGATACCTTAGTGTCTCTTGCAAGAGAATCAAAGTCGGAGAAGTTTTCGGCAGGGCTCCTGCATCAGAATTTTTGGGTCACTAATAATGAGAAGGGATCTGCTATTTATAGATTTATGGTAGCGTTACGGGAAGTTATAATTCTACGATTTCTACAGGAGTTTCACAAAAATCAAGGGTCGTGAGGGTTGTGTGGGCCTTAGCCTTCACGCGGTTTAAGAGAAAAATCTTTTCCAGATATCTGGCCTACGCAAGTGGTTATTTGCTCAAGCTAAGAAAAGAGAGGACCCATGTTCGAAAAAGATGACCCATGTAGGTGGCTGCGTGGGCCATTTTGAAAGAGAATGAGATATAGAGAGAGAAATGAGGAGAGAAAAGAGAGTGTAAGAAGTAGGATGGCCTATGCAGGTTACACCTTACGTGGGCCATAAGAGAAGAGTGAGATACCATATTTCAAGAGAGAGAGACAAGAAGGAGAAAAAGAAAAGAGATGGCCTACGCAGGTTTTCTTTCTCTTTCTTGAGAGAGAAAGAGAACGAGAAAAGTGAGAAAAGAAACGAGAAAAAGGAGAGACAAGAGAGAAAATGGGGAGAAAGAGAAAGAAAAAAAATGATAGGAGACCCACGCAACGGCCTCCTTGCGTGGGTCATATCTTCCGTAAGAAAAGACACATTTCCGTGTCTTCTATTTTCTCTTATCCTTTATTCATCTATTCCGGAAGAAAAAATACATTTTTGTGTCTTCTATTTTCTCCAATCATTTATTATATAATATTTAAAAGACAAATAATTTGTATATACTCTCTTCTCTCTTTACATTTATTTTATTAGAAAAAGACAAACTATTTGTGTCTATAATACAGATCTATATCCGCGATGCAAATCTTTTAGGGTTTCTTGCGAGGTTTTTATTTATCTTCTCTTTTATATATATATATATATATATATATATATATATATATATATATATATATATATTTTATATTTTATTTTATCCAAAAAAAAGACAAATGATGTGTGTATATAGATCTATATCTGTATATTTATTCAAGAAAAAGACACAAATTTTTTGTGTCTATAGTTTTGTCGACAATTGATATCGATACCACCTTGATATAGGTATTGGGGTGGTAACAGTATCGGGCCGAGACGGGTCAGTATTGGCCGATATTGTCTCTGTCTCGGCTTATACTGACCAATACAAATCTGTTTTCTATTTTTTTCACTTTTTTTTTTTCTGAAAAATGACATATCGTATTTTTCCAAGATGGACCGATACCCTATACAGATACTAATACCTTGCATGTAACACACTTGGATGGCCTTTCTTGTTCTTGATTTTACTTTTCAATTTACATGACTTATGTATTTAGGGTTGTGATGTGATGAGAAATCGCCAATGACAATTTACAAACATTGTAGGATTTACACTAAACACTATCCTCATGGCATCCCATACCACCATGGTTCTTGAAACATGTAAACTAAACATGAATGCAAGGGTCAATGCAATCTTTGTATGACCACACTTGGATTGCCTTTCTTGTTCTTGATTTTACTTTTCAATTTACATGACGTATTTAGGGTTGTGATGTGATAAGAAATCGCGAATGACAATTTACAAACACTGGGATTTACACTAACGACTATCCTCATGGTATCCCATACCACCATGGTTCCTGAAACAGGTAAACCAAACATGCGTGCAAGGGTTAATGCCATCTTTGTATGACCACACTAAGGCGAAGGCATGAATTGTGATTTGTGAATGCATGCTTGATCCAACTTGTCTTGTTTTAATGCCTACGTGATGCATGGAACTCTGTTGTCAAATGCTGCATAGACGTTGTCTAGGAGGCTGCTTCGGCGCTTAGACATGTGGGTGCAAGGCGCCAATCACTTTATGCAGTTTTTTCGAAAAGTGCCCAGTGCCCACTTCGAATTTCGAAAAGCACCCCCTTTTTAGCTTACAGATAGTTTTATGCTCAAAATAAAAACCAATATAACTGAAAATCCTGTAAAAGCTAAGTAACTTTTTTTTAAAATTCTTATATAATCTAAAAGACACTCCCATTGCTCAAGTTCTAATTGGTCAAGACTCTCTAAAACACTGCTTAAGTGATGGCGTGGTCTCCCATTGCTTGAGCGAAGGGATCGTTATCGATGAAATCGGAATTAAAAAAAAATCAAAGTTTTCATGATATGTGGATCTGTAATTCAGCAGTACTCCTGATATTAAGTAAAACATATGCTTCTAATTCAAACATTAACGCTTTGTTATTTACAATTGCAGATATCATCATCATCATCACCACCACCTTCTCCCATCTATTTGAGGTTGGCATATTTTAAGCAAAGATGCTTTGTCATTATAAATCGTGGTTACTCTCCTTAGCCATCTTGCTGTCATTGGCTATAGCCATTGATGCCTCACAAGCTCTTTTTACGGACAAAAATGGTGTGAAATCATCTGTTTTCCACTCTCCTTATTTTGAACTTGGAGCCGGATCCGTTGAGAACAAGTACTACTATGACATTGACTTTCCAAGAGGCCATATTGGAATCAAGGAATTCGCTGCTGAAGTCGTCGATGAAACTGGCAAGTCCATCCCACTTCATGAGACCTATCTCCACCACTGGGTCGTGGTCCCGTACTATGCACCGACTGGCTCTAAGGTTTCTGGTGAAGGCATCAGCCCTCGGGTTCACCTCTCGAAGAAAGTCATTATAGCAAGGAATGCTGGAACTTGTCCAGGAAATAGTCTCGGGCAGTACTTTGGCCTAGGATCTGAAACCCGTCGCACCGCAACTTATGTTCCTGACCCGTATGCCATTGAAGTTGGGAATCCTGATGAAGTTCCAAGTGGGCATGAGGAGAGATGGATGCTAAACATCCATGCGATTGATACCCGTGGTGTGGAGGATCGGATGGGGTGTACTGAGTGTCGCTGTGATCTATATAACGTGACAAAAGATGAATATGGGAGGCCTCTGAGAGAGGACTATGCTGGAGGTTTATATTGTTGTTATGATCAAACACAGTGCACATTGAAAGAAGGTTTTGTTAGTGTGAGGAGAAGACTTTATTTGCGGTACACGGTGAAGTGGGTCGATTGGACCGATGGCATTGTTCCGGTTAAGATTTATATTTTCGATGTCACTGCTTCGAGGATGGCGAATGATACGAAGCAAGGCAATGGTCGATGCAAGGTATAAGAACTTTCTTATCTATAACTCTGCCATTTTTCATTGCAAGTAAAAAAAAAAAATTTATAGCAGAAAAATTTGTTGACAGGGCTGTGGTCAGTTGGCATTTCTGGCCTTCCGAACCTTGTTGTAATTAAAAAAAACCTATTTTATTTTGTTTATTTTTGCTATTTTAATACTTGTAGTTTGATGTGATTCTATTAATTTGGACGCGTTTTTACACATTGTGTTTGGGAGCAACTCTCGTTGGAGTTGTTCTACGTTTTCTATACTAGAATAAACTCAGTGTGCTTTAGGATTCCCCAAAATAGATTTTTACGTATCTCAATACTGAATAATTTATTTGTTTAGCCTTGATATTGATATTCAAAACTTTAACATGATTTTGAGGAGCATCTTTTAAAAGAAAGTACAATGAACTCCACAGAATATGTTGTCAAATATAATAATATCTTTTTTTTATCAGTAAAACCATTACTTTCATTATAGGTAACGAGAATTACGCAAACCAAAATGGTGTCTGAGGTGCTTTGCCTGCAATGAAAAACCAAAAACTAAGAAAGGACAAAAAAGAAAAAAAGGATATCCTAGAGTCCTCCCAGACCCTACTTGAAGCCAAAACAAGAAGAAAAACTTTGATGGCTGAAATACCACCCATTCCTTAAGCGGGTCCTCAGTCAACCTTTCCAAGCTCTTTGTCGATAAAAAACATGACTAAAACATAAATCAAGAATCGTACTTTTTGTGTTAGAAATGGTAGCAAACTTATGGTCGAAATACGTTGATGCTGTTCTTTCTAGATTCCCCCATGGAAAGTCGTGGTAGCAACTTACAAAGAATTACTATATTGTCGCGGAAAGAAAACTTGGGCCAACATGCCATGACCTTCACACATGTCATCCAAACAAACATCAACTCCAAACCTAGCTAAGAAAATGTCCTGCATTTGTCTTGAAACAAAGAAATCAACACTAGGTATGCCTAGGGTTTAGATGGTGTAGATAAAGCTCTTAGGTTTAGGGATGTTTGTGTGTGTGTGTGAGAGAGAGAGAGAGAGAGAGAGAGAGAGAGAGAGAGAGAGAGAGTACCAATGTACACTATGCATGCACAATTCACAAACACTCCCCCTCAAGTTGGAGCATAAATGTTATGCATGCCTAGCTTGACAGAAATGTCTTGAAGAAGCGTAGGCCCCAACGGCCTTAGTGATTATTTGCAAGCTGCTGTGAGGAGGGTACATCAATAAGCTTTAACGGACGATCCCAAGTCTTTTCTCTAACAAGTGAATATTCACTTCAATATGTGTTGTTCGTCATACAACACTAAGTCAGGTGCCTTTTCGTTTGCTTCATTACCACAATAAATGAGCATGGGGCCATTGATTGGAAATCCAAGCTTTGAAGTAAGAGAATGTAGCCATAGCAACTCACATACTCCTCGAGCAATTTTGCAATACCCAACCTCATCATTAATTTGAAGATAACAAGTTGCTTTTTGCTCTTCCTTTGAAACAAGATTGCTTTCAAGAAAATCAGAGTAACCAGATGTCGAGCGACTATCAGTAGCTGAGCCAGCCCAATCAACGTATGCATATCTAAAAGACGAACGTGACAGTGATTACACAATTCCCTGATCAGTGCTAAACTTAATGTATCTGAGAATGTGATAAACAACAACTAAATATGGTGCACGAGGAGCGTGCATGAACTAACTGACAAAGCTGATAGCGGAAGTAAATGTCTGCCCACGTAAGGATAAGATAGATCAACCGACTCACTGGGAGCTGATACTCACAAGGCTCAAATAATAATTCTTGCTTACTCTCATGAAGAGAGTGCTTAGAATCCACAGCTGAGGAAGCATGCTTGCATCCAAGCCTTACTAGTATCTCTCAGAAAACCTAGAGCATACTTTTTTGAGAAAGAAAGATCCCCTTGATTGATCTAGCTACCATTAAACCAAGAAAATATTTTACCTAGCTCATCCTTCACATGAGATAATAAAGGAAGAGTCATCTCCAGTAGTCACTGTATTATCAAACAACTGTTTAGTATTGCCAGTGGGACCAGAGTAGTAAAACTCAAGATTATTTGAGTGGCATCTTTAAATTTCTATACAATGCCCACTCCACTGAAAACCTGAAACTAAGCACGATGCCTGCTTCAAAACTAAATAGACTTCCTACGAATATATACTTTCCCAGTCTACCCCTAAAGCAGGAAGCTACGTTGAGGATCCATATAAATCCCCTCTGTGAGATCTCCATTATGAAAAACATTCTTTGCATTGAGTGGATAAAAGAGTAGATTCTGATTGGCCGTGGTGGAGATGGGAACTTGAAACGAAGCAGCTTAACCATTGGGGAAATTGTGGCATCATAATCAATCCCATATGTATGATTGTATTCGCAAGCAAGTAGCATGTCTTTTATCTAGCAATAATGCCATATGGATCATGTTTTACTTCAAACACCCATTTGCATCCAACAATTTTCTTTCCTGGAAGAAGGGGTACCATTTTCCAAGCATGATTACTCTCAAGGGCACTCATTTCATCCATCATAGCGACCTTTCATGCAGGAGGAGATAAGGGTTGCATGTACAGTTCAAGGTACTGTAGAGAGAAAAACTTGTAAGAAGAAAACATAACCTAGTAGTACACATACTTAGCAAGATGATAGAATGTAAGTAACACATGAATGGACTCCCTGCGAAGTTCAATAGATAAATCAAGATCGCATAGGAGTAGTAGTGGGAGAAGCCATACGAAGAATCACAAGGGTAGAACTCTCCACTAGATTTACTTGCACAGAGGGCTAAGGTTGAAGCCTGATAAAGGAGGTCCACGCCAATGTCTGTTAACATAAATGCGAAACTGCTTCTGCTATTATAAAGGAGGCTGAGGAGTGAAGGCGTACCAATAGGTTGCTATAAAGGAGGCTGACAATGAGGAAGCTATAGCCAGAGGTTTAGGAATAGGAGAGGCAACGATGACAGGTGTAGGATGAAAGTTGATTTAAGACTGTTGAAGAGAAAAATAAGGCACATTCTAAAAAAAAGTAATGCCCATAGCAGTAAAGAATCGACATGATTTGGGATCATAACATCGATATCCCTTAGATACGCTTGAGTAATCAATGAAGAAACACTTAACAAAGCGATCATCAATTTATGTTGATTAAGATGAAGGTCCCTGACAAAGCAAGTGCACTTGAATACTTGTGGTTCAATAAGAAGCATGAGATCATTAGGATTCAAGACAAAAAAAGGAATATGACCTCTAAGAATCCTCGAAGGAGTACGACTTAAAAAACAAATAGTGAGTCCATCATCCAGTACGTCTGAGGCACATGCATTCCTCTCAATAAAGACTAAGGGACTCAAATAAGATGTCTGTGTCTGCGCTCAACTACTCCATTTTGTTAAGGAGTATAACAACACAAACATTGATGGAGAATCCCATGATCTTGGAGTTATCAAACAAAGGGATGAGAGGAGTCTTCCCCTTTATCAGAACGAAAAGCTTTAGTTGAAGCACTATATTGATTATGAACCATGGAATAGAACTCCTGAAATTAAGAGAATGCTTCATCTTTAGATTTTAATGAGATGAACCCAACTGACACGAGTGTAGTCATCAATAAAAATATTAGTACAAAATCCCTCAGAGAGATAACCAGAGAGGAGCCCCAAACATAAGATTGAATCAACTAAAAAGAAGAGTTGCACCATTCCATACACGAAGGATCAACAATCTGACTTGTTTTGAAATGACACAAATATCGCATTGAAAATTAAGAGACGTGTATGCATTTTTAAAAGAAGAATCAAAGAGCACAAAGTATTAAATCCCACATGTCCTGATTTGGTATGCCATAGAGAAAGAGTATCAAGGCTGGCATTGATGGGAAAAGAAAAACAAAATAAAAGATCAAGGAAGAATTAGCAACAGTAGTGGTAGAAGAATACGTATGTTCTATATCCCAATAGTATAGTCCCCCTCTTTCGATGCCCTTACCAATACTTCTCTTAGTGGTCAAATTCTGAACAAGACAATCGGAAATATAAAAAATCATGGAGTAGTTAAAAATTTTAGGAAGACAACTAACAAATTGTAGATTTATAGATAGATGAGGTATATGAATCACATGAGTAGAGAAAGGGAAGACGACACCAGAATGGTTACTACTCTTATAACAGGGGTAGAGGAACCATCAACCAACCAAACTTGAGAGGATGATGATAGAGGAGAATATGATGAATAACCCCGAGAATCTCAGTCGTGTGGTTAGTAGCCCCGAAGTAAATTAGCCAAGAAGAAGATGAAGGAGTGGCCGCCAAAACAGAAGTACCATGTTATGGTGTGGGACTAGAAAAATCAAACAGAAGAGGCATTGCAGTCATCTTCGATAATCAAACAAAGGGGCATATTCAAGCCTAAACTAAATGAATCTTCCACAATCAAGGGTAGCAATTCAAACGTTAACTCTCACAGCTATGCAATAATCACTTGGAACAGAAAATAGAAATGAAATTTTCTTCATGACTGGTCTGTCATCGACAACCCTACAGTGCAGGCACAATTGCACCAATAACAACCATAAAAAAATCCACTAAAACATCGCGAGATGCTGATGTTTGGGTAAACAGCCAATGATAGACGATATTCAGATCTGAAAACCAGAGGACTATAGCAATAACTTATATCCATGTAGTATGTAAACTAGATCCATAGAACTATGGCCACATCATGCCATTGGGTCCATTCAAAGACCACAGACCACAAATCTTGGTAATCACTTAAAAAAGACTTCATGTAGGATGACATCCACTATATAGTTACAATAGCACTCATAATGAATCAGAAAATCGATAAGCCATATACAAGCACGGAAGAGATCATAATGGCATCAAATATCCCCACCAATTGACAATAATGACTTCCCATAACTAGCCAGTGAAATTCCGATCCAGATCCAATCAAGAAGCAGGCCTTTAACATCTTACAGAAACCAGTCACAAAATCTTATGTCAAACATGATAAAGAGGGAAATGGAGAAAATGTCGAAACATGCCAAAATCTCGATCAAACCCCAAAAATAAAACAAGCCAACAACAAGATTCTACCTTTGAATCCAATTAAACAAGTTAAGATACGAGCTGGTTTGTGGCTTACAAAGATCAGATGCTCAAAAAATCGTGGACACCGAATCACTTAAAAATCTAGTCAAAACACCATAAAAAACAACTTAATAGCTACAAGTGTCTTCAAAGTTGATTAGCATAAGAATCCGACAAAAAATCCTTGAAATCATTTGGCATTCGAGGTCAAAATTTTGACCTCTTCAACTTCAGCATGACATCGTGCTGCGCTAATATAGATGACTTGGCATAAGGCATCAAGGTGCCCACGGCCTGATCCCAAAAAGAAATCAACACTAGGTAGGCTTAGGGTTAGATGATGTAGATTGTAGATGAAGGTGTTAGGTATAGGCTTATGTTAAAGAGAGGGAGAGAGATGGTAAAATATCTTAGTTGGTTAGAGAAACTAACTAGCTTTTATATGCATATCAAATAAGTGAGAAGAGATAAAAATATCCCCAATTCATAAGCCACACCAATGTAGTTCTATAGACACACACACACACACATACTACTAGCATACACATACAACAAAAAAAACTGGCACTGAAGGAACAGGTGATCCATTGTACCTCCTCCCTCCCATACATCACACAGACAGTGGCACAGTTAAACCTTGTTTGAAAAGCTATCTAGGCGTTAGGATCCTGCCCCGAGCCACTTCCCATACGAAAATTATTATTCTATATTGTGCCACAAATTTCCACATTTTGGTTCAATGTTTGGCAATCAAGGGTCTTCTAATTAGAAATTGAAATGATTTTATCATAAATTTTTGTTTTTCCTTCAGTATCAACACTTGTACATCCTCAACATCTCTCTCAGCTCTAGCCCTATTCAACTCTTCTAGCAAACCTGTAAACTCGAGCACTTCCTCTTAAGATGGCGTTCCAACGTGTTTGATTGACTTCCTTCTCCCATACCTCGCTCATTGTCGTACTCTTCTTAGTAGCCAGCCTATATGTTTTTATGATTTACCTTCAAGGTTTCCTCTTCCCATCATTTCTCTAGCCAAACCTCGACTTTGTCTCCTTGCCTCTCCTTGAAATGTACACAGCTTGGGAACGTTAGATTTAGTTTGATGATTCCTTCACACCCCCACCCCCCCCCCCCCCACATGGGGAGGACACCAAATAAATGCATGAAGTAATGAATTGGTTTGCAAGGGTACCCTCAATTTTAACCCCCATAGAGAGTAGCGCCTCCTTTCATCCAACCAACTTCTTATCAAACTTCTCCAACATCAGGTCCCATAAGGCCATTGTTGATTTTCCAACACAAATATGCAACCCTAGATAATTTGTCTGCCAAGGTAATTCTTCCGCCTCATTCCGTACCATCCTGATCCCAAATTGCCTCATCTTTCCCAGGTTGAGGTTTTACCCAGACCCCTCATCATAGAATCTACTTATAGCCTTAGTATTTCAGAGCTCCCAGTTCGCATTGCAAAAAAATGAGGGTGTCATTAGCCTATACTGAAAATGGGTCACAAACGAGCTGGAGATTGCAAGCCCATGAATCAGATCCTCTTCAGCCGCTCTGCTCATTATCCAGCTAAAGTCTCCCCAACCATATCAAAGAGTAATGGGGAGAGTGGCTTTCTTTCCCGCAAACTACAAACTCTTGAAGAACTCTTTAAACGAACCATTAACCAGGGTGGAGAACCATTCGAGCTTGGTCCCTTTCACCCATCGAATCCTGGAGCATTGGCGCCAAAGTATTTCCTCAATTTTTTGCTTATATTCATTATCATCCAATTCCCAGCCAGCAATTCCTTTTTCATCCCATTGTTTCCAAAAACCTCTTTGTTCTAGTTTTTAATCTCAGATTTAAGGTGTTTAAGCTTTATAGAAAATCTCATTGCGCATTCCCTTTTGGAGACCAAGATGTCCACGAAAGCGAGCTAGGCTATCGAAATTGTGATTCAACAAACCAAGTATATTCAAACTGGAAAGGTCCTGGCTCCCATCCACCACTCGGGGCCCCAACATAATCTGCACATGGTCAGATATCTCAAATCGATCCAACTTGCATATAATTGGCATGTCCCACCCATTGGACCAGGTGAATTCAGAACCACTCACCAGGATTTCAATCATCTCACTTTCCTCATGAATTACTGGAACACTCTCATCCTCCCATTCAGAACCCAACCCCCCCTCCCTTCTCTCATTGCAAAAGTGGACTACATTTTAGCCCCCCCCTCCCCCCCCAACACACACACGATGGTAATTTAACTTTCAACCAGCAACTATCCCTTAGCTTGGGGACGATAGCATGGTTCAAAATTTCGTCCAAAGCCGGTACATACCGGACAATACATACCGGTTTCGAAGGTCAGCGGTATGATACTTTGAATGTATCATACCAGTGCATTACATATATATTGGTCATGTATCTCATGATACATACCAATGAATGGTCTGGAACCGGTACATACCAGATGATATGTACCGATTTTGGAGCTGGACAATATGTAGACCCATGATCAGTATGATCAAACCCCTTCTCAATCTCACTTCCGACGAATACCGATGGCTCCCGTTCCATCTGAAGGACTTTAGATGGATAAAAAAACAAAGTTGAGGAATTAAGGGATTGACCTGAGGCATTGAGTGGGCTAGGAAAGTCATCAGGATCAAAGCCAAGAGTTAACACATTAAACATTAAACTCGTGAGTCCTGATATTGGGATCATAATTCAGGAAAATTTGTTCAGTTTCTAGTCATTGCAGCTACCTGTGTCATGACTGTATCTATTTCTGTAGTTATTTGCGTAGCAGAAGCTTAGATTTTTAAGAAATGGAAATGAATCTTCTCGGTCTTATTATATGTATGGTTCCAAACATCGTCTGAAACCAATACTTCTTGTCCGATGGGTATCGGTTTTGGACCCCTCCGGTATGACACATTGGCGATGTACTGTCCATATTGTTGGACGATAAACAAATTTATCGGTTGTATCGTCGGATAATTTGGAAAATTGAAATTATCGTCCTCTAATTTTGAAGGGTATCAGATACAACGATTTTTCAAGTTATCGAAATCATCAGCCGGTAATTTCAATAATTTGGAAGTATGGGCCGTTACTACCGAATTCCGATACTTCGAAATTATCGGACATATAGATCAATGTTTCAGCAATATATCAACCGGCACATTCAACATATCGGAAGATACAAACGATGTGTATCTGTCTATGGCCAGACCGATACATACCGGAAGACCGAGATTTTGACCTATATATGCATCAAATTTCTATGAACAGAGGACTTCCGCAGAATTGAAGTCGAATCTACAAGTCACATTTTCACAGGATTATGCCTCCCCCTTAAGAGATCAGTCAGAATCACCCTGTTCTCAGTAATCCATTTAATGGATGCCATGAATTTTCTATTTTTCTCAGCTCTTTTCAGATATTGGATTAATGATAAATGATTGGTTGTTCCAGGTTGAATACGATATTGAGCGCTGTGGTGCAGCGGACACGGGAAATGGGAGGTGCATAGATACCAAAAGAACAAGAGCAGTCATCCCCCGTGGAGGTGATATAATCTATGGTGTTGCTCACCAGCATTCAGGTGGAATTGGCTCTACTCTTTATGGCCAGGTGACACAACATAACAGATTATAATCAGTGATTTTCTTCTATAATAATAACGAGAATAAATTGCCCCGGTTTCACAGCTTTTGAGACAAATAAGGATAACGAAGTGGGAAGGGTACTGAATCGATTTTTTTTGAGTTTATAAGGTTAATGAAAGGGTCTAATTTTTTAGAACTGGATTAAGTTTTTCAATTACTAGATTTAGGTTTTTTTTTTTTTTTTTTTTTTTGAGTTTTTGAAAAACAGAGTTAGCCCTTCAAGGCTTTAACATAACTTTATTCCTGATTGAGTTGACACAACTCAGCAAATTTGTCTGGAGTGCTAGACTGCATTTTTAGACAAAGTTTGACAGAAGTTGATTAGTAATCTAACCGTTAAAATTTCGGGTGCCTGGTACATTCTGGAACCAGATCCAACCCTTTTAGGGGTTTTTACCGTTTATACTGGCCATTCAAATGGTACAATACCAGTACCCGCGATTAACTGAACGGAAATTTTTAAACTTGCTTAAGGAAATACATTGTGTTTCTAACCATACAATTACAGGGTTGCAGTGGTACCGTGCAGTACTTTAAACCTTGAATCCAATGAGTATGGGAGGTTCAGAGAGGCTCCTGGATCAGCCACACTCTGTCCATGTCGCACCATAAAACATGGGTTTGGCACATAGTGGAACGAGGAGCCATTATATAGATCATATTTAAAATAAAAAACAAAAAATGGTCTCTACCATGTGTGATTAAAGGCCCTATAAGTGTCAGAAATGAATGGCTAAAACAGGTTTGCTGTCACCGTTGATTTTCTGATGCTAAAATGGTCTTTAATCACCTGATAGAAATAATATATGTTCTATACAATGGCTCCTTTCTCCACATGGCCCCAAACTGATGTTCTGGATGCCACGTGTCACCGTTTTGCATGTCTTTCCAGTGTTTACTGGGGAAGAGGTGCATGACCCTCTCTCTCTCTCTCCCTCTCTCTCTCTCTCTCTCTCTCTCTCGCGCGCGCGCGCGTGCACGTGCACGTGCTCACACACACACACACACACACAGTCACACATACACACACACACACAAACACACATATAAGGTGTCCAGTGAGAATTCAACTTGTATTGAGGAGTACAACACATGTCAGACTCAGACTTGTGAGACTTCACTGCCGGAATTGTGAGCTCATTGCAATAATATTCCTCATTTTCTATTGAATTGTTTTACAAATTTTTTTAGTGTACTTGATGCTTACTTGTTTAATAAGAAATCTTCTAGCATGTTTTGTTTTTTCTATCAGCTAATACATATTACTCGCCATTAACTTTTTTTTTTAATAAATGTGAATTGAATCAGGACGGTCGGGTTATATGCCCATCAACACCAGTCTATGGAGAAGGAACAGAACCAGGAAATGAGGCTGGGTACATTGTAGGGATGTCAACCTGCTACCCAAAACCAGGCTCAGTTAAGATTTCTGATGGGGAGGTTTTGACATTGGAATCCCATTACAACAGCACTATGAAACATACTGGAGTCATGGGGCTGTTCTACATCCTCGTTGCAGACCCCCCGCAACAAAATCTGTTATCCTTAACTTTTGTAGGATCTCCAACCCTTCATTTTACTTAATGGGTATATGTTATTTTACTCCTCAGACATATCATGAGATTATGAAGGTTAACAACCACTTCTTAGCCATCAAATCCTGTTTAAAACAGCCTTCTGCTGATTTCAAAGCCCCTGAAGTATGTGTCGTAAGCTTTGATGGGAGTCGATGGCTAAAGGGCGGCTTTGTGTCTTGATGATGCCTTTAATGCACCAAAAATAATTCACTTTTTTTATATGCATAAGGGCATATTATTAAATAAAGTATCAAATTATTGCAGTTGCAAAATGATCATCTTGGTGGGAAAATAAAATACAACAATAATGATATATGTTATTCTACTTTCTTTTATATAGTTTTATTCTTATAGTCTCTTATTCTAATGTACTCCAGTAGTCCAGTCCTTTATATTACTTGATGCGTATCTGTTCTTCTACCTTTTTTTTTCAACAAATATCTCCGATCCTTTATTTTACATGGTGGGTTTATGTTCTAGTTATTGGGCCTTTTCAATTAAAAAAAAAAAAACTCCAGTCCTTTATTTCATTTGATGGATATCGGTTCTTTAACTTCTTTTATGTTTTATTTCAAGATATTGTTGACGGTTATTTCAAGATTTTAGCACAATGGTTTTTTCCCCTTACAATTTATTTTGAAATGACAGATATGAGATGAGTCGCTATAAACTGATGATTATATATTTCGATTTTGAGGGAATAGTAAGGTAAATTTCATTGTTTTGTAATCATGTTTTCAAGTTTCAGGGAAAATTCAGGCTGTTTTTGTATTTATATAAGGGTCACTTCTGCCTATTTTTTCATAAATAAAAATGCTCTTTCATAACATTTATTTTCCGAAAATGTGATTAATTGATAGATAGATGGATGTTGCATATTGCTTGAATTAAAATATTTAGGGACACGATTGAAATGAACCTGTATTTTTTATACCAGATGTTGCAAATGATTCCAAGACAGTACATATAGGTATCAGATCTTAAACCATTTACTACCCTTTGAAATGGTCGACCAGAGAACAGCTGGACTCTACTATTTAAATAGAACTCAAATCAAATATAGTTGTACTCCCTTAGTAAAAAAATTTCAAATGGTTATTAATGGTGTAAGATTTTTATATATAGCCGCTGTGCTCATTCAGAAATCCCTAAAAACTCCTTTGCTATTATGTACAAAATATCAGGCGTGGTCGGGCCAACATCTGTCTTACTCGACCCAATGGGCCAAGTTTATATGCCTGATCCGGTTCAAAAATCGGGTCGAGCACCCTAGTCTAGGGAACTAGGTAAAATAGACTAATCATTCAAGTTAAGTTTGGTGATCCATTCTATGTTTGTGCCTGCAGGGAAGCGTGGAGTTGCCCAAGTATTTTTGGGTGGTGGTGTTCATGGGCATAGCAGTAGCTTTTGTTATTGGTCTGAGTTATAGTCAGAGTAAGAGAGAAGAAGACTACCAAGCTATAGCGATGTAAAAATATCATGTGTCTCTATTAGTAGAGAGAGAAGACTATTAAGCCATAGTGATGTAAGTATGGGTCAAAATCATGGTTTTCCTTTATTGTCTAGCTCCAAAACCGATATGTATAGGTTTCGTAATTTGAACCATGGATGTAAGCATATGTCATGTATCCATTATTGGCCAAAGCAATAATATATATCAATAGTTTTCTACTCTTCTTATTTTATGTCATACGCTTCAAGATTTGAACTATAATCTCAGTAGGCTTGTTGCTACCCACTTCCACTCCTAAGGGTTGTAAACATGCGGATCAAAATAGGGCATGAATCGAGTTCGCCACCTTCTTATACACAAGATTAGAAGGTAAAGAGATGTCATGAGTCCACATAATGCCCCAATTGACAGACTTGTAAGTGACTCATTAACAGACCCGGCACAAATAGTGCTGTAACAGCCCATAAGTGCGACACATTGTGCACATCTTTGTTCAATCAAAGTGGTCCATCTTGGAGCCAATCATAAGCACATCTCAACCAAAGAACCATGCATGTGAGAAGGTTATAACCATCTGATTGGTGCACTATAATTTGGACTGTTTAAAACATGTGTGCAAACCATCAATATTACTATATTAGAGTATATAGATCATAATCCAAAGACGGAATATTGGAAAAAACTGATAAGTACGGAAAAAAAAAGGAGAAGAAAACAGAGTACGGGAAGGGTACGGAAAGGGAAAAATGGTAAAAAAAGCATGGAATAAAGGATATATATATGCAAAAATATATTTATTTACCCTTTTTTTGTTTATTTTAAACGACTTCTATAAGGAAACTCTTAATTGTAGCTACCTCTTTGATGACTGATCAATCAAAACTTTTAGGCTTAAAAGTGATGCAACACCACAATTTTTGTGGTGTTGATCATTTTGCAGTTATCCTAATGGTGTCAAATTTTTTTATCTTATTATATTCTTTGCTTAAAATGCCATCAGTCTATGGTCGGCATAAGTGGCTTCCCAGATAGGATTTGTCAAGAAAGTTACTAGAGAAATTTTACAGTTGGCTATTTTCCATATGCTAATATAAATATAATGACCTCGTAACTATTTTATGAGCATGCAAATCAGTGAATATAAACTTTTGACATTTCACCGATTTGGCGTTTAAAAATATTAATGCATTTTCAAGGAAGAAAAAGGGTGATCTTATACAAACTCTCTATAATACACTAAAAAATAGAGAAACGTTATATTTAATCTCAATCTTCCACAATAATCTTGAGGTATCATATGTTGATTCCATATAGAATACATCCCAAAAATGAACATGGTTTACTTTGATGGTATGCCTGATCATGTTTACCTTTTGGGATGTGTACATATAGAATCAATGCCTGACCATCTCATGGGAGGCCCATAATCTCAAGATTTATTGTGTGAAAGATTGAGACATTTATTGTGTGAAAGATAGAGACAAAAAACTGATCTCTATCTTTTGATTCAAAGCAGACAAAAAATGATCTCATAATGACGACTTCTCTAGCTCCCGCAGGTCTCGTTAGCAATGGCAATGACTTTTTCTTCTTCTTCCTTAGCTCCAACAAGTCTGAACGACGATGACAATTATGAAGATCATCTTCAAGAGAGCTTTGGTTCTAAGAGAGTTTCGAGGGGTTTCAAGTGAGTTTCGAGGGGTTTCAAGTGAGATTCAAGAAGAGATTTCAGGTGAGTTTCAAGAGGGTTTCAGTGTGTCTTAAGCGAGTTTTAGGACGATTTCAGAAGGGGATTTCACTTGGGTTTCATTTGTCAAGATGTGGAGTACAAACTTATTGATCACATGATAGCCTAGATGAGAATTTAATCAAAATAAAAATTTATTAGTGCCACATTATACTAGATTTCCTACTTAGGCTCTACTTACAATCATAAAGTAGGATTTGAAGAGGAGATCTCAAACAAGATTAATGTAAGTTGGATGAAATGGAGATAAGCTACCAGAGTATTGTGCGACCCAAGTTACCCCCTTAGATTGAAGGGACCACATAAGATGACATTTAAACTTGTCATATTATATATATAAAAGTTAGAAAAAGATAAAATACATGTAGCCAAGATACGCATATTAAGATAAATGTGTGGAGTAACAAGAAGAGATAAAATACGATATGAATAATAAAAAAAATTTTAGAGTGACATGCATAAAAGAAAAAATTTCGAATGTCACTTGAGATGGTTTAGATATGTTTATTAGAGGCCATAAACAAATTAGAGTACTAGGTTGCTTTCGGTCGTATCACTTGCCTAACATTAATACATAAGAAACTTATTTTCTTTAGAATCATAACTTGCCCTTCTAAGAAGAAAATCTTGGCTCCGCCTAGGATTGAGCTACACCCGCCAAAATATTGCAACACATATACACCATTGATGACTTGAACACCAACACTGTTGATCTGGTCGGTCAGCTCATATAGGTAGGGCTCTCAATGGGCCGGGTTAGGGTCGGGCTAGGATTCAATCTGGTATGGCCTTACCCAGGCTGGGTCCCAATGTTTTAGCCTGGCCCTAACTCGAGCTGCGATGTGCTCAACCCATTCCCGGCGTATAAGAGGGCCAGGCCGAGCTCGAGCTTTTTATAGGAGATTTTTTAAAATAAAATTTGATAAAATAATTTCAAATCAATTTTCAACTAGAGAGAGAGAGAGAGAGTTTGAGGGGAGCGAGAGACTTGTTTGCTTAGAGTTGAAACTTGAGATTGTAGAAATTGCTATAAAAGAAAACTCTATTTTAGGGTTTCTATTTATGAAGCTAGTATCGATTGGGATTCCAAGTGTATTTTTACTTAAATATTATTGATTTAAAACCTTCAATAGTTTAATCTCAGGCATTTAATTAAAATACTCTAACTTAATATATATATAATTTTTATTTTTTTATCCGGGCCACGTGTTGGAACATATTTTTTTATCCGGGCCAGGTGTTGGAACATTCAACCTAAGTCCGGCCCGAATCCATCCGGGTCACACATACTTAGCCTTACTCGGGTACCGGGCTGGGTTGGCATTATAAAATATACCGCTTTGTCTGTATTTGGTGTGGGCCAAAATCTGGGCAGGCCCAGCCTATTGAGAGCCCTATATGCAGGTTAACACATGCAACCCAATCATTTCTGTCTACCATTAGGATCAACTGTACAATGATCATAGACCGTACATTCAGGCGATCTCTCCATTTAAACTACAATATAGTGAATCGGCTTCACTAATTCATGAATCGATGGTTAAACGATTACCCAGTTCTTTACCTGTAATTATGGATGCCGAGAGGGGAGTATAGACAGATACTAACCTTCGGTTTTTACACCAAGCAATATACTCTACAAATGATGATTATGATCCTAAATGAGCGATCGATCCTGACCTTTGCAAATTATTAGTGGATGGAGACGGATGCAACTATAATATCAGGTGTTGCCCTACATCACGGAATTCCCTGCTCCTTAGTTTTGAGCAAGTCAACAAACCAACCAATCACTTTAATACGAGAGTCACATCGCCTACCCTTTGTCATATATATATATATATATATATATATATATATATATATATATATATATATATATTTGTTTTTTGAAAGATGAATGCAGCCATCGTAATGATAAATACAGTACGTAAGTGTTTTTGAAAGATGTGCAGAAATTTACCTGACTGACCCTGTCAGATGTACCTTTTACTACAGAGACCCTATAGTTTCACCTTTACCCAAATTGATCAGCTCCAAGCCTAGCCGACCATAAGAATAGCAAAAAGTCAAAATTATCTCATTTCTTTAACGCATAAAAACATCATCTTCTTCCTCATTTTAATCTGTTACAATTTTTAAAATTCAGAGGTGACGAAGGTGACGACGCCTTCTCCTCAATTCAATCTATTTCGATCAGTTATTTGGATCGACCCAGATATACCTTTGTAAGGTGATATTGCCTCTTAAAAAAATAAAAAATAAAAATTTATACAGCCGATACCGACTCTTAACACAGTCGATGCCGACTGTAAAAAATAAAAAATAAAAAAATAAAAATAAAATAAAATAAAATTTATACAGTCGATGCCGACTAAAAAAAAAAAATAATATTTTTTTTTTATACAAATGATCGATCAGATAATTTATTTTTTAACAAATCGACATCATTGTTAAAAACAAATGCACAGAGTGTTAAGAGTCGCCATCGATCGTTAAAAAATCATTTTTTATACGATGATGGCGACTGTATACCCAACGATTGTGTAAACAATCACCATCGACTGTATAAAAAAAAAACATTTTTTTTTTACAGTCGGCATCGACTGTTTACACAATCGATGGCGACTGTATAAATTATTTTTTATTTTTATTTATTTATTTATTTACAGTCGGCATCGACTGTTAAAACAGTCAGCACCAACTCTGTTAAGAGTCGTCATCGACTATTTTAAGAGTCGACATCGACTGTGTTAAGAGTCGGCATCGACTGTTTAAATTTATTTATTTATTTATTTTTTTTAAGAGGTGATATCGTCTTATAAAGGTGTATTTGGGTCGATCCAAATAGCAGATCGGAATAGATTGGATTGAGGAGAAGCCGTTGTCACCTTCGTCACCTCTGATTTTTAGAAATTGTAGCAGATTAAAATAAGGAAGAGATGTTTTTGTGTATTAAAGAAAGGGGGTAATTTAGACTTTTTGCTGTTCTTAGGGTCGACTAAGCTTCCAGCTGGTCGATTAAAGGTGAAACTATAGGGTCTCTGCAGTAAAAGGTACATCTGACAGGGTCGGTCAGGTAAATTTCTCAAAAACAAACGATATTATATTATTATTATAGTAGAGATAGAAATGAGGAGACATTATGATTGCATATGGCATAGCTCCTTGCTAGTCTCAGCCATTGAAGAGTTCATCTACTTTAGTAGGTTCCCTTCCTCTTTGCTAAAATCATGCTATCTGTTTTAATAGGTACCCTCTCTTCTCCTTGATAACTTTTTGTATAGTAAAATTTTATGTAAGATTTACTTATTTATTAATTTTATCCTCTTTTTTTTTATTCTTTGTCAGATTTTATTTGCTGAAGGTTGCAATTGGAGAATGTAAATCCTTCTTTGTAAGGGACTTAGAAAAGTAAAAAGGAGCCAACTAAAACAGTTGAACTCTCCTGTGGCGTGGGGCTAACAAAGAGCCATGCCTTACGCAGCCTATTGACTAAAGAAATGGGACTATGCAGTGAGAATGATATCCTCATTGAAGTTGCCACTCGCCAGTTGGTGTTCAAAAAGAGCTCCCAGCTCCAAGGCTTGCTGTCTCCAGTGAGGTGTGTTGTTTCGCTACTTCCTTTCATTGTAAAGCGTATAATTTTTTAATTCTCTATTCAATTCTTTCAACTCGTTAGTTTTCCTCAATTTCTGTGATTTGTGGCTATAATTTTTGCTTTCTGATTCTTTATTTCGTTTTTCCAGTTTTTTCTGGGTAACTCATTATCAATAAATAAAATTTCTGGTTACACATTGCCCTGATCTATCTACACAAATTATTTATTGCCCCTTCTTCTCCTCTCTGTTTTTATTTTATTTTTATAATTAGTATACTATATTCGCCACTTTACTTTATTTCTCTTTTTTCATTGAAATATATGCAGAGAAATGGTAGGTATAATGGCTGAGATGATGGTACTGTTTTAAGAAACTGTAGAAGTCGAGATTCTCTTCTATCCAATGGTTGAGGTTCGACCAGTCGCCCTGACCATTACCCTACAACTGAATCATAAAAGATAAGGATAAACTAAGCTAATAGTAAAAATGAAATTAAGATTAAACCAACACGGGTTGGAACAATGGCCAGGTCCACGCCTCAAGAAATGGAGGTCCTAAGTTTGAATCCGCTCCTAGTTGGTCACTCGCAATGATTTGTCCCTACTTACCTTGGTACTTATGATGTGTGGGCATTGCACATGCCCGGAGACTTAGTCCAGTGCTCTAAGAGGCCCTATCATCGAAATTAAGAAATAACTAAGTGCCATGACCCAAAATTCTACCTAATCCCGAGGGCCTAAAATTCTGTGTTATGACCCTTACGCATTCCGATACACTAAGCAAATGTATATATAATCAGAGCTCTCACGCTAACATGGTACAACAAAATTCGTGAATCCGATAATAAAGAAATAAAATAATTACTAATCAATGGGAAAATAAAGGTCAATAATAAACAGTACGAAATGAAAGAATAATTGTTTAAACTGTAAATCCAGATCTCAGTACCACAACTCTACTATCAATAATCTGCATAAGGATTGTAGTCAGTACCGAAGTCCTCTTGGTGTCTTGCAGTGTCACTCTTCCAAGGCTCTTGGTACTCAGCGTTTACGGGATCAACAAAATCAGCGCCCACAGGGTCGGAATAACTGGTGTCCACTCCGTCGATAAAATCACCTTAAAAGAATAATGCCACGAGGGCTGAGTTACTAAAAAATGCGCAACTCGGTGGATACACGACCAATCCACCCTATTTACTCAGGTGCATTCTGGGTGCATCTTGTGAGTGATAATAATAGTATGACAATATATAAGAAATAAAAAAATATAAAAAATCATTCGTATCATCAAAATTATATCTTAATCTACATGCAAGACCATGATCTAAACACACTCCAATCCTAATGTACCTCATCATACCTCATAAACATAACGTATCTTATTACTACGACACATGCGTCTGTACATTGCATGGGCGTACGCACTTACTTCTATTCCTAATATGACCTGTGTCAGAGTCGCTGTTCGAGTTTACTATGTGAGGGCCACAATAGTGATATACCACCCTCCATAACATAACATAACATATCATACACCCCATCCAGTCTCAGGGGCGGCCAACAAGTACTCTAAAGGCGAGAACAACGTACCTCATAATCATAACTCATACTATCTTGTGAGAGACCCGCCTCGACTGTAGATGTTAGAATCCTTATGGTTGCTACATAAGGTACGACTCGTACAACCTTAATTTCTTAATTTTATGCTAGCCTATACGGTGATGTCTTATTATATCCATATCTTATTTTATCTTACATATTTTTTCTTATCATTTTCCTACAACCTGAATCTAGAGTGTGACATGGTGAGATAAGCTTCATTAAACCACACTTTCTAAAGGACGGGTTTCATAGTAACCTAAATGTACTTCGTGTGATAGCCCATACTCTCATAGAGGTGTTGCATCCGTACATGGATACCTACATTCTGAGTTTCATGTGACGGTGAAAGGAACCCTACCATAACGAAAGTTTAAAAGTCGAGTGACGTATCTTATTCCTTAACTTAATCTATCATATTTAAGACTCAGGGTGATAGGATCACCATATGTTGCACCGTATACGAGATTACACTGAATTCGCACTCACTTCACTCATCATGATGTCCCATACCACCATGAGTTGTAAAACATGTGAATACGATTTGATCTCCGCTTCAATACCATTTCAGTGAATCGACACACCCAAGCGTAGGCATGATCTCACACACTCGCGTATATGATCTATCCTATCCATAAAACGTACAACATTGCAATGATAAAAATATAGTCTTATCTTACTAGTGAATTGATTTGAATTCAAGGATACGTTATATATATATATATATAGCACATCAATACGATTATAATGTGGGTGTAGTTCTTAGTGTATGTGTGATCTCACACATTCGCGTACGTGATCTATCCTATCCATAAAACGTATAACATGACAATGATAGAAATGTAGTCTTATCTTACTGGTAAATTAATTTGAATTCAAAGATACGTTATATATATATATATATATATATATATATATATATATATATATATACAACACATCAATACGATTATAATGTGGGTGTAGTTCTTAGTGTATGTGTGATCAAGAAACATGAAAGGTTCAAGTTTGACTTTGCAGATATCATGGAAATCCTAAAGTTTCTATGTCGTCCTGAAGATCGTGTCGAGGTGGTAAAAATAGATATATAATATACTATAATCGGAAAAATACGCAAAAAATATCGCACTTTAAAATTAGATCTATGATGTCTATTGATCGAAAACCCAATGTTAAGATTAACATACAATAGGAGTTTTTGGTCATAATATATCAGGGGTAGAGTACTTGATACTTCGCCAAAAGATAACGATGATTTAGAACACCGGACCATGAATCGCGTTCGAATCCGAGTCCGACCGCCGCTGACACCACAAACGTTCGTCATGAATCCACGAATGTCCGTCGAATACGACAACGGGGTGTCGAAACTGCGGGCATCCGTCCTGAAGGTTACGGACGTCTGTCCTGCAGCTTATAAACGTCCATCCTAAATGCACACGGACGTTCGTCGAATACAATGGATGTCCAACAGTGGAGTACCCAAACTAAGGACATCGGTCCTGAAGCCTATGGACGTCCATCCTGAAACCTGCGGACGTCTGTCCTGGTGCTTGTGGACGTCCGTTCTGCACAGGTCCCAACCGGTTAGAGCCATATCCAATCGATTTGGGGTTGGTTCATTTACGAAAATTAGGGCTTGGGTAGGATTAAACCTCCTTGCTAATTTTCTTTACCGTCCGGCCGGCGGTTCGCCGACAGCGGTTAAACAAAGGAATAATTTTAAAAGATAATACAAAAATATAGACTCACAGTTTTAATAGAAGGGTAAATTACTAACTATGCAGACATATCAAATTTACAAGATATTAAGGTTTAATTAATTTTGAACCTGTCGATGCGCAATCGAACGCACCATACACGACGGGATCTGAGAAGAATAGAGGGGGTTAATGGGTACCCACTTGTTGAAGTGTGAATGGTTGATCTTGCGGAGGTTCGAGTTGAAGAGATCGATTCTCAAGTTTTCTTCTCCTTCTTCCTCTTTCGATCTTGTTGGTGGTTGAATGGGAGATTTGAGGGAAGAGGCTAGAGATTTTTGGGAGAGAGGAGTTAAGAGGAAGAAAACTCTCATATAATTTTTGTTGTAGAGAATAAAAAGCTCTTAAAGTTTTATTTATACTGTTAGTAAAGTTTTAGGTTAACCCTAATTAGGGTTTTTTGTAAAAGATTAAATAATGTAGAATTTTTTCACACAATAAGGCATTTATGTGTGAGTGAATAGGTTGTCAAAAGGCTTCATTCTAGTGCTTTGTGTAGGCATCGAAGCAAATGGTATTTCTCTTCTGAAATTACAGTTATACCCCTTAACCTCTTTCATCACTTAAAACAGGTGTAACTCTTTATATATTTATCAAAATTCGACAAATTATATATCGTTGGAACCGTATCGACGAGTATTTCGCAATGAGTCCAAATTTACTAAGAAAAATGAACAGAGGAAAGCCATATAATCAAGATTTTTCTAAAAGAGGGTGGGTTCTGATGTGGAGCACTAACACCATGCACAATGTGGTACATCTTCTAATACCGTTAAAGTAGTCAAAATGGGTCGGGTTGTTACACTAAGGCTATGTTTGGTAAGATTTTTCTAAAAGAGGATGGGTTCCGGTGTGGAGCGCTAACACCGTGCAATGTGTACATCACATCTAACTCCGTTATAATAGTCAAAATGGGTCGGGTTGTGACACTAAGGATGTGTTTGTCATTGCTCTTTGGGAGAGTAAAAAAGAGCAGCAACTGCTCTTTGTTGTTGCAAAGAAATGTGGGGAGAGAGAAGGATTGAAAGACGATAAAAGGGAGGTTGCTCTTTGAAATAGGAAAACAGCTCGCTTTAAAAGAGCATAATTTTTCATGCTCTTTTAAAGAGGGATTTTTTCATGTTTCAAGGAGCAACCTCCCTTTTTTTCTTCCACCAATCCTTCTCTCCCCCCATAGTCATTTGCACTAAGAAAGAGCAACAACTGCTCTTTTCTCTCTTCCAAAGAGCTATGTTTGACATATTCATTTGCACTAAGAAAGAGCAACAACTGCTCTTTTCTCTCTTCCAAAGAGCTATGTTTGACATATTCATTTGCAATAAGAAAGAGCAACAACTGCTCTTTTCTCTCTTCCAAAGAGCAATGCCAAACATAGCCTGAGTAACATTGGTCGAATACCCCGCCATTCTACGTATCCATTACCAAGAGTTGGAAATGAGGATAGAGTGACTTGGGTTCATGATAAAAAGGGGAGATTCTCAGTGAGGAGTGCATACAAAATTGCTCTAGAGTTGGAATCCATGGGAGGTGGGAATGCTTCCTCGGTGGGGGGAACAATTTTTGGAGAGATCTTTGAAGGGTTAAAATTCCTAACAAAGTTAAACGTTTTCCTTGGACAACTGGTCACAATATTCTTCCCGTTAAAGAGCTTCTACACAAGAAAATGAGAAATGTTTCCCCGATGGTGGGAAGTTTCAAAAATATTTGATAGAGTGGGTTGGCAAGCTGGGTTTCGAGATTTCTTGAGTTCGTCGAGAAGAGGTTTACCGTGCGCTTCCCGATACAATCGACTGACATAATGGTCATGCTTCACTGGGTTCCGAGATTGATTGGGCTAGTTGCGAGGAGCTCCACCATTTGGGTCCCGATACACTTGACCGATACGACGTGCGAATTTCATCGGAGATGAAATCTTTTGGGTCCAATGGAATTGACGAGGACTCCAACATAAAAAGAAGCTAGCCAGAAGTTAATTCTAGTCACCTAGGCGAGTGTGGAGTAGCCCAAGTGGCCAGAACTCTCATAGCCAAGAGTTACAGGTCGCCCAAGCGACCAAGGAAGGAGTTAGTCCAAGTGGGGATCTTACCCAAGAGAGATTCACTTGGATTCTCGCCCAGGTGAGAATCTAGTTGTGTTAAGTGATGAAATGTCACGTAACACCCCCTTTCCGCATCTTTCATATTCCTTCTTTTAATATTTTCTTTTGTCTTTTCTTCCCCATGTAATTTTCTACTTTTTGGCGTTTTAGTATTTTTCCATTTTAGGTTTTCTTTTCCCTTTTAGTACTTACCATGGAGATTGGCTAATTTTAAGAAAAGTGTAAACACTTTGAGCTTGTGAGAAGCTTTAATGGAGAGTGAGTCTTCTTCCCCATGTGGGTTTGGTATGATGCCTATGTTTATCTTTGATCTTCTCTTTACTTCTTTCTTCTATTTACTTACAATTTCTTTGCATTTAATCCCCATATCTTGTTTGCTCAAATCCATAAATCTAGAGCAACCTTGATGCCCATCCTTGTGGATCGACTCCAATCTTAGCCCATCGATCCATGACCGTTGTTGAGCTCGAGATTGCCCGATTTGAGATCGATTAATCGATTCAATTCAAAGCCCTAGTAAGGATTTAACGATTCCACATCGATCAACGAGCGAATGCCCCAACCTAGAGATGCTAAAGTTCTATCTCTAGGATCGCACTTTTCGCAAATCTAATGGATCTCGTGTGCCGGATTGAACCCTAATCGAATCAAACATGATTACCTAAGAGAAAATCCATGCAACCCTAAAGTATTGCGTTAATTTGGATTTAATTGCTCAACTAATTAGTTTAATTTCGGGAATTATCATCTCATATTCATTTTAGGGTCGGCGTCCCGCATCAGTTTTGGTATTAGAGCTTTAAATGCTAGGTTAGGGCATTTTGTGTGTTTATTTGTGCACTCATCTTGTGTTTGTTAAAATTACTCAATTGTTGTGTGATTCATATTTGTGTGTGAACATTTGTGTGTTCATCTTGTGTTTCTTGAAATTACTCAATTGTTGTGTGGTTCATAGTTGCAGGTTTATTTTTAAATTCATGTTTGAGTTGCGCTTGTTGAGCATCGTGTATGATCCTCTTGCTGGTCAACTTGAGCTCCTTACTCGTCTTGAAAGGGAACTAGCCGAACAACGAAGCCGTTACACTCACGACCCTAGGCGAAGTCCCGAAGGTCGAGATGAGACTAGAGTTAGGGGACACTCCCACCATTATGAACCATAATATGATTTTGATAGAAAATTTCTAAGGTCTATTCGAGTCAAAGTCCCGAATTTTGAGGGTACGACGAACCCTAAATCCTTCGTGCGATGGTTGTCTAGCATAGACGAGTATTTTGACTTGTATGATGTGTTGGATGAGTGTAATGTTAAGTTAGCCAAAATGAGCTTGGTGAGCCACACCAAAATCTATGAGGCCAATGTGGAATATCACCGCGAGTCGTTTCGTAGTAAACCCATCACACAATGGGATGACATGAAGGAGCGACTTATCGACAAGTATGTTCCTTTCACACACTGTCACCTTCTACGGTATTCAAAACCTAAGCACACGCTAAATGTCATGATTTTCACAAGTTTGAGTACCCATACCAAAGCGAGCTCTAATTTCGGGGTTAAACCATCGAAACCCATGAATACGCCTCTGAATCCCCAAGATAGTAATGGGACATGAGCGATCAATGATAGCCCCAAAACTAGTGGCCACAATAAGTGTTACAAGTGTCATTGATTTGGACACTTTGCTTATCAATCCCAAATCTATTGACTAAACGGAAAGTTCTAAGGAGTCATAAAATGTGAAAGTGGGAGAGGATGTGTATGACCCTAGTACCGTGGTGAGTGAAGAGGAGATAGCAGAAGTCGAAGAAAGTTTAAGTTGTATCGAAGAGACTTCTATTTTCGTTGAGGGTAATGACACCGTGTTAATCCCACATGAATCACTCGAATCGCGTACACATGAGCTAATCGAGTCACCCACACATGAGTCATTGGTGTCCGTAGAGTCGGTTGTGCACGAGTCGTCATTGTTAATTGAGTTGAGTGCACATGAGTCACTAGTGTTGGTATAGTCCACTACACGTGAGTCGTTAGTATTTCATGCACAAGAGAGCATAGAGTCCATTGATGCATGTACACATCAGTCTTGTGTCGCATTCCGCATTGCATGCCAAATTTTTGCCTATAATTAACTTGTGCAATGAAAATTGTAAATTATTGATAGATTTGGCTACGCGCTTCAAGGAATTCCAATTAAGTGTCCATGAGATGTTTCGAGTTAGGCTTGAACAATCCCTATTGGGGATCGCAAAAAGTTCCAAACCCGCATTGTCGGATCTTTTAGGATTCTAGCAAGGAGCGAACCTAAAGCATATGTGGTTAGGTACATCAAAGTATGGGGGTTAGTCCAACCCTCAATGTGGAAGACCTAGTTCCTCATTTAAGGCTTAACCCCACTTTCTAGAACTCATTTTCAAACGTCCTTTCCTTGTGCACCTATCCCGATCCCACAACCTCTATCCTTTCCTCCTCTGATCAAGATGAAAAGCGAGGTCATTGAGAAGATCTTGTGGCATTCACCCACGGTGGAGAGTTTCCGATTTATTAGATGAAGGGGGTTAGTAAGCAGACTTCCGAGAGTGCATGGGCTAATCATGAGAGAGTTCGCCGCTTGAGTTATTATATCTCTAATCGATATCACGATCACACTTCATCGGTGATAAAGTCTTTTGGGTCCGGGAGAATTGGTGGGAAGCTTAAAAAATATTTGATAGAGTGGATTTGCAAGCCGGGTTCCAAGATTTCTTGGGTTCATCGAGAAGAGGTTTACCGTGCGCTTCCCGGGCTAGGCGAGGAGCTACACCATTTGGGTCCCGATATTACGTGTGAGTTTTATCGGAGATGAAATCTTTTGGGTCCAAGGGAATTGATGGGGACACCAACATCAAAAGAAGCTCGTCATAAGTTAATTCTGGTCGCCTGGGCAAGTGTGGAGTCACCCAAGTGATCAGAACTCTCATAGACAAGAGTTACAGGTCGCCTAAGCGACTAGGGAAGGAGTTAGTCAAGTGGGGATCTCGCCCAAGCAACATTCACTTGGATTCTCGCCCAGACGAGTTCCATTCTCGCCCAGGCGAGATTCCAAGTTGTGTTAAATGACAAAAGGGGGTCACTTAACACCCCTTTCGTCATTTTTCTTATTCCTTCGTTTAGTCTTTTCTTCCCCATGTAATTTTCTACTTTTGGGCATTTTAGTATTTTGCCATTTTAGGTTTTCTTTTCCCTTTTAGTACTTACTATATAAGGTCTTTATGTAACCCAAATTGTGAGATTGCTTTATTTTAAGAAAAGTGTAAACACTTTGAGCTTGTGAGAAGCTTTAATGGAGAGTCAGTCTTCTTCCCCATGTGGGTGGCCAAGGGTGTAATGCCCATATTTATCTTTGATCTTCTCTTTACCTCTTTCTTCTATTTACTTGCAATTTCTTTGCATTGAATTCCCATATCTTGTTTGCCCAAATCCCTAAATTTAGAGCAACCTTGATGGCCATCCTTGTGGATCGACTCCAATCTTAGCCCGTCGATCTATAACCTTTGTTGGGCTCGAGATTGCCCGATTTGGGTCCGATTGATTGATTCAATTCAAAGCCTTATTAAGGATTTCACATTGATCAACGAATAAGCGCCCCAACCTAGAGGATGCTAGAGTTCTATCTCTAGGATCGCACCTTCCACAAATCTAACGGATCTCGTGTGCTGGATTGGACCCTAATCGAATCAAGCATGATTACCTAAGCGGAAATCCACGAAACCCTAATGTATCGGGTTAATTTGGGTTTAATTGCTCAACTAATTAGTTTAATTTCGAGAATTATCATATGATATTCATTTTAGGGTTGTTGTCCCGCGTCACCCGAGTTGTGACATTTGCGATGAAACCATTGAATCTAGTACTTATGCTCTTAGGGACTGTGTCAAAGTAGGAATTTGTTTGTTCCAATCTTCGTTGGGAGTGCATACCGATTTGTATTGTGATTTGTCTTTCATGGTGTGGGCTATGGAATTCTACAATAGCTTTGGTCAAAAAGATCTGGACCGTTTCTTCATGATTGCTTGGGTGATTGGGCATGAGAGGAATAGGTTAACTCATGGCGATAAAAGAAAGAACCCCATTGCTATTTGTAAGGAAGCAGAAAGGTTAGGAGGGCTAATGAATCCAACTATGGTGCTATTGCTTACTCATCTCAGCCCCTATCAATTCTGAGGATTGATGGTACCCTCCTCTAGAGAATGTGTATAAAATTAATTTTGATGGAGCTTGGGGGGGGGGGGGGGCGGGCGGCGGGAGATTCGAAACCATGAAGGTATGATTATTGCCTCCATGGCCATGAATTGCAAGGACTGCTCAAGTGTGGATCATTGCGAGGCCAAGGCGTTATTTGAGGCTATTAAATTTGCTTCTCATTGTCGTTTTCAACAAGCAAATTTTGAAGGGGACTAGCTTCGGGTGGGGAATGCAATACCGGATAGGGATGGAGATCTATCGGAACTTTCTTTTCTTTTTTACGATATTCAGAAAACCTTGAATTCGTTTTTATTTTCTGTTTGTAGACATGTAAAACGGGCTGCAAACTATACAGCCGATAGGTTAGCCAAAATTGGCCTTGTTGGTGGTTGTTATGAGATTTGGATGGTGGATGCTCCTCCACAAATCCATGTTGTAATTTTCTCTGATTTTCATTAGGAATGAATGCTTTCTTTCATCTATTTTTTTTGTTGTCCCGTCCTCAAAACGGGCCATGACCTCATGGCTGGAACATTGTAAAATGTTGTTGTAATCCAAACCATGATTTCAAGGTGGCATCTTCAGGAGGCATCCCTTGCCATTGGATGAGCAGTTCAGTAACCAAGTGGCGATTCAAAACTGGATGGAGGAATCCTTCAATTAACGGTGGAAGATCTGCAGTAGGTTAAATGGAAACCGCGAGCTTCTTCGTAAGACATGAGACGTGAAAAATTGGATTATCCAGGTGGACTGCTTAATTCCAACTTGTAAGTGACCTGGCCTATACGTTCTATTACCCGGAAAGGATAAAAATAACTTTGGCGCCAATTTCATGTTACTACATATAGCAATTGAGGCTTGCCGATAAGGTTGCAAGTGTAGATAAACCCAATCACCCACTTCAAATGTACTCTCCGTTCTGATGTTTATCGACCTGGTGCTTCAAAGGATCCTGCGCGGCAGCAAAATTACCCTTGAAACGACGCAAAAGTTTATCACGATCCAACAGATCAGCCTCCAATTGTCCTACAGCAGCCCCATGATCGGAATAAATGGAGAGAATTGGTGGAGAACGGCCATAGACAGCTTCAGACGGTGTCATTTTTATTGACTCTTTAAAATTGGTGTTATACCACCCCTTTGCCCATGGCAGCCATTTGACCCACGATTTCGGCTAGGATACTCACAAAGAGAACTTAAGTAATTCTTGAGACAGCGATTGACAACCTCACTCTGTCCGTCAGATTGTGGGTGAAAGGCAATGCTCATGCACAATTTAGTGTCGTGAAGGCGCAAAATCACGACGAAAAAGATCTTGCCAAAAGAGGCTGAGAAAGACCTTGTCGCAGTCAGTCACAATCGACGAAGGAAACCTATGTAGATGAACAATTTCTTGAATGAACACCTACACAATAGAGGCAGCTGTACAAGGATGCTACAAGGCCAAAAAGTGCACGTATTTAGAGAGTCAATCAACAACGACGAAGATGGATATTTCTTGAGTAACCGACAACCCTTTGACAAAATCCATGGATTTATCAGACTAAATCTGATCAGGAATTGGTAATGGCTGCAACAAATCAGCTGGGGATAATGTCTCATATTTTGCACGTTAACATACTGATTACAAAAAAATAAATGATGACAAATTTTCCCTTGATTTTCCAGGAATTTTATTAATTTGTGGGGACATTTACACTTCGGGATATCACCAATGATACCCTGTTAATTACATCCTTTCGAAAAAACCTCTTATATAAAATCATATATTTATACATCTATAAATACAGAGAAATGTAGACATTTGTTTTCTTCTGGAGTCTCCTATCCTTGCTTTGACTGCCTCACTTTATCGTTTGATCTTTGCTTGATAATACCGTCATCATAGCATGTTAATAGCGCCACCATTGACGTATGTATAGGGATTTGATGAGGGTAGATATCTTGAGAGATGTGCATCATGAGAGGATTATGTATCTGGGCCAAGAGAGACATTGATGGTATAAACCATAAGAGGTTTAGGGATATGAACTTTGAGAGGTATCGAAGGGATAAGCCTTGAGATGCATTGAAGGTATGGACCATGAAAGTCTTTGAAGATGCGAACATTGTGAGGCTTAAAGGATATAAGTTTTGAGAGGTATTGAGATGTGAGCTTTGAAATTAGGCATTTGGGTTGTTGTGAGGCTTTAAATTTGGGCATTTGGACCTTAGGAGCCATTTAAAGATTTAGATTTTTTAGGCTATGGATAGTTGGGTCTTAGAGACTTTAGAAATATGGTCATTGAGGCTTTGGGTGTTGGGCTTTGTAAGGCTTTGAGGATTTGGGCTTTATGAGGATGTCGATATTTAAGACATATGGGCTTATGGTACTTGGGTCTTGTGAGACTTTATGGTATTTGGGCCTTGTGAGGCTATATGAGAATTGGTTGTAGAAGCTTTGATTGTTTGGGTGAAACTTTAAAGATTTGAGCCTTGCAAGGATTTCGGTACTTAAGTCCTTAGAGGCTTATGGTACTTAGTCCTTGTGAGGACTTATGGTATTTGGATCTTGTAAGGCTATGAAAATTGATCATAGATGCTTTCATTGTTTGGGGCTTGTGAGTCTTTACAATATTTGGACCGTAGAGGTATTAGGTGTTTGGGCCTTATGAGGCTTTATGGTATTTGGGCTTTAGAGGCTTGGGGTAGTTGGACCATATGAGGCTTTATGTTATTTGGGCCCTGTGAGATTGAGTTGTTTAGACTATGTGAGGCTTTAAGGATTGGGTCCGTAGCGGCATTAGGCGTTTGGGCCTTGTGTGGCTTTAAATATTTGGGCTTTAGGGATTTTAAGTACTTACATGGGATAGTTAAGGCGGTGTGGCGAGGCCATGACAAAGAGGCTCGCCATGCCATGGAGAGGCCATATATTAATTTTTAAAATAGTTATATTTATATTTATTAATTATTATTATATTTTTAATTTATTAATTTTTATATATTTTATAGAGGACGAAAAAAATTCAACTAATTAATCAGGCATAGTTGTGGGGAAAGATTGGAATGACCATCTAATGATATTTTCATAATCTCAAGATCAGTTGTCGGGATGATTGGTGGTATTAAAGTTCATAAAAAACCAGATAGAAAAATAGTAAAAAAATAGATATATATATATATATATACACACACACACGTGCGCATGGGTTTGCAAAGAACTTGAGCGTTGATTGATTGCGAAGGTGCTAATTGGATTTAAAAAATGAGAAAAAGAAACAACAAAAAGTATCGATCAAACAGAAAAAAGATGAGAGACGAGAGAGAGATTAAAAAAATACAAACCTACGTTGAGAGAGAGAGAAAGAGAGAGAGAGAGAGCATGGCTGCGAGAGAGACGAGAGAGAGGAGCTGCGAGAGAGACTAGAAGGTTTCACTTTAACCCCTAAATATGACGGGTATAATTTATCAAACATAAGTTTAAGTTATAACTTATAAGTTAAAAGTTATAAATAAAAATTCAAAATAGCGATCATGGCATCGCCATATATGCATTCTCGCCATATAGGTTCATATGACAATTTGCCTCGCCATTCGCTATGGCGCCACCATGGGCTTGCCTTGACAACAAGTTAGACCATATGAGGCTTTATGGTATTTGAGCCTTATGAGGCTTTTATGGAACTTGGTTGTAGAGGCTTTGGTTGTTTGGACCATATGAGGCTTTAAGGATTTAGGTCATAGAGGCATCAGATTTTTGGCTTTGTAAGACTTTAAAGAAATGGGCCTTTGAGGCTTAGGGTACTTGGGCCTTAGAGGCTTGGTGTACTTGGATCATATGAGGCTTTATGGTATTTGGGACTTATAAGGCTTTGGTTGTTTAAGTTATATGAGGCTTTAACGATTGGGGCCATAGAGGCATTGGGTGTTTGGGCCTTGTGGGGCTCTTGCTATTTAGGCCTAAAAGGCTTGAAGTACTCGGACTCTATAAGGCTTTATGGTATAGAACTGGACGCATTGGGTGTTTGGGCATTGTGAGACTTCGATATTTGGGCCTTAGAGGCTTGAAGTACTTGGACTATATGAGGCTTTTATGGAAGATGGCCATAGAGGCATTGGGTGTTTGGGCCTTAGAGGGTTGGGGTATTTGGACATATGCGGTTTTATGGTATTTGGGCCTTATGAGGCTTTGGTCGTTTAGGTGATGTGCCGCTTTAAGGATTGCGTCCATAGAGGCATTGGGTGATTCAGCCTTGTGAGATTTTCAATATTTGTGCCTTAGAGGCTTGAAGTATTTGGGTCTTGTGAGGCTTAATGATAATTAGGCATTGATTATCGATTTGGTGTATGTTGGAATGTTGATTTACAAAACTGTCCACACATATCTTCACTGGTTGATTTTAGCCATGCATTTTGAATTTCAAAGGAATCTGACCTTAAATCATATAAATTTATGTGAATCTACGCTCTTGGTCGCCGATTTGGATTATGTCGGAGTGTTGATTTACAAATTTGTCCATACATTATCTTCAATATTTGATTTTAGCCATGCATTTTGAATTTCAACGAACCCTACCTTAGATTGTACAAATTTATGTGAATCTATACTCTTAATCGATGATTTGGATTATGTTGGAGTGTTGATTTATATATCTGTCCAAACTCTATCTTCAATGGTTGATTTTAGTCATCCATTTTCGAATTTCAAAGGAGTTTCACCTTAGATTGTCCAGATTTATCTAAATCTACGCTCTTGATCATCAGTTTGGATTATGCCGGAGTGTCAACTGATGGATCTGTCCACACAATAACTTCTGGTATTTTGTTTTGACCATTCTTCATGAAGTTTGGAGGAATCCGATGCTCGATTGCATATGAATGATCTCTAGGACAAATCTGGCATCATCTCCCCTTAGTTTTATATTTTTAGTTGCTCTAGCCTTTTTACTAATAAACATTTATCTGTGACTTTCTTTGTTTACCTTATGTTGTCCTTGAAGGTCGTTGTGTCTTACGCAATGCCCTTTGTCACCAAGCTGGAATTCAGGAATTATTGGGTAGTGCATAAGTTTGGAAAACAAGTAAAATGAAATAAGAACTAACAAAAAATATTATTAGTTACAACATTAACAAAAAAAATAGAAGTGCCACAATTTTTTTTTAAATCATGGTTTAATTGGTAAAAAACTTAGAAGGGATAGATCTCAAATTCGGATAATGATCCCTTCACAGGATGCACCCCCCATTACTCAAGTTGTAATTGGTCTAGACTCTCTAGAGCAGCTGTCCTTTGAATTTTCAAAAGGTGGTTGCTGATGTGGACCAGTCAATGATGGAGTGGTCTCCCATTACTCGAGTGAGGGGATCATTATCGATTTCATCAGAATTTTTTGAAAAATAAAAAATACATTTTTTAATAACATGTAGATCTGCAATTCGGCACAAACATGTAGATCCTCGACCAAGCAAGGATCAAAAGTTCCGGATTTCGTTTCGGTTTCGTTGGGGACTGAAACCGAACTTTTCGGCCGAAATCTGCTACAGTGCCAGAAAACTACGAAAATTTTAGTTTTTGTTTCTGCTTCGATCCCCACCGAAACCGAAACATTTCGGCCAAAATTTTGAGTTTTCGGCCGTAATTTTGAACCATGCATCCAAGTGACATAGCTGCAGCAATATTCCTGATATTTAGCAGAACATATGCTTGTAATTCAGACATTAATGCCCTTTGTTATTTACAATTGCAGATATCATCATCTTCATCACCGCCCTCTTCCATCTATTCGGAGTTGGCATATTTTCAGCAAAAATGCTTTGTCATTATAAATCGTGGCTACTCTCCTTTGCCACCTTACTGTCATTGGCTATAGCCATTGACGCCTCACAAGCTCTTTTTACGGACAAAAATGGTGTTGAATCATCCGTTTTCCACTCTCCTTATTTTGAACTTGGAGCCGGATCCGTTGAGAACAAGTTCTACTACAACATTGACTTTCCAAGAGGCCATATTGGTATCAAAGAATTTGCTGCTGAAGTCCTCGATGAAACTGGCAAGTCCATCCCACTTCATGAGACCTATCTCCACCACTGGTTCGTGGTCCCATACTATGCACCGACAGGTTCTAAGGCTTCCGATGAAGGCATCAGCCATCAGGTTCACCTCTCGAAGAAAATCATTTTAGGAAGGAATGCTGGACCTTGTCAGGGAAATATTCTCAGGCAGTACTTCGGCTTAGGATCCGAAACCCGTCGCACCGCAACTTATGTGCCTGATCCATATGCCATTGAAGTTGGGAATCCCGATGAAATTCCAAGTGGGCATGAGGAGAGATGGATGCTTAGTGTCCATGCGATCGATACCCGCGGTGTGGAGGATCGGATGGGGTGTACAGAGTGCCGATGTGATCTATATAACATGACGAAAGATGAAGATGGGAGGCCTCTGAGAAAGGACTATACTGGAGGCTCATATTGTTGTTATGATCAAACCCAATGCAGATTGAAAGAAGGTTTTGTGAGTGTGAGGAGAAGAATTTATTTGCGGTACACGGTGAAGTGGGTCGATTGGACATATGGGATTGTGCCTGTTAAGATTTATATTTTCGATGTCACTGATTCGAGAATGGTGAATGATACGAAGCAAGGCAATGGTCGATGCAAGGTATAAGAACTTTCTTATCTATGATTCCATAACAATTTTCATTGTAAGTAAAAAATGTAATTTTACAGATGAAAAATTAGTTGCAGTGCTGTGGTGCAAGGTTTAAAGTGACTATTGGAGCTCGTACTGGCCATGGTGGCATTTCTTGCATTTCAAACCTCCAACTAAAGAAACTTCTTCTTTTGCTTCCTAGAGCTACCGCAATAGCTTGTAGTTTAATGTGATTCTATTAATTTTGATGTGCTTTTACACATCTTGTACTTGGGAACAACTCTTCTTTTGTATACTAGAATGCACCCCCCAAATTTTTTTCCACATTTCTCAATGCTGAATAATTTATTTGTTTAGCCTTGATATTGATAGCCAAAAATTTCAACATTGTTTTATAATAACCTTTAAAACAAAGTACAACTAACTCCACGTTGACCCTTTATGTTTATGTGAAATAGTACATTGTTAGCCAAAATTGGCAGTAGTGGTGACCATGACTTGATCCTTATGGAGGAAGTGCCTCTAGAAGTCTCAAATCTTGTAATTTCTGATTCAGTTTAATGATATGGCCACTGATTTCTTATCAAAAAAAAAAAAAAAAACCCGAAAATTACCACGAACCAAAATGGCGTAGTGAGGTGCTTTGCGGGAAATAAAAAGCCAAAAATTAAAAGGAAAGAAGAAAAAGAAAATAAAAGATATCTAGAGTCCTCCCAGACTCTATCGAGGCCAAACTTTTGGGGTCACAATCCCATCAATTCCTTAAGCAGGTCCTCAGTCGACCTAGCTGAGCACTTTGTTGTTCCCCAACATGACTAGAGCATAAACTTTAGAATCATATTTTTGGGGTTTGAAAAGGTTGCAAATTTATGGTCGAAAATCCATCGGTTCCATCCTTTCTAGATCCCCCCAAAAAATCTGTGGCAACAACATTGCACATACCTTATCCAAACAAATGCCAACTCCTAACCTAGCTCAAAACATGTCCCATATTTGTCTGGAAAAAAAAGAAATCAACATTAGGTAGGCTTGGGGTTTTGATGATTTAGATGAAGGTGTTAGGTTTAGGGTTAGCGTTAGAGAGAGAGAGAGAGAGAGATGTAGAATAGCTTAATTGGGTTATAGAGACCCACTAACTATTTTCATATGAATTACAAGTGAAAACACAATAATTCCACAACACACTATAGGTACACACAACTCACACACCACAAGATTACACATGCACCAGCACTCCCATTCAAGTTGGAGCAGCACAAATGTCATGCATGCCTAGCTTGATAGGAATGTCCTGAAGAAGCGCAGGCCCAATAACCTTAGTGAGAATATCTGTAAGCTGCTATGGGAAGGGTACATAAGTAAGCTTCAACGTACGATCCCAAACCTTTTCTCTTGACAAAGTAAATATCCACTTTAATTTGTTTTGTGCATTCATACAACACTAAATCAGCTGTAATCTTTTTGGCTGCTTCATTATCAGAATGAATAAGCATGAGGCCACTGATTTGGACTCCCATCTCTGCAGTAAGGAAGTGTAGCTATAGTAATTCACACTCCATGAGCAATTGCGCAATGCTCAGCCTCACCACTAAATTGGGAGACAACAGGTTGCTATTTTCTCTTCCATGATACAAGATTGCATCTAAGAAAAACACAGTTCCCTAGATATGGAGTGACTATCAATAGCTGAGCCAGCCCAATCAACCTATTTATATTTAGATATATGAAGATGACGATGAGAATGATGCATAATTCCCTGACCAAGGTTGAACTTATTGTATCTGAGAATGTGATGAATTAAATCTAAATAAGATACACGAGGAGCATACATGAATTGACTGACAAGGTTGATAGTGATAGTAATGTCTCACCATGTAAGGAAAAGATAGATCAATAGACCCACTAGGCGCTGACACTCATGAGGAGCAAATAATAAATCTCCCTTACTCCTGTAAATAGAGTGATTAGAATCCATAGGTGAGGAAGCATGCTTGCAACCAAACATACCAATATAGCTCAGAAGATGTAGAGCATACTTCTTCTGAGAAAGAAAGATCCCCTTGATTGAACCTGCTACCTCTAAACCAAGAAAACATTTTAGGTTGCCAGAGTCCTTCACTTTAAAAATACAACTTAGTTCATCCATCACATGGGATGTAAAGGAAGAGTCATCTCTAGTAATATCACTATATCACCAACATACATGACAATATAGATGGCCAACGACACCATAATGGTAAACAGCAGTATGCTCTGAGTGACATCTCTGAAATTCCATTCCAAGGATCACTCCTCTGAAAAACTTAACCAAACACGAGCCGACTGCTTCAAATCCTACGTAGACTTCCTAACCTTGCACCGAAGCCAGCTTAAAGGCTAAAGCAAATGTGGCATCATAATTAATCCCATACGTCTAAGTGCATCCACAAGCAATTAGGATTGGCTAATATCTAGCTAGAATGTCATCCGGATTATGCTTTATGACGAACACCACTTGCACCCGTAGTTTTCTTTCTTGGAGGAAGGGGTACCATTTCGAAAGTGGGATTATTGGCAACGACCTTCTATGTAGGATGAGAAAGGTTTGCATGGACAGTACGAGTTATAGTAACAATATTAACTGCAGAGAGAAAAGTCCTATAAGAAGACACCTGATTGCACACATACTTAGTGATGCAGGAACAAAAACGAAACCCTAGTATGATTTGGCTGAGATTAATTTTGAATTAATGTAATTATGAAAGCAATAATTTTCTAACAAAATCAAGCAATTTAAAATAGCCCAAACTAGTGTTACTTCTGTGATACGTTCCCTATAGGATCTGTAAGACTAGGGTTCTTGCGAATGAACTAGATCTCCGATAGTTTTGGGCATCGAACGAACTAACAAGTGGATTCTTTCAATTTTATATGAAGCAATAAATAGGGATGCAACGTATAAATTATTTAGGGCTCAAGGCGAAGAAATCACGTGTTTAGGACGATAGATCGATCTGGGGTTTTGGTTTCGAAATAATCAAACACGCAGAAACACAAGATTAATTCGAGGAAGATGGATATAAAAAATTAAAACAACTATGCACTTACACAAATTCGGAGGTAAAAGTAAATTGGTCTTCCACCAAACCGTACGCGAGTAAAAGAATCGCTCTTCTAAGTCGAGAAAATCGCACCCTCGAAGAAAATTTCCCACAAGCTCTCAAGTTTGCATAAGCAATAAATTAAAACCATCAATCATAATAAAGTTGTTTACATGCCTCTATATAGAGGCTTAAAAATCTAATCAACCAAAATGGAAAGTCCTAGATACGAAACAAAGCAAAAAAAGGTCAAAACCCGTCCACAAGTTGGGCTCCAACAAAATGTTCGTTCAAGCTCGATCGATCGAATTTAATTCTCGATCAATTGACAACGATGTCAAATTTAGGATGACTCTCGAGTCGAATTCCATCGATCAAGGTAGAACTTCGACCGATCGAATTTGGACAAAAAGTCCCCTTTTAGTTGCTCATTTCTTTCCTTCATCCTTGCTCCTTTCTCAACGTACGAAGCATTTTGGATTTCTTCTTGCACCTCCAGTACACAATAATAGACGGTTTGGCTTGGATGTCTTCATCAATTCCCCCAGGTTAGAAGATTTTATCCCCGATGAATGATAATCGTGATATTTTTCGAAAAGATCTAGGTCTATCTTCTGAAACTCCTCCTTAGTTCTAAGTATTCTCTGAGTCCGGCTTGTTCTTCCACTTAATCAAATACTTTTGATAACCTCCATGGTTTGTAGACACGATTTGATCTTCCAAAATATCCTCAATTACCTCTAGAGACAGATGTGAAAATGGAGGTAATGGTGTAGGGAGAGAAACTTGGATAGGGTCGATTGAAGAAGGGTCAACAAAAGGGTTAAGCAGAATGAATGTTGGGCCATAAGATCGAATGAGATCTTCCACATTGCATGTTGCACTAATACCCAAATATGAAGGTAAATCTAATATATAAGTATTAGGACTTGCACGCTTCAAAATATTATAGGGTCTGACACTACGGGCTTGTAACTTGTTAGCAATCCCTTGCGGAAATCGCCCATGTCTAATTCAGACCATCACAAATTGCCTTCAAATTCTTTATACCTTCTATGAGAATATGTAGAAAATTTGTACTTTTCATTATTCACATTAATTCATTTTTTGAACTCAATGCAATCCATGGATGCGATGTGCAAAATTAGATGTAGACTCTGACGACCTTGACTCACTGACATCGGAATAAGAGCTATCAATGTCCTAGGTGTGTAATCGTGTACAACTTGAAATGGACTCATACTTGTGTTTCTATTAACTGAATTGTTATAAGCAAACTTTGCAATAGGAAATTGGAATCCCAATTTCTAATATTCTCACCCAGTAGACACTTTAAAAGATATCCTAAACTCCAATTAACTACCTCAGTTTGCCCATCAGTTTGGGGATGGTATGTTGATGAAATTGACGCCTAGTCCCATTTTATGCCACAACATCTTCCAAACATAACTAACAAATTTGACATCCATGTCAGACATAATAGTTTTGGGCAAACCATGCAATCTTACAACCTCATCAAAGAACTGTTTAACAATGTTACTGACATTCGAGATTTTTGAACAAGCAATGAAATAGGCCATTTTTGAAAAATGGTCCACCACAACGAAAACCGAATCATGCTTCCTAATGGTCTTAGGAAGTCCTAACACAAAATCCATAAAAAGATTTTGCCATGGACTGTGTGGCATAGGTAAAGGTGTGTATAATTTGGTGTTTTGCTTCATTGTTTTTTTTAAACTGGAAAATGCGACACTGACTTATACCCTTGGCAACATTCTGTGTGAGTTGGGTCAATAAAACCTATTGCTTACTAATGCAATAATTTTTTCGTGACCAAAATGTCTGGTGATCCCTTCGGCATGTAATTTCCATATGAGGAAATCTCGTAGAGAAGTACAGAGAATATACACAGACGGTGTCCCAAAACAGATACTCACCATATAGGGTATACCTACATTGCCTATCTCTTTGTTCACTCACGAGTGAGGCGTACTCTTCTCCAAAATCTAGGCATGTGGGATACTCATCCACTGTTCTCTCAAATCCATTCACCTTAACACTCATGGAGTGTAACATTGTCACTCTACCGGTAAGCGCGTTAGCAATTTTATTCTTGGTTCCTGCACTATGTTTCAGCACAAAGGTAAATCCTTGAAGTTGTTCAGCCCGCTTTGCATGTCTCGGGTTTAACTTCTTCTGGGAACTTAAAAAGCGAAGGGCTTCACAGTCTGAGAATAAAATAAACTCTTGCAGTAATAAGTGATGTTTCCAATACTTTATAGATTGTACCACTGCATATAATTCTTTATCATACGTAGAATACTTTTGTATGACCTCGTTTGGCTTTTCACTGAAGTAACCTCAAAGACTTTGGAAAAGTTTGAAAGGCGCATGATAGGAGCCTCGATCATTCGTGACTTTAGCTCTCTAAATGCTTTAGCCGCAACAGGTGTCCATTTAAACTTTTCTTTGCGTAAATCTATGATAGGGGCTGTGACAGTAATGAAACCACAAATGAACCTCTTGTAAAATGTGGTCAGCCCTTGGAAACGAAGGACATCGTGAATGCTCTTAGGTTCGGGCCACTCCACAATGGCTCTCACCTTACAAGGGTCGCAGTCATTCCATCAGAGGTTACCACAAACCCCAAAAAGACAACGCTAGCTAACATGAAAGTACATTTATTAAGGTTTGCGTACAACTTCTCTCCTCTGAGAGTTAGACAAACTTGCTTTAAATGTCTTAAATGTTGTTTCTTATCGTGGCTATAAATAAGAATAACATCAAATTAAACCACTAAGAACTTGCCTATGAAAGGTCTTAACACTTGCGTCATGATTCGCATAAACGTGCTCCGGGCATTAGAAAGCCTAAAAGGCATGACTAGCCATTCATATAAACCATCCTTGGCTTTGAAGGTAGTGTTTTATTCATCCACGGGAAGAACTCGACCTTGATGGTATCCACTTTTTAGATCGATCTTCGAAAATATTGTGACACCAACCATCATGTCTAATATGTCGTCTAATCTTGGTATAGGGAACCGATCCTCTAACCGTGATCTTGTTAATAGCATGACTATCAACACACATCCTCCAAGACCCATCCTTCTTAAGGGGGAGTAGCGCTGACACGTCACATGGACTCATACTTTCCCTAATGAATCCCTTATAAAGAAGTTCATCAACTTTCCTTTTCAATTCGGAATATTCATTCGATAATGGGGCAAGTTAAGTAAAGTAGAACCAAGAATCAGGAACTAAGTCGGTTGGGTTCATCCGAGAAGAGTGGTAGTTCATCCGGAAGGTCCTCTAGGAAGAAATTCTGGTACTCATTTAGGACCGACCCTATCTCTCTGGGGTTTTCAACACTTAACTCTTTTGGCGACTCAACAATGACGAGATCATAGATGATGTTCTCCTCTTTAGCCCTTCTCTCAAACTCTAGAGGGCTGACAATGTTTATGGCCTTAGTTTTCTTCTCTCTCTTAATTGAGCCATTGTCACTTGGTTTGCTTGTCTTCGCACTCGATGTTTTGGGAGGTAGAGGGTTTAGTTTAATCTTATTCCCCTCATGCAAGAAGGAACACACATTCGATCTCTCGAATAGTGTGACACCTTTATCATATAACTAGGGCCTTCCAAGGATGACATGCTCTACATCCATAGCCAAAACATCGCACCATAAGGTGTCCTTGTAGGAACCAAATTGTATAGGAACTTGACATCTTTGCGCAACGAGAATGACAACGAAACTTCCGTTATCAACTATGATTTTGCAATCGTCAATCTCCTTTTGTTGGGCTAGAATGCATCTACCTACAAGTGCCCGTGAGGTATTACCCTTCTCAACGGGATGAGACTTCCCTAATACAAGCCATGATCCTTTTCCCCTTTTGACCCTCCTCATCACTAGTGGTCGCATCAGGCTCATAAACTTCTTCCCATTGTCCTTGCTCTTCTTTGCTTTCCTCGTCTATGAACAAGTGTTGGGAAGGATCGCGGGTATGGCATTGTGCTGCAAAATGCCCAAAGCCATGACATTTATAATATTTAGTCGGACCACCATTTTTCTTACCTTCAACTGTCTTGTTTTTATCAAACTTGGAACCCTGGGGAGTGTTTTGTGCGAGTTTAGGAAACTGACTCCCTAAGTTTGTTTTAAACTTAGAAGAGGTAGACTTATAACTAGATTCACTAGATTCAAAAGTTTAGGAGCTATTGGTTTCAAGTACAATTCTAACTCTTGCACCCTAGCATAACGCTCTTCCAAATCTTCAACGGGGTGAGGGATGAGTTCCTTTTGTAACTCTAGACGTAAACCAGTCTGAAACTTAGAAAGGATGGCTGGCCCCCAACATGAATTCCTCCAATATGTTGATGTAATCTCCAACGGACATGTTTCTCTGTTTCAAACCATGCCATTGATCCATGAGGCATTGGCTGTAGGAAAGGGGAGCCTATTTATCATGAAACTTCTCTTTCATGTCTCCCCACATGGAGATGGGGTCGTGATCGAGAACTTCTCGACATTGCTCCATGCTTGTCCAATAATGTTTGGGTTGTCCCACAAGTTTCATCTTGGCATACTTCACTTTACGCTCATTCGTCACATCATACCAATCAAAATAATGGTCCATGACAGCTGCCCAATCTATGTAGATTTTCGAGTTCATCTTTCCTTCGAAAGTGGGAGCATCAACCTTAACCGAATTCGTGACTCTATCATCCGGGTCAAGATGATTTTCACGCCTAGGAGAATTGATGCGGGACAAATCGCACGCTAACCCTAAAATAACGTAAATCCCTCACGATAGGGGTTAGGGTTCTCAATCTTCAATTAAAACAAAAACTAAAAGAAGAATAAGATAGAAGATCTTCATATTCGCTCCAAAGAGGGTTCCAAGGCTTCACACCAAGAGGGTTCCGAGGCTTCTCACCAAGGCTATACGTCAGCTTCGCACCAAGTCGCACGAGAAATGAAGATTCACTCCTCAGGGTTTGAAAGATTCGCTATGTCGATTGAAAACTCTTCACAAGTCTTCTAGGGTTTGCACATAAGCAAACTCTCAAAATTTTTTATTCATTAATCATTATCTCCGTTACAATGCTTATAAGGATCTTATATAGTAGGCCTCAAAAGAAGAAAACCCTAAAACAAATAAAACACTATAAAGACAAGTTTGCCCAAAAAAAATAAAAACCTAAATTTCGTCTTTTGGCGAATCTGACTCGCGACAACTAAAATTAATGGATCGATTTATAAAGTTATAAATTGCTTGAAGTCTCTATTCACATTCGATCGATCGACTAAGAAAAGAAATTCGCCAAAGGCTTGGAAGCCTCTGCCCTTAATCGATCGATTGAGTGTCTGGGATCGATCAATCGAACACAACACACCCCAAATCTTTACTTCACGGGCCGTTTGAAAGCTCATTTATGGGTCCACTTCTTATTGATTTTCTTCGTTTGACTCGACCACGACCCAACCATGCAGATCTAAATTCCACATAAATCCCCTCTTCTTTGAAAAAGTTCGACCTCGAACTTTGGCCGGCATCGATAAACATTATCAAGTATACTTGCTCTTCATCGATTTTGAATTTTTTAACGGTCTCGGGCTTGGTAAGGCCTATCATGGATGCGTGTGTTTCAATGATCTCGGATTTTTTAACGGTCTCGGGGTTTGTAGGGCCTAGGGCTCTCAATGGGCCGGGCTGTCCCGAATTTTAGCCCGCACCCGGCTCAGAAAAGTGGTACTTCCTATCAAGCAAACCCGGCCCGATATCCGGACTGGGCTAAATATGTTGCAACTCGGATCAATCTGAGCTGGGCTTGGGTTGAGTGTAACAACACCCGGCCCGGATATATTTATATATATATATATATATATATATATATATCATTTTAAAGTTATAAAAAAAATTCCTTTTAATTAAATATAATTTACTTAAATGCCTTGAGATTAACTGTTGTTCGTTATAACCATTGTGCAACAAACTAAAATGAAATATTTGAATAAAAGTATGTATATGAGCCTCTATGATGTTAATATAATTATTTAATTAAAATTTGAACTTTTTCAAACTTTTATTAGGAAAAAAAAAGCCCAAGCCCAACCAAAATTTATTAGAAAAAATAGCACAAAAACAGCCTCAAAAAAATAGTCCAACCAAATTTATTAGAAAAAAAAAAGCCAAAAAAAGACCGAAAAAACGCCCAAGCTCGGCTTGGCCCGGTAGGGGCCGGGCTTGGGCTGAGTACATCGCAACCCGGGTTAGGGCCGGGCTGAAAAATCTGGGAACTCAGCCCAGGTAGATTAGGGTCGGGTTGAACCCCAGCCCAACCCTAATCCGGCCCATTGAGAGCCCTAATAGGGCCTATCACGAATGTTTGTGCTTCAACGATCTCGGACTCTTTAACGGTTTCGGGATCTGCAACGGTCTCACCAACAAGTATGAACTCTTCAACCGGATGTTGTTCAGTCACAAGATTAATACGAATAACTAGATCTACTTGCGCAACGGGCTTCATCGGTTCTTCCATAGGCATGGAGGTACTCAGATTCATCGTGGGTTCGGTATCTTCCACCGGTATAAGTACTGCCACGGGCGCGGGTAGAGGAACTTTAACCTATAAAGGTCTTCTCACAGGTACGGCTATGGGGATGAAGCTTATAAGCTTCGGCCTCAAAGTTTGAATCACTGTCAATACATCTTCGGATAAATCGTGAATAAAAGCATTGATAAGTATCTTACTGATATTCTCATGGCATGCAACGACTATCCGACGCAACCTTAGCAACTCGCAGTAAACATTGGTAAGAAGCGCCATATGCTTGAATAGGGAACCATGTTAATTGGATGATTTACCTTTTTTCTCGCACCATAAATTTTTCACCTTCGCCATCTTTTGGCACATGATCGAAATGTTCCACCATTTCACAAACGTTGTCATAGAAACCATGTAATCGTTCAAATCACGAAGGGCTTTGAGAATTTGATTTTCACTCATGATTTCACCAATGCACTTGCCGAGGGTTTGAATCGCTTTGATACCAATTTGATGCGGGACAAAGCTCATGCTAACCCTAAAATAGCATAAATCCCGCACGATGGGGGTTACGGTTCTCAATCTTCCATTATAACAAAAAAAAATTAAAAGAAATAGATAGAAGGTCTTCAAATTCGCTCCAAAGAGGATTCCAAGGCTTCACACCAAGGCTGTTCGTTGGCTTCACACCAAGTCACACGAGAAATGAAGATTCACTCCTTAGGGTTTGAAAGATTCGCTCTTTCGGTTGAAAACTCTTCACAAGTCTTCTAAGGTTTACATAGAAGCAAGCTCTCAAATTTTTTATTCATTAATCAATATCTCCGTTACAATGCTTATAAGGACCTTATATAGTAGTCCTCAAAAGAAGCAAACCCTAAAACAAATAAAACACTAAAGACGAGTTTGCTAAAAAAAAAAACTAAATTTCGTCTTTTGGCGGATCTGACTCACGCGACAAATCGATTGATCGATTCTAAAATTGATCGATTGATTTATAAAGTTATAAATTGCTTGATATCTCTGTTCACATTCGATCGATCGATCGACTGAGAAAAGAAATTCACTAAAGGCTCAGAAGCCTCTACCCTCAATCGATCGATCAAGTCTCTGGGATTGATCAATCGACCACAACACGCCCCAAATCTTTACTTCACGGGCAATTTGAAAGCCCATTTATGGGTCCACTTCTTCCTTATTGATTTTCTTCATTTGACTCGACCACGACCCAACCATGCGGATCTAAATTCCATATCAAGAATCCCTCCTATCATTGAGATTGACCCTATGATTCTCCCTGTGAATTGAGCTAGACTACTCTTGGAATTGGGGTGCTAAGTCCTCCTATTGGGCTTGGGTTTGTATTTTGGGCTTGTATAACAGCCATTTGAGTGTTGAACCTCTCTATGAGAACATCTAACTTGTCCAGATTCATGGTGACACTCGAGGCAAAAACAAACTAACACAAACACAAAACTATATGCCATCTAAAATCTAAAATGAACACAACAACCCTAAACTGACTGTGGTCTGATACCACTTTGATGTAGGAACTAACACGAAACATGAGGACGTTAGTATGCAAGACTAAAAAGAGAGTATGACGTTTAAAATCCTCGAAGGAGTATGATTAGTTGAAAATAAGTTGAAAGGTCATCGTCCATTAAGTTTTAGGCACATGCATACCCCTCAATAAAGATTGAGTAACTCCAATAAGATGGCTATGTTTGCACTCAACAACTCGATTTTGTTGAGTATGGAAACAGAAAAATAGATAGAGAATTCAATGATCCTAAAGATATTGAACAAAGGAATGTGAGAGGTACTCTCCCATTATCAGAACGAAAGGCTTGAATAAAAGCACCATATTGAGTCTTAATCAACGAAATCCCTCGAGAGGTAACATGATGGGGACCCTAAGCATCAGACTGAATCAACTCAAAATGAGAGTTGACTTGAATTTGGTGAGTTGCTAGGATTAGAAGATTAAGGTTAGGTAGAAAGGAGAGAAAGGAGAGAGAGAGAGATGGAGAGAGAGAGAGAGAGAGAGAGAGAGAAAGAGAGAATTAGAGAAGAAAATGACTTAGTAAAGGTTAGAGGCCTTATGCCCAACATTATATAACACACGCCATAAGATATACATTGACATAAGATGTGTTGATGCAAGACAGAACACTAATCTAATATGTTGTGGTTGAGATTAATTTCAATTAACATGAATAATAATCAATACTCGAATTCTAACAAATTAGCAAGGAAAACTAAAGGTATTTAACTATTATGATCTTATAATAAACCAAATTAATGTTTTAAGTTTGTAGCATGCTCCTTTCAAGTCTAGAAGACTAGGGTTCAAATGAACGGCTAGATCTCCACTAGTTTAGGGCATCGTACAAATCCAAAGCAAATTCTTTCGATTCTATTCTAAACCTAAGAACGATATTAATTGGCTCAAGTTGAATAAGCCTCACAATTAGAATTTTTAACACGATCTTAGGGTTTGGTCGGGAAGATCGTACAAGCAGAATCGTGACGCAAATTCGGGAATTAGAATATGGAAAAATGTAAATTAACTTACTAGATCAACAAATAGAAAATATTAAGTACACATACGGTAGTGTCGTCGACGCTGAGGTTTCAACAACGCTGGTGTTGGTAGTTGCTGTGATGAGAGAGAGAGTCGAGGATTTTGTAACTTATAAGTTGATGTTTTGTGACTTGTAAATTAACTTTTGTAACTTATATATTATAACTTATAAGTATTCTACGTTATTATGCAAAAAATAAAATAGCGTGTATAGCGATGTCATAATGCTATTCCGCCATGGCGACGCTATGACGTCGCTATTTAGCCATCATGACTATTTGGTTATATATGACGTTTCCCATTGCCATTTGCCATAGCGAGGCTATAGCGTGGCCTTGACAACCATGCTACAAGCATACACATACACCAATGGAAACTGGCACTGAAGGAATATGTGATCCACTGGTCCTCCTTCCTCCCCACATCTCACAATTATGGCACAGTCAAACCTGGTTTGCAAAGCTTTATAGGCGTTAGGAACCCCTTTCCCATCAGCTGCCGATTTTTCCTGACTTAGACCCTTGCCGATTTATTGCAGACTCACGACTTTGTGACTATGCATTAGATTTAAGTTCCAACCAGAAAGTAGGCGACTTTAGAAAAACATCCCCCTTTTTTAAACGTTTCAGCGTATTATACAAAAAGGAAACGTTTTAGGAAAACATGCTTGCATGGTTTTTTGGACTTTAAATGACTGTGAGATACAAATTAGTTCCCACGTGCTAACAAAAGTTGCATTTGTGACTTTATTTTCATACCCTTCTATAAAGAGGGTAAATTAACGCAGAAAAACCCTTGTTCCAGCGCAACTCCTTCAAAGAGTTCTGCTTTCTCCTTCGTTCCATCGCGTTCTTCGCCAAAACCTCGTTCCAGCACATTCAAGGGTCAAAGGGGTTCTTCGCCAAAAAACCCTCGTTCCTACACATTTGTAAACTGCTTTCTCCTTCGTTCCATCGCGTTCTTCACCAAAAAACCCTAAACCCAGAAAATGGGAGGCACATGAGGATAATGGGGTGGATAAGGAGGCACCACAAAGAGATCACTAAATTGGTCCTTATTGTCATCTTGTTGGGCCACTTTCTTCTCCCAGACGAACGCATCGCTTATCTGGCTTTCGGAGCCTTTTTACTTTCTCTGGGATTGATTAATCTTTGTGGTATTTTTTTTCTTTTGATCTTTGGAGTTATTGTTTGGTTCTGTCTCAATGAATGACGAGAATGAGAAAGAGAATGTAGACAGAGGGAGAGGGAGAGAAAGAGAGAGAGAGAGAGAGAGAGAGAGAGAGAGAGAGAGAGAGAGTTTGTGAGATTGTGAGTTGTAGTACAGTTCCTCGTTTTTTAATTCAATGGTTAGATTTGTTTCTGTCATAGTTCTCAATTTGGTTTCTGTGTTGATGAAAATTTGTTCAGTTTCTACATGTATTTCAGTAATTCATAATGGAAATTGAAATCTGGTTTGGGTATTTCTATTTCTCTTACTTTCTGTAATTTTTTCGTTCACAGTAATCAATTTCATGAACGAGGGTCAAGAAAATTTTGGCCTTAAACTACCCTTTATAGAAGGGTAGAAACGTAAACTCTCAAATGCAAGCTTCATTTGCACGTTGGAAGAAATGTGTGTCTCACAGCCTTTAAAAGTTCAAAAAACAGTGAAAGCCCTTTTTGCTAAAAAGTTTGGTTTGGGTATAGTAGTCTGAAACGTTTGAAAACTAAGGATGTTTTTCTAATTCCCCCCAGAAAGTGTCCGTTAGCTTGATGTCGATAGTGTCCAAACCACATCATTCCCCCCTATCTCACCTTAATAGGATCAGCATCATCAAACCCCTTCACAGCCTCACTTCTGGTGAAGACCTACTGTGCCAGCCTGCTTGCTCAGCCCAACCATGTCTGATCCCTCCTGCTGATCCACCCCTTTCCCATCAGCTATTCTCTTACATTTTCCTTTTCCAATATATGAAAACCTCCCTGCGCTTGCTCCTACAGTCCTCCAAAACCTCATCCCAATTAGTTCCCCTTAACCCCCCCCCCCCCCCCCCCCCTAGGTTTAGAGTTAGTATTCACATTGAGAATCAGGCAGAGAAATTGGGAATCACGCTTGGAAGCAACAGTGCCCTCGCCTCCCTCGTGGTATCAGTCCATCAAGTGTATTTGGACTGCTCATTCACAGCAGTAGAGACTGACAATAGGCATAGACTGGTCAATGCACCTCTCCAGGATCCCCCACCCACTCTTCTGGATGAAACAACAAAAAGGAAGGTATTAAGGGATGGGCCTGAGGCATCGACTGGGTCAGGAGAGTTATCAGGGTCAAAGCCCGGATTAAACACATCAAATTCCACTCCTAGTCCTGATATCCGGATCTTCATTACAGAAAATTTGTGTAGTTTCTAGTCATTGCAGCTACCTGCATCACAACCGTAGCTATTTCTATAGTTATTTGTATAACATAAGCTTAGATTTTTGAGAAATGGGAATGACTCTTCTCACTCTCTTTACTATATGGATTAGAAGCAGAAATCAAGGTTGGAACAGTTTATTTTTCCAGTCTCGAATCTATGAAAGTCACATTTTCACAGGATTATGGCTACCTTAAAGAGATCAATCAAAATCACTTTGTTTCTCAGTAATCCCTTCAATGGATGCCTTGAATTTTCTATTTTAATTGTCTCAGCTCTTTGCGGATGTTGAATTAATGATAAATGATCATGTGTTCCAGATTGAATATGATATCGAGCGCTGTGGTGCAGCGGACATGGCAAATGGGAGGTGCATAGATAGCAAAAGAACACATGTAGTCATCCCCCGTGGAGGTGATGTAATCTATTGTGTTGCTCACCAGCATTCAGGTGGAATTGGTTCTACTCTTTATGGCCAGGTAACATGACGTGACATATATTTGAAAAAATATATGTCACGTCACTTTCTACTCTTTAGCCCTGTTTTCACAGCTTCTGTTACAAATAAGGGAATGAAGTGGGGGTACTCAAGCGAATTTTTTGAGTTTATAAGGTCAAAGAAATGGTTTGTTTTTTTAGAAATGGCGTAAGTTTTTCGATTACTTGATTAATTTTTTTGGGTTTGAAAAACAGAGCTCTTCAAGGGTTGGCAAGAGGAAAAAAATATGGATTTGTGGAATTGTCTATACAATTTCTAAACATTAAAAACCTTTAAGCTCCTAAGGAATGAGTCGAGATGCCCTTTGCATAGGAGAGGATCTTTTGGAGTTTAGTCCCACATCGGGTAAATCATAGTCCCCCCACTCATAGCCAATTGGTTTTGAGTTGGATGCACAGATTTAACAGATGTTGTAGATATTCAAAAATCTTGTATGCTACTTGTTCTTTTTTTTAGTTTTTTTTTTTTGGTAAGGTTGAAATTTTATTGAAAAGATAAAATTACAACCAAGAGAACCTAAGGGGATCAAAGAACTCAAAAAAAGAAACAGAAGGCAAAAGCCAAAAAGAAAGGAAAACTCTACCCCCAAGACGGGATGGGGAAGACAAACGAGCTATAACGGCATCAACGGCGCAGTCCCAAACAATGGTCCCAATATCTCAACAGACTGAAGACCCCATCAACTAACACAACAGAAGTTCAATAAAGGCCCTTGAAAATACGTTGGTTGTGTTCCTTCCAAATTGTCCACAAGATAGAGATGGCCAAAGCCTTGAGCATAAAACCGTCAGAACTTTGCAGGATCCAGGCATGCATCCAATAAGTTTACCCCAACAGGCATTCCACACTTCTTGAGCAAAAACACAATGAATTAGGGAATGATTGGCAGTTTCAGATTGTTGGTAACACAAGACACACCTGTTTGGCAGATTGCTTCCTCTCCTAACCAAGAGATTTACAGTTTTGATCCTTTCTTGGGCTGCGCACCAAGAGGACAAAATGGCTCTTGGTGGGGCTTGACATTCCAGATACCGGTCCACGCCTCATTAATCAGAGGCCTCCCTCCATAGATAACCGTATGCTGATTTAACTGAAAAATGACTATCCTTCCTTTCCACATCGTGAAATCCTCGCAATCGCAAAGGCTCGGAGAAGAAGGCAGCATCGAGAGGAGCTCCTGGAGTTCTGTAGTCTCTCTAGCATTAAGATCACATCTCAGATCGAAAGACCACCGAGCGCCATCACTAGTGTTGCACACGCAAAGAGCCACAATCACCTTTTTAGTCTGCTAAGCAAATACATAGAAGGGTAGTCCACTTTCAAAGGATGATGGCCCACCCAGTTATCATCCCAGAAGCTTATGTTCTCCCATTATTTGCCTTGAATCAAAGGTTTCTAGAAAATGCCTCAAATTGACCAGTTGTCCCCTTCCACCAGCCAGAGGCCCTAGCAACCCCTCTAGTTGAAGCCCCCACCCGTGCGTTCACAACTTATATTTATTTCGGACCATCACCGCCTAGAGAGGATTGCTGCCGTCGTCCTTTGAAAGTGGATGGCTAAAACAGTTACCATGGTACCTCATGAGCAAGGGTCCATTATATAGATTATATTTAGAATATAAAAATAAAATTAAAAAAAGTTGTCTACCATGTGTGATTAAAGGCCCTAGAAGTGTTAGAAAATGGATGGCTAAAACAGGTTTGGTGTCACAGTTGATTCTCTGATGCTAAAATAGCCTTTAATCGCATGGTAAAATTCGTTTTATTTTTTGTATGTGCTCTATTCTATGCTATGCCCCCTTTCTACACATGGCACCAAACTGATGTGCTGAATGCCACGTGTCACTGTTTTGCACGTCTTTCCAGTGTTTACGGGTGAAGAGGTGCATGTCCTTTTCTCATACAGACATGTATACGGTATTACGGTGTCCATAGAAAGTTCAGCTTGTCTTGAGTAGTCCAAGAGGTGTTGGACTCAGACTTGGCATACGAAGTTCAACATCTTATGTCAAACTTCATTGTCAGAATTGTTAGCTCGTTGCAGTAATATTCGTCATTCTATTGTAATTTTCAAATTTCTTTAGTTTACTTGATGTCTATTTAATAAAAAATCTTCAGTTATATTGTTTTTTTAGGATAATGGCTCCTGGCAGATGTTTAAATAATCTCACACCATTAAAATTATGGCTACCTCTAAACGCGCCCACGCGTTTTCTGAAAGGACCCACATCCCCAACCCCTTGAAAATCATTGATTCCTTCGAATCAGATGATGGAGATAGTTTTTCATCTCGATCTTCAACACAATAGATCTTGAGATCATTACGCACCTATGAGACGGTCAGTTTGTGAGTCCACGTTTCTTAGATTCCAAAAGAATGACCCTAAAATCACATTTGAGCGTGATGTGTGCTATGTGATTTAAGGTCGATTTTTTGGGGATATGTGACACATGGAATAAATAACTGGCTATCTGGTAGGTACGCCATGATCTCAAGATCTATTGTGTGAAATATCGGGGTGAAACACGATCTCAAAGGAATCAATGATTTTCAAGGGGTCTGGGGCGTGGGTGCTTCAAAGAATGTGTGGACACGTTTAGAGGTACCCTAAAATTATTCTTTGTCTCCACCATTGAAGTGTAATTTTTCATTATGCTAGGTGGCATACATCTGTGACGCATCTAGTTGATGAATGTTAATATCAGCCTTTGAAATATTACAATCACCAAATCGGATGGTTTAGATCTCCCTAAAACGCCATTTTGGGGTCATTTTCACTTCAATCTATAATCTATCATTTGACGGTACAGATCACCCATATCTCAAACCATAGATGTTGTAAGATCATTTAAACATCATTTTGGTGTTTAAATGACGTTCAGGATAGTCAGATTCATTTTTTTATCAGCTAATACATATTAGGATACCTCTATTCACGCCCACGTCGGAAACCACTTCAAACCTTTGATTGCGTCTAATCTGACGATGGAGATCGTTTTTCACCCAGATCTTTACACAATGGATCTTGAGATTATAACGCACCTATCAGACGGTCAGTTTGTGATTCTGCGTGTCACAGATCTAAAAAAAATGGCCCTTGAATCATATGATACACATCATGCTCAAATGTGACTTTAGGGCCTCATGTGGGGATCTGTGACATATTGAATAAACACCGACCGTCTGATAGGTGTGACATGATAGATCCATTGTGTGTAAGATAGGGGTAAATCGCAATCTCCATCATCTGATCCGAAGCAATCAATGGTTTTAAAGGGCTTTCAGACATGGGCGCTTTCAGAGATTGAGTGGGTGTGAATAGAGGTGCCCTACATATTATTTGTCATATACTTATGTGTTTTTTATAAATGTAAATCCAATCAGGACCGTCGGGTTATATGCCCGTCAACACCAGTCTATGGAAAAGGAACAGAACCAGGAAATGAGGCTGGGTACATTGTAGGGATGTCAACCTGCTACCCAAAACCAGGCTCAGTTAAGATCTCTGATGAGGAGGTGTTGACATTGGAATCCAATTACAACAGCACTAAGAAACATACTGGAGTCATGGGGCTGTTCTACATTCTGGTTGCAGACCCCCCACAACAAAACCCTTTGTCCTCAACTAATGTAAGATCTTCAACCCTTCATTTTACTTAGTGGGTATCTGTTATTTTACTCCTCAGAGGCATCATAAAGATTACGAAGGTTATGAACCACTTTGTAGCCATCAAATCCTGTTTAAAACAGCCTTCTGCTGATTTCAAAGCACCTGATGTTTGTGTCGGTAGGCTTTTGATAGGGGTCAATGGCTAAAGGGTGATACCTGTAATGCACCAAAGGCTTTTGATAGGAGTTGATGGCTAAAGGGTGATGCCTGTAATGTACGAAAAATACTTCACTTCTTTTTATATGCATAAGGGCATATTATTAAATAAAGCCTCAATTATTTTTTTTTAATCGATAACAAGGTAATTTTATTGAATCAAACCAGGAAAAAGTACAAAAAACAGCGAGATGCTGCAAGCAAAAGCAAAAAAAGAAACCCCGTACACGAAAAAAAAAAGATAAGATAAAAGAAGCACTCACCGTCAAACGAACAGCCCAACCAAGCAAAATAAGCTAGCCCTTATCAACACAATCCGAGAATCAATCTACCAAATTATCCCATTCTTCAATAAGATTAAAGGACTCTAAACTTTCTCCCAAGTGAGCCAAACAAACCTAGTAAGTGACCAGATCTTTAACTTTCTTCAATAGCATAGACTTAGGAAGGCGAACTCTCCGAAAAATTCTCTCATTCCGCTTTAGTCAAATAGCCCACACCACCGCAAACACTGTAATATGCCAAAAATCACCAATGATTCCATCGAAAGGGGCCCCTCCCCATTCAACAAAGAGATTACTACATTCCCTTGGTAATACCCAGCAAATATTAAGGTGCAAAAAATTTCAGCCCAAAGATATGTTGCCATCCAACAATGGATAAAAAGGTGATTGATAGATTCCTCCTCCTATAAGCACATCGCGCATCTATTGAAAATTTTAAAATTTCTTGATTCTAAGTTGATCAATAGTAAGAATACGGCCCCATGCCACCGTCCAACTGAAAAACTTTATTTTTGTGGGAATTTTCACACTGCAAATTCTTATCCAGTTCTGCCTAATTAACGGCCTTCTACTAAGAAAAGCAAAGAAGGATTTTACCGAAAATATTTCTTTCTTTGTGAGAGACCAAATCCGAATATCTTTATTCAAATTATTTATCCTCCTTTCTTCTAAGCAAGCCATCAATTTATCAAACTCATCCCTTTCGTTAATTCTCGGTTGTCTTCTAAATTCGACTTTCCATGTCAACCTGGCTTGGTTATTATCTAAAGATTCCAGAACAGTTGCATGTGGCCATCTAGAGAGAGCAAACATGATGATAAACTCTTTAAAGTAAAATTTCCAATCCATCTATCGTGCCATAGATGTATTCTATCCCCCACCCCCAATTAAAATTGAGACAATCTTTGAATATAGGAACAACCTTTCTAACCCCTTTCCACTATCCTGAGGCTTTCCCCCACTAGTTCTAATCCCCCAATCATCATTGGTTCTTCCATATTTGCACGAAACAACCTTTCACCAAAGTTAATCCCTCTCACTATCCTCACCATTCACCATAACCATTTCCCTAAAAGAGCATAGTTCATTTGTCCAAGCTTCCTGATACCCAAACCCCCATCTTTCTTAGCAAAATAACAAATTTCCCAATTAACAAGATGAAGTTTCTTACCTTGGCTACCTCCTTCCCGCAAAAAATTCCTAACGATTCTTTCTAGCTGAGTTATCACTTTCTCTGGAGCTTGAAACATAAAGAGGTAATAAATCGGAATCGTAGAAAACGTTGATTTGATAAGAGTGAGCCTTCCGCCATTACTTAACAGTTTGCTTTCCATATGGCCAGTCTTTTTTGAAATCTCTGAATGATGGGATACCACATTTCAATTTTTGGCTTTCCGACCCCGAAAGGCAATCCTAAATAGTTAATCGGTAACTCATGCTTCATACAACCAATACAATCGGCCAGATCTTGGATCAACTCATTTTCAGCCCTAACCCCAACAATTTGAGATTTATGCACATTCACTTTTTGGCCCGAAACTGCTTCATACACCATTAGGATATCCCTGAGAGCTTCAATTTGCACCCTTTCGGCACCACAAATGATTATCGTGTCATCTGCATACTGAAGATGAGTGATGGTGGGGCCACCCCTTCCCACCTTAAAACCTTCAAATTTATTATTTTCCACCGCTTTCTAAAGAAGACCGTTTAAAGCTTCACCCATTATATTAAAGAGAATCGGGGAAAGGGGATCCCCTTGTCTAAGACCTCTAATGCTACGAAAAAAACCTTGCGGAGCACCATTCACCAAGATGGAGAATCTAGCCAAAGAAACACATCCCCACATCCATTTCCTCCAAGTATCTCCAAACCCTATTCTTCCTAGCATATACATGAGAAAAATCCAATTTACCCTATCATAAGCTTTCTCCATATCAACTTTGAAGATGATACCCGATTTTTTGCTTTTATACCGAGAATCTAAAGCCTCATGGGCAACCACAATAACATCTAAGATTTGTCTCCCCGGAATGAAAGCTCCTTGAGGAGCCGAAATGATGTCGGCTAAAACCTTTCTGAGTTTGTTTGCAAGCACCAAGCAAGAATTTTATAGAAGAAGTTGATATTATTAGGGTTTGGAAGGTTGAAGTTGGTGTTAGGGTTTGTTGGATTTAAGATTAGAATTAGAGAAGAGAAAGAAAAAATGAGAAGGCTTAGTGAGTTTTCACAATTCTCACAAGCACTTATATTAAATTATATAGAAAAGATACATGCACACCCATTTTACTCAACACACACCATAGATATAATTCTAATATCAATATTCCTAAAATAGACTCCCTCTAACAGACTAATTGATCTGAAATCTTTGATATCCTCGGCCCCATCAATTTTTGGAATCAACGAAATGAACGTGGAATTCATGTTTTTCCCAAATTCTCGCGTTATCCTATATCTCCCCTGCACATTGGGGCTTGCATGAGTTCTTTATTCCTGATGTCGTGGCGCAAAGATTGCATCAATCAGTGAAGATCTAAAGTGTTTATGTTTTTTTTTAGTTTCCTTGGATATGATTAAATCTGAAAGTGTACAACTATATGATTTTAGACATATGATTTTATTTGTTAGTATTACTGCTGGATTATGTTGTTTGAGAACTGCACATCAGCTGTTTGTTGAAATGACATAGAGGGGTCTGACTGAAAATTAGTGCCTAGAAAGTGTTAATGGGCTGTTTTAAAGAGTGTTTGTAAAAATGCTTGTTTGGAGCTGATTTAGTAAACTAAGGATAAATATTGTTGTTATTCTGAGAAAAAATCTCTGTGGATCTTGTGAGAGTTGCCTATGATATAAAATTATTTTTAGGGCTATTTTGTGGTAGTCTTTGGCACTATTTTTTGGTTGATTTGGCACTGTTTTGCGGATGTTTTCCCTATATCTTTGCTTCTTTTTTTCCTCTAAGGAAAAATGATTGAGGGATACAAAAATATGAGTGGTGAAAATCTTCCCATTAGTATCACCTCAATCAAACTAAATTCAAGCAATTATTTGGAATGGAAACGGGTGATCACCCTTTATGTTCAGGGTCGTATGAAGATGGGTTTGTTGACAGGGACTACCCCTAGGCCTACCACTAGTGTTGGTGATGCTAAGAAGTGGGATGCAGGCAATGCAATTATTCTTGGATGGCTCTTGAACTCTATGGATTCATCAATCTATAGGACCTTTATGTTTTATGAGTCTGCTGTCAACCTCCGGAGTAAGTTGGCAGACACGTTTGCACCTTCTGATCATGACACACAGATCTACCAACTAAAACAGATGATTTTAGAATATAAGCAGGGAGATTCTACTATGAGAAAGTATTACAATTCACTTCAGAGTATATGGGAAGAGCTCAATCACTATGAGCCTTTTTTTGAGTTTGGTGAAGAGGCTGCCGCCAAGTTAGCTAAGCGATATGAACGCGATCAGATTTACCAGATTTATACTTTTCTTGGGGGCCTTCGTCCTGAATATGAGCAGACATGCACTCAGATTCTCACCACTAGACCTCTTCCTACGTTGAGCACTGTCTATGGGATACTCTTTACTGAGGAGCAGCGTCGCCATGTTATGCCTATCAATACTCCGATCACTTCTACGCCGCCGGAGCATGCAACCGTTACATCTGATACTTGCCCCATTGCTACTAGGGGTAGGGGGAGCGACCGAGGAGGCAGACGTGATCGAGGAGGTCACTCATCTCTCATATGTTCTCACTGTGGTCTTACAGGACATGACTGAGATCACTGTTATCGTCTTCATGGATATCCAGTGGGTTTTCAGCCGAGATCTTCGACATCTGCTCATACAGCTGCTACTGATACACCTGAGACTTCCGTTGGTAATTTGAGCTTCCTTCGATCCCAGGTAGCAGAGTTATTTAGATCATATGAGCTTCGTGCCTTGCAGCCACCTTCTACAGATCGCCCAAGGTCTTTTGCTTCTACTTCTGAGCCATCAGGTACACCTGATCCATCTGCTTTTGCTGCGACCACTACTATTATTGCTCATAGTTGGGTCATTGACTTAGGGGCCACTAATCACATGACGGGTGAGTCTCAAGGGTACTCTCTATTCTCCCTCTTCTTTTCTTGCTCAGATTCACATAGTTGATGGTTCCTACACTCCTATTTTAGGAGTTGGGACTATTCTCATATCCCCCTCTTTATCTCTTTCTCATGTTCTACATGTTTCTCAGTTCTCTACTATTCTTCTTTCTGTTAGTAGCATTGTCAAGAAACTAAATTGTTGCGTTATTTTTTATCCTACTTATTGTGTTTTTCAAGAGCTTACTATGAAGAGGATTGTTGGTAGAGGCATTGAGATGGGTGGACTGTACTTCCTGCAGGTTGACTTTAGTGCACCTACTGTTGCTGTTGCTGATAGACCTGCTTTGATACCAAGAAGAGAAAAATGGTTAGTAGAAAAAAAAAATCAATCCCCAATAAGCTTCATCTCAGCCAGGTCAAATTTTTTTACCTGGCTGACGTCAGCGATGATGGTGAGTGGCAATGGGTCTGGCTCTGATACTAAGAAGAAGTTGATATTATTAGGGTTTGGAAGGTTAAAGTTGGTGTTAGGGTTTGTTGGGTTTAAGATTATAATTAGAGGAGAAAAGAGAAAGAATGAGAAGGCTTAGTGAGTTTTCACAATTCTCACAAGCGCTTATATTAAGTTATATAGAAAAGAAACATGCACACCTATTTTACTCAACACATACCATACATATAATTCTAATATCAATATTCCTAACAATAGACTCCTCCTAACAGACTAATTGGTCTGAAATCTTTGATATCCTCAGCCCCATCAATTTTTGGAATCAACGAAATGAATGTGGAATTCATGTTTTTCCCTATCTGACCAGTTACATAAAATTCATCAAAGAAAGCTATAAAGTTAGGCTTAAGAATCTCCCAAAACACTTGGAAAATTTCCATAGAGTACCTGTCTGGGCTGGGGGCTTTGTATTTTCCGCTATTCATTTTCGCCTCCTTAATCTCCCTTTCTTCAAACGCTCTTTCTAAAGTGCATTTCTGCATGCCTGATAAAGTTTTAAAACAAAGTCCACCAAGTGTCGGCCTTAACCATCCTTTATCTCTATATAGTTGCTCATAAAAGTTGACAATCTTGGTTGCGACCTCCTTCTCATCAATATATTGGATGCCTGCAACTCTAATCTTATGAATCAAATTAGATTTCCTTCGGCCATTAGCAAGAGTATGAAATTTTTTTGTATTTCCATCCCCTGCTTCCAACTAGTGCGCTTTAGACTTTTGTCTTGACATGACTTCTTCAAGACATTTTTGGCTATAGTGCATTTTGAGGGCTACTCTGATCTCCAAATCCTCTTCACATAATGGATTCGACTCTTTCATAATATCTATATTCCTTATCTCATCAAAATATGATCTTTCACTCTCTCAATGTTCCCATACATGTTCAAATTCCAGTCCTTTATTTTTCCTTTCAAGTTTTTCAATTTAAGCGATAAAATAAACGAAGATATTCTAGTGCACTGATCCTCAATCCACCAGTTTTTAACCTTAGTCCTGAAATCATCATTTAACAACCTAGCATTCTCGAACCTGAACGGCGAAGGACCTAAAGAGTTACCCACATGAAGAGTTCAGAGAATAATGGGTACATGATCAGAAGTTGGCCTCGGTAAGCCTTTAACAATTGAATTTGGGTAAACTCCAAGCCATTCACCCGAAAACAGAAATTGATCCAACTTGCCCAGTGTAGGAACCTCCTGATAACTTGACAATGTAAACTGCGCACTATTCATTTGGCAGTCAGTCAACCCACAATCATCAATAAACTCACCGAACAGTTTTGCACTTTTTCTCTCAAATCACCTTCCTTTTTTCTCAAAATCAAACCTCACCATGTTAAAGTCCCCCCCACACACACCAAGGTACATCCTATCTTACACTTAAAGCAGACAACTCAGTTAGGAAAGCCTCCCTTTCCTCATCATCATTCGGTTCATAGACCCCAGAGAACGCCCAACTTTTTCCATCAATCTTATTACTCAAGTAAACTGAAATCGAAAATTCCCCTATTTCAATTTCAATTTTGTTAAAAAGCTTGTTGTTCCAAGCCAAAAGAATGTCACCCGAAGTACTAATGGATTGTAGAAAATCCCATTCCCAGTCTCCTTTACCCAACACTAATTTAACCTTCCTGCAGTCAATTTCTTCCCATTTAGCTTCCTGAAATGTTATCACATCCGATTTATAAGCTTTCACCACATTTTTCACAATCGCCCTTTTATATTGGCTTCCTAACCCTCTGATGTTCCAGGACAAAATCTGCATAAAAACAATTCATAATTGCCCCATAGCCCATCTGAACCCGGATCAAAATTTTCCTACCTCCTTTTGCCCCCCCTACTTTTGCTTCGAGTAAGAAAGGCTCCACTGCAATTTAGAAAGCTCCCTAATTCCTTTCGATTTGCCCTCTGAACCCTGTTTTCCTCTAGTAGCATTAATCGATTCAAAAAACTAATGCAACTTTGCCGCTGGTCCAAAAAATGTCATTCCCAGTTCTTTACCCAATTTCAAGTACCTTTTCCAATTTCTCCTTTTTTTTTATCGCAGTCTCGTCTTCCTCATCATTGACTCTTTCTTCTAATGGTTTCAATCCTGTTATACTGCACTGGCCTTTTTCAGTTGTCGAAAAACCTTGGAATTCCTCATCAAGCTTCTAAATAACCTTCTGCACTTCCACACAACTACCCGCAATGTGGTTGCTTTTATTTTGCAGGCTAGAGCAGTTCGTTTGAATATTACAATTTCTCACCCCTTCCCAATAATTGAAAGAACAACATTGCTCATTACAAGAATTGACATTCAGACTATTATTTGTAACTGGTTTTCAGAAGTACGAGGAAAGAGTTCATTACCGTGTTGTCGATCAAAACGCTTTGAATTCTCAAGAGCGTCCATAATCTTTCGTGATCCATCATCTATAGGCCCAGTGAATCCTCCATCTTCAAGTCCAAGGTCCCCAACATCCTCCAAAGGCCCAGTTGCATTCAAGTCATTCAGTCCAACACCTCCTTCAGATCTAATGGATCTAGCAATTCCACTAAATCCATCAGGTCCATCATGTCTGTCAGGTCCACCATCAAGTTCATCAACCACTTCTAGTCCAACGGATCGACCAGATTTGATGGGTTCCACTAGTTCTACTGGTCCACTACTAGAATGGCCTATATTTGAACTCCCCACCTCAGAGTTATCCCCGCTATCATAAGCTAGCACAAAATTAGAATTTCCAGAAATCCGTGAGCCTCCTAGACTATTGATAGATATTTCAGAAGATAACGTACTATGTCCATTAATCCTCTCCTTAGCAAACTGTGCAAGTCTCTGTTGAGGCATCATTTCAATCTCATTAGCATTTCTTTTCCCATTTTGATATCCTGTCGTCCTCTCCCATTCCTTCGAATTATATTGATTTGTTCAATCCTAAAGATAATGTGGGTCCCATATTCTAAGCACCTTCATTAGTTCCCAATCTTTTCAAAACAACTGGAGAGAAGTCTAGCCGTTTTCCACGAGCGTTCCTTTCCTCATTCGACGCCACCTGGCCCTCTTGTAACGACGATAAAACTCCATACTTAGGATTCTCCGATATTAAATCTCCAAAATATCGGGAACACCCAACTATCATTTCAGATATCATAGGGTCCCCGTTAAGTTCGCCCTCTTTGTAAATACCACTTGTGTTTCGACGCCCTAAATCTCTCAATATTTGAAATTCGAACTCGAGAAGATGGTCCCTCGCACGTGCGTGTTCCATCAAGTTTGCCGGAGTTAAACACTGGCGTCCGACCTCTACCACCTATTGTTACACAACTATCATTGAATTCACCAGTCAATTCAGCCTCTGTTAGATCTCACCGTCTGAAACCATTCCACCCCGTCGAGGCTCCACTCCCTGATGACACCCTCGAATTTCCCCTCATGGATGTGGTATTACCTGGCGTCTCCACACTGCCTCTCACCTTCATTTTGTTGCACAACCATCCCTCCCCATCGATTGGGACGCCACTCACTAAGAGTTCCTTTCTTCCCGATAGGTCGTGTATGCAAGAAGCATGATCATTATTGGTAGTAATCAGATCCCTGAACTCTCTCTCGACTTCCAACAAGCACCTATACACGCTATTGCCAACCCGCACACCCCCCCACCTCGGTATGAACTCCCAATGTTCTGCCTCCATGAGAATCCTGGCGAACCTAGTCTCGGAGAAGTTCAAGGTTCGTTGATCCACCCCCAGGTATAAGCCGCACCTTCTACCAATAGTGCTAAGAACTTCGGAAGTCCAGGCGTGAAGGGGGAGTCCTCGGACTCTAAGCCACTCCCCTCGTCCCTGCTTTTGGATAATGCATTCAGTTATTTCTGCTCTCCACCTGTAACAAACCACCTTCTAATCTTCCCAGTTTAAGGATCCTCTCTTGCATGCTTCCTCCAGTAATTCCACATCAGCCTCCTTGAAGCGAAGAAGCACGTTCTTATTCTTTGTATTCAAAATGGATAGTTGGGGGATGTGATCTTCCCCCCCATCATTTATGTGAAAAATTCCTGATGGTGGAAAAAGCAGGAATGTGATTGCTAAAATTAACAACCATCCAATAACGCTCAAATTATAGTAGTTGCAAAATGATCATCTTGGTGGCAAAAATAAATGCAGCCACAATTAGGCTGTAATAAATGAGATCCGTTATTCTACTCTTTTAAAAAAAATAATTTAGTTTTGTATATGATCTCTGTTCTCATGTAGTCCAATCCTTTATTTTCCTTGGTGGTTATCTGTTCATCTACCTTTTTTGTTTATGTTTTTTTCAACAAATATCTCCTATCCTTTATATTACATGTGGGTATCTGTTCTACTTTTTTAGGCCTTGTTCAACATTAAAAAAAAAAGTCCTTTTTTTCACTTGATGGATATCTGTTCTTTGACTTCTTCATACATGTTATTGCAAGACTATGTAAGATGGTCATTTCAAGACTTTAGTGCAGTGTCTTTTTCCTTACTATTATTTTGAAATGACAGCTACAATATTGTTGACCATAAACTGGTGTGTGTGTGTATTATCTGTTTTTTTACATAAGGTTCACTATTGTAATAAATATTATATGTTATCTACTCTTTTTTATTTTTATAATCTCTAGTCTAATGTAGTCCAATCCTTTATCTTTCTTGATGGGTATCTGTTCTTTTACCTTTTTTCTCAACAAATATCTCCAATCCTTTATTTTACATGGTGGGTGTCAAGTTTTTTGGGCCTTTATAGCAAAAAAAAATTCCAGTCCTTTAGTTCACTTGATGGGTATATGTTCTTTAACTATTTTATATGTTTTATTTGAAGATTTTGTTGACTCTTATTTCAGGATATTAGCACAATGGTCTTTTTTTTTCCTTATTATTTTTTTTGAAATGACAGATTGGAGATGAGTCACCATAAACTGATGAATATATATTTCCATTTTGTGGGAATAGTAAGGTAAATTTCATTGATTTGTAATCATATTTTCAAGTTTCAAGGTAAATTCAGACTGTTTTTGTATTTATATGAGGGTCAATTCTGCCTATTTTTTCATAAACAAAAATAATCTTTCGTAACATTTGTCCGACAACTCGATTAATTGATAAATAGATGGATATTTTATATTGATTGGATTAAAATATGTAAAGACACGACTGATCAGATGATGTGTTTCGGGATCTGAACGACTTGGTGATACGAACTCGTATCCTCTGTACCAGATGAAGCAAATGATACCAAGACAACATATATTTATCAGATCTTAAACCCTTGATTACCCTTTGAAATGGTCGACCGCAGAGAACAGCTGGACTCTTCTATTTAAATCGAACTCAAGCATAGTTGTACTCAGGGTGTCAAACTTGGTATCAATATTGGGTATCAGTCCATGAGGACAGATACGAATCAGCCGATAGCGAGTTTTATCAGTTCCTTTAAAAAAAAAAATATTAAGAAAATAGAGGTATTGGCTGATACCGATACCCGAGTTGATACCTGATACGTATCGGTATCGGCCGATATTTGATACCATGGTTGTACTCCATTAGTCAAAGCATTTCAAATTGTTATTAATGGTGGAAGATTTATATGTATAGCAGCTGTGCTCAATCAGTTAAATCCCCTAAATCCCTAAAACCCCTTTGATATTGTATATAAATATCAGGTGGTGTCAGGATAAAATCTGCTCGGCTCAACCAGATGGGTCAATTTATATGCCCGATCCGGTTCAAAAATCAGGCCAGGAGTCCTAGTCTAGATAGTTAAGTAAATGGACAAAATCATTCAGGTTAAGTTTGTGATCCATTCTATGTTTGTTTTTGCAGGGAGGCATGGAGTTGGCCAAGTATTTTTGGGTGGTGGTGTTCATAGGCATAGCCGTAGCTTTTGTTACTGGTGTGGTAAGAGAGAAGACTATCAAACCATCGTGATATAACATTATTAGGTCTCTATTAGTAGAGAGAAAAGACTATCAAGCCATAGTGTAATAGTCCTACCTTTGGATAGAACTATAAGGTGTATGCGTGACCTTGTATGTCCCATGTTGTCAAACAGCATATGCGGTGCTATGCACGGGCATAGTGCCATCGCATATGTGATTGCGTGATGGTGTAATTTATTTTTTTTTCAAAAAAATCCCCAAAAATTCTAAAAAAATTTCAATAGTGTATAATATATATTTTGTGTTAATTTTTGTGTTCTATTAATTTTGTAATGTCTAGAATATGAAATTAAAGTATATAAGATAAATAGATAACGCATAAGTTAGAAGGGAAAATATATATTTCATTGATGTTAAAGAAAATAGTACAAAAATGAACTTAGAACATACAAAAAAGAATGAAAAGACTAAAAAAGAAAAATATTATTTAAGTAAAAGTATCTTAATATTTTTTCCTACTTCCTAATGATATTGTATACCGGCTTAAAATATTTTACATAGTTATCTCTAACCCACAATGGTACATCTCCACCTCCACCTCTACCATCGTCCTCACCTGTATTATCGTCATCATCCGAATCGTCTCCTTCTTCAACATATTGTTCTTCCTCATCGATTTCTTCATCATCCGATCTTACTAAGACGGTATCTATATCGTCTATAGGTGCTTCTTCATCTATCTCATCTTCTTCTTCTTATTGACGCAAGCGTGAGCTACCTTCCCCTGCTGTCCATCTTCTCCTCCGCCCGGTAGAAAGCTTATCTCCAAAAGCGGTCTCTTCCACTTCCTTCCACGTAAGATCCTCATCCGCAAAGACTCACTCATCGGAGGCATCCGTCATCCAAGGAGCATCAGATGGCAAGTCTTCGAGAGAGATGAGATCATAATGTCTCGAATTTTCTCGATTTTTTAGTAAGCGATTCCGTAGCTTTTGGTTGTATTGCACAAAGATCAAATCATTGAGCTTTTCTTGCTCAAGCTTGTTCTGTTTCTTCGTGTGTATCTATTTAAGAAAAATATTAAATAAATATTAATATCTATTAAAATTTAAATAATAATTAAATTAAAATTATAAAATTAAACATAAAATAAAAATAAACTAGTTACCATCTCAAACGTGCTCCAATTTCATTCACATGTCGAAGCGGCACATGTAAGGTCAAGAACCTTAACATCCATCTTCTTTAATAATTCACATTTTGTCACTGAATCCACTCCATAAGATAGCCACCAATCAGTTACAAACAATATTAATTAGATTATATATATATATATATATATATATATATATATATATATATATATATATATATATATATATATATATATATATATAAAGAGACGGATTATTTAATTACAAATTTTCAATAACGAAGTGCAATAAAAAATAAATCATAAAATTGCTTACTAGGTATTTTGGATACTCTTTGTCGAAACACAATTTTTCTTTTAAACATCCCTTGAGCATTCTTGTATCAGTCGAAAGAATTGCTAATCCGATCTTGCTCGTCTTTGTTCGGAATCATCTTTTCTAAAACATAAAAAAAATCACTAATATGTGTTGCTTCCACCGCTTCTCAGTTTGGATAAGAGAAATTGACCACGAGATTTAAGAGGAATGCGACAAAATACAATGGGCTAGTCATTTGGGCACCCCATCTCTTCTCAATAATGTCAATAATGGATTGATAGAGACGAGATTTGTACATATTATTAGATTTAATTTTTTCTGTAATTTTCTCTATAAAACTATAGATATCGCCTATAGTCGGCTTCTCATCACCATCAACCAATCATAGTACTTCTACGATTGGTTGCGAGTCTCTAAATGATTGGGCAACATTATTTCAAAAGGAATTTGTTAAGATGGTTTGTGTTACCCACTCAGCCGTCTTTGACCAAGCTCCATTCCTCAAATGGGTGAAAGTTACGAAGCTTCTAAGCTCATCTCTTTTAACATACATACTTTATAATGTCAAGAAGGTCGTAGCAAAATGGGTGATGATGGGGCATTGTAAATAATCCCCAATTTCATTACGCATGTGGTGGACTTACATATACACTTCTACCTTCTTAGCTTTACCTACGATTTTAATATACATTTTTCTTATGTCTTTTAAGATTAAGTCTAAGCAATGGGCCGCACATGGAGTCCAATATATGTGTAGTCGTTGTTCCATTATTAGTCTACCTGCGGCTACCAAGTTTGTCGCGTTGTCCGTGACAACTTGGACAACATATTATGCACCAATATCTTTTTCTATCACTTCATCTATAAGGGAAAATAGATATTCGGCCATGTGAGAATAAGTCGAAGCATTTATGGATTTAATGAACATAGTTTCGATAGGACAATTTGTCAAAAAGTTGATGATTGATCTACCAGCCCTATCGGTCCAACCGTCAGTCATTAGTGAGCACTCATATGTCTTTCAATCCTCTCGATACTCCTCGAGAAAAACTTTTGTGAAGACTGCCTCCTTTTTAAGACATGTATATCTTATCTCATGATATGAGAGAGGTTTTAAGCCGGATCCAAATTTTCCAAGAGCTTCAATCATTACTTTGAAACTCTTTAACTTTACAGTATTGAATGCAATACCGGCTGGGTATATCCACGGAGCTATTTATTGAATGATATCGGGTCGGTCCTTAGCTCTAAACTTGTTTTCTATAGTGGTTTGGGTTGGTCCCTTACTCCTAACGTCTACTACATCCTCGGGATGTGGTCTACAAGAGAAGAATTTATTTATTCTTTTCCCCTTTCCACCACGTGCTCTTTTAGAGGGTGGTAGTCTTGCACCACTATAAGTTGTGGAGGGAGTATATCTATTATGTTTTTCCTTATCTTCATTATTATAGTATTGTTATAAAATCACTTCGTCGTTATGTTTCATTCTCGAAGTCTTATCATTTCATTTCATGATCTCTTTTCGAATCTCCGACATGACATTTGGACATGCCTTCGCATTCGACCCGTGTTACCAAGCAAGATGTTGCTTGCGTCTCCTTATTCCCCTCATGCTTATATAGGGGCATAGGGTACATCGAACTTTATTTTTTTCGATTGTGCTCTTGTAACATCCATATTTCTAATCCGAATCGGACGAATTTGTCGGCCGAAGAGCGTTGTTCGAGGACGTAAACATAATGACAACGTAATTTAATTAAGTGTGTGGAGAGTGAAGACCACACTAAAAAAAGAAAAAAAAATTAAAGAAATGAGGTGTAATAAGGAAGAAAACAATCAAACAAAATTTAATAGGAATTATAAATTAATTTCTAACTCTTGAATCTTTGAATCTTTGATTCTTAAAGTGATTTCTTCCCTCTTTATTTGAAGAATGATGGTTGAAGTTCCTTGCTTCGTTAACTACAAAATAGAGTAAAATGAATTATCAACAAAGCTTTGAGAGAGAGAGAGAGAGAGAGGAAGATAGCACTAAACACTAAAAAAAAGATTAAAGAAACGCAAATCATACCTTAGATGGATGTGGTATGGATTAGGAAGTAAAACTCCCTATCTATAAGCTTTGAGGAGGCTTAAAAAAAATAAAAAATAAAAAATAAACTCCAATTGTCATATTTCTAACCGTTGGAACTATATGCAATCACATATGCGATAGTATGTGATCACATATGCCACCACTACATATACGATTTTGACTTAGAGGAACGCATATGTGATCGCATAATCGCATATGCGGCCGCCTTTGACAATATGTCACAACACATTTTAGATAGTAACTTAAGCTCATGTCAGGAACAAAATCGGAGAGATGACTTAAGCATAGAACCGGATAATAGCGTGGTGTAGGTCTAGGTCATCACGTATAGTGATGTAAGCATGGTCAATCTCGGTTTCCGGTGCGTGTCGTCCGATACGTATCGGTTCTAGACGACACATACAAAAATATATGGGTCGAGACCTTGAAAGTACAAACCCCATCTGCTCCAAAACCAATACTTATCAGTTTAGTCCGAAAGTTTGAACCATGAATGTAGGCATATTTTGTGTATCTATTATTGGCCAAAGCAATAATACATCTTTTGCTATTTTTATATCATAAGCTTCGAACTGTAGCCTATATAGTCTTGTAGCTGCCCATTTTCACGCCTAGCGGATGTAGTAAACATGCAGATCATAATACAGTATGACTTGAGTTCCCCACCGTCTGATACACGATCAGACGGTGAAGAGATGTCATGGGTCCATATAATGGCCCGATGTCATAAAGACTTGGAAGCGACTCTACTAACAGGCATTGCTCAAATAGGGCTGTAACAGCTTTGTGACACATAATGCATATCTTTGATCGATTAAAGTGGTTTGCCAATCATTAGCACATCTCAACCAAAGAACCATTGATGTGAGGAGATTATAATCATCTGATTGGTACTTTAATGTGGACCATTAAAAATATATGCACAATCATCCATATTAGAGTGTATAGATTAGACAATTTAAATCTCCCAATATGTGATTTTTTGGTGCGAGATAACTCTTGATTGGATCCATTACTTTGATTGACTTAGGTCAGTCAAAAAATGTGCCACGTGGCCTAAGGTGATGCGTGTTGTGGTGTCGAAAATCTCTCACTCGTAAAATTAACCTTATTTAGTAAAACCCTAAATAAGTCTTCTAAAATATCTCTCTCATCCTTAAGGACATCTTCTATGTTTAACGGTTTACAATGTTGGAATTTTGGGTACCTTTATTTTTAATTAAAATTTTTGCTTCTTAAACCAAATTTTAGGTGTTTAAACTGTTGACTTCTCACAATCATACAAAGGAGGTTGTTGCTCACCCCAATCTTCCACATAGTGGACCTTGAGATCATGAGCTGAGCATCAAACGGTCCACGTTTAATTTCACATGACACACATCCCAAAAGGTGAAGATGATCATGATCGTACATCAAATATAGTTTTTGGATTAGTTTTCGAGATATGTCATGTGGAATTCAAATATAAACGTATGTTGGTGATGGGTAAGTGAGTATTATATTTTGTAAGCGACATTAAACCTAATTTAAAAGAAAGACTTGTTTTCTCTACCGCTATATTTTAACAGTAAAATTAAAATGGGTATTGTTATTTATCGTTCATAAAATTGTGACCTCATTCCACCTCTTTCAGTCGGAAAATATTGATCACCTTGAATCATATGATGGAGATTATTTTTCATCTCAATTTTCTATATAGTTGATCTTGACATCCTGGTTGTATCATCATAAGATAATAATTTTATTTCACTTGACACACAACCTAAAAAGTGACTCTAAAATCACAATCTACATCACTCTCAAATATGATTTTAGTATATTTTTTAGATGTGCAATATATAAAATAAAAAATCGACGGTCTAATGATACTCTCATGATCCCAAGATTATTTGTGTAAAAGATGGGGATAAACAATAATCTCTTCAAAGCAGTCATTTCATACCTACTAGAGGATGTAGGTGAGATCACAATTTTAAGAGGTGTAAATAATGGTACCCAAATAGAATCCTTTTTCCGATGAGAATATGTAAATAATGATACCCAAATAAGCTCTCTTTCCTTCCTTATTTTTAACACCTTCAAAGAAACTCAAAAAGTTAAGAGAATTAATAATTTTGTCATAAAATATTTAACTACTTTTTTTTTATACGGCCATTCAGCCGAGACAGCCTCGAGAACCGAGGAGCCGACATGCATACACATGTGACAGTTGCAGAGTACTGTGAGGGAGAATCAACTATAGTGGCGAGGGTTAACTAACAGAACTTAACCCACACCTTATAAAAACGAGGGTGGGAAACAGTGTGGAGGACAAGAATCAAACCCATGACCTACTTTCTCACATTGAAGGGAGCGTACCACCAACTAGGCTAATGCCTCTTTGGTTGAATTAGAATACCCCAAAATAGATCCTACAAAAATAGCTCCAAAATTAAATTTAAGCATGATGTATGCCATGTAATTTTAGGGTCATATTTTGGGATATGTGTCACATAAATAAAAAATTGACCGGCTAATGGTAAGCCCATAATATCAAGATTACTTATGTGGAAGATTGGGCCGTAAAACGATCTCCATCAACTAATGCAAAGAAGTCAACAGTTTTTGGCATAGGTGCCCTCCAAGATTTTGTGGGTGTTAATAAAGCTACCCGCATAATAATTTACTGGAAAGTTGAAATTCTTTGAACCACGATTAATGGACTTCTGATCAAATCTTCTCAGCCTACGTAATCGATTTTCGGCTTTTGCCACATAAAACTGAACTAGTTCAATTCATTAGGTTTTTTGGTTGGGTTTGGATTTAGGTTCAAAACTTGCACCCATACGTATAGTGGTCGTATGACTTAGGCGAGCATTTAACTTTATTTGACTTCGACAAACATATGCCACTTCTACGTAAGGCTTTCAACAAATCAGGTAAACTTGATACTTGATCTACTCGGGACGACCTTGATATTGGGCTAAGCACTAAACGTAACCTGTTGGGCTAAGTCAGGCATGAAGTGTCAGACACTATCTTTAAGTATGGTTGGGTCAGGTTAGGAAATTTTGGTCGATTAAGCTCGAGCTACATGATATTATATAATAATAATAATAAATAGAGTGTTTTCAGTTAATTCAGGTCAGGCGTCAGGTTAGGTTGTGCATATATCCTTGGCCCTTCAGGTTAATGTCAAGATAGATGTCAGGTCGAGTAGGGCATATACCCTTTGGGTAATAGGCCGAGTCGGGGTGCACCATTGCACCAGCATGTCAGCATATGTCATTTACCAATCGAGCAATCAAACCTTTAACATGACTTATTGGCAACCCTACTTTTAGGTTCTAAATTATATGTTCATTTTAATTTTTTAATGTTATTTTAACATAAATATGATTTATATGATGATTATGTGAATCATGTGAGTTTAAAATGATGGCATGTATATAAAATTAAGGTTGTAGATTTTGCATATGGGGCACAATTTTGATACTATATATTATTACATGGTGCAAGTGATTATTATACATCTTCTATCATATTTTTCAGTTAAAAATTTTACTTTCATAGCATGTGCAATGCACATGCATTTTTTTTTAGATTTATAGTTAATGATTTTAAGATTTTAACCCTCTAATCAATAAATCAATTGAATGTCAAATGACATGAGGTGGTTTGCCAATTGCATGATCTAAATTATGGTACATGTTTCAAAATTAGTAAGCTACATAACTCTTTGCCCTTTTGATAGTTTGTTCATGATCATGTTTAAGTATACCGTGTGCCACATGGTTTTCAGCTATTTTGTAGTATGAAAGATTGAAACGAAGTGACAAAATTTTTAATAACACCATAGTCGACACCATTAGTTGCTTTGAATCATCTGATAGAGATAATTTTTCATCTCAATCTTTTACATAATCGATATTGAGATTATGAGAGTACTGACATTCAATTATTTACCCCATGTGGTGTATATCATAAAAAGTGATTGAAAATCATGATTGAATATGATCATGTTTAAGTATACTTTTGTGAAATGTGCATCAGTGGGATAAAAAAATTGAGCCTATGATAGTACACCATTGATGTAAGGATCCATTGTGAAAAAGATTAAAACAATAATCGAAACGATCTATTTGCACCCATCGAATTTTGAAGGCACTACAATCGAAAACCATTAACTGTTGTGAATCAGGCGATGGTGGTCGTTTTTCGCCCAATCTTCCACATAATGTATGAGATCATGGGTGTACAAACAATCAACTTTTTATTTCAATTGTTGTACATTTCAAAACGTGATCAAAAATCATGTTTGAGGATGATGTCTGGCACATGATTTTAGTTACTTTTTGGGATGTGTGTCACACAGATTAAAAATTAACCATCTAATGGTATACCATTTACCTCAAGATCATCGTGTGGAAGATTGAATTGGAAATCAATTTTGAAGGCACCATAGCCGAATACCATTGATTATTTTGAATCAGACAATAACGAGTGTTTGCATCCCAATTGTGCCTATAATGGATCTTGAGATCATGGGTGTACCGACAGTCAATTTTTTATTACATGTAGTACAAATAACACATCCTAAAAAGTCATCAAAAATCACGTTTGAGTATGATGCGTGTCACATGGTTTTCAATCACTTTTTTTTTTTTTATGTATGCCACATGAAATCATAAATTGACGGTCTAATGGTGCACCATTGATCTCAAGCTCCATTATGTGAAAGATTGAAAAGAAAATCAATCTCCACCATCTGGTTCACATCAGTTAATGATTTTTCAAATGTAATGCACTTAGAGATCTAGTTGGTATAATTAGAGCTATTCTTTAAAGGAAAGACTTGGTATTTAGAGGACTTAGGCCAAGTGAAAATTTCATTTTAGCCATTGGATTTGAAGGTCATGATCTAAAGATGTTTAATGCAAAAGAATGGCACAAAATAAAATCTCTATTATATTATTCAAGCGATCAAATATGAATGAGATGGTGATCATTTATTGTGTTCAGTCAAATATGGATGAGATGATGGTCATTTACTAGCAAAACATCTTATAACATCTCATTTGAAGGCTATAGTCTAAAGATCTTGATAAAAATGTTTGTAATAACACACTATCTCTTTCATATGATGTAGCACAGTCAATTGTCGAATCGGATAATAGCCTTTGACTCCATTGAATTGTTGAATTATGCTATTTTTTGCACAATGATCTTTAAATCATGAACTTAAAATCAAACGAGGTAGATATATGACACAAGTCTCCCATTATCAAATCTTTCTTTTAAACTATGTGTTAAGGCAAACTTCTTATGTGCAAGTAATGGTTATAGAAATTGAGGGATAAAGAATCTTAGAAAATAAACACTTTAACAAAAAAATATATTTTCTATTCATTTCTGTATTATTTCATAGTATCTCTATTCATACCAGTTATACAAAAATATATGATATGATCATAATATTTTCACCATTTACATTATTATACCTCACTCTCAACTAAAAAAATTATCAATTGAGGTCAATGACTGGATAATTTTCGATCATAACTTTCTCATCATCATTGCTAGAGTTGAAGTTCTTCGATCATTTCGCGAACTGAGAAAGCCATCTCGCTGCATAATCATCTCGGTATCGCCTCCATACAATCGTCGATGATGGAATGAGACTATCTTTAATAAAGGTGACTGAGACAAAGTGATAATTATTCACGTGAGTAATGCAATTCACCTTATTCGTTGTGTCTGTTACTGTCCATAGTGGAAAAAAGGTCATACAAAGTTGGGTGCTAAGGACTAAAGGGGTACGATAACACGACGCTATTAAGTATCCCATGCCCAACACAGTTATCTAGTGGGCACTCCGAGCATGATCAGTAAAGCCGTTGAGTATCAATTGTACCTGAATCATTCGTTCTTGGCTGTTGAAAATCAGTAAATACTTCTCTGCGCGGGAGGTCAACTCAGCCAAGAAATTTGCTTCCACTACCTTCCACTCATCATTGCCCATTCGTAACTAGTGTGCAACAACTCTAAATCCACAGTGCCCATCTGATATTACTTTCGTGATATCAGCTACGATAGGACGCACAAACTCAGGGAGTGTCTTCAGATGTAATTTTATTCCAAGGCTTTCTTGAAGCTTCGGAACTTCAATGACTACAACCCTCTTCCCTTTCTCCTTTATTTTCTCTTTCATATTAACTTCTTTTATTACGTGCTCAAACTTGTATTTTTCTCTTTTTTAGGACAGATCATATTTTCTATTGCTCTCCTTCTCCTTACGCCCGCCACATTTACTCTGTGACAACGTCGGCTTGACCATGTAAGTCCTAGTAGGGTCTGACATCTCATGCAACTGTCTATAAATTTAGTCCTAGACAGCAAGGTCGGACCTCTCATATCTATTATTTATACGATGAAAGCATTCTAACAGTTCAACACCTCTTGAGGATGCACCAGCTTTAAGGTGGTAGAGTTTCTTCCATTGAGAATGAATGAATTTGAGAGGAATTCTCTCACCGGCCAATAACCATAAAGAGAGTTCATGCAAGCACGGAAGGTCATGTGTCTTGCACAGTATATGAGTGCACTGAGATTCCATAACAGGTTACATCTCAACTGCAACTCTTTTTGCTTCAATAATTTCTAGCGCGACTTTAGACATGTGACCCACTATGAGCTTGTACAAATAGGAGTGATGAGTAGTGAAATATGATGATATTTCACCCCTAAAGACCTATATTTAGCCATCCAATGAAAGCTATCTAATGAGATTTGTAAAGTTTTATGAGTTTCAGGTAAAATTAATTATTAAATGCATTGAGGAGTATAAAAGGATGCAAAGTGAACAAACACCGGAGCAGTGAAGCAAAGAACATACTAGACCCGGACCATTTGGTCATGTCAATCAATCGACCCATCTAGGTCGATGCATCAACTGCTCAAATGGGATTTAAAATTAAAATTTCAAATTTAAATTTGGTCGATTGATTGACCATTCACCTCGATCAATCGACTTATTTCAAATTTTGAATTTCGAATCCCGAAGATATTTTAAAGAAAAATAATATGAGGATTCGAGGGGATCTTCTCCGCTGGTATTTTTTTCTGCCTTTGCTTTTGAGTTTTCTAGGGCATTCAGTCCCGATTATTCCAGTTTTTTTTATTATTCATTTTTCTAGGTGTAAGATTTATATTAGTTTTCATTTATGCACTTTCGAAGAAGGATTGTATCATATTTAGATTAAAGCTTTCGTTGGGATTTTGTTAAAACTCTACACGATATTTTAATATTTATGTCGATTTACTTCTTAATCATGTTGTTTAATTTCATTATGTGTGGCTAGTTCCATTAAGGATGGGGATCTGATGAATCCCAACCGAAGTAGTCATTTATCGTAATGCAAATTTGTGATTGAGATGTTAAATTCGTTTAAAAGGCCCTAATGTTGTTATTGATAGTGATAAAATCAGATTGAAATCTGAGATCAAGGAACTAATCATGTCCTATGATCTCAGCCTTGCAATAATGATTTTATCATAATTATTGCTCATCTCAGAGTTAAGTTTTACTATCGTCTGAGGTGTGAGTGTTAGTCATACACTCGTGGGATGTTAATCATATATCTCCTTGATCTTAGATCAGTAGTTTGGAATTTACTTAGAGATTGGATTCTAAATATTGTCTGAGGAGTGAGGGTTAATCATACACTCATGGGATGTTAATCATACATCCCCGTGATCTCATATCTTTATTTTAGAACTCATGTGTGTTTGGGGCCGGTGCTTCTTCTTAGATATCTTTTGAAGATCTCACTTTTTAATCCACAGATTTGTATTGCACAAATGGTAAACTTACGATGGGAAGATTTAGTATCTCAATCTTTATTTTTTATCATCTGTTTAAATTTCAATTTATTGTTAGTACTTATCTCATCCTTAAAATTCTCAAGTTTTTAATTTAGAAGATACTGTGAAAGATCTGTGATTATTCTTTTGGTTAATTGTTATTTCTGGTTATCATTTTTTGACCAATCTTCGTGGGAACGATCTCGTACTCTGCACCCACTGATTATATCACGATTCGGGTACTTGCGAGTAAAACACACATTTAAAATCCCAACAAGGAGGAATAATTCTTTAGTTTACTTTCTTCAAATGATGCTTGCATGTGCATATGTTGCAGCTCAACAATGCCAACAATCTTCTCCCACGATTGCAAAATGTCGATGATAGAAAATCTCAACTCGCGCTTGATCTGAGCATGCGCGCTCTTCGCTCAGTTTGAAGTTGTGTTACCGAAATGCATATATTCATTAGTCTATGCTTACATGAATTTTTTCTTGTAGGGTTCTATTCAAGTGGCATACAAATAGTAGAGGATACTTTGATGATTCGCGTACCTATGGACCATGGTACCTACCACGGCTTCATATTTCTCTATCAATGAATTAAACATCACACGATTCTATTCTTGGTAGAAGGCATCCCATTCTTCTATAGTATAAAGCACCTTCTTATAGTTCTTTAGCACACTCATATTTATGTGTCATACACATAAAATGTGTTTAACTTCTGAAAAAATCACCTCGATCGCATTCATGAGTGCAATACATATAAGTGTTCTCTTTCTCGAATGACATGAACGTGAAGCTAACATAAAAGCTTTTTTGTGTGGAGGTCACTTTGATGATGTTCAATACTGAAAGTTCATATTTGTTCATCTTGTATGTGTAGTTCAAAACAAACACCTGAGGAAAAATGTTCGTTAGCTCTATCGAATCCGGATGAGCGAAGAAGATGTCGATCAATTCATTTGTTTTAGGATCTTTATTATGAAAACAGACGTATTTGGTTTCTTGAAATCTAAACATCTACTCTTTGAAGTGAATCCTCCCTTCTCTCTCAGTCAATCGCATCATATGTCCCGCATTGTAGATTATTTGAATGGTCATATCATTTTTCGGATCCTTCTTTCGAAGCCTATACAGTACATGACTAGACTTCACCCTAATAGCTGACACCTCTTTCAGGACCTCTCTCTCATTTTCTTTCAACCATCCGGCATACAAATTACCTTTCCCAAATTGCTTCGGGGGGTTGTTGTGAACTCCACAAAGTACTTCCAACTTTCATACAAACTTTCCTTCTTGTTTATTCTTCGTTCCTCGTAATGAGAATGGACAATCTGACTTTTTCGTAAAAGTTTTTCTCGTTGCTAGGTGACTTGATTCTTTTTATGTATAATTAATTAATTAAAGTAAAGTCTTAACCTATTGCAAGTGCACAATGGAAATTATAGTACTAGCATAGGATCATTCCCACGAGGAAGTTTGTTTATCTTTTATCTTTCATCTATATCTTTATATTCAAATTCTTATTTTAAAAACTTCTTTTTATCCTTAAGATCTAATCTACTGGAGAAATATGAATAAAAGAAATTATCATTAATCTAAATTACATAAAAATAAATCTTAATCCTCCTTCTTCAGATTGAGGTCGTCAATCCCAATCTTCAACTATCGGATATTTATGAAAATAAATAATACTGTTACACTATATCTCTAGTCTCTTAGCATTGGTCGTCAATCAATACTAAAATCTTATCAATACAAATTTACTCTAATCAACAATCAACCAGAAATTTGGGTGTTAATCAAACTCTAGAAAATTGAAGATGAAAAAATAAAAATCATTACACTAATCTGCAAATTCTAACATGAGTCGTCAATTCAAATTAAATAAAAGAAAAATAAAATCTAATCTAAAAAATAGTAGAAATTATATATTTAACCCCTTAGTCGCAATCATCAATTGCTTCTGAGAAATTACAGATATCTACTCTAATCTTCAGCTCCTAATCATAGTCGTCAATTGCTCTTGAGAAACCTCAGATATCTAAACTACAAAGCAATAAAATTTTACTCTAATGATTAAAAAAAAACCTAACCTCAGTCATCAATTGATGCTGAAAATTTCTTTGATGGTTTATTCTTATACCGAGCTCTCTTATTTATAGATCATAAGGGGTCGGTTTACAAAATTTTAAATCTAATCAAAGAAACTACTAAAAATAAAAGGTTCCTAATATAACTCTAATTCCTATTTTATTCTTTCCTTGCTTCAAACTGTTGATGCACTTCTAGAATATTCTTTAAGATCAGTAGCAGAGTCCTTCTAAGAGTTTTCTTCATTAATCTTCTCAGATTCGTAATTCACTAAACTTCTAATTTCAGAGATCTTCTAATTATGTTCATGGCAGTGATATTCTGTACTCACATGATCAGTAGCAGTAGTAGAAAGCTTTCATTCTGAGAAATCGTAGATAACCGATTTCTTCTTCTATTATAGCTTCTTTGGAAAATCGTAAATCACGATTTTCTATTCTTTAGGCTTTCTTTCTCAAGACTTGGATGATTTTCTATATTACAATTCATCGCTTTTCTTCTTTTATCTTTTTCTGGAGAATCGTCTTTTGAAGAATCGTAAATCACGATTTCTTATTTTCTCTATTAGTAATACTCGCTCGTCTAAATAATCGTAGAACACGATTTTCCGTTCTTCAGTAGGCACTGAATTGTCTTTAATGCTCAATCGTCATTTTACTATTTTTTGAGTTCATTTTGATGAATATTAATATTTTGGCTCTTTTTTACTATTTATCCTTATTACCTGCACATCAATAAATTATTAGTAGAAAATTAAAGCCTAGCATCACTAAGTTAAGGGTGATAAATTGGTCTTAGATTGTCCCTTATTACGTGGACGAAAATTGCCTCCTCTATTGCAAGCTAATTTCACCCTGCCACTGCGACCTTGAAATCTCTTATTGGACCTATGTATCGTAAGCATAATTTTCGCTTTATTTGTGACATCACCAGCCCACTCTATCATTTTCTCGCGGGTACTAAAGAGTTGATTTGTGGTCATAAGGAGAGTAAGGTCTGTATTCTGTGATTGTATATCTGTCACTTGAACATAATGACAAAACGTTCAAAACATTATCACTATTGAAATGAACGAACTTATACACATAATTTTAGAGACAATGCTATTTTAAAAACATATATATCATCTTGTAACTTACTTCGAAATACTCAAAAATTTAATGACAATCTTTTTTTAATCAAAGCCAATCCATTTTAAACCAAAGTCAATCCATCAAAAATAAAAAATATATATTACTCTTTCATAAATAAATTAGATATAGAAATGAAATGAAACCTACCAAACTATTTTTCATTAATACATAGAAACCCTAAGTTTACTTAGATTAAAAAATTATATAATGAAAACTAATATAAATATAATAAAAAATAATGCAAATAGAATGAAAAGTAACCCATTTATAAAATCCTAAATTTACTTAGAATGAAAAATTATATAATAAAAAATAATACAATTAGAATAAAAAATAATGGAATTAGAATGAATACAAATATAATGAAAAATAATATCATGAAAAATAACTTATTTACCAAACCCTAAGTTTACTTAGAATGAAAAATAATATAATAGAAATTAATACTAATAAAATGAATAATAATAGAATGAAAATGAATATAAAGTGAATGAAAAATAATACAAATAGAATGAAAAAAAATTATTTACCTGTACAAGAGGTTGTGATTCTGTTCGAAGGAGTTGGGTGAACTCCAAATCATCATCATAGGATAGCAGCTTTTCGGAGCTATTATCTGCTACTTTCGAACCCATGCTCGGTGTTCCCAATAGAACAAAATCAAAATCAAAATGAGAAGAAAGTAAGTGGGTGTACCCAAAGGAAGAAAAAGACGGTCGTGAGTGTCCAACTGAGCGACGAAGAATAAATGTGGGAGCGTGGGGAATGCTCAATGTTCAAAGAGGTCGTAGCGTGGGAACGAGAGGAAGAAGAAGAGCTAGCGGGAGGTTTGCGTGCAAGAATAAGTAGGTAGAAATAAAGGATATGGTAGGTGTATTAGGCGCACGAATTTTGGGAGGGATTTTTGGTTTATTTTACTTGCACGTGGGAGCGTGGGTGAACTCAAAGAATCTGTGGGTGGAAATAAAGGTACTCTTTCACTAATGTGCGTGCTAATAAAATATTATACACCTTATGCTTGACCATTTTGGCTTTGGATGCCAAATGTTATTAGGTACAACTTGATAACACACCATTCTAGTCACATAATTCCACTCATCGCATAACGGCTAGAGATAAGAAAGTTACTGAAGTTACCAAGGTAACTAGGGAAAATGATAAAAACAGAGAGATTGGAACTCATCAAGATGCTACTAAAGTTACCAAGGTAACTAGGAAAAAGGATAAAAAAGAGAGATTGGTGTTAATTCGGGTCTAACTTTTGAAGTCGCTCGGGCGGGAACCAAATCCGCTCAAGCAAGTTGTGCACTCTTCAAGGCCGAACTTACGGATTAAGTCGCTCGAGCGATTTTGGACCTCGCTCAAGCGACCGGGGCACGGTTCAAAGGAAAAACTTATGTGTTTTAGTCGCTCGAGCGATTTTGGTTCTCGCTTGAGCGACCCATGACAATGAAGTTATGTGTAAAGTTGGGTTTTGAGCAATTTTTCTTGGGTTAGAAGGACTTTGGACTTCTATATAAGGGAAAGCTCATGGACAAAAATAGAACCTTTTGAGGAGAAAGAGATAACATTGAAAACTTTTGAAAATACTATCTAGGGTTTTGAGGAGAGTTTTGGTGAGGCTTGAGTGTTCTTGTATTCTTGTCTGATCATCAATATATTGGATTATCGCTGCCCATGGACGTAGGCATATTGTCGAATCACGTAAACATTGTCTCTTGTATGTTTGTGGTTGATTTTCTTCTATTTTGCATTTTATTTGATCGTTCATCGTGAGATCATTGGTTAATTTGTGAGCTTTCGCGTAATAAATTGGTATCAAAGATAGTAGGTTTTTGTTCTACGATTAGAGATGGCATCGAAGTTCGCAAAAGTTTTGAACGTGAGGTTCGCGGTTGAGAAATTCAACAGAAAGATCAATTTTGGCTTTTGGCAAGTACAAGTCTGGGATATGTTGATTCAATAAGGGTTGCACAAAGCATTGAAAGGCATTGAAAGGGCGTTCGAGTAAGCCAACGGATATGTTTGATGGTAATTGAAAAGAATTCGAACTTTAAGCGTGTAGTACGATTTGGCTATGTCTAGCAAAAGAGATTACATACAACGTGATGTGGGAGAACTCGATGGCCTCGCTGTAGGCCACATTAGAGAATCTCTACATGACGAAATCTCTAAAGAGCCGTTTATATCTTAAGAAATAATTGTACAAGTTGCACATAAATGTATTAACTTGATTCTTTTTATGTATAATTAATTAATTAAAGTAAAATCTTAACCTATTACAAGTGCACAATGGAAATTATAGTACTAGCATAGGATCGTTCACACGAGAAAGTTTGTTTACCTTTTATCTCTCATCTATATCTTCAGATTCAAATTCTTATTTTTAAAAACTTCTTTTTATCCTTAAGATCTAAACTACTGGAGAAATATGAATAAAAAATAATTTCTTAATCTAAATTGCATAAAAATAAACTCTAATCCTCCTTCTACAGAGTGAGGTCGTCAATCTCAATCTTCTGCTATCGGATATTTATAAAAATAAACAGTACTGTTATACTATATCTCTAATTTTCTAATATTGGTCGTCAATCAATACTAAAATCCTATTAATATAGATTTAATTTAATCAACGACTTTCTAAAATCTGGGCATCAATCAAACTCTAAAAAATTGAAGATGAAAAAGTGAAAATCATTACACTAATTTGCAAATTCCAACCTAAGTCCTCAATTCAAATTAAAACTTGAAGATGTTTACAAAGCATATAAATTCTATACTATAAAGCAATAAAAATTATATCTTTCACCCCTCAGCTGCAGTCGTCAATTACTTCTGAGAAACTACAGATATCTACTCTAATCTTCAACTCTCAATCCCAATTGTCAATTGTGATCAAGGAACCTTGGATATCTAAACTACAAAGCAAATAATATTCTACTCTAATAATCAAAAGAAAATCCAACCTCAGTTGTCAATTGGTGCTGAATTTCTTCAATGATTTATTCTTACACCGGGCTCTATTATTTATAAATCATAAGGAGTCGGTTTACAAAGTTATAAATCTAATAAAAGAAGTAAAAACTATCCTAATACAACTACACTTCTAATTTTATTTTTTCCTTGCTTTCTTTAGTTGATGCGCTTCTGGAAGGTTCTTTATTCTTTAATAGTTGAGTCCTTCTAGAGATCTTCTTCATCAATATTCTCATATCCGTAATTCACCAAACTTCTAATTTCAAGGATCTTCTAATTCTGTTCATAGCGGTGATAGCTCTTACGTGATCAGCAGCAGGAGTAGAATGCTTCCATTTTTGAAAATCGTAGATAGCAATTTCTTCTCTCTATCTGGAAAATCGTAAATCACAATTTTCTCTTCTTTTATTGGCTTTTATACTGGACGATTTTCTATTCAAACGATTGCTTTTTTTTCTATATCGTCTTTACTCTTTTGTCGCTTCTGAAGAATGGTTTTTTTAAAGAATCGTAAAATTACGATTTCTTATTTTGTTCTTTCTTTTTACTGCAATAGTAGTACAAAATTGTTAAATACGATTTCCTATCTTTCTTGTATTGGCGAATCGTCTTTACATGCTCAATCATCAATTTTACTGCTATTTGAGTTCATTTTGATGATTATTAATACTTAGGCTCTCTTTTACTATTTATCTTTAATATCTGCACATCAGTGATTCATTAGTAGCACACTAAAGCCTAGCATCACTAAGTTAAGGGTGATAAAATGGTAAATTATGTGACTAATCAGGTATGTAATACTTTTAACAAACATCTTAATAAATTCAATAAAATAATATCTGAATTATTAAATGTTAGAGAAGAGGTCAAGGATAAAGATAAAATACTATTGCTTTTGTCTTCCCTCCCCGATTCCTATGAGCACCTTGTTACTATGCTACTTTATGGGAATGATATTATTGAACTAGAGTCGATTACAGTGACACTGCTTTATAATAACATGAGGAAGAAAGGTTCGGATAGTAATACACAAGCAGATGACTTATTGGTTAGGGGAAGAGCAGAGGACTGTAAATTCGGAAGGGATAGATCAAAGTCCAAATCTAAATCCAAAAATAGAAAGACGGTGGACTACTACAAGTGTCATGAAAAGGGTCACATCAGAAGGCATTGTCCACAGTTATAAACAAAGAGGGATGATGCTTAGGATACGAAGCAGAAAGGGTCATTGATGAGGCTGGTATAGCCGAGCAAGCTCCGGATGATGATGGAAACGTGTTATCAATGGTTTAAGATAAATACTCACAAAATTCATGGATACTTTATTTAGGGTGCTCCTACCACAGGTGTCCAAATAAGGATTGGTTCGCATCTTATAAAGAGGTGGATGGTGGAACGATTTTGATGGGTAATAATATGGCATGTAAAATAGTTGAAAAGGGGAATATTAAAATAAAGATGCACGATAGGATTATGAATATTGACCGATGTACGTCATGTTCCGGAACAGAAGAAGAACCTCATATCACTTAGTACACTAAACTCAAATGGGCTCAAGTTTGTAACTCAAGGTAGAATTTTGAATGTGACAAAGGGATCTCTGGTTGTGATGAAAGTGAGAAAGATTGGGAACCTTTACTTTCTATCATGGAGTACAGTGACAGGTTGAGTAACAATATCTACGTCAGATGATAGCAATATGTCCTCTACACAGCTATGACACATGCGCCTAGGGCAAATATCAAAAAGAGGAATGAAAGAGTTAAGTAAGCAGGGCTTGTTAGGTGTAAAGGCCGGAAAAGTTAACTTTTATGAGTATTGTGTCTTCGAAAAATAATATAGGGTTAAGTTCAACACAACGACTCACACTACAAAAGGCACATTGGACTATATACATTTAGACGTATGGGGGCCTTCAAAGTTTTCTTCTAAAGGTGGTGTCAGGTACTTCATCTCCTTCATCGATGATTACTCTCGATATGTATGGATCTACATGATGAAGAGTAAGGATGAGGTGTTAGAAATCTTCAAGAGGTTAAAAATATTCTTTGAGAATCAGACTGGAAGGAAAGTCAAACGATTGAGAATCGATAATGGTGGTGAGTACACCAGTGGATAATTCCAAGAGTTCTGTGAAGATAACGGTACTGCTAGGTACTTTACAATGAGGAATATACCGCAACAGAATGGGATAGCATAACGTATAAATAGAACTCTACTTAAAAAGGCAAGATGTATGTTATCCAATGCGGGATTGGGTAGAGAGTTATGAGCTGAAGCAGTCAGTATAGCGTGCTATCTAATAAAAAAATCACCATCTATAATAATAGAATGCAAGACTTCCATTGAGATGTGGTCAGGGAAGCTTGCAAATTACAGTGCATTGAGGGTTTTGGTTGCATAACTTACTATCATGCCAGAGATAGTAAAACTGACACAAGGGCTAAGAAAGCGATTTTCTTAGGGTATGCAAATGGTGTGAAAAGATACAAGTTATGGTGTCCTGAGCTGAATCAGTAGAGATGTGACATGCGAACTTCTAGTAAACAGATCATAAAAATTAGAGAAGAGATGGCGGAAGATCAGCTTGAGGTGGAGTTAGAAATTCCTACAGTTATTACATCAGAGGAAAGTGTAGAAACAGTTTAGAGTGTGTGAAAGACTTAAAATGAATGTTAGAGCACCAATTCACTATGGTTACAAAGATTTTGTCGCCTAAGCATTAACATTGGATGACAATGAACTGTCTTTATTCAAAAATGCAATCAATGATAGATGTGCATGGGAATGGAAGACCGCAATGAGTGAAGAGATGAATTCTCTTTACAAGAATCAAACTGAGAACTAACAGAGCTATCTAAGGGAATGAGAGCGATTGGGTGTAAGTGGGTTTATAAGAAGAAAGAGGGTTTTTCAAAAAGTAGTGGTGCAAGGTACAAAACATAGTTAGGAGCAAAGGGCTATATGCAAAAGGAAGACATTGATTACAATGAGGTATTTTCACCGGTTGTGAGGCACACTTAAATTCGGGTTTTGTTGTCAATTATAACACAGTTAGACTTAGAGTTTGAGCAACTCGATGTGAAAATAACGTTTCTATACAGTGTTTTAGAGGAGGAGATCTATATGAACTAACCCAAAGGGTTCAAATCTCATGGAGAAGAGAGGTTAGTATGTAAACTGAAAAAGTCCTTGTACGGGTTGAAACAGTTACCGAGACAGTGGTACAAGAGGTTTGACATATTCATGGTAGACCAAAATTATATTCGAAGTGAATACGAAAACTATTTTTACTTAAGAGACTAGTGGATGGATTATTTATTTATCTTTTCTTATATATTGATGATATGCTCATAGTTGTAAAGAGTATGGTGGAGATCAACAAGTTGAAATATTAACTTGGTATGGAGTTTGAGATGAGGGATCTTGGCACAATGAGAAAGATTTTTAGGATGGAGATTCAGAGAGACAAAAAGAAAGGACAGTTGTGTTTGACACAGAAGAGTTGTCTAGAGAAGGTACTCTCATGGTTTGGGATGGAGAACTCAAAGCCAGTGAGTACTCTATTAGCAGCTCACTTTCGTCTTTCGGCTAGCATGTCTCCAACTACAGATGAGGAGCGGAAGTCCATGACTCAGGTTTCATACGCGAGTGCGGTTGGTAGCTTGATATATGCTATGATATGCGCTTGACCGAATATTTCACAAGCCGTTAACGTGGTTAGCAGATATATGGCTAATCCGGGCAAGGAGCATTGGCAAGTGGTGAAATGAATTATGAGGTACATACGTGATACCAAGGATGTTGGGTGATTTGGATAAGCGTCGGTCTATAACAGGATATGTGTTTACGCTATCAGGAGGTTCAATTAGTTGGAGGTCGATGTTACAGGATACAATAGCTTTGTCTACTATAGAGGCATAGTATATGACAATAACAGAGGTAATGAAAGAAGCATTGTGACTTTAAGGCTTAGTTGGTGATTTGGGGATCGCACAAGAAAGTGTTGATGTGTTCTGTGATAGCCATAGTGTTATTTACTTAGCAAAGAATTACGTGTATCATGCTTATTCCAAGCACATTGATATACGATATCACTTCGTACGAGAAATAATCGAAGATGGCAAGATATCTTTGAAGAAGGTGAGTATGAAGGACAATCCTGTGGATATGATGGCAAGGTGGTACCGGTGGTCAAGTCTAAACATTGTTTGGATTTGATCAATATTTAACAGGTTTGAGTGCCCTCGGGGTGCTAGTGGCAGTAGTGATATGAGAATAGCGATGATTGGAAGAAAGAGTACATGGTGAAACTTAGAGCCAAGTGAAGAATTGTTCATTGGGCTTTAACTTTTGAAGTCGCTCGAGCGGGAACCATCTGCTCAAGCGAGAACCAAATCCGCTCGAACGAGTTGTGCACTCTCCAAGGCGAAACTTATGGGTTAAAGTAGCTCGAGCGATTTTGGACCTCACTCGAGCAATCTAGGCACGATTCAAAGGAAAAACCTACGGGTTTTAGTCGCTCAAGCAATTTTAGGTCTCGCTCGAGCGACCCGCGACTATGAAGTTACGTGCAAAGTCGAGTTTTGAGTAGTTTCTCTGGGGTTAGAAGTAGGACTCGAGACTTCTATATAAGGGAAAGCTCATGGAAGAAAATAGAGCCTTTTGAGGAGAAAGAGATAACATTGCAAAGCTTTGAAAAAACTATCTAAGGTTTTGAGGAGAGCTTTGGTGAGGCTTGAGTGTTCTTATACTCTAGTGTGATCATTAGTATAGTGGACTATTGCTGCTCTTGGATGTAGACATATTGCCGAGCCAGGTAAATATTTTCTCTTATGTGTTTGTGGTTGATTTTCTTCTGTTTTATATTCTTATTTGATCGTTCATCGTAAAATCGTTGGTTAGTTTGTGAGCTTTCACACAACAATTGGAACTTCTCAAGATGTGGTAGATAAAAATAAAACAGAGAGCACACAACCTAATCTTAAGGATATTATCACACCAAAAGAAGTGCATAGGTTATCAAGATAACCATACAGATTATGATAAAAAAGTCATGTACTTATCCACAACAAAATCATTGTATATAAATTCATTAAGTGTAGTAGAAAAGCATAGAAAAAAATAAAAATAAAAGGTTATCTCGTGGACGTAGGCCTGCTTGTCGAACCACGTTAAACTGTTCTCTTCTTTATTCTCTCTACCTTCTTCTCATAGTATCTCATTTTTCACATGGTATCAAAGAGAAGATCGACCTGTGACTATGTGCCATTCTTGCTGCCATCTATTCTTGTTGCCATTTATTCCTTTCCTATCTCTACTACTCTACCTTCCTAATCATGGCCCTCACAAACGCTTCACAATATGTCTTGCCAATCACAAGCTATGTCTCCATTAAGTTGTCTCAAACTAACTACTCAACTTGGAAAACCCAACTCCTCCCATTTGTTGAAGAGGCTGATTTATTCAGCGCCCTTGATGGTTCAAAATCTGAACCAAACAACAACGATTCGTCTAACAATACTTGTTGGAACACACTTTTTCTAGGTTCCTTTCGGCCCCCGGAAAAAGTGGCCCAATTCGGTCCGAGTGGACTTTGGCTGAGGGCGATAAAATAATAAAATTAGGAAATATTAAATGCTGAAATTAAATAGGTAAATTCTAAATGGAGAATACCTGGCTGATGCGATCGCCAGCTGCAAATGTTTACCGATGATGCAATATGCCACTGATCACGCGCGGGGAGATGCAGGCTAACTCCTTTACTGAACGTCGACCAACCGACTCCAACAGCTAACAATAGCCTAAGGTCTATCTAGTCTTACTTCCTAATCCTGCTCTAAGTCTAATTAATTTTGTCTTCTGATCCTACTTTGAATCCAACTGGCTGTGGGTCTCCTAATACTACTCACACTTTAACTAATTTAGTTTTCTACTGCTACTTTAATTAAAAAAGGGGTTGTGGGTCGCTATGCCAAGCAGGATCGGCCCTGTTCTCGGGCACCCTCCGTAAGCTCCCTTGGGCAAATTGGGGTGGCTAAGGGTGATTTTAAATATTGAGGGTTAAAGGTTTAATTAGAATTGAACTAAGAATTAAGGACTAAGAACTCAGAACTAAGGGAGAAGTTAAGAACTAAGAAGAACTTGAGAACTAAGAACTAATAAATTAAGAACTAAGAACTAAGGGAGAAGTTACCTGAAGTTGAGCGCTTCCCCCTCCTTGCTACTCCTTCTTCTAGCGCCGCAGAGAAGGAACCTCAGAATCCCTAAGAGGCCGAGGCTTGAGAGAGGAGAGATCTCTATGAAAATTGGTGTCTTTAGGCGTAGGGTAGGGATTTTTTTTATAGGTATCGAGCTAATTTCGTGCATGTGGCCAAGTATGTAATTGGCTAATTATGAGCATAGGGCCATGCGTGGGATTGAATTCCGCACAAGTTTCTATGCATATAATTCAATTTGAGTCGGTCACAAACTCGAGAAAGACAGGCTGACTAGCTCAGCCGAGGAATCCTAGTTCCATTATGACTGGAACTAATTCCGCGCATGGAATAATGCATGAAATTCAATTACGTGTAGGAGAATGTGTGCGTAATCGAGGAGTTCGAGCGGTCTGGGGAGTTAGAGTTCCAGTCCATGTCTGAACTAATTTTGCGCGTTTTGGGATGTGTGTAATTGAATGTTTTGCTGTCATAGAGGCATGGGATTTGGAACTTCAGGAGGTGCACAAAAGCGTATGTCGAGTCCAAGCTGGACTAATTGCGCACAGGTAGCATTGCAAGCAATTGAATTAAGTGCATAATACCATGATCGTAATTTGGGGGCTTCCGGGTCTTATTGGGTCTGAGTTTTGCATTGGTGTTTCGGCCCATATCTCAACCATATACTACGTGCTTAGTATATAATCCCCATATTTAGGGTTTTGATACTTCCGGAGAGGGTTAGTCCCCTCCCGAGAGTTACGGGCATGGTCAAAGGTTGACTAAATGGGTTTGCATATTTTGAGAGGGTGAAAATGAGGTGTCTACAGTACTGTTAATGTTGAACGTGCAAAGTGGAAGATGAAGGATAGGCTTGAAGAAACCTTCGTCCAAGCTTCTAAAGATCGCAAGCTTCAACTTCAATGGAAACTTCAACTAATTCGTAAAGGTACTGATTTTGTTTCTGAATATGTCAGAAAATTTAAAGTATTGTGTGATGATCTTGCAGCAATTCAAAAGCCAATCCCGAACGCAGACAAGGTTTTTTGGTTAACAAATGGACTAGGCCCATCGTATGAAGGGTTTGTTACAACAATGATGACAAAGCCTTTGCTTCCAACATATACCGAACTTGTATTTGCATTGCAAACACATGAATTAAGGAAAAAAACTTATGCTCTTGATAGTTCTCAAGCTGATCCTGCTGTTGCCTTCGTGGGTCAGAGAAGTGGTGCGAAAAATTACAACTCCAACTACAAATCGAATAAGAAGCAATCGATTTTTCAAATCAGACCATACAGTTTCCTGCAATTTCAATACATCCCACACAAGGCCCAGCTACTACAAATGTGACCAGGACCATTGGAAAATTGCTATGCTAATGTTCAATGCCGGCTCTGTGGTCGCTTTGGCCATACTGTTGTGCGGTGTTGGAATCGGTTTGATCATTCTTTCCAACCTAGTGAGACTCCTCATGCTCTTGTTACCCTAACTCTTACCGAAAATCCAGATACAAATTGGTATACTGATATGGGTGCCTCAACTCATATGACCGCTGATTTGGGTAATCTCACTACTTTTTCTCCGTATCATGGTGTAGATAAAGTGTATGTTTGAAATGGTACTAGTTCGAAAATTTCTCATATTGGTAACGCCTCTTTACAGACTAACATGGGCAAATTTGATCTAAAAGATGTTCTTGTTCCTGATATTAAAAAGAATTTGATATCTGTTAGTCAACTAACAAAAGAAAATTCTTGTATTTTTGAGTTCTCACCAGAATCTTTCTTTGTTAAGGATCAGAAGGCAAGAAGGATAATGGCGACTGGGAGTAGGACAGGCGGTCTCTATACTCTTGACGTCAAGAAGGAAGTGTTCATGGCAATAAAGTCGGGAAAAGCTCTAGAAGGGATCTGGCATCAAAGATTGGGGCATCCTCATTCTCGAACTCTAAAATTTTTAGAATCTCATGCGTCTATTAGTGCAGATAATTGGAATAAAAAGTTTACTATTTGTTCTAGTTGTGCAATCGGGCGACTTTGTTGATTACCTTTTCAAAGGAATGATATTAAGTCTGAAATTCCTCTTTTTAAAATTCACTCTGATTTATGAGGACCTGCGCCTGTACATTCTACTCATAAATTTCGATATTATGTCATTTTCATAGATGATTGTACCAGATTCACATGGCTTTATCCATTAAAGCGCAAATCTGATTTTTCCAAGCTTTTCAAAACTTTCAGGCCATCCTTGAAAATCGATTTGATAAACGTATCAAAGTGTTCCAATGTGATGGTGGAGGCGAGTTCTCTTCCACTGTATTTTCAAACTATTTGGTTGTCTCAGGTATTCAACTGCAGGTTTCATGCCCTGGAACCCCTGAACAAAATGGTGTGGCCGAGCGAAAACATCAACATATTGTTGAAGTAGGTCTTACCATGATGCAAAATAGTAATGCTCCCAAATGTCTACGGGTTGAGGCTTTTAATGCTATTGTTTATGTCATTAATAGATTATCTTCGTCCACTCTTGATATGAACTCTCCTTTCTCATCTCTTTTTCAACAGGACCCTGATTATTCCATGCTTAAAGTTTTGGTTGCAGATGTTTTCCCTACTTACGTCAATATGCTCAACACAAGTTCACACCCAAATCTTATCCTTACATTTTCATTGGGTATAGTCCTATTCACAAAAGGTTTCAATGCCTCTCCCGACATGTGGTGTTTGATGAAATCACCTTCCCTTATAATAATCCAATCTCGCCTTATCAGACTGATGCGTTTCAAGGGGAGGTCACAACCTTCACCGGTTTTACAACATGGCTCACTAAACTAGATGCTAAGGGATCTCAATCTATGCCTCTCATTCAACCATCACATTTTGCCACAGCTGCTACGCCACCTACACCCACTTACCTTTGGACCTCACTGCCCCTCCATTTTTGCCTCATCAATTATCACAATCTCCTTCCTCACATGTTGCACTCCCTGAACCACATGAGGGCATCCCTATTGCATCTCCAACTTCCCCAAATACTGTCATCCACCCGAGTCATCATTCATCCTCTATTGACCCTCCTATAGCTCCTGTCCCTTCGACCTCTCATGCAGTTGAACCCGACTCCTCTAATTCCCCCATAAATATTCACTCGATGGTCACTCAAACCCAGACCGGCAGCATTGTGCCCAGGGACTATGCTTCTATGCATTATGGATTGTTACATATCCAATGTTCAGATGTTTCGGAGCCGTGTACTATCCGAAGTGCTCTTGCTAAACCACACTGGCGAGCTGCTATGGAAGAAGAATTGGTTGCCTTAGACCAAAACAATACTTGACCTTTAGTCCCACCCAAGCCATCTATGACTATTGTAGGGCCCAAGTGGTTTTTAAAACCAAATTAAAAGCCGATGGGTCTGTTGAACAGTTCAAAGTCCGACTCGTTGCCAAGGGTTTTAATCAACTCGAAGGTTCTGATTTTGATGAGACTTTTAGCCCTATTATTAAGCCCGTAACTATTCGTCTTCTCATTGCTCTTGCCTTAGCAAATGGATGGTCTCCGTGCCAATTTGGACGGTAAAAATGCCTTTTTACATGGTCATCACAAGGACCCTGTGTATATGGCACAACTTCCGGGCTTTGTAAATCCTAAATTTCCAACTTATGTTTGTGCACTTGAACAGGCCCTATATAGCCTTAAACAAGCCCCTCGGGCTTGGTATGACCGATTCAGCTGTTATCTATTGCACTTGGAATTTTTTTGCAGTATTTTGGATCCTTCATTGTTTATTTTTCACCTGTTTGGGCGTTCTATTTTCCTTTTAGTCTATGTCGGTGATATAATAATCACAGGTAATGATGGCCCACTATTGACCACCCTGATCGGAAGGCTTAGCTCCAATGAAGGATCTTGGGCCGTTAAGTTTTTTTCTTGGGCTTGAAGTCTCTCCGATTTCAGGGGGTATCATTTTACGGCATTCGTGATAGATTCATGAATTGTTGACTCGTGCTCAGATGCTTGATCGCAAGATGATCTCTACACCATCGCCACAAAAAAATCACTTTCAGAGTAGTGCAGATTCTCTTGTTGACCCATCTCTTTACCGCAGTAATGTTGGTGCGTTGCAGTATTTAACTCTTACAAGGCCCGGTCTCTCATATGCCGTCAACCTTGTGTGCCAACACATGCACAACCCCTCTGTGAGTCATTGGCACGGTGTTAAGCAGATTCTTCGTCATATTAAAGGAACTTCTCAATTTGGGCTTCAGTTTCTTGTTCCGAAGTCCTAGAAATTTATATGCATTTTCGGATGCCGACTGGGCTGGCTGCCCTATTACTCGCTTCTCAACCTTCAGCTTTTGTGTTTATCTTGGTGCTAATCTCATTCCATGGAGTGCAAAGAAACAACCAACGGTTGCTCGATCAAGTGATGAGGCAGAATATTGTTCTATGGCTGTTGCTATTGCCGACATTACCTGGATTATGTATCTTCTTTGCAACTTTGATAATTCTCTACATCGCACACCTGAATTATTTTGTGATAATATGAGTGCCCTATACATGAGCATTAATCCCATATTTCATGTCCGTATCAACACATATTGAGTTGGACTATCATTTTGTGCCTGAAAAGGTATCACTCGGCTCTCTCGTTACTCGGTTTGTCCCATCTCAAGATCAGTTGACTGATTTGTTCTCTAAAGCCTCTTCCTCGGCATTTTTTGTTCTGCTACGTTCCAAGCTGGGTGTTCATCCGCCCCTCAGCTTGAAGGGGAGTGATAACGCACTGTTCCAGTCACATGATTCCACTCATCCCATAACGGCTAGAGATAAGAAAGTTACTGAAGTTACCAAGGTAATTACGGAAAAAGGAAAAAAAAATATAGAGATTGGAACTTATGAAGATGTTACTGAAGTTACCCAGGTAACTAGGAAAAAGGATAAAAATAGAGAGATTGGAACTTAATTATCAAGATGAAGACCATGGGCTATCAAGATAACCATATAGATTATGATAAAAAAGTCGTGTACTTATCCACAACAAAGTCATTGTATATAAATTCATTCAATATAGCAGAAAAGCATAGAAAAAAATAAAATTAAAATGGTTATCTCGTAGACGTAGGCTAGCATGTAGAACCATTTCTACCTTCTTCTCATAGTATCTCATTTTTCACACAACTCTGACATTTCACTGATTTAACATTCAAAAGTCGATACCCAATGTGCCGTTTGTTCATTTTGGAATAAGGACAGTGACCTACGCGATCCTCTTGGTCCACGGTCTTGACAGGGGATTCCTTTCTCTAGTTTGAGAAGAAGAGTTCCTTATTGATTTATGACTTTTAGTGATGTGTATTTGTGGGGGGTACCAAATACCAAGTAACCAACTCCTGCCTTCTCATAATAAAAAGAAGACTAGATAAAGAGGCTGGCTTCCAGCCGCCAAATGAAGATGAAGGTCTGTTTAAAAGGAGCAATGGTCAGATCCAACCGGTTGAACTTGAAAATCATGTTCAATCAATTTTATAAGCATTGAATAGAAGAGAATCTTGACTTGATGTTGACCCTCCCATAAAAATTGAGTCCTAGTGGTCAAGATTCTTTTATCTAATGGCTGATAAGGGTGAACGCTAAATCAGGTTCAACCATTTGGACTAACCATTGCTCCTGCTTACAAGTGCATACAAATTCAAATACAGCAACCTATGCACCTAATACCAACTTTTAAGCTGGTCATCAATGAGTTGTCATATGGCACGCCATGTTAGTTACGTGGCTACATTTCACTTGATGTGCCGAGTAAGGAGAGAAAGATAATAAATAAATACGAAAATAATGGGTTTAGTTAGGTTAAATTGGTTGAACTCTAAATGGGATTCAACTGTTTTTTAAGCCGCTAGATGCAAAGAGTCCAAAACTCGATGCCTGCTCATAAAAGTTGAAGTCAAGATTCTTTTGCATTCAAGGGTTCCAAAATCAATTGAAGCCCATTTACAGTTCAACCTGTTGGACAGGACCAAAACACTCATAAATAAAACACTGCCATATGGCATCTCTACCTTTCACCCTCTCAACATCACTTACTTTCATATAATAGATAAATAAGAAACTTAAAAGAGGGAAATTTTGGACTACATTTTTTAATACTTCAATGCGCGCTAATCGGATTAATGGGGTGCCAACGCTAAAAACTTATTGATTGCTTTAAATTTGATGGCAAAGATAGTTTTTCATCGCAATCTTTCACACGATGGAATTTAAGACCATGACAATTATTTTTTATACCACATGAAAAGTGGCATTAAAATCATATGACAAACATGCTCAAATGCAATTTTAGGGCCACTTTTCTAAGATCTATGCCACGTGGTATAAAAAAGTGACCGCTTGATGACACACCCATGGTCTCAAGATCTATCATGTGAAAGATTGAGGTGAAAAATGATCTCCACCATCAGAGTCAGAGCAATCAATAGATTTTCAATGGTTGGTGCCCCAATTAATCTGGTTGGCGCGCCTAGAGATACCTTATTTTTTTGGAGCCATTACCTGCACACACAAGTTGCCCCAATTGGGAGACTTGTGCAATGGGTAAATACCATCTAAATCGTCTGATTTGAAAACCATGATCTAAAGATCCTTGGTGTAAAAGATTGACATGTAATATAATATCTATAACAAGATTCATTGCAGTCAATCATCGAATTAGATAGATATTGACTGTATTAAATCATATGATAGATACTGTGTTTCATGCTAATATTTCACATGAAAGATCTTTAGATTATAATTGATGAAAGATTTTTAGATCATGGCCTTCAAATCAGATGACTTAGGTGATATTATCACATGACAAAGGGCTCCAAAAATATTAACTTCTTTTAATTTCTCTATGAGAGCCAATTTTGTGTGTGTGCAAGTAGTGTATTTTTTTTTTAAAAGAATAAATCAATCATTCACTTAAGCAGGTCCAACTCTTTTGCATTATATCATTACATGGGTATGGACCACCAATTAGTGGTAAAGAGATCAGAACTTTCACATTACCAAAGGAGATTTGTTCAAAGAATTTCAACCACTCGATCGAAACAATTTGGGACCAATTCTCATGGCTTTCTGGTAATTTTTCGGTAGGGGCCATTTCGGTACATTTTGGATTGATTTTAATATATTTCGGAAAAATTTTAGGAAAGTTTTGGAGATTAAAAATATATAAAATATATATTTAATATTTAAAAAATAAATAAATAATTGATCCAAGTGGCCAAGCACTGACACTGAGGTCAAGCATAAAACTATTGAAGACAAATTGACAAATGGTACCATTATACTCACCCCACCTTCTTCATTCGATATGCATTAACTACCTTTGAATCAGATGGTGGAGGTCATTTTTCGTCCCCACCTTCTGCACAATGGATCTATGGATCATGTGCGTATCATTAGACGGTTAGTTTTTTATTACACATGGTACACATCTCAAAAAGTGACCCTAAAATTATATAGCCTCCATCACGCTCAAATATGATTTTAGTGTCACATTTTGAGATGTGTGCCATGTGGAATAAAAAATCGATCATATGATGATATGCCCATGATCCATAGATTCAATGTGCAAGAGATGGATACGAAAAATAACTTCTACCATCTAATTCAAAGTCAATTAATACATATCAAATGAAAGAAGTGGGGTGAAAAAGCACCTTTTTTGTGGCATAAAGGATAGCCATTCACAAGCTGCAGCCGTTTTCACTACGTATAGTCCCACATCCGTTCAGCCACCTATATAATAGTGGATTCCTCTCTACTAGTGTGCGTTCATTGCCACCATCCTCCGAGGCAAAAGTGGACACTGCTTAAAAAGCTGAAAATTGGGGGTGCAGAAATCAATTATGAAACGCATATAGTTTAGATAGATATTTATTATATTTGAAAAAAAAAAAAACATTAAAAAGAAAATTTCGAAATTTATGAAAATTTCTGAATTTTCGTCAAAAAAATAACAAAATTTTGAAATTAATGAAAAAGTATCCAAAATTCAACAAAATTTTCGTTTTACCCTCATTTCAGTGAATTTTGGTGAAATTTGTCACTACCGTGACAACCCACTTTTATATCAACGAGCAGTTAAATAATCCACCTAGACATAGATCAGACGGTTTAAGTTACCTTGATATTTGAGCTGCCATTTTATTGGCTGCCTGCAAATATATGCCACTTGGCCTAGCTGTCAATCACTTTAACTGCTAATTTTCGGCCGTCCAGCAGCACGGTGTCTAGACTGAGCTCCACAATACAAAGCCCAAGTTATACATCCAAGCATCTCACGTGCGCCACGTGTACATTAAAAGATTTGAAAGAGTAGCAAGCACCCGCGAGCACCCAATGCCATCTCCTCCATCCACTCCTCAAAGGCAAACCCACGAGGCACGAGGCCCCTACCAAATATCTCCAAGAATATTCGTCAAAAATTCGATATAATATATATATATATAATTATTGAGTAAATATCAAGTGTTTCCTTCTAATACCTATGCCACTATTCCCGTGCTTCCCACACCATAGGAAAAGAATGATGGCCATTGGCCGATGGTTACTGCATCGTTACTAAATGGATGCATGGCAGCCCTGAGTTTTAAGCCATGTGACAAATGTTTTAAATAATTTAAGTCATCAAAATAATAAATTACTCATTTAAGGATTTGAATCATTAGATCTATGAGCTAAAATTTTTTTAACTGCCATATATTAAAGTGCACTGAGTAAATGGTACTATAGATGGTTCCGACCTTCTTTATAGAAGTAATACTTTGGTTAAGACATTGTAATTATATGCTGTCACTAATGAAAAACATGCTCCTAAAATGGCCATTTCATACTCTATCCTCCTATAGGCATTCAACAGAGTTTGGTCTGTCCGTCTCTTGAAAGAATTAAATTGCCTAGGTTGTGTTTGGCAATGCTCCTACTTAAAGAGTGTGCCCCCGCCCCATTATCTCCCCTTTCACTACTCAAAGCGAGTTGTAAGGGAGGGTTTTTAAACCTGTCCCCCAAGCCCCGTGCAGGTTCTCCCGTTAGCTTCACTCATGCTCCCACCTATTTATCGGCTAAGACTAGGTTAGCCCTCATAGGCTAAAAAGTATCTCTTTAGCTTTTGGCTCCGTCAAAAAGCAATAAAGATGTTTTGTATCACAGCTTTATGCCTTTTGTTTTGACGAGGAGTTATTTTAAGTGAAAAAGCAACCCTATTCTTACTCTCCGTCAGAGCAGATTTTATCTGTTCCACGGAAAAATAAGCAAAAAGCTATTTTATCACTCAAAACAACACCCATCAAAACTGATTTTATCTACTCGAACAAAGTACAAACAAAGAACTAGTGTGCACTGAAGGAGAGGGTGGCCTAAGAGTTTCGCCAAATGCTCTTTGAGGTGAAAATAGAAGGACATAATGTTGGTCAAAATTTGTTATGAGTAACCTTTAAATCCACCCATAGAATCTTTTAGTTTACTCACGCTGAAACACATTGATTACATTGAATCATACGTGGAAATTGTTTATCCTCCTCCCAATTTTTCACACAATAGATTTTGACATCATGAGTGTACCATCAGTTGGTCAGTGTTTTACTTCTCATGACATACATCTCAAAATAGTGACCTTAACATCACGTGAAAGCTTAAAATTAATTTTAAGGTCACTTTTTTAAGTGTGTACCGTATGAAATAAGAAAATGATTATCTAATGGTATGCCTATGATCTCAAGATGCATCCTGTAAAAGATTGGAACTAAAAACAATTTTCATTGCCTGATTCAAGGTAATTAATGTGTTTCAGCGTGAGTGAACTCAAAGATTTAGTGGATGGATTTAAATCTTACTAATGACAGTTTCATATATTTAGTATCCAGCACTGAATATTTTCTTTTAATATTAAAACATATTACATTAGTGAAAAATAAAAAATTTCGGTACTTTTCGAAATAAAAGAAACACATTACATTAGTAAAAAAATAAAAAAAACATTAATAAAAGAAAATCTCCTCATCCGCTCTCCGACGAACAGACTCCCATGGCCACCTTCTTCTTAGCTGACCTCACCGGTGATCCCCCGATTTCCGTCTGAACTCCGTTGAAACCCGTCGGAAAGTGACACAGTGTCATATTTCCGGCGAGTTTAAAGGAACGTAAATATTCCAGAATAATATCTGACCAAATTAGGTTGTAAAAGAGAGCTGTTCACACCAGATCCCCAATTCCAAATCCATGGCAGATCTCCCATCCCTCTGAAAGATGTCCGGCGCTAGCCAGGCCGTCGATCACCTCAAATTCCCGAAAATCAAGGCGAAATCGATGGCCGGGCCAGACCGACGGCATGCCGGTTGCAATCCAGTCCGGAAACCCGGACCGGCGTCGATGGATCACGTGCTTTTGGCTTTGGGAGAGACCAAGGAGCAGAGGGAATCAAGAATCAGAGGCCTCTTTGAATTTTTCGACGTTGATGATATCGGACATCTCGATTACACGGATATCAAGGAAGGATTATCCGCGTTGCAGATTCCAGCAGAGTACAAGTACGCCAAGGATCTGTTAACGGTTTGTGATTCGAACCACGATGGACGGGTGGATTACGAGGAGTTTCGGCGGTACATGGATGATAAAGAATTGGAATTGTACAGGATCTTTCAAGCTATTGACGTGGAACATAATGGCTGCATTGAGCCCGAGGAGTTGTGGGACGCTCTTGTTAGGGCCGGTATACAATGCTAATCCGCAATTTTGTTATTGTTACTGTCGAATTCTATTTCTCGATTATGCGATTATGTTGAAGTAGTATACCTAAGTGATAATCCATGTTACTGCTGTTGTTACTGTTGAATATTGCTCATTTATGCAACTATGTTAAATTAGCATACCCAATGCTACTCCGCATTAATGTTGTTGTTATTGTTGAATTCTATTGCTCAATTATGCAATTATGTTAAATTGTTACTGTTGAATTCGATTGCTCAATTATGCAATTATGTTAAATTGTTACTGTTGAATGCGATTGCTCGATTATGCGTTTATGTTGAATTCGTACCTAAATTATTATCCACATTCTTGTTGCTTTTACTGTTGAATTCACTTGCTCGATTAAGCTGTTATGCTAAATTAGTATATACCCAAATGGTAATCCGTATTATTGTTGTTCTTTCTGTTGAATTATGCGATTATGTTAAATTAGTGTACCCAAATGCTTGCATATGCTTAGAGCATGCGTAAAGCAGACACCCGAGTTCTTGTGGTTGCTAAAGAATAATGACCAATTACTTGTATTCTACTATGAACACTAGACGATGCTAATACTGGTACATTGTCATTACGTTATTTGAATTAGTATTGCAATTAAATCATGATTTTTTCAATTATTTGCTACTTTTAAGTTTCCCCCCCCCCTAATTTTTAGCAAATTTTCCTATGTTTTTAATATTTCAGGTATCTTCCCCAAATTTTACCTAAATTTTACCCTTGCAAAATGATTCCCAAATTCGGATTTGGTGTAAACAGCCATTTACCATTGAATTGCTCGATGATACATTGATACCACTTATGCTAGATAGCCACATATTTTTCTACTCTCAGCCAAAGAATCACATCTATGAGTGGATGTGGTCCGCCCAATCGGTGACCTTTAATATTGGTCGTTAGAATAAAAGAACAACGGTTAATACTAGAGTGCACAGATTGGATCATTCAAATCTCCCAAAACTATGATTTTTTTTGGTGCACTTCAATTAAATAAATTACTAGACTCGCACCATTTACTATAGGCACACCAAAATGAGATTGCATTTATGGGCTCTTGAACACCGTTTATCTGGTGCTCTTCTATGCTCTTCCAGGCTTTTGTAAGCTCTTTATTAGTCGTTCATGTGAGGCTCTTTATAGTTGTTCAACTAGGGTCTTCTAGGTTCTTTTAGGATGAGGCTCTTGTAGCCTTTTCAATAGGTGAAGATGCAACAGCCTAATTTGTAACCTAGACCATCGGGACAATGTGTATTGGTCACCAAGTGGCATGTTTGTCCAGAAGTCTAACCTGAGAAAGGAAGAGAATGAATTGCTACTGAGCTCTTTGGGCCTAGGATGAAAACTGATCTGCTACATGGAAGGGAAGTGATGCTAGGAGGGACTATGGAGCTCAATGTGATACATGAATTTGTCTCTATGGACGTCATATATCATGAACACGTGGCCTGCAGGTCCTTATGATACTGCCACTAAGGTTTCCATGTGAATTCATTTTTGGGTTCACCTGCTCAGGTATTATTTACCTTTGTCGTTGCTGATGGTAATCATTCTTTGTTAGATCCTAGTGGTTTCGCTTTTGGTCAAAATGTGTCGAGCCTACGAAATGAGTATACTTTTTTGTTATTTGATTCTAATAATATTTGTAAGGCCTCTATGAATTGCCCGGAACCAATAGTGGAATACCTTCCACCTAACAGGGAAAACCTGGCTGAATCATCTTCTGAAACGAGAAGTTCATCTTTCATCCTCTTCTTGCGGATCTTTGTGAAGTGGCCAGGTTGGTTCCATAGAAAGGGTGGCAGACTCTTTTGAACAGGTTGTGCAATTGGGAGATGGATGGGATAGTGCCACGATGGAGAAAAGGGGAAGACTTGTGCATAGTAATAATGATATCAATGACAAAATTAAGCCATCAGGTCAATAAAACTGGGTGTCAATTGTGAATGGAGGGAAGTGAGAATTGACAGCCTGGGGGAGATTCATACAAAAAGTGAGGGTGGCACCTTAGGGGAGGATATGGTTAAAGGCAGTAAGGAACAGAACCTAATAGATCAGCTTGTTGAATTCGGCAGAGAACATGGGATGACCTTTAAAGGATCCGAGGGGGCTCTGAGAGCTTTGATTGAAGCAATTGAAATGGGTAGGGCTAAAAAAACTCCGAGAAACAAAGGGAAAGGCAAAGAGCTGACTAATCTCCATTCGACATTAAACTATCGTGGATCCAAGGGGGGGGGAAGGGGGAAGGGGAGAGAAAGGAGAAGGAGATAGATAAGTGGTCTCTGTGGCTTGGGTTTTTGGTTGTTTCAGTTATCAATGCAAATCTTATCTGGGAATGTGTGTGGTTATGTGCTAGAAGGAAAAGAGCTTCTCTCAGGGTTGTGGTGAAGAAGCATAAATTGCAAGTAGTTACTTTCCTAGGAACAAATGGGGTGGGACATACAGTAGGAAAATTTCTTCAGCTTGGCAATTGGAATTTTGTCCTGCACCAGGTGCGCCATTGTAGGAGTTGTGGCAAAAATAGAAGCAATGTTTTTTTTGTGGATAGAGAAATGACCCAAAACCATCCAACTTTCTCCAAGTTAGCACGAAGAAGTCGCCAAAAAGTGGTCCTTGTGGGTGCATGAATATAAAAAAATTCATCACTACTTGGTAAGGTTAATGAGGGAGGCCCACATGTGAAGTGTGATTATGTTGGGTAAGAAATTGGGAATGGGAAAGAATCGATTCTCTGAGGCTTTGGGGGAATTATAGTGGCCTGGGAAAATTAGGTGTTCGAATGTTTAGATTCAGAAGTTGGGGAGTTTTCGGTTTCAATGCAGTTTAGAAGCAAGGAGGATGGCGAGATTTGTGTCTTTACGGGTGTTGATGGGCCAAATGATGATGTGAGCAGAGAGGATTTTTGGTTCAAGTTGGCTGGTATCTCTTTTATAAGGGAGGTCCTTGGGGGGGAGGGGGACATCGGATCCCAGGCACCTTTTATCCATTATCGAAGGTGAAAGAAAAGTCAAAGGGGCGCCTTGCACATTATGGATACGCAAGTGAAGGATGTTAAACATGGGTGCGACACGTGAAAGGGAGGATTATAGTGGCCTGGGAAAACTAGGTGTTCGAATGCTTAGATTCAGAAGTTGGGGAGTTTTCGGTTTCAATGCAGTTTAGAAGCAAGGAGGATGGCGAGATTTGTGTCTTTACGGGTGTCGATGGGCCAAATGATGATATGAGGAGAGAGGATTTTTGGTTCGAGTTGGTTGGTATCTCTTTTATAAGGGAGGTCCTTGGGGGGGAGGGGGACATCGGATCCCAGGCACCTTTTATCCATTATCAAGGTGAAAGAAAAGTCAAAGGGGCGCCTCGCACATTATGGATAGGCAAGTGAAGGATGTTAAACATTGGTGCGACACGTGAAAGGGAGGATATGTGCAAGGAAGGACCAAAGAAAACAAGGAAGCAGAGAAGGAAGAAGAGAGCGAAAATAGGCTCCCTGTCCAGACTCGCACGAGCGAGTTTCATTCTCGCTCGAGCGTGGTTGGCCAGAGCGACCTCCGATATGCAGCTCCAGACTCGCGCAAGGGAGTTCCATTCTCGTGCGAGCGAGATCCGCCAGAGTGGCCACAATTTTATTAGGTGACGCAATTCCAAACTCGCGCGAGTGAGTCTAGATTTCGTGCGTGTGAGTTCGCCTACGAACTTGGATTTTGAGTTTCTTGTTTAGGTTTTAGTTTCCTTTTTGAGTTAGGAATCTTCTAATTTCGGTAGGCTAATTAGTTAGGGGTTTTGGCTATAAATATAGCATTGTAAAGACAATTGAGACAACTTATGATTATTGAATGTTGTTGAATGAAATTTCAAGCTTTCAATGAGTGATTGTTTCGACTAGAAGAGCGAGTCTTTTCCCTGTGGGGTTTTTTGGTGTGAGGCCAACTATCTTTCCTTCATATCTACTTCTATCCCTTGATCTACGTGTAAGTGCGCTTTAATTTAATTTTCTTTGATCTTGAATTAGTTTCATGTTCATGCTTGTTCGATTTTCCCGAATCTTAACCTAAGATCGTTCAAAAGTCTTGAATATGCAATTGCTTCACTTTGAGCCATCTAAATTGATTTTCTTATGTTGAATCCTTTCTTTTACGTTTAGCATGGAATTGAAAGAATCCATCATGATTTCGTTCAATGCCCTAAATTGTTGGAAGCCTAATTCTTTCATTAAAATTACCGTCTTCTAGATCTTGGAAGAAACACATTGCCGATTTTAACACTAATCGGAATTAAGTCAAAGTGCTAGATAGGAGTTCTTAAATTTTATGTGAAAATCCGCAATAAAATTTATTATTTGTTTATTGTTCCATTAATTCAATTAATCTCAGCCAATTATACTAGGGATAGTGTTAGTCTCTGCATCAATTTGATATCAGAGACATAAGTTCAGTTTAGGGTTATTTTGTGTTCATCAGAGGTTCCAGGTTGCATTGTTTGCGTAGTAGGTTGCATGTAAGTGTTAGTTTTGTTTTATGTCTAGAGTTGTGCTCACTAATGGACCATGATCCTAACCGCACTATCCTAGAGACACTCCAAGCCCAGATGACCCCTATACAGGTGCAATTACAAACTCATAGTGAAATATTAGTGGAGTTGAGTTGTAGCCCCTCATCAATAACGAGAGGAGGAGAGAGCCTTCACTTCGTGAACCCGCCTCGATCTGAATGACAAAGTTCTGAAATCCATTAAGATCGATGCTCCAACCTTTGATGTAAGGATAGACCCGAAAGCCTTCCTAGATTGGTTGTCCAACATGGACCATTATTTCGAGGTATGATATGATAGAAGAGCGTAAAGTTAGGTTTGCCAAGATGAAACTTGTGGGCCAAGCCATACTTTATTGGACCAACGTGGAACGTCTTTCGAGCATGAACCCATCTCCACGTGGGAGGACATGAAAGAGAAACTTCAAGAGAAATATGTTCCCCTTTCCTACAACCAGCGTATCCTGGACCAATGGCATGGGAAACATGTCTGTCGCTGAGTACATTGGCAAGGTCGAGGAGTTCATGATGAGAGGCAATGCAGTTGAGAGTTCTCAGGTCACTCTTTTCATATTTCGGACAGGTCTTCGCTCGGAGTTACAAAAAGAATTCATTCCCCATCCTGTTGAGGATTTAGAAAAATGTTGTGCTAGAGTGCAAGAATTAGAGCGGTACTTGAAGCCAACTATAGGTAAACGTTTTGAGTCTAGTGGATCCGGTTACAAGTCTACTTTTTCTGAGACTAGACCCAATGTGGGAAACCAATTGGCTAAATGTGTGCAAAACATTTCAGTGAATCCCAAGTTTGATAAAAATAAAGGAATTGTGGGTGAAGGCTTCAAGAGTGGTAGCCCAATGAAGGGTCCCAAATGTCATGACTTTGGACATTTGGCAGCACAATGTCTTACCTGTGATCCTTCTGGAACATGTTCATGGGGGAGGAAATTTAAGAAGAACAAGGAGAATGGGAAGAGGAGGTCTATGAGCCTAACACGATCCCGAGTGATGAGGAAGGACAAGAAGATCGTAAGAATGTGGTTTATATTAGGGAAGTTTCCTATCCTGTTGAGGAGGGTAATACCAAGGTGTCAAACTCGAAATCAGTATCGGGTATCTGTCCATGGAGGACCGATACGAATCTGTCGATACCGATACGTATCGACCTATTTATAATTTAAAAAAAAAAAGACTCCAAAACTCGGCTCAAACCGATACGGGCCCGCATCGGCAAACCGAGTTGCAGAACTGATACGTATCTGTTTGCGGAAATACCGATAGATATCGGTATCGGCCGATTTTTGATACCTTGGGTAATACCCAACAGTCACTTGTGGTTAGATGTGCTCTAACCCAACAAAAGGAGAGCGACGATTGGCGTAGGGATAATATCTTTTGTGCCTTTGCCAGGCGTGGTGAGGAAGATTGCAAGATCACAGTCGATGGCGGGAGCTATACTAATGTTGTTTTTAAGAGCACAATTTCTCGCCTAGGACTCACAGCCATCACCTACCCTCGACCCCATGGTTGTCATGACGATGCTATAGCCTCGCCATGGCGTCACCATGGCAAATGGCAATGAGAAACACCATATACAACTAAATAGCAAGGATGGCTAAATAGCGACGCCATGACATAATAGCGCTATGGCGTCGCTATGTATGCTATTTGATTATTTTTGGATTATAACTTATAATAATTGTAAAATAGAGAAGTTATAAATATAACATTGTTATAACTCACAATACTTGTAAGTTATAACATTGTTATAGCTTTTAAGTTACAAAAATTAACTTATAAGTTACAAAACCTTCTGCCCTCATTCTCTCTCTCTCTCTCTCGTCATGGCAGCTACCAACTCTAGCGTCAATGGCACCTACGGATCAACAACACTTCATGTTGACTGTAAAGACAACACCTTATTTCGATGAAACCTCAGGTAGATTTGGTTTTTTTTTTTTTCTGTTCTTATCTCTCTTTTTTTGGAGCCATTAATTGCACATAATAGTGACAAATTTCGTTTTTGGCAATATTTCGGTGGAGGGTCAGGTCAATTCCGTTCATTTCGGATAAATTTCGGAGAAGTTCGAAAAATTCTCAAGGAGTACAAAATATATATTTTTTAATCTCCGAAAAAATCATTAATTTTGCTGAAATTAATTAATTTTTGGTTATTTCAATGAAATAACCGAAAATTTGGTGAAAGTTTCGTCCTTGTTCCGATGAATTTCGGAGAAATTTCGAAACATTTCGGAGAAATTTGTCACTAAGCTTGCACATGAGAAGCTGGTTCCTGCATATAGTTTAAAAGAAAGACTTGGCATTTTGGAGGCTTATCTGATGTGAAAAGACCATCTAAGCCGTTTGATTTGATGGCCATGACTCAAGATCTTTGGTGCAAATGATTGACACAAAACAAGATATCTATCATATGATTTAAAACAATCAACTCTTGAATTAGACAACGGGTGGCTTTCATTGCATTGAATCACATGATAAAGATCATGTTTCACTCCAATATTTTGAGGAAAAGATCCTTGGATCATGGTGTTCAAATCATACATATTATATGGTGTTTTCACGTGGCACTAGTCCCCAAAATACCAAGTTTTTCTTTTGAACAATATGCAAAATTGACTTTTTGATATATCTCTATTTTTTTCTTATTTTCTGTTTTTATTAATAAATAAAACTTCAAATCATACTAATGATTAACAAATAAAATATTTTTTTTTAAACAAATTAATAAATAGTTTCGCCATGGCATAGTGAGCCTCTTCGTCATGACCTCGCCACACCACCTTAACTACCTTGCTAGACCCTACCAAGTTGCATGGATAGATTCGTTGCCAATCCCGGTTTTCACAAAGGTATCAAGTGCCTATACAATTTGGATCGTATAAGGACACCTTATGGTGCGCTGTCATCCTTGGAAGGTCTTGGTTATATGATAGGAATGTCACACTATTCGGAAGAACGAATGTGTGTTCGTTTTGCATGAGGGTAAGAAGATCAAACTGAATCCCTCCCAAAGCAGCCAATAAGAAGAGGGACAAGCCAAGTGAATATGCGCAAAAGAGAGCAAATCTAAAGACCATTAATATTGTCAACCCCTCAGAGTTTGAGAGGGAAGTGAAGGTTGAGAACATTGTTTATGTCCTAATCACTGTTGAGACGTCCACTGAGTTGCATGTTAATCACCCTAGAGAGATAGGGCTGGTTTTGAGAGAGTTTTAGGATGTCTTCCCTGAAGACTTACAGGGTGAGTTACCGCCCTTAAGGGACATTCAGCATGCTATTGACTTAGTTTCCGGATTAACTTTACCTAACTTGCCCCATTTTATAGGATGAATCCTACCGAGCATACGGAGTTGAAAAGACAAGTTGATGAACTCTTTAGAAGGGATTCATTAGGAAAAGTATGAGTTCATGTGCCATCCCTGCGTTACTTACCCCCAAGAAAGATGGGTCTTGGCAGATGTGTATTGATAGGCGCACAATTAACAAAATCACGGTCAAGTATCAGTTTCGTATACCGAGACTGGATGACATGTTGAATATGATGGCTGGTGCAACAATATTTTCGAAAATCGACCTTAAAAGTGGGTACCATCAAGTACGATTGTGTCTCGGGAACGAGTGTAAGACTGCCTTCAACACCAAAGATGGTTTATATGAGTGTCTTCAATGCCAAAGGCTGCCTTCAATACCAAAGATGGTTTATATGAGTGGCTCATCATGCCCTTTGGGTTTTCTAATGCCTTAAAGTACACTCGTGAGGATAAGGTTGCAAGTGTTGAGACCTTTTATAGGTAAGTTCTTGGTGATTTATTTTGACGATATGTTCATTTATAGCTACGACAAGGAACAACACTTAAGGCACTTAAGCAAGTCTGTTTGACCCTTACAGGAGAGAAGTAATACGCAAACGTTCAGAAGTGTACCTTCATGACATCTAGAGTTGTCTTCTCGAGATTTGTTGCATCCTCTGATGGAATGATTCTCGAGATTTACCTTACTGACGGGGACGTCAAGTACATGGACATTGGTTTTGGACTACATCGTTTCTACTGGTGTCGAAGGAAACGAAGAGGGAGCCCGAGTATCTCGAGTACATCAGCTTCAAGGGAGAAACGAAGGTAAATGACAACATCATGAGCGTCAGGCGACGAACGTCCGTAGATTCAGCACGGATGTCCGAGTTTTAGGCCCCTCACTGTTTTAGAGGGATGGATGTCCGCAGTGCACCACAGACGTCCATGATTTTGTGTCTGTAGGTCACGGACATCCGTGACCTCCAGGACGGACATTCGTGGACGTCGTGCCGCCAACGACGGACTTTTCCTATTTTGGCGAAAATTGCTTTTTTTTTTAATATTTTATTTTGATTAGGACTCTTTATTTCAAATTTTAATTTGATAGCTTATATAAGGAGGCTTGTAAAGACAATTTAATTATTATTGAATATTTTGAATGCTTTTATGGTTGAATATTCTTTTTCGTGAGATGGGTTTGGTGTGAGACCAAGGGGGTGATTCCCAAAGCTATCTTTTATCTTTTGGTATCTATTTCTTTGATCTCTTATTATATTTGCTATCTATCGATCTCTGCTTGTTTTCTAATTCTCAATCTATTGATTTCGATCCCAAAATCCTAAACCTTTTGAAACCCTAAACCAATCAGAACCCTATTTCCAAAACCCTTTTCTAAACCATAAGCCTATTACAAAGCCAAATCCTCAACCCTAGTGAGAGTCCGTGAATCGACATCGGATCGAAGACGAATGCCTACGCCTGAAAAAGCTAGAGTTCTATCTCTAGGCCCGATCTCGCCTCAGTTCTAACAGTACTTGCGCATCGGACTGGACCCTAACTGGATCTCGCGTGATCTATCAACCTGAATTCTTTAACCCTAAGGTATTGAGTTAATTTGAGATTAAGTTTGCTTTAATTTTATTTAATTTCGGCAAAATCGCATAAAAATCATAATCACGCATTTTAGGGTTACCGTCCCGCGTCAGTTTTGATATCAGAGACCTAGGTTTTCTAAGTTAGGGCATCTTTGCTTGTCATATTTATTTTATTGCATTATTTTTTTTTTGAGTCCATATTGCATTTCATATTAGAACCCCAATAGACCTTAGTGATCACCATGGCTTCGGATGAGGTTCTCGATACTCTTAGAGCTATGCGAGAAGAATTGGGTGCGATCAATGTGCGATTAAATACCATAGAGCAGGCCCAAACATCCTTAGAGATTTCTAATGGTTGATTGCGTGATTGAATCAACCAATTAGAAACGGAAGATGAACTCCAAGATCATCGCCAAGAGCGTGAAGGTTTGCACTTTGAATGTGATGGTCGCTAAGACAATTGGAATCGGAACCGTAGGGATCATCGTATAGATGACTATGACTGAAGTTCAATTCCTTAAAAATGTCAGAGTTGAGATTCCGACTTTAGATGGAAAAATAGACCCTACAGTCTTCCTCGATTGGCTTTTCGACATGGACCAACACTTTGATTGGTATGCCATGAATGACGACCGTTGTGTTAGACTCGCTAAAATGAAGTTGGTTGGTCAAGCTCGACTTTTCTGGCTCAATGTCGAGCGCATCAGGGTGAATGCGGGTTGTCCTCCCATTACCCGTTGGGATGACATGAAGGAACGACTTACTGAGAAGTATGTTCCTTTATCATACCACCAATGCCTCCTCGACCAGTGGCAAAATTTATGCCAAGGTGGTATGCCCGTAACCGATTATATTGTCAAATTCGAAGAGTTCATGATGAAGGCAAAGGTATCGGAAGACCTTAAAATCACTTTATCTAGATTCCGCATAGGATTGCGACTTGATTTGCAAAAAGAATTGATTTTTCACCCCGTGGAAACTCTTGAAACATGTTATGTCGTTGTGCAAGATCTTGAACGATATTTAAAAACCTCAATGGTGAAGAGAACCGAGCCACAATATAGTGGTCAACGCTCCGGTGAGGGACGATTTAATCCTCCTCCCAAGCTTACACTACCTGTCCCTACCAATGCGAGGTTTGAAAAGGGAAAATGTGTAGTTGGAGAATCCTCGAGGGGTAGCTCTCAAGTAAAGTGGTATAAATGTCATGGAATGAGACACTTTGTCGCCCAATGCCCTACAAAAGACCCCAAAGGAATCTCCTCATCGAGGGAGAGGAAGATGAAAGTGATATAATGGTTGAAGAAGTATTTGAGTCGGGTAGCACACCCAGCGATGAGGAGGGTGATGCTATTGACCATGCTTTAGTTGTGAGGTGTGCCCTTGCACAACCTCAACATGATGAAAAGGATAACTGGCGAAGGGAGAATATCTTCCACACCTTTGTCAGATTTAGTGATAAGAGTTGTAAGGTCATCGTGGATAGCGGTAGTTGCACTAATATAGTATCAACTCATGCCGTACGCCGCTTGGGGCTTACGCCTGAAGCCCACCCGAGACCTTATAAAGTCGCATGGGTCGACTCTTCATCCATTCCCGTGTCGAAAAGGTGTCGTGTATCGATTCAGTTAGGTTTTTATTCGGACACCTTATGGTGTAATGTGGTACTGATGGATGTGGGACATATCATTTTGGAAAGGCCGTGGCTCTACGACATGGACGTGACTCTTTATGGCCGATCAAACATATGCATGTTCATGCATAAAGGCAAAAAGATCACTTTACATCCTTTGCCTCCCAAAACGTCATCGACCAACAAAGTCGAAAAGAAGGGCGAGTCTTCTAAATCCATTAATATTGTGAGCCCTTCTGAATTTGAGAAAGCATCGTTAGATGAGAGTGTGTTGTACGTAGTCGTCACCGGTGAGAGTGCTCCCGAACTAGTGATCGAGTGTCCCAAGGAGGTTGAGCCGATACTGAAAGAATTTGCGGATGAATTCCCTGAAGACTTACTAAACGAACTCCCTCCCCTACGTGATATTCAACACGCAATAGACTTGGTTCCCGGATCTACCTTACCGAACCTCTGACGACCTGACTTTTCCAATCCTTCAGGTATAGGAACGGTCGGTTCGCCAACCTATCGGTTGAACGATAAGCCGGACAAAATGAGCACATATCAGAGTAAAGCGCAAATAATATCTAATATTAAAATAAATGTGGAAGCGAAAGGTAAACAGAAGAGCCACCGATGATCGTCAATCATCACCGAAACATGGTTCAAACAGTAATCAAAAGTCAAGTATGAAACTATAATATCCAACTAAATGGCCCACAACTCCAAGTCCAAACTCTCACCAAAAGCAAATAATAAACTAGATCCTAAGCCGGAAAATACTCCTCAGGAGGAACCTCAGGCTCTTCCTGCACGTAATCGATCGCCTCATTCCAACAGCCACATCATTTCGGACTCGGACGTATAGTCGGAGTGAGCTAACCAACAAAGCTCAGTAGAAAAATATCATCAACGACATTGTATTTTAACTAACATGGGTTTCAAAACAAGTATCGGAATATTAAATGTCAAAACCGGAAATGCAGGTAAAAACAGAATTTAAGTGCAGAAATTATATGCAAGATCAGTTTCTAAATATGTGAAAACAGATTCAAGAACAATGCAGAATTTCAGTGTCTTAGGGCCTCTAATTTCTATATGCAAAGTTCAGTAATTCATGACTTAATCTTCAACTTAAAATACCTCCCAAGTAAACTATATCTCGAGAGCAGCAATATAGCCGATGGTAACTCTTTCCTACCATCGTCGTTCATGAACCCTTTTTCAGGATGCAACAAGCCCCTACACTCGGGAGGGAAACTTGTGCCAGGAAGATGTTCAGGAATTTTTGAGGGGTCGTTCAGGTCAATCATAAAACAGATGCAGATACTAATATAAATCAGATGCAAGTTTCTTATATATAGTTCAGATTCTTGATTTTAGATTTTCAGCTTTTCAAAGCTTAAGCAGATTCAGGTTTTAGGGTTCAGGTAGATTCAGATTTTCAGTTTTTCATCTCAAATTTCAGTTTACAGATGTGATTTCAATGACATATGCAAGTTTAAAGATTCTAATTCAAAATATCCACGCGAGTTAAAATAAAATACTGTAAATATGAGATTCTTCTACCAAAACTTGGATTTGCGCGAAGCCAAGAAAAATCCTATTGATAGCCTCTCGCCCTTAATCTACATCACCAATATACGACGATGCATTAAGAATAACTCTAATCACTAATAATTTAGACCCATTTAAGTGTTTCCTCAAAATCGAGTCGAAACGGGCAAGTTTGTGCCAACATAGAATTTGACGTAACCTTCTCCTAAATTTTTGACCTTCAAAATGATTGATTCACGAGTTGGTCAAAACACGAAAGTCGTAGAGTTTTCTGTTATCTTTCCAACGCAAAAAGAATCATGTCAATCAGAGTTCAGAGTAAAAAGTTACGGCTAAAATACCAAGACAGTATCGGAGTTCAGAGATACCTCGCTCGAGCGAGATCCTTTAGAATTTTCTTGTGCGAGCGATGACTTAAGCTCGCTCGAGCGAGGGCAGAGAACACCTTTTCCGGTATGACTTCTAAAGTCAAACTTCTGGTGCATCCTCGCTCGAGTGATGATAATAGCTTGCATGACTTAAGCTCGCTCAAGTGAGGACAGAGAACACCTTTTCAGGTATATGACTTCTAAAGTCAAACTTTTGGTGCATCCTCGCTCGAGCGAGCTACAGCGACAACGAGAATTCTGAGTTTCAGAACTCGATTCAGATCGTGATTCTCGCCCAGTTTTCACCCAAATTGATACATATACATCCCAAAACAAAAACTCATGGCTAATCCTCAATAAATTTAATCGAAACGTACCTTTAATCTAAGGATTCCTTGATTAGAAACGAGTCACGCGAACGGAGTTTCGGAACGAAACCAGTGGGTTTCCTCGACGATTCGCGCCGCGATCGCTCCTACGAGTTCACAAGGTGACTCTTACACGTTCCCAATAATCTTAATCTCTCCCAACGTCAAAACGAATCCAAGGTTGATTTAAGTTCTTTCTAAGGTTCAAGGGTTTCAACAAAAGAGGGTTCTAGAGAAAGAGGTTTCTAAACCGATCTCCTATGATGATTGAAGAAGAGAGAAGACGGAGTTTTGCGCGGTTGGGCGACTATCACACGGCTACGGTTCTTCACGGCGCTCACGTCTCTTTCTCTCTTAAACAAAACCTAGTATAATACGGAAATGCAATTCCTTCTTATAATAGGATTGTCCAAAAAGTTGAGCACACACACACACCTCTTGTGTGTTATACACTTCTAATTTTAAAACTCAAGCCTGGTGTTGAGCGGCCACACTGAGGTCGGTGCACGACTTTCGCACGAGGGTCGAATCAAGCCCTAAATAAAAATCCGTCCGCACGATCACATCTAAATAATAATTAAAGGCAAATGGCGACACTGGTCACCTAGTCGACTACGTACACAGGGTCGGTCTAATTCGGGTTCAAAAATACGGCTCTTTACATTCTACCCTCCTTAGGAATTTTCGTCCTCGAAAATGTAACGGATAGCTAAACCGATCTACTGTAAGTCCTTATCCTAACACCAGTATAAAGCAAAATCGAAACAGTCTGAAGTCTAAAAGGACTTGGGTCGCGATGCGATAGGTTTCACTAAGCACGCTTTTCAAGGGTCGGGATCCGTAGTAACCTGGATGTACTATGTGTGGCATCCCATACTGCCATAGAGGATTGCATCCGTACATGGATGCATACCTTCCCGATTGTCACGTGCCTAGAAACATACTTCACCATGACTCAAACCTAGCACACACACCTACCTCACCCTTTTCTCACTAGACCACAAACACTATGTCGATAATTACTCGAGCAAAAATTTTAGATGTCAGAATCGAATACTTGTTCATGAGCGTAACCACATACCTGGTATACATGTTCTAACTGATGACACGGGTTCTACTGATACACGGTTCTAATCGAGAATGAATAAATATGATATTTAAGATTTTATTGTGTGATCGTTATAGATGTATGTAATGTTTGTTTGCAGAAGGAGTTTTAAACGTCAAAAGTACTTATATTTTTCTTACATCTACATAGTTTACGATTACCTTTATTCTAAAAGTTGTGGAAATTGCTCGCGAATTTCCGCTTCGCGCTCCTAAGTGACTTCCTCTGAAGAATGGTTCCGCCACTTCACAAGTACTAAGGGAATGCTCTTAGTTCTTAAGATCTGCTCTTTACGATCCAAGATTTGTACTGGCTCCTCAACCAAGGATAAATCTTCCTGGAGCTCAATGGGCTGGTAGTCCAATACGTGAGTCGGATCCTTCACGTACTTCCGCAACATGGGCACGTGAAACACATTGTGCATGCCCGATAGTTGCAGTGGTAAGGCTACACGGTAAGCGACCTCGCCGACTCGGCCCAATACCTCAAAAGGTCCAACATATCACGGACTCAACTTCCCATGCTTCCCAAAACGCATCACACCTTTTGTAGGAGAGATTTTGACAAATACGTTGTCTCCCACCTGAAACGCAGGTATTAATGACAAAACACACTTGACATCAATGATAATGTAATCAATTCTACAAGTTCACCTGAAATTCAACATGGTTCCTTTTATGATCATCGTAACTCTTCTGACGACTTTGAGCGATGTGTAACCTCTTGCGGATTAACCGAACTGTCTCGGTCGTACTCTCCACGATCTCGGGGCCTAAAATGAGCTTCTCGCCCACTTCTTCTCAATTAAGCGGAGACCTGCACCGCCGTCCATACAAGGCTTCGTAGGGTGCCATGCCGATGCTAGCTTGGTAACTGTTATTGTAGGTGAACTCAATCAGCGGTAAATGTTGGTCCCATGACCCTTGAAAATCTAGCATGCAAGCACGTAGCATATCCTCTATAATCTGATTCACCCTCTCAGTCTACCCATCAGTCTGAAGATGGAATGTCGTACTGTAATCGAGCCTGGAACCCATCCTTTGCTGAAATCGCTGCCAAAACTGAGATGTGTACATCAGGTCTCTGTCGGATACGATGCTGACCGGTATACCATGCAGCATAACAATCTCCTTGATGTATAACTCTGCGAACTTGTTGGAGGTATATGACGTATTATAAGGCAGGAAGTGTGCCGACTTAGTCAATCTATCCACAATGACCCAGATGGCATTGTGTTTCCTTAACGTCTTAGGCAACCCCAAAATAAAGTTCATAGAAATGGCCTCCCATTTCCACTCGGGTATGGTAGTAGTTGCAACAGTCTTGCCAGATTTCGGTGATCAACCTTGACCTGCTGGCATACAAGACATCTCAAGACATACTCAGCGACATCTTTCTTTAAGCCCCAACACCAGAAGCTTTTCTTTAAGTCTTGGTACATCTTGGTACTGCCAGGCTAAATAGCGTACATAAACTTATGAGCCTCTTCCAAAATGATGTCCTGAAGCTCAGTACTAATTGGTACACATAGCCGGTTTCTAAACAACAACGTGCCGTCATCTTTGATGGAAAAATTTGTTTTACCTCCCCCAATCACATCCCGTCTGATAGCCATAAGCTCATCATCCGTCATCTGAAGTCTGCGAATATTCTTATAGAGAGTAGAATGTATCACCAGCGTAACCATTAACGCACCTGAACCTTTTACGTCAAATCTCATGCTACTTAGAGCCATATCTTCTAATAGATGCCATCGTCGCACCCTTATGGTGAGATGTGATAACTGAGTAGAGAACTTTCGACTTAACGCATCTGCCACTATGTTTGCTTTCCTAGGGTGGTACTGGATAGTACAATCATAATCTTTCAAGAACTCCATCCATCGGCATTGTCTCATATTCAACTCCTTTTGTGAGAAGAGATACTTGAGGCTCTTATGATCGGTGAATATATCGAAGGTCTCCCCACAAAGGTAATGCCTCCAGATCTTCAAGGCAAAGATCACTGCAGCCAACTCAAGGTCGTGTGTCGGATAATTCTTCTCATGGTCTTTTAGTTGTCTGGACCCATAAGCAATGACTCTCATTTTGGTTAAGCACACAGCCTAAACTCCCATACGATGCATCACTGTACACTGCAAAGCCTTCTCTGCCTGACTGTATAGCAAGTACTGCTGCAGTAGTCAATCGTTTCTTGAGTTCTTGAAAACTCTGCTCACACTGCTCTGGCCAATCAAGCTTAGTGTTCTTCTTCGTAAGTTGTGTAAGCGGACCTGATATCTTGAAGAAATTCTCTACAAACCTTCTGTAGTAACCTGCTAGACCGAGGAAACTACGAACCTCTGTAACTGTCTTTGGCTGTTCCCAATTCATCACTGACTCAATCTTTGCTGGGTCAACCGTAATACCAGTCTCAGAGACAATGGCCTAAGAAACTGACCTGCTCAAGCCAAAACTCACACTTGCTAAGTTTTACATATAACTGATGGTTTCTTGTAGAGCCACTTGTAAATGGTGCTCATGTTCTTCTCGCGTCTTTGAATAGATGAGGATGTCATCTATAAAACTACTACAAACTTATCCAAATGTAGTTTGAATATTCGGTTCACCAAGTCCATAAATGGCGCGGGTGCGTTTGTCAACCCAAATGGCATGACCAAGAACTCGTAGTGTCCATATCGGGTTCTGAACACTGTCTTTTGAATGTCTTCAGATTTGACTTTCAACTGATAGTAGCCTGACCTCAAGTCAATCTTCGAGAAGAACCTTGCTCCTTGTAACTGATCGAACAGATCATCAATTCTCAGAAGCGGATAGCGGTTCTTAATTGTCAACTTATTTAGCTGGCGGTAATCAATGCAAAGCCGCATTGAACCGTCTTTCTTCTTCACAAACAAAACCGGTGCTCCCCAGGGTGACACACTCGGTCTGATAAAACCCTTATCTAGCAGTTTCTGAAGTTGCTCCTTCGACTCTTTCAATTCTATAGGCGTTATTCGATACGGTTCGGTACTTGGTGCTAATTCAATCACAAATTCAATCTCCCGGTCAGGCGGTAATCCAGGTAGATCTTCAGGGAAAACGTCCAGATACTCACAAGCAATCGTAATATCTGCAATATTTTTCTTCTCCTCATAATCTTGCAAGTGTGTCAGATAACCACAACACCCGTTCCTCATCATACGGTCTGCTCGAATGACAGAGATAAACGGTGCCACGCAGGATTTGACTCCGCAAAATCGGAAAGATTTTCTCTTCGGCGGGCGGAATGTCACAATTTTCCGAAGACAATCCATGCTCGCATGGTAAGCAGATAACCAATCCATCCCTAGTATCACGTCAAACCCTTCCATGCTCAAAATAATCAAATCAACTACAGTCTCGTGGTCTTCGATCATCACACTCACAGATTGACACACGGTATCGGTGCTCACTGAGTTACTTGTAGGAACTGACACTGCCAAGATGAAATCAAGGGCCTTGGGAACGATGCCCAACTTCTCGGCGAACAACGGAGTGACAAAAGAATGGGTAGACCCAGGGTCTATCAACACTCGTGCTTCGATTTTGCTTACGTCGCCCTCACGACGCATACAAAGGGTACCTTAGTTTAGACAAGCGCTTCAATTAAAATTTTCTAAGCATGTGTGTTCATCCATAATTTATTAAATACCAAGCAATTATATTTACAACAAAATAAAATAAGAAGACATCTCAACTTTTAATAATACCTTAGATCACGTTGTTCGACGTTCCGGCTTCCTGAGCTGCCACGGCATAGGCTCGACCTTGAATGGTAGGTCGGGTCAATCTCTAAGTAGATGTCGAACTAGTTCTTCCCTTATCCTCTTGAGGACAATCCTTAACCATGTGCCCGATTGTTCCACACCGAAAGCATGCTCTAGTGTTCCTCCTACAATCCTCGGTCTTGTGTGGTTTCCCGCACCTTGCGCAGAATGCTATCGGATTGAATGAAGAGGTGCGTGAAGTTTGTGAAATTCCGGACGCTCCCGTTATAGCAGGGTTCGAAGTACGGAATGACCCTGAAGGTGTAGATATAGTCGGTTTTTTATAGGCACTTTGAGCAGGTTGTTGAGATATGGGTGTTGCCTTCTTCGTTTCCATCGTAGGGCAATTCTTTATCAGATGTCCTAGTCTGTCACATATGAAACACTCACCTGTGGCCCACCTACATTTCTCCGTCCTGTTCCATTTCCCACAACTTGAGCATGACTCAACCTGTGTGGAGGGAGAGGTGTGAGTCGTCTCACTCAACATTGTCATGAGTAACGTAGTCTGCTGAGCCATTGTATTGATCATCGTCTCCAGCAACTGTCTATTCTGCTCATTTTCATCGATGCGTACAGTCTTCAATCTCTTGCGTGGTGCCATTTTGATTTTTCAACATGACACAAGGTTCCAATTAATAAAGATTGCGATCACCATGGCCCTAGGTTCCGACAAAAATCTAAAACTTCATTCACCTACCATAACCGTACATCTATCACGATCATCAATTATCTCCACTCCAAGTGATAGCAAGATCTACAACTCAGGTTCTAAACATAACCTACAACCCTAGCTGTGAGTCCCTTAAAAGTCTTAAAGCCAAAAATTCTACTAACTTTGACAAGGTCCTAATTGAGTCTCTAATGTCCTGATAGAACCTACTGCCATATTCTCGGGTCCCAATAAGACCTAATAACCTGGCTCTGATACCAACTGTGATGACCCGACTTTTCCAATCCCTCAAGTATAGTAACGGTCGGTTCGCCAACCTATCGGTTGAACGATAAGCCGGACAAATAGAGCATATATCAGAGTAAAGTGCAAATAATATCTAATATTAAAATAAATGCGGAAGCGAAAGGTAAATAAAAGAACCACCGATGATGGCCGACCATCATCGAAACATGGTTCAAACAGTAATCAAAAGTCAAGTATGAAACTATAATATCTAACTAAATGGCCCACAACTTCAAGTCCAAACTCTCACCAAAAGCAAATAATAAACTAGATCCTAAGCCGGAAAATACTCCTCAGGAGGAACCTCAGGCTCTTCCTCGGGTACGTAATCAGGATCAGTCTCGTAGTCCCGAACAGCCACGTAAGTGCCTGGACCTGTGACGTATATAGTCAGAGTGAGCTAACCAACAAAGCTCAGTAGAAAAATATCATCAACGGCATTGTATTTTAACTAACATGGGTTTCAAAACAAGTATCGGAATATTATATATCAAAACCAGAAATGCAGGTAAAAACATAATTTAAGTGCAGAGATTATTTGCAAGATCGGTTTCTAAATATGTGAAAACAGATTCAAGAACAATGCAGAATTTCAGTGTCTTAGTGCCTCTAATTTCTATATGCAAAGTTTAGTAATTCATGACTTAATTCTCAACTTAAAATACCTCCCAAGTAAACTATATCTCGAGAGCAGGAATATAACCGATGGGAACCCCTACCTACCATCGTTGTTCATGAACCCTTTTTAAGGATGCAGCAAGCCCCTATATTCAGGAGGGAAACTTATGCCAGGAAGATATTCAGGAATTTTTGAGGGGTCGTTCAGGTCAATCATAAAACAGATGCAGATACTCATATAAATCAGATGCAAGTTTCTTATATATAGTTCAGATTCTTGATTTTAGATTTTCAGCTTTTCAGAGTTTAAGCAGATTCAGGTTTCTCGGTTCAGGTAGATTCAGATTTTCAATTTTTCATCTCAAATTTCAGTTTAGAGATGTGATATCAATGGCATATACAAGTTCAAAGATTCTAATTCAAAATATCCACGCGAGTTAAAATAAAATATTGTAAATATGAGATTCTCCTACCAAAACTTGGAGTTGCGTGAAGCCAAGCAAAATCCTATTAATGGCCTCTCGCCCTTAATCTACATCACCAATATACGACGATGCATCAAGGTTAACTCTAATCACTAATAATTTAGACCTATTTAAGTGTTTCCTCAAAATCGAGTCGAAACGGGCAAGTTTGTGCCAACATAGAATTTGGCGTAACCTTCTCTTAAGTTTTTTACCTTCAAAATGATTGATTCATGAGTTGGTCAAAACACGAAAGTCGTAGAGTTTTCTGTTACCTTTCCAACGCAAAAAGAATCATGTCAATCGGAGTTTAGAGTAAAAAGTTACGGTTAAAATACCAAGACAGTATCGGAGTTCAGAGATACCTCGCTCGAGACATAATAATAACTCGCTCGAGCGAGATCCTTCAGAATTTTCTCATGCGAGCGATGACTTAAGCTCGCTTGAGCGAGGACAGAAAACACCTTTTTGGGTATATGACTTCTAAAGTCAAACTTCTGGTGCATCCTCGCTCGAGCGATGATAATAGCTCGCTCGAGCGAGCTACAGCGACAGCGAGAATTCTGAGTTTCAAAATTCGATTCAGATTGCGATTCTCGCCCAGTTTTCACCTGAATCGATACATATACATCCTAAAACAAAAATTCATGGCTAATCCAACGATTTTAATCAATAAATTTAATCGAAACGTACCTTTAATCTAAGGATTCTTGATTAGAAACGAGTCACGCGAACGGAGTTTCGGAACGAAACCGGTGGGTTTCCTCGACGATTCGCGCCACGATTGCTCCTACGAGTTCACAAGAGTGACTCTTACACGTTCCCAATAATCTCAACCTCTCCCAACGTCAAAACGAATCCAAGGTTGATTCAAGTTCTTTCTTAGGTTCAAGGGTTTCAACAAAAGAGGGTTATAGAGAAAGAGGTTTCTAAACCGATCTCCTACGATGATTGAAGAAGAGAGAAGACGGAGTTTTGCACGGTTGGGCGACTATCACACGGTTGCAGTTCTTCACGGCGCTCATATCTCTTTCTCTTAAACAAAACCTAGTATAATACGGGAATGCAATTCCTTCTTATAATAGGTTTGCCCAAAAAGTTAAGCACACACACACCTCTTGTGTGTTATACACTTCTAATTTTAAAACTCAAGCCCGATGTTGAGCGGCCACACCGAGGTCGGTGCACGACTTTCGCACGAAGGTCAAATCAAGCCCTAAATAAAAATTCGTCCGCACGATCACATCTAAATAATAATCAAAGGAAAATGGCAACACTAGTTACTGAGCCGACTACGTACATAGGGTCAGTCTAATTCGGGTTCAAAAATACGGGTCTTTACAGAACTTGCCCCACTACAGGTTGAATCCGGTTGAGCACACCGAGTTGACTCGGCAAGTCAATGAGCTCCTTCAGAAGGGGTTCATCCAAGAGAGTTTGAGCCTGTGTGCCGTACCTGCCCTACTCACTCCTAAGACTATTAGGAAGAATGATTTAGTTTTTGTCGTCGTGGACCATTTTTCAAAAATGGCCTATTTTATCCCATGTTTTAAAACCTCAGATGTGAGTGGGAAGATTTTCTTTGAGAGGTTGTGCGTTTACATGTGTTGCCCAAACCTTTAGTGTTTGAAAGAGATGTCAAATTTGTGAGTTACTTTTGGAAGACACTTTGGCATTGGACGGGAACTAGGCTGCAGTTTTGTACAACTTATCACCCACAAACGGATGGGCCAATAGAAGTGGTGAATCAAAGTTTGGGAAACCTCTTACAGTGTCTTGTTGGCGATCATGTCAAGAGTTAGGAGCTAGTGTTACCTGTAGCGGAGTTTGCATATGACAATTCAATCAATAGGACAATAGGTATGAGTCCATTTTAGATTGTGCATGGATATTAGGGCTCTCAATGGGCTAGGTCGACCCGGATTTTGGCTTGCACCCGGCTAGGAAAGTAGGGGTTTTTTTTTTATAAACCCGGCCCGGGATCGGACCAGGTCAAACATTCTCCGGCCTATTAACCCGAGCCAGGTTTGGATCCGTAGCTCAAAATCTGGCTCGGACCCATCCCGGATGTTATATATATTCTTGACTTTTAAGGAAGGTTGGTTTAAGGGGTGATGGCAATGTCGAAGCTTTTGAGCCAATCTTTGCCTTAGGTTATTGCTTTTGTACTCTTTATTTTTATTAATGAAAACTTGCTTGCTTTTCAATATATATATATATATATATATATATATATATATATATATATATATATAGAAAAATAAAGGATACTCAGCCTTTAGGGTCGTTTTACTAAAATGCCTTAAGATCAAGGATCAATTTCGGCCGATAATATGAATTTAGGCTGAAAATTTCCCCTCCATACAAATCCGGACCGAAATTTCAACTCTCAGTTTCGTTTCGGGCATGCCCGAAACCAATGCGTTTCGGCCAAAATTTTCCCCTCCATACAAATCTGGACTGAAATTTCGGTTCTCGATTTCGTTTAAGGTAGGCCCGAAACCAAAATTTTGATCCATGCCTGAGATTAAACAGTTGACTCAATTTAATACTTGACGCATTTTAGTCAAATCACTCAAGTATCCCTATTACATCCCCCACTCACTCGATATTTGCAAAAATTCATCCCTGAAAACTCTCCATATAATATATTTGAAAGAAGGTAAATTCTTTTACCTTTATATAAATTATAATATTGATTATAGAATATAAATGTAATAAAATACTAAGGCACAATTTTATATCACCTTGTTGAACATACCTATTATTTATCAAGTCCTTTTCTAAATAGTTGTAAAAAAATTTGAATTTAAAGCAAATTAAAATATAATTTCAAATTTTTATTTTTTTTGTTGAAATTTTGTGTTGGCCCAGGTTCGGCTCTACCCTTTAGAAGGGCTGGCCAGGACTCTATGCTTCAAGGCCCAAGTAGAACCTGGCCATTTTCGACCCCAACCCAACTTCAATCCGGCCTGTTGAGAGCCCGGGGTACAGCCCTAAGACAACCATAGATCTCATTCTCATGTCAACATCTTATAGGTCTTCAGAGTCTGTGGATGGTTTTGCACGTCATATTCATGACTTGCAAGCTGAGATTTAAGAAAGAATTAATGTGAGCATATAAATTTTTTACAGATTCCCATCGAAGGTTCAAAGAATTTCAAGAAGGCGATTTTGTCAAGGCTCGGGTTACCTAAGTGATTCCCGTAAGGAGTTTCTAAGAAGTTGTAGGCCCGCAGTGCTGGACCTTACAAGATTGTGAAATGTGTTGGTCCTAATGCATATGTGCTAGATCTCTCTCTAGATTTGGGCATTAGCACGAGTTTCAATGTGGAGGATCTCATTCCATTCTATGGTCCAACCATTGTTCCGCCCAATCCTTTTGTTGACCCTTTACACCCGAATCCACCCAAGTTTCTTATTCCATACCACCGCCTCCACCTGCACATCCTAATCAAATGATCATTGAGGATGTTTTGGAAGATCCAGTTGTTTCCACCAACCAAGGGGGATATCAAAAATATCTTGTCAAGTGGAAGAACAAGCCCGAGTCCGAGAACACATGGATCACAAGGGAAGAGTTTCAACGAATAAACCCAAATTTATTTGAGCTATATTAAGACCTTAACTCATTAGGGATGAGTTTCTCCCACTCGGGGGGGAATTGATGGGGACATAGAATCCTAGGCACCTTTTATCCATTTCCGTAGGCGCAAGAAAAAGTCGAAGGGGCGCCTCACACATTGTGGATAGGAAATTGAAGGACGTAAACACGTGGGCGAGACACGTGAAAGGGAGGATATGCGTAAGGACCAAAGAAAACAACAAGGAAGCAAAGAAGGAAGAAGAGAGCGAAAATAGGCCCTTTGCCCAGACTCACGCGAGCGAGATCGGCCAGAGACGCCTCCAATACGCAGCTTCTGACTCGCGCGAGCGAGTTCCATTCTCGTGCAAGCGAGATTGGCCAGAGAGAATTTTGTTTGGTGACGCAGTTTCAGACTTGCGCATTCGAATTCTCATATGAACTTGGATTTTGAGTTTTTTGTTTAGGTTTAGTTTCTTTTTGAGTTAGGATTCCTCTAATCTCGGTATTTTTGGCTATCAATTTAGCATTGTAAAGATAATTGAAACAACTTATGATTATTGAATGCTCTTGAATGAAATTTCAAGCTTTGAAAGAGTGATTTTTTCGACTATCTTTCCTTATCTACTTTTATCTCTTGATCTACGTGTAAGTGCACTTCAAATGAATTTCCATTGATCTTGAATTAATTTCGGGTTCATGCTTGTTCGATCTCCCCGAATCATAATCTAAGATTGTCTTAAAGTCTTAATATGTAAATGCTTGACTTTTAGCCATCTATATTGATTTTCTTACGTTGAATCGTTTCTTTTACGTTTAGCAAGGAATTGAAGAATCCATCTTAATTTCGTTCAATGCCTTAAACTGATGGAAGCCTAATTCTTTTAATAGAACCCTAGTCTTCTAGATCTTGGAAGGAACGCACCACTGGTTTTATCCTAATCGGAATTAAGTCGAATTGCGAGATAGAAATTCTTAAATTTTCTGTGAATATCTGCGATAAAATTTATCCTTTGTTTATTATTCCATTAATTCAATTTATCTAAGCCAATCATACTAGGGTTAGTGTTAGTCCCTGTATCACAAAGCTCATTGGGCTGGAATGAGAAGTTTCAGTGACTTTATAAATACTTCTGGGCTTAATGATTTTGTGGGGGGGGGGGGGGGTGGTTGGTGTTCAACACACAGCTGGACCGATTTCTTTGCTCAACAAACTGGATGGCGCTGTTCCCTAATGTTGTGCTAAAAGGTATGCCGAGGCTGGTGCTTGATCATAGCTCGATCTTGTTGGAGTCCATGGTGGGGAAAGAGGTCCGACACCGTTCCTATTTGAAAACATGTGGTTACAGGATGATGAATTTATTAAACTGGTGGTTGAGTACAGTGTTGAGGGGACCACTGCGAATAGAATTATCCCTAAGTAAAAAAAATTGAAAACGAAGATTAAAAATGGAATGTGGAGGTCATTGGGGTGGTGGATCAGGTTAAGGAAACTTTGCATGGGTCAAAATATTGTTCGATACCGATACGTATCGTCTGATACGTATCGGTTTTGGACCTCGGCGGTACGATACAATGCCTTCGTATCGTACCCCCTTAAAATTAGAGTATTTATCGTCCGATACGGGCAATTTATCGCCCGTATCGTCCGATAATATCAGTATTATTTTAAAAAAAAAAAACCTCAAATTATCGGACGATATGGACAAATTATCGCCCGTATCGTCCAAAAATATTTCAAATTATCAGACGATAATTTCAAATTATTGGACGATAATTTCAAATTATCGGACTGGGCCCCCTTTACTTTTTCACCCGCGATTTAAGCCCCATTTTGGGGTTTTTTGTCTCCCTAGCAGTCTTCTTTCCCCAGCACTCACTCCAGCAATCTTCTTCTTCCCTGCAAAAAAAATAGCTTACCGTTTCTTCTTCTTTCTTAGCCACCGGATAGTCACATACTCACATTTTCGCCAGATATTTAAGAAAATGTATTATTTTCCATCATATAACTTGCATTTTTAAATTTTTTTTCACTAGATCTACCATATTTATGGGTAGTTCTATCCAAAAATATGATAGATCCTAAATTTTTGAATGGATCCCATTCTAGCTATAAAAAATATGGGTAGATCTATTTACTTGCATTTTTAAATTTGTTTTTAAAACTAAGAACTTTTTTTTGTGTTAGTAAATTAGGTTTTTTTTTTTAAATTAAGTTTTTATATAATACTTAAAAATAAATTATGTTTGTAATTTAAGTTTTAAAAATAAATTAAGTATTTTTATATTATATAAAAACTTAATTACTCTTTAAAATTAATTTATTTATTATGAACTTAATTTATTTATTTTATAAAATTATTTATAAATACTTAATGTAAGTAATGTGTCGCGACACATGTGACACGTTCCCCATAACACATGTGACACAGGTGTCGCGGCACATGTAATTGATGTGTCACATGTGTCAAACATGTGACACATACCCATGACACATCAATTACACATGTGTCACCTATGGCATGGGGTATGTGACACAGGTGTCACGACACATGTAATTGATGTGTCATATGTATCACACATGTGACACATATCCCATGACACATCAATTACGCATGTACCATGTGTCACATGTGTCGCATGTGTCATTGGGTATGTGACACATCAATTACACGTCACACATACCCCATGATGCATGTGACACATCAATTTCAAATAAATATGATTTTCAAATATTTTAAAAATTAGAATAATATGATTTTCTAATAAATATGATGCATGTGACTCATCAATTTCAAATAAATATGATTTTCAAATATTTTAAAAATTAGAATAATATGATTTTCTAATATAGCAATATTTTCAAAATTAGAATAATATCAACTAAATACTATTTTCAAAATGTAATCTAAAATTTTTAAAATTTTTAATATTTTTAGAATAATATGAAATAAATATGGTCAAATATAATCTAATATTTTTAAAATAAGAATAATATCAAATAAAATTTCAAAAATTAAAATAATATCAAATAAATTTGGTAAAATATAATCTAATATTTAAAAAATAAGAATAATATGAAATAAAATTTTTAAAATTGGAATAGTATCAAATAAATTTGGTAACATATAATGTAATATTTTAAAAATAAGAATAATATCAAATAAATTTGATAAAATATAATCTAATATTTTAAAATTAAGAATAATATCAAATAAAATTTCAAAAATTATCTAAATTTTTTAAAAATTAGAATAATATCAAATAAATTTGAGAAAATATAATCTAATATTTTAAAAATAATAATAATATGAAATAAATTTTCAGATGTAATATAAAATTTATAAAAATTAGAATAATATCAAATAAATTTTATTTTCAAGTGTTATCTAAATATTTTAATTTAATCCAATCATTTGGTCATTCATGCAGGTGAAATAAATAAATATGGTACGATCATCAGATTCAGCCTGACAATACGGGACAATAATAGATGGTGATAGACTCCGAATAGAATGCAAGCTTTGTCAGAAAAAATTGTTGGGAAGAGGTATCACATGGTTGAAAGAGCATTTGGCTCACGTTAGACAAAAGGGTGTCCCAATGTACCCAGAGAGGTGAAAGAAGATGTTAGAGTCTATTGATAGGCGGCTAAGGGAAAGAAAAAACAGAAGCCGACCGGGATAGAGAAATGTATGAGAGAATAAGGAGGGGAGATCCAGAGTTTCCTGCACCTGGACCTGGGGATGATGAGGATGAGGATGAGAATGAGGATGTTGTAACAGTGAGAGTCATGAGGGATAGTGCTAGAGAAGCACGACAGCGACGAGATCAAGAAGAAGCCGATTATTGGTTTCGATCCAGCTTGAGGGCCCATCCATGCCTGCTGTTGGTGGTGGATCTAGTCATAGGCCATATATTGTTGATGATGATGAAGATATTCATGAGGCTGCCGGGTTGCGAAGGTCAGCATCAGTGAGGGAGACCAGGCCGTTTACTGCAAGTCGTACTCCATGTCCCATGGATCCGTTCATGTATCGGACAGAAAGCTCCAAGCAAAGTAAATTGAGTACAATTTCATTGAAAAAATGGGGGAAGAGGCTTGGAAAGTCGATTGCAAAGTTCGTGATATACAATCACATTCCAAGTCAAGTTGTGGAGTCGCCGTACTTTAAAAGTATGATTGGAGTAAAAAAGTCTTCTGCATACGAGGTATCTGGGCCCTTATTAGATGATGAGTACAAGGAGATAGGAGCTTATGTGAAGAGTTTTGAGGAAGTATTGGATGAGAGAAGTTGCACAATTATGTGCGATGGATGGACCGGTCCTACAAGGAAGAGTTTGATTAAACTTTTTAGTCTACAGCGATGTCGGGACAATATTTCTAAAATCAATTGATGCTTCTAAACACGCGAAGACGGCTGATTACCTCTTTCAACTAATGGATAAGGTAGTTGAAGATGTAGGAGAGCACCGAGTTCTGCAGGTGGTAACAGACAATGTCGCCAATTATAAAGCCGTAGGAAAACAGTTAATATTGAAGAGACGCCACTTGTACTGGACTCCGTGTGTCGCTCATTGCGTGGACATCATTCTTGAGGATTTGGGAAGGAGAAGCAAGGTACAAACAATTATTTAGAAGGGAAGAACGATTACTTCCTACATATACAACAATGATAAGTTGGTAAATATGATGAGAGATTTCACCAAGAACGAGTTGCTCCGGCCTGCGATTACACGATTTGCGATACAATTTCTAGCCCTACAGAGCTTGGCTAGATATAGGCATGAGCTAAAAAGTATGGTCAACTCTGAAGAATGGAGAAAATATGAGTTAGAACTTCCACGAGCAAAGAGACATGCTTGCAATGAAGTTGCTGACCTGATCTACAGCCCCCAGTTTTGGGCAGATGTTGACCACCTGATTGCGGTCACTACCCCGTTGGTTCAAGCGTTGAAGTTGGTAGATGGTGATAAGAAACCAATGATGGGGTATGTTTACGAGTCGATGGATAAAGCAAAATTGACTATTAAAATCAAATGCCCTACAAAATATAAACGATATTGGGCGATCATCGATAAGTGGTGGGATGCACAATTCCATCAGTACTTGCATGCCGTAGGTATAACATGCTAAACTGTTTATGTAGTGATTTTTATTTATTTATTATTTTTTATATTATTCATTGTTTTCATATATTGATGAGATTGTTCATATTTGATGTATAGCACACTATTTAAATCCAGCCTTCCAATATACGCGACGCTTCGAGTTGAGTGAGGCCGATAAAGTGTACAACGGTTTGCTTAATGTGATCCAACGAATGCTCTCTTAGTTGGCCGACCAAGGTCAAGTCATCAGAGATTTGAGTAATCATACCTTACGACTAATAAGTCAAATGTCATATGAACATTATATTGATATGTGGGCTATTATATTCCATCTTTGTAAATTGACATGTTTCGTAAGAGACATGGGTCATTTGGGACACCGTTGGCGCAATCACAAATAAAGTACGATAAACCCACTGATTGGTGGATGCATTATGGAGGTGATGACCCGATATTAAGGCGGGTTGCAATAAGGGTTTTATCGCAAACATGTTCCTCGTCCAACTGTGAGCAGAATTAGAGCACTTTCTCTCTTATTCACACCAAGACAAGAAATAGACTAACTATGGAACGATTGGAAAAGTTAGTCTACTGTCACTACAACATGCGATTAAGGGTCAGGAATATGCAGATGACCAATTGTGGTAAGCAATTATATGAAGTCTTAGTTCATATAATATTTATTTGTTCTAATTGATGAGACATATACTAATTCATCTATCATATTCTACCTTACAGATAGTGAATATTCACGGAAGATGACCCTTTAAATCAGTGGATTGAAGAGAGAGGAGCCAATGTTGGATACTGAGGGCACCGCATGACTAGATAATGCTGAAAGAGTAGCGGAGGAGCAGGCTTCCCAACCACCAAGGCGGAAATCGTCATTCAGCGGTTGGATCTGATGACAAAACACAGCTCGGTAGTCATAATCACGATGATGGGGGTGATAGTGGGGGTGATGCTGGAGGCGATGAAACCCAAGCTAGCACTAGTGGTGGAGCAGATGATGTTGATCCTTATTCTTATGGAAGTATTGCCTCATGGGATGATGACCCGATAGCAATGTATGGCACTCCTACATTTAGCGGTGGAGGGATTGAAGGAAAAGGAGCGTCAGAATCTTACTAAGCACCACCACCACTATCATGACAAGGTCCACAAGATGATGTGGGTTATATGACTTCTAGCTTCGAAGAATTTAGTTTGCAAAATACCGAAGATTCAGCAACCAGTAACCCATACTATCGGCCTCTTCCAACCTACCCCGGGCCATATGACTTTGTTGGCCAAATTTTTGGAGGCCTAGCCTTTACCTATTACACTGAGTCATATTCGTCGCTAATGCCTCAGTTTCAAGGGAGCACATATGATCATGGGTATCAATATAGCCAACATTATAAGGAAAGCTCGCGCACCGATGATGATGGTCACGTGGGCCAAGAACCACTACGAAATTCAATGTGACTTTAAAGTAATTTTTTCATGTACAATATACTTTTTAATTTTGATCATGAGTCATGTACAATGAAATTTAGGTTATGCGCTGATAAAATTATGAAATATGCATAAAATAAACCTTAAATAAATTTTAAAAAAAGTTGAAATAAATAGAAAATCATTAAATTTATTTTTCTTGATTTTTTGGGATTTTTTAGAAAAAAATAAAAATAAATCAATGTATCAAACCGATACATTCAATGTATCGCCAATACATTGAATGTATCGGCCGATACCCGGTACGTATCATCCTGGAGGTCAGGACCATGGATCAAAATCTCATTTTTTCGATACGTATCGTCCAGCCCCAAAATCGATACGTATCGGTTCCGGACGATACTTTCCGATTTTTTCCCAAAAAAAAAACATCAAAACCGATAATTTGAAATCATCGTCCGATACGAACGATACATTGAACGATACTTTGACTGTTTTTTAAGGGGGCGATAAAAACCCAAAGTATCGTATCGGACGATATTTTGATCCATGGTCAGGACGATACGTACAGGAAAACCGGTATTTTGATCCTTGATCCCGCCATGCGACACGAATTTGATGGTAGACACTATCCTTACTCATTTGCAGCAGTTGAGTACTATCATTTCTGTGTGAACAAACTGACTTTACAATATATTAAAATTGCGCACTGCATCACCATCTACAAATCTGTGTGGACAGAAAGTTAATCTCCACAAATCAAAGCTCCAGGGCATTAGGGTGGAGGAGAGACTCATGGAGGACCTAGTTAATGAGGTGGGTTGTGTAGTGAAAAGTTGTCGATCGAGTATTTGGGGCTGCAGCTAGAAGTTGGAATGCCGAAAGTTAATATGTGGGATCCTGTCATCCATAGATTGAAAATTGGCTGGCGGTTTGGAAGCCGAAGCTCTTGAGTAAAGGAGGTTGACCTTAATTAAATCTACCGTAACCAGCCTGCATGTTTTTTATCTGTCCATGGTCAAGGCTCCTGTTTCAGTGTTAATCCCAATTGAGAAAATTGAGAGAGATTTCCTATGGGGGGGAAGGGAAGCAAGATAAGAAACTCCATCTTGTGAATAGGAGGTTTGTCACTTTTCGACAGAGGAGGAAGGCTTGGGCATAAGGAGAATGCTGAAATTTAACAAGGCTCTGCTGGGAAAATGGTTATGGAGGGCTGGGAGGAAAAGAAAGAGATGGTTTATGGTAGCAAGTCATCTCTTCTAAGTATGGGTGTATGGAGAATAATTGGGATATTAGGGACATGGAAGGCAGAGGTTCCGGCTAGTGGAATGGTGTTTGTTGCGGATAAGGAGTTCAGTCAATGCATCATATTTAGCTGGGGTAAGGGGTGATAGAATAAGTTTTTGGAATGACTGTCAGGCTGGAAACCATTGAAGGAGATCCTTCACATTGTCTACCAAGTTGCTTGAGAGGTTGATGCTAAGGTGATGGACTTATCATAAAGGGAGAGGAGGCCAGGGGGCTATATGCATGAGAAGAAACCTTAGGGATAATGAAATCTTGGCTTGGATGGAATTGATGAAGTGGCTGGGATCAATAACCATAAATAGAATTGGCAGAGATCTTATAAGTCCGGTGCAGAGTGCTGAAGGAGTGTTTACAGACAAATTGTTGTATCGGGTATCTTTGTAGGCAACCCTTGATTGGGCATTACTGGACTGGGCTGTTGAAAGTCCCAATTCCTCAGAAGGTGAAATGATTTGGGGGAGCATGGCGTGGGGAAGGATTCTCACTATTGACCAGCTTATCAAGAGAGGGGTTAGGCTGAGAAATAGGTGTCCTTCGTCTCCAACAAGGAGAATCGACCAATCACATTTTCTTGCACCGTTGGATGGCTAGAGACCCGCGGAGCGTCTTGTTGAATGCCTTCGAAGTTACTTGGGTCTCCTGGAAGACTCTGGCCAGCTGTTGGCTGCTTAGGAGGGGCTGGTGTTGGACAGTATCAAAGGTGCCTTTTGGAAAATCTCTGCTTTTGCCATGATTTAGGCTATTTGGATGGAAGGAAATAATAAGATCCTCAGAAGAGTCAGAAAGCCTTTAGGGAAGATTATGAAGAATGCAGGGAATCTTATGGTTGACTGGGTTCGATTAGATAAGGATGAGAAGAGTTGTGAAGGGAGGGACTACATTGAGGAGTGGGAAAACCTGTGCATGAGATAATCCACCTTCTGTTGGAGGGGAGGGCCTTCCTATACTAGGTTTTGGGTGGCTCTTTTGGTCATTGTGTTGTGGTTGTCTTTGGTGTTAGGCTTTTGGTTGTGTCTTGCTACAGCTTCTTGTTGTAGTCTCTTCTCTTGTACTCTTTTTGTTTTTCTGTGATGCAATCTTCTTCCGTTTGCCGATAAAAAAGAAAAGAAAAGAATTTGATTTACCTTCATATTTCAAACAACCCAGCAAGGCAAGGAAAAACACCATGGTCAACTTGTGTATTGAGGTAATTATAAGTTTTACAACTCTTTAACATTAAGAGTAAACTCTTGTCAAGTTTGGAGAAAATGGGTTAGTGTTTTGTGGTTCCATAGAAAATTTTATTCATGAATGATATTTAGTGGGTTTTTTATTTACCAGGAGAGATGTCGAGAATCGTCTTGGATTACACGGCCCTTTCTACCTCTCCTTGAATGTTGCTAGTGTTTGGAGAAGGATGATGCCTAATGAACTGAGGAAGAAGATGACTATGGTGTGCGAAACAGTGAGTTATTTGCTAAAAAATAGTGGGTTCCTTTAGAAGTTCCTCACTAGTGCCATTGATGCTGCGCGATATCCATAGGGAAGAAGACGACCTAAGTATTTTGTTTTGTCGCTTGTCTAGCAATAATGTATGTGGCAATGGCAGAGCCCAAGTAAGATACTTTAATTAAAAAAAGGGCGGGTGGGCCTGCGCATCTTATATAGGGGACCTGGTTCACGGCTCATAGGCCCCCTAGTAACAATTTTTAAAAGTTTGGAGGGGCACGGGGTCTCCCCATTCCTCAACGTGGCTCCGCCCCTTAGTACGTGCCCATATTCTATTATTTTCTCCAACTCTTTTATAAGTATATCTATTATATATAATATATATATATATTATATTGTATTGTATTATATATACTGTATGATATATCGAGTTCGGTCGGATTTTTTTGTCAAGTTGGGTAATGCTCTTGGCCCCATCAGGTTGGGTGCACCAATCGGTCAGGTCGAGTCAGGCCGGTTTAGATGTTGGCCCGAACCGGCCCGTGATAGCCCTAATCCCAAACCACTGATCTTTCTCTCTCTTTTGTCAAAGCAAACAGCTCCCATTCTATTTAGTAACTAGATTTTAGTGAGCTTCATATAGTTTTGATATTGGATTTTGACCGCACCATGTATGTTCCCAAAAATGGATCCGAGAGCCATCCCCCACTACTATATATCTCATCCCTTCCAAGAAGATCAACTTCAATGGGCCTATGACTCAAAAACCACGTCCTCAAATTCCTAGGGGCATTTTAAGCTTTCTGATTTCCACATGACAACCATATTTATGCCTAAGAATGATACACCAAGGTATCTCGTCTTTAAATTCAATCCTCCAAAGCCATTTACATAGTAAAGCACTAAGGCTCTCAATGGGGCAAGCCAGGCCAGATTTCAGCCCACACCTGGCCCGAAAAAGAAGGGGTTTTTTCAGTTGTAAACTCGCTTGTGACCGGACCGGGTCGAACATATTCTGACCCGTATTAACCCGGGCCGAGTTTGAATCCGAACTCAAAATCCGGTCCAGGTGTTACTTATATATATATATGTAAAAATATATGTATATAGAAAACATAAGATATTTAGCCTTTAGGGCCATTTTACTAAAATGCCCTGAAATTAAACCGTTGAACAGTTTAATACTTGGGCCATTTTAGTCAAATGACCCAACCATCCCTATTAAATCCCACTGACTCTATATTTGCTAAAACCCATCCCTAAAACTCTGCACTCTCTGTGCTTCGTGGATGACCTGTTATTTTAGGGCAGCCATTGCACTTGGTCAGATGTAATAATCTCATTAATGCTTGTGCATTGATTTGGCGAGGCAACTTGGATGGCCTTTAAGGCAGCCGTTGGAGCCAGGTGCAAATTTGATTTATCTCATCTTTGCATAAATGTAACTGAAGAAGGTAAATTTATGAGCCTCTATATAATATAAATGTAATAAAACACTAAGGTACTATTTTAAATCATCTTGTTGAACATATATATTACTTAGCAAGTCCCTTTTTAATTAGTTATAAAAAAATTGAATTGAAAGCAAATTAAACTATAATTTTCACTTTCTATTTTTTTTTGGTCGAAATTTTTTTTTGGTCCGTGATCGGCCCGGCCCTATAGAAGAGCCAGGTTGGGCTGAGTACATTTTGGCCCGGGTAGGGGGACGGCCAGGACTCTGCTTCAAGGACCTGGCTTCGATCCGGCCCGTTGAGAGCCCTATATAGCACTATAGCTATAGCTAGAGCTGGAGCCGAACTCATCATATATTTTCCTCACCAGTCATCCCCATCCTATCGAATTCTGGAGATCTCCATACCACTTCCCAGTCGACAATGTAAAGTTTACACTCCCCCCCCCAAACATTTCCAAATAAAATCGCCTTGAAGGTTCTCAAGGTGAGTGTCACAAGGCCTCCAAACGACCACAGATTACTTTTCAAATGTTGCCAAATTCTGTTCAAATCTTTTAATAACTGGTTCTTGAGCTTCTTTGGGAGGTTTTTTCACTCTTAAGGACTCTGCCCAAGATACGGATAGTAAATCCTCCAATCTTGCAACCAAGAGTGAGGGCAGTTTCTTCAAGTCTATCACTCAACTTTGATACCCACCACCACTTATTTGGTCATGTTTACCTTGTGGATGGAAGCAGCTTCGAACTCATGGGTTCGGCTTTGTTGTTATACAATTGAATTGTTTGATGATGTAGTATTTTAAGTTAGGATGCCCAAATATTTGTATATGCTTATGGTGCCAATATCGATATGATACAACACCAATACTGGTATAGGGTACTTGTAGGATACATTTTACCCATATCTAGTAGGATGTCGAGACCCATATCAAGTCCCTAAATATTAGAGGTTTGTACAAATAATATAATTAGCAGGATGTCAAGACTGTAAAATATGTTTAAAAAGCATAGCCATTAAGTCAAGAATGGGGAATTATTTGGTGAGGACAAAAATTCATTAGTAGGAAAAAGACAAGATTCAAAAATTATTTAGGGAGGAAAAAAAAATTGCAATATTTGTGAAAAAATTGGTCAAATTTGGAGAAAACTTGGGTAGAGATGTTACAAAATTATGGTACTCGGGGTTTTTTATTTAAAAAAATCCTATTCACTTATATTTAGGAAAAAAAATAATAAGAAAATAAAATAAAAGTTTAAAATAGTGACTTATAAAATTATTTTCCTTAAGTCACTTAATAAGTGACGATGACACTTCATGAAAAAAATAGAAAAATATGTGAAGTTTCAATAAATTGCCCTTAAATTGTGTAAAAATGCATTTGAAAAAAAATTCACAATTTATGCGAGACTGGCTCAAAGAATTTGAAAATTTTGTTACTATGATAAAAAAGCATGTGATATTTATAAATATACAGTAGTAGGGCCAGGATTTTTTTGATGGGAGGTCCTTGATAGTTGTCAAATATTAATAGTTTTATCACGCTCACTTTTATCAACCACACTCACAAAATAGAAAAAAATTATTAAGAAAGAAGCAAGTCTCATTCTCACTAAAAGTCATTTAATGATTTTAATAAAGAAAATCCTTTACAGTTGTCCTCGACAAGGTTTCATGTCCAAAAAATATAGCAAAAATTTTTCATTATCGATGCTCTTCAAAACGTCTTTTTCAATGTAGGCGATCATGCAATCATTCATCCACTCATCTCCCATTTGATTACGCAAATTTTTCTTCACAATATTCATGACAGAAAATGCTCTCTCAATAGTGACAGTGGCAACTGGTAAGGTTAACACCGATGTTATTAGCAAATAAACTAACAATTACATAATATTCTTTCTTGTCTCGATCATCTTTTGAGCAAGCCCGCTAATTTCCTTTACTGTCAAAACTCTTTGCTGGTCCGCACATCAATAATGTAATTCTCAAGTTGATGACCAAGAGCTATACGAGTCACTGGAAGAAATTCAAGTGGATAAAATTTAGTAAGACGAACTAATTTTTCCTTGTTAAAAGTTGCGAATGAGTGGCTTAGATACAAACATATCATACAAAGAAGCAATTAAGTATTTTCTTCAGTGAAATAGTTCAACTGCTGAAGTTGCTTATCAATCACAACATAAAACAAATCAATACGATACTGGTGTAATATGTGATTTTTCAACGTTGCGTCGTGGTCGCCCCAGTAGTATAAAGTTATCTCCCATGTTAGGAACAATAATATTATGCTTACTACATAATAAAGAAACATTAGTGATTAGCAAATCCCACTCACTGTCTTCAATTTTCTGCAATCTTTACTTGGACGCTTTAACCATAGACATGACATTCCCAATATGTAGTTCCTTTCCTAGCAATGCTTTGATTGGTCATTAGTAATTTCCAACATATTTACCATTACATGCATTGTGAATGCAAACTCAAAAGACTATATCGTGAATGGGTCGGGTCCGAGGCATGGGTGAAAAGGACCCTACCAATTTCGGGCTTGGGTCCGGGTCAAGGTAGACCCGAATTCGATCCATTGAAGATAGGGTTGGGTCCGGGTCGGGTCTAGGTCGAGTTTGGATGCGGGTCATGATTAATTTATTTGTTTATGTTACTCACAAATACAAAAACTAATGTATAGATACATTTGTGTAGAAATTAATACATGTATTAACTAATTAGTTTACTAACTAGATAAATATCTAAAATACTAGACATTTAGTTAAGCCAATGATCTGTGTAAGGGGAATGCTACTCATTACCTTACTATTATGATGTCTCATATTCAATCTCTCTCTAAATGGGCTAGGTCTATGGACCTTTAACTCTTTTAAATTAAAAAAATTAATGTACAAATACAATATAACTTAACTAAATCCATAATATAAACATGTATAAACATTTTGGTCTCAATTGGGTTCGAGGCGGGGTGAGTTTGGGTCCAAGTCTTAAAGTCAAAGGACCGGACTCAACTTAAGTATAACATAGGTTCAAGTCTGGGTCGGGTCTCCTCCAACGTATACTGGACTCGGACCCACTTTTCAATCGGGTCTAGGCCGGGTCAGGTTTGAGTAGACCCAATCCATTTGCACCTAGGGATTTAGGATTTTAAGAAATGTTAGTGATCAAATGGACCCTAGAATGGACCCGATTAGACTCGATTAATGTTGTCAAATCGCTTAAGCCATGCTAAGCGATTTGACTGCATTTCGCTTAAGCGAATCGCTTAATTGCTTAAGCCATGACATATATATTTTTTTTTTTCAAAAAAAAAAAATTAACAATAAGTATTCAAGTCTCTAGAAGGGAAAAATAGACATTCTTGCATTTAAAAAAATTTTATATACTAATATTCAAAATTATAACTTTCGTTTTGATACTGAGTACCAACAATACACATTCATTTCTAACCCATTGTGGTATATCTCCTCCATCATCACTAGCATTGCCGTTGTCATCGGAATCATCTCCTTCTACATACTCTTCTTCAGTTTTGTCTTCATCCGATCTCACTAGTATGAAATCTATATCATCTGGCTGGCCGTATTTCCAACCCTGATCAATCGATTTAGGTCTTAGAGGATCTGGGGTTGAAGATGTAGACATAATTAATTGGTCAATGATGATAGAAAGTAGGAATTAGGAAAAGAAAATTAGAGATTTAAAATTTTTGAAACAAAAATAATAAAACTCAAACCTCCCAAAAGGCTTGCTTGCTTGATCCAGGTTACTTGATTGATAGAAGACTAGAACTATAAGTTTGCTTCACTCTTGAATCTTGATCCTTGATCTTTCCCTTTGAGGCTTTGTAACACACTACACTAATATTACTAAGTTTACAATAATTTAATTCACTAAAAAAATGGATTACAAAGCATAAAATAAAATAAAAACTAGATAGGAAAGATGGGAGGAGATTGAGAGTAAAAAATGGAGATTAGAGAGGAAGTTTAAGCCAAAATAGTTGTGTGAGGAGTAGAGGACCCACCCTTTTATTGAGGCAATGGGACCTCAAAAAGCAAAAATATATATATATTTAAGTGTATGGAGCATTATGCCATTGCATACTGAGTATGCGATCGCATAAGCCATAAAACATGGCTTATGCCATCGCATACTTTTGTATGCCATGGCATAATGTCAAAATCACATATGCCAAGATGGCTTATGCGATTTTATGGCTTAAGATGGCATAAGTGATCGCTTAATCAATTAAGCGATTAAGCGATCGCTTATGACAACAGTGGACTCGATCAAATGGACCCAAGTGACCTATTTAGGATTCTAAGAACTATTAGTGATTAGGGGTACAAATGGTTCAAGCCGACCTTAGAACCGACCCGATTGGTCCCAATCATCGAGTCTGGTACACATTGGAGGAGACCCAACCCAGACCCGACCCATGTCGTACTTGGGTTGGGTCAAGACAGACCCGATCCTTTGAATATAAGACCCGAATCTCTGTCCTTGTTGATATTATGGATTTAGGTGAGGTATATTATATTTGTACATTAATTTTTTTTTCTTTAAAAGAGTTAAAGGTCCATAGACCTAGCCCATTTTAGAGAGAGATTGAATATGAGGCATTATAATAGTAAGGTAATGAGTAGCAATCCTCTTACACAGATCATTGGCTTAACTAATTGTCTAACATTTTAGATATTTATCTAGTTAGTGACCAAATTAGTTCATGTATGTAATAATTTATATACGAATGTATCTATACATTAGTTCTTGGATTTGCGAATAACATAAATAAATAATTTCAGGACCCACATCCAAACCCGACCTAGACCTGACTCGGACTCGACCTTATCTTCAATGGGTCATGTTTGAGTCTACCTTGACCCGGATCCAAACCCGAAGGGTTCTAAATTTATTTAGACCCGGGCCTGACCCGTTTCCAAATGGATAGGGTCCAGTTCACCCCTCATCCAAATCCGACCCGATCTATTTGAGCTGCTAGTAGTGATACATCCGCTGTATTTTTTAAGGAGGCGATCAAGCATTTATATGATTAGCATGCATTGAGTATAAAGAGATTGGGTGGGCAAGGTTACGTTAGTGCAAGCAACATGAAAAGTGAGGTTAATGACCTCGATGAAAGAGAATGAATATGCCTATTATCTTCATTGCTTTGCATATCAACTTCAATTAGCATTGATTGGTGTTGCTAAAGGTAACCTTGAAATCAGGACACTCTCCACCTTACTTTCTAGTGTGATGAATTTTGTTGGAGGTTCTTGTAAACGTTAGGAAACTTCAAGAAAGTCATACTATTAAAGTCATTGAAGCACTCGAGAGTGGAGAACTTTCAAGTTGGCAAAGTTTGAATCAACAAACTACTCTTAAACGTCTTGGTGATACGCATTGCGGCTCACACCACGATGTATTGCTAAGGTTGAAGTATGTTCTCTTCTGTGATTGACGTACTTGAGATTGTTATGGAAGATGACTCAAATTATAAACAAAGAGTTGAAACAAGGAGCATATTTTTTGCGATTTTGTCTTTTAAGTTTGCATTCACAATGCATTTACTAATATGGGAGTCACTAATGATCTATCAAATGCATTGCAAGAAAATGAACAAGATATTGTGAATCTCATGTCTATGGTTAAAACATGAAGCAAAGATTGCAGAAAATGAGAGACAGTAAGTGGGATTTGCTCATCACTGATGTTTCCTTATTCTGTAGCAAGCATAATATTATTGTTTCAAACATGGGCAATAAATTTGTACTACTAGGGCGACAATGATGCAACGTTGAAGAAATCACATATTTACACCATTATCATATCGACCTGTTTTAAGTCGTGATTGATAAGCAACTTCAGAACTTGAACAGCCGTTTCATTGAAGCAAAAACTGAATTGCTCCTTTGTATGGTATGTTTGTATCCAAGTCACCCCTTCTCAGCTTTTGACAAGAAAAAATTAGTTCGACTTGCTGAATTTCCTCCAGTGATTCGTGTAGCTATTGGTCATCAACTTGAAAATTACATTATAGATGTGCCTACTAGCAAAGAGTTTTTGAAAGTAAAGGAAATTAGCAGGTTTGCTCAAAAGATGGTCGAGATAAGAAAGAACATTGTGTATTTGTTAGTTTATTTGCTCATAACATTGGTGTTAACCTTACCAGTTGTCATTGCCACTGTTGAGAGGACATTTTCTGCCATGAATGTTGTGCAAAATAAATTGCGTAAGCGAATGGGAGATGAATGATTGCATGATCACCTACATTGAAAAGGCATTTTGGATAACATCGATAATGGGAAAGTTTTACTTCATTTTTAAGAACATAAAACCTCGCCGTGGACAATTGTAAAGGAATTTTCTTTATTGGAATCAGTAAATAAGTTTTAGTGAGAATTGCTTCCATCTTTCTTAGAGTTTTTCAATTGGTCTTTTTTTTCTATTTTGTGATTGTGTTGATAAAGTGAGTGTGACAAAACTATTAATATCTAACAACTATCAGGGACCCCCCATCAGAAAAATCTTGGCTTCGCACTTATTAGGATTTAGGAATATAGGCATAAATGAAGGATTCGGTAGTTAGGGTTCTAAGAAAGATTGTAGAAATCAAAGATTTAGGGTTCTAAGAAAGATTCTAATAGGGATTAGGTATTTAGGGATATAGGGCTCTAAGAATGATTGTAAAAATTAGGCATTTAGGGTTCTAAGAAAGATTGTAGAAATTAGGGATTTAGCCATAAGATTCGATCATTCAAATAAATAAAAAATAGAAAGAAAAAAATATCCTTGAGTCTGGAGATCTAGAGTCTCGCAAGAAAGATTAGCGTAAAGCGAGAGAGAGAGAGAGAGAGAGAGAGAGAGAGAGATTGCTGGGAAAGAGAGGGAATGAGAGAGAAAAAGATGGCCTAGGAAGAGATAGAAAGAGAGATCGTTGGGGTGGTGAGAATTGAGAGAGTTCAAAAAAAAAAAGAAAATAATAATAATTGGCTTGGGGGTGTCCCTCATGAAGACTGGTTAGGCCCAAAAACTCGGTCCTTAAAGGGCCTTTAAGATTATTTTTTAACAATGGGGGATCCTGGGACCCCCTATCAGATAACGTGTCCCTGCCATTGTAAATATAACATGAATACCCATATCAGTGTCCATGTCTTGGATTTTGGGAAATGTATTGAGTATGTCTATGCTCCTCGTGTTTGCCTTCGTATTAATGTTGTATCTGGGTACCATAAATGCTGAGTGTTGGTCACGTTTCGGCTGGAAGTTACATTTTATCATAAGAAGTTTCATTACTTAAATTACGTTGGTAATTGAGTTAATTGATCTAAAGATTATAAATTTCCATCCCTTCAATTGTGAGAAATTTAGACTGAAGGTGTGATGTACCCATGAATCAATTGCAATATGCGGAAGTGTCATGTGGCTGAATTGATACCAATGTGAATGAGATCAGAAGGTTGAGGATTTGTTCAAATCAGATAATGCATGTATGAGCATGAAGTTAGCGTTTTGTAATGTTCTTTGTGTGTTTTAGTTATTTAAACTGTGTACTGCTCTGATCACATTGGATGACAACACCTAAATACTGCATTGTGTCAGGCACAATTTTACTTTTTAATATCGTAGTGCTTTATTTATTTGCTTTTTGTGCTCACTAAGCTTATTATATAACAGTTCTATTTCTCCTAACATGTCATGATTTAAAGAAAGGTGTCGTGGTGAAAGGAAGTGGTGGGCATTCCTCAAAACTTGTGACATAATGGTTACACCAAAAAATCATTTATAGAGTACTCATCTGTGGGTTATTTTCCTTGTTTATCTGGTTAGCATAGATGGGAGTAGCAAAGGAAATCGGGTGAGAGGGGCAATGGAAGTCTTTGTCACTATAAATGTTAAAGCTCTTTGCTGGGCCTTTTTCAGCTATATCAATAATTCAGTATTTATACTCTGTCATTCCATGTTGAGGAGGGATTCTCTTACTGATTGGAAGGTTATGGTCTTATTTGATGCGATATCAATGTTTCTTTTATGACTTGCATTCCTATAACATTTCACATGTTTATATAGACATTAATTGTGGCTGATGAGTGTGTTCCTTTATCTTATCATAGGGTTAAGGGAACTATTTGATTAATTTCTATGTTATTTATGTGTCCTCTGGCATTTGACTTTTGTCTTTCTGATGAAGTTTAAAGCTCTTTACTGAGCCTTCTTCAGCTGTATCAATACTTCATTATAATTTATACTCTCTTTAACTGAAAGAGAATCACTCTGTCATTCCATGTTTAGGAGAGGTTCTCTTACTAATTGAAAGGTTACGGTCTTCTTTGATGAGATATTAACATTTCTTTATGACGTGTTCCTTTAAACTTTCTCATGTTCATATAGAAGTTAATTGTGTGGCTGATGAGTGTGTTTCCATATCTTATCATAGGGTTAAGGGAACTATTTGATTAAAATCAATGTTATTTTAAGTGTCCTTTGCCATTTGACTTCTGCCTTTGTAATGATATTATTAATCAATCGAGCAAAAACTTTATTTCATTGAAGATTTAGCAGTTTTATGTAAACTAATAAAGGGGAATGTTTGTTTGGAAAAGCACGAAAAGAAAAATCCAGTATATCTTAATGATTAAGAAGCGCAAAGAACGGGATGAATTTGTACTTACTAACGCATCTGTTGAGAAAAAAAATGTGTGACGAAACTTTTCTTAGGGTGAATGTGAGATTTCATTCTAGACCTCAAAGATGCCTACGTTATGGTTGCTGTTTGAGCTTTGAGCATATAAGCAACATTCTTAACCTGTTGAACTCTTGAGTCACATCTAAGGCATAAACAATAGGCAACAACAACCGGACATCACAATCTCTGACTAGTGGCTATGTGTTTCAGCAATCTGCAATTTCTCATGAGGGTCTCATACATTTCTCTACATTTTAGAAGAAATCCTTCCACGCCTGTTGAACTGAGTTTTCTTTGTCGTTTACCTAGAATGTGAACTTGCCAAATTTGAGGCAGGGGTAACGATTTACTAGGTTGTCTTGCATTACTGAAAAACTCTAAGAGAAACCTCTAAGTTCCCTTTGTTACAAGCCGTTGACCAATACCTTCAGTATTTTTGATTGACAAGTTCTTTTCCATGACTGCCCGATCATTTCCATCCAAATGTACAATTGAACATGCAAATTTCCATTAATTCCTACTTAGGATGTTTGTCCAACTTATCTATTTTCTTAATTCTAAATTTTCATAATGATGGCCCAATCCTTACCCACGCTTCAATAACTCTATGCCCTAACTTCAGGACATAAGAAAAAACTGCTGAAGTTAAAATCACATAATCATTTCCATGTCTGTAATCCTTGAAATCAGATTCTAGTCGCTTCACCAACTTGAAAAATGCTAGTAGTGGCTAATTATGGAGTTCATGTCCCAGGCTGACCAATGATACCACAAAAACCAATGACAATAAACTGTTTAACTGCAGTACTTGTCAGACACGAAGTGTATGCATTCCTTGTCCCTTAGTTCCTACCTGAACCAAACAAAAAAAATTGAGAGGACTGCCGAAATATTGGTGATCACTAATAAAAACCTTATGAAGCTTTACAAAGTTGGATACTCCTCAACACAGGATGATACTTCTAGACATGTATGCAAATACCACATGATACCATCAAAATGTTCCTCATTTTGACACGATAAAATAAACTGTCATTTTATATATATATAAATTGTGTAAATTTTATTCCCTACAAAGAGAAAATGGACCTCAGTAACAGCGTTGGAGATAGAGCAGGCCACTTTCAGTTCCTTAGCATCTTGAACATTGGCATCTGAATCAGAATGGCTCATGGAAATTCACTTCATCCGTAGAGAAACTTATAAAATAAAAACACTTGGGTCCTTAAAACAATTTGTATATTATAGTATATTTTTGGTAAGGTTCATGGCATACATTATGTATCTTTTCATTACATGTCTCAGTTGGCTCTCAAAGATTGTGCCACCAAGTGTCAGCACGTGTCCAAGTGCCATCAAGTGTCGGCACGGCAAAAATCCCAAAAGTAGAAGTACCTAGGTATCACTGCTAGTATCGACTAAGTTCTATGTTCAGTAGCTCGACCCTTAGATGCATATGATGAGGATAGAGCCCCATGAGACATTGATGTGCCTTATGATGGTTATAGAGATGACGTGGATGTGACTCTGGAAAATGAGGTGAAGCCAGAGGATTATTTCAAGCATTGAGTGCTCCCTTTGAGACTTTCTTGTGCCTTAAACTTGAGTTACATGAGACATTGATGATGAGGATAGAACCCCATGAGACATTGTTGTGCCTTATGATGATTATAGAGATGACGTGGATGTGACTCTGGAAAACAAGGTGAAGCCAGAGGATTATTTCAAGCATTGAGTGCTCCCTTTGAGACTTTCTTGTGCCTTAAACTTGAGTTACATTTTGAGTTGAGATTGAGACGCTGGTTTTTCTATTTCAGTTTGTTATTATGATTTTCTATATAGCTGTTATAGTGGATGTTATTAGTTGTTGTGGGGAGCCATTTAGCCCCATGTTAATAATCATTGTTACTTTTATGTCAGTTGATAGTTTTAGTTCTATTGATTATGACATGAGATCTTATGGTGGTGGATGTCACATATCAATGCATGGATGAAAACCAATGTAGTTTAAATGAATGATAAGAATGAGGATAACTTGTGTGTTCATAGACTTAAATTGAGAGATCAATATGTGATTTAATCACTTAAGTTATGAAGAGACCTTCAATGCATTCGTGATCAATGCTGTAAATTAATCGATGGTGCCAAATGTGTAGGTAATCATGTCTGTTATGGATATGAATCGTCAAACATGTTGAAAATTTTAAGTAAGCCTGCCACATGAGTTAAGGATTTAAAAATGTATTTTTCAGTTGATACTTTTGAGAACTTGCATTTAAGGTTAAATTGGTTATGGCATGGCTGCCCGATTATCGGCATTGAGACGCGCGCGAGTCACAACATGAAATTATATGACCTCGTGCAGAGGTAGGATTTCGGGTCTTTTACTATTTGTTTGGTTTTGTGTTTGGGGTTTTTGGTTCACTCTGTTTGCCTAAGCAAACTAATTATGTCATTTCGCTTTGGCTCTAGAGAGAAATAATTGCTTTTGCTTCCCTTTAGTCCCTAAGGGAAGTAATTACATCCCTTGGGCCCCGAAGCACAGTAATTACTTCACAATGTCAAGAGCTCATTTTGCTTCCAATAAGAACTCTAGGTAAAAAATTAGAGTTTCTCGAACAATTAAAATATGAAAAATTACTTCTTATTCTTGTTTCCTCAATAAGAAATCTTGAATTTTTCTTCCTCCTTGGTAATGGGATGCATGGAGGGTCAGTCAGCATTTGTCTCTGCCTCCACGTCATTCCTTTTTCTTTTCTTAACATCAAACTTTGTATAAGGTGACTTATTGTACTTTCTTTTTATTGGGACCTTCTGTTCCCTCGCGTCCAACTCAACATTTTCCATTGGTTGGTGATAGTTCATATCATCATTCAATTTGCATAAAAGCAAATGTAAAAATATGAGCAATGTTCTATACAAATGATGTAAATCTTAGTCAACAGACAATGATTGAAAAAAATTAAGGTTTATGCTACCTCTTTTAATCTAATGAAAATCAATTATAAATTTGTTGAATTCAGCCAAATAAACTACCTTTGACGTTGTATCTACTACTCTTTATCTTTCCAATGGCCAACTCATCTATTTTATGAGATTACTCATGTTAATTGAAAATGATTGAAAAATTATGGTTTATGATACTTGTGTTATGTATATGAAAATACGATAAATTCTCTAATTTGAGACTTTTCTTTGGTCTCTATTTTTTCCAACTTCAAAAGGCTATGGTACTTTAGATCTTCTGCATGGGACCTTACATGAATTGCCCCTTTCTTATGGAACAGTAGAAAGTTTTATTCTTAGGGGATTTTCTTTTTTTCTGATCTTAAATAGAGTTGGAACTTAGCCATGTAAGTTGCGAGTGGACCGAGCTATATTCTTTATTGGAGATTACAATCCGGAACAGAATGACGATAATGTATTGGCTAGAATGTTAGACCATAAATAGGATATCAAATCTCATTTAAGTTCGGTCAACCTGTTTTGGGAGTTCCATAACTTGGGACTTTATTTTCATAACAACTTCATGCTCGTTTCAAACATAATTATATTACTGCTTGATCGAACCCATATTTGCCCAATGGATAGAATCCTTTCATGGTAAGACTTCATATGGGTTTTCTCAACGTAATTATATTACTTTTAATTCTGCTGGAATTCTCTAAAAGTTATAATATCAATATTACCAACATCATAATATTACTGCTTTCAAACATAAAATATTACTTATAATCCTGTTGGAATTCTCTAAAAAAATTAGTGGTAATACTAACAAACATAATAATATTACTTCTAACCTCTATTAGCATTCTACAAGTTGTTGAGGCACTCCTTAAAAAACTTGGATTAAACTTTTGAATTTGAATTTTTTTTTTTTTTTTATTAGAGATCTCCAATATTTTGATAGCACACTCCAAGTTCTTGATGCACTCCAATCATTTATTTACACTCTTTTGCAGGGTTCTTCGTGCATATGCCAAATCTTGCCATCATTGATGAAATTTTTAGATGACATTTAAAATATGATGTAATTACTTCACTTCGGGGCCCAAGTGTAAGTAGTTGCTCTTTTTGCAGTTAAGAAAAGGGAAGTATTTCGCCTGGCCAGGCAGGGTGAAGTACTTACTAAGGGTCAAACTGTCAAAGTGTAGTAATCGGTGATACCTAGGCACTTTTATATTTGGGATTTTTGCCATGCCGACACTTGGTGGCACTTGGACAATCATTAACACAACACGATACTTCTAGGCATATATGAATACCAGACATACCATCAACATGTTCCTCGTTTTGACACGATAAGATGAACTGCCTTTTTATGATAAAAAATTGTGTGAAGTTTAGTAACTTGTAAAATTAAAAGCTTGGGTCCTTGGAAACAATTTGTATAATATAATATACTTTTAGTTAGGTTCATGATATACATTATGTAATACTTTTATTACATATCTCAATTAGCTCTCTAAGATCTTCCTTCTCTTTTTTCTATATACGTTCTACTTTTTTTTTTCCTTAAGGCCGTGCTGCCGTATTAGAATCTTTAAAACTTGGTGTGTCAAACATCTTGGCATGTCTAGGTAACACAGGTAGTAATTACTTCCCTTCATGGCTAAACCCTAGAATAAAAGAAAATTCTTTATCAATCTAAATCAGGTGCATGAAGAAATTTTCCCAAAGTTGTAAAACATTTTTATCTACAAAACTATGGAATAACTATCGCTAGTTGGTGTAGCATGTGTAAAGAGGCACCTTATTTGGTATCTCTCTCTTCAGTTGTCGGGGATTATTCAATTATGGGAAGAAAAGCGTTGGAGACTTACTTGCAGGTTGATGATTGGGGACATTTTAGAAGAAATGGGTGTTGTGAAATCTTTGTTTGGTGTTTTTTTATGCAAGGTTGTCAAGGTGAGGCCATAGCGATGTCATGACGAATGGCGAGGCAAATCCTCATATGAACTTATATGGCGAGAATGCATATATGGCGACGCCATGGCGGAATGGCGCGTCCATGACCGCTATCTGAATTTTTTTATAAATTATTAAACTTATAAGATATATGTTTAACTTATAACTTATGATTGATAAGTTATATCCATCATATTTAGGGATTTAAGTGAAGCCCTCTAGTCTCTCTCGCAGCTCTTCTATCTCGTCTTTTTTTTAAAAAAAAATTTATCAGTACTTTCTCTCGTATGTTTCTCCCTCATTTTTTTAATCAAATTAGCACATTCACAATCAATCAACTTCCATCAATGCCCAAGTTCTTCGCACCCGTGGCCTCGCCACACTGCCTTAACTACCTTGGTTTTATGGACATTGTGAAGGAAAAGGAACAACTGTATTTATGGAAGTTGGGAGTTTTACATCTCTGATTTGTACCTACAAATCAAGAATGCCAGTGTTAGATGGGTACTGTTAAGTGAAGAATTTAAAAGAAGAAACAAATTGATTTGGTTTGTCTTAAGATGCATTATTGGAAGGTTGCTGAGGATCCTCTAGCAGTGATATTTTCTGGAGATTCCCTAAACCCAGGTATGTCAGAGTCAATTTTGATCAAAGTCCTCTTGTGAACTCGGGTAGCACAGAAGTCAGCGGCATGATGTAAACTTAAACTAAGCATTGCCTTTTCCAGGCCTATCAATAAAATATATTTAAACTCCAAACCATTAATTTATAGTTGACAGAATTCGAACATAACTCGGTAGCACAGAAGTCAGTGGCATGATGTAAACTTAAACTAAACATTGCCTTTTCCAGGCCTATCAATAAAAGATATTTCAAATCCAAACCATTAATTTATAGTTGATAAAATTCGAACATCATGGCCTATTACCTTCCATGACTCGTCTATTAATTAATACTGTAGTGCAATATTTCAGGGTTCAAGAGGCAGAAAATGCAGAACAGCTTCTTAGATCCATTTTGTTTGTTCACCTCACTTACAAACATTTTTTCATATTATTTAGCACTTCAATTGCTTATGGGTTCCTCATTTTCCATCTCTTTTTTTTTTTTTTTTTTTTGATGTGTAAGCTGGGATTGAACCTGAGACCTCAAGACTGCATTATTATCAACCTTCCAGCTAAGCTATCAGGCCCAATCATAAAAGTTGAAGATGGGCTTACCAATCCATGAACCTTTGACTTTGGGTCAAGAATTTTAACTAGAACCAATTGACAAAGAGAGGATTGGTCCCTTTTTCCATCTCTTATTTTGACCTTTACATAGAGTTTCTCAGTTTCTTTTTTATTCTTTTTTTTTACCTTTAGAGTTTCTCTGTTTTTTTTGTTTTTTTTTTTTTGTGCTGAATTTATACATAAATGTTCCAGTCAGCTGTACCTTTTCTATTCAATTGTTTTCATTTTATAAGCCATATCAGTTTCCCTTTCGCAGGAATAGAAATTGATGATGAGGAGCTTGCTCATTTTATGGAGCATGTGGATAAGGATAATGATGGGATTATAACTTTTGAAGAATGGAGAGATTTTTTGTTACTCTATCCCCATGAGGCAACCATTGAGAACATATACCAGTACTGGGAACGGGTTTATGTTGTTGATATCGGTGAGCAGGCCATTATACCCGAGGGTGTAAGCAAGCATGTAAATCCAAGCAAATATTTAATCGCAGGAGGAATAGCAGGAGCCACATCACGTACTGCAACTGCTCCTCTTGATCGCCTAAAAGTTGCTCTACAAGTACAAACAACACATGCCCGTATAATGCCCGCAATAAAGAATATATGGAAAGAAGGCCGTTTCTTGGGATTTTTCCGAGGGAATGGCTTAAATGTTGTGAAGGTAGCCCCTGAAAGTGCAATCAGGTTTTACTGTTTCGAAATGATGAAAAAATTCATAGTTAATGGTAATGGAGGAGATAAGGGTGATATTGGTCTTTCGGGGCGCTTTTTGGCAGGCGGTGTGGCAGGTGCGGTGGCGCAAACTGCTGTTTATCCAATGGATCTTGTAAAAACAAGATTACAAACGTATGCCTGTGAAGGTGGAAAGGTTCCTAAATTGGGAGCATTATCAAAAGATATATTGGTCCAAGAGGGACCAAGAGCATTCTATAGGGGCCTCATTCCATCTCTTCTTGGTATGATCCCTTACGCGGGTATTGATCTTGCTGTGTACGAAACCTTGAAAGATATGTCAAAAGAATTTTTTAATGAAAGTGGTAAGCTTTTTAAATATTCTTTTCATTGATTGAGACTACTCTGCTTTGCTTTGTATTGTGTTTCTTTTATGTAGTTATTTTTTCTTATCTAGATATGGTTTGCTATTGCAAGCTTGCAACCTGAAAATTTTGCATACCATGTAGAACCTGGACCTCTTGTGCAACTTGGTTGTGGGACAGTTTCAGGAGCGCTTGGAGCAACATGCGTTTATCCATTGCAGGTTATTAGAACAAGGTAATTGTAATTGATTCTGTTGCCTCTTCCTCTTTGTAATTGGATTTTTTTTTTCCAAATAGATTTGTCTTAAGAGCTGGTATAGGGTAGCAGACCTGTTCCCATTCTAAGATTGGAATGGGTCATTGATTGGGTACATGTGGCAAAGTGTGCCTCTCGATGCAAAGGGTCCGATGAAAAGATCTGATGTTGCAAAGTGTGCCTCTCGATGCAAAGGGTCCAATGAAAAGATCTGATGTGTCAAAGCCTGCATCGAAAAAAACATCTCCATCGTGTGATTCAAAGCGGTCAAATACCTTTAAATGAAAGGTTACCATGTAAATCTCAACTTGCCTTGGCTGTTCATTCTAAAGTCATTTGACCGCTTTGAATACACAATGGCAGAAGTTTTTCGATGCCATATTCGACCCACCAAATCCTTCATCGCACATCAAGTGGCTCATTTGATGAAAAATAGTGCCACGTGTATCTAATCAGTGACCTATTCCAATCTAGATTGGGAAGGGCTCATTTTCCTTGTACCAGCTCATTGTCTGTTTGTTCGTACACCTATATAAGCTAATTCTACCATTTGCTATTCTTCTATTACTGTTTCTCAGAATGCAAGCGCAACGTTCTAATACTGTTGATCCTTATAAGGGGATGTCTGATGTATTCTGGAGAACCCTCCAGCGCGAAGGTTTTAGAGGATTCTACAAAGGAATCTTTCCGAATTTGCTGAAAGTGGTCCCATCTGCAAGCATTACTTATCTTGTTTATGAGACCATGAAAAAGAGTCTAGAACTTGAATAAAGAAAGGCTATAACTTACTTCGCCTTGTGCCCACAATTGTGGGCATGGCTGACTATAGAGTTGAAAATAGTGAGGATGATGATGATAAAAAAGAATAAAATATACTGATCCGATAGGTGTTGTAATTGATTCAGTTTTTGGAGAACCAGATTTTTGCCAGCTCATTTCAACTAATAACAAAGAGAAGGGCTACCTTCCGATAGTAACATCTGACAAAAGGTATTTTATTCTAAGGTTTAGATTATCTTAACCTTTTGCACACAGGAATAGACTCAAGATTTCAGATATGATGCATTTGCCGGATAACTCTCTGAGTGGTTTCTCTCTATATCAGTGCTTCATATACATCAATGTTCAATGCTATCGTGTTTGTTTCTGGTACATGGGACAGCTTTGCAAGCACAAAATTCTTTTCCGCAGGTTCTTCCTATAGATGTCGGTTGGTGTTGTAAGATTGGAAACTTGAAAGGAAAGAATTTTTTTAATTTTACAAATATATTCAGAGTAATTAGACGACAGATTTAAAATATCGAAGTAAAAAGGATCATCGTGTTTCCTTGATATTCTTTCGAATTTCTTTTTCAATGCTATTGCTTTTAGACTGCACTCATGTACCCATTGCCATTGCTTTCAAAATTACGTGTCAGAAAATTTAGATTCTTGAAATTTGAATATAGTTGATTAGTTTATATGATGAATGCGTGTTACAGCTGTCTTAGTAATTGCTTTGTGGTTATTCAATCAAGTACAGAAGATGATATAACCAGTTCATCGTTTTATGTTTTCCATCTAATTTCTTCTGCATAGAAATAAACATGGGCTCTCTCTCTCTCTCTCTCTCTCTCTCTCTCTCTCTCTCTCTCTCAAGAAGCGGAGGTTTTCAGCTCGTTCCCACCTCTCGTTGGCTATTCGCAGGTCCCTTCCGATTGGTACATGTGATGTGCGAGTGTTGCACGTATCTGGGAACTTAGCCGGGTGCTCTAAGAGTTTGGATACCACATTATGAAAACACAAAACAGTGATTAACGATGAAAAACAGGATCGTGCTTTGGTTTCAAATTTTAATTTGTTGGACATAAACTTGATATGGAGTGTGGAAACCTATTTGAAACTGTAACACCCCAATAGAGTGAATGAGCTGCTGGTCATGGATATTTATTTTCTGTTCAACTGTCATTAGGAGATTGAACTATGCATGAAACCAATTGCCACATATTCTACTGTCTCAGTGGTACACAAGGACACAATCTATACTGGATTCATCTTCAAGATGACATCATTGAATCATGTGAATCGTCTGATTATGAGCCGCCAAATGGATGACGACTCAGATTAAATGTATAAATCTGATCTTACCGCTGGTTTTAGTCTTAGAATGGCCAGCCACTCAGATCACTATGATCTGTGAATGATGAATGCTACATACTACATAGACAATGTTGGTGACTCGGTGTACCATGGATCACTAATTTGAGCCAGAACCTAAGTCCAGAACTAGACCTAAACCAGCAAGACCATGGGGTTTAAATTTTGGCCTGGATGTGGCCCTCTGGCCTCGCCAGGCCTGTTCAGTTCGTGAACCTTGCAAACCCTAGAAACGTGTCAGCCTCTCTAGTCACCGAGATGGATGATGCTGATCATGTTTACCCAGATAGGACCATGACCGTGCGATTTAATGTCAATAGGCAAACATCTTTGATCAATCCATGAAGTCCAACTGCTTCATTGGGCAAACGTCATATGGATCTCTCTCAACAAAAGATTCTATATGTGAGATGACTAGAATCCTTAGATTGGTGCACTTTAATATCAATTATAAAAAAATAAATATAAGTGGCCGAATAAAATTTTATTGATTGGTTAATTCAAATCCCGACATAGCTGTTTGATTGCTAAAAAGAGGTACGACGTGGCCTAAAGGTTGTGCGGTCACACCCTATTCTTTAGTGGGGCTGTCAACAGTATATGCTCAACTCGGGCCCTAACAAAACTCATTTTTTTCTTGATTATATATATATATATATATATATCGCACTAGGATTGGTTGACCCGACCCGGTTGACCCGACCCAATTTTTGTTTAAGCAACTCTACTTGACGAATTGGGTGCTGCGTGCCCGACCCGGCCATCAAGTTTATGTACTGGATCATTTTATGTCAGGTGGTACAACGTTTGAGCAATCTAAGTAATCAAAGTTCTGGCTCATATTAAGAGCTTCTGTAGGCTTAGAACCATAGTCACCGGAGGTTTTGAACTATCTGATCTATGCTTCATTTATGTTCAACTTTGCATATTTTCTAACAGCCGATATTAAATGCTCTGATCAGATAATTCGAATTCCCTAATATGTGATTAGGGAGTCTGAGTGTGGTGTGGTACAAGTAATGCTCGTACATATAAAATTATTAAAGGAACCAGGCTCCTAACTTTTATTTAAACACAAAAATGGTGTTTAGATGATTTTGTACTATCGAATAAGATACCATCAAAATGATAGATCATAGATTAAAATATAACTAAGCCCAAAAGGAGTGTTTTAGGGAGATTTAAACCATCTGATCATTTGACAATAATATCAACTGTTACTTCTATTTTTAATGTTAATATTAAAGTTTATTAATATTAAAGTTTATCAATTGGATGATTCACATCCACTTATAGGCATATTTCTTTGCATTGATATATATTCTAATGATAAATTGCTACTTGGGCAATTTAGACTAAACCATATGACATAATAATAAATCACACTTCAATGGTGTATGATAAAAAAGTTTAATGATATAAAATCATTTAAACACCATTTTGATGTTTAAATGTCGATCAGAGCTGTTATCCCTTTTAGAAGAATAATTGCAGCCTTGCAGGTAATAAGTCAAGTGCTATGTGAATTTGGACAATTTAATTCATCAAAATTGTATTACTTTTTTCTATTTTTTTTAATAACCTTGGTATCCGGGCCTCTTAGAGCACCCGCCTATCCCTTTTAGAAGAATAATTGCAAGTGATAAGCCAAGTGCTATGTGAATTTGGATAAATTTAATTCATCAAAATTGTACCTTACTTTTTTTTTTTTATAACCTAGGTATCCGAGCCTCTTAGAACACCCGCCTACTCCCAGGGGTACATGGGCACTCCAAATTCAGCATATGTCAGGTCAACACAAGATATAAATCCCTAAGGTGGCCTCAAGGGGGGAGGGGATTGGAACCTAAGTCTCCTGCTTTTGGAAGCAAGTACCTGGCCAACTCACCTAACCCCTTGACATTAAATTGTACTTTACTTATTTGATATAAAATGTACACCAATATCACACTTATTAGAGGATGTGAATCTTGTTATAAAATTAAAAGAAAATGAAGAAAAAATAGTGAGACTACAAAATATAAAACTAGTTCTTCAATAACTATATATCATTCACTTCTCTTGAGTTCATTCATACTCTCACAAGACTCCTTTATATAGAATTATAATGTGAGAATGTGAAAGGTTGTGGGAAGATGAAAGATTAGGATGATACATGCACATCGTCATAATTCTAAAAGAGTTACATAATAATGGATAAGAATTCTAAGGGACAACATAAATGTGGTAAAGAATTTTAAAAGTTTGAAACTAAAAGGTCATCAAGTTGGAAACTAAATGGCCATTCATCATAAAGGATATATTTATAACACTCCCCCTTTGATGATCATACACAAATAATACATGCCTCGTTAAAACCTTGCCAAAAAAAATTATGTGAAAAAAAATTGTGGCGAAAGAAAAAGAGTACATTATCTTATGTCATAGAAAATCTTTAAAAATGTCTCATTAAAACCTTACAAAGGAAAACCATGTAAGGAAAAATTTTAGCAAAGGAAAAAAAATACAATCCGCTTAATCATTTACTCTCCCTCAAAGAACGCAAATATTCAATGTTTATTAACAACAATCTTTCAGTCAACGCATTCCAATATTGTACACCATTTTCTTGAATGTTGTAGTTGGTAATTCTTTAGTGAACAAATTCGCCAAATTATCACATGATTGTATTTGTTTAACATCAATATACCTACTCTTCTGGAGCTCATGTGTATAAAATAATTTTGGTGAAATATGTCTGATTTTGTCACCTTTGATAAAACCTTCTCTAATTTGTGTGATACAAGCATTATTATCTTCATATAATATTATCAGACTATCTTTGATTACAGATAAATAATATTTTTCTCGAATATATTGAATTACTGATCGTAGTCAAATACATTCTCGACTTGTTTCATGAATTGCAATGATCTCTAAATGATTTAAAGAAGTAGCAGCTAGTGTTTGCTTGACAGATTTTCATGAGATAATTGTATCACCACATGTAAATATATATCCCGTCTGTGATCTACCTTTATGTGGATCAGAGAGATAACATGCGCCTGCATATCCAACTAATTGTGAATTTGATCCACTTGGATAAAATAATCTCATATCAGCTATTCCGCGAAGATAGCGTAGAACATGTTTGACCCCATTCCAATGCCTTCGAGTTGGTACAAAATTATATCTTGGTAGTAAGTTGACTGAAAAGACTATATCAAGTCGGGTGTAATTTGCAAGATACATTAGAGCACCGATTGTACTAAGATATGGTACTTGAGGACCAAGAATTTCTTCGTCGTTCTCTTGAGGGCGAAAAAGATCCTTTTTCACATCAAGTGAACGTACAACCATTGGAGAGCTCAATGGATGAGCTTTATCCATATAAAAGTGCTTCAGGACCTGTTCTATATATGTTGATTGATGAACAAAAATTTCATTTGAAAAATATTCAATTTGTAAACTCAAGCAAAATTTAGTTTTCCCAAGATCTTTCATTTCAAATTCATTCTTTAAATAAGTAGCAGTTTTTTAAAGCTCTTCTGGAGTTCCAATAATATTTAAATTATCAACATATACTGCAATAATAGCAAATCCGGATTCAAACTTTTTAATGAAAACGCATGGACAAATTGCATTATTCTCAAATCCTTCTTTCAATAAATATTAACTAAGAGGATTGTACCACGTGCAACCGGATTGCTTTAACCCGTATAAAAATCTTTAAAGCTTGATAGAATAAATACTTCGAGATTTTGTATCCTTCAGAAATTTTCATATATATATCATTATCTAATGATCTATATAAATATGCGGTAATCACGTCCATTAAACACATATACAAACTTTTTGTAACTACCAAGCTAATCAAAAATCTGAATGTAGTTATATCCATTACTGAGGAATATGTTTCTTCATAATCAATATCAGGTCTCTACGAGAAACCTTGTGCAACAAGACGTGCTTTATATCTTACAATTTCATTTTTCTCATTACGTTTTCGTACAAATACCCACTTATATCCAATAAGCGTTACACCTTCAGGTGTTTGAACTATAAGTCCAAATACTTCATGCTTTGCTAAGGAGTTCAATTCTGCCCGAATTGCCTCTTTCCACATTTGCCAATCATTTCTACGTCGATATTTTTCAACAGTTCTTGGTTCAATTTCATCATTATTTTTGGTAATGTTAAGAGCAACTTTAAATAAAAAAACGTCGTCGACAACGATTTTATTTCTTTCTAATATTTCTCCTGTACTTATATAATTTACTAAGATCTTATTATTTTCAGGTACCTATTTATCTTCAGGGGGTAACTCTTCAGGGGATTCTTTTTCAGGAGAATATTGTACAGAAAGTTTGAATGGATCTAATATTTCTGTTGCATGTTCTGTGGGTATGACCTCTTCAGGAGTATCAATTTTATTTGCTTATGTTTTCTCTTCCGGGAGACTTTATCCTTTGCACTAATAGGTTTTCCACGCTTCAGGCGTGCATTTGATTCATTTACTTTTATACTGACTGTTTGTCCTACAAGAACTTCAATATTTGCTGGAGTATTAACAGCTGGGATATGAAACTCTACTACTTTCCTATTGTCAATAAATGCATCCGGTAATTGATTTGCAATACTCTGCAAATGAATTATCCTTTGAATTTCTAATTCACATTGGTTTGTTCGAGGATCAAGATGAGATAATGTCGATGTATTCCAAGTGATTTCTCGTCGCGTTTCAAGCAACAATTTTTCTTCCCTTAATGGTGGAAAGATTGTTTCATTAAAATGACAATCTTTAAAACGTGCCTTAAAAATACTATCAGTTAAAGGCTCAATGTATTTAATAATAGAGGGAGAACCAAAACCAACATAAATACCAAGTCTACATTGAGGACCCATTTTAGTGCGTTAAGGAGGTGCAATAGGAACATAAACAGCACAACCAAATATGTGAAGATGAAAAATATTTAGAAATTAACCAAATGCAAGTTACAATGGAGAGTATTTTTGGTAAGCAATTGGTCTGATCCTTGGTAAGCAATTGGTCTAATCCGAACTAATGATACAACATGTAATATTGCATGTCCCCAAGCAGAAATAGATAGTTTTGTTCTCATAAGCAAAGGTCTAGCAATAAGTTGAAGTCGTTTAATAAATGACTTAGCTAAACCATTCTGAGTATGAGTATGTGCAACAGAATGTTCAACATTAATCCTGATTGACATATAATATTCATTAAAGGCTTGGGATATAAATTCACCGATATTATCTAAACGAATAAACTTAATTGAATAATCAGGAAATTGTGCTCGTGGCTTAATTATTTGGGCAAGAAGTCTAGCAAATGTAACATTATGAGTAGAAAGAAGACAAACATGTGACCACCGTGCTGATGCATCAATTAAGACTATAAAATATTTAAATGGTCCACATGATGGATGTATTAGTCCACATATATCCTCATGAATTCTTTCTAAAAATGATGGAGATTCAATAATTACTTTAGAAGGAGATGGTTTCACAATTAGTTTGCCCTATGAACAAGTGACACATAAATAATCACTTAGTAAAAGAATCTTATGGTTCTTTAAAGGATGTCCATGTGAGTTATCAATGATTCGACGCATCATAATTGAACCCGAATGACCAAGAAGATCATGCCAAAACATAAAGACCTTTGGATCAGAGCACTTATGGTGCATCACAACGTGTGATTCAATTTTTCTCATGGTTAGATAATATAACCTAGAAGAGAAAGCAGACAATTTTTCTTCTCATAGTTAGATAATATAACCTAGAAGAGAAAGTAGACAATTTTTCTAATATAAGCTTCTGGCCTAAATTTGTTGAAGTAATATAAAGATATTCCTTTTTATCTTCTTTTGTTGTCTCAACATGATAACCATTACAACAAATATCCTTAAAACTTACTAAATTTTTTCAAGATTTAGAAAAATACAAAGCATCATTAATACAAAATTTTGTGCCTCTTGGTAACATGATAAATGCTCTTCCGTATCCTTCAATTAAGTTTAATGAACCTGATATGATATTGACATTAGCTTTATTTAATGTCAAATATTGAAAATATTTCTTATCTTTAAGAATTGTCTGGGTTATACTACTGTCTACTAAACAAATATTTTCATCAACCATCTTGGAATTTAATCAATCAATCATACCACCTTTCATACAAAAAAAATTTTGATATTAAATTTCATTACTAAAAAAAAACGAAATACATATAAACATAATAGAATTCAAAAAGACATATTAGTAGTTGTAAACACATCTATCACAAACTAAAAGATAAGTTTTCTAATTATAGTCTGCAAAGAAATCAGAAACATCAAGATGAATTATATCCACTCCAATTTGATAATCAAGGGAAACATTATAATCTATTAGATTATGGTGATCAACAAAATTCATTTTATTTTCCTTTTCTTTTTTTTTGATAGAGGCTTGGTATAATTATTCAATCAAATGTTTAGGCGTACGACAGATATGCGACCAATGTCCTTTCACACCACATTGGTAACATTTATCTTCATAACTCTTTGTAGGCTTATTTTGTAAGTCTTTATTTTCACCTTATTTTTTTTCATTGTGATTCCACTTCTGGTGGTATTATATATTTTTATGAATATGTATCCCTTGAAATTGATAATTCTTCCTATCACGTCCGCGTCTACGTCCTTGACCTCGATTTTCTTTAAAACTATGAAATGAGGTTCCATTCACTTCATGGAATGGTGTAGAACCGGTTGGTCGAGATTGATGATTTTTCATTAAAAGTTCGTTATTTTGTTAAGCCACTAAAAGATCATATATTAATTCAGAATATTTTATAAACTTACACTCTCGATATTGCTGCTATAGGAGTACATTTGAGGTATGAAAAGTAGTGTATGTTTTTTTTCTAATATATCTTCTTGAGCTACTTTTTCTCCATACAATTTTAATTATGAGTTGATTAAAGAGTGTTGAGTTATACTCACTAACAATCTTAAAATCTTGCAGCCTCAGGTGCATCCAATCATAATGAACTTTTTGGAGGATTACGACCTTCTGATGCTCGTATTTCTCCCTTAAACTATTTCACAAAGTGAATGAATCTTTTGCAGTAAGATGCTCAACTTTTAACTCTTCATGCAGATGATGACGAATAAAAATCATGACTTTAGCAGGATCCTACTGGGATGCTTGATTCCCTTCTTTAATAGTATTTCTAAGGTTCTTAGCTTCAAGATGGCTCTCAGCATCAAGGATCCAAGATAAGTAATTGTTTCCAGAAACATTAAGAGCGATAAACTCAAGTTTTGTAAGATTTGACATTATCGCCAACAAACAATATTACACCGATAGCTTTTGATGCCAAAGATAAGAGACTCAACAATTGATCGGAGCTTCGTGCTGATAACATGATATAAAATTAAAAGAAAATAAAGAGAAAATAAAGAAACTACAAAATATAAAATTAGTTATTCAAGAACTATATATCATTCACTTCTCTTGAGTTTATTCATACTTTCACAAGACCCCTTTATATAGATTTATGATGTGGGAATGTGAATGATTGTGGGAAGATGAAAGATTAGGATGATACATACATATTGTCATAATTATAAAAGAGTTACGTGATAATGGATAAGAATTCTAAGGAACAACATAAATATGGTAAAGAATTTCAAAAGTTAAAAACTAAAAGGTCATCAAGTTGGAAACTAAATGATCATATATCATAAAGAATATATTTATAACAAATCTTACGATTTATACAACTAAAAATAATTAGGGTACAATTATTCTCATCCGTTTAATAGTAAGTACAACATAATTTTTCACAAACGAAAATCATTGACTGATTTGAATCAGACAATGGAGATTATTTTTTGTTTCAATCTTCATTTCAATAGATCTGAAGATCATGGCGCGCCTATCAAACGGTCAGATATTGATTCCACTTGACACACGTCCCTAAAAGTGAAGGTCAACTTCTTTTCCCATGATCTCGATTACTATGTGTGCCATGTGGCATTAACATCTGTTGCATGATAGGCATGCCATGATCTTAAAATCTATCATGATTGGTAAAAAAACAAATTTCCATCCTCTGATTAAGATCAGTCAATGGTTAGCCGTTCCCTTATAATTATTGATAATAAAAATTAGAGTACATCAATCCAGATGATTAGCATTCTTTAATCAGGACTAGCTAAATATGTGTCAAATAATGGATAAATGGACTAGTGTCTCATAACAATCTGTTTTATTATGATAAATCCAACGGCTGTGATCAAATCTAATTTTATATCGGACGGTCATTATCATTTGAAATGGGTGCTACTATAAATATTCGTTATACTGCTGTTCTCATCTCTACTGCTTCTAACTGGGGTTTTTACATCTCCGCTGCTGCTTCTGCCAAGGGATTTCGAAGCTCTCAGCTAGGGTTTCTGAAAAAACAAAGAAAAAAATGGTGAGCATGATGATCTCGTTTTCAATGGTGGCAGATTCGTCTTCTAGGCTGGTTTATTGATCATTTGCTGATTAACAGGTTCTTCCGAACGACGTGGATCTTCTGAATCCTCCGGCTGAGCTTGAGAAGAGGAGGCACAAGCTCAAGCGTCTCGTCCAGACACCTAATTCCTTTTTCATGGTAACCTAAATATCACTTCTGAGTATATATATATATATATATATATATATATATATATATATATATATATATATATATATATATATATATATATATATATGTATGTAATATTTTTTTTCTTTGAGTCTAACAGTAATTTTTTTTTCTTTTTTTGAAGGACGTGAAGTGCCAGGGATGCTTCAATATGTAAGTTTTTCTAATTTATTTTTATTTTTAATATATATATTTTTGTGAATTTTATTTCATAATATTTATTTTGTATAGTTTTAATTGGACAATCATGACCTTTTGATTGTGAAATCGGAGTAGCATGTTAATGAACTGTTGAATTGAATGTGAGCGATGGTCCAGACTTGACATAAAAATAGCGTTGATTAGCAGTCGTTAGATTATGAAATTGGGGTGGACGGTCTTGATTGATGTAGACCAATGCAACGTGTGTGGTTTCGATGAGATGAACACAAACCTTGATACGTTGGCCTGGCCACCAGATGCCAATTCATACAAAATTCCATTCCAATTTTGTGTATGGAATGAAACAGTTGGGACCTGTTTTCCTCTGATTCAAGAATCCACGACACAGCTGGCACTGAACGAATGATAGAAATCACCTTTATTTGATTCAATTTATGCATATTATCCTGAAATCATCCATGCACATTATTGAAAGATGAAGTTGCATAGCTATTTGTGAAAATCTATATATTATATCGTAAATCTGCGAAAGTACCATAATCTTTGTGCTATATGCTGTTTATCCCTAAAATGTAATCACAATTTTTTAACATGCTTATAAAAGTTCTTTCCTAACTTTTTAATGGCTGATATTGTTTCCAAAAATCAGCAGAGAGGAGCTAAATCACTTGGCAATTGACCATCACAATCAACTTAAAAAGACTTTTACTGTTCTCAGGGTTCACAAAGACCTCACTACATAAAACTGTATTAATCTCTCTGCTGGGATTTACATCTTATAAGGGATTTATACAGCCCTTATCAGTGTTGTGAAAAGCTCTAGGCACATCCGAGGCGACAAGCCTCACCTGGGGCCTAGGCGTAGGTATTTTTTTCAAGGCAAATTTTAAATTTATTGCATATTTAAATATTTACATGTGAATATAAAGCAATATATTTTTATTAATAATGAATTATAATTTATATTTTAAATTAATATTTTGTGACACTTAAAATTTTAAGTATATTTAAAAATTAATTAATTTTTTTAAACATGTCATAAATATTTATCAAAATATAGAATATTACTTTAAATCTATAATAGCAATTAATTAATCAACCTATATGAAATGCGAGAAAAAATAAATGTCAAAAGCAAAAAGTAAATATCATAAACAATTGAATATTATGTGTTTCTGTGCACCAAAAAATACAATTTAACACAATAGCATTTAAGTGTAAGTAAATAGCAAGCAAGCCTTAATTCTCGACTGTCGAGTGTAGCACTTGTTAGAATAGTCGCACCCACATTGCCTGTGGGTTTGGAGGCCTTGGGCTATATATAATTTGGGCACTCATCACCTTACAAGCCGGTTTTGTGAGGTTGAGTTAGCCCCATGGAATTTTATCATGGTATCAGAGCAATTATTTCTCCACTCATCACCCAATTCAATTGTCCACATGATTTAGCTTGGCTCAATCCCGCCAACACGTGCAAGGGCGTGTTAGAATACTCCCACATTACTTGTGGGCTATATATAATATGGGCACTCCTCACCTTACAAGCCGGTTTTGTGAGGTTGAGTTAGGCCCATGGAATTTTATCAGCAGTAACTTATAAACTCAAAAGAGATGTTTTAAGAGTTAAGAGATTAAGGGATTTAAAATTTATAACTTGTTCAAGTTCTAAGTTATATAATAGTTTTTAAGTTATTAAAGTAATTCGAGGTGCGCCTAGACGCACTTTTGAGCTTTTGTGCCTAGGCGCAAAGTGAGCCTAGGCATGTCTCACTGCACTTGCGCCTAAATTGTAAGGCATAGCCACATAAGGTGGGCGTAGGCGCGCCTCGATAACACTGGCCTTTACATGCGCCTTAATTAGATTCATAGAATAACTAAACTTCTTATAATAATAATTATTAAAAAGGGATATACTAAAACAAATCAACTGTTTAAATAACTCAACCTAAGCTATAAGTAGAGGAAAAGAAGGGGATGTTGAATTATTGCCCCTCTTTTTTTGACACATTATCTTAAAGATTTACCATAGTTGTTCCTTCTTTGAATCATGGTCGCATGTAGTAGAGTATTGGGCCTTTTATTGGGCTTCACGCACAACTGAATCATGTTACTGTTTCCATCTCTAATTGGTAGATTTCCCCTTGTTTTCTTCATCTTCCTTGGCTCTTGATTGGATTTTTTCCCATTTGCTTTATTAAGGGTGTTCCGGATTTTTATCATTCATAAATAGCTCTTGTATATAAGTGAACAAGTTTCAAGGATTCAATACAACCTTTTTCATCAGATAACAAGATTCGCCAATTTATCCTTGTCCGCTGATTTACTCATTCTTGTATGTAGTAAGTTGTCGGTGATACACTTTGCACAATTGTGATTTTCCATTTCAACACCCGTTGATTGAACCTAGTTTGAACGTAGTTCGTGGTGCTAGGCTTAGTTGGTTTTGGTAGGATCACTTGGTGATCGGCTATCATCTCCCAAGATGGTGTCTCATCAAGTGGATAGCCCCGACTCGTTTGTGGCTAGAGATCAAGGGTAACTGCAATAAAGATAGAAAATACCAACCCATATAAGAGGTGATGAAACAATCAAAGAGAAATTTTGGATCTCATAGGGCTTCATGCCTAATAAAATAAGGGAGGACATTAGAGTGCGGACTAGTGTACTCAGACCCATGGCACGAGTGTCAAGTGTCAAGGTGTCAGATGTTTGACACGTCAATTTCTAAAGATTCCAATATGGCGGCACGACCTGAAGAAAAAAAAGTAGAGCGTATATAGAAAAAACAAATTGAAGGGAAATCTTAGGAAGACAATTCAGATATGTAATGAAAAGATATATAATGTATGCCATGAACCTAACTAAGAATATACTATATTATACAAATTGTTTCGAGGGCCCAAGCCTTTTATTTTATAAACACTAAACTTTTCACAATCTTTTTATATTATAAAAGGACAATTCATTTTATCATGTCAAAACGAGAAACATTTTGATGGTATTATGTAGTATTTTCATATATGTCTAGAAGTATCATGCTGTGTTGAGGACAATCAAAGTGCCACGAAGTATCGGCCTGACAAAAATCCCAAAATTATAAGTGCCTAGGTAATACTGGTTTGGACTCTAGAACCTAAGGGTTTTTCTTTTCAGTGAAGTTTTTGGGTATGCTCTCATATGGTGGCTAAATTTTTGGGTATGCTCTCATTTGGTGGCTACGGAGAACACTATTTGGGAGAAGAAGTCACAACCGCTTATGCCAATGACATCTATCAATGTTGTCGAAACCTTCAACAACACGGTAAGAGAGTCGTGAATACACAAAAAATCTATCATCTTATGACAGGGCCACGCTATATGAGAGAAAAGATCAAAGGTTTGAGAGATTGTCAACAAGTAGTGCCTACAAATTCAAGACCAAATTGTTATAAACAATTTATGGGGGTTGCCTATGCCTATCATCATGCACTCAAGGCGGAGAAGATAATTGTTACTCAGGTCATAAGTGTGGTGTGATAAAGGCCTCAATCTTGAATATAAACCAAACCCTAGTCATGGGAGATGTAGATCAATCGATGACGCCTCAAAAGGTAACTGCATTGAAGCAAGGGGAAATTAAATATTTATGATGTAATGAGATTGGACATCGATCATGTGAGTTTCCCTAAGGGACAAGTTTCCCTAGCCCGAGGAGGATCATGAGTCGACTGTGAAATATGCGACTTATGAAGCGGATGGTGAGAAGGGAGATGATGGGATTGAAATCGAAGCTGATGTCGAGGCAGATTTTTCGCTCATCAAGAAGGTTCTAGTCATCACTTCAAATGCCATAGTTGACAAATGGCTATGATATAATATTTTTCTTACCAAGTGCACTTCGAAGGGGGCGGATATGCATTATTATTATTGATGACTGTGGTGAAGGAAATATTGTCTCATGGAAAGTGGTGGACGCATTGAAATTGAAAGAAAACCATTTTAATCTGCGTAATGTTCAATGGTTCAAGAAAGGAGGGGAAATCTGTGTTCCCCCTCGATGCTTGGTGTCTTTCTCCATTGGAAGGGAGTGCTGCAATGATGTGTGGTTCTGATGGACATATGCTATACTTTATTGGGGAGACCCTGGCAATTTGGTAGAGACAAGGTTCTCAATGGAAGGGATAACACCTACTCCTTCATCAAGAATGACAAGAAGCTTACAATTCTACCTTTTAAGGAGGATTCACAACTCAAACCTAATAAAGGGGAGAGTAAGAATCTTCTCAATTCACAACTCAAACCTAATAAAGGAGAGAGTAAGAATCTTCTCAATTTGCAACTTCGGAAGTCATCAAGGAATCAAGTGTCAAAAAGTCAATGGCTAAGGGAGGAAATGGAGCAAAGTCTATCGACTCGATGGAGCCAAGTCTTCCAATCCGGGGAGGAAGATGCAACGTAGGGAGGGACGGGATGCACTTGTGTCGGAAGTCCAGGACCTGTGAGAAAGCAAGCTTGAGAAAGTGGATTAAGAGGAAGATAGAGTTGAAAGAAGAAGGGGAGGGGGACACGGGACGCACATAACTCAAACCTAATACAGGAGGATTCACAACTCAAACCTAATAAAGGGGAGAATAAGAATTTTCTCAATTTGCAACTTCGGAAGTCATCAAGTGTCAAAAGGTCGATGGCTAAGGGAGGAAATGGAGCAAAGTCTATCGACTTGATGGAGCCAAGTCTTCCAACCTGGGGAGGACGATGCAACGCAGGGAGGGCGGGTTGCACTTGTGTCGGAAGTCCAGGACACCTGTGAGAAAGCAAGCTCGAGAAAGAGGATTAAGAGGAAGATAGAGTTGAAAGAAGGGGGAAAGGGGACATGTGACCCACATAACTGAGACTTAACTATTGATAATGCGACACGTGATCACTTAAACGATCATGTGAAACAAGTTACCGAGGCTCAATCCAGGTCATCTTTAAGAATATCAAAGTTTTTTATTTCTTTCTATATTTAGTCTAAGGCTTCTAGAATGTGGGGGGTTTAGTCATTATTTCCAAGTCAGGAGTTACAGTCCTACTTGATTTAGGAGACTAGAATTAGGAGTTTACATTTATCCTCTTTTAAAATAGGTGTTGGACTGCCGGAGAAGGTTATTATTAAATGATTATTTTTTAAACTTTTTTAGTAAATGAAATATTGAGAAGAGATTTTCGAGAAAGGAGAGAAAAGGAGCCCCTATTTTTTGAAGAGATTCTACAGACTTTTGAGCCTTCTTATTTGCTGCCAAAGTCTTTTTAGATTGCTTTGCAAGTCTTTTTAGACTGATTTTGGTTGCTAATCTGATGACCTTTTAGGACTTCTGATTGCTGCTGCTATTTGAAATTTGAATTCTAATTTACGTGTTTGTCTGCTATTTCCTGCGTATAAACTGTGGTGAATCTGATCTTATATCTGCTGCGATAATCACTGCTGCTGTTCAGTCTTTTGCTACTGCTGTGAGTGGTCTTATTATTGCTGCTGTATAGGGGTGGTGCGGTTTCAAATTTTATTTTCCAACTAAACAACAAAATAGCAGTTTATGCACAGTTGTTATTGAGATATCAGCAGCACTATGCAGTGTATTTACGTAGATATTGGGGCAGATTTACAGTTATTATAGCTGCGATTGGGGCTGTGCTTTAATAGAGAAATATGCTCTTAAATATTGTAAATTTGGAGACAGTTTAGTTGTGTTTATACACTCTAGATCTGATTTCTAAGTAGGAAAGTAGGTATTCATTTGCTAATCTGAGTTTAGAATGTTTGATCCCAAGATAGTGTCTCATCAATTAGATGGCCCTGACTTGTTGTGCCTAGAGATCAGGGTAATTCCAGTAGTCAGAAATTACCAGCCCATATAAGAGATGATGCTGAAGGAATCGTACTTGAAGAAATTTTGGATCTCAGAGGGAGCTGCATGTCTAATCAAAGGAGGATGTTGGAGTGTGGGTGTGGACTCTAGAAGAAGGGTCTCTTTTTCAGCGAAAAGTTCTTTTTTGGTTTTTGGTGAGGCAATCACTGTTGGGTCATATATATATATATATATATATATATATATACACACACACACACACACACACGTGCTCCTCCTAGAGTGTGTTATTTTTGGTGAAGCCTGGCTTAGGGCAGGAGCCTTAATGTGTCTCCAATATGTTGAGAATTGCTAATCACTTGTTCATTCATTGTTCCACCACTGGGGAGATTTAGGACAGTGCCAAAGACTTTTGTGGTTTGTTGGATTTTTCGCCAATCATGTATAGAGCTTTTGGTGTTGTGGGGCTCGGGAGGTTTTGACGGAATGAAGGGGCCTTTTGGACGATTACTCTATTGTGAGTGATCTGGGTTACACACACACATGTGCTCCTCCTAGAGTGTGTTATTTTTGGTGAAGCCTGGCTTAGGGCAGGAGCCTTAATGTGCCTCCAAGATGCTGAGATTGCTAATCACTTGTTTGTTCATTGTTCCACCATCGGGGAGATTTAGGACATCGTGTCGAAAACTTTTGGGGTTTGCTGGATTTTTCGCCAATCATGTGTAGAGCGTTTGGCTTTGCGGGGCTCAAGAGGTCATGACGGAATGAAGGGGCCTTTTGGATGACTACTCTATTGTGAGTCATCTGGGCCATTTGGTTAGAAAGGAATCCATAGTTCTTTGTAAGATAAGGAAGCCTACAATTATGATCACAAGCAAGGTAGTGACAACGGTGTGGCAAGGTCATGGCAAAAAGGCTCGCTACGTCATTGCATGGCCATGGCGAGATTATTTATTAATTTAATTTTTTTTATTTTATCTATTAATTAATAGTATATATATATATATATATATAGAGAGAGAGAGAGAGAGAGAGAGAACATATATAAGCAGAAAAAAATTTAACTACTGAAGCACCATACTTTGATTCTAATATTGAAGATTTCATGTTCAAGGCATAGACAAATATCAATAAATACAAATCAAATATGGAACATCAACAAATTTACAACATAGTAAGTATAAATAAATAAATATGAAATATTAAGTACACATACCGTAGTGTCGCCGATGCTAAGGTTCTGACGATCGGTAGCCCGCTGAGGTGTCGTCGACACTAGTGTTGGTAACTATCGTGATGTGAGAGAGAGAGAGAGAGAGAGACCATGATTTTGTAACTTATAAGTTAAGGTTTTGTAACTTGTAAGTTAACTTCTGTAACTTACATATTTTAAAATATTATAACTTAATAAGTAGTGTAAGTAATAATAATGTCATATTTATAATCTATTTTATAAGTATTATACGTTATTGTCCAAAACAAATAAATAGCATGCATAGCGACACAATAGTGTTATTTTGTCATGGCGTTGCTATTTAGCCATCGTGTCTATTTGGTTGTATATGGTGTTTTCCATCGCCATTTGCCATAGCGAGGCCATGGCGATGATATATTGTCACGTTGACAATCATGATTACAAGAAATGCTAGAGATAGGGTGTTCGGTTGAGATATTTTTTATAAAGATGGGGTTTCAGAGGTAAGATTGGCTCTGCACGATGCTTGGGTGACGTTGAGATTACGTGTGGTGGTTGTACTTCTGCCTGCTTTGGGGGCTCCCTACTTTACAATGTTTTGCGAGAGGTTGGATTTGGGATTTATTTTTTTCTTTTTGTCTGCATCCATTTTTCATTTCAGTCGTCCTTTTGTTGCTTATTGCGTTGGGGGGTCATTGCTTTATTAGTTTTTGGGGGAGAAAGTTGAGTTTGGGCCGTTTCATCTTTTTGCCTAGGTTGTTTTTTTTTCTTTCTGTTTTTCTGTTGGCTCTTTTTGTTGCTTTAGTCTTGCGCCACGGTGCGTGTATATAAGTCATTGCTTTGGGAGCTCCCTGCTTTGCTAGGTTTTGGCAGTCTTATCTCTTGATTTAATGTTATCTCCAACATGTGCGCTGAATTTCAACCTAGGTACTTCTTGTGAAGCACTAGCCTACAGATAATGCAAAATCAAATCAAATTTTGTATTCCTAGTGTGTACAGATTTGCGCAAGTTTAAAAATTTCAAATATACCATGGAATGGTTGTACTGTTTTTTTCATTTTGTCTAGTCTCTTGGTTTAACGTAATGGGTTTTGGTCAGGTCAAACTGGTTGAACTCTAATTGGGATTCGACTGATTTTGGAACCGTTTGATGCAAGATGTCCAAAAGTGGATGTCAACAAGTAAAAGTTAAAAGTCAAGATTTTTTTGCATCCAATGGTTCCAAAATTAGTCAAACCCCATTTAGAGTTCAACCAGTTTGACCTGACCAAATCCTAATGTAATCTCCAACATGCACTGAATTGCAATCTAGGTAAGTTTTGTAAAGTGTTTATTTTCTAAATGCCTACAGATAATACAAAATAAAGTCAAATGCTGTATTCTTGGTGTGTACAGATTTTCCCCTAGTTAAAATTTTTCAATATACCATTTGAATGCTTCACTATTCAAACACAACTGTGCTTCACGATAACAACTCTCATTGAATGTTGTACAATTGCATTCCACCAACAGTAGGTCAAACTATCTGTGGGCTGTTGAACTTGTGATATAGAAGTTCACTAAGAATTCAACATTTTGCTTCATAAATAGTTCATTTTTGTGATATGTGGTTTTGGTTATTTTGAAATTTTTTAAAGAATCTAATGTTAGTATGGAAAAACTATTTATTCCTGAAGGTCTGTCTCATCATTTGTAATTATTTTACAAGATCATTCTCGTTAAATTTCCCTTTTACCGTGGTTGTTGAATGCTTATGGGCTTTTTTGCTCCACAGAACTACCGTGTTTAGCCATTCCCAGACCGTCGTGGTCTGTGGGAACTGCCAGACTGTTTTGTGCCAGCCAACCGGAGGCCGCGCCAGACTGACTGAGGGGTGCTCTTTCAGGAGAAAAGGAGACTGAGGGCATTCGAGCACGCTCTTCATATCAGAAAGCCGAGAACTTCGAATGAGGTAGAGTTTCAAAATTGGAAATGTGGTCTCGTAGATTTTGTTTTTATGATATGTTTTTGTTGGAAGGACCGAGTTACTTCAATGTTGGAAATGAGGTCTCTTAGGTTTTGTGTTTAAGATATGTTGCCCTTGTGGGAAGAACTGAGTTACTATTTTATATTTTCGTCATGGTTTGGGTAATTTAGATTTTTTTTTCTTTGTTGCAGTTTTCTTTTGCTTTAAAGGTGTTTTTAATGTTATTAGCGGGCCCTGGTTCGGCATGGAAGGATGTATGAGAATTATAAGAAATCAAAACTCAGCCTAACCAGCCCATCATTATAGATTTTTTTTTTTAAAAAATCATCAATATACAGTTTAAAGAGTGAGGAGGTTTTTGAAATTAAGATTATAGAAATTTGACTAAACAAGTTCTTGATAAATTAAGGCGATAAAAAAATTGTAATTAATCTAAATATAACAGAATTATTGTCATCCTAATTGGTTAAGACGCAATAGGAAACTTCATTGCAAATTTTTTGAATGGAAGAGATAACCGAAAAGCGAATGTTATCAAGTAGCATATAAGTGAAAGAAAGACCTCATAGCCAGTTTTAGCTTATTGGAACTTTTTACTAAGAAGGGCCGGATTAGCTATTGGATTGGAGACGCGCGAGTATTCCTGGTGCTACTATTGCTCATTTCTTCGCAACGAAAGGAGGCATGCTTCTATGAAATGATGCAAATGCTTCTATGAAGCGGAAAAAATTACGAAAATATGACTGAAAATCACCAACCTTTGTTTTGGTGAATGAAATTTGGTCCGAAAAATGTTTTGGCATGTTTTCCCTAACATTAAAAATCAAAGCTTATAATTAGAGGGCAATGTGGATGAACCTGGTTTCTTTGGAATCTACTTGACTTCATGTCATCCTATAAATGGAAACCGAGGAAGTCTGAGATTGTATTTTTTTTTTTTTTTTGAAATTACCTCGGGGTTAATCTCACTTTTTTATTGAAAAAAATTGGAAAGATTACAAACGATAAGCCCTTTTGACCGGTGGATAAAGTTATATATATTCCATTTAATAATCATTGATAAGGTAGCATTTTACAAATGTGGAAGATAAATGTCCCCTGAGCTCAAAATATCGTGGGTATATACTTGTATCCTTGTGCATAGGCAAGAGCAAATCTTTCAGAGCTTCGACTTCCAAGATAGGCCGATTGAAAATAGGGAAGGTGGAAATGAACCTTGACCTGGAGGTTGATTGTTGTCAATCGCCCATTGGGCTATAAGCTCAATTCCCAACTTGCTATTTTTCTGTGGGAAATTCTGATAGGGAAAGATGGGTGGAGGTGGTTGGTCAAGGTGTAAGCAGGGTCACCAAGTCAGCAATAAATCGGCAAGGTTCAAATTCAAAATATTTGGAGAAAAATTTAAGAAAAATATAAATGGGTGGATTTTGCAACCACTTCATTTGCTGATTGATTGCTTTCAATCAGATGATGGAGATTGTTTTTCGTCCCAATCTTTCTAACAATAGATCTTGAGATCATATGCTTACGATTAGACAGCCAGATGTTGATTTCATGTAGCACACATCTCAAAAAGTGAACATGCACACCATACCTTCAAACGTGTTTCAGGTTCACTTTTGAGGATGTGTCACGTGTAATCAACATATGATCGTCTAATAATAGGCCCATGATCGCAAGATCTATTGTGGAAGATTGGGACGAAAAATAATCTCCATCTTTTTATTTAAAGCAATCAATGAATTTTTCCTTTGTTTATGTCAGCTAGCTGCTCTAACATGAAGTTATTTGGTAGTACAACAGCCCTAAAAAAGGGCTACTACTGAGTACAAAATGATTGCTCTCCGTAGTTGACAATCCAAACCTGTTACCATCGGACAGTTGTGTACATTTTTCTAACTTCGCCGTTGAAGTACACTATTTAGATTATTTGAATGCTCTAATATATGGATTCAGGTGGGGGCACTAGTGGTAACCACAGACCACCAAAGAGGTACGGCCACATTGCCCAAATGGGTGCTTTCATTAGAATATGCATCTAAAACGGATATAGGAGTAAGCAAGGTATCAAATATTGGCCGCTACTGACACGAATTGGCGATACATATCGGTTTTTGGGCAAATTGATATATATCAGCGCTGATACGTATCGAGTATTCAACTCGGTATTATTATCGGCCGATACAGGCATGTATCGGCCGATACTTGTATTTTAAAGTATTTTTTAAAAATTTTAAATAGGCCGATTCGTATCGGTCCTCCAAGGATCGATACTGACTTTGTTACCTTGGGACTTGGGAGCAAGTCCCTTGGAACAAGAAATGAAGTAAATGTGTAATATTTCACATACGGTACTCCTCAGATCTCAAGATGATGCCCATTTCAAAAGAGAGTTTTGAGTGATGGTTTAAAATCTCGGTCGATCCCAATCGGTTGATCTAGATCGATATCGGCTCAAATGAACTGGATCGGTTGAGATTATCCGAGAACACTAATTCCATATGTAGGCCTTCTCTCTTCCACTGTTTACATGTTTTCCACCCATAAACTAGAGCTTATGCCAAAACAAATCATCCATAACATAGTGACAAATTTCATTTTCAACAATATTTCAATATGGGATCATTTCGGGAAAATTTCACGGTGTACAAATCAGGTTTTCATTGGTATCAAAGCATCGATTGTTTCTTTTAAATTATATGCATGGGTAATTGTGAGTGTGCAACTATAGCTCACATCTTTTAGAGCCACCAATTTTCCAATCAGACGAAACACTAAATGTCTCCCGCTAATTAGGGTTGAAAATTATTCATTGCTTTGAATCAGAAGATGGAGATATCATTTTTTTTTTCGTACCTTTCACACAATGGATCTTGAGATTGTGGGCATACTTTTAAACAATATTTTATGTGGCACATATCTCGAAAAGTGATCTAACAACCACATTTGATGTATGTTATGATATGTTCATTTTTTTTGTGATGTATATCATATGGAATCAAAATCGGACCGTCAAAGGGTATGCCAACCATTTCAAGATCTGTTGTATGGAAGATTGAGCGTCATTTCATGATTCAAAGAAAACGGTTTTCAACAACGGCTAGTGTGAGATATTGAATATTGAGATAATGGCTTAATACCAACATTTAAACAACAGTTAGTAACCTCCCTCCATTGTGAGGGAGGAGGTTGTGGGTTCGATACTTAGTCCTCCACACTGTTTCTCACCCTTGTCTTTATAAGGTGTGGGTTGGGTTTTGTTAGTTAACTCTCATCACTGTAGTTGGTGCTCCCTTATGCTGCTCCCCAACTGTCATATATGTATGCGTACCTGCTCATCGGTTCTTGAGACTGTCTCAGCCTAAAATGGCCATATAAAAAACAAAAAAAAAAAAAAAAAAAAAAAAAATATATCGCCCGATACGTATCGGTTTTGGACCTGAGCGATATGATACATTGCCTATATATCGTACCCCTTAAAAAATAGGATAATTATCGTCTGATACGGACAATGTGTCGCCCGTATAAGACGATACTTTAAAATTATCGGGCGAAAATTTTAAATTATCGTTCGATAATTTAATTTTTAATTTTTTGAAAATATATATATATATATATCAAAATCATCGCTATCTAAGTTAGCGACTGCTAACATACCGCAGCAGCTGCTAACTTTAAAAAATATATATATATATATATATATATATATATATATATATATATATATATATATTTAAGATAGCGGCCGATATCTTAAGATATCGTCCGTTCTTTGGACTATATCAAAAATATATATATTGAACCGATACATTCAATGTATCGTCGATACATTGAATGTATCGGACGATATGGATATATATCATCCTGAAGTTCAGGACGATATGTATTGAAAATCTGATATTTTAACCATTCGTTAGTATTATATTCAACAAATTAGATGATTCGAATTGCTCAAAAAGCTTGATGTCTGGACTCATATCCCTTTGATGTATCATCTATCATTTTGAGGGTGTGGATTACCACGCTACTCATAAAATTAATGGGTTGAGATCATTTAAATTTTCATTCAACCTAATTCTACATCCGACGGCCACTATCATTTCATTCCTCTACTATAAATATTCGCTTATTTTTCATTTCTAATCCCTCTTGCTCTTGTAAGCACAAGCTATCTAGGGTTTTCGAAGCTCTCATCTAGGGTTTCTGAGAAAACAAAAAAGAAAAAAAGATGGTAGCACGATGATTTCATTTTCAATGGTGACAGATTCGTCTTCTAGGTTGGTTTATTGATCATTTGTTGCTTAACAGGTTCTTCCGAACGACGTGGATCTTCTGAACCCTCCGGCTGAGCTTGAGAAGAGGAGGCACAAGCTCAAGCGCCTCGTTCAGACACCTAACTCCTTTTTCATGGTAACCTGAATATCACTTGTGAAACGCATATATATTTTAATATTAATTTATTTTTCTTTGAATCTAATTGTTCTTTTTTGTTTTTTGTTTTTGGCTTTTGAAGGATGTGAAGTGCCAGGGCTGTTTCAATATGTAAGTCTTTCTAATTTTTATTTATTTTCAATACTTTTTTTTTTTGAATTTTATTTCGCAATAGTTTTTTAATAATTTTGATAAGACAATCGTGACCTTTAGATTATGATATTGGAATAACATGCGAATGAACGGTGGAATTGAATATGGGAATCACTCCTATTTCACTAATGGCTGCGAATCAACGCTCTTTTCATGCCAAAACACCGTGGAATTGCAGTGAACGGTGGAATTGAAATTGGACATGAAAAGAGCATTGATTCGCAGCCATTAGATTATGAAATTGGAGTGGACGGTCTTGATTGATCTAGATCAATGTAATATGTGGTAGTATAGATGAGATGAACACCAACCTGAATGCTTTGACCTGGCCATCAGATGCCAATCGATTCAAAATTGTATTCCAATTGTGAATGAAATGAAATAGTTAGGACTTGTTTTCGTCTGATTCATGAGATCGTAGAACAACTCGCACGAATGAGATGAATCGCGAATTGCAAGCACTTCCAAACTTCGTCTATATTCGTGGATATTTATGCAAATCACCCATCATATTTCATCACAAAGATATTTGTGCCGGCATTCATAATCATGGTTGGAAACAAATGACAGTTTTTCATAAGATAGGGAGTTCTATGGCTGTGATCGCCCCTTTTCTCACTCACATGATCTTGAAGATTTACCACAATTGTTCCTTCTTTGACTCCTGGCCACATGTACTAGATTAATGGGCCTTTATTAGTTTTCCCCTCTTATTGGGCTTCACTCATAGCTAGAGCCTGTTTCGATTTCCCCCTCTAACCAATAACTTTACCCTTCTAAAAAAACTAGCAAACAGGAGCTAAATCCCTTAGTTATTGACTATCACGGTCAACTTAGGACTTTATTGTTATCAGGCATTCACAAAGAACTCACCACATAAATTGTATTAATCTCCTAGCAGAGATTTACATTTTATGAAGGATTTATACAGCCTTTACATGAGCCTTAATTAGAATCTTGAAACAACTGAGCTATAACACTCTAATAATTATTATAAATGGAATACTGAAACAAGTCAACTATTTCAATAGTTCATCCTAAGAGAGATGTAAAGGAAAAGAAGAGGAGGGGGTGGAGACGGAAAGGGTGAGGAATTCTCGCCCCCTTTTTATCTCCATTTACTCCTTATTTGACTCTTGGCCGAATGTAGTAGAGAGTATTTGTCATTTTATTGGGCTTCACTCACAATTGAAGCCACCTTTAACACCTCTGATTGGTAGTTTTTTATTGTTTTCTTCACCTTTGTTTTTTACTTCCTCTCTTCACGTTGACTCTTGACTAAAGACTACCTATTTACTTTGAGCATGTTCTTTGGATTATATTATCCACTAGAAACCTCCTATTTATAAATGTACAAGATTCGCTGATTAGATACAACCCTTCTCAACAACCTAGTGAACTACATGTATGATGCATCCCAGGTCGACATTCGACAATGACAATCATAAAAAATTAGAATATACAAAGAGATAGTAGAAAGTAAACCAACAGGTTTTCAATTTTTCATATTCCATATTTCCATAGAACTCTGGAGTTTGTAGTCACTCCAAAATTATAACAAAATTAACAAGTTCCATTGAAAAGTAAGAAAAAACTCTCAAAATACAGAACTAAACATCAATGTTTTCAACATAGTCCACTTCAATGTTAAAATTAAAGTTTCAATTTCTTTTCCTCCTACAATTATCAATGGATCTTGTGCAAGTTCAGGAAAAACATTGATGTATTCCAAATACTTGGCTTCACACAATCCTCTTCGCATGCATTTATCTTCTTCAAGTGAAGATTTCACCCTTACAAGATTATTAAGTGTTTCCGGCTATAGTCTATTTCACTTCTTTGTATGAGCCACTAATTTCTTTTACAAGATGATAAACTCTATAGTTGGCTTAATAATCTCAAGATCGTTCTTGGGGTTTTAGGGAAGTTATCTGTACAATTGCGGTTTGTCATGAATCACCTTCACATGATATTTAACAAAGAATAAATAAATGAATATGTATTGTGAAATTACAAATTATGAAATAAGTAGTATTAAAATTTTAAAATACAAATTACTTGAATGTTTGGAACATGGGTCAAAATATCGTCCGATACCAATACGTATCTGTTTTGGAAGTAAGTGATACGATACAATGCCTTTGTATCGTATGCCTCTTAAAAATAGATATTTATCGTCCGATACAGGCAATTTATTGTCCAATAATTTCAGCTTTTCTAAAGCCCCCATAAAATCCTCAAATTATCGGACGATACGGGCAAATTATCGCCCGTATTGTCTAATAATTTGAAATTATCGGACGGTGGGGCCCAGGCACTTTCCAGCCATAGGTTTTGGTTTTTTTTTTGCCTTGTTTCTCAGCAAACCCATCTTCTTCCGTGTAACTTAACCACTGGGAGAGCAAAAGGAAAGCTACCGACCACCCAAAAAATCTCGGGTTCGTCACATATTCACTGGAAATCATCGCATAGATATCATGTTAACCCATATACCTTATTTTTTTTATTTATTTAGCTGCATTTCTGTAGCAATTTTCACTATATCTACCTATAAATGTGGTCGATCTAGTGAAAACTAGATCTACATTTTGGGATGTTTATTTATTTAAGATCTACCCTTAAATATAGTAGATCTTGAATTTTAAGCCCCCAAATTAGGGGGTTTTGTATTAAACCACTAATTTGAGCTTATAGTGGGTTAAATTTTGAGGTTTATGTGGGTCAATTTATAGCTTAATTTATTTATTTTGGGATTTATGTTGGTCAATTTATAAAATTATTTATTAAATAATAATATGTGGGTCAATTTCTAACAATGGGTTTATGTAGGTCATTTTATAACTTCATTTATTTATTTTGTGGTTTATGTGGGTCAATTTGATAATAATTATGAGGTTTATGTGTGCCACATACCCCATGACACATCAATTACACATGTGTCACATGTGTCGCATGTGTCATGGGGTATGTGACACATCAATTACATGTATGGCATCAATTTATACATGTGTTACATACCCCATAACACATGTAATTGATGTGTCACATGTGTCACACATGTGATACATATCCTATGTCACATCAATAACACATGTGTCGCATGTGTCATGGGGTATGTTACACATGTTACACAATTGCACGTGTGACACATCAATTACACTTGTCACATACCCCATGACACATGTAATTGATGCGTCACATGTGACATACCCCATGACACATCAATTATAGATGTGTCGCATGTGTCATGGGGTATGTGACACATCAATTAGACATGTGTCACATACCCCATGACACATGTAATTGATGTGTCACGTGTCACATGGGACACATGTGACACAAAGCTCTATGGAACCTGGAGTACGACCTGTCTACTACAGGTCGTACTACAGGTCTCATGGATCCGTTCATGTATCGGACAGAAAACTCCAAACAAATTAAATTGAGTACAATCTCACTGAAAAAATTTGGAAAGAAGCTTGGAATATCCATTGCAAAGTTCTTGATATACAATCATATTTTGAGTCAGGTTGTAAAGTCGCCTTACTTCAAAAGTATGATTGATACAAGTGTAGAAATTGGTTCAGGAGTTAAAAAACTTTTTATATACGAGGTATCTGGGCTCCTACTAGATGATGAGTACGCAGAGATAGGAGCTTATGTGCAGAGTTTTAAGGAAGTATGAGATGAGAGAAGTTGCACAATTATGTGTGATTGATGGACTGATCCCACAAGGAAGAGTTTGATTAACTTTTTGGTCTACAACGATGTCGGGACAGCATTTCTAAAATCAGTTGATGCTTCTAAACACGTGAAGACGGCTGGTTACCTCTTTCAACTAATGAATAAGATAATTAAAGATGTTGGAGAGAAGCGGTTTGTGCAGGTGGTAACAGATAATGCCGCCAATTACAAAGCCGCAGGAAAACAGCTAATGTTGAAGAGACCTCACTTGTATTGGACTCCGTGTGCTGCTCATTCCGTAGACCTCATTCTTGAGGATTTGAGAAAAAGAAGTAAGACACAGACAACTATTCAGAAGGGAAGAACGATTACTTCTTTCCTGTACAACAGTGACAAGTTGGTGAATGTAATGAGAGACTTCACTAAGAACGAGCTGCTTCGGCCTGCGATTACACAGTTTGCAACACAATTTCTAGCCCTACAGAGCTTAGCGAGATATAAGCGTGAGTTGAAAAGCATGGTCTCGTTCGAAGAATGGAGAAAATATGAGTTAGAACTCTCACGATCAAAGAGACATGCTTGCAATGAGGTTGCTGACCTGATCTACAACCCTCAGTTTTGGGCAGATGTTGACCACCTGATCGTCGTCGCTATCCCGTTGGTGCAAGTGTTGAGGTTGGTAGATGGTGATGAGAAATCAACGATGAGGTATGTTTACTAATCAGTGGACATAACAAAATTAGCTATTAAAATCAAATGCCCTACAAAATATAAACGATATTGAGTGATTATCGACAAGAGGTGGGATGTACAAGCAACAAAGAGTAGTGGGGAGAGAGATTGTAAAAATTATACAATAATACAATCTAACGCTTTTGAGAGGGATAGAAACAATTGATTATTGTGATTGAGCCTTTTGTGATGGTGTTGAGAATGTTGACTGGAAAGGGATAAGTTTATAAGTATCTATATGAAGCTATAGATTGAGAAATAAGGAAATCGCTAATTATTATATTGGGTTTCGAAAAATTGATGATGGAATGACAACTTTGAATCACCCTTTCAATGTTATAGTCACACTCCTCAATCAACATTTATACTATAAAAAGCTCATAAAGTATGAAGACGAATTCGATATGGGATATTGGAAGTTATGCATAAGATGCTTTTCATTCAAGCCAAAAGAAAGCATTTCACAATCAAATTACATAAGTTTCAAGTTTAACATATATTCGTCACTTGCTCAAGTAAGGTGGTCAACATTTGTCGATAATCGCATCCTACCTCTTGTCGATAATCACCCAATATCGTTTATATTTTGTAGGTCATTTGGTTTTAATAGCCAAATTTGCCTTATCCATTGACTTGTATACATACCCCATCGTTGGTTTCTCATCACCATGTACCAACCTCAAACCTTGCACTAACGGGGCAGTGACGGCAATCAACATCTGCTAAAAACTGGGGGTTGTAGATTAAGTCAGCAACTTCATTGCAAGCAAGGTCTCCTTGATCGTGGGAGTTCTAACTCATATTTTCTCCATTCTTCGGACGAGATCATGCTTTTCAGCTCACGCCTATATCTCGCCAAGCTCTGTAGGGCTAGAAATTGTCGCAAATCGTGTAATCGCAGGTCAGAGCAGCTTGTTCAAAGTGAAGTCTCTCATTACATTCACCAACTTATCACTATTGTATAAATAAGAAGTGATCGTTTTCCCCTTCTGAATAGTTGTTTGTGCCTTGCTTTTCTTTCCTAAATCCTCAAGAATGAGGTTCACGTAATGAGCGACACACGAAGTCCAGTACAAGTGAGGTCTCTTCAATATTAACTGTCTTCCTGCGGCTTTGTAATTGGTAGCATTGTCTGTTACTACCTGCATAACCCGCTTCTCTCCAACATCTTCAACTACCTTATCCATTAGTTGAAAGAGGTAATCAGTCATCTTTGCGTCCTTAGAAGCATCAACTGATTTTAGAAATACTGTCCCGGCATCGCTGCAAACTAAAAAGTTGATCAAACTCTTCCTTGTGGGAACAGTCTATCCATCACACATAATTGTGCAACCTCTCTCATCCCATATTTGCTCAAAACTCTGCACATAAGCTCCTATCTCTACGTACTTATCATCTAGTAGGGGCCCAAATACCTCGTATACAGAAGACTTTTTAACTCCTGAATCAGCTTTTGCACTTGTATCAATCATACTTTTGAAGTAAAGCGACTCTACAACCTGACTCGGAATGTTGTTATATATCAGGAACTTTGCAATGGATTTTCCAAGCTTCTTCCCAATTTTTTTAGTGAGATTACACTCAATTTAGTTTGTTTGGAGCTTTCTGTCCGATACATGAACGAATCCATGAGACCTGTAGTAGACGGGTCGTACTACAAGTCCCATGGAGCTTTGTGTCACATGTGACACACAACAATTACATGTGACATGCGACACATGTAATTGATGTGTCATGGGGTGTGTGACACATCAATTACATGTCACATGTATGATTCATCAATTACACGTGTAATTGATGTGTCACGGGTATGTATCATATGTGTGACATATGTGACACATCAATTACATGTGTCATAGGGTATGTGATACATATAAACCTCATAATTATTATCAAATTGACCCACATAAATCACAAAATAAATAAATGAAGTTAGAAATTGACTTACATGTTATCATTTAATAAATAATTTTATACCCACATAAACCCCAAAATAAATAAATAAAGCTATAAATTGACCCACATAAACCCCATAGTTAGAAATTGACCCACATATTATTATTTAATAAATAATTTTATAAATTGACCTATATAAACCTCAAAATTTGACCCATTATAGACTCAAATTAGGGTGGTTTAACACAGAACCCCCTAGCTTGGGCTTATTCAAGATTACCATATTTAAGGGTAGATCTTAAATAAATAAACCCTCCAAAATTTAGATTTAGTGGGTAGATCTAATTTTCACCACATCTACCTCATTTATGGGTAGATCTAGTGAAAATAGCTACAAAAATGTAACCAAATAAATAACCAAGGTATATGGGTTAACATGGTACCTAAGCGATGATTTTCGGTGAATATGTGACGAACCCGAGGTTTTTTGGGTGGTCGGTAGCTTTCCCTTTGCTCTCCCGGTGGTTAAGTTACAAGGAAGATGGGTTTGCTGAGAAACAAGAAGAAGGGAAAAAACCAACTAAAACCCATGGCTGGAAAGTGCTTGGGATATGGGCGATAAGTTGCCTGTATCGTCTGATAATTTGAGGATTTTATGGGGGCTTTAGAAAAGCTGAAATTATCAGACAGTAAATTGAAATTATCGTGCGATAAATTGCCCACATCGGAAGATAAATACCTGTTTTTAAGGGGTATACGATACAAAGGCATTGTATTGTATCGCCTACGTTCAACACTGATACGTATCGGTATTGGACGATATTTTGACCCATGCTTGTAAGTAGAATTCTTTATCGAATCATCTCTTCCTTATCCCACGGCTCCTCACCTTTGGATTTAACATCTTTGAGTAAAAACTCTAAACCAATGTTACAGGATTCGCTGGTTCGGTCGGTTTAAATTCGAGTTCGTGGTTCGCTCTTGGCAATCGATTTTGGTTCCCTAGGGGTAGGATGAGTTTTGAATCATGCTATTGTTTCATATACATATTGATTTTATATTAAAAAAGATTTATGCCTTCTTTCCAAAAGTGTTTGAGCAGAGTTGAGTTGGTTTGGAGCGTGATTCTTATGAAGATGGTTAGAGGTTCGAAACCTCTTAGTTTTTAATTTATCGGACGATACGGGCGATAAGTTGCCCGTATCGTCTGATAATTTGAGGATTTTATGAGGGCTTTAGAAAAGCTGAAATTATCAGACAATAAATTGAAATTATCGTCCGATAATTTCAATTTATTGTCTGATACGTGCGATAAATTGCCCGTATCGGAAGATAAATACCTGTTTTTAAGGGGTATATGATACAAAGGCATTGTATTGTATCGCCTACGTCCAAAACTGATACGTATCGGTATCGGACGATATTTTGATCCATGCTTGTAGGTAGAATTCTTTATCAAATCATCTCTTCCTTATCCCACGGCTCCTCACCTTTGGATTTAACATCTTTGAGTAAAAACTCTAAACCAATGTTACAGGATTCTCTAGTTTGGTCGGTTCAAATTCGAGTTTGTGGTTCGCTCTTGGCAATCGATTTTGGTTCCCTAGGGGTAGGATGAGTTTTGAATCATGTTATTGTTGCATATACATATTGATTTTATATTAAAAAAGATCTATGCCTTCTTTCCAAAAGTGTTTGAGCAGAGTTGAGTTGGTTTGGAGCGTGATTCTTATGAAGATGGTTAGAGGTTCGAACCTCTTAGTTTTTAACTTATCGTCTGATAATTTGAGGATTTTATGGGGGCTTTAGAAAAGCTGAAATTATCGGACAATAAATTGAAAGTATTGGACGATAATTTCAATTTATTGCGATAATTTCAATTTATTGTCCGATATGGGCGATAAATTGCCTGTATCGGAAGATAAATACCTATTTTTACGGGGTATACGATACAAAGGCATTGTATCGTATCGCCTACGTCCAAAACCGATACATATCGGTATCGGATGATATTTTGACCGACCATGCTTGTAAGTAGAATTCTTTATCGAATCATCTCTTCCTTATCCCACGGCTCCTCACCTTTGGATTTAACATCTTTGAGTAAAAACTCTAGACCAATGTTACAGGATTCGCTGGTTCGGTCGGTTCAAATTCGAGTTCGTGGTTCGCTATTGGCAATCGATTTTGGTTCCCTAGGGGCAGGATGAGTTTTCAATCATGTTATTGTTGCATATACATATTGATTTTATATTAAAAAAGATTTGTCTTCTTTCCAAAAGTGTTTGAGCAGAGTTGAGTTGGTTTGGAGTGTGATTCTTATGAAGATGGTTGGAGGTTTGAAACCTCTTGGTTTTTATATAAAACTTATATGCTTAGTTCAGTTTGCCCACTAGTAGCAACCAGACGAACCATGAACCATTTCAGGGTTCGGTACCACTGCTACCGAAGTTACAGTGTGCAACACAATTTATTTTGAAAACATGAGGTATCTGGGGCTCCAAACGGTTTCCGCAGCAATGTAATATGAAGTGTTGTCTGTTGTAGTTTGGACAACATTTCTCTCATGGTCATCGATCTCGCTTAAGATAAAATTTGCCAAAAATTTGACGTCTTTCTTCTCCCCCCTTCATTGATTTTGAGCACAAAATGATTGTACCTTTGATGGATAATGTCAACAAGTTGATATGCCCTATTTCTGTTGTCTTTTCGTCCATATGGCATTTTCATGCAACCAGTTCGAGCTCAAGATGCTTTGATCTCGTTTACATACTCTGTGCTTTTCCCTTTTAAGGTTGCCAACAACTTCTCATGGTTTCACTGACAGGTGGGACATAACAAGGATCATGGTTTGATACATCAAATCATAGCAGCTACTATCTCTGGCATCCTTGCGACATTGAAGCCAATATTATTAGCGGCAAAGCATTTTACTTCTGCCAGATCAGCAATCAACTTTTCCAAGATGGAATTCAAAATAACTTAGTGCGCTGCTCCACTAGTACTACAACTAGGGCTACTAGAAGCACTACTTCTAATTTCCGTTGTAGATATCTTCCCTTGAGAACTCGACTCAAATGAGGAACAGATTTTTCTAGATTCACTTCCTATCGACACCCGCATAATGTCAACGAGGGATTTCCTTCCTTCTTAGTTCTTTCCTATTGCCTCGGTCACAGTCATTGCATGTTGTTGCATTGAATATGGAGCTAAGTACACATTTTGACATCATTTCAAATATCCTTCTTAAGTACCTCGTCGAGAAATTATAAAACTCCTCCCAGTAATTGCATCATATTGTGTTTTTCTCATGCTTTTGAGGATGTTTCCTAAATATTCTACCCATTAATAATGTGAAAATTTAGCAAATATATAGAATATTAAGCGTGTTGTACATTGGTACTATAAATTCAACAAAATACTTTAAAGTAAATCATAAATATAACATGCATAATTAAAATTTCCGAGAACGGTGGTTTAATTTCATAACTTTTGCCCTAAAATCATTGTAAAATATGTACAACATGTTTAATATTCTATATATTTGGTAAATTTTCCCTGTGGCACCCTGAGTTTCACGGATGCGAAACGCAAGTGTGAAGCATATAGTATGATTTTGGAAGCCGCCCTTCGGGGCTTATACAAGGTAGAATGACACTTAGTGAAAAAGACAATCCTGATAAGCGTGAGTACAACAAAATAAGATGCAATTATTGGGAGAAGTTTTATAATTTCTGGACGTGGTACTTAGGAGTTAGGAAGGATATTTCGAAATGATGCTCTATACTTGTTTGTAATCCTATTTTTTTTTTTAATAAAAATTCCCAAGTCGTCATCTCTAATTCTTTATCCCCAATATCATCACCCGCATCTTCATTAGGTCAGGTCATGACATTGCAATAGGTTCAAAGTCTAGCTTACTCATAAAAAACCGAAAGGTTAGAGGAAGTAGAAGAAGGAAATATATTTATCTATATTTCTTGAGAAAGCGCTCATTGACCTCTGGTTTTGTGTGTGTGTGTGTTAATCTAACTAATTTGTTTCAACAATCTCTCCCCAGTCCTCTAGTTTCATGACATTACCAGTTTGTAATCCTATTTTTTTTTTTATAAAAATTCCCAAGTCGTCATCTCTAATTCTTTATCCCCAATATCATCACCCGCATCTTCATTAGGTCAGGTCATGACATTGCAATAGGTTCAAAGTCTAGCTTACTCATAAAAAACCAAAAGGTTAGAGGAAGTAGAAGAAGGAAATATATTTATCTATATTTCTTGAGAAAGCGCTTATTGACCTCTGGTTTTGTGTGTGTGTGTGTGTGTGTGTTAATCTAACTAATTTGTTTCAACAATCTCTCCCCAGTCCCTACTCTATCTCTCACCTTGTCCCTCACACCTGTCTCCACACATGTATTCCACTAGTTGATTATGAAAGGAAAAAATAAACGACTTTCAAAATATTTTTGAACTTAGACAATTTCTCCGCAAACAGACACTGAAAATAATCTACATTTTTTAAAAGAGAGAATAGTTAATTTATTAGGAGCGCCTTCTCTTTTTGTCATTTGTATTTACAAGATTGTTTTATCTTTAAATTCCATGTTTGGTTTATTTGTTTACTGCATGAATGAGTGTTTTTTACTGTACAGTACTACTGTTTTTAGCCACTCGCAAACGGTGGTGGTCTGTGGAAACTGCCAGACCGTTTTGTGCCAGCCAACTGGAGGTCGTGCCAGACTAACCGAGGGGTGCTCTTTCAGGAGAAAGGGAGACTGAGGGGGTAATCCCAGATGCACTTCATACCCGAAATTCTAAAAGTTGTGGTTTAGTTCCAAGTTGGAAATGAGGTCTCATGGGTTTTGTTTCTTAAGATGTGTTTTTGTTGGAACTTAGGAAGAACTAAAGTACAATTTTATATTTTCATCATGGTTTGCCAATTTAGTTTTTCTTTGTAGGTTGGATTTTGGTATTAACGGTTTTTATATTTGTTTATATTGGCATCTTGGGTATTCTCTGAGATAATGCCATTGATGGTGTTTGGATGAAATCTATGACAATGTTTTTTTTTCTAATCAGCACTGAGATTTTATTAAATAAAAGAGAAAAGGATGACTAGAGCAGCTCAGTGAGAAGTTCCCCTAAACAATGAAAATAAAGAAGTATGAAACACAGACCATGTTCTGTGTGTTTCATGTACGTGTAGTCGGGTGCTCTAAGTGGCTGGATAAATACACAGACCATTATGAAAAACACAGGCCATGTTCCTAAATACAATCTATTGTCTTCACTCTGTATTAAGTTAGCGATCAGTGTGCATATGATTCTAGTTGTTTGCAGCTTCTTTCTTCTGCATTTCTGCAAACTTTATTTGGCTGGATATGTGTTTTAAGTGAACTTTGAGGTCGAATGTTCTATTCCAGCGGCATGCCTATAAATAAAAGAACCAAAAAATTATGGTTTTTAAACTGATGGATGGGTATTTTTTTGGTTGATCCACTTCGTTTGTTTCTGTAAATTCACCCCTTTTCATTGGGTCTGATTGCTGGGAAGGAGAGTGAAGCGATTTCAATGAAGTCTACTAGAGATTTGGTTGTTCATTGGGTCCGATTGGTGGGTAATGAAGCTAGTGAGGGCAGAGATGACTGGGTAAGCCAACGCACGAATTAATTTCGTTCTGCTAGTGGAAGGCAATCCGGGTTTGTTTTCGGGCTGTCTTCAGTCTGGGATTTTTTGGGGGTCTGGTAGCAGCTTCTCGCTGTTCCTGTTGTGTCTATTTCGGGTCTGGCTTTTGGTTTTGTACCTCCTCTTCCTTTTTAATATATTAACTGATCCCAAAAAAAAAACCATCCCATTTCCTTTTCTTTGATTTTATCTTTTTATTTCATATTTTTTTTGTTTTAAGAAACTGAATCAACTGTTGCATATAGTGAAATTTTTGTCTGAGAAAGATATAGTTGTGTACACAGTTGTTAAGGATGGACACTCCCAAGTCCCAAAAGGTGCAGCTCACAAAAAGAAGCATATGCTCTTCCTTGTGTATAACATGCACCAAGTAATGGGCTCTGTGCAAACAGGTAATAATAACCATGGTGAGCTATGATTGTTGATGCAGAAAAACCTGTTCGTATTGTTCTCATTGATAAACAAGGGGACACATTAGGTACCTGACTTGATCGTCGATGTTTTTGGTACTCACGTCACTTTTTAAGTTGTGTGCCACATAGAACCATCACCTGTTTTGTGTGATATGATGCCCATGATCTCAAGATTTTTTTTTTTTTTTGAAGTTTGGAGCGGAAACAATCTCCCTTGTCTGTGCAGGCAAATCTAAAATTGACAGGTTACGCAGCTTGAGAAACTTATTTTATTACAGACCGAATCCTAACAATTCCAAGACTCTAGTCGTTTGCATAGAACTTGTCAAGTCGATCGAGATTTACTACTTATTGGCCGAAAATGCCCCATTTACTGGCCCAGAACTGTGGAAACAAAATAAAATCTAGAGTGTTCGAATCCAACTGAGAGCACAAACCAGTCAATATATTTTCAATATTTTATAATTTGGCCCTAAAAATAGGGCACAAATCGTTGTAAGTATATTTTTAACATCTTACAATTTGGCACTCAGAAAAACATCTAACTCTAAAGATTGGAGGGAGATTGGCCAATGCACCTAATACCAACTTAATCACATATATCTACATTTGAATGGTACAATGACCAACCTGATGCCAGCATGTGGCATGCAAGCAATGTACCACCATGTGGACCCTGCGATATGCGCATAGAGATAACTAAAGTAAAAGAATATGCTCTATTGGCTTGTTGCCACAATTAAATCTAGTAGAATTGGACTTTATGGTCTATGGACTTCAGAGATTTATAACATAATGAAATGTATTTTTATAAAAATGTTTCAGTTTGCTTTTATATATGCTAGTAGTCTAAAAGAAGTGAAAAAAAATACAAAAGAAGAGAAAAATTAGGGCAAGATGCGGAAAAAAGATACTCTTATGAACACTATACTCTCTTCCATAGGTAAAAATCAAATAACTCTATATCAATTCTTTTTGTTCCTATTCTTTCTTAGAACTCCAGCATAATCTTAGGAACTTGAATCCTAGTGATAGAATTAGTACAAAAAATTACATGTTTAGCATCCATGTAAAATTAGCAATTGTGCTATCCTATAAACATTAGGTAATATAGAAATTGTTTAGGGGGTATAAAAATTTTTCTTTCACGTTTCCATTGAGAATACATCATAAGATCTTATTATGTAGGAATAGCGATATCATTGCCCTTATCATTGATATTGAGCATGAAGTTTCTTTAAGTGGCTAATCAACTTCAAGATGAATTTGTGCAACACGAGACATATGCCAAGTGGTTCACTTAATTTACTTTTGGGTGCCTCTATTCGCGCCAACAGGTTTATTGAAACGGCATCGAATGCTTCTAATCGAATGATAGAGAATTTTTTCACCCCAATCTTCAACACACCGGATCTTGAGACAATGATCTATCAATCAGAAGGCCAAGCTTTTCCTTACATGTGTCATATATCCCAAAAAATGGCCTTAAAATCACGTTTGAGCATCATGTGTGGCCACCTTGGGGGTTATCCATGTCACGTAGAACAAAAAATTGACCGTCTGATGATACGCCCATGAGCTCAAGATCAATTGTATGAAATATTGAGGTAAAAAATGATATACATCATCTGATATGAAGCAATCAAAAGGCTTAAAGGGTTTTCTGACGTTGGAGCTTTAAGTAAACATCTTGGCGCGTATAGATGATCTTAAACTATTTTGATCCATGTCTCCATCATACCGACATCACAAAGATATTTATATCCTTCTAAGTGTTAACAGTCGATTCAATTGGAGAGAAACAAAATCGAACGAAAGGCAATATAAATGAAGCCAAAAAACACAAAAGCTTGTAAAGTAGATCCATAGTGGTAATGTAACGAGAGTACATTTAAATCCACCCACGGAATCTTTGAGTTCACCCACGTTGAAACACATTAATTGCATTGAATCAGGCGATGGAGATTATTTATCCTCTCAATCTTCACATGGTGGATCTTGAGATCATGGACGTATTATTAGAAGGTCAGTGTTTTATTTCACATGACACACATCTCAGAAAAGTGACCTCAACATCACGTGCACGCTCAAAATTGATTTTAAGGTCAATTTTTTAGGTATGTACCACATGACATAAAAAAACGACCGTATGATGGTATGCCCATGATCTAAAGATCCATCTTGTGAAAGATTGGGACGATAAACGACCTCCATCATCTGATTCAATGGAGTCAATGTGTTTCAGTGTGGTGAACTCAAAGATTTAGTGGGTGGATTTAAAGGTACTCATGTAACAATGGTACTCCAAATTTCCTCTTACCTTGAGAATTGTGTTGACTTAGATCTCACGCGTCTCAGAGTCAGCGCAACGTGTGAGTCTTATGCCGTGTGCAATCAGGTTTGTTATCCTACCCTATACTAGACGGGTACTTCTGTTTGTGCCCGCGCATTGTCTGAAGGCGCCTACATCCTAGAGCCCTAAAAACCTGTTGATTGCTTCATATTAGATGATGAAGATCTTGTTTCAACTAGATCTTGGATAATGGATCTTTAGATCATCTTGCACCTATCTGAAGATCATTTTTTTATTCTCTGTGTCACATATCCCCAAAAAATGGTTCTTGAATCATCTAGCACACATCACGCTCAAACGTATTTTAGGGCCATTTTTTAGAGATTTGGAACACATAGAATAAAAAATTGACCGTCTGATAGGTGTGCCATGATCTCAAGATCCGTTGTGTGGAAGATTGGGGTGAAACACGATCTCCATCATCTGATATGAAGAAATCAATGATTTTTATGAGGTCTGGGACATGGGCACTTTCAGTTGACGGGTGGGCGCGAACAGAGGTACCCAACTAGACCTAAAGAAAAGGACCAGGAGTTAGTGGGTCCCACCCAAAGGTTAACCTACTCTTCTGAGATTTGACTCTGTTAACCTACAAAGGCACTTCTCCCTAGCATACTTTTAGGCCATGTGGTGCCATTAGAGGCATAATTCTGGTCAATATCATTCGATCGAGCGTAAAGACGAAGGCATAGCGGTGCCCACTTAAGGTCCTAATTGATTGCCTCCAATGGTACCCCTCATTGGCTTACATTTAGGCAATGTGGTGCCTTAGACACAAATTTGGCTGATATTATGGAAGATCGGGCCTGCTACCCTGCCCTATATTAGACCTAAAGCAAAAGACGACAAGGTAGTGGGTCCAATCCAAAGGTACACCTAGTCCTCATTGGTTGATATTTTTCAATAGCGACTCAAGTCACCAATAGTAACCCCCTCACTACATTTAGGGCTTATTGGACATGACATGCTAAATCACTTCAATTAAGTAGTTAGCTATCATGTGAACTTCACTTAGCTCCAAAATAAATGTACCTATCAGCAGATAAATGTACCTTATGGTTTTTTTTTTTTTTTTTTTGAAATGAAATTTTATCTTTTTTATTTGAAATAGAGAACGATTATAGAATAGAGGGCCACAATAGTGGTAGTTAGAATAACTAACATTAAAATACAATGAATGACATCTAAGACTCATTTAATACTGACACAGATTTCATGGGCCTTCAGAGTAAAGTAAAAATTCAAGAATCCATCACCATCTTAAAGATCTGCCAGTAACTAATACCAAAAAATCATCCGAAGAGATGCCACCACCATCAGTAAACTCGCGATCCATAAAAGCTCCTTATTACGTTGGAAACGGGGGCAAACACCGACCAAAAGCTTCACAAATTGCTTCAATCGAAACTTTTAAACAATCCATCATTGCGTAAAAATAGTGTATGTGTTCGCGCAACAACAAAGCCATCAAAACATCGGTAAAACCTGTGACCAAAATCGTTTCAGAAACAAGTATGAATTACAAAAAGGCCTCGTAGAGTCGATCTCCTCGAAAAAAAAGACTTTCACCCATGAAAAGATAAAACTCTCATATTTTACCCCTAAAATAAGAAAAAAAATAATGAGAGAAATATGAAGAGCCGAAGCCTCCAAATAAAAGACGATCCTCAAATGATCGATTTATTGAAAGCATAAAAAAATTAGATAGAAAGGGATTAAATTTCCCTTCCCACCCTCTCCCATAAAACTTCTTTTTCCAACTCTCAACTTCTATAATTTTTTTCAAACTCGTCGAAAATTTGAAACCTTATGTTAGATATCAACAATTATCTACACTAAAAATGCTAATTGAATGGTTAGAATCTTTTGATGAGCACCAATTTTATATTAACACCAATTAACATGAATACTTACACCTATGGCGACTTGAATTAGTCAAAGATTATGCTACATTGTAAAACTAGTGCACTTTTGAGCATTAAACCACTAAATCCCTTTCCCTATTAGAGACCTTCTTCACTATTTATTTGATATAGATAATTGAGTCGTTTTTCACTATTAGATTGGCGATGAATGGCTATCTTTGCTCGTAACTACTCTTCATGAGCCTGTCTTTGCTGCTTCATGCAATTAGCTAACGTGGTGTAGGCGATGTGGATGCAAGAAGCCGCCCAAGTCATACGGCAAGAGGCGAAGGAACCAAGAAACCGAGAAGAAGGAAAATGGTACCAAGTCTGAAATGAATGAAAGAAAGAAGTAGGGATTATTATTATTTATTTATTTCTTTCTTTGGATAAATCGGTAGGAGCCATACATATACAATCAAATTTTGTTAGAAGTTTTTATTTTGGTAGTCGTCACTGTGGTCAATTCTGTAACGACCTTAAAATTCCGAACAAGAAACTGACTGTTTTAATATGCGTGTCCGATACGAAAATCGAAACAAATTTTAAATTTTATAATTAATATTAGTTGAGATAAAGTTACACCGTAATTAGATGAATTCACACGTGAATTCTCTCTTAAGCCTGAGTCGTGTAGGACGTCGACGTGGCACGTTACGCCGTAGAGATCGTGTGGGTGTTTCACACCGAAGTTTAAATTAGGGTCTAACTGAAATATCAGAGATATTTCAGTTTAGGTAGCTTATAAAGGAAGGGAGAGACCTGGAGAGAGATCCCTTCTTCTTCTTCCTCTTATTCTTGAGCTAGAATCCAGTAATTAGGTCGGGTCCCGAGAATGTTCTTCGAGGAAATAGGGTTAGGGATACCAAGATCATGAGTTAATTTGAGTTGGAGTATGTGGAGTCCAATGAAACAAACTCAAGTATAGCCTGTGTGTGTGTGAAGCCTCTGCGTACTGAACCTGAGCCAATAATCTCCTTGCTGGAGTCACACCGGAGATACAGCTCGAGTTCCGGATCCAAAACCCTCTGCCGGATCATTTTGCCGAGACCCCGAAAAGGCCCAAGCAAAGGTGAGCCTATGCTTTTAAATTTGGGTAGAGGAGAGCTCTTATGTGTGTGTTTGAGTGTATATTAATGGTTAGGATAAATCATTAATGAAGATAGGTCAAATAGAAAAAAAAAAAGTGACCTCCATTAATGACAGAGGTGCTGTCATTATTGATCGATCAATGCTAGATTGATCGATCAATAAGAGGTGTTGATCGATCAATAAGAGGTGTTGATCGATCAATGAAGGCATTGATCGATCAATTCGTATAAAATAAAAAAGGGAACAAAACATTGAAAATTCCTGAAAGTTCAGTGCTCGAAAGGTGTTGATCGATCAATATGTGAATTGATCGATCATTCCTGAGTATTGATCGATCAATGGCTGGTGTTGATCGATCAACAATGGTATTGATCGATCACTTGAGTGAATTGATCGATCAATGAAGGCATTGATCGATCAATCTATATAAGTTACAAAAGGGAACAGAAAGAGGAAAATTTAAAATTTTGGGCCATTGATCGATCAATGAGGTCATTGATCGATCAATAAGACATATTTATCGATCAATTGAGCTGGTGATCAATCAATTTTGTCATGACAAAGTGTGAAGGAAAGGGAGTTATTGATAGATCAATTAAGGTATTGATCGATCAATGAAAGGTGTTGATCGATCAATAAAAGCTATTGATCGATCAACTACCTCTGTTATTTGTGAGGTGAGTTGAGGATATTGATCGATCAATGGGGATATTGATCGATCAATAAGGAGGATTGATCGATCAATAAGGGTGTTGATCGATCAATCACCCCTGTTTTTGTCCTATTTTGTTTGTGTGAATTGCATGCTATTGGACACCGAGCCAGTTGACTTTCTGACATGCTTGACACATAGTATATTATATTTATGGTCTAAGGTCGAACCATGGTGCCTTAAAAAACTTTGGATTTGCTTAGAAAGAGGTTTGACCTGAGGTAAGAGAATTCAACTGAAATTGCATTTATTCTTGATCTCATGGATTCCAAATGTTCTACATATAACTGCATAGTCTGATTTTACTTTTCAGTTATGTTTAGCATATGTGTGGCAACTCTGTTATGTATTTGACTCCTGCTATCTAACACCTGTCATCTGTCATCTGATTTCTGTTAAGTATAATATGTCTGCATGTGATTTGAGGTTTAATACTCTGACGAATTCCAGCATCTGCTTGGAAATCATCGGCACAATTATACTCCGTAGTTGAGGTATTATTGTATTTCTGAAATTGTTTATGTGAACGACGATGGTTGGGATTACCCATCGGACCAAATCTGGCTACCACATGCTATACTCACGGGAGTTATTTAAGTTTATTATTATAAGTCATTAAACACTATGTGCATCACATTCTGTAAATTCTGATACGATTTGCCTGATTTGATAAATTCTGCATTTCTAAAATATCTGTTTGCATCTGTTCAATTCTGTCCATATCTTCTACTACCATGTTTTATAATTAAGATGCAATTTTAACTGAAATTCTTCTATTAAGCTTAGATGATTAGCTCAACTTGTTTCTACAATAATTATAGGTTCTAAGGCTAGAGCTCCCGGCACCGAGAGCGACCATAACTGTAATATCCCGAAAAATCACGTTAAACAGTGACCTCGGGATCCGTGCCCGATTGGTCATAGGTTTGACCATGTAAGAGTTCACGAGTGGACATAGGATATGATGAACGGATGAGATGTGAGAATTTAAGTGGAGGTGCGGAGAGTGATGTAAATTAGGAGCCACATACACCTAGTTCAGGTGCATGTGCTCAACACACTAGCTAGAGGGAGATAAAAGGGTTTAATAACCCTAAAATCAATGGTTGAGTTGTTGGAGAGAGTTAAGAAGAGAGAGTGAGATAGGAGTAAAGAAGGGGAGTGAGTAAGGAGTTATTGCAACTGATTGGAAGGGGAATTTGAGCATTTAAACGTCGGATTCGACGCGAGGGATCCGCTAGAAGCAAAGCTGGAAACCCTAACCTTTCCAACCACTTGACCTAATCAATTTGAGATTGATTGAAGGTAAGAAATTCTTGTAGATTAAATGCATAGATTGAAGAGCTTAATTGTAGTTAAGAATGTTTAAAATGATAGATTAAGTACTTAGAAACATGAAGGGAAAAGAGTAGGAAAAAGATTGGAAAGAACAGCCAAAAGGGGGCTGAATCTGGCAAATTCGATTAATCGAAATTGAGATTCGATTAATCGATTTTCGCCAAGAAGTTGAAAAGTCAAAGAAACCGAATTCGATTAATCGAATTGAATTTCGAATAATCGACTTTGATTTTCGATTAATCGATTTTGGTGTCGATTAATCGACTGAGAACCTCCAGTGGACTCCAGTGGATGGAGGAAAAAGACCTGGGAAAATCGACTAGTCGAAATGGGATTTTGATTAATCGATTTCGAATTTCGATTAATCGAATTGGGATCGATTAATCGATTTTGAGAATTCGATTACTCGAATTGAGAATCGAATGGCTAGAGTGGAGAATTTCGATTAATCGAATTGGGATTCGATTAATCGAATGGAAATCTCGATTAATCGATTTTGAATTTCGATTAATCGATTTTGGAGCTCGATTAATCGACTGTGCCAATTTTTGTTGGCTTTTAAGTTTGACTTTAAGATTCTCGGAGAGTCTTGGACCTTCTTTGTTACATCTTTAGTGATGTATTTCATATGTTATGTGGTACCATAGGTGGTACGTGTAAACATGGGCACAAGGAGCCACGTGGGACCTCGATGCATGATCAAACAGAGACTTGAGGTAGGGAACACCTTGAACATGTACTTTACTTTGCAAGAGCATGTATGTAGTGATATAGAATTTAATTCAAACTGTTTTTGTTTCTTAAGAGTTGTGAAAAGTGTGCGTGTGTGATATCTGAAAGAGTAATCATAATGAGCCATCTCCAGGGGATGAGGAAGTAAAGAAATAAGAGCATCAGGTATGATGCAAGTAAATGGATACATCCCAGAGATGTATCCAAGATTGAATTATGTCTGATAGGGCCTAATTGATATAAGATAACACACTTATACGGTGAATAACTATATGTAAAGCACCTGATATTTTTGTTATTTGAGGTTTGATTGATACAGCGGCGGATATTAAGTGGCCGTCTGACAATGGCCAGGCGGTCACGGAGGCTTATCCGTACACAGTAAGCACACCCCAGGGGTGTTGAGTTGAGATAAGTGAAACCCTGCCACCAATCCCCAGGGAAAAGGGGCTTGGGTACTATTTGTATTCCTAGGGAATATGTTTAAAACTGTCTATATAGATGACGATGAAGGATATCTCATCGGGGCTCTATGCTATATTGCTCGGGGATTACTTAAGTTGAAAGGTTAAATTTTACTTTAGGCCTTTTCAGTGTCATTCATGAATAATTAAAAGACATGAGTAAACTACCAGTAAAATATGATTATTTTCAACTGTTGTTCATCAGTAACTGCATAGACACATTATGCATGTCATATCATGGAATATTGTGAGTTGTAACTTATATGTTCAATTGTGTTTTGTTCCCTATTGAGCTAGGATGTAGCTCACCCTTTTAGACTATCCGTCGCAGGTCTACTGCTAGCAGCTGCCGAGGCTTCAGGGGACGTTGATCCTGGTGAGTCAGACCCGGCACTTGGAGACGAGTTGGAGCCACCTCCTGAGGACTTCTTCTAGAGGACTCCATTGTGCAGCTTTGAGAGTTTTTGTGAGCGTGTTTTGTGCGGCTTGGTATGCCAAGCTTATTTTCATTAAACAATGTAATTAAGTCATAAGATTATTCTTTTAGGGCGAATCATCATTGATGATCAGTGATCATCGATGGTTCCGATCGGTTCTCCATTCATGCAGAGGCATGAAAGTAGAACTGTCTTTTGAGAAATATTTAAATGATAATTTAATTCCGCAACTTTATTCATTATTTCAGTACAGTTCATTGTTTGATATACCAATGTTCCGTGCATAGCTAAGGGGCACGGTCAAGATGATTGTGCTGATGGCACGGGTTTCGGAGTGTCGAAATCCGGGCTGTCACACTGACTACTAGCCTGATCTAGAGGCTGAGGCTGAGGACGAGGAGACTGACGTCCAGGCGGACGATTTCTATCCATAGTCTGGGTATACTAGTCTGCTGTTTTAGGGATTTTGTATAAACTTTGGATTATTGTGTGTCTGGTGGCCACTTCTGTATTTACTTTCTGTAGATATTTTTCTTTTATTGTATTATTATACATTCCATAGGAACTACTATCAGGAATCATTGTTTGGGTGATGGATGTCCATCACCAGTGGTTCTTCTTGGTTCTTTTTTGGAAATGTATATTCTTTTGAGATATATATATATTAGACCTGTTGTATTTATCTTTTATTTCTTTTAAAATGCCATGTGTGCTGACTCGAACTACCACTGCTGGATAGTGTCTGTTTGGTTTCCGCTATACAAGCAGACACTAAATGATTTGTCTTAGGGATCATCCAGAGTATGATCCTGATGACACGAATTTTCGGTCGCGGAAATCCGGTCTGTCACAAATCCATTGACTGGTGAATGGTATAAGATCAATCTTGTGATGTAATAGTTGCTAATTTAGTGAATTTGAAGAGAATAAACAACTAATAATTAAGTCTTTTAGTTAAGGTATGATTGTGATTTTCAATCACAATATTATAATTAATAATTCAAGTCCTTAATGAGAAAAAACTCTTTGGATATAAATATAAAGGATGCTTGGTCCCAATGATTGTTCGACACACTTCAACCCTCCCTATTAACAAAAGCATCCCTATTGTGCTAGGAGGTATTGAGAGCGAGGAAATCGTTAAAGATCGGCAACTCACCTTCAATGGCTCACACCCGAGGTGCATACATATATTTTACTTTATGGATTATTGATTTATTATTTTGATTGATCATGCGCCTAGATCGTAGGGCATATATTTAGATGGTCGGATCAATAGATCCATATAGATCCATTAATTGGTATCAGAACCCAATTTTGGTGTTTTGATTGGTCAAAGCATTAATGCTCATTGTTTTGTTTTGCCAAGAGTTCGCTTAGAACCATTCGTTTGGTTATATTTCCTATATGTGAGATGAGCATAGCCATCTGTCATGACGTGTAGTTATAAACATAGTATGTATGAAAATTTTATAAGCGTTTTAGTTTTGAGAGTTTTTCTTTGTAAAGACAATTGGGGCCTTTTGTTAAAGAGATCCTTGTATATAGCCTTAGAGAAAACGAATTCAATTTGCTGACTGCAAATATAAGATGTCTAAAGGACTTTTTTCTTTTTCAAAAGGATGGACTCAAGAGCTATACGTCTCTGGTTCCTTTGAAGAGGATACCTATTTAAAGTAAAAGAAACTTTTAGCGTGTCTCCCTTCTTTGCATGACGGGTCAAATGGGTTTAAGACCAGACGACCTAACCTGTCGTATATTTGTCTTCTAATCATTCCGGTCCATGGTTCATAGCCCGATTCAGCCCATTAGAAATGATTCGTTTGCTCTTAAGGCCCAATTTTAACTCATATTATTTTTTATTTTTTGGGTTATTTATAAGATATCTATAGGTCTAATTTTTGAAAATTATATATGAATTTTGACTTTTTTGAATATTTCGGATTTATTTTTGAGGTTTGTTTTGATGAAGAACGCTCTGTTATGACGTTTTCATGACTTGATATCTTTTTGACAATTTTCAATCAGACAATTATTATATATTTTAGTGTCTTTAATTAGGGTTGGGTATTGGAGGTTGTGCACAAGCACCAAGGATGATACTTACATAATGTTACCCATGATTATTATTAATTTTTGACACTTACCCACAACATGAGTTAGATTTGATTACTTGCATCTCTTAAGTGACGTATTTATTTTATTTTATTATTTAACTGCTTTTGTGACTATCTAAATATCATAAAGCCCAAATAGAAAACATGACTTAGAAGGATAAATATGGCTTAGAAGGATTCTTTTACCCAACAGTGATGATCTTACCTGGTGTTGTGGTTTTCAAAGTAAGATTTATTTTTGTAAAAGACCGTGTTACAAATTCAGTGAAAGTGTATAGTAAATGTTGACATCACCACTAAAGAGATTACTTCTACCCAACGGTGATGAATCACTTAATATTGTGTGATGGTTGTATTTTATTATTCATTATTTTGTGTGTGGATACTGCTAGCGTGTTATAACCTAACAGAGGGTCATAACGATACAATTAGTACCATAATCATTAATATAGATTGAGGAAGCGGCTAGTGTGTTATGACTCGACACATCGAATAATCATAATGATACAAATTGTTTTCAATAAAATCACATTGATTTTAATTTTTATTCTATTCTTTGACATATTTAACTCTTGCGTAAAACACTATAAATATAATATTATGGAATTGATCGTTGCTATAGTTGTATATGGACATAATAAAGCCTTTAATTATTATGGAGTATTGAACCTGCCTTTTATTACTAATATGATTGGTGGAATTGAATATTTGAGTAACTCAAACTATGACAAATGGAAGGAATAAGTTTAAATTATTCTCGATTGTATGGATCTTGACTATGCTATACGATTTGATAAACCTAATGTGCTCACTGCTAATGCCTCAGCTGAGGATCTAGAAGTGAATAATACGGGTTTAGAAAAGTGAGATAAATCAAATCGTAAGAGCCTTATGATCATAAAGAATTTCATTACTGATGCGATCTGGGGAGGTATTCCTGACTCGCATAATGCAAAAGAATACATGCAAGCCATTAAGGAATAATTTCAAGGGACTTCTAAGGCACTTGCCAATACGATTGCATGAATCTTGACTATGCTATACTATTTGATAAACTTAAGGTGCTCACTGCCGATGCCTCAGCTGAGGTTCTAGAAGTGAACAATACGGATTTAAAAAAGTGAGATAGATCATATCGTAAGAGTCTTATGACCATAAAGAGTTTCATTACTGATGCGATCCAGGGAGGTATTCCTGGCTCGCACAATGCAAAAGAATATATGTAAGCTATTAAGGAATAATTTCAGGGGACTTCTAAGACGCTTGCTAATAGTCTTATTATTAAAATGAGAACCATGAAATATGATGGTCATAGTGGCATATGAGAGCACATTATGAGAATGAGTGGTGATTCAATTAAAAGAAAGGGACATGGACTTTTCTGAGGGTTATCTTATTCACTTCATGACTTCTCTTCCTGTATAATTTGGTCCATTCAAGACTAATTATATCACGTAAAAAGATAAATGAAAGATGAACGAGCTAATCGCTTACTGTGTCCAAGAAGAAGAAAGACTTAAATCTGAAAAACCTGAAAGTGCTTATTACGCTGCTCTTGGTCCATCGAAAGGAAATTTCAAGAGAAAGAAGAGATTATATAAAGGAAAGAACGTGAAAGCTTCTCCACTGAAAACCAAACAAGGAAAAACTAGCGGATATACTTTTGATCCGCTAGTTAAGTAAGATAATTACCTAGTCTTACTTAACTAGCGGATCTACTTCTTTATGTGTCACTTCTGTAAGAAGAAAAGACACATAGAGAAGAATTATCATAAATACAGAGGTTGACTAGTTAAGTAAGATAATGACTTAGTCTTTATGTATTTTGAATCACTTTATATTGATGTTCCACACATAAGTAATTCAATGTAGAGATTTCAATCCAGCCGAAAGCTAAGTAAAAGCGAACGAACCATCAAACTCGAAAATAGAGTAGAAGCAGACGTGAAGGCCATTGAGACTCTCCATCTTATTTTAGATAGTAGTTTCATTTTTTATTTAGTTAATACTATTTACGTTCCAAGTATCACTATAAACCTTATCTCAATTTCTAAATTTGATTCATTAGGTTTTGAATTTAAATTTAGACATAATATTTTTATTGTATTATTTGATTTCGATATTGTGAGTGGTAGCTTACTAGTGGATAATCTTTATAAATTGAACTTGGATTCATCTTACGCAAAATATTTAGTTTCTATGTATGTAGATAATAAAGTTAATAAGAAACGAAAACGAGCAATCGACAACTTCTCCATTTTATGACATAAACGTTTAGGCCATATATCTAAAGATAAAATGGAGAGATTAATTAAAAATGATATAATCGATTAGCTCGATTTCTCTGACTTTAATACTTATGTAGATTACGTTAAAGAAAAACTCGTGAAGACTAATAAGGAAGGAGTTATCAGGAGCACGAGTTTACTAGAAATAGTCCACACTGATATTTGTGGACCATTTTCAACTCCTGCTATTGATAGTCAAAAGTATTTTATTTCCTTCACTGATGGTTATTCTCGTTTCGATTATATATTGCTCATTCATGAGAAATCTGAAGCCCTGGATATATTTAAAATCTATAAAGCCGAAGTTGAGTTACAACTCTACTTTGACCTTTATTTAAGGCTTAAATATTAAAATCACGATATATATATATATATACACCGGCTGGGTGACCAAGTCCAACGTCGTCATCAGGTGGGGTTCACCATTAATTCTGTAGGATTAAAATTTGAAAAAATCTAACAAAATTTGGTTGATTCTGGGGAAAAATTTGGAGAAGTAGAGAAAAAAATAATATATAAAAGTATAAACTTTTTAAAAAATATTAGAAATCACGACTTATTAAAAAAAAAAAGTGAATTCTTTGCAAATTATATGTGAAGTTTGCGAACTTTTAAAGAGTAGGAGAAATTTAAAAAGATGAATAATTCGTGATTATTTCGTAGAACCTTAAATTCTTGAATTCTTCGCAAATTTTTCAAAAAATTGGAGAATTTGATGAATATGATCAACTCAGATACGTGAATAAAACGGCTCTGGAAATATATCAAAAGAAATAGTAAATTTCGACAAATTTGAGAGAAAAACAGAAAAAATTCAAAAATAGAAAAATATTAATAGTTATAAAAATATAAAAAAATATATGTTGTGAGCAAACATTAATTTAAATGGGAAAAAACATTTAAAAAAAAAAAAAAAAGGGTTTAGAACGTGTTTTGGCAGAAAAAATAAGGAATATTTAGGAAAAGATGTTTTTTTTTTCGCATTTTTTCCTGAAAAATATGTTTTAAAGGCTTTTTTAATATTAAAAAAATGTGTTTTTGGTCACTATGTACCAGACATTAAAGATTTAAAAAGGATATATTGGGCATATCGGCCATGTTCCAACCTGCTATTATCATATATGGATACATATTGGTTAAATCAGGCAATTTTTATTTTTTAATATTATATATAAAGTTAAAAATAATAAAAAATAATTGCCCAAAGGAAATTTTTGATATTATATCTGGTTTACATGGGATACATATTGGCAGATATGAACCGAAAATTTCACCCATATCAAATCTGAGAGTAATATCATATCAAGCCAGCCTCACCCCATACATAACGGCCGATATGTATCGGAAATGGCTGCTAATATTTAAAACCATTCGGGCCACAACCAGTACTGATATGCACAATTTATACCTGATATAAACATTTTATTATAACAATTATTTTTTAACATTAACTAATAAAGAAAAATATAAAAATATACTATTTATATCCGAATATTTTGGCGAATAATTGAATTATAATGAATGTTTTGGACCGTAAATGAGCGGAATGTTCATAACCGTGTTTACAGTACCGGTCTAATTTGATTCGGGAAATTTACCTGACCGGCCCTGTCAGATACGCCTTTTACGTCAGAAGCCCTATAGTTTCACTTTTACCCAGACAAACCAGCTGCGCGCCGAGCTGAGGCACGCCTGTAGGAAATACCCAAACTACCCCCACAGTAATAAATAGCCGCCGTCGTTTCAAATCATTTACTGTTTTGAATTTACTTTTTCGTTCGAAGTCGGTGGAGAGTCGTTGACGCTTCGTGGACGATCGCGTTCAAAACTATAACCTTCAAGCTACCAAATCTGTAAGTTAGAATTAAAATTAGCTTCCATCGCTATAGATTTTTTATTTCTCCTCTCTTTGTTGCATATTTTGACATATTTTTTTTAGGTTTTCCCATATGTAATCGGTAACGATTACATATGTAATCGATTACGACTACATATGTAGTCGATATCGATTATATATGTAATCGTTACCGATTACATATGGGAAACGTTCTCGATTACCTTTAGAGTAAAAGATTATATATGTAGTAATCGACTATATAAGCTGTGGATGACGAATCTATAACAAATCGATATCGACTCTCTATGAATATAATTAATACCCATCATTTGAAATAATTTCCCTATAGTTATTACCTCGATGCCATAATAAATCATACGAGGTTTTATATTTATCTCAAAGCGTTCAATTTATTGCCAACTACCCTTTTGTAAAACCATTATGGCAACTTAGGTTGGAAGAATGAGAAAATTTAATACAACGATTAGTATTCCACAATCTAGGAGCTTTAAATACGAGGTTTAGTTAGGACCTTAGCAAACCACCTATCATCCCTAGCAGCCCATATTTTTCCCAATGTCGTGACGAAGAAAAAACCTTCTATAACCCAATAAAGTTCTATCACGTATGGGAGGACCCACCACCACCACGAACGGATCCTCTGCGGTTCACTGTGGGAATGCGATGAAGTAATGGAGATTTTGGCGAAGGAGGAAAAGAAGAAGAGGAAGGAAGAAAGAAAAGAAGAAGGAAGAAGAAAGAAAAGAAAAAAGCTGAAGCGGAACCACGGCTCTCCACCCCATCCACCACCGCTCTTCATCCTTCTTCCTAACTTTTCTTTTTTTTAATTATAAATGAAAAAATTTGAATGTAATTCAAATATTTTGAAGTAAATGAAACAACTTTTGATGCAATGGCGACTTCATGAATTCTTTTGAGTCAGTAAATTAAATATTTTCTATGTAAATAAGGAAATTTATCGGCATTAAATTAAACATTTTGAGATCAATGTAGATTTATATTTAATTGATAGCGATTTCATAAGTAATCGAGATCGATTACGTTGAGAGTCGATAGCGATTACATATAGAACGATATCGATTATAGAGATAATCGATGTAGGTAAGAAGAAGGAAGAAAAGAAATAGAACAAAAGAAAGAAAAAGAAACTTAAGAGTCGAAATCAAGTAATTTCTATATAAATAAACATTTTGAGGTCATTGCGAATATATATTGAGTCGTTGGCGATTTCTAATGTCGATATCGATTACATATAGAGTCGTTAAGCGCTTACATATGTAATCGTTATCGATTATATATGAACTTGCAAGATTTTCCTTTTACTTTTAATTTTAATTGAACTATTATGTATGTAATTGAAAATTTTGCAAGTAAATGAAACATTTTGATTCAATGGCGACTTCATGAAATCTTTTGAGTCTATATCGATTACATATAGACTCGATATCGATTACATCTAGAGTAGATTCGATTATATATAGACTCTATCGCGATTACATCTAGAGTGATTAGCGATTACCTATATAATCGTCTGAGCTCTAGATGTAATCGATGCGGGTTTTATATATACATTTCATCAACATCTTAAACTATCCTTGTTAGTATGGTGTTGAGTCCCATCGTTTTGATTACAGTTCATTTCAAAAGACTGTCAAGATGGTTGTACCGAGCTGTTGCCAAGTGTTCTCCAGTGCTTTGAATCTCTGAAAGTGCTACTCGGATCGGAAGAAGTTCTTGAGAGATTCGGTTTTTGGTGGAATATTTCAAATCCAGAAGGGTGTGGGATTTCTTCACGATGTCGTGGATTGGTCGACATTTTGGGTTGATAAAACCATTTCCGAATTGGGAAGAGCGATGTCTATCTTGGAAGATAGACATTGCATTGATCTTGGGCCTTGTCGTAGTTGGCCCGAAAGGATACCCATCCGGTAAACCATCGGTAGAACAAACCATTAGAAACAAATACTTTCATTGGAACGCCTCCGGGAAAAATTCTCCGGTCTCATATAGATCTGCAATTTATAGAGTGGAAAGTGATGAGGACTTCTTAAAAGTTGTCCCTTACATTTGTGTTGTGCATATTTCTCTTCCTGGTTCCCACCATCAAATTTAGAAGACCACATCGACCTCATCGATGATATGGAGGCCTTCAAGAACTCCGTGGGGTCCGCTTTCGTCTACCGGGACTTGATGGAGTATATAATAAAAGGCGCGAATAGAAAAACCGCCGAGATGGATAAAGCCACGAAGGCGTACAACACATATGGATGCATATGTGTACTTCAATGGTGGGCTTATGAGATCTGCCGATATATCGCATCCCGGCTAGGCCTCAAGGACCCTTTCCCACGCTTTGAAATGGTCGGACAGTAGCGATCCGAGGATCAAAGGTTACACTCATGGGCGAGATGTTAGGCACAAGGTATGAGGTCTATCTATTAAAAAAAGCAACTTATCGATTCATTCTAGAATCGATACGATTCATTCTGAATCGCTACTGATTCATTCACGAATCGATAGCGATTACTACAGTCGATAACGACTTAATAAGTAATCGATAACGATTCATTATCTAATCGATAGTGATTTGTTAAGGTAAGGAATCAATAGCGATTCTTTACACAATCGAGTGATTTATTATATATAACGATCGTTATTTCATTTTTCATTTCTTTCAAAAGGTTCGCTCCCCTCATGCCTCGGGGCTTTGAATTAGAGATACCCGTGGTAAGAGAATATCTACGGGTTCAAAAGGAGGTTGGGGGAAGAGGAAAGAACCGATCAAGAAAGCAGGAAGAGATTCTAGAAGAAGAAAAGAAATTACATTCGGTCGATAATCTTGGAGAGGAGAGGAAGAATGGGATGACGATCGACGTCGAAGAAGAACCCCTCTCGAAAAAGGGCCCGTGCTAGTGGGAGAGGGTTAGGCCAAGAACTAGGGGGCCGCCAAGGAGAGCTGGCGGTGAAAGATAGCGGTGAGCGTCCACCTCAATGATTCTTTGTTGAGGAGGGTCGATCATTTGATTGGATAACTTGAAGCTCACCCAAAGAGTGAGCGATTTGGAGGAGAGAATAAGGCCTGGCTAAGCGTTGCTTCTTTAGAGAAACTCGCAACTCCTTCAATGAGAGGTCTGAATTCAAGGGATGCGAGTGGGAAGTTAAATCACTACAACTCTTTAGTCGAAAGGGCGGTGAAAATAAAAGATCTCCTTGAAAATTTATTGAGGCGAGACCTAAGGTATATGTTGAAATCTAGTTTTAATATTCAATTTTCGTTATCTATATAATCGATAACGACCATATATAAAATAGATAGCGACTATATATATAATCGATGCGACTATATATATGATCGATCGTGACTATATATATAATCGATGGCGACTATATATATAATCGATAGCGACTATATATATATATCGATGGCGATTATATTTAAAATCGATTGGACATTTTAAAATGTGGACCAAAAATTAATTCTTATTTTACACCATTATTTCGATGTGGATGTGGCTATGGAGGAGCGTGCTCGAAGGTGTGCTACACCTTCAATAAGGAACCATTAGCTCCTCATCGGTTCCTCTCCTCCTCCTGCTTGATGAGGTGAAGGCACACGACGACACTGAGACCTAATCGATAAGGGTCCTCTGGTGAAGAGGAAACCTCTTCCCAATTGCCTCACCAACAATGTCGAGCTTCGCTTAAGACCTAGGCAAGCAAAGCCAAAGAAAATAATTTCCATCAAACCTAAGGCCCAGAAGGGTAGCGGTTGAAAAGAAGCCCACCATGAAGGCCAAAGGACCAAGGACCGACCTGGATCGGTGGCAATCATTACCGGGTCCCGGTCTATCGATGAAGATCTCTTGAGCTAACAGGAGAAAAATATATGCTAGACATATGGAACAAGCGAAGGAGGACGAGTAAGTAGAATTACCACGAATACTTAACTTTATTATTATATATTTATCGTGAAGATTAGTTAAGTTGGTCATTTTTTATGCAGAGAATATGTTAGCACTGTCGGCAAGTACAAGCTGGTGGTGCAATCCTTCAGATGTCTGGCGGAAACCCAGTACCTGGATAACTTTGTAAGTTTAATATACTGTAGGCAAAATCGTTATCGATGGCTTATACAATCGTTATCGATGGCTTATGTAATCGTTATCGATGGCTTATGGAATCGGTATCGATGGCTTGTAGAGTCGCGAACGATGGCGTATGTAATCGTTAGCGACTCAGAATCATCGATATCGATTCATTAGAGAGTCGATAACTATTTCGATGACTTAAATAATCGTTCTCGATTCTAAAATGAATCGATATCAATGATGTACAGAGTCGCTAACGATTATGTATTTAACTCTAACTGCATATTTTAATCTAACTGCATTGGTTTCAGGTTATGGGCGCCTACATGAGACATTTGGAAGTTATTGATGATAAAATTCATCCTGAGAAAAATGTCAAAAACTTCCTAATGGACCCTGCGACACTGTCGTACATGGGCTATGAATCGAGAGATTTCAACAAGTTTTGCTTCTTTGAAAAATTGTATGCGACCGATCGATCGAGGTTCAAGTTCACGGTGGGCGCCTATAAACAAAGAGAGACCGGGGAAGAGGTGATGGAAACTTTCTTTCTACAATGAGCTTCGGGATCTGTGGGTCCACGAATGCAACATAGTATGCTTTTATCCTCTTTATAATTATTCTTTTTAATTTTTTCTATCCTACCCTTTGAGATTATATTACTTTTTTGTAGATATTTATGCCAATACATTCTTAACAACCACTACACTGGGCGCTTGCGATCGTAAAGGTAGTCGAACGATCGATAATGATCGTCGACCCTATATTTAATAGGCCCTCTAAGGAAAGATATGTGGCCCAATTGCGGTATTTGGTAAGATATTTTGCTTAGCATATCTTTTATCATTGTTAGCTTAACATATCTGACACTCCTCTCTATTATTTCGAAACAGACACAATACCTTCCCGTGATCTTATATTCGTACGGTGACTCCTCTGCGCTAATAAAGAAGAACTATCCTTGGGCATCTACTGACTGCCGGATCAAAGCCGTCCCCCGACAGACCAACTCCTGTGATTGCGGAGTGTTTGTTGTGAAGTATGTCGAATACTTTATGATGGGAAGAAATTTGACAGCAATCGGATATAGAGAGGATCGAGGCGAAATTGGCCATACTGCAGCTACATACACGATGGCGGAATCTTGTGAAGGAAGACAAAAAGGAGGGGGAGCAGCAGTAGTGTGGTTGTATTTGAATATTTTTGTAATAGTGTGGTTGCATTCGAATATTTTTGTAATTGAAAATTGAATTATTTTGAATATAATGGCACTATTTTTATGTACTTGTAGTTAAAAAGTAGAATAGCATCCATTAGCGACTACATATATAGTCGTCATCGACTATATAAATAATCGGTGACGACTCTGTATGTAATCGCTTTCGACTCTGTATGTAATCGTCGTCGATTGTATAAATAATCGATATCGACTATATATGTCATCCTCATTGACGATATTCATAATCGATGCCGATTCTTAAATGAATCGATATCGACGTTATACATAGTCGATGGCGACTCTATATAGAATCGATATCGATTAGTTATACAATCGATGACGACTCTATGATACATCAGTAACGACTATAATAGAGTGTAAAAAAACATGGATTCTGAATTTCTCATTTACATTCAATCTATCATTATTAAAAATATACACTGTTAGCCCATCGGTCCCACTGCCTTGCAGCTCCTGCGGTTGTGACCATATTCGTTGCACCTGCTACACTGTAGTGCCCTAACCTCACCCTTAGACCTTATCCTTCTCTTCCTCGGACGGGCTTGCTTTTCGGCAATAATAGGGTGGTCTCACTTTCATATTTTCAGGGAGTTGCTCTGCTTGGAACTCCATTGACTTTTATCGAGGGTGGGAACCCATTGCTCGTCATATGTTTGTCTAAAGCAAGCGGTGAAAAACCAGTCCTCACAAAATTTATGGTAGTCGTAACTTCTTCGATTGATGGCATACGGCATGGGAGCAAGGCAAGCCATGAATGTGCCGGCAGCAACTCTGAGTCTTGTATTCCAAGTCGGCGTGATGAATGTAATTTCCGGAATTGACTTGGAATTGATCGCTCCGTATGGTTGAGCTCTCTTTCTACCGCCCATTGCAACACTTTCTTCATGTGAGCATCGCTTTGGCGAGAAGGGTGGTCCATTTATCGAGATATCTCTGCGTTTTGAAAATGATCGACTTTCTCTCTAGTAGTTACATTAAGTCAATAATTGGTCTCTCTCGAGCTATCTTTAGCACGTTAAACTTTCGGCAATATTCGTAGTCGTGACTCGTCATCGCCTTCCTTCCATATATCGCGTGCCCAATGCTTTGGATCTATTTTCAAAATATATTCTACACGAGAATCGGCGGATCTTTCTTCATTTCGTTGATAAAATAATCAAATTTCTCTTCGAATATGCACGCTACACCACCATAGACCCTTCACATTGTTCTGGGATACTTGTCCGCAAATTTTGTGTCATATGCCGCATGCGAGTTGTGATATGCGTTAGGGAAGATACGTTTCACCGCATTTATTAAACCCTTCGACTGTCGTGATAATTACGAGATCCTCGTTAAACCCACCGATCACGAACGCACCTACGTTCAAGTAACCACATCCACGTATCCTCTTCTTCTAACTCAACCACAGCAAATGCTAACGGTAAAATATGACCATTACCGTCTTGCAGAGGATAAGGAGGATCCCTTGAAACGTCCTCGTGGTGTGTGCCGTCTACAAGCAATATGCGACGAAGTGTATTGCGGTAACTTCCATGCATGGGCCAAAACTCCAAAAAATCTTTGAAACTTACGTCAAGAGTAAGTTGAAAGGATGTTGTACATTAGGATCTACCCTCTTCATCTCCTTCACGTGGGCCGATAGATCAACAAATTGTCCTTCCCAACTTCCTCTAATATCATTAAGGGCAAGCTCTTTTCCCTCCAAGCTTTTGCATATGAGATTTGCACATTATAAGCTTTGCAATATCAAACATTATCGACGCCGTGTGTAGTTGAATCCTTCCATAAGTTTATCCCATACATAATTACGCTCTGAAGGAGATTGTTGCATTACGGTGACCGTGCGGTCCGATCTTAGCGGCTCCGCATGTATGAGTACTATTGAATGTCTTGATTTGGAAAGAAGCGAGCCCAGTCAATTTAGAAGCATGTATTCGCCACGAACAATCGGGTTCGTAGCATCCGGCTGTCACTCGATAACTAGCGGTCCTCAAAGGCCGAATTTGAAAGTTTTTCTCCACCGCGTGTTCTTTCAATGCTCTTTGAAATGTTTGTTTGTCTCGGAAGATCTCTCCAATTTTAAACGTCTAATTCCGATATTCAGTTTCCACCTCTTCATCAAAGGAATCGCCCGATGTCTCTGACATTTCGTAATCTCCGTCTACTAGGGGATTGTTAATATCTCTCACAAAAATTTTCGGGTCCTCTTGGATAAACCCATCTGGTTCGCCTTCATATTCTTCTTCTAAGGTATCTTCATTCATGGCGGTGTTCTCGGGTGGTTGACTAGATCCTTCACCGAAGGGGTTCTGATGTGATTGACCGGATCCTTCACAGAATGGATAATAGCGTGGTTGGCTAGGCCCTTCACCGAAGGGGTGCTCATTTATATGGACATGGGGTTGAGTTACTCCGGTAATTCCCATCGATGGCATGGTAGAACATAAGTCTTGAGTAAACCAAGTTGTCCATCCACCGGGGAAGATATGACTGAAATCGTTGGTATCCACCACCTCTCTCAAGTATAGTCTAACCATTGACTACATTGTTGTGACCCATGCATGTATTTTCTTTGGGTCATCATACGATTCAATCGAACATCGGTTAAATCAAATGTTGCTTGCCCTCTGCCATCGTTCGCCACAATATAACCGTCATCGCTAACGGACGGTATAATTTCATCCTCAAACTTACATGGCTGAAATGAATGAGACACAAAATCGATCAGAGATTTACTTGTTTGACTTCAAGCTGGGAAGGATGACGGTTCCTTAATGATGAATACTTTTATAACGTCCTCATTTATAAAAACTAAATAATGTAGCCAAATCATCGAGTCCAAAATGTAAGCAACTACGGGTATTCACTATCTTCATATGAAACTTTGTTGAAAGCTGTTTCATCCGCCATAAAAACCGGCGGACATTCGCCTTATGAATTGTTCATAAGAAATTTCAATTGAAATGTTAATAAGCCTCACCGCCACCTTCATACAAGCCATCTTCGTTTACAAGAAGGCCATCATAGTGACAAAGAAGAGGAATCCTCACGTCCGTCATCGTCTGTTTAAGAATGAGAAGGAAGGGTCATAAGACTGATGAAATAAAAGAGAAAAGACGACTATAACTCTTAGTCGATTGCAAATACAATCGATATCGACTCTATACACAATCGATATCGATTGTATGTGATATCGATATCGGATGTATATGGAGCCGATGACGAAATGCAGGGCCTTCTTCTAAGAGATACTGCATCACTACATAACACTAATAAACTGAAAATGAGGTTAAGTAGGATACCTCTAGTCGATATACCTCTAATCGACTCGATATACAATCGTCATCGATTGTATAGATAATCGATATCGATTTCAAATAGAGTCGTAATCGACTCTATACACAATCGATATCGATTGTATGTGATATCGATATCGGATGTATATGGAGCCGATGACGAAATGCAGGGCCTTCTTCTTCTAAGAGATACTGCATCACTACATAACACTAATAAACTGAAAATGGGGTTAAGTAGGATACCTCTAGTCGCAAGGACAAAGTTCAGGGCCTTCTTCTTCTCCAAGCCTCTGTTTTCTTCTTCGAAATAGCAGATCGGAGCAGATCAGACTAAGTAAGGACACTCCGTCTAGGGTTTTACACCTCTAACTTTTTTGCAGGTTAAAATGAGGAAGAAGACGATGCTTTGTTTGTTAAAGAAGGTCTTAGAAGGGGGTAATTTGGACCTTTTACTCTCCTTAGGGTCGGCTAGGCTTGGAGCTGGTTTGTCTGGGTAAAAGTGAAACTATAGGGCTTCTGACGTAAAAGGCGTATCTGACAGGGCCGGTCAGGTAAATTTCCCAATTTGATTCGGGTATAGACGGCTAGTTTATATAATTCTTCTAAATATAATATTAAATAACTATATTAGTTTTTTTCCTGTTAAAAAAATACCAATGCCTATAAAATGTCCAAAACGCCCACCGTGGGGCTCGAGCCCACGACGACAACGTTAAGAGCCTCGCGCTCTACCAACTGATTTAGACGGGCAACTTTGAAATAGTAGTTGTGATATAATTATATATACTTTTGAAATTAATGGGAAGATACTATTTAATCATGTACATTTGGAATGGTATGGATAGGATCAATTTAATAGCTGCTTGCCGATTGATCTAAACTGTCCAATTTATTTGGGCTAACCTTGGATTGATCATGACCCAAAAGCAAATTTTGAATTATATATAAATATTTAAGAATGCACAAATTAGCAAAAGTATATTTTTGACTTTTACCAATTTGACACTCATTTTTTAATATATAAATAATGTGGATATTCATTTTAAAAAATATAAAGATGGAGTGAGCAAGACACAACCATCCTCAAGGATAGAAAATACAAAGACACAACCATCCTACAGGGAAAAAGTAATTTTAAAACATCACTTACTTTTGCTTTTTGGTTTTGTTTTTTATTTTTGGGTTTTATAGTTTTGTCCCACATCCTCTAACACTAAAAAAGGGTTTACCTTACATAATTTTGTGTTGCGTCAAGGCTTGCAGCTTTTACGCAGGAAGCACATAATTTTATAACTTTCACCGTCATGTAATTCATCAGTCACACACATGCGCGTCGAGCCGGGTCGGGATGGGCATGAACACGTGCACGTGTATGTGTACGTGATGTGGCGGTGCGATGTCTTATCTGACCGTTCAGTTATTTTAAACGGATATGTCTTATTCGAAACGGTGCGATTGCACCTCCTATTTTCTATAAAAGGAATCCGAGATTTGAAATTTGTAGCTTCTACTACCATGTAACCCATTAGTCACACACACTCGAGCCAAGCCGAGCCGAGCCGTATCGGGATGGGACGGGCACGAACATGTGTACATGATGTGGCGGTGCGATGTCTTATCCGACCGTTCAATTATTTTAAACGAATATGTCTTCTCCAAAACGGTACGGTTGCACCTACTATTTTCTATAAAAAGAACCTGAGGTCCCGCTTTCTTCACTGCATTTTCTATTTTGCTCTCCTGATTTTAAAGATCTATTTTTCGAGTTTCCTTATCTTGCGCTGTTTGGTGCTCTGGTTGCGTGATCAGATTCACCAAATCTGATCACACGAATACGGTGCCAATTCGTTGTATTCTAAAATCGATTTGTCAGTAATCTATTGATAACGACTTCATCATAGTGATAAGAAAAAATCTCGATTTAAAAACAACAATATTTAATATGCCTCAAACCAGATTTACATATTTCTTCATGCCAATCTTCATCTTTTCTTAAAACCCGAGCCAATTATTCTAACAGATACTAGTTAGTCTTGTACATTTGGAATGGTATGGCTAGGATCAATTTAATTAATAGCTGCTTACCGATTGATCTGAACTGTCCAATTTATTTGGGCTAACCTTGGATTGACCATGACCCAAAAGCAAATTTTGAATTATATAGAAGTATTTAAGAATGCGTAAATTAGTAAAAGTATATTTTTGACCTTTACTAATTTGGCACTCATTTTTTTATATATAAATAATGTGGATATTCATTTAAAAAAAGCATAAAGATGGAGTGAGCAAGACGCAACCATCCTACCAGACAGAAAATACAAAGATGCAACCATCTTACAGGACAAAAGTAATTTTAAAATATCACTTGCTTTTGCTTTTTGGTTTTTGTTTTTTTTTGTTTTGGTTTTATAGTTCTGTCTCACATACTGTAACAATAAAAAAGGGTTTAATACCTTATGTAATTTTGTGTTGGTAGCTTTCACTTGGGGGCACCAAATTTTGTAGCTTTCAATGTCATATAATCTATCAGTTATACACACGCCGAGCGGGGTCTGATCGGGATGGGATGGGACGTGCACGTGGCGGTGCGATGTCTTATCTGACCATTCAGTTATTTTAAACGTATATGTCTTATTCGAAACGGTGCGGTTGCACCTCCTATTGTCTATTAAAGGAACCCGAGATTCTATTTTCTAAATTGCATTTTGTATTTTGCTCTCCCGATTTTAAAGATCTGTTTTTCGAGTTTCCTTATCTTGCGTTGTTTGGTGTTTTAGTTGCGTGATCAGATTCACCAAATCTAATCACACGAACGTTGTATCTTGGAACCGATTTGTCAATAATCTCTTGGTGACCACTTCATCATAGTGGTAGGGATAAATCTTAGTTTAAAGACAACGATATTCAGCGTGTTTTGAATCAAATTTGCGTATTTTTATGCCAATCTTCATCCTTTCTTACAACCTGAGTCAATTGTTCTAACAAATACTAGTTAGTAGGATCAATTTAATAGCTGCTTACCGATTGATTTGAAGTGTCCAATTTATTTGGGCTACCCTTGGATTGCCTATGACGCAAAAGCAAATTTTGATTTATATATAAATATTTAAGAATGTGCAAATTAGTAAAAGGATTTTTTTGACCTTTACCAATTAGGCACTCATTTTTTTATATATAAACAACGTGAATAATCATTTAAAAAAATATAAAGATGGAGTGAGCAAGACGCAACCATCCTACATGACAGAAAATACATAGACAAGGGTATAGCTCAAATTTTATTTTGGTGACCACCAAATTCATTAAAAAAACAAAAATCAATTAACTCATACGAGGCGGACATTAGCTATGATGTATCCTCCCGGTTGTCACATTATCAAGTCAAGAAATTCAATGACATTCATTTTCATCAACCAACAAGATGCCATATTCCGCCGTTCAATTTTGGTTGGGTAGCTTTTCGGGGTTTGGGTCGTTTAAGTGATATTTTGTTTTGGGAGTGATGGCATTGCCGAAGCTCCCTTCTTATCACTTTCGTTTTGTTCTTTGCAATCTCATACGTTAATTATCCAAAAAAAGAAAAAGAATTGATTGAGGACCCCTCATGTTTAAATTTTGCTCCTTCACCTCCTGATTGCCTAGGATTACCAAGAGAACAACCATCGAAGTTTAATTTGAGAACGTCATGAGGAGGAGCATGCCGGATAGCATGCCTCTTTTCCTTGAACTGCCCCTATTTGGAGGCCCAAAATCCTTATCCTTTGACAAGGCTATATCAACTCATGGATTCTCAGTTCTCAAAATATGAATAAAAGACAAATTGAGAATCATCATCCTCGATAATAAAATTTGAACCATATTGATGGGCACAATCATACAAATGCCCAGCCTGCCTCCATCAACCTTCCGTTGTGCTACAGGCCCAAGCCCGTAATGTCCACTTGATTAATATGGCACCAAACTGATTTTTAGATGTTTATAAAGGCTCAGTTTATGGAGATAGATAGAGTAGGGAACATCGATCCACTAGTAATCTACTAAACTCTTTCGCAGTTGGCATATGACTTGAGTCACAGGTGAATTGGGTCATCTCCCCGTACACTCGCACATTGACACGCTAAGTGTATGGCTAGATAATTCATTTTGTGAGTGATCACCCATTAATTATTATAAAATAACAAAACATGTTTTACTTTTGGGGAATGCTAACGTCACTATCTTTATTGTAAGGTTAGTGCCATCCGCAACGTATCAAAATCGGTTTCGGTTTGCCGAGCACCGATATGACTCGGGCAATACGTATCGGCCTATTTAAAAAAAAAGGGAAAAGGAAATTTACGTCTCGGCTGAAATCGAGACGTATTGGCCAATACCCGATACGGGCCCGTATCGGCTGATACGGTATCCGATACCCGAGATGGGATACTGATACGTTTTGGTATCAGCCGATTTTTTATTCCTTGTCCATCCTGAAACAAAAATGTCAGGTGCCATTTTGGCAAATAAATGAAGGATAAAAACTACCATTTTTACTTGTTTGGTGACAAACTTGAAATTATAAAATAAATTACAAGTTTGCCACCGAAAAAATAAAAAGAACAATTTTGTCTTTCATAATTTTTAAAAATTAAAAATGCCACCATTTGGAGGCATTTTAGTCTGGGCACAATGCTAACCTCATAGTAAAGGGGGTGAGATTAGCATTGCCTTTTCTTTCTTATTTTTAGATTAAATAAAGGTAAAAAGAAAAATTAGGGTTATTTCCTTATTATACATTGTCTTGTGGCACAAGGTCACCAAACTACAAAGAAATAATCTACTGTTCTAGAAGCCACTAGTCTACCTAATCTTGGTTTCTAGAACCCTGGGCATGGAGAGAGTACTTGAGGTAGCCTCATGCATGACTCTGCAGACTACACAAGGACTTATATAATGTTGTCCTGTGCTGTAGACAGCCCATGTTCGGTTCATAATTATTGTGTGCTAATAAGTAGGATCCGGCACATGGTAGCTCCTCTTACCCGTCTCCGATGCGGCTTTTCCTTCTTCTTTATACTTGTACTGGTGGGTGGCACGTTCAATGCATGTGCTTATGGAAAAAGAGTGATATGTATAGAGAATTTTACCTAAGAACGGCAACACCTCTATGGTTAATTTATCATATAGTGGCTGACTTATCGTAATTAGCTTAGCTGATACGGTCAAAGAAAATATTTGTGTGTTTTATCTAATTTTAATGGGTGAAAATTTCCTTTAACCAAAAGCATGTGTGCCTATATTTTTTAAGTGCGACCCAAATAGAACGGTCTCGTACGAGACTCGATTAGTCAGGGGCTCATACCAGACCTTGTAGTCTCCTATGAAACCAATTGCTCTCAAGTGAAAAACGTGCATGCGTGCTTTTAGTTAAAAGATATTTTCGTCAATAAGTTTAAAAGTGATGTCCTATAATAAAAACTAAAAGGTTTTGGCCAGGGGCGTAGTCAGGAATCTTTATTGCTGGGGGCTATAAATGATAAATATAATGTTAGTAATTATTTTACCTTTGATTTTGGGGCTTATATACAAATAAAGGTGTATAAGACACATACTTCATAGAAATTCTATATTTAAATGAGGGCTTGAGCCCACAACCTCTATGTGGCTATGCCACTGGTTTTGACCTTGTATGGTAACTAAATAAGGTATGGGGTACCAATATTTGAGTTGGACAATTCGGTCTCGACAATTAGTTTTTGCACGTGAAAATTGCTAATTGAATTGAACCAGATGATGAGGATCCTTTTTCGACCCAATCTTCCAATAGAGCTGATTAACAATCATGGCTCACCTATCAAATGCTTATTCTGCACGGCATATATTTCAAAAATGACTTGAGAATCCCTTCTCATGGTATAGTCACATTAATTTTTGAGGATGTGGCCGTCTTAGAGGTAAGAATTTTCAAGTGTGAAAACTCTAGTTGAGAAGAGTAAATCTTCAGTTGCAAATACATGTACCTGAAGGCTAAAGGTTTATTTTGAGATACCGTAACTACTCTTATATATTTTAAATAATTATTTCCATTGTCTTATATGCTGCCTATTTTTAAAGCTCAATTTGATATGGGGATTATATATAAAAATAAAAGTATGAAGTCTTCTCTCATTATAGTTTTAAGGATAGTTAGAACATCACGATCACGAATAGCGTATGAAAAGGGCACAAGAAGTCGACAAATCGTGATGGACGGCCATCTATGTTTTAAAGGTGCTGATGGGACCATATATATCGCCATCCCATCCCAATTGCTAGAAAGAATTATTTAATATACGAGACGAACTTGCCTACCGTTGAGGAAAGAAAAGGGTACGGTTATTTGCAATCAAAGATTTGTCTATGCAGTATTTCCTCTTTTGCTTTTAATATAATATCTTCTACAGAATTATCAAAAAATTAAAAAAGATTTGTCCGGCAGCTGATGGCTTCATAGTTAACACTGTAGATAGCTTTGAATCAGACGGTGGAGATTTTTTCAGTCTTTTTTCACACAACAGATCTTGAGATCAGGCCCACATATCAAACAATCAGAAAATTCTCCATGGCACACAGCCCCAAATGTGACTCGAGAACCCTTCTCATGGTATACCATGATGACAGTCAAAGTTAAAACTTATATCTAAGGTTTTAAAACTCATACTGCCTTTGAATATTAAGTTTTAGTCAAAGTTAAAACTCATATCTAAGGTTTTAAAACTCATACTGCTTTTGATTTTTGGATATTAAAACTCATACAATTATTTATTTATTTTTTATAATCAATACTTTATTGGGGAAGCTCTTTAATATGCATAGGTTCTTCTCTGGTCACTGTCTTTCATGTGAACGGTTGACTCAAGCAGCCTAATAATTAGGTCAAATTATTTTGATATATGGTTTACATCATTGGCTATATATCTATCTAAAAAATGTATGGTTTACTTCATGGTTATATGTCTATCTCAAAAAATAATAAATTTTCTTGGGATAGTATTAGATGCAGAGGGATGTATCAAAGGTGTGTATCGTTCAATCTCCCTCTGCTAAGTTAGTCAAACCTCAAGAATCACAGATATTTATGTACATTAATTTAGTGAAGTATTTTTTTCTTCTTTGCTTTTATTATAGTATTTCTATTTGTTTTTTACTAGGAGTTTCCTGTATACAAGCAAGTGTGGAGTACGAAGACCCATACTTACGAATCATGGACATCCATTATAGGATTGTTAGAATAATCCCACATTGCCTATCGGCTTGGAGGTCTTGGGCTATATATAATCAAGGCACTCCTTCTCTTTCAAGCTAGTTTTGTGAGGTTGAGTTAGGCCCATGAGTTTCTTTACACGTGTGCGTGTTAGAATAGTCCTACATTACCAATTTTGTGAGGTAGCGTGTTAGAATAGTCCTACATTACCAATTTTGTGAGGTTGAGTCCTATTAGGGTTTTTATTAATAGCGACTTCAAAAAACTGCCTTTAATAGTCTTATTTTTTATGGTATTTTTTTTTTGTTGGGAAACTTAGGTTCTCGTTGGGAAACTTAGGAGCTATTAATTGACTTATAAATATCTTTGGTCGGATTGATTTAGCACACCTAAATACCTAAAACCTAAGGCTGCGTTTGGGTTAGCTCTTTCAGGGTAAAGAGTAGCTCTTTTGTTCTTTGATTTCAACAAAGAATTATTTTCATGTTTGGTAACACAGCTCCTCACCTCATTTACTCTTGCAGGGAGCTGTTTTAAGTGATAAAACTGCTCTCTTTCAAAGCAGATTTTATCTCCTCTGACAGAGAGCAAGTAAAGAACTGCTTCGACTCTTATAAGAGCTAACCCAAACACAGCCTAAGAATTTTTTCATTGATTTGCTATTAGAGACATGTCCAATTAATGCAGCCCATGGGCTATAAGTGTGAAGTACGTTTATTTGACAATTTTGTTACATGTGTAGACGTGACCACAGTTTGGATTTGATTAGCCTAAAAACTGTACCATTGAATGATTTCACAACTTAAGTAAGTAAGGGAAATTAATGGTGGATAGTTTCTGATAAACAATATTCTTATGTGGCAAGATGTGACTGGTTGTAGCGTTTGGACCCCATTATATATGCAGCCAGTCACATTGGGCCACATAGGCTATCTGCAAAATTGTTCACTATATAACACTGTCCTTTAAATAATATATGATCCATGATCCAAATTTAGGCATTAAAATTGCTTCAATCAAATGATACTGTTTGGAAAAGTTGCTTCCACAAGAGCACATTTTAGTATAAAATATTGGGTGAGAAGCACTTTTATCCAAACCCTTTATTATGTTTTTGGGTGAGAAGTGCTTCTCACCAAATATTTTATTCTGAAAAGAGCTTTTGAGAAGCAACTTTGCCAAACAGATAAAAACCTTGATAATCATTAGTTTTGGACGGAGCCCATCTAAGTGAGCATTTGGAATTGATGAATTATGTGTGCAATAAGCATAAAATTACGTGCCATAGGAAACTGACTTTCTATATATAAAGGAATCTCTAATTGCACCTACCTATTTAATGTCTGACATTATATTAGGCGGTGGCGTGTGCCTTCATTAAATAGGTGCTTTCAGCAAATGGGTAGGCGGCTGGGAGCAAATAAATGTTCCGCATATATAAATAAGACCCAGGTCCATACAATTGAGGGTAGAATGTGACGTTGCACTCGAGCCAGCTGAGTGTCACGTGTCACCCAAACTGGGATCAGGTGCTTTGTTCACATGCCTATGTCAATGGTTATCGAAAAAAGAAAAAAAGTAATTTTCCAACGTTGATTTTTTTAGTCAAAGCAAATTTTTTTAATAAATAACTTTTGGGTGAAAATCTCATATATTTGACCAGTATAATAAAAGACGAAAATGTTTGAAATTTTCATTTTCTAAAGCCCTAGGAGATGTGCTATACATATTGAGAATGAGAATACACAATCAAGTGTTATGTGACAAGTTGTTATGAGAATATACAATGAAGTATAGTGTGAAAATGCTACACGATTGCAAGATCATGTGTCATGTGATGTTATCTTGAGTTACATCACATCCTCTATGGCCTTATTCGACTGATTCTGATCAACTTTTTTAAGAAAAGCTCAGAATGCTATCATTTTAGAATCCTACAGATTTTGAGCTTGCTCAGATTCCAGGCTTTTTTGGGATGTGCTCTTGAGTTACTCAAGGCTTATTTGGTAACGCTTTTGCAAAAGGTACTTCTCAAGGGAAAATAGTTGGATCAAAAGCAGATTTCAATCAAGGACCTGACCATTGCTAGTTGAAAATGGTATTGACTTGAGAAGCAGCTTTATGTTGCTTCTCATACAACATCATTTTTAACATGTGATAGACCTTTCGGGAAGTAACATTTGAGAAGTAGCATATGAAAACCCCTCCAAAGCACTTGAAAGTGCATTTTGGAAGGAATAAAAAAAATAAGAAGGTTACGAAACAGGGCCTCAAGTTCCTATTTTTTTAGCTTTCCCCAAAAAAATTCATTTTCATGCATTTTAAAGTTTCACTTTCTTGGTTTAGAGGTATATTGCGTTTAGCTTTCTGAAGTGTTTGCTAGGAAATCATCATGTCGCTGTCACTCGAAAAGGCTCAGCAAACACGGTTTCACATAAAAATTGTCAAATGACAGAAAATGTCGGAAAGTGGTCAGAAAATGCATTTTCTAGAGAAAATGCAAACATTTCAAGCTTATCTCCACTCTTGAACGAGGCCTCGGGATCACCACATCTCTTAGGGCTTGTTCGGGTGTTTGCTGCAGATTCTTCACACTCTTAGATTTCCTATCTTTTATCAGATGCATTCTTAAGTTACTTAGATTCCTGACTTTTCTCAGAAAATCTCATAATCCTATCATTCTTAAGTTTATCTCAGAAAAGCTTAGAATCGATTCAATGGGTGGTTATACTATAAACATAGAAATGTTATTTAATCATCGATTTATGTGTTATCTCGGATTTGATTGAAATTTTACGGGCTGCCAATCCATGCGAGTTTGAACATAGTTGACGGATTTATCTTACTATTATGATTTCATGAAAGGTGATTATTAAAATATCATATAGACAAAGAATTTAATACAAAATCCTTGAATTTAATAATTTTGATGTCTTTTCTAAAAGGGTGGCATTATTTGCACCTGTTTTTCTTGTGAAGAACACACATCTTCACCATAAATCTTAAGATCATGGCATACCTATCAAATGGTCACATGTGGATTCCATAATCATATGCCCTGATCTCAAGATCTAACCAACATTTGACCCTAGCTCGATTAGTAACACCTGGCCAAGGCACATTAAACTGATTATATTAAGAATCTTATTAAAAGCTACCCCATGTTAACACCTTTTAATGGGATCCAGTTAGTAACACCATTAATAGACACATATAACATGATCAAAGATTAACTTTTATCTTAAACAAATATGGGAGTACATTTCTATTAAAAATATTTAAATCAATGAAGGAGTTTAGATTCGTGGATTAAGCAATGAAGGTTATGATAACAATTCTCATACGATGGTGTTGTCACGTGTTGCTGAGTCAAATGCTCGATAGATTGCAAGAATCCCCAAGGTATTGAAAGTACAAGCTATCATAAGTTCACTACGGTAAAATTTCAAGGAGATAATGATAAACTTCATATGTGTGAGTCATCAGATAATCATCATCCAACAACTGATAATGATAAAGATCATTGTGCTTGAATTGGTGAAGCATCAAAAGCCTTGTGAAAACGGGGAACTCAATAGAAATGGTGATAAGCCTTATCACCACAAATCAGAGAAGCCGAATAACTGAAGGAGGTCTTGAATATTTAAAATTGTTCTTGGAAACTAGCCGTTGAGTGGGAGTTATAATCTAGTGGACCTAAAAGATAGGAGTATACATCGAGGGCAACAATCTGAGCTGAGAATATGAGGTTTTCCAAGCGAAAAGCTCGGATGTAAAGATGTCGCTTTCACTCAGAAACTCTTAGAAAGCTTATCTCCCAATGGAATCTCCCGAACAGTGGATAAGTTCCGAACCTCAGAAAAGGGATTCTTTCGGAGTCCAAACTCAGAATCTGAATATATCTCATCTCTCGAACGAGCCCTTAGGATTTTAGAAGAAAAATAAAATAAAATCAAACTTTGTATCTTTCATTTCATATGTCAAAGGTTTGAGTTTTCTACCCCAAAAAATTTTCTATTGAATTTTTTTGTCATCGACTAAAAAATCAATTGTGGAAAATCCTTTTTTTTTTTTGGATGGTCAATCAACCTTTATAGTGCACACATGGTCGCTGATACTCGGGTTGGGTGTCACATAGCACCCAACTTGCTTGAGTACAGCGCAAGCAAGATATAGATTTTTCATTGATAACTAGTCAATGAAAAATTTCTCCTTTAATCACAAAATTAACGCTGTAAAAATAATTTTTTTAGTTGATGGTTAATCGACCTTATACATGTGGACGAAACACCCAATCCTCCATGCTTATATATATGAGTTAGTCTACAATGGGTGCTCACCTATCATGTGCATTAAAGCAGTTTACACAGCTATGTGATTGTGTGACTTGCACGGACTTTCATGCATTGGAAGTTCGTGCAAGTCACACAGTCACATAGACGTGTGGAATGTTGTGTCCACACCGATGATTTGAATTATCAGCCGAAATTTCGGCTAATAATTTGAGAATTTCTATCAAATTTCGTTTGTTTTTATTTTAAAAAAAATTAGTATTTTCAACAATGTTCTAATTATTGGCCGATAATTTGAAGGCTGGTACATTTTGGCTGAAATTTTTGGATTTTATTTCGGGTTTGGCTGAAACCAATATATATCAACCGATTGTATTATCGACAAATATTTTGAACCATGTTGTAGACTAAGGCCCTGTTTGGCAATTCGTTCCAAAAACCACTTTCTACGGGAGAAAAATGTTGGGCAAAAGACATATTTCACCTAAGCAACAATGTGCTTCTCACTCAATACCTTTTCCACTTGTGATAAGCCGTTTTTGAGAAACAATATTTGAGAAGCTATACGTAACACACCTCTTTACATCACTTAGAAAATGCTTTCCCTAAAAGAGTTGCCAAACATGGCCTAACTCTATGTATATTCATTTCCCAAGCTTTTCATAAATTACCTTTGAGAAGATTATTTTTTGTTTCCTGACAAATGAAATCCCACCGTTGACGTTAGCTTATTTATTTATGGGTTTTTTACTAAATACCCCTATGTTATGCTGAAATTGCATAAAACCTTCTGAATTATGCCTATTTATACTGCACCCCTTATTTTTATGTTTCCTTTATAAATACCTATGTTGTTAAATGACAGTTAATTAGACATCATTTTTTCAATTAAATGACATATTTACTCTTACTTAATATTATATACAAAATGATTATTGTATTTTTCTAACTTTGACCACATTATTTTAAACGGTGGATAAACATCAGATCTTGCCCAAATTTTTTGGGTGAAATATGATTAATTGCTTATAAGTTGCTGTGTTACCCGATTTTTGATTTGGGTGTCTATGACGCTCACTTGACTCGTGGGTAACGCTAAAATACTATCCTGTTAGCACCATTCTGACCCTACCATCGTTACAAACCAACTGAGTATCATGAACACCCAAATCGAAAATCGGGAAACACAACAACTTATAGGCGATCAATCATGTTCCACTCAAAAAATTTGGACAACATCCGTATGCTTATCCACCATTTAATTGTCGTTTAATGGCAGGGGTATTTGTAAAGAAAATATAAAAGGGTTTTTTGTAAATACCCTTGAATTATATTGATATTACAAATAACCCCCTAGTTATAGCTATTTGCTTTAAACCACCTGAGTTAGCATTTTAGTATTTATAAAACACCTTCTTTAACGGATGCTACTTTAAATAGTTAATCAGCCGTTAAAGAATAGCCTAAATACCATATTTATCCTTTTAAAAATTAAATTACTAAATTGTCACCCTCTACAAGTGGTAAGAGTAATTTTAAATCCACCCCTCTACTTACAAAAAAGAATAGTTTTAAATCCACCCACCAAATATTTGAGTTCACCCACGCTGAAAAACATTGACTGCATTGAATCGGACGATGGAGATCGTTTATTGTCCCAACCTTTCATACGATGGATCTTGAGATCACGGTGGCACTATTAGACGGTTGACTGCATTGAATCGGACGATGGAGATTATTTATCGTCTCAACCTTTCACACGATGTATCTTGAGATCATGGTGCACCATCAGACAGTTGACTGCATTGAATTGGACGATGGAGGTCGTTTATCGTCCCAACCATTCACACAATGGATCTTGAGATCACGGTGGCACCATCAGACGGTTGATTGCATTGAATCGGACGATGGAGATTGTTTATCGTCCCAACCTTTCACACGATGGATCTTGAGATCATGGTGGCACCATCAAATGGTTGATTTTTTATTTCATGTGGTACACACCTATAAAAATGACCTTAAAATTAATTTTAACCGTATACATGATGTTAAGGTCACTTTTCTGAGATGTGTGCCACGAAATAAAACACTGATCGTCTAATGATATGCCTAAACGATCTCCATCGTCTTATTCAATGCAATCAATGTGTTTTAGCGTGAGTGAACTCAAAGATTCGGTGGATGGAAGCAGACGCGGTTAGGCAATCCAATTCCTAAAAATGAGTCTTGAATCATATAGGAAATTGGAGGGACGAGTATTTTAAGTGGAACACGTAGATTGAAGGTTTTCTTTTCAAGAATAATTGCATCGTTTGCCACAAATCCTCCATTGGTTGAGTATTCGTCCAAACGTTAGCATGCTTTAATAGGGGAATCACCCATCTGATGAGTCTTGAATATGATGGGTGAATGAAAGGCCTTTTAGAAGAGTACCTTTAAATCCACCCACTGAATCTTTAAGTTCACCCACGTTGAAACACGTTGATTGAATTGAATAGAACGATGGAGATTATTTATCCTCCCAATCTTTCACATGATGGATCTTGAGATCATGATCGTACCATCAGACGGTCAATGTTTTATTTCACGTGGCACACATCTCAGAAAAGTGACCTTAACATCATGTGCATGCTTAAAATTGCTATTAAGGTCACTTTTAGGGGTATATACCACATGAAATAAAAAGTCGGCCGTCTGATGGTACACCCATGATCTAAAGATCGATCTCATGAAATATTGGGACGATAAAAAATCTCCATCGTTTGATTCAATGCAGTCGATGAGTTTCAGCGTGAGTAAACTCAAAAATTTTGTGGGTGGATTTAAAAGTACTCCTTTTAGAATAGTGGTAAATTATAATGGCATGACTTGTAAATAAAGGTGAATGAAGGGTCTTTTAGAATGGTGATAAGCTTTAATGGCATGACTTGTAAATATAGATGAATGAAGGGCCTTTTAGAATGGTGGCATTTTTAAAATATTGGTTTCATTAAGGGCAAAATAGACTTTCGGTTCATAAACTCACGGCTAGTTAACAGCAGGGGGTTTATATGAAACAGAAATACAAAAGTAGGGGTTGCAGAATAAATACTCATAACTCAGAGGGTTTCTTATAATATTAGCATAACACAGGGGGTTATATGCAAAAAACCCAATATAAAAATAAGGGGTGTTGTATAAATAGGCATAACTTAGGGGGTGTTGTGTAAATAGGCATAACTTATAGAGTTTTATACAATTTTAGCATAATGAAGGGGTATTTAAAAAAAAACCCTTTACTTATTTGGAGTGAAAGATTCCTATCACTACTTTAAGCGGAGATATTTCTATGAAACACACCCATTTAGGCTACGTGACAACAGCTTTCATCAATTAAAGTGTTTATGTATATGGCCATAACTTACACCAAACTTAACCTAAAAATTATATATATCATAGCATCACAATCATCCGATCAAAGAGCTTTAATATCAACCGTGGACAACTACCCATGTTATTAACTACCCTTGTTAGAGTGCATCTAAAGATGGTTCAGAACCCCAAGTGTCCTTGATATTTGGGTTTAGAGTATTCCCCAATATGATCTACGACTTTGATCACTTATATTGCTTAATAGATGTGCCACGTGGATTAAATGAGTGCTTCTTAATATCTCTATATATAAATGCCTCCCATAGGATCATAGCCCATTATTTCTTTACTTATTCATAACACTAAAAAAAAGCACTTAGCAATAAATAAGCAGTTATGATAACGTGGTTGTCGTTATCATGGTCCCACCGGAGTTTCTTCGATTCCTTCGCCTTCGCTACCTGTTTAAGACTCTGTAAGCGTTCCCACATTCATCAATTTTGGTATATATAGAGAGAGAGAGAGAGAGAGAGAGAGAGAGATTTCTAAACTTTTTATAGGGTTTCGAAGTAGAAATTCGTGGCACTGAATGGAGCTTCTTCGTCCCGGAAGGTGTAATCGATCTTTCTTCTGATTACTATGTCGGCTCTTTTAGCTCGTACCGGCCGACAGAAACAGCGTTACGAGAATGAGTTTCGGCTTGTTTCTGGGTAACTTTCCTTTTCCCGATAATTTGAGTTTTTCATTTAAACAATAAAATATGGCCTATAAAGCGTCAATATTTACTTTCAGAGAGATGTGAGTTTGTATTAGCTGCTTAACCCGTGCACCAAAGTCAGTGCACAGGTCAGTCTCTCTCCGCCAAGCCGCTTTAAAAGATGCAAAGATATAAAGAGGTACAAAATCAGTTAGAAGTGGGTTTCACTGATTTGATACCCCAAATCAGTGGAAGGTTAAAACCACACTTTCACTGAATTGCCTGTTTTTTATTTTATGGCTCTGAGGGTCCTAAGAACTGCTCTGGGTTCTGACGGGAAGCTCTTGGGGCTCGAAGAGCATGTTTGGTAAACTAGCTCCCCGTCTCAATTCGTTGGTAGAGAGAGATGTTTTAAGTGAAAAACAACCTCCCTACTAGAGGAGGTAAAACCTAATCTAGCGGGGAGCTGGAACAAAGTTCCTAGGAGGTATAAGTGTGCGATCCTAAACTTACAAGCCGATTTTTTGAGCTTTAGTTAAGCTCATAAAATTCTACAATAAATACCTATAACCATTTTAATAGAGGGAGATTGACCCAAGCACTACAAGTGGTGCTCGGGTCACGCTGTCAACTTCAATATAGACTTGGGCTGTGTATGGTATAGGTCTCTGCTAGCTCCTGTTATAGCGGAATTCACCTGCTTTAGCAGAATCCCATCCTCTTTGCTAACATTCAATTATCTCCTTTAGGAGATACCCCTTCTCCTTAATAACTCCTTACATAGCAAGATTTTTTGCAAGATTTACTTATTTAACAGTTCTACCCTCCTCTCTACTCACTTCTTGTTAGAGCAGATTTTATTTGCTTTAGTAGAGAGTTAGTAGAAAGCTGAGAGGTTGCTGCTAGAGTAGGTAAATACTCGTTTGCAGGGAGTTAGAAAATAGAATGGAAACCAACTAAAGCAGGTGAACTCTACTATAGCAAAGGCTGGCAGAGAGCTTCCCACTACAAAAAAATAAGACTATTAGCGGCAATTTTTGGTTGTAAAAAACTGCCGCTATTAACAAAAAAGTTATTAAGACTATCAGCGGTAAGGGTATTAGTGCCGCTAATAGTCTTATTTTTTGTAGTGGCCATACAAAACCTGATATTTTGCAAAGGGTTATGCATGAGGTAAATCTATTTCTGCCAAATTAGGAAATGTAATATGAGCATGCAATTTGGAGTGCTTTCACCAATTGGAAGCTTATTATTTATTTAGAAGAACAGGTTGTATAAGAAGCTTATTATATATTTTTTTCTAGTACTTTCTTTTTCTTTGTTTTTTTCAAAAGTAGGATTGGAGGATCCCCTACCCATTTTATTGCAAAAAAGATTGAAGATTTTTTTTTTTTTGATAAAAAAAAAATGATGATTACATATGATAGAAGTTACAATTTAAATCTTCTATAGCGACAACATTTTTTTTCTTTTTCTATTATTTTTGAGTGCTGTCTCTACCCTCTATGCCCCTGCGTAGGGTCAAAAGCTTGATTTTACCTCGATTATTTGGAGTTGGACCCATGAAAAACAAAAAAAATATCATGAATCTGGACCGTACAACTCCCTCCCCACCGTCTCAATGGGCCATAGACCAAAAAATCATACCGTTTAGAAGGCTAACAATATTTGAAAAGCGGTCAACCAACAACGCATAGAAGTAAATTGTAGTTAGAAAACCACTGTCAATGGGTTCTAAGTAATTAGGGTTTTAGCCTTTGGGTTCCAACAAAATTTAAAAAAAATTACATTGGTTGATGGAATGAGGGTTCTGGTCGATTACACGATTACTCGATTACGATTTTAAATCAAATCAATAAGAAAAAAACAAATTAAAACGAATACAATTAAGGATTTAGCATTAGCCTAATGCTAAAACATTCGATTTAAAATGCTATTAGGGTAATATCATTAGATGTGATCATGGTGTTTAAATGCTTTGTATTAGAGGATTGAGATCCTTTTCGGTCTTAATCTATTAGACCAAAGATCTTTAGATCATGACACACCTATCAAACAACACAGTTAATGATTCAACCTAGTACACATGCCAAAAACCTAGTCCAAGTCACATGACACTCGGCCCACTTACCTAGTCCCAAATCTTTATATATCAATTGTGCTCCCACCTTGGCACCACCAAACTGAGAGATTTTTTGTAGGACCTTATACCCCATTGAATTATCATGCCAACCAAAACTAATTGGTGATGGAAGAGGTACAACTTAATGTTTTAAGGTGTTGTGAGTTTTAAAACTTACGATTCTAAGGTTCAAAAATGATGAACACCGTGTGTTTAAGAAGGGAGAAAGCTTTGATGGTGATGATGAGGATATCCTCTTATGTTTTTTGAGTGCTTTGCTAGAGTTTAAATGATAAATTTTCTCTATAAATAATTTTTTCTTTAATATTTTTAGTGAATGAAGAAAAATTGCCCCGCAAAGAGCGAAAAAAACATCTTTTAATCATTGCAAGTTGGCATATGGCCACACGAGCTAGGGAGGCACTACTTTGTTTATAAAGATGCAAATTAGGAACTATAGGGTAATTTCTTTGGTAAGTAGAATATGAGGCAATATGTTTCATAACTAAGCATTGTGTAGTAAAATTCACCCCTAAAATTATTATAAACCTTTTGCTTATGTTATACCTTTTGCTTATGTACAAGGGATCAATATTAGTTTTATCTCTTTGCATTTTGTGGATGATCTTATGCTATTTATTTCCTTACTTCCTCATTGCTATGTCAACAGATGCATTCCTTACAGACTAAAGGAGGGTGTTGAATATGGCACTGGAGATTTGGAAGACAGATTGGAAGTACTGATGATTTCATCACCAAATCGACATGATCTTGTGTTCCCTAAGGTCTGTATCCAAGGCTGTCAACTGGTTCAGTTAGCCTGATGCTCGACCTGATTCTTCAACCGTGTCAGATACATAAACTTATCCTGTTGGGCCATCACTACAAAAATAAAATAATTAGCGGCAGCCAAAAACTGCCGCTATTAATGAAAAAGCTGCCACTAATACCCTTGCTGCTAATAGTCTTCAATAGTTTTTTTGTTAATAGCGGCAATTTTTGGCAGCCAAAAACTGACGCTAGTATATAGTCTTATTTTTTGTAGTGCATGTCAGGTCATTTTGGCTGACCTGACCCGAATATAATCTCATGACTCGAGCTCCTATTGACTGGATGTCACATCAGTCGAGCTCTTATTGGTTAGATGTGATATCAGTAAGCTTTGAAAAGTCAACTGATGAGACATCCAGCCAATAGGAGCTCAAGCAATGGGATTATGTCCCATGACTCGAGTGAAAGGATCATTCCCATATATATATATATATGACCTGTTGACCTTAAAATGTATTTTTTTCGGAAAAAAATATGGTTTTTTTTCTCCTCTTAAAAAGAAACTCATTGTTTGTCACTATGAATATAATATTTATCTTCTTTTTTTAATTGTAATTGTATTTATCTTTAAAAAACAAGAAAAAAGAAGTATGTCTATTACATAAATAGCGGGAGCCTACACTTGAGTTTACACTTGAGTCATTTGAATGTCACATGGCACCCATTCCGAGTGTGTCAAAGGCTAAATTTTTTTTAGGGTAATGATTTTTGGGTGAAAAACTCATATTTAACCCATGCAATGAAGGGCAAAAAAGTTAAATTTTTTAATTTTTTTTTTTAAACTCTCGAGGGATCGATAAACCCTTAGAGGATGTGGTGCAACTCGCAAGCACATGACATGACACGTGATCTTCATTACAATATAGAGTTGAACTCTACGTTCTAGTCGAGGGAACACTTAACCATCTACTATAAATTTTATTTATGTTATTTTCAACTGGTCGGCATAACCTGCCCTGATTTTCTAATTGGGTCGTTGGGCAAATGCTATGGTCCCTCAAGTCGCTTTGACCGACACTTTGGCTAGACCCAGCCCTATGCGCCCCGTTGAAATTCCTCTATATGTATCATTCTCCCTTGTGTTTCATAATTTGATTACATTTGGTTTCCAGGGGGGGTGGGAAGATGATGAAAATATATTTCAAGCTGCTCGCCGTGAAGCCCTCGAAGAAGCCGGAGTGAGAGGAGAAATTGATGTAGGTTTCGTTTTCTTTCTTGATATACTTGCTCTTCCTCTCCTTTTTCTGCATGTTGGTTTAAATAACTAAATGAATGAAATAATTCTACTTGATTTGTTATTTAGGGTGTGATAAGGTGTTTTAGAGTGGTTTTGATCAGGTCGTTGAACCCTAAATATGGTTCAACTGATTTTAAAACCGTTGGATATAAGAGATTCGAACTTAGAAATCAACTTAGAAAAGTTAAGGTCTGAGATTCTTTTGCATCCAACAGCTTTAAAATCAGTCGAACCCTATTTAAACCGATTGGTCCTAACCAACCAATTGGGGCGAAAAACGATATCCATTGTCAAACTAAGGCGCCTTTAGGATTCCTAAAGGCGCGAACAGATGCTAAGTCGATCAAGAAATAATTGGCGTGCACATGCATCCCTATAATAAAGATAAATTTAACTTGTTTTCATTAATTGGTGTGCAATTAATAAAATTTAGTGTGCTTTAAAGAAATTCATTAAAATATATGTTAGGATCATTTGTATAGCTACCCTTCTTTTCTTTTGCCATTAAGAAAAAGTTCATTATTCGATATGAGGCCTACAAAAAGTTAAAAATGATCAAAACATATGATGATGAACAAGACTTTGCATTTAAAGGTCCCAATGCTTGGGTCATCTGTATAAGATGTTGTTTCCACATATATCAATGCTCTTCTTTTCTTCACTGATCTCATGGCCATCAAGGATAAGTGCAGTGATGCACATGGGATACAAATGATCCATACATATCATATGATGCCCGTTTTTGGCATAACTCTCTGCTAGCTCCCTGCCAGAGCAGGGTTTACCTGCTTTAGCAGGTTTCCTTTCTCTTCGCTAAATCACTGCCACTTATTTCAGCAGGTCCCCCTTCTCCTTATTAACTCTTTGCAGAGCAGGATTTACTTGCTCCAATAGGTCTCCCCTCCTCTTTGCTCACTCGTTGTTAGAGTAGATTTTATTTGCTCTGACTGAGAGTTAGCAAGAGCAGGGAGGGAGTTGATGGAGTAGGTAAATCTTACGTTGCTGAGAGTTAGCAAGGAGATGGGGGGCTTGCTAAAGCAAGTATATCTGGCTCTAGCAGGGAGCTGACAAAGAGCTATGACAAACGCAGTCGATCTAATAGGCGCCCGGGGGACCATATATCTACTATACTCTAATCTGTGCTTTTATTTTTTCAAGTTCAAATGGACCTTCCTTTCCCATAGTAATCAAGTTCAGATGCGATAATCATTTGGTGGGGTGTCATATGGGTTTATATCAAATAAATTTGGGAAAGATTCGAGAAAACAATTGAAGATTATAAAAGTAATAATAAATTACTAAAATATATAAATATACGTTAATCTATTTGAAGTAAAAATTATGTCTTTATATATAAAATAAGTCTATTACATAGTCCCTTGTATTAACAATTTACAATTAAAAAAATTATATAAAACTATGAATAAATTCACAACTATATAAAATCATTTAAATTCAAAAAATTAGTCAAATAAGAAAAAATAAAGTTCGGTAAAGCACATATTGGGGAACTTTTGATTAATTATGAGGATTAATAAAAGCCTCATCGTAACCGCTAATCATCTATTTATTCACATTTTATTTAGGAAAAAGATTATTTGGGCGTTTGGGAGTTCAGAAGCAAAAGCAGACAGAATAGTTGTAGCAAGGAAGGTTGGTGCAGAGGTTACATGTTTGCCATGGAGGTGACTGATGAGCTAGAATACTGGCCCGAGCAGGCTAACCATGAAAGGAGATGGGTTAGTATTCAAAATTTCAAAATTCATACACTTTTCTAGTATCTTGTTACTTGTTAGCCAGGGCTAGGGGTGCAAATGGGTCAGGTTGGTTCAAGGTCGGCGCAAACCCGTCCGGATCCGATTATAGAAAACTCGGGTCAGGTCCGTTGGGTTTAGCCAAAATTAGAATATATGGTAGGGATCGAGGCAGATAAAGTTGAGTTGGGTCGAATCAATGTGTTTGGGTCAAGATTCTAGGACCTGGATCTGACCCGTTAATAAACAGGTCTGGATTATCAACCTGACTGGACCCAAGGGCTCAAAAATTCTGATCCCGAACCCAACCTGTTGCTGGTTTATGAAGCGTGTTCAATTGGGCCTGACCCATTTGCAGCCCTGTTTGATACAATCTCCACTTTTTATTTTTATTATTTATTTATTTATAGGTGACTGTGAGGGAGGCGTTCATACTATGTCGTTACGAATGGATGCGGGAAGCTCTCCTAAGATGCGTTACATTTTTGTCAGGCAACAACAGCCATGAGAGAATGGAAGTAAGGAAAATGGGAGGTGTGCAACCAGCATTTTCAGAAATTGCTGAAAAAACACCAAATCGAATCACGAAGCTGCTTTATCAAGGGAGCGTTTGGATGGCCACCTTTGTTCGCGTTTGGGGAAGAATTTATTTCGTTACGTTGGTTAACAGGGGTTGGTGCCTCTTTGGTTGAGGTTGACTGTTGACCTGCACAAAATACAAAGTACAATGTTGAGGTTCCCAACCTCCATGTTTAGAGGCACCAATTTAGATCACGCACATTTTGCCCGCACATGCATCTAACTGCCTACTACCCTTCATGCTTTAACAAATCATATAAATGAAAAGTGCTACGAAGATGCATGCAGTTCCAACACCCCCCCCTCTCTCTCTCTCTCCACTATATATATATATATATATATATATATATATATATATATTTGTGTGCGCAATTGTGAATTTGGGATTGATCTTTGTACCATTGTGCCTGATAACAATATCTTATACGTGGAACTGGAAATCACTTAACAAACAGAAGAATACTCTTTATTGTGGACTAAGGCTGTGTTTAGCTTTGTTCTTGAAAAAACGGCAGTTGCAGATGGATATGGGGAGAGAATGAAGGATTTGAAAAAAAAGGAGAGGAGAAAGCTGCTCTTTGAAATATGAAAAATATACCCCTTTAAAAGAGCATGATGAGTATGAAAAATCATGCTCTTTTAAAGAAGGTTATTTTTCCTATTTAAAAGAGCAGCCTCCCTTTCATCTCCCAATCCCTCTCCCTCTCCCAACATATCTTCGCAATAAAAAAGAGTGGCTACTATTCTTTTCTACTCTCCCAAAGAGCAATGCCAAAACACAACCTTTTCTACTTGAGTCATATGATCATTGTTATCTCTCTCTCTCTCTCTCTCTCTCTCTCTCTCTCTCTATATATATATATATATATATATATATATATATATATATATATATATATAAGGGTTGGGGATGTGCGTTTAAAGTGGCAGCCATCCAAGGGATTAGGTGTCACAACAACTTTGCCAAGGGGATCAGGTACATCCAAAACAAATAATTGAAAGGGTGAATATCTACCATCCAAAATGAGATCAAATGTACAAAATTTCAATGCACTAGCCTAGGTGCGTGATAGGCAAAATTTGATTAAGGTCAATTCTTTTTTAGATCACATGCCATATGAGCGTGCATCCAAAACAAGTGTTGTTTTGGGATCACATACAACATGTCACGTGATCTCAGGGCCGGCTCACCCCATAAGCGAGTTAAGCGATTGCCTAAGGCCTCCATATTTAGAGGGGCCTTCAAAGTCTATACCTTATCTTAAAAGAGCCCTCCCCTATGTCTTTTTGAATTTTATCCTACATTTTCATTTCCTAAAATAACCTGCATCATTATCATGATTTCCTAGAACAAGGTGCATCCTAAGGGCCCGTTTGGATAAAGATACGGGAAATGTAAGAAAGTAAAATAATATTCTTATATTTTTTCATGGATACTTAAGTTGTAGAAAATCATGAGATTCCTTTGTTTCGCTTTGTTGTTCGTTGTTTGGATAATCATATTCTAGCTGGGAAAACGTAGGATTAACCAAATATGACCAAAATATTATATATGTATTAAGTTTTTTTTGCCCTTGACATATCTTAGTGACTTGTTATAGTGGTTGACTTAATGCTTTGTGAAGGTTAGGTTCTTTGTTCAAACCTTGTTATGTGCAATAAATTACCTTCTGAGAGAAATCTCTTCCAAAATTAGGCCAAAATTGTGGGATTTAGTTAAAAAAATCAAAGAAGAAATATTTGTTAGGAAAACAAATACCATAAAAAAGATTGTTTGAAGATTTTTGATAATTTTGGATGAATGAGAATTTATTACTATAAATTAAGACCCCTAAAGCTTAGTAACAAATTTTTAGAAAGTTTGGGTGGTCAATTGACCACCCAAGTCATAACGTGACTCCGGCTCTGATTTTTGGGGATGCGTGTCATATAGAATTAACATCAAACACAGAGTAAGGGGAAGACGTAGTTGCGGAAGAGAAGAGGAGCTAAATAAGGAAACTTTAATTCATATACTAATGATTAATAAAACAAACTTACAATTAACAACTCAAGACATATAGAATCTTACAACTATACACACACTATGCAGCTACTATGCATGTATTAAACTAATATAAACAAAGCTAAAAGAAGGTTTGCCGATAAGTTGCACTTCTCCGATACAAACTAAAAGGAAAACAGAGAGAACAAGAGAGAAAGGGAAAGAAGATTTTCGGTGTCCTGGACAATCCCCAGGCTAACCCTTTTATAGATGAGTGTGGATTTGAAATCCGTTATTGATTGATGAATGCGGAATTGAGATGAATTAAAATTTGCCACTGAGTGGGACATGTGTGTTGGGTGGATTGGTTGCAGTCGCTTCGTCCCTTGATAATTATGTTCTGACGTAAGGGCATGCATCAGTGCTTCATAATTGGAATGATGACTTCATGGGTTGCGTCATGGACAGCTGGTGAGGCTATTATCAAGGCAATATTGGCCGACAATAATCTGATATATGGGGTCCAGTAAGATTCTTGGATGATTTGTAATTGGCAGCTTTATTGACTGGTTTGGCTTTTGTGGCTAAGCCTCATGGTTCTCTGCGATTGTCAATATTCTAGTAAAATATTGGATCGCCAGATAGGGAGCTATCCGAATCAGATAAGTTGTAAAGCTGGTATTCTTCTTGGATAGATGCTTCAATTTCTAAATTAGCAGGCAGATGGAGATTATTCCTGCTGATCAACTGTTGGAGAAAATTTTCTGTCTCTTCTTCTTGTTGAGAAGTCGCCATATAGTCCATTGGGAGATCAGTGATGAAAAGTCATCGACCATCAGTAATCTTGAAACAGAAATGGTCTTTTGAGATTTCTCTAGCTTTTTGAGAAAAATACACCAGGGAGTTAATCCAATAGGATTTGGACGAAATTGAGTTAGCATTAGAATAAGCAAAAGGATCAGTTTTGTTAACATATGAGAATTCATACATCCTGATTTTTTGAAGAACCCATATTTGATAAGGTTGGAAGAATTGTTCCCGAGATCGCTAGCCAACAATGCTAGTGATCTAAAAAGTGAGATAAATGCCTTTGAGCAAACATTTGGAGGCATGGAAGACCATGGATTTAATCATGTGAGGAAAATTTGGAATATTAGACAGAGGGAAAATGATTTGGTTGATCAGACCCCAATGAAGACCTTGTGAAAGATTATTAGGATATTCTGAAGAAAGCAAAGAGATTTTAGGAAGATAATAACCCTGAAGATGAGTGAGATATGGATGATTCTGTACTAAAATCTGTTTGATTTCCGTAGCAGAGTTTTCAATTTGAGAGACAATATTCTGAAAGATATAAATTGGGAGTACATGTTTGGCCTTTTCAAACATGCAAATTCTTTTAAGGCGATAAAGAATTGGATCATTTTGTTTCACCAATTCAATGATATTAAGAAAATAGGAAATTTTCTCAATAGAAAAGGTTTCTTCTTCCCAATTGAAGTTCTTGAGCAATGAGGTTAGGCCTTCATAAAGTTGTTGAGTGTGGGTTTCTTGAGCCTGAATTTTGGATGCCAGAATGTTCAAATATTGTCTGACTTTTCTTTTATTATTGACAATATGATTTTTCCAGACTCCATTCATTTCTTGGTACATGGATGGATCAACGCGTGGGCTGATAAAATTAGGTATATGGCTAATGTTGAAAATTTCGGATTTGGAGTATTATTTGACTTCCATAATGAGAGATTGGGCTAGGAGGTGCATGGTTTGATAGGTTTGAAAAGCAGATTTGCCTTCTCTTATGGAATTATACATTTGATATAATGGGCTAGGAAAATTATAAATTTGGCTATGGAAAGATTGCCATGAAATGTAAAGTTTTGGTTGGTAGCCTTTGAGGACAACATAAACTTTTCTTTGTGGTGAAGAATTGTCTTCTATTGAATTTGCTGCATTGGCAGAAGAGTTTCCTGCAAGGCTAGTCATTTTCTGCACAAAAAGTAGTGGTGAGCTGGTGATTTCCCATTGTAGGATCACTGCATAAATATAAGACCACTGGATTGGTGGTATGCAAATGCTGATGCAAATGGGAATAAATAATTCGATTATTGTGAGTAATGTGATGACAGTGATGATCTCCCTAGAATTGGTTATTATCCGGAAAGGAAACACAACAAAGGTGAGGAAGGGAGGTCTCAGAATGAGAGGAGAGAAAATGAAATCGAAGGGGATGGCCCTGAAATTGGGCAGAAATGCCATAGGAATCAATCCGGGTAAAGGGAAAGATGGAAGAAATAAAAGGAATCCTTAATATAAGGGTTTGAGTGATATTTGGGAGAATCACAAAAAAAGTGAGAACAGAAATATTATGATGTTGGACGACAACATGGTTAAGTTTGTGGTGGATAGGTATGGGATATCCACTAGTATTGGTGAGACTCTGACAAGTGGAAGTCAAATAGAAGGAAGGGACTAACCCCTCTTGAAGACAATTCATGTCAGCACCACTGTCAATAAGGGCGATGATGTCATAAATTGTATAATTGGAAGTAATAAATAAATTGACCTTGATGTACCATTTTGGGGAGGATACTTGTTGGAGAGTGTTCAGGTAAGAATGTGAGGTGGAACTAGAAGAGACTTCTTTATTTTCCAACTGATTGAGGCGATTATTAATGGTGAAAATTTCTTTAGCAAAATGTTGCTTTAGAATAATTAATTCATTGTTGAGAGATTCTATTTGTTGCTAGAAATTGGCAACCATAGAAGAATTATGGGTAGCATTGGTCACCGGATTAGAAGAACTATGGGATTCTAGCCGATGAAAGAGTTCTCTAATAGAGTAAGGATTTTCTACTATTAGAGACTTTTTAGTTTCTTTTTGAGCTGTAGATATACAGGCTTCAATTAATTTGAATTTCATTATTGGATCTTCAGTTTTGTCAACAAAGTCCAATAACGATTGTTGGGATTCAGTAAGAACATTGATACTGAGATTGTTCATGACACCAAATGCTTGCCAAGAATCATTTGAAGTATGAATATGATTACATTTGCAATTTACAGGGTTGTCATCAGCAGAGGAGGAAGATGACGAAGTGGAATGAATTTCATTATCAGACTCAGAAAATTATGAATAATCAGGACTAGAATCTAAACAAATATTTAAAAAGGTTAATTTCAAACCTTCATCATGAATTTGATTTATTCTTTGTTCAGTTGTGCATTTATTGGCATAATGACCAAATCGATGACACTTGTAACATTTAATCTCTCTTTGGGGTTGATTTGTTGATTTTCTTCTTTTCTCACGATATTTGCGAGAAAAAGAAGGATATCTAGTTTCTCGATGTTGTCGAGTAGAATTTCTATTTTCGCGATGTTGTTGATAAGAAGAATGATTGTTGGTTTGTTTGAAAATACGACGACGTCGTTCAGAGGGACGATGATAATTAGAGTTTTCTATTATCTCGTCCTTTTGAAGGATAATTGATTTTTGTGTCATAAGCAAATTGGTCACAAAATTCTCTCAATTCCTTACGACCAGTAAGTTGTTGCTGTTTTAATTGTTGATGTAATTTTAGGTCATTACACAATGTTAATCCTTCATGCACAATGATACTTTGGAGTTGTTCATAAGTATATTGATTGTAAGTGATACTTTGATCATCAGGATTACGGAGTTTATTGCAGACCTTCTCAGCAAATAGGCTGGGAAGTCCATCAATGAATTTGGCCTTTCAATATTCAGTATTGGCATCACTTCGTTGCATAAATTTTGTCATAAAAACATCTTTATACCATCTGAAATGGGTTAAAGATGGGCAACAGAGATTTTGAAGTAGTTCTCTACTTCTTTCATATTGAAGATTCCAAGAACCAACAAAATGAAAAATGATGGTTTGGGTCAATGTATAAACTGCATCTTCCCTAGTTTCCATTAGGCCAGTAATTTCATTTTTGACTGGTTTAGTTGAAGTTAGGATTTCATCACGTTGAGTGGCTGTGAGAACATTATCCCACCATCCTTTCAACATACCAGAAAATCCAGTAGTAATATATCGAGCAATTGTTTGATCATAATTTTGATGTTGCTTTAAGATAGTGCTGTACATAAAAATTTTATGTAGAACAGCAAAAATCTCATATTCGGATTTACCATCAATGTTCCATTCATAAATGGATCGATAATCATAAAAATTTTGAATATCGATATGATCTTCTTCGTAAAGAAAATCCTGAGGTGTAGGTCTATGGTAATAATATCGAGTATTACCACCATCCCAATTATACTGGAGTTTATTAAGCTCCATGCTGTTTTGTAAGGATTCGAAATTATTTTGAATTTCTTGTATTTTTGCTAAATTGGCATTTTCTCTATCAGTCAATACATTGATTTGAAAATTATTATTTTTCTTTTCAGGGTTAAGTGATAAAGCGTGTAATCTGGAGGTTAGTTTATCAATAAATTCCTCTTGTTTTATCATATAAGATTTTGATGACAGATTTAGTCCAGAAATTTCTAGGGGAGGTTTTATGTTTGGTTGTTCGACTTTTAAGGTTGATGTTTTGTTTATTAGTGAGGAAGAAAGAATATTTTCAATCCTATTTAATTGCATACTAATTGTTTATAAATTCAAATTAGTAAAATTATTTTGTTTATACAGATGTGATAAATCAACTTTTGTTGAATGAGGGATAGGTTCAACAGGTTTTACGACAGCAGTGGCTTCCAAAGTAGCTATGGAATTAAGTTGAGTAAGTTTGAGGGCTTCAACAGGAGGATGAATCGATTGAACGATTGAACCATCTAGTTTCGGCCATTCTTTTTGAAAATCCTCAAGGAGAAATATTCTCCTTTCTTCTTGATTCATTTCAAGATATTTTGTTGCTTTGAACCAAGTAACGAATGGAATTACTTGATAAAAAGTTTCAATATATTGATAAAATTGTTCTTTGAATTCTTGCAATTTTGATACAGAAATTTTTTTAAAATACCATTCACGGAATGGTGCATATTTATCTTGCTGAAATTCAGCATTGATTTCTTGTCTATTAATAACAAAGTTTTCTGGATTTGTATGATCCATAAAAACTTTATTAATGGATTGAAAAATTCATCTCGCTAGCAGTAGGGGATTCCCTCTGCTGTTGGGTATATATCCCATGAGGAATCTGTTGTTCAGAAACTTGGATTCCTTTCAGATTTGGTTGATTAAATTCAGAAGGAACAAATGAGTTAGCTTCTGAATAAGATGATCAAGCAGTCGAGGGTATAGAAACTCTATAAAGCCCTCGAGACCTCAAATCAGAATAAGAACTCCTATAAGAAGTTATGTGAGATGTAGATCTATCAAATTTTAAGATTACATCTCCTTGGATATTTTGAATAATTTGTTCAATTTCTTGGTTTAAAATTGGTTTAGGAGAGACAGCTTGAGGTATACGCCAAGCATCAGGAAAAGTAATATTTTTCCATTCACATAGTTTTTGTGTAGCAACATTAGTGGTTGTACTATTAGTCTCAATTAAGACTGTTCTTCCTGGTTTATTTTGATAATTAATTTTAGGAATCAGAGAAGTCATCACCTTATAATGAAGGTGATAGATCAGAGCAATGGTTTCTGATCCAGGCATAAAGTTGTATCCCTCAGTTTGGAGATTAAGGGTACAAGCATGTAAAATATTTTTATCTGTTAAAGATAAAGTTAAATTTGGGAAAACATTATAGTATACTGGACCAAGGTATAAGCTGGTCTCAATAGCGGCCATCAGAGAGGATCGCCAATCAAGGCATCTAGCATCTCTGAGAGTGCTAAGTATACTAGTATTTTCCAGACCCAATAAGGTCAAAGGTTTGAAGGCAACCTGAATACATCCTAGATGTAGGAAGTTGAATTTGTGAAGGTCATGCAGAAGATCTTCATTTGAAAGCAATTGAAAACCTTCATTTTGACTTTCTTTATTTATACTGAGAGTTTGCTCAGTAGTTTTGATGGACATGTCGGTGGACCAATCTTTCCATCCATATTGATAGATTGTTTTAGGATTGATGGAAGGAATTGTCCATCGATTTAATTGATTTTGTTGGTCATCGATTTTAGACAATTTATCCAATTATTTATTTTTAATTGATTTTTTGATTGGGAAATTGAAAAGAGACATTTACAAATTTTTTTTTTTTTTTTTTTTTTTTTTTAAAACAGCAAAAGAGAGGGTAAAAGAGCTTTTGGTAAAACCAATAAGACTGTAATTACATATGAGAATAGTAATGTTGGAATAGTTTTACTATAGTGAATAGTGATTCAGAATACTATTCATCAGTATAGTAAATTACTATTTACTTTCTTCTCCATAAATTTCCATGGACTTCTTACAGAAATTCATTTAGATTTACTACTAGATTGCTGTTGCAAAACTGCGTCCGTCTACGATAACTTTTACGGGGAATCAGCAACAAATGCAATCCTGTCCAACATCTGTCATCAAGTCATCCCAACGCTACCTGACATAGTAGTAAATCTAAACAGACCATTATAAGTCATCCATAAAAATTGCTGAAGAAGATGATGAACAGTAGTTCATACGCCAATGATTAGCCACCCTAATCACGACTCACTACCTCTCAAGATTCCAACACTAGCCACCCGCCATATGTAATTACCACGGGCTTGCGGAAGAGACACAAATTAATCGCAACCTGACAGTCCTGATCAGAAGCTGGTATTCCCAATTGGTTCTATAATTGGAGTCATTTCGGTCCAACCACAAAAATTTTGCCCAAATCATTAATTCCTTTATATAATCAGTATGAAGGAGTTAAATTCAAAGGGAACAATCCTCATTACTCTGAAGTTGATTTTTTTTTCTTCACAGAATGCAGTATTCCATGGATTTGGATGTGGAATATTCAAGTTACCAATATTGATCATCTTCCCACAGAGAAAGTGGATTGATGGTGCTTGTTCTCTTTCATCTTGAAATTTCATCTATTATCTCTCAATATGCCAAAACAGTAAAACCTGAGGCCTATTTATCTTCTTTAGAATCCAATCCTTTTGAAATATTTAAATCCATGATTCAAAAACAACATCTCGATTTATCTGAGACACAGATTAATCATCGTTGTCTTGTTTCCATGAAGGCTCATTTTCTTCAAACCTTTAATTCAGTATCCCATTCGGATGAAGATTCCCTTAATACGATATAATAATTCCTTCCATGTTCTATGATACCGCTTCAATCACTCGGTGAATATTGGGACTCAATCATTTCATCAAACAAATAATTCCTCAATAGTCAATAATTCATCCAAATGTCTATGATATAACAAAGCTGTCAAAAAACCAATGGAATCTTACCAATCAAAATTAACGACAAATCGTCAAAGTAACTATTTGCTCACGCATCATCATGGACCCAACCATTTAAATTATCACCGGCAAATCTCAATAGAAACTAATAGATGAATTTGTCGATGGCGAAGAATGAAGTCATCCTCATAATAAAATTAATGAATCGGATGATTGTTGTAAACTTTGATTAGGTATGAATAAATCAGACACTTTCATTCTTTGTTGTTCAATTCATCTCAATTCATCTTATAAATTTATGGTTGGTCAAACCGCTCAATCTCCTCTATAAAGGTTAACTTTATCGAGGACACCAAAAATTTTACATGCTTAAAATCTTTTCCCTTTCTCTCTTGTTCTCTTTTCTTAGTTTGCGGGAAGTGCAATATCGGTAAGCCTTCTCTTAGCTTTTTATATTAGTGATTTGCATAGTAGGCCTATAATTATATTATGAATTAGATTCATATGTTTTAAAGTTTGAAAATTGTATCTTGTTGTATTAGTGTATGAATTAAAGTTTCTTTATTTCTCCTCTTCTAATCATGTTGTTTAAACATGGCTTTGATATCGAAGTTCGATTCTGGAAAGGAATTCAGAAGAAGAAGAATTTAAACTTTAATTAATTATTAATTCAGAGTTTTATTTCATTGGATCCTCGGGTTTATAGAATCTTTATATACAATGTCCTATCATGGTATTACAAGAAGGTAATTCATTGAAAATTACTTTCTAATTTAATCAAAATTGAAAAGGAAAAATTTATTTTGACAACAATGATTCTTGGATTTATACATCAGGAATTATCTATAGATGAATTAATCATTAATGAATTTTTGATAAAAATATAAAAAAAATTTTTGATTAATGGGAAAGAAATAATTAATTTCAATAGATTGAAAACCCCTCTCCGTAATAGGGATTTAAATTTTATTCAAATTTTTGAATTGTAATAATGTTACAAATGTATCAAACTTTTTATATTGAATGGTGTATAATGTTTAAAGCAATTAATTTATCTTGAAAACGATATATAAAGATCATGGTTCGATTGAGATGAAAAGAATTTAATATGATTTCAAGATTCATCCTGATCAAGAAATTGAAATATTTTTCAATTTAAAAGGAAGCCATATCTTAAAAAAGTGAATCTCTATTAACAAAAATTTATCAATTTGTATAAATCTATTTTCATGGAATAGTAATTTACAAAAAATTTGATGAATTAAACAGATTGAAAATTTCTTTCTTCCTTACTAAATAAAATATCAATTCTATGAATAAAAAATATTAGAAATTTATTGATAAATCTAGATATCAAATCTCAATGTAAAATCAAAAATTTTGAATCAATCTTGTTTTAATTTTATCTTAACCAGAAGTAAAATATAATTTTCAAAATCAATGACAATCGTAGAAAATGCCAAAGTAAATAAGAAATTTTCAATACATTCTTAAAAACAAGGATGGAGTTAAAACTAATATAATTGATTAGAATAATTTCATTAACATGAGGTCTTAAACTAATACTATCTTTATGAACCAGATCTTGCTTTGGAAAATGGCTCATGATTATCCTATCTCTTTTAGATTAATAATCGATTTGGTATAAGTATAGATTTTTTGAATAAAATTTTTATCAATTAATTATTTTAAAACAAATTAGTGGTATGATTAATATCATGTAATTTTTTTGAAAATACTAATGATTAATAAAAAAAACTTACAATTAACAACTCAAAACATATAGAATCTTACAACTATACACACACTATGCAGTTACTATGCATGCATTAAACTAATATAAACAAAGCTAAGAGAAGGCTTACCGATAAGTTGCACTTCTCTGATACAAACTAAAAGGAAAACAGAGAGAACAAGAGAGAAAGGGAAAGAATATTTTCGGTGTGAATTTTCGGTGTCCTGGACAGTCCCCAGGCTAACCCTTTTATAGATGAGTGCGAATTTGAAGTGGTTTGAAATCTGCTACTGATTGATGAATGTAAACTTGAGATGAATTGAAATCCGCCGCTGAGTGGGACATGTGTGCTGGGTGGATTGGTTGCAGTCGCTTCGTCCCTTGATAATTGTGTTCTGACGTAAGGGTATGCGTCAGTGCTTTATGATGACTTCATGGGTTGCGTCATGGACAGCTGATGAGGCTATTATCAAGGCAATATTGGCCGACAATAATCTGATATATGGGGTCCAGTAAGATTCTTAGATGATTTATCATTTGCAACTTTATTGACTGGATTGGCTTTTGTGGCTAAGCCTTATGGTTCTCTGCGATTGTCCAGATTCTGGTAAAAAATTGAATTGCCAGATAGGGAGCTAGCCGAATCAGATAATTCGTGAAGCTAGTCTTCTTCTTGGATAGATGCTTCAATTTCTAAATTAGCAGGCAGATGGAGATTATTCCTGCTGATTATTTGTTGGAGAAATTTTTCTGCTTCTTCTTCTTGTTGAGGAGTCGTCATATATTCCATAGGGAAATCAGTGAGGAAAATTCGTCGACCATCAGTAATTTTGAAAGCATAATGGTCCTTAGAAATTTCTCTGGCCTTTTGAGAAAAATGTATTAGGGAATGAATCTAATAGGATTTGGGAGAGATTGACAGGGCACTAGACTGTGCCAAAGGATCAACTTTGTTAATATATACCATCTCATATATCTGTGTTTTACGAAGAATCTAAATTTGATATGGTTGGAAGAATTGTTCTCTAGATCGCCAGCCAAGAGTGCTAGTGATAAAAAAAGTAAGATAAATGCCTTTGCGTAAACATTTGGAGGCATGAAAGACCATAGATTTAATCATTCGGGGAAAATCCGAAATATTGGAAATTGGGAAAATGATTTGGTTGATCAATCTCCAATCAAGACCTTGGGAAAGATTATGGGGATAATCAGGAGTGAACAAAGAAATTTTTGGGAGATAGTAACCCTGAAGATGGTTGATAAATTGATAATTTTACAATAAGATTTGTTTGATCTTAGTAGCAGAATCCTCAATTTGAGATACAATATTTTGGAAAATATCAATTGGAAGGACATGTTTGGCCTTTTCAAATATGCAGATTCTTTTAAGGCGATGCAGAATTGGATCATTTTGTTTCACCAATTCAATGAGGTTGAGGAAATAGGAAATTTTCTCAATGGAAAAGGTTTCTTCTTCCCAATTGACGTTCTTGAGCAATGAGGTTAGGCCTTCATAAAGTTGTTGGGTGTGGGCTTCTTGAACCTGAATTTTGGATGCCAGAATGCTCAAATGTTGTCTGACTTTTGTTTTATTATTGACAACATGATTTTTTCATACTCCATTAATTTCTTGGTACATGGATGAATCAATACGTGGGCTGATAAAATTGGGTATATGGCTAATGTTGAAAATTTCAGATTTGGAGTAATCTTTGACTTTCATAATGGGAGATTGGGCGAGGAGATGCATAGTTTGATAGGTTTGAAAAGTAGATTTGCCTTCTCTGATGGAATTATATATTTGGTATAATGGGCTAGGAAAATTATAAATTTGGCTATGGAAAGATTGCCATGAAATGTAAAGTTCTGGTTGGTAGCCTTTGAGGACAACATAAACTTTTCTTTGTGGTGAAGAATTGTCTTCTATTGAATTTGCTGCATTGGCAGAAGAGTTTCCTGCAAGGCTAGTCATTTTCTGCACAAAAAGTAGTGGTGAGCTGGTGATTTCCCATTGTAGGATCACTGCATAAATATAAGACCACTGGATTGGTGGTATGCAAATGCTGATGCAAATGGGAATAAACAATTCGATTATTGTGAGTAATGTGATGACAGTGATGATCCCTCCAGAATTGGTTATTATCCGGAAAGGAAACACAACAGAGGTGAGGAAGGGAGGTCTCAGAATGAGAGGAGAGAAAATGAAATCGAAGGGGATGGCCCTGAAATTGGGCAGAAATGTCATAGGAATCAACCCGAATAAAGGGAAAGATAGAAGAAATAAAAGGAATCCCTAAGATAAGGGTTTGAGTGATGTTTGGGAGAATCACAAAAGATGTGGGAATGGAAATATTATGATGCTGGATAGCAGCATGGTCAAGTTTGTGGTGGATAGGTATGGGATATCCACTAGCATTGGTGAGACTCTGACGAGTGGAGATCAAATAGAAGGAAGGGACTAACCCCTCTTGAAGATAATTAATGTTAGCACCACTGTCAATAAGGGCGATGATGTCATAAATTGTATAATTAGAATTAATAAATAAATTGACTTTGGTGTACCATTTTGGGGAAGATACCTGTTGGAGAGTGTTCAGGTAAGAATGTGAGGTGGAACTAGAAGAGACTTCTTTGTTTTTCAAATGATTGAGGCGATTATTAATGGTAAAAATTTCTTTAGCAAAATGTTGCTTTAGAATAATTAATTCATTGTTGAGAGATTCTATTTGTTGCTGGAAATTGGCAACCATAGAAGAATTATGGGTAGCATTGGTCATCGGGTTAGAAGAACTATGGGATTCTAGCCAATGAAAGAGTTCTCTAATAGAGTAAGGATTTTCTACTATTAGAGACTTTTTAGTTTCTTTTTGAGCTGTAGATATACAGGCTTCAATTAATTTGGATTTCATTATTGGATCTTCAGTTTTGTCAACTAAGTCCAATAACGATTGTTGGGATTCAGTAAGAACATTGATACTGAGATTGTTCATGGCAGCAAATGCTTGCCATGAATCATTTGAAGTATGAATATGATTACATTTGTAATTTGCAGGGTTGTCATCAGCAGAGGAGGAAGATGACGAAGTGGAATGAATTTTATTATCAGACTCAGAAAATTTTGAATAATCAGGACTAGAATCTAAACAAATTTTTAAAAAGGTTAATTTCAAACCTTCATCATGAATTTGATTTATTCTTTGTTCAGTTGTGCATTTATTGGCATGATGACCAAATCGATGACACTTGTAACATTTAATCTCTCTTTGGGGTCGATTTGTTGATTTTCTTCTTTTCTCACGATATTTGCGAGAAAAAGAAGGATCTCTGGTTTCTCGATGTTGTCGAGTAGAATTTCTATTTTCGCGATGTTGTTGATAAGAAGAAGGATTGTTGGTTTGTTTGAAAATACGACGACGTCGTTCAGAGGGACGATGATAATTAGATATTTCTCTATTATCTCGTCCTTTTGAAGGATAATTGATTTTTGTGTCATAAGCAAATTGGTCACAAAATTCTCCCAATTCCTTACGACCAGTAAGTTGTTGCTGTTTTAATTATTGATGTAATTTTAAGTCATTACACAATGTTAATCCTTCACGCACAATGATACTTTGGAGTTGTCCATAAGTATATTGATTGTAAGTGATACTTTGATCATAAGGATTACGAAGTTTATTGCAGACCTTCTCAGCAAATAGGCTGGGAAGTCCATTAATGAATTTGGCCTTCTAATATTCAGTATTGGCATCACTTCGTTGCATGACTTTTATCATAAAAACATCTTTATACCATCTGAAATGGGTTAAAGAAGGGCAACAGAGATTTTGAAATAGTTCTCTACTTCTTTCATATTGAAGATTCCAAGAACCAACAATGTGACAGCCCAGATTTCGATACCCCGAAACCCGTGCCATCAGCACGATCATCTTGACCGTGCCCCTCAGCTAAGCACGGAACATTGGCATATCAAGCATAAAATGAAATAATAAATGAAACTGCGGAATTTAAATCTATATTAAAGCAATTTTCCAAAAGACAGTTCTACCCTCATGCCTCTGCATGAATGGAGAACCGATCCGAACCATCGATGATAGCAATCATCACGGATGGTTCGTCCCAAAAGAATAATCTCAAACTCAATATATACATGGTTTAACCAAAATAAGGCTTGACATACCAAGCCGTACAAATCTCTCTCAAAAGCCCTCAAAGCGGCACAACGGAGTCCTCTAGAAGAAGTCCTCAGGAGGTGGCTCCAACTCGTCACCGGCCGCAAGGTCCGACTCACCGGGGTCAGCGTCTCCTGAAGCCTCGGCAGCTGCTAGTAGTGGACCTGCGACGTATAGTCTATAGGGTGAGCTACATCCTAGCTCAATAGGGAACAAAACACAGTTGAACATATAAATTATTACTCACATATATTCCATGATATGCCATGCATGATGTGTCTATGCAATTACTGATGAAACAGTTAAAAAGTATTATATTTTACTGGTAGTTTACTCGTGTCTTTTATTTACTCATGAAAAATGCTGAAAAGGCCTAAAGCAAAACTTAAACTTTCAACTTAAGTAATCCCCGAGTAATATAGCATCGAGCCCCGATGAGATACCCTTCATCGTCATCTATATAGACACTTTTAACGTATTCCTTGGGAATACAAATAGTACCCAAGCCCCTTTCCCCTGGGGATTGGTGGCGGGGTTTCACTTGTCTCAAATCAACACCCCTGGGGTGTGCTTACTATGTACGGATAAGCCTCCGCACTGGCCTACGGTTTTGCCGCCGTATCGGTCACGAATATCCTGCCGTGTCAGTCATGGATATCCCGCCACGTCGGTGGGGTACCCTATCAAACCTCAAATAACAATAATATCGGTGCCTTACATATAGTTATTCACCGTGTAAGTGTGCTATCTTATATCAGTTAGGCCCTATCAAACATGATTCAATCCTGGATACATTCCTGGGATATATCCCTTCACTTGCATCACACCTGATGCTCTTATCTATTTACTTCTTCATCCCCTGGGGATGGCTCATTATAATTACTCTTATGGATGTCACACACACACACTTTTTATAATTCTTAAGCAATAAAACATTTTGAATTTGAATTCTATACCACTACATACATGCTCTTGTAAAATAAAGTACATGTTCAAGGTGTTCCCTACCTCAAGTCGTCATTTGATCAATGCATCAAGGTCCCACGTGGCTCCTTGTGCACTAGCTCACACGTACCCCTATGGTACCACATAACATGTGAAACACATCACTAAAGATGCAACAAAGGAGGTCCAAGACCCTCCATGAAGCTTAAAGTCAAACTCAAAAGTCAACAAAATTTAGCACAGTCGATTAATCGAACTCCAAAATCGATTAATCGAAAGTCAATATCGATTAATCGATTCTCAAATCGATTAATCGAGATTTTCATTTGATTAATCGAATCCTAATTTGATTAATCGAAATTATCTGTTCAGCCAAGTCGATTCTCAATTCGAGTAATCGAGTTCCCAAAATCGATTAATCGATCCCAAATCGATTAATCGAAAATTGAAATCGATTAATCGAAATCCCATTTCGATTAGTCGATTTTCCCCAAGTCATTTCCTCCAGCCCCTGGGGTCCACTGGAGGTTCCCAGTCGATTAATCGATATACAAATCGATTAATCGAAATCCAAAGTCGATTAATCGAAACTGAATTCGATTAATCGAGATCGGGGTCCTCTGACTTTTCAACTTCTTGGCCAATTTCGATTAATCGAAACTCAATTTCGATTAATCGAAATTGCCAGATTTAGCCCCCTTTTGGCTGTTCTTCTCAACCTTTTTTCCACACTTTTCCTCTCTATTTTTCTAAGCCATTATCCTATAATTTAAACCATTTTTAGTTACAAATTAACCTCTACAACCTATGCATTTTATTCACAAAAATTTACCTTTTATTAATCTCAAATTGATTAAGTTAAGTGGTTGGAAAGGCTAGGGTTTCCAGCTTTGCTTCTAGCGGATCCTTCGCGTCGAATCCGACGTTTATTGCTCGAATCCCCCTTCCTCAATTAGCATTCACTCCTTGCATTAACTATGCTCTCCTTCTCTCTCTCTTCTTTGTTCTCTCTCTCTCAATCAACCAATTAAAGAGAACTAGGGCTATTAAACCCTTTTATCTATCCCCCTCCTTGTGTGTTGAGCACATACACCGCTGTAGGTGACTTCAGATTTTCAACATACACCACATAGCTACACGAACCATCACATCTCAATCGCTCATCACATTCAATGCTAATTATTGAACTCCTAATTGGTTAAACCTGTGACCGATCGGGCACGGATCCCGAGGTTATAGTTTAGTGTGATTTTTCGGGCTATTACAAACAAAATGAAAAATGATGGTTTGGGTCAATGTATAAACTGCATCTTCCCTAGTTTCCATTAGGCCAGTAATTTCATTTTTGATTGGTTTAGTTGAAGTTAGGATTTCATCACGTTGAGTGGCTGTGAGAACATTATCCCACCATACCAGAAAATCCAGTAGTAATATATCGAGCAATTGTTTGATCAGAATTTTGATGTTGTTTTAAGATGGTGCTGTACATAAAAATTTTATGTAGAACAACAAAAATCTAATATTCGGATTTACCATCAATGTTCCATTCATAAATGGATCGATAATCATAAAAATTTTGAATATCGATATAATCTTCTTCGTAAAGAAGATCCTGAGGTGTAGGTCTATGGTAGTAATATCGAGTATTACCACCATCCCAATTATACTGGAGTTTATTAAGCTCCATGCTGTTTTGTAAGGATTCAAAATTATTTTGAATTTCTTGTATTTCTGTTAAATTGGCATTTTCTCTATCAGTCAATACATTGATTTGAAAATTATTATTTTTCTTTTCAGGGTTAAGTGATAAAGCGTGTAATCTGGAGGTTAGTTTATCAATAAATTCCTCTTGTTTTATCATATAAGATTTTGATGATAGATTTAGTCCAGAAATTTCTAGGGGAGGTTTTATGTTTGGTTGTTCGACCTTTAAGTTTGATGTTTTGTTTATTGGTGAGGAAGAAAGAATATTTTCAATCTTATTTAATTGCATACTAATTGTTTATAAATTCAAATTAGTAAAATTATTTTGTTTATACAGATGTGATAAATCAACTTTTGTTGAATGAGGGATAGGTTCAACAGGTTTTACGACAGCAGTGGCTTCCAAAGTAGCTATGGAATTAGGTTGAGTAAGTTTGAGGGCTTCAACAGGAGGATGAATCGATTGAATGATTGAACCATCAAGTTTCGGCCATTCTTTTTGAAAATCCTCAAGGAGAAATATTCTCCTTTCTTCTTGATTCATTTCAAGATATTTTGTTGCTTTGAACCAAGTAACGAATGGAATTACTTGATAAAAAGTTTTAATATATTGATAAAATTGTTCTTTGAATTCTTCCAATTTTGATGCAGAAATTTTTTTAAAATACCATTCACGGAATGGTGCATATTTATCTTGCTGAAATTCAACATTGATTTCTTGTCTATTAATAACAAAGTTTTCTGGTTTTGTATGATCCATAAAAACTTTATTAATGGATTGAAAAATTTATCTCGCTAGCAGTAGGAGATTCCTTCTGCTGTTGGGTATATATCCCATGAGGAATATGTTGTTCAGAAACTTGGATTCCTTCAAGATTGGGTTGATTAAATTCAGAAGGAACAGATGAGTTAACTTTTGAATAAGATGATCGAGCAGTCGAGGGTAGAGAAACTCTATAAGGACCTCGAGACCTCGAATCAGAATAAGAACTCCTATAAGAAGTTCTGTGAGATGTAAATCTATCAAATTTTAAGATTACATCTCCCTAGGTATTTTGAACAATTTGTTCAATTTCTTGATTTAAAATTAGTTTAGGAGAGACAGCTTGAGATATACGCCAAGCATTAGGAAAAGTAATATTTTTCCATTCACATAGTTTTTGTGTAGCAATATTAGTGGTTGCACTATTAGTCTCAATTAAGACTGTTCTTCCTGGTTCATTTTGATAATTAATTTTAGGAACCAGAGAAGTCATCACCTTATAATGAAGGCGATAGATCAGAGCAATGGTCTCTGATCCAGGCATAAAGTTGTATCCCTCAATTTGGAGATTAAGGGTACAAGCATGTAAAATATTTTTATCTGTTAAAGATAAAGTTAAATTTGGGAAAACATTGTAGTATACTGGACCAAGGCATAGGCTGGTCTCAATAGCGACTATCAGAGAGGATCGCCAATCAAGGCATCTAGCATCTCTGAGAGTGCTAAGTATACTAGTATTTTCCAGACCCAATAAGGTCAAAGGTTTGATGGCAACCTGAATGCATCCTAGATGTAGGAAGTTGAATTTGTGAAGGTCATGCAGAAGATCTTCATTTGAAAGCAATTGAAAACCTTCGTTTTTGACTTTCTTCATTTATACAGAGAGTTTGCTCAGTAGTCTTGTTTGACATGTCGGTGGACCAATCTTTCCATCCATATTGATAGATTGTTTTGGGATTGATGGAAGAAATTATCCATCGATTTAATTGGTTTTGTTGGTCATCAATTTGAGACCATTTATCTAATTATTTATTTTTGATTAATTTTTTGGAGGAAAAATTAAAAAGAGACATAAAATAAAATTGACTTTTTTTTTTTTTTTTTTTAAGCAGTAAAAGAGAGGGTAAAAGAGCTTTTGGTAAAACCAATAAGACTGTAATTACATATGGTGGGTGGCTAGTGTTGGAATCTTGATAGGTAGTGAGTCGTGATTAGGGTGGTTAATCATGGGCGTATGAACTACTGTTCATCGTCTTCTTCAGCGGTGATTATGGATGACTTATAATGGTCTGTTTAGATTTACTACTATGCTGTGGTAACGTGGGAAGTCGCGTTGAGATGATTTGATGGCATTGTAGCAGTGAGTGCGTTGTTGCCGGTTGATTCCCCGTAAAAGTTATCGTGGACGGACGCAATTTTGCAACAGCAATGCATTACTAAACCAGGGCAATGGTCAGGTCCTACCAGAAAGAACGAGATTTCCAGTCTTACCCCATTTGCTGTCTTTTGAAATAGGAGAATATTGACTTTCTTGGTTTTTTCTTTTTATAGCTTGCGTATAGTCAAGATTCTCCTATTTCCGAAGGCAGCGGATAACGTAGGACTGAAAAACTGGCTCTACCTGGTAGGACCTAACCATTGCCCATTAAAGCATATGTAGATGTATCACTAGTATTTAATGTGCTTATTGATCGGAAACACCTTTATTTATTTATTTTTTATTTTTTTAAATGAATAGCGTTGAGGTTGATGGGTCCTCACCCGGGAAAACAAACTTGAAGAGAGGAAAAAATAAAAAAAAGTCTACATGGATGCCTGCATAGACCCTTCTCAGACTCAACTTCTATGGAGACTCTTTTTCGTCCAGATCTTTCACAAGATGGACCTTGAGATAATGGGTGTACCATCAGACAAGTATTTTATCCCACGTAGACTATGGCTACGTATGGCATAGCTCTCTGCTAGTCCCTGTCATAACAGAGTTTATTTGTTTTAGCATTCCCATCCTCTTTGTTGACATCCTGCTACCTACTTTAGCAGGTATCCCTTCTCCTTGATAACTCCTTGCATAACAAGATTTCTTGTAAGATTTACCTGCTCGGCAATTCGACCCTCCTCTCTACTCACTCCTTGTCAGAGCTGATTTATTTGCTCGGGTAGGGAGTTAGTAGAGAGCAAGGAGGTTGCTGCTAGAGCAGGTAAATCCTCCTTTGCAGGGATTAGAAAAGAGAATGAGAACCAACTAAAGCAGGTGAACTCTGCTGTAACAGGGGCTAGCAGAGAGCTATGCCATACGCAGCCTATATCCCCAAAAGTGAGATTATATGTATGCATCAATGTATATTATGTTTTTTCTCTTAGGTTTGTTTTTCCGACTTTGGTCCAGTGTTTAGTAACCAAAAATGCATTTTTCAAAAAAAATTTAAACATAAAAAATGAGAAAAATGTGATTTCCAAAACCGGTGTTTGGTCACAACACACACACACACACACAGATATATATATATATATATATATATATATATATATATATATATATATATATATATATAAATTATTAATATTATTTAATTTTTAAAAATTCATAACTTTTTTTTCCAAAATTATTGAAATTTACCATTATTAAGGTAACTAGACTTGGTCACCATGGTCCCGTGGCCGTGCATCACATGGGTTTCTTACTTAGGGCCTGTTTGATTGCGTGTAATGGCGAAGCGCGTTTGGAGGCTAAAACACATTTCACCTGTAATGGTACTATGCGCATCACCCTATTGTTTGATAGTGTATACAGTAAAACGCGTATTGGCCTGAAACGCGTTTAAACGTTGTCTGTTAGCATGAGTTTATTGCGTATCACTTAAATTATAAGTTATATATTATAGGTGTTTTTGCAGTGGTGCTTATGATCTCAAAAATTGATTCTCTCATCTTTGATTAATCCACAAGTCCTCCTCAAATCCACCGAAGTGGTTAAAAATTAGAAAATGATGGCAACTTATATATGTTGTTCTAATATTAAATCAACTGATTAGTTAAGCTAATTACAAAAACAAAAATCAGTTTGATCAGAAACAAAATCACTCTCAAATCTCAACCCAACAAATATAATAAAACCCTGAATCCCATATCCGAAAACCCACATAAAATCCACGTCAACCAAATAATTACAACCTTAAAAAAAATATATCATAAAAGAAAAATCAGTAAACTAAACAAATACAACAAATTGCAATAATAAATTCCCATGAATCCAATACCAGAAAACCCACACAAAACCCCTTGAACAATCAATAATTCCCACCTCAAAAACCAAATATCATAAAGAAAAAATACAATAAACTAAACAAACACAACACATTGAAACAACAAATCCACCCGAATCCCATACCAAAAAATCCACCTTAAAAATCCTTACAAAACCCACAAACCAATCAATAACTCTCACCTCAAAAACTAAATATCATAAAAAAAAAAACCACTAAATTAAACAACTACCACACATTGCAAAAAATCAAGTTTCCTGAATCCCATATCAGAAAACCCATCTTAAAAACCCACAAAATCATCATAAAATTTCTACCACAAAAATACAATACACTGTGCACTAATAAATTCCCCTATATCCTATATCAGAAAACCCATCTCAAAAACCCAAAACCCACTACCGAATCAATAATACCAGCCTCAAAAACTATATATCATAACAGAAAAATCAATAAGCTAAACAATAAATTCCCTTGAATCCAATATCATAAAACGCACCATAAATTTAGCATAATCCCCCTGAATCCTATATCAGATAACCCATGAATTTGGGTTCTCTGACCAGAAATCAACAATCAAAATATTCTCAGACCAGATACACTACAAAAAACTGCCGCTATTAACAAAAATACTATTAAGACTATTAGTGGCAAGGGTATTAGCTGCAGTTTTTGGCTGCTGCTAATAGTCTTATTTTTTGTAGTGATAGCTCATGAAGGCACTGCCGTTGTTCTTCATCGGGTAAGGGTTGTCGTACAATCTTAGGGTTTTAGGGGCTATTAGAAATCTGTAAGAGTCAAGGTTTTAAGAGCTATGAAAATCCTAGGGTTTTAAGAGCTTTCAATTTTTTGGTTGGAAGGAAGTTGAGTTTTTGCTTGGATTTAATGGGAGTAATACTGGGAAGGGGAGGAGAGTTGGCGGAAGTCTTTACCTGCTATTGGTGAAGGAGAAGAGAAGAAGAAGAAAAAATTATAAGAATAGGTGGTCGTTGGGATAATTTATTTGAGAGGTTGGTGCCTGATGCCCTTTGAAACGCGTAGCTTCAAAGGCGTGCGAGGGGTTGGCTTCGTAGCCGATTTGGGCTACGCGTAGTACTTTCTGTACAAGACGTGTTTGGTCAAAATGGCAATCAAACGCACATTTCAAGTTTAACTCACGTATTTCACCTTCGAAACACTCTTTCAACCCCATTATGTGCTATCAAGCAAGCCCTTAGTGTGGATTGAAAGAAAGCCCTTAGTGTTAAGTGAAAGAGAGATGACAATTCAAATCTCCAAGTTAATTAGTTTTTTTTTGTGCCCATCACTACGTGAAAAGCCAAAAAAATCACTGCCTTAAACAGTAGTTAACATTTATAAAAAAAACAGTGATTTTTTTTTACCACTATACAAGACAGTGGTTTATAAACCTCAACAACGACTGCTCTTAACAGTCATAGAAAAACTCACTGCTTTTGACAGTGATTTTTTATACAATTTTTTTTTTTAAAAAATACTATTTTCTTAAAAAAAAAATTACGTTGATGATTTTTTATGCAATTTTTTTTATGCTTTTTTTAATGCAATTTTTTTAATGTTTTTTTTAATGTAATTTTTTTCATGCTTTTTTTTAATACAATTTTTTTAATGCTTAAAAAAAATATATATAAAGAAAAAAAACTATTAATTTCATATTTAAACACATCCATTCAATTCAAATACAAATAATTCAATGCCATTAGTAAAAAAAATAAATGCCCAATTCTTTTATTCAAACAAAAGGTTGCATCTAAAATTATGATCCAACCTTTCAAATCAGCCAAATATTTTAAACTCTATATGCCCTATCCTTTTATTCAAATAAAAAGAAGAAAAGAAAGAGAGTTAACAAACTAAGGATCCCATGGCCCATTTTCAAAATAAAAGAAAAAAATAAATAAATTTGCTTTGCCTCTCCTGAGCTAAGTGTCTCCGTCTCCTAGTGATTCGTTTAAGGTGAGCTTCAAATCGAAAAGCTTCGCCTGAAATCAAAAGGAGAACATCATTAAACTGAGATAGTGATAGCATCTATCTAAGGAGTCCTCATCTAATAGGCCGGTTGAAAATATTGACCTGTTATATAAATAGGTTGTATTCAAGTTAGCCCAAACCCGACCCGAACCCAACCTGGTACCTGCTTGCTACACAATATATAGGTATATCATTTTTTTAACAGATCCAGGTCAGGTCCAAAAGTGGATAACAGGTCAGGGTCCAAAACTAAAAATACAATTAAACCTATGAATCAAGAATGAGTGTAGAAAAAGCACATGATCCTGATAAATACATCTTATAAAACACATTGACGTATAGAAAATACTCAAAATTTCAATTTTACACTAATGATAAGTATTTAAAAGAAATACGAATTTATATAAATATAAATACCAACAGAAGGCATAAATATAAAAAGAAATGTAAATTTTATCATCATACCTATGGTGTACAAATGTGCTCGGCCCTCCCGTTCATCACATGCTCCCCCAAACATGCCAATCCTTTAAGAAAGCAATGGAGTATCCTTGTCTATCATTGCATTTAGAGGAATTGGTGTGAATATGCATTGCAAAGTTTGCTTGTATAGGCAACAACACAAAATTGTTCAAAAATTATCAGCAAAAAGAACAAGACCATCTGTGGATACTCTTGCCAAGTCTGTTGAAATCATGTTCAAGGAGCTGGAAACTGCAAATGCAGAAATTCGAAACCTTAGATTTATGTGTATGGCAGCAGCTGTGTATATTAATGCACCATTTCATTGTGTCAAATATGCATAGGAGACTGTTAAATAACATTTTTCAAAAAATGTTGGGATCTCTTGGCGATAGAAATTATGTATGTCTATGTTTGTGTGTATTAAGCCTCTTTTTCCTAAAGATACAATGAGGTTATCTGAGAAATAAAACTTAGTTGAAGTTCATTAATTTAGTTTCAGCTATTCCTCTAATGAAGAATCAAGAATAAGATCATAAATAAGATAGAATGCAAATCCATAGTCAGCCTGTACAGAAAGGAGGTTTACTGAAATTGAGGTAGAGAGAGATGTATTCTTATATTATAAAAAATCTTCAGATTTTGCCATTTTGAACAGCTGTTATTGTTCATCTGAACCAAGAATGCTCAAATTTAATTCTTTTATGGATATTAAAAAACAATTGTAGAATCCATAAGAGACCAAGTTAGACCTGCTAGTAGCCTTGCCTTTTTGAACCATAGAGTTAACTTTTTCATATATACGGCAATGCGATAAAACTCTTGAATCAACTTGATTTACTAATCTTCTGCACAAGCAACAAAACTTTGTAAGAAGCTCGATTATAAAAACAAGGAAAAGGCTCTTAGAAGCAAACCATGTTCATTTCTGACAATGCCACCACCACTTCCCATCCCAAATTATTTGTGGGAAGTAAAGACCACAATAGTAATTAAATAGCATATTGATGAATCATATATATATATATATATATATATATATATATATATATATATATATATATATATATATATATATATATCAATGTTCTCCAAGGGATTTATCCATACTAACTGGTTTGTGTGATGTGCTGGTGTTGCATATACCTTCGGACTTAATCAGGTGCTCTATGAGGCCTAATACCCCTCTTCTTTGGTAGCTAACACAAAAATGGAACCAGAGACGACTGGGGAAGGGTTTGTGTGCAATCCTCATACCCCCCATGCATAATGGCTCCCTGGTGCCCGACTGACTTTCTTGCTGATACAAATTGACCCACCGACGACGGACCACAAATTAGTGGAATCGGCCGGACTTAACGGCATTCCATTCACTACTGTGGCCATCGCGATATATAAGACCACTACCAAAATTAATGGAAACAAGACTTCAATTTCTAATTCCAATTTGTTCCTAAACCATCAAACTCAAATACAACGGTTACTCATCCATCTAAACAATACCCATCATCTCAACCTCCATATCATCATCTAGATTTCAACGTGAAGCCATCGTGCGATGAATAAAAAATATAAAATTCAAACATGAGGTATTCACCAATCATTCACCTGATTTTATAAAAAAAAACTAACACCACATATACATATGAAATCCAAATCGAATCTATTAAAATCTGCATGCATACATAGATCCTAGTATATTTTACATAGCAAAACATCAATCTGCATGCATACATAAATCTGATCTGCATTAATAAGCATATCCGAATCATCTATATAATGTGGTTGATAGACCCATTTGATATGTGAAAACATACATTGGTACACAAGGATCCAATGGTAAGTTGGGATTGAACTTGTGAACTCAGACAAATAATTTTTACATTAATTTCTCCGCTTCGCTCACCATCTTTCGAGCCATAACTCTTGAGCGCGAATTTTTTTTGCAAAGGAAGGCATGACGAAAAAATTATTTCAGAATATTAATGAATTATCCGTGCTCCATCTATCCAAGGGTTGTAAAACTACCAAAAAGTGATGCTTATTAGAGGGTATCTAACCACCTGATCAAACCACATTTTGTGCGTCAATGTGCAGGTTTTTTACCAGGCTATAGATAATATTTTAGAAATACTTTGATGGAAACCTTTCGGCTGAAACTAAACTACATTGCAAGAGCGTAGAGAAAATATATTAGTCACACTATTTTGGAGAATGGACAAAGAAAACAGAATGTAAAGCATGAATGAAGGTTTGGGTACAGAAAAGAACCCACCATTACAAATTTACAACTGCACAATTAATTAGAACAAAGTTACTTTTTTTGTTTGGAATAATGAGCTATGAGAGGCACTTATAGATAGAGACCATGAGAAGCACCCATTTTAGGCCATGTGGCTCATCTTTTGAACAATCTAATATGAACGGTTGCATACATTTTTGTGAAGGTCACTATTAAAGAACTTTGGTCATATGGTTCCAATGCTCTAATAATATGTGTGATTTTTTGGAGTGTGCTAGAAGTGTGGGTGACTTTCATCTCAATATTGTGTAAAGCTGTCATAAAGAGTCACTCTTCTTGTTTTCTTTATGATAATTAAAACATGGGTACCTTTATTCTCAACCCGGCTTCAAGTGCTTAAATTGTTGAATGCTTTGAATCAGATGATGGAGATCCATTTTCGTCCCAAACTACTGAACAAGGTACTCAAAGATCTCAAAGAAAATTTATTTTAAAAAAAGAAGTTAAAACTTTACAGAACTGGGGCTGCATCTTATATGCCTAGTAAGCCTTTTAATGAGCACAATAGTTAGGATATGAATCATGCACATCAAGCTTAAATTCTTTTACACTTCAAGCATTGTAAAACATCACTTATACCAATATCAATGTTCCTAAGTATCCCAATAAATAAAGGTAACCCTGTATTTATAGGGTTATTTTCTACCAAAATGTACTTTGCCTCCTTCAAACCTGAAAGGGTCTCTGGGATTTGCCCATGTATGAAGTTATGGCTCATATCCAACAACACCAATCTCTCTAACTTCCCCTGGAGGTATCCTCCCAACAAGCATGTTGAAGCTCAAATCAATTTTTTGGAGGGAAATAAATTGCCCTACAGAACAAGGCACCCGCCCTTGTAAACTATTATAACTCAGATCAAAGATGGCCAAAATCCTCAGCCCTCCAATCTCCTCTGGTATCTGACCAGTCAGATAATTGTAGCTAAGGTCCAGCTGCTCCAACTGAAATCCACCAAACTCCGATGCGATTCCTCCATGTAAGCTGTTCTGTGAGAGACTAAGGACTCAAACTGCCTACCTCTGCTAAACTTGAAGGGATTTGACCAACCAGTGATGGTTTGGAACTTACCTTGAGGAACTGTAGGAAGATTTTTGGTTATAGCTCATGGGTATCTCCAATCAAGAGATAAGATTGAAGGTTGTAGAGAAGTGTTGTATCAGATTTTGGCATGTGTGTTGCACTTTTCAATGCCTTGAGAAGTGCTGTATCAGATTTTGGATTTTACTTGATTAACTATTCAAGTTGTTAGAGCAAAAAGTGAGTTTTTTTCATTAGTTAATTGAGTTTTTAAATAATCCACTAAATTTGGTCTTACTTTGCTTTGTCAGGTGGAACGTCTCTTAACCATTCAAGGTCGATCCTCTCAGGTTCTTAAACCAGTCGGTTAAGGAAATCCTGTAGATAAGCATGCCACCATCTTTGGTGATTCTGATGAACTTGAAGGTGTTTAAAGTTGAAAGAAGAATGTTTTGAACTAATTTCCCGGCCAGAAGATGGATACAAGAAACAAAGCAAGAACAGCTGCATTTTAATACATTTGTTATGTAGTTAGCCAGATGCATGAAGTGAATGTGAGAGAAAGAAAATCTAACATATTTTCGTTCGGATGTTCAATTTCAGCTTACCTAACAGAATAATATCTTGTATATAATGTGCATTTGTGGGAACACATTCAGATCGATAAATATCCATGCATTATGGTAGGTAAATGTGGAGCATAGCTGTTATTTAACATACATACAAATCTATCAGAACCAGTGTGTAAAGAGGTTGCACCTTGTGTTATATGCTATATGACCAACTTCGTCTCAATTGAGCCGGAAATGAAGCCAATGAGTGATACATGAGAATTCTATAATTTATTAATCTCGGCTGAATGGGTGTGATTCGTTTTTAACCCTCCAAGATACACCTCTGTCTTTTCCTGGAGGGATTTGAACGCGAGAAGAGACGTTTTGTTTTGGACGAGATTTAAAACCATGGCTACAACAATCCAGGAAATATAGAATCCCCATTTCCCCATTTAGGCTTATCCAAGCTACCTATAATATAATAACATAAACATAAAAGGACAAAAAAAATGCTACAAAATGAATCGTGATGTGACACCATTAATTATGGACATGTACTACACATGGCCATAATTTAGATTGAATTCAGCCCAAATACTGTGCCACTGAACAGTGTCTACCGTCTGATAAAAAATCCTACAAGTGCCTTCAAATGGACAGCTAAACAACATATGGGGCAACGGTTGGGTCCCATCTGCATATTGGCATCTCACGTAGACATCCCAATTGATTACTAGGGATGCCACAATGTACCAAATTAGATGACCTATTCACTCCAGCTGGTCTACAGACCCGTGCACCTAATACTAGCTCTTAGATATATCACCTTTTATGAATCAAGGTTTCTTCAACGGGCTTGCGTTCTTCAAAATTATGCACTTAAAAAGTTATAGTTTTATTCAGCCTAAAAAGATACTAACACTATTTACAGGGGATTGACGCTTCTCCCGATGGAAAGGATTTGTTGTGGACTCAGTGGTTTGTGTCTTTCTTACTCAGAATGTCTCTGACCATCTTTCAAGGTAAACTTTAAGTATCTAATGTTTAAACTTCAAATATATCAGCATTCAAAGAATACTAAAAGAAGCTCTCTGTCTAATTTTTTTATTTTTATTTTTACCTTTAGCTCTGCCTTCATGTCCCTTGCTGCACGATTTCTTCTTAAGTCGACAAGCGACCATGGAGCATCTGACACAGAAGAGACAACCACATCGGGTGTAGAGGAAGAGGTGTGTATCCTAGACTTTGATCAGCGAGTGGGCAACCAAGGTTCTATGACACTCCATCAAGAAAGGGAAATAACAACCAGCAACGAGTCATTTGGAAGCAATATGGGAGCTGTAGAATATAGTGAAGAAAATATGTTCGCAAGCATGTAAATCATTTATGCTACCTGCACATGAATCGATAACATCAGTTCAACACCACCTCAGAAAAGATGAGAAACACACACACACACACACACACACACACACACACATATATATATATATATATATATATATATATATATATATATATATATATATATATATATATATATATATATGAGGGAGGCCCACAGCAGAGCAAGTTAACACGATATTTAAGCATAAGTGCAAGTTAACACAATATGTTCGCAAGCATGTAAGTTCTTGCATGGTATTAAAAATGATCACTGATATTCTGGCTGGAGATTGATTTCGGGCATTGCAAGGCTATGGATGAATGGAAAGAACATATCAGGATGCAGGGGGCCATGGTGACACAAAAGTTTAGTGCAGGTGGTGTATGATCTTGGGGATTGTGAAAAGTTTTTGAACTACATTGTTAGGAATTCATAAGTTTAGGTCACGTGCCATACATTTAGGTCACGTGCCATACATCTTTGATCTTTTCTAAGTGTTTCACTGGGTATGGTCATCCCTAGTACAAAATTTTTTTTTGCATATATACAACTAATTTTGCCGATAAAAAAAAAAAAAAATACCCAGAATTTTTCATTGCAAAACTTGCATATAGTTCTAGACAATAAGCTAAAGCTCTCCACTCCAGAAGGGCACCTAAGCCCACCTAGGCACCTCAGAGGAGCTCTTATGGCGGCTTGAAAGCTAAGATAGATACAGATGACTTATAACAATGTTGCAACTCATCGGTCTATTTGTACCTCGTTCTGAAAAATTAAATTTTCAGGCTCGAGGTAATTGTGCTGTGAAATCTGTTTGGAAGAACAAAAAGGGAAAAAGACAACATGTCAAATAGATATAGGGATTTGAAAACAAATAAGAATGTGAGGATTCAAATTTTCTGGAGTTGATGATTGTGTAAATAAGGGCAGTATAACACAAACCAGGGGCATTTTTTAACCCTCTAAGCGATTTTCTCCAGGGTCAAAAAAATCTGAATTCATAAAAAGTCGGATTGTAACCTGGTTATGAAAGCCCCTCCTGGTGGTGCTTGCCCATGGAATGCCAAGATTTAGTTAGTCCACTGTCCACACCACGGAGATTTTGAACAGAAAGCAGTGGATTGCTAGTGCTACCCATGTATTTCGTGAAATCAACTAAGTGGCTGATGGTCATGTAAAGAGGGCATGTATCCATCAGAATACTACTGATTACCTTCACGTAAAAGACTTGCCAAAGAACAGCAGGATGGACTATTTTGAGGATCAAATGAGACTCCAATCAATCAGAATTACTCGTTAATTTTATTCTTTATGCTCTTTTACTTTGCCCAACGAGGGTGATTGCAATGCCGAAGATGTATCTAGATCAAGACTATATAAATTCTTTAATGTTAATTCTTTAATTAATCAGGATAAAATCGGAGAAAATTGGAGAAGTCAAGAAAAAATTGGCATTTAATTGAGAACTCGGAGTCTCGACCGATTAATCGGTGATTTAACAGGATATATATATAAACAAAATCAGAGATTTTCGGCGGCTTGTTAAAAAAATTAGAGACTTGCGTCACTATGGCTACCGATTTTAAAAAAAAATGATAACCTTTTCATCAATGCTTGCATGTAGTTTAAAAACAGTCTATGCATGTATTTCTAGAATGACATAAGAACTGAAGTTAAGATCATACACCACCTGCACTAATTGAATCAAATTCTCAATAGAAATTAGCTCTGCTACATACAAGAAAACAAAATTGTTAAGAAACTCAGACTTATATAAGATAACATGAAAATTCATCTAGATCACCTAAAAAAATTTTAGATATGTGTATGTGTGTAAATTGAGCACCTTGCATTGACTATTGACAGCTTTGCATTGATCGGCAGCTAAGTCCCATCTCAATAAAAAGGTTGCAGCATCAGTATACCTATGAGCAATCTCTTATAGAATCCACATAACCTTTGGCAATCTCTTATAGGATCCATCTTTAGGAGATTGTGATGAGACCCACAAATGAGCAACCAGTAGATGGAAAGGCATCATCAAGATTCCAGACCAAATGAAGAAGGGCACAGAGTATGAGTTAAATAATCCATTTTCTGATGAACATGTCTAATATGTAGCTGGTTTGATTACATCAAAATTGTTCTGATTTTGTCCTTTTCATGATAGACAAATTAATAATTCACCTAGTGAATCGTGCTAGGATTGAGCTCAAATGCTTTAGGCCCAAAATTGGACAGGCTGATCTTAGTGTAATCCGCCAGTTCTAACCTGGTTTGAACATGGTGCTGGTCAGCCCACATTGGCATCCCTAATCTATGTTACTTAATTTTCTCATTCTCTTAGCGAATCACAAACTGGGTAGAGCGAACGAGTTCGTAGTTCAATTTTGTCCGATTTGGCATGACAAGCAAATTGACTGGTTAACGGTAACTATTTTGTTTTAACACAAAATTTTAAAAGCATAGAAAGGAGACTTGAACCTAGTACTTTATGGTTTTTAAGTTCTATAATTAAACTGGTGATCATTTGCATATCTTTACTAAAGAGTGCAAATCAATATTATAAAACTAATAAATACTTTTATAACTCATACTACCCCTAGAAAATCTGGTTAGTTTGATAGTATTGAATTGCGAATTGTGAACCCGAATTGAAACTGAGTAAATCAGCGAACTAAGTAACTTTGGCTCTAACAAATCTGCAATTTAGGGGTTGAATCAGCAGTTAGTCTCAATCACAGGCGGTATGTGTTTGTCCCTGACATGGGATGCACAGTAGCTAGGTTCGCAGGAACTCATCTATTAAGCGATCTTGTGTTTGCAGACTGCGCTCAGAAGTGGCAATTTTTCCTAAGTTAAAAAAAAAAAAAAACAAGTGATTCTATTCTTCTCTTATATGTAAGCATGAAATTCCGTCGATCTACGGAAATTAAAGGGTATTCGATTAATTCTGATTAATCTAGTGATTACATACAAGTGCTCCAACAATCACCACAACACAGGGAATTACGTGGAAACCCAATCTCTGGGAAAAACCATGAGACCTAAGTCCACAATCCAAATCCACTAAGAAGATAAAGAGAGTTACAATGAGTTCGAATGATATACCGACAAATGCGCATGCCCTATCAAGCCCCAATGCAAAAACACATCCCTTCCCGGATCAACTCAATAGCTTCAGATTCGGACGCTTGTTTTTCACGTTGATGAACACACAACGAGTCACCTTGAAACCCACAAGGATATCAACCACATACCCTAATATCTAGGGATGAAAGACACTCAAAACTTTTGAGCAAGAAGAGTTGAAATAATGGTGGAGAAATATAGATCTCTTTGATTGAAAATGTTTTTGCAAAACCTTCAAAGGATTCAAAGAGAGTGAGAGAGAAAGAGAAGCAGATCATGGGATTTGGATCAAGAGGGAAGAAGCTTTAGCTAGCTTTTTCAAAAAACAATTTTCTCAAAAAAAATCTTTTATACCCAAAACTCATAAATCCTAAAAAATCAGGAAAAAGACAAAAAACCCCTTTTTAGTAAAAGACACGCAAGGCGATCAAACTGCTGCCCGACATTTACGGCGCGCTGTGATGCATGTCACAGCACGCTGTGATGATGGCGCACTGTGATGCATGTCACAAACACGTCAGGATGACGGGCGTACCGTGATTTACATCAAATAAGTTTTTGAACAAAATTTTCAACATGGTTTTAAGGACGATCAGAACATAATCTAAAAGAGCTTGATCCAAAGCAGAAGACTACCAACATCTTGGCACACACACTCTAAGGAGATCGACACGAAGTTTGGAGTAGAGTGTGACAAAAAAAGGTCCATACAAAGCAGACCAGGATATTTTCTCTTATATGAAAGGAGTTGAGGCATGGATCTCTTGAGGTACTATTATGTTAAAGAAGAGGTTAAGGCTGGAACTTACAGAGGAATGATGACACAGCTGTAGCACAAGCCAAATATAAAAATTTGGGAGCAGGAGGTACCTGAAAAATGCCCAAAAAATGCATCACTTTACTGATCTAATTTATTAGAAATTTTCAAGGAACCTGGGTATATAAATTTGAGTTGTTACAATGAAAGGAACCACCATTATATTATGGTGACTAGTTAGAATCTCCACAAACATAGAAATTTGAGTTGCAGACCCCAAAGTGATGCCTAAAGTTATATCCTGAAAGTATATGCATAATTGAACTAATTAGGAAACTCGGAAACAATGATTATGCTACATTCATTATGTGGGCTGAAGCATAATAGAAAGGTCTGGCCTGTTAATACCCCTATGAAAACATGAGTGAATCAGTCGTTTGATATTAAAATCTTGGCCAAGGTGTTGTCCTTGTGCATTAAATTTAGTCAAAAGTTAAAAGATAACCGGGTACCTTGAAAGCAAGTCTCTATCTCTCTCTCTCTCGCATAGTTAGTTGGGTTCGGTGTATTAAGGATTCTCTATTGTTGCTGTTTCGTGCTTGCAAGGTAATAAGAAAGAGATAAGAGTTGAATGGGTAGTGTTTGTGAGAATGGGAAATAAGTGGTGATGATAGAAGAAAACGGGCTAATAGGGGCTACTCGATGGAGAGGATTTAATGGGTTTGGTAGAGCAGATTTCACAGTTTATTGGATATTGTAGCAATGGAGAGGATTTAATGATAACAAAGGAGTTGAATAATGAATGCAAGAAAGGGGAAACATATGAGGAGAAAATTGCTAGTGAAAACAAAAGTGTGATAGATGATCTCCAACAAACAAAATGCATGACTGAACCAAGCTGCACTGCTACTTAATAGGGACAGATTTCTGAGATGGATGGAGAATGCATTATAACAAGAAGGCAAACGATCGCATATACAGATTGAGCCCCTAGTAATGTCCTTAATAGATAGATTCCCAACCAAATTTGCTTCTATTGGAGATTCTGAGTCCCATGTTTACGAGTGTAAAGAAAATGGTGTTGTGTTGAGAAGCTACCTCATGTTGTTTCTCACACATCATTTTTAGCATGTGAAAGACTCTTTTGAAACAGAATTTGATAAACAATATGTGACACCCCTCTTCAAAGAACCTAAAAAGTGCCTTTTGCAAAAGGGTTTCCAAACAGGGCAGCCTAAGCTATTGTCAAGTAGATTTGTTTTTGTTGTAGTTAGAATTCAAATAAAATTTCCACATTCGAATACTACTGCAATGTTCGAATTTAACAACACAACAATTGGGCTGGGTTGATTTAGAGGTGTGAAGCTGACAAATGTCACCATGCACGAGCAAGAGGCGTAGACTAGTGTGTTTTATTGGGTGACAAGTGGGTGGTGTGAAGCTGACCTGTCTTACTTGTTAAGAGGGATGAGCAAGAGGTGTAAACTAGTGGGATAAATTAGCTGATAAGTATCTTAACAGCTGATGGGTTTTCAATAATCTCAAACAACCACTAATTAAATTCTACTTGATTTTGTAGCCTTCTCTATACCTAATGCTCTTAAATTATATTAAACCCATACTCGTAAACAGATTCCTGACAAGAATTAAAATGAAGCAAGGCCCATAAAAGAATTTTGGGAGTATTTCAACAATTTTCAATTACGTTGGATTTATCAAATGTGAAATAAAATAAATCTTGAAATCATAAGGATTGCATATCGGTCAATATTGACAGATCATCTAGCGATCAAACTCAAAGAACAGGTGGTTGGGCTGTATTCAGAAATAATAGTTCTTTCATCTTCACCAAAAGTTGTTGGTCAAGCTGCACATTTCAATTTTAAGGCACCTAGCTATGAAATTATAGTCTTTTATTGGAGCCCTTTAAATCATAAGGATTGCATATCGGTCAATATTGACAGATCATCTAGAGATCAAACTCAAAGAACAGGTGGTGGGGCCATATTTAGAAATAATAGAAGTTCTTTCATCTTCACCCTCAGCTTTTTTTTTCGCAAGCATCAAATAATGACGCCGAAATTCAAACCCTCAAGGAAGCACTTGATAAAACCCCAACAAACTTTAAGAGGATTCATATCCAATCAAATTCGTCTCTACTAATTAATGCTCTCAACTTCGGATCCAATTGCCCATGGAAAGCGCAATACTGGCTAAAAAAAGCCTTCTTAAGACTAGCCAACCTAGATTGGTCAGCTAACACATATTTTTCGAGAAGGGAATTGTGCAGCTGATGCCTTAGTTTATCATGTAGTCATCAAACGGTTACTTTGAAAGGTAAAATAGGAACTTTTGCCCCCCACTTACCCTAATTTTCACTATATATATAGTACGCATTGTTACTCCTACCTACGGCTGCCTCCTGCAACTAAACTCCTACTTCTCTCTCATTGATGAAGCTCTCTCACCTTCTCTCTCTCACAAGGTCACAGTCTCACGCATACGGGCTACGCCAATCGGATCGTGCAACTCAACTCCTACTCTCTGATTTGAGTGATTTCTAAACCTCTCTCACCTTCTTTCTTACGCATAAGGGATACGGCTGCCTCCTCTCTCTCTCACACGAAAGCACCCGCCGTTGTCGGGCGACTACCAACAGGCCCAACACCAAGAGGGCAAGAGCTGAACCTCCGACAATCGTTTATATATATCATATGTTGTGTTGTGTTTAATCGTTCATTTAAATCTTTTATAGAATGCATATTTAATTTAGTAGAAGTTTTAAAAAGTACTAAGAGGAAATTTTTTTATAATAAAACATACTTGGCTCGAAGCTCGGCTTGAGCTCGGAGAACCGAGCTAGAGTTTGAAATTTTAGAGCTCAAAGAGCCCAGAGCCGACCTCAGCTCTGCTCGTATAAGGTAGAGCCGAGCTAGAGCTGACCCGAGCTCGGGCTCGACCCGGCTCTGTTGCAACCCTAGGCACGATACCTTATAGCGTGGGATTAGGATTAATAAATTAAACTACTATTTTAATGTATTAAACTACTGTTTTTAACAGTTCATTATTATACTATTGCTACGGCAGTGGTTCTTTTGAACATCACAAAAGTGGTTTTCTTATGGTTTTGACGTAGTGCATGTAGCCTAATATGAGCTACCTTCTTTCATAAATGACTTATATAGGGCTCTGCTATGCCCACACCAATTTTTATTTATGCACTCCACTTTCTATTTATGCACTCCACTTTCTAGATTTCCTTAAAGCACACCGACTTTGGCTAACCACCCACTAAGAATTTTTAGAACAATTAAAGTTATTCTCTAAGGCATACCCTGAGCACCAGATTTAAATCAAATAAGTGGTCTAAAAAATCATAAAGCCTAAACCTGATCCTGCTTATACGAATTAAAATAAAAATAAAAGACCCTGAGGAAGAACACCTCAATCTATGAAATTAGGACTTCTTATAGATAAAAGTTTTGAGATTTACCAACAAATATGAACAATTGAAAGATTTACTGTCTCTCCTTACCATCATTTAAAGATCAAATGGTGTTTGAAGATTTTACACCATTTATTGGCTTATAATCTTGAAAATTCGTACCGACCAAGTGATATATCATCAATTGAAGGGCTATGGGTCCAAAATCACACTTTTTGAGAGGAGAGAACCATCCGATATGTGCACTCTAAGACAAGCGATTGTTCTTAATTTGGATTGCTGATATTAAATTTTACCGATGGATTGTTACTTGGGCAATTTAGATTGATCATAGATGTGCGCCACATGACACGATGATAAATCACACTTTAATGGTGGAAAAGAAAAAGTGACTTTTGAATGGTTAAGATCATTTAAAACCATTTGGTGTTTAAATGTCTGTCAGGAGCCATTATCCAAAAATGGATTGACTTTAAAAGTTAGGGAAATTTACCTGACAGGCCCTGTCAGATGCGCCTTTTATGTCAGAAGCCTGTAGTCTCACTTTTACCCAAACAAACCAGCTCCAAGCCTAGCCGACCCTAAGGAGAGTAAAAGGTCCAAATTACCCCCTTCTATGACCTTCTTTAACCAACAAAGCATCCTCTTCTTCCTCATTTTATCCTGCAAAAAAGTTAGAGGTGCAAAACCCTAGACGACGTGTCCTTCCTTAGTCTGATCTGCTCCGATCTGCTATTTCAAAGAAGAAAACAGAGGCTTGGGAGAAGAAGCCCCTGCATTTCTTCATTGTGGCAAAAAGACCCTGAAGTTTGTCCTTGCGACGCGAGGTATCCTACTTAAACCCCATTTTCAGTTTATTAGTGTCTCTTAGTGATGCAGTATCTCCTATTCGTGTAGTATAAGAAAGGTCTTTATATCCTTCGATCCGTTTTTTTTTAAATATATATCGATTGCAAATACAATCGATATCGACTCTATATGGAGTCGATGACGATTGTATTTGCAATCGATATCGACTGTATATGTAATCGTTATCGACTCTATATACAATCGACTAAGATTTATAGTCGTCTTTTCTCTTTTGTTTCATCAGTCTTATGACCCCTTCCTTCTCCTTCTTAAACAGACGATGACGGACGTGAGGATTCCCCTTCTTTGTCACTATGATGGCCTTCTTGTAAACGATGATGGCTTGTATGAAGGTGGCCGGCAGATGCTTATTAACATTTCAATTGAAATTTCTTATGAATAATTCATAAGGCGGATGTCTACTGTCAGTTTTGCGAAGGTGAATGAAACAGTTTCCACAAAGTTTCATATGAAGATAGTGAATACGCCTGTGGTTGCCGACATTTTGGACTCTGATGATTTGGCTACCTTATTTACGTTTTATAAATCCGCGGTGGACGTTATAAAAGTATTCATCATTAAGGAACCGTCATCCTTCCCAGTTGAAGCTGAACAAGTAGATCTCGGCGGGACTGATTTTGTGACTCATTCATTTCAGCCATGTAAGTTTGAGGATGAAACTATATACGATACTGTGACAGCTCGGTTTTCGATACCCCAAAACCCGTGCCATCAGCACGATCATCTTGACCGTGCCCCTTAGCTGAGCATGGAACATTGGTATATCAAGCACATAATTGAAATAGTAAATAAAACTGTGGAATTAAATCGCTATATAAGCATTTCTCAAAAGACAGTTCTGCCCTCATGCCTCTGCATGAATGGAGAACCGATCCGAACCATTGATGATAGCTAATCATCACAGATGGTTCGCCCAAAAGAAAAATCACGAATTTATACATATACATTGTTTAATCAAACAAGGCTTGACATACCAAGCCGTACAAAATCTCTCCAAAAATCCTCAAAGCGGCACAACGGAGTCCTCTAGAACAAGTCCTCAGGAGGTGGCTCCAACTGCCTCCCAAGAAGGTCCGACTCACCGGGCCGCCTCCCCAAGCCTCTAGAGTCGCTAGTAGTGGACCTGCGACGTATAGTCTATAGGGTGAGCTCAATAGGGAATAAAACATTATTGAACATATAAATTATTACTCACATATATTCCATGATATGCTATGGATGATGTGTCTATGCAGTGCTGATGAAAATAGTTAAAAAACATCACATTTTACTGGTAGTTTACTCATGTCTTTTACTTATTCATGAATGATGCTGAAAAGGCTTAAAGCAAAACTTAAACTTTCAACTTAAGTAATCCCCGAGTAATATAGCATCGAGCCCCGATAAGATATCCTTCATTGTCATCTATATAGACAGTTTTAATGTATTCCCTGGGAATACAATTAGTACCCAAGCCCCTTTCCCCTGGGGATTGGTGGTGGGGTTTCGCTAGTCTCAATCAACACCCCTGGGGTGTGCTTACTGTGTACGGATAAGCCTCCGCACCGGCCTACGGTTTCGTCAGACGGTCTGGATATCACTGTGGATATCCCGCCGTGTCCCTCAAATAACAAAAATATCGATGCCTTACATATAGTTATTCACCATGTAAATATGCTATCTTATATCAGTTAGGCCCTATCAAACATGATTCAATCTTGGATACATCCCTGGGATGTATCCAGTCACTTGCATCACACCTGATGCTCTGATCTCTTTACTTCCTCATCCCCTGGGGATGGCTCATTATGATTACTTTCATTGATGTCACGCACACACACTTTTCATAATTCTTAAGTAATAAAAACATTTTGAATTGAATTCTATATCACTACATACATGCTCTTGCAAAATAAAGTACATGTTCAAGGTGTTCCCTACCTCAAGTCTTCGTTTGATCAATGCATCAAGGTCCCACGTGGCTCCTTGTGCGCAAGCTCACACGTACCACCTATGGTACCACATAACATGTGAAACACATCACTAAAGATACAATAAAGGAGGTCCAAGACCCCCCAAGAATCTTAAAGTCAAACTCAGAAGTCAACATAAGCTGGCCCAGTCGATTAATCGAACTCCAAAATCGATTAATCAAAATTCAATATCGATTAATTGATTCTCAAATCGATTAATCGAGATTCCCATTCGATTAATCGAATCTCAATTCGATTAATCGAAATTCTCTGCTCTATCCAGTCGATTCTCAATTCGAGTAATCAAATTTCCAAAATCGATTAATCGATCCCAAATCGATTAATCGAAATTATAAATTGATTAATCGAACTCTCATTTCGATTAGTCTAAATTCTTTTCTCCACTGTAGTCCACTATAGGTTCCCAGTCGATTAATCGATTCTCAATTCGATTAATCGAAATCCAAAGTCAATTAATCGAAACCCAATTCGATTAATCGAGATCGGGGTCCTCTGACTTTTCAACTTCTTAACCAATTTCGATTAATCGAAACCCAATTTCGATTAATCAAAATTACCAGATTCAGCCCCCTTCTGGCTGCTCTTCTCAATCTCTTTCCTTACTTTTTCCTCCATTTTTCTAAGCTTTTACCTTATATTTTATACCATTTCTAACTACAATTTAACCCTTTAATCCATGCATTTAAACTACAAAAATCTTACCTTCAATCAATCTCAAATTGATTTCAAATCGAGTGGTTGGAAAGGCTAGGGTTCCAGCTTTAGCTTGGACGGATTTTCCGCGTCGAATCGGTCTCTTTAATGCTAGAATCTCCCTTCCAATCACTCACAATAATTCTTGCTCAACCTCTTTACTCCTCTCTCTCTTCTTTACTCCTTTCTCAACAACCAAAATACAGATTTTAGGGTTATTAAACCCTTTTATCTCTTTCCTCACTTGTGTGTTGAGCACATACACCGTGATAGGTGTATGCGACTTCACATTCACATCACACACCACACAGTCAGTCAAACTATCACATCTCATCCATTCATCATACTCTATGATAACCATTGGACTCCTAATTGGTCAAACCTGTGACTAATCGGGCACAGATCTCGAGGTCACTGTTTAATATGATTTTTCGGGATATTACATCCTCCCCACCTTGGGAATTTTCGTCCTCGAAAATAACCCAAGGGTGCGTTGGTCTGGGTCTCTACCTCCCCCCCATACTCTGAGGTGAGGCGGTCTAGTTGACTGAGATGCAACCAGGTAATTAAACGAATACAAGCATAGAATTATGATTTGACGAAAATGAACGATTTACATAAAAATTGGATTTCTATTAATATCTGCAAATTTTACAAGGCGTCAGATAAGTTGGCGTACAAAATCTACATGTATACAATCATGACTCAAATAAAATAAATACAAGACTGTCAGCCCTCGCCAGTGGTGGTTTGGTGTCGAGCAGCTCCATCCATCTGATGACAGTGCATCTGGGGCTGGTGGGTCTCTGAGCTATGTGATCAGTGGTGGAGACTGTGGTGGCTGAGTAGGCGGAGGTAGCGGCGGATGTGGCTGCGGCGTCTCTGTCGGCGGAGCGGATGTAGATGTGGAAGGAGCCGCGTCGGTAGTGGCGGTGGTGGGATGGAAGACGGGACCTCTGTGGAAGGCGGTCCGTCCCGCAGTCCACTCCTCCTCCTGAGCGAGATAGCGGTGGTAGTCCGTCGGGTAGATGTAGCGGAGGGTGTGGAACATCAAGAAGTCCATCCTCCGGTTCATCCGCTCATTGTTGGCCTCCATACGAGCCAACACCTCCTCAATGGTAGGACCGGATGGAGCAGCGCGCCAGCGGTATGATGAGGTGGGTGTAGGGGGCGCGGAGTGAGCGGGCGGTGTCGGTGAGGCCGTAGTATGAGAGGTGGCCCTCTCCACTGAAGGCTCGGCTGGGTGTGCCCCACCCACGGGTGGGTCCTGTTGTGGTGGTGAGGGTGGCGGTGGTGCTACTGCTGCTGGAGCGGGACCCCGAGCCGGTAGGGTCCGCTTGAGCAGGTTGTAGCTACGGGTCCATGAAGACTTGGAGAACATCTTCACGCAATCCGTAGCCCTCACCTCGTGAGGTGAGATAGTGTAGGAGGGGTCGTTGGAGTAGCACTCCAACATGCTCGAGATGAGGCGAGCGTAGGGCATCTTCTTCTTGGGTCGTAGGTTGCTCTTTATCAATTTGCCCTTGATGTACCTCATCCCTTCTAGGATGACCATGGTGGCGTCGAACCACCGACCACAGAAGGCCGCGTAGAGTGCGTGTTGCACTCGGTCCACGCGCTCGGTATCGTGGCGCATTGGGTAAAGGTTGCACTTGATCACCGAATCAAGCATCCACATGTAGTGGGGAAGGTCAACCCTCTTTATGGAGGATCCCGACCCCTTTTTGTCGTTGGTCATGCGGGTCATGACCTCCTCAAACCGAGGGTCCTCCTCAAAGGGTGGGAATAAGGTGGTCTCAGGTGTGAAATCGAGGTAGCACTCAAGCACCTCGTGTACGTGGCGACGTGTGATCGTGTAGTCTCGCCCCTCGATGGTGGTCTTGATCACGTCGTCCATCGGGCCGTCCACAAGCCCTTGGTAAAACAATCTCACCAATCTAGGGTAATAGGAACCCCGGATTGGTTTGAGAAGGTTGCCGAGATCGGCATTGTTAAGGTAACTACGAGCCCATTGGGTCTCGCCCGGTACATTGAGATTTGTGAAAAGGGTAGGGTCAATGAGGTACTCGACCTCAAAAGTCTTCGCGGCCCACCATTCATTAGGTTGTACCACGTTAGTAGGTGGTGGCGGAATGGGTGTAGACTCGCGCGAAGATGCGCTCGTCGAACCGGAGGTGGTCTCCGATGCCGACGGTGATGGAGTCCTCACCGGCGATGGAGTAGGTGGTGGTGGTGCAGTGTTCTTACGCCGGATCGGTAGTTTGGAGGTTGCCTTCTTCGAAGACAAACGGGTTTTGGGCTGCATTTTTGGTGAAATAGCAAAAATCTAGGGTTTCCTCTAGTTCAAATTGAAAGGAAAACACAAATTTAGGGTTTATCGTGGGTTTTCGATCCAAAATAGGCGATCGCGGTCTGAAATCGGTTCGAAATGCCCCAAACCCTAGCTCGGATGGATGGCCAGAGAAGGAGAAAAAGCGCTCAAAAACTCAAAAGTCCAAATGATTTCAGATGGGGAATAAAATCCCCAATTTTATATATATAGGCCCCGGCTCGATTAATCGAAATTCAAAGTCGATTAATCGAGATTCAAAACTAGGTTAAGCCGCGCAAAATCGATTAATCGATTTCCAAAATCGATTAATCGAAAGTCAAAATCGATTAATCGAAAACATTTCGATTAATCGAAATTGTATCCGTTGAAAAATTCAAGTTTTAGAGCTCACTGGCGCGAGCCAGTCGATTAATCGAAATCCATTTCGATTAATCGAAACTTAAAAATTGATTAATCGAAATTCACTTTGATTAATCGAAATCGTGTAGCCCCTTCCAGAATTTTCAGGATTTTTCAAATTTTTCGATTAGTCGAACTATGGTTCGATTAATCGAAATCCCAAATCGATTAATCGAATTCCACATCGATTAATCGAAATCGTTTCTCTGACTCCAAATTTTCCTAAGTTCCTTAAGTAAATCGAATAATCGAACTTCCAGTTCGATTAATCGAACCCTCAAATCGATTAATCGAAACCTCCTCGATTAATCGAAATTTCAGAATTTCATTCCTAATTTCTTCTAGCATTCCCTGTATGTTTCGATTAATCGATTAATCGAAACCAAAATCGATTAATCGATTAATCGAAACCAAAATCGATTAATCGAAATTTCATTCAGTATATTTCCTAACTCTCATCCCAATTTCCAGTCACTAGCACATGCTAGTCGACTAATCGAACAAAATCGATTAATCGAAATTCCAAATCGATTAATCGATTTGAAATTCGATTAATCGGTTTTGCCCAATTTCTGCAGATTCTCAAGTTCTTTGGTTCTTTGATTTCTCTTGGTAGTTTATGACATCAAGTGGCTCATAGTTCCATAAAAACACATACACTTGGTCATGTGCATACAAAAATCTGTTCCTTTAATCATACTTTGATCAAAACTTCCATTGAATTACAAGTATTGTTGAGATTCCACAAACATGCTTGTGGTTTACATTGGATTCTCACGTCGTTGGAAATAAGGCTGGATATTGTTCTTTCACATCGGTCTCTCGTTCCCAAGTAGCCTCTTACTTTGGATGATTGTTCCACCGGACAAGCACTAAGGGAATCACTTTGATGCGCAGTACTTGTTCCTTTCGATCTAAGATTTCCACTGGTTCCTCTATCATGCTCATGTCCTCACACATCTCCATAGGTTGACTTCCTAACACATGAGATGGATCGTTCACATACTTTTTGAGCATCGATATGTGGAAAACGTTATGTACCCGATCAAACAGCGGTGGTAAACCAATGCGACATTTAACTTCACCCTCTGGCGTCCCAAAATTTCAAATGGTCCAACATAACGTGGGCTTAACTTCCCTCTCTTGCCAAATCTCATTACGCCTTTTATAGGTGACACTTTCACAAACACGTGCTCACCCACTTTATAATCGACACTAGTCCGCTTGATGTCGGCATAACTTTTCTGTCTATTCTGTGTCGACTTCAGCCTTTCTCTGATTATTCGAACGACGGTGGTGTTGTCGTCAAGTAGTTTTGGCCCTAAGATAAATTTCTCACCTGTTTCTTCCCAATTGAGGGGTGATTTACATCGTCGTCCATACAGAGCTTCATACGGTGCCATGCCAATGCTCTTTTGGAAACTGTTGTTGTATACGAATTCGATCAACGGTAGATACTCATCCCAGTATCCTTGCATATCTAGCATGCATGCTCTGAGCATGTCTTCTATTACTTGATTCACTCGTTCGGTCTGCCCATCAGTTTGAGGATGGAAAGCTGAACTAAAATCTAGTCGCGTTCCCATTCCTTCTTGAAATTTCTTCCAAAACTTAGACGTATATAGTGGATCACGATCTGAAACTATGCTGCTTGAAATCCCGTGCAGTCTTACAATCTCCTTCATATACAAGTTTGCTAGTCTTCTTGCCGTATACATAGTATTATACGCCAAAAAGTGTGCTGATTTGGCCAATCGGTCTACGACGACCCAAATGGCATTGTGTCTCTTGGCAGTACGCGGCAATCCAACAATGAAATCCATCGAGATCGATTCCCACTTCCATTCTGGGATTGGTAAAGGCTGCAATAGTCCAGCAGGATGTCTATGATCAATCTTCACTTGCTGACAAGTCAAACACCGTGACACGTATTCGGCCACGTCTTGCTTCAGACCTCTCCACCAGTAGTTCTTTTTCAAGTCCTGGTACATCTTGGTGCTACCAGGGTGGATAGCATAATTTGACTTATGGGCTTCATCAAGAATGGTTCGTCTTAGATCGGCATTATCCGGAATACAGAGACGACCCTTAAACAATAAAAAACCATCTTCTTTAACTGAGAAGTCCAACCTGATGCCTTCACTCACGTCTTGATGAATCTTTGTTAATGCCGGATCTTTCATCTGTAGATCATGGATATGCTCAAATATCACTGGCTTTATAGATATGTTAGCCAAAAAGGATCCGATAGCTTTTGACTCAATGTTCGCATCGTAAAGTGCCAGGTCTTCCAATAATTTACATCGGTGCATACCCAAAATCAAACAAGCTAACTGAGCTGAACTCTTCCGACTCAAGGCGTCTGCTACTACGTTCGCCTTTCCTAGATGGTACTGTATAGAACAATCATAATCCTTGAGAAACTCAATCCATCTGCGTTGTCTCATGTTGAGCTCTTTCTGTGTAAACAGGTATCGGAGGCTCTTATGATTGGTGAAAATTTCAAAAGTCTCACCATACAAATAATGTCTCTAGATCTTCAGCGCAAAGATGACTGCTGCTAGCTCCAAGTCATGAGTCGGATAATTTTTCTCGTGTTCTTTCAGCTGTCTTGATCCGTAAGCTATCGCCTTCTTATATTGGTTGAGTACACAACCTAGGCCATTATATGACGCGTCGCTGTACACGGTGTATCCTCCACTGCCCGAAGGAATAGCTAGCACTGGAGCTGAAGTGAGTCTTGTCTTGAGTTCTTGAAAACTTTTCTCGCATGCCTCACTCCACTCAAATCTTGAATCTTTTCGTGTCAGCATTGTGAGAGGTCCCGATATCTTTGAAAACCCCTCGACGAAATGTCGATAATAGCCTGCTAAGCGCAGAAAACTTCGGACATCGGTCACTATCTTTGGTTGCTCCCATTTAACCACTGCCTCTATCTTTGCTGGATCTACAATGACACCATGCTTTGAGACGACATGTCCCAAAAAGCTAACCTCTTCCAACCAAAACTCACATTTGCTGAGTTTGGCGTACAATTGGTGTTCGCGTAGCGTCTGTAGAGCAATCCTCAAGTGTTCTTCGTGTTCCGTCTTGGATTTGGAGTATATCAATATATCGTCAACGAAAACTACGACGCAGGAGTCCAAGTGTTGTTTAAACACTCGGTTCATCAGATCCATAAACGACGCCGGAGCATTCGTCAACCCAAACGGCATCACAAGGAATTCATAGTGTCCATACCGTATCACGAAAGTCTTCCGATGTCCTCCGCCTTGACTCAAGAATCGATGGTATCCAGATCTCAGGTCGATCTTGGAAAAATACCTTGCTCCTTACAGTTGATCGAACAAATCATCAATTCTAGGCAAATGGTAGCGGTTCTTCACAGTGAGTTTGTTTAATTGTCGATAATCAATGCATAGCTGCATTGACCCATCTTTCTTCTTGACAAACAAGACCGGTGCTCCCCATGGAGACACGCTCGGTCTAACAAACCCCTTGTCCATAAGCTCTTGTAGTTGTTCTTTCAACTCCTTTAACTCAGCAGGAGTCATTCGATATGACGCTTTTAAAATAGGCTCCGTTCCTGGTGCTAAGTCGATGGCGAATTCTACTTCTCTCTCTGGAGGTAATCCAGGCAATTCTTCTAGAAACACGTCGGCGAAGTCTCGCACAACTTCTATCTCAGAAATGACATTCTTTTCTTCCTTGTCCTCCTTTAAGAAAGTCAAGTATCCACTGCAACCCTTTCTGATCATTTTCGACCCTTCTTCTTTGAGATCGGTACAGATGACGACCTCACTCCTTGAAACCGAAATGATCTCCTTGTGTTGGGTCTGAAAATGACAACCTTGTTCTTGCAATCAACTGTTGCACAATGTTGCGCCAACCAGCCATGCCAAGAATCACGCCAAACCCTTGCATGTCTAACAGTATCAACTTCGCTTCCAATTCATGCACCTCTAGGTCTCGAACTGCTACAATGATGGATTTGCAAGCTAACTCCGTGTCCACTAACTCTCCAGTCGGAATAGACACAGATAGGACGAAGTCCAACACCTCTGGAACAATCTTCATCCTCTTGGCGAAATGTGGAGTGACGAATGAGTGGGTAGACCCTGAGTCTATCAACACTCGAGCGTCATATCCAACGAAGCATCCTTTCTCATATATAGTTAAAGTACCTATAGTATACATACATACATACAATAATTTACACATCAATTTAACACCCCTAATTCACATAAAATTTTAGTATTGAGAAAAGAACTATAAAATTCCTAATGCATGCACCTTCTCTATCTAAAATTTTAATGAAATGGAAATTTATTTAATTTAAAAGAGCCTCACCTTGGATAACGTCATGCACGTTCCCTGCTTCCTGAGCAGTGACTGCATAAGCTCTCCCCTGAACGACCGGCTTCCTTGCTTGAATGGGTCGTGGTGCTGCAACTGAAATCGTCTTTCTTTTATTCGTCTCGGGGTAATCCTTGATCAATTGGCCCACCTTGTCACATCGGAAACAACCCCTAGTCCCCGCTCTGCAATCCACTGTTCTATGAGGCTTGCCACACTTTACGCAAGTCTCCCGAGGTGCGGAAGAAATAGTACGAGAACCCTGTGTGATAGTGGCGCCAGTAGATATGGCAGGGCTCTCATATCGTAAAGGTCTCCCCGACGCAAGTAATGGGAACCTCTGTTGGTGTTGTTGCGCCGGCCTTCCAAAACCTCCCTGAAACTGTGGTCTCTGAGCTTGGGCCATGAACCTCGGCTTTTTGTTCACCAACAGAGGTCCCCCTTCCTTGTTCATTTCCTCCTCTCTGCTGCTCCCTTTGTCTATACCTGTTATTGTTCTCCTCCTCTACAACCAACGCCTTGCTCATGACCTCTTCATAGGTCCTCAGCTGAAATGGAGCTACGCCTTCCCTAACCTCAGGCTTCAAACCTTACTGAAACCTCTTGGATTTCATCACGTCGATAGCGACGTAATCCGGAGCAAAACGGGCTAGTCGTAGAAACTCCACCCCATATTCTCTCACTGTCATTCTCCCTTGCGCTAACTGTAGAAATTGTATCTCAAGCTGATTCCTCACCACTTCCGAAAAATATTGTTTGTTGAACTCCTCAACAAACTCCTCCCACGTCCAGGGCAACTCCGGGGTCTCCTGAGCCCTAGTCCGTATCACGGACTTCCACCAAGGCCCAGCCTCCCCATCCAACATATAAGCTGCCCATCTCACACTCTTATCTTCCGTGCATGTCAGCACGCTAAAAACTTTCTCCATCTCCATAAGCCAGTTCTCAGCGGCCATTGTGTCTGCCTGTCCAGAAAATGAAGGAGGTCTCATCCTCCTAAACTCTGTAAAGGATGAGGGCACAGGCAGCGCAGGTCCTACAGGTGGTGTAGGTGGCTGTTGTTCTCTTGTTGCATGAGCTGCAAAGGATGCGGCTTGTTGTGCCATGGCAGCTGCCATAGTCTCTATAGTATGCATCATCCTTTGTCGCTCTTCTCTATCTTCTTGTCTCTCTCTAACTCTCTCCTGCTCCCTTTGATCTCGATCCTGACGATCTCGATCCTCTTCATCATGCTATCTACTACTACTGCCCCCTGAGGCCTCAGTACCTCCTAAAGGCACTCTATTAGTAGGAGAGATGTAATCATCTCCACTACGTAGACTCCTCTGTTGGCCTCCCCTTGGTCGGCCTCTTCCTCTAGATGACATTTGCGGCTGCATTTGAAATTAAAGTTTCGTTAGCAAAAGCCCCTATGTTCTGACCAAAAAGAACGATTGTCAGACTTGCTAAAAGAAATAGCTTTGATACCAGCTGTGACAGCCTAGTTTTTGGCACCCCGAAACCCGTGCCATCAGCACGATCATCTTGACCGTGTCCCTTAGCTGAGCATGGAACATTGGTATATCAAGCACAGAATTGAAATAGTGAATGAAACTGTGGAATTAAATCGCTATATAAGCATTTCTCAAAAAGACAGTTCTGCCCTCATGCCTCTGCATGAATGGAGAACCGATCTGAATCATCGATGACAGCTAATCATCACAGATGGTTCGCCGAAAAGAAAAATCACGAATTTATACATATACATTGTTTAATCAAACAAGGCTTGACATACCAAGCCGTACAAAATCTCTCCAAAAACCCTCAAGGCGGCACAACGGAGTCCTCTAGAAGAAGTCCTTAGGAGGTGGCTCCAACTCGTCTCCGACCGCAAGGTCCGACTCACCGGGGTCAGCGTCTCCTGAAGCCTCGACAGCTGCTAGTAGTGGACCTGCGACGTATAGTCTATAGGGTGAGCTACATCCTAGCTCAATAGGGAATAAAACACAATTGAACATATAAATTATTACTCACATATATTCTATGATATGCCATGCATGATGTGTCTATGCAGTGCTGATGAAAACAGTTAAAAAGCATCACATTTTACTGGTAGTTTACTCATGTCTTTTACTTATTCATGAATGATGCTGAAAAGGCCTAAAGCAAAACTTAAACTTTCAACTTAAGTAATCCCCGAGCAATATAGCATCGAGCCCCGATGAGATACCCATCATCGTCATCTATATAGACAGTTTTAACGTATTCCCTGGGAATACAATTAGTACCCAAGCCCCTTTCCCCTGGGGATTGGTGGTAGGGTTTCGACAGTCTCAATCAACACCCTTGGGGTGTGCTTACTGTGTACGGATAAGCCTCCGCACTGGCCTATGATTTCGCCGCCGTATCGGTCAAGGATATCCTGCCGTGTCAGTCGTGGATATCCCGCCACGTCGGTGGGGTACCCTATCAAACCTCAAATAACAAAAATATTGGTGCCTTACATATAGTTATTCACCGTGTAAATGTGCTATCTTATATCAGTTAGGCCCTATCAAACATGATTCAATCTTGGATACATCCCTGGGATGTATCCATTCACTTGCATCACACCTGATGCTCTGATCTCTCTACTTCCTCATCCCCTGGGGATGGCTCATTATGATTACTTTCATTGATGTCATGCACACACACTTTTCACAATTCTTAAGCAATAAAAACATTTTGAATTAAATTCTATATCACTACATACATGCTCTTGCAAAATAAAGTACATGTTCAAGGTGTTCCCTACCTCAAGTCTTCGTTTGATCAATGCATCAAGGTCCCATGTGGCTCCTTGTGCACAAGCTCACACGTACCACCTATGGTCCCACATAACATGTGAAACACATCACTAAAGATGCAATAAAGGAGGTCCAAGACCCCCCAAGAATCTTAAAGTCAAACTCAGAAGTCAACATAAACTGGCCCAGTCGATTAATCGAACTCCAAAATCGATTAATCGAATCTGATTCGATTAATCGATTTCCAAAATTGATTAATCGAAATTCAATATCGATTAATTGATTCTCAAATCGATTAATCGAGATTCCCATTCGATTAATTGAATCCTAATTCGATTAATCGAAATTCTCTGCTCTATCCAGTCGATTCTCAATTCGAGTAATCGAATTTCCAAAATCGATTAATCGAACTCTCATTTCGATTAGTCGATTTCATCAAGCTAAATTCTTTTCTCCACTGTAGTCCACTGTAGGTTCCCAGTCGATTAATCAAAACCCAATTCGATTAATCGAGATCGGGGTCCTCTGACTTTTCAACTTCTTGGCCAATTTCGATTAATCAAAACCCAATTTCCATTAATCAAAATTGCCAGATTCAGCCCCCTTCTGGCTGCTCTTCTCAATCTCTTTCCTTACTTTTTCCTCCATTTTTCTAAGCTTTTACCCTACATTTTACACCATTTCTAACTACAATTTAATTCTTTAATCCATGCATTTAAACTACAAAAATCTTACCTTCAATCAATCTCAAATTGATTTCAAATCGAGTGGTTGGAAAGGCTAGGGTTCCAGCTTTAGCTTGGACGGATTCTCCACGTCGAATCGGTCTCTTTAATGCTAGAATCTCCCTTCCAATCACTCACAATAATTCTTGCTCAACCTCTTTACTCCCCTCTCTCTTTTCTTTACTCCTTTCTCAACAATCAAAATACAGATTTTAGGGTTATTAAACCCTTTTATCTCTTTCCTCACTTGTGTGTTGAGCACATACACCACGATAGGTGTATGCGACTTCACATTCACATCACACACCACGCAGTCAGTCAAACTATCACATCTCATCCATTCATCATACTCTATGCTAACCATTGGACTCCTAATTGGTCAAACCTGTGACTAATCTGGCACAGATCTCGAGGTCACTGTTTAACGTGATTTTTTGGGATATTATAGATACCGTCTCATTAGACGATGATGGCTATATTGCGGCAAACGATGGCAGAGGGAAAGCAACATTTAATTTAAACGATGCTCCGATTGAATCGTATGATGACCCAGTAAAATACATGCATGGGTCACAACAATGTAGTCAATAGTTAGACTACACTTCAGAAAGGGTGGTGGATATCGACGATTTCAGTCATATCTTCCCCGGTGGATGGATAACTTGGTTTACTCAAGACTTATGTTCTACCATGCCATCGATGAGAATTACCAGAGAAACTCAACCCCATGTCCATACACATGATCACCCCTTTGGTGAAGGGCCTAGCCAACCACGCCATTATCCATTCGGTGAAGGATCCAGTCAATCACATCAGAACCCATTCGGTGAAGGATCTAGTCAACCACTCGAGAACACCGCTAGTGAATGGCGTAGTCATCCTCAAGCCATTAATGAAGATACCTTAGAAGAAGAATATGAAGGCAAACTGGATGGGTTTATCAAAGAGGATCCGAAAATTTTTGTGAGACATTGACAATCCCCTAGTAGACAGAGATTACGAAATGCCAGAGACATCGGGCGACTCCTCCGATGAAGAGGTGGAAACTGAATATCAGAATTGGACGTTTAAAATTGGAGAGATCTTCCGAGACAAACAAACATTTCAAAGAGCATTGAAAGAGCACGTAGTGGAGAAAAACTTTCAAATTCAGCCTTTGAGGACCGCTAGTTATAGAGTGACAGCCGGATGCTACGAACCCGATTGTTCATAGTGAATACATGCTTCTAAATTGACTGGGCTCGATTCTTTCTAAATTAAGATATTCAATAGTACTCACACATGCGGAGCCGCTAAGATCAGACCGCACGGTCACCGTAATGCAACAATCTCCTTCGTAGCGAACTATATACGGGATAAACTTATGGAAGGATTCGACTACACACCGGCGTCGATAATGTTTGATATTGTAAAAGCTTATAATATGTAAATCTCATATGAAAAGGCTTGGAGGGGAAAAGAACTTGTCCTTAATGATATTAGAGGCAGTTAGGAAAGATAATTTGTTGATCTACTGGCCTACATGAAGGAGATGGAGAGGGTAGATCCTAATGTACAAACATCCTTTCAACTTACTCTTAACGATAAATTTCAAAGATTTTTTTGGAGTTTTGGCCCATGCATCGGAAGCTACCGTAATACACTTTGTCGCATATTGCTTGTAGATGGCACACACCTATGAGGACGTTTCGAAGGGATCCTACTTATCGCCTCTGCGCAAGACGGTAATGGTCACATATTACCGTTAGCATTTACCGTGGTCGAGTTAGAAGAAGAGGATACGTGGATGTGGTTTCTTGAACGGATAGGTGCGTTCGTGATCGGTGGGTTTAACGAAGATTTCGTATTTATCACGGACAGGTCAAAGGGTTTAATAAATGCGGTGAAACGTATCTTCCCTAACGCATATCACAACTACTGCATGCGGCATATGACACAAAATTTGCAGCACAAGTATCCCAGGAACAATGTGAAGGGTCTATGGTGGTGCGCCACGCGTGCATATTCGAAAGAGAAATTTGATTATTTTATTAAAGAAATGAAGAAAGATCCTGCTGATTCTCAGGCCATAGAATATATTTTGAAAATAGATCCGAAGCATTGGGCATGCGCACATATGGAAGGAAGGCAGTACGATTCCCTGACTACGAATATTGTCGAAAGTTTAAACTGCGTGCTAAAGATAGCTCAAGAGAGACTAATTATCGACTTAATCAGAACTACTAGAGAGAAAGTCGCCGATCATTTTCAAAAATGCAGAGAGATATCTGAGAAATGGACCACCCTTCTCTGCCTAAAAGCAGACGCGCACATGAAGAAGGTGTTGCAATGGGCCGGTAGAGAGATAGCTCAACCATACGGGCGCGATCAATTCCAAGTCAATTCCAAAAATTTTATTCATCACGTCGACTTGGAACACAAGACCTGTAGTTGCCGCCGTTGGCACATTCATGGCTTGCCTTGCTCTCATGCCGTGGCGGCCATCAGTCGAAGAAGTTACGACTACCATAACTTTTGTGAGAAATGATTTTTCACCGCTTGTTTTAGACAAACATACGACGAGCAATGGGTTCCCACCCTCGATAAAAGTCAATGGGAGTTCCAAGCAGAGCAACTCCCTGAAAATATGAAAGTGAGACCACCCTATTATTGCCGAAAGCAAGCCGACCGTCCGAGGAAGGGAAGGATAAGGTCTAAGGGTGAGGTTAGGGCACTACAGTGTAGCAGGTGCAGTGAATATGGTCACAATCGCAGGAGCTGCACGGCAGTGGGACCGATGGGTTAACAGTGTATATTTTCAATAATGATAGATTGAATATAAACGAGAAATTCAAAATCTATATTTTTTTACTATTAAAAAAATATGGATTTTGAATTTCTCTTTTATATTCAATCTATCATTATATAGTCATCATCGACTGTATCCATAATCGATATCGACTCTATATGGAGTCGCCATCGACTCTTTATAAAGTTTATATCGATTCATTTAAGAATCGGTATCGATCACTTATGCAGTCGATGACGACTCTATATATAGTCGATAGCGATTACATACAGAGTCGTTACCGATTAGTTATATAGTCGATGACGACTCTATATATAGTCGATAGCGATTACATAAAAAGTCGTTACCGATTAGTTATATAGTCGATGATGACTCTATATATAGTCGATAGCGATTACATACAGAGTCGTTACCGATTAGTTATATAGTCGATGATGACTCTATATATAGTCAATAGCAATTACATACAGAGTCTTTACCGATTAATCATAGAGTCATCATCGACTGTATCCATAATCGATATAGACTCTATATAGAGTCGCCATCGACTCTTTATAAAGTCGATATCGATTCATTTAAGAATCGGTATCGATCACTTATGCAGTCGATGACGACTCTATATATAGTCGATAGCGATTACATACAGAGTCATTACCGATTAGTTATATAGTCGATGACGACTTTATATATAGTCAATAACGATTACATACAGAGTCGTTACCGATTAGTTATATAGTCGATGACGACTCTATATGTAGTCGATAATGGCTGTAATTTCTACGTTTTAACCACAGCTATATAAAAATAGTGCAATTATATTCAAAATAATTCATTAACAAAAAATATTTTATTTACATTTACAAAAATATTAAAATACAACCACACTACTGCTGCACCCCCTCCTTTTTGTCGTCCTTCGCCAGTACTCCGCCATCGCCTGTGTATGTAGCCAGTATATGACCAATTTCTATCCTGATCCTATCTATATCTGATTGAGCGAAGTCAAATTTCTTCTCCATCATGAAGTACTCGACATACTTCACAACAAACACTCCACAATCACACGAGTTGGTCTGTCGGGGGAGGGCTTTGATCCGGCAGTCACTAGATGGCCAAAAATAGTTCTTCGTGATCAGTATAGCGGAGTCACCGTACGAATATAAAATTACGGGAAGGTATTTGGTCTGTTTCTAAATAATAGAGAGGAGTGTCAGATATGCTAAGCTAACAATGATAAAAGATATGCTAAGCAAAATATCTTACCAGCGCCTATAATTGAGACACATATCTTTCCTTGGAGGCCTATTAAATATAGGGTCGATGATCAGTATTGATCATTCGACTATCTTCACCATCGCAAGCGCCCAGTGTAGTGATTGTTCTGAATGTATTGGCATAAATATCTATAAAAAAGTAATATAATCTCAAAGGGTATAATAGAAAAATTATAAAGAATAATTATAAAGAGTATAAAAGCATACTACGCTGCATTCGTCAACCCATAGATTCCGAAGCTTATTGAAGAAGAAAGTTTCCATCAGCTTCTTCCCTCCGGTCTCTTTTTATCTATAGACAGCTCACCGTTGAACTTGAACCTCGATCGATTGGTCGTATAATTTTTCAGCAAACAGGAACTTGTTGAAATCTCTTAGTTCATAGCCCATGTACGTCAGTGCGGTAGGGTCCATAAGGAAGTTTTTGAGATTTTTATCAGGATGAATTTTATCATCAATTACTTTCAAATGTCTCAGGTAGGCGCCCATAACATGAAACCAATGCAGTTAGATTAAAATATGCAGTTAGAGTTAAATACATAATCGTTATCGACTCTATAAGTCATCAATGACGATGTCTTAAGTCATCGTTATCGACTCTCCAATGAATCGATATCGATTAGTTATAGAGTCGATACCAATTACATAAGCCATCGTTATCGACTCTAAAAGCCATCGATATCGATTAATTTGAGAGTCGATAACGATTATGTAAGTCATCGTTATCGACTCTAGAATGAATCGATATCGACTCTTTTTTGAGTTGTCGACAGCTTTAACTATTCTTGATTTTGCCTACAGTATGTTAAACTTACAAAGTTATCCAGGTACTGCGTGGCCGCCAGACATCTGAAGGATTGCACCACCAGCTTATACTTGGCGGTGTTTATATTATTTGCATAAATAATGGCCAACTTAACTAATCTTCACGATAAATATATAATAATAAAGTTAAGAATTCAGGGAAGAATAACTTACTCGTCCTCCTTCAGAGGCTTGTTCCATATGTCTAGCATATATTTTGCTCCATTGTCATTTCGGTGGAAGCTCTGAGAGCATCTTCACCAGACCCAAGACCCGGTGTATAGACTCAATAGATTGGTCCTTCGGCCTTCTCGGTGACTTCTTTGACCGCTACCCTTTAAGTTTTGCTTGCCTAGGTCTTAAGCGAGGCTCAGCTTGTTGGTGAGGCAATTGAGAAGAGGTTTCCTCTTCACCAGTAGGACCCTTATCAGTTTGAGTCTCAGGCTGCTTAGCAGCTGCCGTCACCTCATCAACGGGAGGAGGAGGAACCTGATGCGCAGGAGCTGATGGTTCCTTATAGACGGCTGTGTTGCACACCTTCGATATCAGCTCCTCCATAGCCACATCCTGTACATCGAAATAATGGTGTAAAATAAGAATTAATTTTTGGTCCATATTTTAAAAAGTCCAAATCGATTTTAAATATAATCGTTATCGACTGTACATATAGTCGATATCGATTTTATATATGATCGTTATCGATTATATATATAGTCGATATCGATTGTAAATATAATTGATATCAACTGTATATATAATCGATAACAATTGCATATATTATCGGTATCGACTCTATAAAAAGTCGATAACGATTGTGTATATAATCGTTATCGACTCTATATACAGTCGACATCGATTTATGTTAACAAAACTGAACATATAAAACCAGATTTCAACACATACCCTAGGTCTCGCCTCCAATAAATTTTCAAGGAGTTCTTTTATATTCGACTGGCCCTTTCTGACCAAAGAGTTGTAGTGATTTAACTTTTGCAACTCTGCATCCCCTGAATTCAGCCTCTCTTTGAAGGAGTTGCATAGTTTCTCTACAGAAGCACAACGTTTAGCCAGGGCCTTATTCTCTCCCTCCAAATCGCTCACTCTTTGGGTGAGCTTCAAGTTCTCCAGCGTCAAATGATCGACCCTCCTCATCAAAGGATCATTAGAGGTGGGCCGGTTCAGGGCTATCTTTCCTTTGCGGGCTCTCCTTGGTGGCCCCCCTAGTTCTTGGCCGACCCTCTCCGACATGGACGGGGCCCTTTTTGGAGGGGGGTTCTTCTTTTGACGTCGATGCGTCATCCCATTCTTCCTCATCAATATTCTCGACCGGAATGTAATTTCTTTTCTTCTTCGGCCGCATTTCTTTCATAGCTTTCTTGACCGGTTCTTTCCTCTTCCCCCCAACCTCCTTTTGAACCCGTAGATATTCTCTTAACACGGGTATCTCTAATTCAAAGCCCTGAGGCACGAGGGGAGCGCAAACCTTTTGAAAGAAAAGTAAACATGGTAAATAACAGAATAAAATGATCGTATATATAATAAATCATTCTCGATTATGTAAAGAGTCGGTACCGACTATTTAATAAATCGGTATCGATTCGTTACAGAATCGCTATCGATTATTTAATGAATCGTTATCGACTACTTAGTAAGTCGTTATCGATTCCGAAATGAATCGCTATCGACTTCATAAGTAGTCGATAACGATTTTATACTGAGTCGCTATCGACTTCTTAAAAAGTCGTTATCGATTCTATAATGAATCATTATCGATTCTAGAATGAATCGGTAAGTTACTTTTTGAATTGGCAATAGACCTCATACCTTGCTGTCTAACATCTATCCGCAAGTGTAACCTTTGAACCTTGACTGCGCCCTGTCCGACCATTTCAGCAACCGTGGGAAAGGGTCCTTGAGGCCTAGCTGGGATGGTGATATATCGGGCAGGATCTCATAAGCCCACCATTGAAGTACACATATGCATCCATATGTGTTGTACATCTTAAGGACTTTATCCATCTCGACAGTCTTTCTATTCGTCGCGCCCTTCATTATATACTCGATCAAGTCTTGGTAGACGTGCAGACCCCACGGAGTTCGGTTAAAGTTCTCCACATCATCGATGAGGTCGATGTGGTCTTCCAAAAGCTTATTGTGGGACCCGGGGAAGAGAAATATGCACAGCACAAATAGAAGTGACAACTTTACGAAGTCCTCATCACTTTCCGCTCTCCAAACTGCAGCATCTATATGAGACCGGAAAATTTTTCCGGGAGGCATTCCACGAAAGTATTTGTATCGAATGGTTTGTTCTTCCGATGGTTTAATGGATGGGGTATACTTTTCTGAGCCAACTACGATAAGGCCCAGTATCAATGCAATGTCTATCTTCCGAAGATAGACATCAGTCTTCCTAATTCGGAAGTGGTTTTTTTCAACCCAAAATGTCAACATCGCATCCACCACATCGGAAAGAAATCCCACACCCTTAGGCATTTGAAATATTCCACCAAAAACTGAATCTCTCAGTAACTTCTTCCGAGCTGGGGTAGCATTTTCGTAGAGATTCGAAATGGCACTGCACGAACACTTGGCAATAGCTCGGTGTGCAACCATCTTGACAGCCTTTTGAAATAAACTGTAATAAAAAAGAAAGGACTGAGCCCCATACTAACAAGGATAGTTTAAATATTGAATGAAATGTATATATAAAACCTATATCGATTACATCTAAAGTCGGTATCGATTACATATGTAATTGATATCGATTACATATGTAATCGATATCGACCCTATATGTAATCGATACCAACTCTAGATGTAATCGATATCGAGTCTATATATAATCGATACCGATTCTATATGTAATCGATATCGACTCTAGATGTAATCGATATCGATTACATATGAAATCGCCATCGACTCAATATAAAGTCGCAATGATCTCAAAATATTTATTTATATAGAAAATATTTAATTTACTAACTCAAAAGATTTCATGAAGTCGCCATTGAATCAAAATGTTTCATTTACTTTCAAATTTTTTCAATTACATTCATAATATTTCAATTACAATTAAAAATGAAAATAAAATCTTGCGGCAACGTCCTAAGAAAGATTCTTCGATAAAAGCGGTCTTCTGCTTCTAACCAAAATTTAGGAAGATGGATGAAAAGCAGGTGGTGGATGGGGTGGAGAGGCAGGTGGTTCCGTCTTAAATTTCTTTTTCTTTCTTTTATTCTTTTTCTTTTCTTTCTTCTTCTTTTTCTTTTCTTCCTTCGCCAAAATCTCCATTACTTCATCGTACTCGTCTCACAGGAACTGCAGAGGATCTGGTTATGGTGGTGGTGGTGGGTCCCCCCATACAGGCTCGAACTTGATTGGGTTATAGTAGATTTTTTCTTCGTCGCCTGACATTGGGAAACATATCGGCTGGTAAGGACGAACTAAACCTGTATTTAAAGCTCCTAGATGGTGGAATACGAATCGTTGTATTAAATTTTCTCATTCTTCTAAACTAACTTGCCATAATAGATTTACAAAAGGGTAGTTGGCAATAAATTGAACGTCGGCTGAGATAAATATAAAACCTCGTATGATTTATTATGGCATCGAGGGTAATAATTATAGGGAAATTAATTCATATGATGGGTATTACTAATTAGGGAAATTTACCTGACAGGCCCTGTCAGATGCGCCTTTTACGTCAGAAGCCCTGTAGTTTCACTTTTACCCAAACAAACCTGTTGCGCGCCGAGCTGACGCATGCCTGTAGGAAATGCCCAAACTACCCCCAATGTAATAAATAGCCGTCCTCTTTTCAAATCATTTACTGTTTACTTTTTACTTTTTCATTTGAAGTCGATGGTGAGTCGTTGTCACTTCGTGGACGCTAGCGTTCAAATCTACAACCTTCAAGCTACCAAATCTGTAAGTTAGAATTAAAATTACCTTCCATCGCTATAGATTTTTTTTTCTCCTCTCTTTGGTGCACATTTTGACATAATTTTTTTAGGTTTTCCCATATGTAATCGATATCGATCTTATATGTAATCGATACCGATTACATATTGAGTCGCTATCGATTACATATAAGATCGATATCGATTACATGTAGAGTCGATAACGATTATATATGTAGTCGTAATCGACTATATAAATAGTCGATGACGACTCTATAAAAAATCGATATCGACTCTCTATGAATATAATTAATAGAGAAATTTACCTGACAGGCCCTGTCAGATGCGCCTTTTACGTCAGAAGCCCTGTAGTTTCACTTTTACCCAAACAAACCAGCTCCAAGCCTAGCCGACCCTAAGGAGAGTAAAAGGTCCAAATTACCCCCTTCTATGACCTCTTTAACCAACAAAGCATCCTCTTCTTCCTCATTTTATCCTGCAAAAAAGTTAGAGGTGCAAAACCCTAGACGACGTCTCCTTCCTTAGTCTGATTTGCTCTGATCTGCTATTTCTCCGATCTGCTATTTCGAAGAAGAAAACAGAGGCTTGGGAGAAGAAGCCCCTGCATTTCTTCATTGTGGCAAAAAAACTCTGAAGAAAACAGGGCTTCTGACGTAAAAGGCGCATCTGACAGGGCCTGTCAGGTAAATTTCCCTAAAAGGTTAACTAGTGGGTTGCACGTGCAGTGCACATGTAGAGAGAGAGAGAGAGAGGCTTTGGTCGGTGAAGAAGATGCATGCGGGAAGAGTTTTCAGGACCACTAAAGCGGTGTATGACCACTAAAGCGCGAGTTTTAGTTGTCTTTCGCATGGAGGGTGTGCGCATAGCAGCCCTCTTTGTATATATATCAAAATAAAGATTAGCCATATCTGTGTGGGTTTGCCGAATCTTCGAAGCGCTGGGTGGGCTTAGGATTTAGGAACCCCTTTCATGAAGAGTTAGGGATGCAAGTTCGGTGTCCTGAACCGAAACTGATTTTTTCGGTATTTGGCTCGGCACACCCCAGACCGAAACCTAACTGAAATGAATCGGTTTCGGTTCTGTTCATTTTTTTGTTTTCAAAACCAAAACCAAAATATTTCGGTTTGGTTTTAGTTCGGTGTAGGTATCTTTACTAGTTTTTTTATTTTTAGTGTATTTTTCAGTTTTTTGAGTTTTTTTTTATATTTTTTGGTTTTCTCATCCTACCCCCTCGGATTTCGGTCTTTGCAAACCTAAAATGGCCCAGATCGAATTGTTGATTCTGGTGTGTTTTCAGTTTTGGATCCTGAGGATCCTCAGTTTTTAATTCGGTAACTAGGTTCGGTTTAGGGTTCGCATCCCTACAAAGAGTCGAAGAGTCTCACAGAAGGTTTTATTTTGGATTTTAACTTTTAATAGGGGCATGGATGTAAATACAAAATTTGTGGCTGCAATCACCAAAAATAAAGTGTTGGGTGTCTTTGGAGCGTTGGGTGCAATTACCGAAATTTCTACGAAAATTTCGTTTGACCCCCTTTTGTGCGAATTTGAACGAAATTTCGGCAAAATTTGCCACTATGGGTCCAAGAGACTTTGGTCGCATAACTTTTTTTTAGGGCACTTTAGCCAAAGAAGATTTTTCTTGGAAAGTTTTAGGCTATTAGACTCATTAAGGGCTCGTTTGGCAGTTTCTGCCAAGAAACCCATTTTCTGAATAAAATGGCTACCTCAGTTTTTGCTGAGAAACCCATTTTCCGAGGACAGTCACTTTCCAAGCGGGTTGTTCTTGAGTTACTCAGAAACACATTTTCTTAGCATTTCTGACATTTTCTGATTTTCTCAAGAAAATGTCAGAAAGTGCATTATGCTCTTCCACACTCTATAGTCGCCCGTATTTATGACCTTCATCTCAGTGGGTTCTTTTATGTGGATGTTACTACGTTATGTGTAACTAACTTTCTTACAAGTGAAAATCGTTGACTGCTTTGAACTATGTGTTTGAAACACTTTTTTAACCAAATCTTCTAACACAACAGATTTCATAATTATGGTTCACTTATCAGACGATGAGATCTTGATTTAGTATTATTAAAAAAAGAAAAATGAGAAAATTATATCCATACAAAACCGTCAACATTTTCACCCGTCAAAATGATGATTTTTATTACAAAATGTTTTGCCAATTACCGTACATAGCAAATTAACGATAGCCTTAAATAACGGTATTGGGTGTATTAATTCATCACTAACTACAGGGTTGCACCCTATCCAAATATCAATCCAACAATTCTGATTCACTTCCAGTCATGCTACGCTTTATTACATGCATCGCCACTCAAAAATCCATTGTTGGCAATACTAACACAATATTTTAATATTATTTGATTAACATGCAATACTCATTGTAAACAGATAGTGATGAATAAATATCCGTCCAGAGTTCGCATCTTCCACAAGACTCCTTCGAAACGGAAAGTGAAGGAGTCTTGTGGAGAATATGATTGAAGCGGAAGCTGTGCTTTGTTGGAGGAATTTATCGCCCGTTCAGGTGTGTTTGGGTTTGATTGGGGGGTTTATTGGTTTAGGGTTTTGATTTTGGTCTGGTGGGGACTTTTTTTATGTAGTTTGTTTTATAGATTGTTGCATTTTTTGGGTTTCTTTTATTTGTAATTTTCTTGGGTTTTTATGGTTTTGCGGTTTTGTTTTGCTCTTAATGTTTTTTTTTTATAAATTTTATTTTTATTTTGATGATGTTTGGAGTTCTGTTTTTTATCTTGATGTTTCTTTAATGATGTCAAGACTCGGTAATTAGTCGTTAGCAGACGCTGGTTTCCTTTGGAGGATTGATCCAGTAAGTCCCCATCGGTGTACTATAGTTTCACAAGCTCAGTTTCTGAGCTTTCCTGAGCAATCCGTCCCTTTCAACGGGAAAACCTTCGAAAACACACAGCCACATAAAAACTCTCGAACAAGAGAAAAGGGCGGAAAGTGCACAGAAAATACATCTTCTCCAGAAAACTCTCAGTTTTGGGAGTTTCTTGGCTCCCAAACGCCCTAAGGCCTCGTTCAGGTGTTTCTTGGCTTTTCCCAAAAAAGCTCTGAATCCTGGTAACTCATAATCTTGCTAATTCTTAGCAGACTCTGATTCCTGCCTTTTCCCAGAGTTGTTCTTAAGTTGCTCTGATTCCTAGCTTTTCTCAGAAAAGCTATTTCTCAATCATTCTTAAGTTTTTCTCGGAAAAGCTCAGAATCGGATGAATTTATGATTGTGCTACTGTCATACAAATGTTAATCATCAGGCTACTTGTCGTACTTGGATTTGGCCAAAAATTTCAGGCAACATCCATGCGAGATTGGACTTATGTAACGGATTTATTTTTTAATATAATTTCTCGAGACTATTCTTATAACACCAAAAACACTATATATATATATATATATATATATATATATATATATATATATATATATATATATATATAATACAAATTAGAAACTCATGAAAGTGTCCGGACCGATGTCGTTAATGAAAAGTGATGAGGTTCATTAACTCAATATATTCAATGTCTGCTTAATCGAAAAGCTAAAATAAAGAAATACAAAGTTAAAAAGAAACTACGAAAAGTGACTTATAACATTGAAGATGACTATGAGGAGTGGACCAGATATGACATAACCTTTGGTTTTTTACACACAAAGTAGATGCTCTCGTAATTGGAACCCACGTCTTCAAGCTTGATAGCCTGATCCTTTACCATAGCACTAAGCAATGGCCCTTAGATACGAGTCAGAGTAGGGCTCTCAATGTGTTGGGCCAGGCCTCATATGAGTTATTTATATAATCGGGCTTCTTGAAGTTAGCCCATGCTCAGATTGATTATTAATCAGGCCAGGTCAGCCTATGTAAGCTTACCTTACTTTGTCTGATACTTGGTCCATGTAGGGTTGGGCCGGGCCTCAGGGCACCCGCCAAATTCTATATAAAATAACCAATTTGATAGAGTCGGGTTGAGGTTAGGTTGGGCTTAAACGGACCGATTTTTAATCGGGCTTTTGGAACTAGCTTATATTTCGCCAAGCTTACTAATTGTTTAGGGTCGGGCCAATCCATTTGTGGATCCAGCCTACTCACCTTAGCTCATACCCCGGTCCATTGAAGGTCGATCGGGATGCCTAGGCCGTTGAGCGCCTTTTGACCACCGAATGCTGCAGAAAAATGACTGCCACAAGTTCCTTTATCCACTGAAATCTTCTTTCCACACAATTCAATCGCTGAAGTTCCCTTATCGCAATGAAAACTTTCCTTTGCTCTGCCTCAATAGAACCTAAACACTCTCTCTCTCTCACAAACGATCTTTGAGAACATGAGATTACCATCAGACGATCAATATTTTATCCACATTGCACACATCTAAAAAAGTATCCTTAAAATCATATTGGCGTGTGATGTGTGCCCTGTGATTTATGTTAGAAAAATAGGTTCAGGTTGCAGAAGAAGATAAAGATTGAAATTAAAATATACACTAATCCGATTCGAGGCACGTTAAGTATCGTTGTCTTTAAACCGAGATTTGCCCCTACCACTATGATCTAGTGGTCACCAATAGGTTACCGGCAAATCGGTTCCAGGATACAACGAACCGGCAGCGTATCCGTGTGATCAGATTTGGTGAATCTGATCACGCATAACGTAACACCAAAAACTAAAGCGGAACTACGAGAAGGAGAAAGCTTAAAGAAATTTGAAAATATGCGTGTTTTAAAATGAGGGTCTTGGGGCCCTTTTATAGATAAAATGGTGTAATCGAACGGACATATCCAAGTAGCATAATAAGAGCAGTCGGATAAGACATATCCGTTTAAAATTTAAATGGGCGGTTAGACACTTATTCAAAAGTTTAATTAAATTACCGTATCGCCACGCTATGCGTGCTGCGTGCGTCCCGTCCAGGCCGGCAGCAGCGTGTATGTGTGATGATAGGTTGCATGGCGGTGGAAGCTACAAAATTCGGTGCCCCCTGGGTGAAGGCTACAAGCTTTGAGCCAAGACAAAGAAATATAAGCCAAACCCAAAAAAGAGTTTACACGATGTGGGACAAATCCTAATTTCAAAAGCTTATTTTTTAAAACCTTTAAAATATCCAACAATTTAGAGTTATTTTTTGGGTTGTGTGCCATGTAAAATACAAATTAATTAAGTGATGATATTTCAATGTTTGCAAGATCATTTGTGTGAAAGATTGGGACAAAAAATAATCTCTATCATCTGATTCAAAATTAGCCAATGCATGCCAAATAGAAGGAGTGGGTTGAGGTCCCAGATTCATGGGTGTAATAATGGTACCCATACAGTTTTAGGCTATTTTTTTCATTAAGCTCGCTTGAAGTCTCTAGTCCACATATTTGATGGACGCATAAGCTAAAATTCTGCAACAGTAGGGAAACATGAGTGATAATTTTTATAATTGTCAGATACCTTTTTCCAAGGGAGGGATATTGTGCTTATACCAAGAGAAGTATACACCTGTTGACTCTGAATCAGAGTGATTTGAGAGTTTTGCTCGGACGTCCTCCTATCACTTTCACTCAGAAAAGAGCGAAAAACATGTGGGACTCATGTGAACTCTCGTACAGTAGAAAACGACGGAAAGAGTCCGAAAAGTGTTGCTTTCTGAGTACAAACTCAGATTCGAAGTATTTCTCGGCTCACGAATAAGGTCTAAGAAAGTTTTAAGTAATCAGACTTGCACGGATTTTGAGGGTCTTAATATTTAAATTTTTTTTAAAAAGTTGACACATGGGAACTTTCCTGTAAAAGTGAAATGTCAACATTACCATTTCATTTAAGCCGCACAGTCAAGCAAGCTCCTTCAAAATTCATCGATGGTTCCTTATCTCGCCGTAGCTATAACTCAAAACAACCGATTTCTTTACTTGATCGAAGAGGAAGAAGACCTCAACCATCACAATGTTGCCCCTAAATACACAGAGATTCAGAGCGCCATTTCTGGAAGTTTGGTTATGGTGTTCAGATCTTGAGCTCGTTTTTAGTTTTTTCGGTGTTTTGATGCAAAGATCGAATTGGGTTTTTGTTAGATCTTCTTCTCAAGGGAAGAAGTTAGGATAGATCTAATTATACACAAAAAAAGTAATCTCACCAACCTCGAGATCTGTATTGGGATGTATTGAGAAGAGGGGCCGACTCGATGTCGATGTCTTCAACTTTCTATCCTCGAATCGACTCCTCCGATATCTTAATTGCTATAATAGAAAATAATAATAAAATATAGATTCACACGATTGCTATGCAGATGGGAAGAGGTGATAGAGAATATACAGTCTTGTTAAGGGAATATGCATCTACGATGCATATATAGTTATCCTACAGTTTAGGAAATACGAAGACCAAGGTACGAGAGGGAGGTTTGGAATTAATTTGGTATACCAACTTGGAAATGATATTAACTTGGTATTCTATATATTTAAAATAATATATTTTATTATTTTTAACTTTTTTACTATTTTTAGTTGCTTTTTAAAATGAGATATTCACCTAAGGTTATAAAAATTAATATTTATTTCAAATTTGAGATAAATAATTAGAGCGCATCATATCTCATATTTTTGATATTCCAAATTTATCACATAAAAAAAATGGGATACAACATTGGTGATGGTATTTTAGGATACCAAAACATGCTATTGGGCGAATTTGGTGACTATGATCTCCCCACTTGGAGATATAGCTCAGTTCGTATCATCAGATGTCTTTTCAATAACATCATTTTAATTTACTAAACCTTAACGACATAACTAAAAAGGCTTATCACATGTCTCTTTAATAACATAAGCTAAACCCAAGAACTCCAGCAGTCACTCATAAAGCTGACAGATGGAAACCATAAAATAATCTTAATACACACTCACACCTGCAATTAGTAGAGATCCTGGTATATTATACAGCGAAAAAAATTTAATTCTTCCAATTATACAACACAATAGACTTTATGATAGTCTCTCAGCGAGCACACAATCTTTGATTCCCACGTATGCAACTCCTTTAAAATTATTGATTGCATCAATCTTCAATAAATAGATCTTGGGATCATATCGCATCTATCAAATGTACAATTTTGGATTCTACCAAAGCCCTTAAAATGATTTTGTAAGTGAGACCCGCAGGTCCATATGAGACTATAATCAATCAATCTTGTACAAGACCACGACCGGCAGACAAGGTATTTTACGAGACCAATTAGTTTCAGTCCCTATGGGATCGGTAAATATCCTTTTAGATAATGATCCTCAAATTATGCGGCACACTTGACGAAATCATGTGCCATCTATGAAGGAAAAGTGATTCATAAACCAACTCATAAGGTTGGGCCTCATGTAGGGCTGCAACCGAGCCAGGCCAAGCCTGAGCTCGGGTCAGCTCTAGCTCGGCTCTACCTTATACGAGCCGAGCTGAGGTCGGTTCTGGGCTCTTTGAGCTCGAAAATTCCAAGCTCTAGCTCGGCTCTCCGAGCTTGAGCCGAGCTTCGAGCCAAGTATGTTTTATTATAAAAAAATTTCCTCCTATCACTTTTTAAAACTTCTACTCAATTAAATATGCATTATATAAAAGATTTAAATGAACGATTAAACACAACACAACATATGAAATAAATAAACGATTGTCGGAGGTTTAGTTCTTGCCCTCTTGGTGTTGGGCCTGTTGGCAGTTGCCCATCAGCGGCAGGTACTTGCGTATGAGAGAGAGAAGGCAGCCGTATCTTTTATGTGTGAGAAAGAAGGTAAGAGAGGTTTAGAAATCACTCAAATCGGAGAGTATACTACAAAAAATAAGACTAATAGCGGCAGTTTTTTGCTCAAAAAAACTGCCCCTATTAATAAAAACACCATTAAGACTATTAGTGTCAAGGGTATTAGCGACAGTTTTTAGCTGCCGCTAATAGTCTTGTTTTTTGTAGTGGTAGGAATTGAGTTGCACAATCTGATTGGCGTAACCCGTATGCGTGAGATTGTGACTCTGTGAGAGAGAGAAGGTGAGAGAGCTTCATCAACAAGAGAGAAGTAGGAGTTGAGTTGCAAGAGGCAGCTGTAGGTAGGAGTAACAGTGCGTACTATATATATATATATATATATATATATATATATATATATATATATATATATATATATATATTGAAAATTAGGGTAAGTCGGGGGCAAAAGTTCCTATTTTACCCATCAAAGTAACCGTTAGATAAACTTAAATAATTACTTTGAAGGGTAAAATAGACGTCTCAATATTAATTACTTTTATATATATATATAAACAAAGCCATAGAGCCGAGCCGACCTTAGCTCGAGCTTGGCTCTATTCATTCGAGCTACAAATTGCCCAGCTCAGCTCGGCTCTCGAGCCAAGCTCTAAAGAAAAAAGCTCTTATTTTTCGGGCCAAGCCGAGCCGAGTTGTCGAGCTGGCTCGGCTCTGTTGCAGCCCTAGCCTCATGAGCCAAAACTGTCTATTGATTAAACATTATTCTAACAGGGATAGTGTTATACAGTAGACAGGTTTGCAGGCAACTTATGTGGCGCGACGTGACTGGCTCCACACGCAGCGAGTCACGTTGCGCCACATAAGCTGCCTGTAACATTATCTTTCAAAAATTGCCTACGTTAATAAATTTCCTTACAAGGGTTTTCCAATTGTTAATTTGGCCGCAAGCGGACCACACACAACAAAGATTATTAATGGACGGTTATAGTTGTATGAACAACACAATTTTCATAATATAGCCCATCCAACACGCATGGGATTAATTGGATGGCCCAGATCATAAATCGATGGAGCAGATCTTAGGTTCGAAAATCAAACTGACCTCGAAATTCTGGGCGTTAGATCAGTAGCTTCTCTTTTTGGAGCGTTATGATCATCTCTTATTGATAAAAATACAGTGTTAAAAGCCCATCCAAGAGGTCAAAGATTGATTGGAGGATGTGGATTCCCAAAGATTTAACACTTGTTTCTGCATTAAAGAAAAGGGTACCTATCATCCGTAATGGTGATAAGCACCATATCATATTGCAGAAGGTGCGACAAAGACAGAGGCAAGGAAGTTACAAAATCGTCGCCACGGTATGCAATTTTTTCGGTCCTCGATGCCTATAAATACATGCATTAGGCTACACCGGTTCAATCAACGAATAAAACTTAAAGAGAGAAGGGAGACAAGAGAGGTATAGATGATATTAGCTAAGAAAAACGCCTTTGATTAAGCCTTTCTTTTTTTTTTCCATCGATTTACATCATTATCATTATTGCGTTGTCCCAACTCCGAACTATGTGGAGAGAGCGAGACGGTTGAATATTGGTACGATTCAAACTTAAAACACCGCTAAGAAAATCTTCAATTGTGTATTTAAGTCACGCCAAAATTGATTTAGCCAATTTCTTTTCTTTGATTTTCAATAATATTATTGTTTTGTCCCATTTACGTACTCCCAACTAGGTGGAGAGTCTTTCAAAAAAAAAAAAAAAAACTAGGTGGAGAGAGAAAGAGAGTTTATCGGCTAAAGTCAAATATTGATCAAGTTTAAACATAAGAATACCGCTAAGAAAGCCCTCAATTGTGTACTTTGATTGAGCCGCGTTAATATTGCTTTCGTCATTTTTCCTTTTTTAATTTTTATCAATATTATCATCATCTTGTCCCATTTACATACTCCTCCCAACTACGTAGAGAGAACGAGACACTTTATCGGCAAAAGTTGAATATTTATCCGGTTCAAACATAACAACACCGCTAAAAGAGCCTTTTGATTGAGACGCGTCAACATTGCTTTGGCCATTTTCTCTTCTTTAATTTTTATCACTATTATCATCATCTTATCCAATTTACGTACTCCCAATGACATGGAGATAAAGAGAAACTTTGTTAGTTAGAGTCGAATATTGATCCGGTTCAAACATAAGAACACTGCTAAGAAAGCCCTCAGTTGTGTACTTTGATTGAGTCGCGTCAATATTGCTTTTGCCATTTTTTCTTATTTGATTTTTATCACTATTATTATCTTGCCCAATTTACGTACTTCCAACTAGGTGGAAAGAGAGAGAAACTATGTTAGCTAGAGTCGAATATTGATCCGATTCAAACATAAGAACACCGCTAAGAAAGCCTTCAATTGTGTACTTTGATTGAGCCGCGTCAATATTGCTTTAGTCATTTTCTCTTCTTTAATTTTTATCATTATTATCATCATCTTGTCCTATTTACATACTCTCAACTACATGGAGAAAGAGAAACTTTGTTGGCTAGAGTCGAATATTGATCTGGTTCAAATATAAGAACACCACTAAGAAAGCTGTCAGCTATGTACTTTGATTGAGCCGCATCAATATTGCATTGTTCATTTTCTCTTCTTTGATTAACCATCACTATTATCATCGTCTTATCTCATTTCCGTACTCCCAACTAGGTGGGGAGAGAAGGATTTTATCAACTAGAGTCGAATATTAATCTGGACCAAACATAAGAACGTCACTAAGAAAGCCCTCAGTTGTGTACTTTGATTGAGTTGCGTCAATATTGTTTTGGCCATTATTTCTTCTTTGATTTTTATCGCTATTATCATCATCTTCTCCATTTTAGGTACTCCCAACTATGTGGAGAGAGAGAGAGTTTGTTGGCTAGAGTCGAATATTGATCCGATTCAAACATAAAAACACTGCTAAGAAAGCCCTCAGTTGCGTACTTTGATTGAGCCGCGTCAATATTGCATTCGTTATTTTCTCTTCTTTGAATTTAGCACTATTATTACCATCTGGTCTAATTTACGTACTCCTAATTATGTGGAGAAAGATAAATTTTGTTAGCTAGAGTCGAATATTGATCCGGTTCAAGCATAAGAACACTACTAAGAAATTTCTCAGTTATGTACTTTGAATGAGCCGCGTCAATATTGCATTGTTTATTTTTTCTTCTTTGATTTGACATTGCTATTATCATCTTATCCCATTTACGTACTCCCAACTAGTTGGAGAGAGAGAAAGAGAGAGACTTTATCGGCTAAAGTCGATCCAGTTGAAACATAAGAACACCACTAAGAAACCCACAGTTGTGTAGTTTGATTAAGCCGCATCAATATTGCGTTGTTCATTTTTTCTTCTTTGACCATCACTATTACCATCATCGTATCCCTTTTACGTACTCCCAACTAAGTGGAGAGAGGGAGAGAAACTTTAACGGCGAGAGTCGAATATTGATCCGATTCAAACATCAGAACACCGCTAACAAAGCCATCAGTTGTGTACTTTGATTGAGCCGCGTCAATATGACTTTGGCCATTTTATCTTTTTTTATTTTTATCACTATTATCATCATCTTGTCCATTTTACATACTCCCAGCTAGGCGGAGAGAGAGAGAGAGAGAGTTGGTTGGTTAGAGTCGTATATTGACCCGGTTCAAACATAAGAACAAAGAGAAAACCCTTAGTTGTGTAGTTTAATAGAGTCGCGTCAATATTGCATTATTAATTTCCTCTTCTTTGGTTTGCCATCAATTTTATCATCATCTTATCCCATTTGCGTACTCTCAACTTGGTGGATAGAGAGAGACTTTATTAGTCAGAGTCGAATATTGATCCGGTTCAAACATAAGAGCACCTCTAAGAAAGCCCTCAATTGTGTACATTGATTAAGCCGTGTCAATATTATTTTTGTCATTTTCTCTTTGATCTTTATCACTATTAATATCATCTGGTCCAATTGACGTATTCCCAACTAAGTGGAGAGAGAGAGAGAGGGAGAGAGAGAGAATTTGTTGGCTAAAGTCGAATATTGATTCGGTTCAAACATAAGAACACCGCTAGGAAAGCCCTCAGTTGTGTACTTTGATTGAGCCGCATCAATATTGCTTTCGCTATTTTCTCTTTTTTTATTTTTGTCACTATTATTAGGGCTATCAATGGGTCGGGCTGGGATGAGTTCAGGCCGGGCTTCTAATAATTTTTTAAGATTTATTTTTAAAAGACCTAATTTTTTCAGGCCGGGTCGGATCGAGCCCTACACTTTGCAGCCCGAACCCGACCCGGTTTCTTATTCGGGCTGGGCCTGGGCTAAAACCCAGCCCGTTGACAGTCCTAACTATTATCATCATCTTGTCCCATTTATATACTCCTAGCTACGTGGAGAAAGAGAGACTTTGTTGGCTAGAGTCGAATATTGATCCGGTTCAAACATAAGACCACTAAGAAATTCCTCAGTTGTGTACTTTGATTGAGCCGCGTCAATATTGTTTTGTTCTTTTTCTCTTCATTGATTTGTCATTACTATTATCATCATCGTATCTCATTTACATACTCCCAACTAGGTGGTGAGAGAGAGTGACTTTATCGGCTAGAGTCGAATTATGATTCAGTTCAAACATAAGAACACCACTAAGAAAGCCCTCATTTGTGTACTTTGATTGAGCTGCGCCAATATTACTTTGGCCATTTTCTCTTCTTGTTGGCAAGTGTCGAATATTGATCCGGTTCAATCATAAGAACACGTTAAGAAAACCCTCAATTGCGTACTTTGATTGAGCCGCGTCAATATTACTTTAGCGATTTTCTCTTCCTACGTTGGGAGAGAGAGAGAGACCCTGTTGCCATTTATATACTCCCAACTATGTGGAAAGAGAGAGAGACTTTGTTGGTTAGAATCGAATATTGATCCAATTCAAACAAAAGAACACTGCTAAGAAAGCCCTCCATTTTGTACTTTGATTGAATCGCGTCAATATTGCATTGTTCATTTTCTCTTCTTTGATGTGCCATCGCTATAATCACCATCTTTTCCCATTTACACACTTCCAACTATGTGGAGAGAGAGAGACATTGCTTTATCGTGTCAATATTGTTGTATCATTTCTTTTCTTTAATTTCCATCACCATTATCATCTTGTACCATTTAACGTACTCCCAAGTCCCAATTTAAACACAAAATGGTGTTCAAATGATCTTACGCCATTAGAGAGTAATTTATCATTGTGGCATGTGGCACACATCAATATTAGTGTTAACCAAAGTGGTGGCAATCCATCATTGAAGCATGTCTCACCCAAGGGATCATATTCTAAGCGGATGTAAACCATCAAAATTAAGAATAGCACAAATCGTGGATTAACAATGCCCATAAAAAAACATAACCAAGTCGAATAATAATCATATACCATTGAATTTGAGCAGCACCTAAATAGAATAATGAAACCATTTTCAACATAAAGCTCTAAATCCACCATCAAATCTGAGCACTATGTACACCATCAAAAACACACGCAAACAACCAAATGCTTTATTTTTTTCGAGGAAAACAACCAAATGCTTTTTATGTTTGAATTACGAGGTTTGAATTATTCTCAAAAAAAAAAAAAACTGGAGGTTTGAATTATTCAACAGTTTGAACAAAATTCATGGACCGTCTACCTGGTCCTCCAAAGCAGGCCAATAGCAGACTATTATGACCGCCATTTAAACACTAACACGCCTTTAATGGGGAAAGATGTCGGTAATTCATATTAAAGTGATAGATCACTTATTCACGAGTTATGATCCAAATTAAAATCACACTTTTCGAGTTCTCTCGAAGTCATCCTATTTATACGGTCTAATACCAATCATATAATTTTACTTATAATAGACATAGAAAAATTCGGTAGTTGCTGTGGCGTGATGTGACTTACTGCACCGACCTATATTAATTGAGTCCCACCGCACTTACAGTCAATTGTGTTGCATAAAATATGTCGCCTGCACTTTATCTGCATAAAATTTGTCCTCCATATAACTCAGTCATGCGCCATTATCTTTTTGGTCTGCTATTGTTGGTGAGAGCCGTTATTCTAAACCTAAACTCTCTAAATTGTGTGCAACTATGCATGGACACCTTTAGGGGTAACCAATACGCGTTCATTGACCAAAATATAGATATTTATTAAAAAAAGGTATGCTACGAAATAAGACTTGGTTTCCATTCCTTTCCTATATATATAAAGCACCCAAAGAGGTATGCCAAAATGTACAAACAAGAAATGGCTGATCGCCAGAATTCACCCATTACGAAGATGTTCAACTTCATTGCTCTCTTTTCTCTCTGCCTTTTCCCCTTCTCTCATGGAACAGGCACAACAGTTCAAGACTTCTGTGTGGGAGACTTAACCCTCCCTCAAACCCCTTCTGGCTTCGCATGCAGAGACCCTGCAAATGTAACTGCTGATGACTTTGTGTTTAGAGGTTTTACCACAAGAGTTAACACATCAATGTTCAACAGGGGAGGTGCATTTGCCGCGACTTCCCCTAGGTTCCCCGGAATAAATGGGCTCAATCTCATAATGGCCCGTTTAGACTTCGATGAAGGTGGAGTGATCCCCCTTCACACGCATCCACGTGCCTCAGAGATGATAATAGTCATACAAGGGACAATTCTTACCGGATTCATATCTTCGACCAATGTTCCATACTTAAGGACCCTCAATCAGTATGAGACTATGGTTTTCCCTCAGGGGCTCCTGCACTTTCAAATTAACGTTGGTAGAGGCCCGGCTTTAGCTTTCGTAAGCCTTACTGGTGATACCCCTGGGTTCCAGTTTACTCAATTGTCGTTATTTGCAAATAGCTTTCCTACTCCTTACATTGAGCAGAGCACCATGATTAGTGCAAGGGAGGTGAGGAGGCTCAAGGCATTGTTTGGTGGTTCTGGCTAGATTAGTTAATTTGTAAAACTATTAGTTGATCTTATGGTCCTTTAAATAAGGAGTCGCTAGATGTGAACTTCAGATTATGGGCCCAAGTTGAAAAATACTGGGATATGTTTATTGTAATGAATTTGATATTTAAATTCATAAATTTATGTTTACATAGAATTGGAGGAAGTTGTCATTCGTAGTTGACGCCCAACTGATCGAGGATGATTACCTATTCTTACAGCTTCTTCAAATTAGAAAAAGTTGTCTCCCGTAAACAACCAAATGCTTTTTATGTTTCACTAAAATGCTTCGTCTACAAATCATGAATCTTATGATTATTATAGAGATACAAACAACAAAACCTATTTTAATCGAGGGGAAAAGAATTGTTTTGGGGGGGAGGATGTGAAATGGGGCGTTATGAAGTGCCTGATTATTTCATTTTCCTTAGACATGTTAATTACACGTCATAATTTCAGTAAGCGAGCAAGGGAAACGCGCCTGAGCGCAGCCTTGGAGGGCTGAATCCGGACGCCAAATCATATGCCATGTGGTATGGTCAACTCAAAACAATACATTGCTTGGGTTGATCAGCCATGGGGAATGTAATTTTTTTTTAAAAAAAAGTCCCAACATTTTTGGCCTTTGTTTGAATGAATCAAGGATAAAGTGACACCCAACAAACCAGGTGCATTGATTTTGGACACCTTTGATGTTCAACAGTGGATATATATCTTATAATAGCAAAATATTTTGGGTGGTACCTGATCGATCATGTCTTAGTTTTTGTGGCGCTCAATCCTCGTGATGGGTGCTACATCTGTTGAATAAGGTTTAATCCCAACGCACTGGTGGAAATCGATCTATTGAGTTTGAGAAATCAATCTATTGAGTTTGGAAAATCAATAGATTGAGTCTGAAAAATCAATCTATTGATTCTGGGCATATTCAGATCTACAAATTTGAATTCTTGACAATTTTGGAAGATTTCGTTGGTCAAGTTTCCAAAAGGGTTTTGGAACCTATTAGCAGAAGTTTCTCCAGAGTTCCAAAGAGAGCTTTGTGAGAGTTTTCAAGAGTGAAAACTTGTGGTGAATACTTTGAGAGGGAAGCTATTGAAGAATTGCTTGGGGATTGAAGATGCAATTGAAGCCATTCTTGTGCCGAAATCGTTATTATATTTCGACAAATTTCTTCTCTACTCTTTGAAGGACTGCGTCCTTATTTTATACAGCAGGTTTGGCTGTGGAAAATCTTGATTGAGTTTGCACTAGAGAGAAGAGAGTGTGCGCGTTGTGAACGTTCATAAGTAGTGCATATACTCCCGTGGACATAGCCCTCGATTGAGTGAATCACGTAAATCTTTGTGTTGTGTGTGATTGTTCTTTTACATCTTACTTTTTTGCATTCATCGTGATCAAGAGTTTGATAGAGTCGGTAGAATTCCTAACAAGTGGTATCTGTAGTATCTCAGATATTTTGAACCCGAACTCTACTGACCCCGTGTGCGTGTCTAGTACGGCGACCGATGTCGCCTTAGGCTTTTAAATAAATAATTAAATAATATAAGAATAGATGACGTGCAAAGAGAGAAGTTTGGGTCATGATTTGGGCCTTCAGTGGGAAAGCCGTGCACCGACTTGCGACGTGCTGCTTAACACCGAAGCTGAACCTAAGTCAAGTGGATAGAAATTGGGGTGCAAATATCAAGGATATTTATTTTTGGATTTCTTTGGGTTATAAGAGAGGAGAGGGGGTTGCTTAATAGCTAAGTGTTAGACTTCTGAAATTTGAGAACGAGAGAGAGAGCCAAACACCATTTGGAAACCTATCAACCTTCGAACCCCTTCTTGAGATTTTGACCGCGAGATCGCGATCGCGCTTAAAGCTTCGCACCCTTTGTAAAACATTTGGCACCGATCACCGCAAGGGTTTCATTTTCTAGCAAATCCCAATTGTCAGAAACCCTTGAATTTGAATCAAGTGAGCCAATCACTTTAGACTGTTTTTCGAGCTTTGAAGAGGTTAAAATCGATTCATGATCGTAGACGACTTCACCTTGTGCCTCGCTTTCATTGATCACTATGGAATCACCGTAAAATTTTGAAAGTTTCACTCTGAAACCCTTGTTGGACAACATGTCTTAAAGCCGTGAAATCGATCAGCAAAAGGTTAGAGTTCCTTTGATTTTAATGGTCTAGATTAGTAGATTAAATGTTTGGATTAATTGATTGAAATTCGTGTTGAAATTTTTCGCGAAAATAGTGAGAAACCACAAGAAAAAAATGGGTTTCTAAAACTCAGAAATCGCAAAGTTTCTGAATCTCACGTGCCCGAGCTTCAAGGCTCGCTCATGCAAGCAACCTTTAGAAAGGCTTGCTTGTGCCTCGTGTGCCCGAGGAACAGTCGAGGAAGAGAACCTCTAGCTCTCGCGCGCGCGAGATGCCTTTAGAAAGACCCCAGTGAGCCTCGCACGCACGAGAAAGAGAGACTCCAGTGAGCTCCGTGTCTCGCTCACGCGAGATGTGTGTAACTTCGGACTCGCGCGCCCGACCCTAAATCTTGCGTGCCTGTGATTTAGAGTTTGAGCATTTTGGCTTATTTTTCAGAATTTTTTTTAAATCTCTTGCGTGTGTGTTTACTAGAACTTTGATATATGATCATTGATTGTCTTAGGATATGTTCTGAGCATTGGCGACGTCCGATAAGATATTTTACATCGATTTACGTAAAATTGTGCTGAGGTAAGAGAATCTCAAAACCACTTACATTCTATTTTTAATTCATATGAGTATTTTGTGATAAATTTGGATACTGGGAAATCTAAGTTTTGCTTTTAAACATGATCTTCAAAACTGTGCATATGACATCTGAATACTTTAGTCTGTTAAAAATGATTTAATCTGCATTGAACATGTTATCTGAATCCTGAATCCTGAAAATCCTGAACTCTGCATCTGAATTATATATTAGAATTTGTATTTGAAGTATGTATTAGAATCTGCATTTGATTTATGGTTCACTCGAACGAACCCCTAAATTCCTGAACAATGTGAGTTATCCTGACGCAAGTTACCCTCATAACGCAGGGACTTGTTGCACTCATAAAAATTGTTCATTGAACGACGATGGTTAAGTAGGGGTTCCCATTGATATATTCTTGCTCTCAAGATATAGTAGTTTGAGAGGTAACTTAAGTTAGGAACTAAGTCATGAATTGGACAAACTTGCATATATAAACTAAGAAACAATGAGCATCTGAAGTCCTTATTTGTTTTGAAACTACATCTGATCCTTGTATTTGAAATTCAGTCATTTAATCTGTTTTGAATACCTGGTTTTCAAGTAATATGCTATGAATTATGTTTAGAAAATTATGTTAATTAATATATGATATGATTGAGATGAGTCTCTTGAGCGAAAGGAGTCGAAATCATGATCGCAAAAGAGACAAGTCTAGAGCAGATAATAAATCAATGAAAGGAAACAATCGATCAAAATCTAGGGGTGGCAGAAAGGATGTTCTCTGTTACTTCTATAAGCAATCTGTATATATTCGCAAATATTACAAGGAAATATTAAATAAAGATAAGGGTGATGAAGGGACTTCGCAACATGCTAGTGTTGCTAAGTCAGATTTCGATGAAGACTTATTGTGTGAATTGTAAGGCTCCAGTCAGTTTAATGATAGATGGATCCTAGATTCAGGGTCATTGTATCACATGTGTCCGTACAAGCATTGGTTTGACTAGTATAAGGTAGCTAATGGTAGGACAACTTTGACGGGGAATGACGGTGTATGTGAAGCAATGGGTATCAGTTCTATCAAAATATTTGATGGTTGTGTTCGCACTCTTACAGAGGTTAAGCATGTGTCTAATCTGAACAAAAATCTTATCTCGTTGGGGGCATTGGATGAAATAGGATATTAAGTCATTCTAGAATTTGAGAAACTAAAGGTCATACGTGGTGCTATGACCTTGATAAAAGGTGAAAAGATGAGAAATATATATACTTTAGTAGGCAATACAATCAACGATAATGGTATTCCAAGGATCTATTAAATTTGTAGCACAAGAGGCTTGATCATATGAGTGAACGTGGACTGACAGCGCTCATAAAGAATAATTCAATTTCTGGCATTCAAACTTGTAAACTGATTTTTGTGAAGATATTATCTTCGGAAAGCAGAAGAAAGTCAATTTCTCTACTGAAAAGTGTACTTTGAAGGGTCTAATTGATTACATACATTTAGATGTATGAGGGCCAGCTAAAGTCACTTCAGTAGGTGGAGTCAATTACTTTATTTCATTCATAAATGACTACTCTAAGAATGTTTAGTTGTATCCGATAAAAAATAAATTGGATGTGTTTAAAAAATTCAAGCAGTGACAGAGTATGGTTGAAAAGCAGACAGACATAAAGGTGAAGATTCTCATATCAGATAATGGTAGAGAATACTTGTCATAAGAGTTCAAAACTTACTATGAAAATCAAGGGATTGTTAGGCACTTAACAGTTCCTGAAAATTCTTAGTAAAGCGGTGTAGTAGAAAGGATGAACAGAACATTATTAGAAAAAGTCTGATGTATGTTGAATCATTCTGGCTTGAGTCATGAGTTCTGGGTAGAGGCAGTGAACACAACATGTTACTTGGTCAACCGGTCTCCTTTAGTAGCATTGAACTTAAAAACTGCAGATGAGGTTTGGTATGGAAGACACTAGAATTACTCACTTGAGAGTGTTTGGATGTGCGACATATACATTACTTCAGGAAAGTGAACAATCCAAATAGGATTCAAAATCTAAAAAGTGTGTCTTGATTGGCTATGGCGGAGTAGTCAAAGGTTATCACTTGTGAGATACACAATCTCACAAAGTGGTAGATGAAAGAGATGTCACTTTCAATGAAGATGAATTTACGATGAAAAAGGCGAAAGAAAAACCTCAGTCTTCTGGTGAAGTTCAAGTATAAGTTGATGTTGAAAGGCATGAGAAAGATAAGAAAAATAATGAAGACTCTGAGATAGAGCATGATGGCACAATTTCTCAAGACTTGCAGCCCCAGATACCGATTCTGGTTCAAACTACCTTGAGAAGGTCAGTAACGATGAAGAAACGTCCTGAAAAGTTTAAGGATATGGTTCCTTTAACACTTATACTTATCACAAAAAATTGGGAACCAAGCTCAGTTTCAGAAGCTCGGGTCGATATAGATATAGTAAAGTGGCAGTTAACTATGGAAGGAGAATAACAGTCACTTTTGAAGAATAAGACTTGTGATCTCATGAAACTTCCTAAAGGGAAGAGAGTCATCGACTATAAATGAGTCTTTTGAAAGAAAGAAGGTGATAAGAGTGAAACTCTGAAGTTTAAAGTAAGGCCAGTTGCAAAGAAGTTTTCCCAGAAAGCGGGTATTGATTATAATGAGATATTCTCTCCAGTTGCGAAGCACACTTTGATTTGCACGTTGTTGGTCGTCATTGCTCAGAAAGATCTTGAACTAGAATAGATGGATGTGAAAATAAATTTCTTTCATGGAGATCTTGTGTGACAGCTCGGATTTTGGCACCCCGAAACCCGTGCCATCAGCACGATCCTCAAGACCGTGCCTCATTCATCTGTACGGAACATTGGTATAATAAGCAATATTAAGGTAAAATAAAAACAATAAATACATGATGCGGAAGTAAATTTCTATTCTAAGTATAAACCCAAAAGACAATTCTACTTTCATGCCACTACATGAACAGAGAACCGACCCGAACCATCGGTGATAAACAGATCACCCCATATGGTTCGCCAAATAGAATATGTCAAGAATTCACATTGTTTATCAAAATAAAGGCTTGACATACCAAGCCGTATAATTAAACTCTTAAAACTACTCTATCAAAGTGCTCAGCAGAGTCTCCTAGAAGAAGTCTTCGGGAGGATGCTCCAACTCTTCCCCGGGCATGTAATCCGAATCACCCGGATCTACGTCTCCCGAAGCCTCAGCCGTTGCTAATACTAGACCTGCGACGTATAGTCTAAAGGGTGAACTACATCCTAGCTTAATAGGGAACAACACAATGAACATATAAATCAAAATCTCACATATATTCCATGATATTCTAAGCATGATGTATCTATGCATTTTGATGTGAATTTTAATTATAATGTTTTACTCGCAAGCGCACGAATCAGATTGTATATAGTGGGTGCGGAGTACGAGATCGTACCCACGAGGACTATTTTGAAAGATCTAAAAAGATGAAACAGGAATTCAAGAAATCTACTAAGAGTCAACAGTGCCCTACCAATATTATGATTAAGGTGATTTTATGAGATGATAATTACTGACTACAAACTAAAATTTAATTGATGATTCAAAAATAGAGGTAAAGATGAAGATACTAAATCCTCCCATCTTTGGTCTGTTCTTCCCATAATATAAATCTAAGGATTAAACTATGAGATATACCATTAAAGAAAAACATCTTTTATAGAAGATAAATGGTCAAAACCCTGATAGGTTTCACGTTGCATCCCTGCAATCAGGACTTAACTTCAGAGATGATTTTCATATATAGATCTGGGATCAAGGGCATGGCTCGGCACACTTGATCTCAGATGCAAATAAAAATCATCCCCAAAGTCGGTAAAAATTTCAACAAGAATACCACCACAAATCTGAGATCAAGGGCATGGCTCGGCACACTTGATTTCAGATTAGGGAGTAATTAAGATAGACTTACCATTACAGATCCAAGATCCAGGGCATGGCTCGGCACACTCGATCCCGGATGATAATCGTAAGTAGATCCACACGATGAAAGCAAAAAGACCATATAACAATGACTAGGATAAAATTATCGTCACAGATCTGAGATCCAGGGCATGGCTCAGCACACTCGATCCCAATTAGTGACGGGGATTTCATCCGTTCGTGATAACACAACAACCATAAAATAAGATCTCATATTTTAATCCTAAATTTATATTATTAGAAGTACATCCCTCGGATGGGAATCATTAGATCCTTATCTATAAGAATTTAGCCGCACATGCTGTAATTAAATGACATAAATAAATAAGGAAGAGAAAATAACATCAATTTAATAAATTAAAAATACCTCAAACTTCGATAGAAATTCTTTGATCCACAAGTACGATGATCTTCAGAAACGAAATTAACAATGCTCTTTATTAATCTTTGAATTTAAAATAGGAATCAATTGAATAAAAATAATAAATTAAAGGAAGGAATACTGAAAAGTTAAAGGAACAAAGCTCTAAAAAAGAATAAAGAATCTCTATCTCTGCGTCTACTCTAAAAAATAAAAACTCTAATTCTCTAAAAATTTCTTCCAACTCGAAGTGTTGGTTCGGGTTTAAATAGTTTCCAATTTGCATAGGTGTCCTAGCTCGACAAGTCAGGGTCGATTAATCGACCCTATAGGGTCGATGCATCGACCCTCCAAAGAATCTCTAAAAATCTGCTTTAAAGTCACTTCCGTGTCAGACTATTCTTTGTGCCTCGATTAATCGAGCAAAAGAGTCGATTAATCGAGCTTCCCAGATTTTCGTGAATTCCAACCCGCTTTTGCATCAGACACTGCTTCAGTATTTCGGCTATATCCTTCTACTCCGAACTCAGATTGACATGATTCTCATGGCGTTGGAAAGCTGACAGAAAACTCTACAACTTTTGTGTTTTGGAAATTTCATGCATCTGACGTCTTGATGGTCTAAATTAAGTTGCAAGTTGTACCAAGTTCTTGATGACCCAAAGTTACAGTGTTTTGACATTATTTTCAGAATTCTTGGACTGTTTTCTGCACTTGGATTGTATTTACCTGAAACACTTCAAATCTAGTAATTCTCATCAGATAGCATTCATCGGACGACTAAATGCAGATATTTAGGGGTGCAATATCATCATATTTCACTACTCATCACACCCCCAAACTTACACTTTGCTAGTCCTCGAGCAAAGCAAACTAAAGAAAAATAAATGTCACTTTCGTAGGGAGCATGATTGCACTTAGCATGTGCAACAAGCCTTTAACCCCCTAGGTGATCCCTAGTGGAGGAGTTATGTCTCCTGAGGGTTTATACTGAAGTTACCCACAAACTTCAATACATTTTTGAAACCATCGATAAAATTGAGTTTTCAAAATATGATTTTGATAACATATGTACCATTCAAAACTCAAAATCGTTAATCAATTCAACATGCGAATTCTCAATTTTAAATAACAATGTTATACTAATCATACTAGTATCCATTCAAATTAGACTAATGCTCAAATCGTTAGATAACTCATTCATTCATGCTTAAATGTGAAGTGTGTGCATACCCAAACCAAAATTCATTCATCTCAGAACTAGTTCAAACGGGAAACCGTCAGATATGTTGTTTAGACTCAATCCTCACTTTAGGTATACTCTAAAAATATAAAGACATCGATGATGGATAAGTTTTCACACACATGTGAGAGATCAATACAAAGCAAATAAAAAGGTCTCACATGATAAATGAAACACGATGCAATCAATGAACAAAAATAAATCTCATTAGAAGATACTTGTATATCCTAAGCATGTCATATCAAGTGTCATAAGTATCACATATTTACTCTCCACAAGGCAGTTACCAATGCAAGATCAGATCATGAAGGTCTTTTTAGGGTTGTAATGGGGCTCAGGAAAGGGTAAGAGAGAATTGGAAGTTGGGATTCAAAATTTCTGAGAAATCGGAAAGGAAACACCTTTTAATTTTTCTATTTCTTCTTTTTCTTTTCTCACTCATTTTTCTTCTTTTTATTTTCTTGTAGCACCTCATATTTTTCATTATATTTTACAGTTTTCTTTTTCTTTTTCTCCCCTTTTTTTCTTTTTATTTTTGCCATACACTCTCAGTAAACACCACAACTCGGTATCTCTCCACTTACTCTCTTTTCGTTCATTCTCATCCCTCGTTCCTAATTTCTCAGAAATAAGGACACAGCTGAATTTTTAGAAATGGTGAAGGGTTAAAGGTTAACGTGGCTTATCAAAGAATGTATAAAGGTAAATTTTTCACTAGGCTCAAAGGGGTACTAGAAAGATAAATTTATATAAGGTGAGGTATTTTAAGCACAAACGAGCCAAAGATGGCCTTCAATCATGTCCTTAAAAGATAATAACCTGGCCTATTTGTCTTGAGTAGATATACAGTACGTTCTAACATAATAATATGAATTTGATTGCATGCACAGTCACAAGTCAAAATAAAATGTATGAGATTATGCAAAATAATTCGTATTCAAAGAAAACTCCGAGTTTATGTAGTCACTCATCAATGACGAAAAATTAGCTCTAAAGCTTACCGGGTTTAGTCTTCACTAAGAACCTAAGATTCAACGTTCAAAACAGTTCATCGATTTCTGAGTCTTAGCTTGGTATAAGTGTAAAAATTCTGAGCATGAATTTCAAAATTACTCACAAAATATCACATTAAGCTTTATCATCCTAGATACAAGTAATCAAAATATGACATCAATATTCTCAAAATTAAATTCACATGCATCATCAATTAAAGTTTGAAAACAATCGCAAAATAATTCATGCATGATAACTTCAAATTAATTTTATTTTATTTTTAATATCTACTGTCGACTAATCGACTGGAAGGAGTCGATCGATCGAGAGTGGAAGGTCGATCAATCGACCTTCATTGTCGATTGATCGAGAATTTTTTTTTTTTTTTTAATTTAATTTAATTTTTTTTATAATTTAAAAAAAATAAGTGACGCAAAATAGATAATCATACCCCCAAACCGAAAGATGACAATGTCTTCATTGATTGAAATAGGTATTGCATCCCCAAACCTGTTGAAAAGTACCTCAACACAAAGATCAGGTGCAGAGAAGAGGTGCATCAAATTGGAACATGACCAAAAATTTATTGAAGGGAATAAGGGTACACTATTTAGGGAATTAAAAATAACCTAAACTAAACAAAAAAAACTAATAAGTCCTAAATCCTAAATCCTAAACTAATCAAGAATTCAACTCCGTTAATGATTGGTAGGCGAATCCATCCACCTTGGTTCACTTAAATCGATGTTCTTAGGCACAAGGAACAATTTCACCCAGAGATCAAGCGAAATTCGATGAGTCACCGCCGATGGTATGGATGGAGGAGTGGAGGCGACAGTAGGAGATGGAGATGAGGGAGGTGGTGACGGAATCACATCAATTATCTCGATATCAGTATTGATGCACGGTGTAGGAGAATTGAAATGATTTACCTTCTTTCTTGATGGTTCTCCCCAGGAAGGAATGATCATCGGATCGAGGTCGATGATTTCAACATTGCTAGGCTCAAAAGGGACCGTCTGATGAGAGCGGCGCTCCCGCTTTTTAGAAGTCTCCTCCATCTTTGATAATCGTGCTCTAGTGAGATAGAATCGTCGGGCCATAAGAAGGTTGTGCAAGGGTTAATGGAAAGTGAGCCTAAGGGTGAATATAAGGAGAAAATTGATAGAGTTAGAGTAGGAGTGGAAAGAGGTGTCCCACAAAAAATAACTAATGAAAAGTGTGTATTGCAATGACTCACAGAAGACAGAAAGAAATTTAGAGTCCCAACAGGAGTCCGGTCCCCAAAAAAGTGGGGGTCGATTAATCGACCCTGGGAGGTCGATGCATCGACTCCCCAAAGAGTTATATATATATATATATATATATATATATATATATATATATATATATATTTTTTAAATTTTTTTTTCGAAGAGTGGGGGTCGATTAATCGACCCTGGGAGGTCGATGCATCGACTCCCCAAAGATTTTTTTTTTTCGAAAAGTGGGGGTCGATTAATCGAGTATAATGATGAGTACTGAAAAATGATGATATTTCACCCCTAAATACCTATATTTAGCTGTCCGATGAAGGCTATCTGATGAGATTGATTAGATTTGAAGTGTTTCAGGTAAATACAAGCCAAGTATTGAAAACAGTCCAAGAATTCTGAATATAATGTCAAAACACTGCAACTTTGGGTAATCGAGAACTTGGTGCGACTTGCGGCTACATTTGGACCTTCAAGACGGCCGAATTATGAAATTGTCAAAACATGAACGTTGTAGATCTTTTCGTCCGCTTACCAACAGCACAAGAATAACCTTAATCCGAGTTCGGGAAAGAAAGTTATGGCTGAAATACCGAAGCAGTGTCTGAACCAAAAGGAAGTGCTGAATTTCACGGATTTCTGGGGTCGATGCATCGACCCTCCCTGGTCGATTAATCGACCCTAAAAGTTTGGCTTGGGAGACTTCCGCGACGAGGGTCTATTTAAAGCGACTCAAACACTTCGGAAAGAGAGGATTAGAAAAGAGATTTTTTTTAGAGAATTAATTTTAGTTTTAGAGTTCTTAGTTTTTAGCCTTTACTTTTCATAGTTAGACATAGAAATAGGGAAGTTTTATTATTCCTTTTTAAGAGCTTTGCTCCTTTAATTTTTCAGTATTCATTCCTTCAGTTTATAAATTTTGTTCAAAGTTTATTCCTGCATTAATTTCGTTTCTGAAGATCATCGTACTTTTGGATCAAAGTAATTTCTTTTGAAGTTTGAGGTAATTTTAATTAATGTTATTTTCCCGTCTTTATTTATTTATGTCATTTAATTACAATATGTGTGGCTAAATTCATAGGGATGGGGATCTAATGATTCCCATCCGAGGGATGTACTTTTAATAATATAAATTAAGGATTAAAATATGAGATTTTATTTTATGATTGTTGTGCTATCATGAACGGATGAAATCCCCACCACTAACCGGGATCGCGTGTGCCTAACCATGCCCGGGATCTCAAATCTATGACGGTAATTTTACCCAATCATTGTTATGGTCTTTTTGCTTTCATCGTGTGGATCTAATTACGATTATGTTCTGGGATCGAGTGTGCCTAGCCATGCCCTGGATCTTGGTTCTGTAATGGTAATTTTATCTTAAATACTCCCTAATCTGAATAAAGTGTGCCTAGCCATGCCCTTGATTTCAGATTTATAAGTGGTATTCTTGTTGGAATTTTCACCCACTTTGGGGATGATTTTTATTTGAACCTGAGATCATGTGTGCCTAGCCATGCCCTTGATCCCAGATCTATATATTAAAATTATCTAAGTCCTGATTGCAGGGATGCAACGTGGAGCCTATTAGGGTGTTGACCATTGATCTTCCATAAAAGATGTTTGTTACCAATGAAATATCTCATAATTTAATCCTTAGATTTATATTATAGGAAGAACGGACCAAAGATGGGAGGATTTAGTATCTTCATCTTTATCATCATCTTTACCTTTCCTTTTGAATTATCAATTGAATTTTAGTTTGTAGTCATTAATTACCATCTCATCAACCACTTAAATCATAAAACTGGTAGAATACTGTTAGATCTTAATAGATTTCTAGAATTGCTTGTCTCTTTTAGATATTTCAAAATTAGTCCTCGTGGGAACAATCTCGTACTCCGCACCCACTATATACAAACCGATTCGTGCACTTGCGAGTAAAATATCACATTAAAAATATCACACCAAGTTTTTGGCGCCGCTGTCGGGGACCAAATTAAGAAAATCTGAATTTTTGGTAGACAATAAAGTTTAGGAATTTTCGAGGATTAAAATAGTATTTCTGCTTAATTAAAAAAAAATTAAATAAAAAAATAATAATAATAAAAAATCAAAAATTTTAATTTTTTTTAAAAAAAAAAAAAAAAATTTCTCCTGAGGTTTTCCTGCATGAAACCTCAACTTTGTGCATCATTTGCATGCACACTAGGTCTTCTAAAGAAAGAAATTTAGAACCGTTAAATTCTGAGATCGAACGTGCCTGTCGGTCAAATCGTAAGGACGTTAGATCAAGGCAGAAATTTTTAAGTGAATCATCCACTGAAGTCAATATGACTGACAACATGAATGGGCAACTCGAACAAGAGGAAGAACCAACATTGAGAGAATTGTTTTCTCCGATAACTACAAATACCCCATCATGCATTGTATACCCCCACACCGGTGGCGGTTTGAAATGGACAAATGTCATCCAAATCCTTCCAATCTTTCATGGCATGGCATGGAGCGAGAAGATCCATACCAAGACGTTAAAGACTTCGTCAAGTCTCATCCTGTTACCAAAATTTCAAATAAGAATCATTAGTCAGCGCTTATTTCCTTCTATAAAGGATAAAGCAAAAGCATGGTTAAATTCTCTACCATCGAGATCCATAACCACAGGATCGATGGTCAAAAGTTTCACAAAGTTCTTCCTATGGCGAAGACGAATGTCCTTAGACGTGAAATCACGGATTTCACGCAAGAGGAAGATGAGATTATATGAAGCTTGGGATAGATTCATGGATCTCTTACTCAAATGTTCCGCACCATGGATACTCAAAGTGGAGATCGGTCCGAGTAATGGTGAATCAACCAAATAGACATCTGGTGGAGTCAATGAATGGCGGAGGATTCCGAGCCTTAAGGAAATCAATCTTATGCTTTCCTAGAAAAGTCGGTCGAGGATTCTCAAAGATCGATCTCACAAAGACTCGGGAACAACCAGTCAAAGCCCGTGATCAAGCCGGGAGTTCAACCAAGAAAGGAGGACTATATGTAGTAAAGGATTCCCTAGATCTGATGGCTAAAATTGATTTCCTCACTCAACAAGTGGAGGAATTGAAATTAAAGAAGAATGTGCATATGATCAATACACAACCTGAGTCATGTTCAATTTGTGCAAGTCCAATGCATATGGCAGATGATTGTCCTTCAATGCAGAACTATCATGAAGACACATCTGAACAGTTAAATATTGTGAATAATTATGGGCAGAATCAAGGAAACATTTTCAATGACAATAACCCAAATAGCTGGAGATGCCACCCAAATTTCTCATGGAAACAAGATAATCAAAGAATGCAGCCCAGGAAACAGGGGACGAACTTTTATCCCCAACAAAATTTCAATCAAGGACCGTAGCAGAACTACGGTCAAGGGCAATTTCAGCAGCAAGGGTTCAATAACCCGAATCAATTTCAATACAATCAAAATCAGGTTGGGCAGCCACGGCAAATGAACCAGAATTTTCAGTTTACGCAGCCAATGGGAGGTTATCAAAACCAACCACAACAAAATTTTGTCTTACATTTCCACCACACGGATTTAACAACCCACAGGAAATCACGCCCAACGCCTCATACACAAACTCCTTCTCGAGGACACGATGAAACTCATTCATTCTCACACGTCCTCAATCTCTAAAATAGAGACCCAAATTGGGCAATTGGCATCCTTTCTCTGTGAAAGAGAAAAAGGTTCGTTTCCAAGCCAACCTATTCCTAACCCAAGGGGCCAAATGGTTGTTGAACAAACATCAACTTCAATACAAGAGGATAATCAACAACAAATTTGGGCAATCACAACGTTGAGATCTGGAAAGCATGTCGATAACAAAGTAGTGTTGCCAGAGGAGGAAGAGTCTAATAGAGAGACGCAATCTGAAGAGGGAAAAGAAATTGATGACAAAGTACAAGCAAAAGAAATATTAGATGACGAGAGTGAACAGAAGAAAAGTTTTTTGTTAAAAAGCAGTACAAAAGATTGATGGCACCACTGAGAAATCGCGATGTGGAAGGAATAAATGAGATTTTCAAGCAATTAAAAATTAATATTCCCTTTCTGGATGCCATCCGTCAAGTACCTGCTTATGCTAAATTTTTGAAGGAATTGGTCACAATCAAAAGAAAGACCAATATTCCAAAAAAGGCTTTCTTAGCCGAGCTGGTTAGTTCAGTGTTGCAAGCAAAGCTCCCAATCAAATACAAGGACCCAGGTTGTCCTACAATCTTGATCATCATCGGCGATAATCGTATTGATCAGACCCTTTTGGATTTAGGAGCAAGTGTCAACTTGTTGCCTTATTCTGTGTATAAGGAGCTTGAATTGGGAGAACTTAAGACCACTGCGATGACCCTTCAATTAGCTGATCGGTCCGTAAAGATCCCTCGAGGAATTATGGAAGATGTCCTCATCAAGGCGGATTCTTTCTACTTTCCTGTAGATTTTGTTGTTCTAGACACTTAATCGGCATCAAATTTGAAGAATAATATTCCAGTGATTCTAGGAAGACCATTCCTAGCAACCTCCAATGCGCTGATCAATTGTCGAAATGGGATCATGAATCTGTCATTCGGGAATATGACAGTGAAACTCAACATTTTTAATATTGCCAAGCAGCCCATGGAGGATGATGAACATGCACAAGCATGCATACTCGATGAAATTGTAGAGGAAATATTTCATGCATCTGAATCTGAAGATCCTTTAGCAGCTTGCCTTGCGCATTTTGGAGAAAATTTTGATGTGGATCAACTAATCCAAGAAGTAAATCACATGTTGGACTCCACACCACGTCTGGGTGATGAACAGGAAATAGAGTGTGGAACTCAAATTAAATTAATCAAGGAAAAGCTGAAAGAGGAGGAGAAAGTGTCCTTAGAACTTAAACCTCTTCCGAAAAATCTCAAGTATGCCTACCTGGGGGAGAATGAAACTCAACCCGTTATAATATCATCAACACTGGATGAGAATCAGCAAGGCCAACTCATGAATGTACTCAAGGAGCACAAAAGTACCCTCGGTTGGTCGATAAAAGATATCAAAGGCATTAGTCTGACGGTGTGTATGCACCGAATCCATTTGGAAGACAATGCTAAGCCTTCTAGAGAACCACAGAGGAGACTGAACCCTATAATGCAAGATGTGGTCCGAAATGAGGTAATCAAACTTTTAGATGCTGGAATCATATACCCCATCTCGGACAAGAATGGGTCAGCCCCACACAAGTGGTCCCTAAGAAATCGGGAATCACAGTGGTGAAGAATGAAGAAAACATACTGGTCCCTACAAAAATTCAAACAGGGTGGAGAGTGTGCATTGATTATCGGAAGTTAAATTTGATGACGAGGAAAGATCACTTTCCACTCCCGTTTATCGATCAGATGTTAGAAAGATTGGCCGGGCATGAGTACTATTGCTTTCTCGATGGCTATTCCGGGTATAACCAAATAGTCATTGCACCAGAGGATCAGGAGAAGACCACTTTCACATGTCCTTTTGGTACTTTCTCCTACCGACGAATGCCATTTGGGCTTTGTAATGCACCAGCTACATTCCAAAGATGTATGCTGAGTATTTTTTCAGATATGGTCGAGCGATTCCTTGAAGTCTTCATGGACGACTTCTCGATACATGGAAACAGTTTTGCTGACTGTTTGAATCATTTGTCGCTAGTGCTTGCACGATGCCAGGAGAAGAGCCTTGTTCTTAACTGGGAAAAATGTCACTCCATGGTTAAAGATGGCATTGTTTTGGGACACATCATATCGTCCCAGGGTATCGAGGTCGATAAGGCTAAAGTTGATTTAATTGCCGACCTACCACCAGGGGAGATGAAGGAAATCAGATCTTTTCTGGGCCACGCCGGTTTTTACAGACGTTTTATTAAAGATTTCAGTAAGATAGCACGGCCGCTCTGCAGCTTACTTTCAAAAGATGCCCCATTCATCTTTGATGATAAATGTTTGCGAGCCTTTGAAACCATTAAGGCCGAATTGATAAAAGCTCCAATTATTCAATCTCCGAACTGAGAGTTCCCGTTCGAAATTATGTGCGACGCCTCTGATTATGCAATTGGAGCTGTTTTGGGGCAACGAATAGAAAAATTACCGCATGTAATCTACTATGCAAGTCGCACTCTCAACGATGCCCAGTTGAACTACTCGACCACTGAAAAGGAACTTTTGGCGGTAGTTTTCGCGTTGGATAAATTTTGATCCTATTTATTAGGATCTAAAGTTGTGGTATTCACAGATCACGCTGCTCTGCGTTATCTGTTCGCTAAGAAAGACGCTAAGGCACGTTTAATTAGGTGGATCTTGTTGTTGCAAGAGTTCGATTTGGAGATCAAGGACAAGAAAGGTTCAGAAAATGTGGTGGCCGATCACTTGTCACGAATAATTATTGAGAAACCTGACGAGCCTGTTCCGATCTTGGAGCACTTCCCGGATGAACAGTTGTTCAGGATTGATTGCCCACCTTGGTATGCGGATCTTGTCAATTTCCTAGTCACCGAGAAATTACCTCACCATTGGTCGAAGAATGAGAAATCTATTTTCTTAGCTCGGGTGAAACACTATTTTTTCGAAGATCCGTACTTATTCAAATACTGTCCTGATCAAATCATACGAAGATGTATTCCTGAATCTGAGCAACCACGAATCATCTCGTTCTGTCATGAGTTAGCTTGTGGAGGTCACTTTAGTTCCAAAAAGACTGCAGCAAAGATCTTTCAAAGTGGTTTTTACGGGCCGACGATATTTAAGGATTGTCATCAACATTGCAAATCCTGTCACAACTGTCAAATGCTGGGTCGAATCTCAAAGCGCAACATGATGCCGCTCAATCCAATTTTAAAAGTTAAATTATTTGATGTTTGGGGGATCGATTTTATGGGTCCTTTCCCGAATTCGTTTGGAAATACGTTCATTCTTGTCGGTGTTGACTATGTTTCGAAATGGGTAGAGGCCGTGGCTTGTAAATCTAATGATCACAGAGTAGTGATCAAATTTCTCAAGGATCAAGTGTTTTCACGTTTTGGCATTCCAAAGGCGATAATCAGTGATGGTGGAAAGCACTTTTGCAATAAAGTGTTCACCCAATTAATGAAGAAATATGGTGTCACACATAAAGTTGCTACACCTTACCATCCTCAGACAAGTGGCCAAGTTGAAGTCTCTAATCGGGAACTTAAGCGGATTTTAGAAAAGACAATCAATCCGAACCGTAAAGACTGGTCGTTAAAGTTGAATGACGCTCTATGGGCGTATAGAACTGCATTTAAAACTCCGATTGGCATGTCGCCGTATCGGTTGGTCTTTGGTAAAGGATGTCACCTCCCGATTGAATTGGAACATCGAGCATTTTGGGCCGTTAAGTCATTGAATTTCGATCTCCTGAAATCTGGTACCCAACGGGGTTTTCAAATAAATGAATTAGAAAAAATCCGTGCTGATGCATATGACTGTGCTAAATCGTACAAGGACCGTATAAAACGGGTTCATGATCAATCAATTCTGCGGAAATTGTTCGTTATTGGTCAACTGGTTCTACTCTACAATTCCCGACTTCATCTATTTTCGGGGAAACTAAAAACCCGTTGGAATGGTCCTTTCAAAATCTCTCGAATACTCCCCAATGGGGCAGTAGATATTATCAACCCGAAACACAGGAATGTTTTTCGAGTTAACGGTCAGCGATTGAAACCGTTCCTTGAGAATGAGATTGCATTCTCTGACACTCTTTCTTTGAGTGATCCACTGGCTCACCCTGACTGAGCGATTCCCAAGGTCGAGCTATCGACTTTAAACTAGCGCTCATTGGGAGGCAACCCAAATGTGTACTTTCCGTTTGGTTTTGTTTTGTTTAAAAAAGAAAAAAAAAAAAAAAAAATTTGGGAGTCGATGCATCGACCCCAATGTCGATTAATCGACCCCCAAATGGTCGATGCATCGACCTTCAGGGATCGATTAATCGATCCCACCGTTTTTTGGTTTTTTTTTGTTTTTTTTGCGACGGTACTCCTATTGGAACTCTAATTTGCCACTTTTCTCACCCCCGTGGACTCCCTTAGACGTACTGCCACACTTTTCATTGTTTCTTTTTTGCAGGACACCTCTTTCCACTCCTACTCCAACTCTATATATTTTTCCCTTTATATTCCCCTTTAGGCTCACTTTTCATTACCTCTGCACAATCTTTCTTATGGCCCGAAGATTATATCTCACCAGCGCACGATTATCAAAGATGGAGGAGACTGCTAAAAAGCAGGAGCGCCGCTCTCATCGGACGGTCCCTTTTGTGCCGAACAATGTTGAAATCATCGACCTCGATCCGATGATCATTCCTTACTGGGGAGAACCATCTAGAAAGAAGGTAAATCGTTCCAAATCTCCTACACCGTGCTTCAATACTGATATCGAGATAATTGATGTGATGCCGTCACCATCTCCCCCTTCTTCATCCCCTACTTTCGCCTCCCCACCTCCATCCATACAATCGGCGGTGCCTCCTCAATTTCCCCTTGATCTTTGGGAGAAATTGCTCCCTGTGCCTAAGAATATCGATTTAAGTGATCCGAGGTGGATGGGTCCGCCTGCCAATGATTAACAGAGTTGGATTCATGTTTAGTTTAGGATTTAGGATTTAGGATTTTTTAGTTTTTTTTTCTTCTTTCCTTTTTGTTTTATTTTGTTTCGTTTAGATTGTTTTTAATTCCCTCAATAGTGTAACCATATTCCCTTCAATATATTTTTTGTCATGTTCCAATTTGATGCACATATTCTCTGCACCTGATCTTTGTGTTGAGGTATTTTTTTCAACCAGGTTTGGGGGTGCGCTGCTTCTTTCAGTCAATGCGGACATTGTCATCTTTAGGCTTGAGGGTATGATTATCTATTTTACGTCACTTAATTTTTTTTATTATCGGAAAAAAAAAAATTTCTAAAAAAAAAAAAAAAAAAATATTTAAAAAAAAAAAATTTAATTTTGAAGTCATCATGCACATTATTTTACGATTGTTTTCAAACTTTAGTTGATGATGCATGTGAATTTAATTTTGAGAATACAAGTGTCATATTTTGATTACTTGTATCTAAGATGATGAAGCTTAATGTGATATTTTATGGATAATTTTGATATTCATGCTTAGAATTTTTGCACTGATACCAAGCTAAGACTTAGAAATCGATGAACTGTTTTGAATGTTGAATCTTAGGATCTCAGTGGAGACTAAACCCAGTGAGCTTTAGAGCTAATTTCCCGTCATTGATGAGTGAATATATAAACTCGGAGTTTTCTTTGAATACGGATTATTTTGCATAATCTCATACACTTCATCTTGACTTGTGACTTTGCATGAAATCAAGTTTATATCATTATGTTAGAATGTACTGTATATCTACTCAAGACAAATAGGCAAAGTTACTATCTTTTAAGGACATGATTGAAGGCCATCTTTGGCTCGTTTGTGCTTAAAATGCCCCACCTCAAATAAATTTATCTTTCTAGTACCCCTTTGAGCCTATTGAAAAAATTTACCTTTATACATTCTTTGATAAACCACGTTAACCTTTAATCCTTCACCATTTCTGAAAATTCAGTTTTACCCTTCTTATTTCTGAGAAATTAGGAACGAGGGATGAGAGTGAACGAAAAAAGAGTAAGTGGAGAGATACTAAGTTGTGGTGTTTACTGAGAGTGTATGGCAAAAATAAAAAGAAAAAAAAGGGGAGGAGAAAAAGAAAATTGTGAAAAATAATGAAAAATCTGAGGTGCTTCAAAAAAAAAAAAAGGAAATTCAAAAGAAAAAGAGAGTTGAGAAAAATAGAAGAATATTGAGAAATATAGTGAGACATTAGAAAAGAAAAAGAAGAGAAATAGAAAAAAATCAAAAAGGTGTTTCTTTTCTAATTTCTCAGAAACTTTGAATCCCAACTTCCAATTCTTTCTTACCCTTTCCTGAGCCCCATTACAACCCTAAAAAGACCTTCATGATCTGATCTTGCATTAGTAACTGCCTTGTGAAGAGTAAATATGTGATACTTATGACACATGATATGACATGTTTAGGATATACAAGTATCTTCTTATGAGATTTATTTTTGTTCATTGATTGCATCGTGTTTCATTTATCATGTGAGACCTTTTTATTTGCTTTGTATTGACCTCTCACATATGTGCGAAAACTATCCACTATCGGTGTCTTTATACTTTGAGAGTATACCTAAAGTGAGGATTAAGTCAAAACAACAGATCCAACGGTTTTCCATTTGAATTAGTTCTGAGATGAATGAATTTTGGTTTGGTTATACACACACTTCACGTTTAGGCATGAATGGATGAGCTATCTAACGATTTGAGCATTAGACTAATTTGAATGGATATTAGTATGATTAGTATAACATTGTTATTTAAAATTGAGAATTTGCATGTTGAATTGATTAATGATTTTTGTTTTTGAATGGTATATATGTTATCAAAATCATGTTTTGAAAACTCAATTTTATCGATGATTTCAAAAATATACTGAAGTTTGTGGGTAACTTCACTGTAAACCCTCAGGAGACACAACTCCTCCACTAGGATCACCTAGGGGTTTAAAGGCTTGTTGCACATGCTAAGTGTAATCGTGTTCCCTACGAAAGTAGCATTTATTTTCTTTAGTTTACTTTGCTCGAGGACTAGCAAAGTGTAGGTTTGGGGGTATGATGAGTACTGAAAAATGATAATATTTCACCCCTAAATACCTATATTTAGCTGTCCGATAAAGGCTATCTGATGAGATTGATTAGATTTGAAGTGTTTCAGGTAAATACAAGCCAAGTATTGAAAACAGTCTAAGAATTCTGAATATAATGTCAAAACACTGTAACTTTGGGTAATCGAGAACTTGGTGCGACTTGCGTCTAACTTTGGACCTTCAAGACGGCCGAATTATGAAATTGTCAAAACATGACAGTTGTAGATCCTTTCGTCAGCTTTCTAACGGCGTAAGAATCACGTCAATCCGAGTTCGATAAAGAAAGTTATGGCCAAAATACCGAAGCAGTATCTGAACCAAAAGGAAGTGCTGAATTTTACGGATTTCTGGGGTCGATGCATCGACCCTATAGGTCGATTAATCGAGGATGAGTCAGAGTCTGACACGAAACTGACACTGTAAAGCAAATTTTTGGGACTTTTTGGCGGCTCGATGCATCGACCCTCCCTGGTCGATTAATCGACCCTCCCTGGTCGATTAATCGACCCTAAAAGTTTGGCTTGGGAGACTTCCGCGATGAGGGCCTATTTAAAGTGACTCAAACACTTCGGAAAGAGAGGATTAGAAAAGAGATTTTTTTTAGAGAATTAATTTTAGTTTTAGAGTTCTTAGTTTTTAGCCTTTACTTTTCATAGTTAGACATAGAAATAGGAAAGTTTTATTATTCCTTTTTGAGAGCTTTGCTCCTTTAATTTTTCAGTATTCATTCCTTCAGTTTATAAATTTTGTTCAAAGTTTATTCCTGCATTAATTTCGTTTCTGAAGATCATCGTACTTTTGGATCAAAGCAATTTCTTTTGAAGTTTGAGGTAATTTTAATTAATGTTATTTTCCCGTCTTTATTTATTTATGTCATTTAATTATAATATGTGTGGCTAAATTTATAGGGATGGGAATCTAATGATTCCCATCCGAGGGATGTACTTTTAATAATATAAATTAAGGATTAAAATATGAGATTTTATTTTATGGTTGTTGTGCTATCATGAACGGATGAAATCCCCGCCATTAACCGGGATCGCGTGTGCCTAACCATGCCCGGGATCTCAAATCTGTGACGGTAATTTTACCCAATCATTGTTATGGTCTTTTTGCTTTCATCGTGTGGATCTAATTACGATTATGTTCTGGGATCGAGTGTGCCTAGCCATGCCCTGGATCTTGGTTCTGTAATGGTAATTTTATCTTAAATACTCCCTAATCTGAATAAAGTGTGCCTAATCATGCCCTTGATTTCAGATTTATAAGTGGTATTCTTGTTGAAATTTTCACCCACTTTGGGGATGATTTTTATTTGAACCTGAGATCATGTGTGCCTAGCCATGCCCTTAATCCCAGATCTATATATTAAAATTATCTAAGTCCTGATTGCAGGGATGCAACGTGGAGCCTATTAGAGTGTTGACCATTGATCTTCCATAAAAGATGTTTGTTACCAATGAAATATCTCATAATTTAATCCTTAGATTTATATTATAGGAAGAACGGACCAAAGGTGGGAGGATTTAGTATCTTCATCTTTATCATCATCTTTACCTTTCCTTTTGAATTATCAATTGAATTTTAGTTTGTAGTCATTAATTACCATCTCATCAACCGCTTAAATCATAAAACTGGTAGAATATTGTTAGATCTTAATAGATTTCTAGAATTGCTTGTCTCTTTTAGATATTTCAAAATTAGTCCTCGTGGGAACGATATCGTACTCCGCACCCACTATATACAAACCGATTCGTGCACTTGCGAGTAAAACATCACATTAAAAATATCACACCATATAACCCTCGATTAATCGACTTCATGTGGGCAGAGAGGTGAAAGTTCGCTTATTTGTGATTTTATTTTTATTTTTCAACTCCTTTAAACAACATGAAATTTGTAAAAATATGGGCATTCCCAAACAGATTAGAAACACACTATTTCATTGATAAACACAGTGATTACAATACAAGGACACTTCTGATTTTTATTTTTATTTTTATTTTTATTTTTATTTTTAATATAAACAACTTAAACTTAAAGAAAGAAAAATAACACAAAACGAAAAATCCTAATTCTAGACTAAACTAAACAAACTAATCATCCCCATCCTCTTTGGCCTGGTGGGCCCTAGCGCACATCTCATCATAACTATCAGGCCACATGTGCTGCCCGATCTGATGGAGGAAGGAACGATCATAGTAGCTTCAGGGCAAGATTGCACCATATTGCCACTCATGCTTCTTTTGTAAAGAATTAATTTGGGCTTGGAGCGAACCAAGAGACACACCCTCCTCGGGTCTCTGATCAGGCGCAGGTTGGTCGTCCTGGCGTACGCGGCGGCGCTGGCGTGGTGGAGCATCGGGGACATTACCCAAGAGACGCATATTGCGGTTTCATTGGGTTGCACCATAGAGATAGAATGCGAGGTCCCCGAGATCGTCATCCCGGTAGAACGGGAAACGAAGGAAATTAAGCAGCTTCATAACATAATGAGGAAAATAGATCAACGGGGCATCTCCAGTGGCAGGGTTGGTAATATCCTCATGGCATCGTCACATGCCATCATGAAGAATCCCGGGCACGTTGATCCACGAATTTAGGTGGGCACCATAAAGTGCCTGAACCCGGTCACCGGTGTGCTCAAAAACGTGGCCACGGGGGCAGAGATTACTACATATCACACTCTCCCAGAACAAAATCGGGCGCGATAACGCTGATCGCCTAGTGGCGACTCCTGAAGAAAATATGTCGCGGCACATATCGTTGATTATATCCTCCTGAGAATTGTCGAGCTCTTCACCCAAAGTGTGATTGTGAGGGCGCTCGCACGAAATGTTAAAAACCTCCGCAATGGTGTGCGGATAAACGGGGTGCTACCACCCATCGATTGAAACAGTGAAGTGGGCGGTGACATGATTCTCAACGGAGGCGGTCACCCATGCCATATTCTGATAGAATAACCGAACGACCTGTTCGGACACTTTGATCACAGGCGGAGTGAGGAGAAAATGGACGTTGAGAGCCATTGCATAGGCAAGGGAAACGGCGCAGACAGGCATGTCCCGAAATGCCGTGAGATCTAAAACATATTCGGAACACAGGCCTCGGGTCGCGAAGCGCCCACTTGGCTGCTCACGTGGATGCCCTGTCGGAATGTCGGAGGCAGCTAGGGGAAAAGCAGGATACAAATCGAATGAGAATCGAAGAGAGACTGCTACCTTTAAATAGGCACAAAGGCGTCCTCTCGGGACAGACACACCTCAAATAGTCGATTAATCGACCTTATAGGATCGATTAATCGACCCCATTGGAAAAAGGTGTGTCTTAAATTCCGACGCATGAAAACACGCAACGCCTTTAAGTGAAAAGACTCAACGTCCGGAGGTGGAAAAGTCAATTAATCGACACTTGCCCTCGATTAATCGACTTAAATCGAGGCAGTAAAAAACAAAAAACGCATGCACATAAATAAAAGTCGATTAATCGACTCCAAATAAAACAAAACTGACAGAATTCGAAAAGGTAGCATAATTTTCAACGCTGATTAGTTGATGCATCGACTCTAGGAGTCGATTAATCGACTAATCAAAAAGTCAGCCACCTCATAAATGCAGTCTCCTTGAAAAAGGAGACACCATCATTACTGTTGATTAATCGACATGAAGAGGTCGATTAATCGAGTGGAAGGGTCGATTCCAAAAGCAGAAAATTTTTTTTTTTTTTTTTTTTTTATATTTATTTATTTATGTATTTTTTTTTTAAAAGAAAATTACGAAATTAATCTACAAGGTGTAAATTCATTTCGAGTCCACCAGGATCCCAAATCTTCATGAAAAAATTTCTAAGCAGGATCAGTGATTTATTTAATCATCCCGGTATTTCTCTTTTCAAAGACTTAGTTATACCCCCATGATGTGCCCAAGTGCCACCATTATGATCCATTTCTACCCTGTACTTGACATTCCCAAAATCGCACTCCAGATTCAAACCCATTAATCTTTTTTGACATTCTGTTGATTATCTATGTATTCAATGAATGGGCAACAAATTTGAAATTCTTCTTTTTCCCCTAAATCGAATTCACACTCATCGAAAAAAGTTATGTCTTCGTTATCAGGTGTTGTAAGGGTGGCATTTTCTTTCTCTCTCATCTCAATTTGATTCTCAATTCTCCCCTCGACATTAGTATCATTCCTTTCGATTTCCTCTTCTCCTCGCACTTGCACTACCTCAACGCTCGTTATGTCATTCTCAAGCGTAGTGACCAATTGGTCATTCTCATATTTTTTAACAAAATCAGATGAGTCCTCTTGAAGATGTTCTTCATTCTGATCGGTATCAATGAGGGACTCTTCTATTTCAACTTTCATTTGTAAGTACTCGATCATCTGACTAACTTGAGATTGTATCATAGAAATTTTTTTAGTGTTGGTGTGCACCAAACCTTTTAAATATTCTAAGGAGTAAAAAGAATTTTGCGCTAGTTCATGTGGTTCTGTTCCTTGAAAGTATTGAGTTTACTGTGAAAACTCATATAAAAATTTGTTGGGATAAGAACTTTAATCATCGTTAGACATTATATCACAGATTGGAGGTTGATTAAAACCCCACATGTCATTAGATTGACTTTGCCAGTCATGAGTGTTCCAAACAGAATTTGACTGGACTTGTTCAGGGTAATAATTTGAGTTGTTCAAGGGACACATAGCTGAAATGTGCATCGAATTTCTACAAATAGCAAATGATTCTGGATTGAATCAATGCGTTGACATGATTTCACCAATAACACCAATTTTTTTCTTTTTTTTTAATTTTTTTTTTTTTTTATAGCAGAGATACTGTTTTAATCCATGGAAATTCCTAAAATTAACTGTCTATTTCCTAAAAATTCATATTTTCTTGATTTAGTCCCCGGCAACGGCGCCAAAAACTTGATGTGAATTTTAATTGTAATATTTTACTCGCAAGCGCACGAATCATATTGTTTATAGTGGGTGCGGAGTACGAGATCGTTCCCACGAGGACTATTTTGAAAGATCTAAAAAGATGAGACAACAATTTAAGAAATCTACTAAGAGTCAACAGTGCCCTACCAATATTATGATTAAGGTGGTTTTATGAGATGATAATTAATGACTACAAACTAAAATTTAATTGATGATTCAAAAATAGAGGTAAAGATGAAGATACTAAATCCTCCCATCTTTGCTCTGTTCTTCCCATAATATAAATCTAAGGATTAAACTATGAGATATACCATTGAAGAAAAACATCTTTTATGGAAGATAAATGGTCAAAACCCTGAAAGGTTCCACGTTGCATCCCTGCAATCAGGACTTAACTTCAGAGATGATTTTCATATATATATCTGGGATCAAGGGCATGGCTCGACACACTTGATCTCAGATACAAATAAAAATCATCCCCAAAGTGGGTAAAAATTCTAACAAGAATACCACCATAGATCTGAGATCAAGGGCATGGCTCGACACACTTGATTTCAGATTATGGAGTAATTAAGATAAACTTACCATTACAGATCCAAAATCCAGGGCATGGCTCGGCACACTTGATCCCGGATCATAATCGTAAGTAGATCCACACGATGAAAGCAAAAAGACCATATAACAATGATTGGGGTAAAATTATCGTAACAGATCTGAGATTCAGGGCATGGCTCGGCACACTCGATCCAAGTTAGTGGCGGGGATTTCATCCGTTTGTGATAACACAACAACCATAAAATAAGATTTCATATTTTAATCCTAAATTTATATTATTAGAAGTACATCCCTAAGAATTTAGCCACACATGCTGTAATTAAATGACATAAATAAATAAGGAATGGAAAATAACATCAATTTAATAAATTAAAAATACCTCAAACTTCAATAGAAATTCTTTGATCCACAAGTACGATGATCTTCAGAAACGAAATTAACAATGCTCTTTATTAAAATAAATAAGGAATGGAAAATAACATCAATTTAATAAATTAAAAATACCTCAAACTTCAATAGAAATTCTTTGATCCACAAGTACGATGATCTTCAGAAACGAAATTAACAATGCTCTTTATTAATCTTTGAATTTAAAATAGGAATCAATTAAACAAAAATAATAAATTGAAGAAAGGAATACTGAAAAGTTAAAGGAATAAAGCTCTAAAAAAGAATAAAGAATCTATGTGACAGCCCATATTTCGGCACTCCGAAACCCGTGCCATCAGCACGATCATCTTGATTGTGCCCCTTAGCTATGCACGGAACATTGGTATATCAAGCAATGAACTGAACTAAAATAATAAATAAAGTTGCAGAATTTAATTATCATTTAACTATTTCTCAAAAGACAGTTCTACCTTCATGCCTCTGCATGAATGGAGAACCGATCCGAACCATCGATGATAGCTAACCGTCACAGATGGTTCGCCCAAAAGAATAATCTCAAACTTCAATTACATTATCTAACCAAAAACAGGGCTTGACATACCAAGCCGTACCAATAATCTCACAAAAACCCTCAAAGCTGCACAACGGAGTCCCCTAGAAGAAGTCCTCAGGAGGTGGCTCCAACTCGTCTCCGGGTGCCGGGTCTGACTCACCAGGGTCAACGTCCCCGGAAGCCTCATGCATGATGTGTCTATGCAGTTATTGATGAAAAACAGTTGAAAAGAATCATAATTTACTATTAGTTTACTAATGTCTTTTAATTATTCATGAATGACACTGAAAATGCCTAAAGCAAAACTTAACCTTTCAACTTAAGTAATCCCCGAGCAATATAGCATCGAGCCCCGATGAGATACCCATCATCGTCATCTATATAGACAGTTTTAAACGTATTCCCTGAGATACAATTAGTACCCAAGCCCCTTTCCCCTGGGGATCAGTGGCGGGGTTTCACTTATCTCAACTCAACACCCCTGGGGTGTGTTTACTGTGTACGGATCAGCCTCCGCACTGGCTTACGGTTTCGCCGCCGTATCGGTCACGGATATCCTGCCGCGTCAGTCGTGGGTATCCCGCCGCGTCGGTGGGGTACCCTATCAAACCTCAAATAATAAAAATATCAGGTACTTTACATATAGTTATTTTTCGTGTAAGTGTGCTATCTTATATCAGTTAGGCTTTATCAGACATAATTCAATCTTGGATACATCCCTGGGATGTATCCATTCACTTGCATCACACCTGATGCTCTTATTTCTTTACTTCCTCATCCCCTGGGGATGGCTCATCATGATTACTCTTTTAGATGTCACACACGCACACTTTTCACAAACTCTTAAGAAATAAAAACAGTTTGAATTGAATTCTATATTACTACATACATGCTTTTGCAAAATAAAGTACATGTTCAAGGTGTTCCCTACCTCAAGTCTCTGTTTGATCATGCATCAAGGTCCCACGTGGCTCCTTGTGCCCAAGCTCATATGTACCACCTTTGGTACCACATAACATATGAAATACATCACTAAAGATGTAACAAAGAAGGTCTAAGACCCTCCAAAAATCTTAAAGTCAAACTCAAAAGTCAACAAAAACTGGCACAGTCGATTAATCGAACTCTAAAATCGATTAATCGAATCTGATTCTATTAATCGATTTCTAAAATCGATTAATCAAAATTCAAAATCGATTAATCGATTCTCAAATCGATTAATCGAAATTCTCCATTCTATCCAGTCGATTCTCAATTCGAGTAATCGAGTTCCCAAAGTCGATTAATCAATCCTAATTCGATTAATCGAAATTCTAAATCGATCGATCGAAATCCCATTTCGACTAGTCGATTTCCCTAGGTCTTTTTCCTCCATCCACTGGAGGTTCTCAGTCGATTAATCAACACCAAAATCGATTAATCAAAAATCAAAGTCGATTAATCGAAACTCAATTCGATTAATCGAATTCGGGTTCTTTGACTTTTCAACTTCTTGGCGAAAATCGATTAATCGAATCTCAATTTCGATTAATAGAAATTGCCAGATTCAGCCCCCTTTTGGTTGTTCTTTCCAATCTTTTTCCTTCATTTTTCTAAGTACTTAATCTATCATTCTAAACATTCTTAACTACAATTAAGCTCTTCAATCTATGCATTAAATCTACAAAAATTTCTTACCTTCAATCAATCTCAAATTGATTAGGTCAAGTGGTTGGAAAGGTTAGGGTTTTCAGCTTTGCTTCTAGCGGATCCCTCGCGTCGAATCCGGCGTTTAATGCTCAAATCCCCCTTCCAATCAGTTGCAATAACTCCTTACTCACTCCCCTTCTTTACTCCTCTCTCTCTCTCTTCTTTACTCTCTCTCAACAACCAAACAAAAGAACCAGGGCTATTAAACACTTTTATTTCTCATTCAGCCCGTGTCTTGAGCACATACACCAGAACAGGCGTATGTGACTCCAGATTTTCATCACACTCCCCATATTCACTCGAATTCTTACATCTCATCCGTTCATCGCACCCTATGCCAACTATTTAACTCCTATTTGGTCAAACCTATGACCAGTCGTGCACGGATCCCGATGTCACTATTTAACGTATTTTTTGGGATATTAGATCCTCCCCTCCTTGGGAATTTTCGTCCTCGAAAATAACCCAATGGTGTGTAGGTCTGGGTCTCCCCCCCCCCCCACACTATCAGGTGAGGTGGCCCAGTGAATTTACACAACATAGTATACATAGCATAAAAAGATAATTGCACGAGAAAATTTTCAAAATTGTTATATTCACTAACAGAAAGTTTACAAAATTTGTACATTATCGGTGACCACAGTACAAACAAAATTTGTTCCTATACAACCAAAATACAAAATAAAGTAAGGCAGCCCCAAGGCTCAAGCTGTCCCCCCGTCAGGCTGGTCCGGTGCTGGAGCGGGCTGCTCCATCTGAGCTGGCGGAGCTATGGGGGCAGGCGGGTTTGCTGGAGCTGGCTGGGTGGTCGGAGGTAGCGGCGGCTGCTGTGACTGTGGGGTCTCAGTCGGCGGAACTGGTGTAGAAGTGGAAGTACCAGCACCGGTAGCCACGATGGTCGGATGGAAGACGGGACCCCTATGGAAGGCGGTCCGTCCCGCGGTCCACTCCTCCTCCTGAGCGAGGTACCGCTGGTAGTCCAACGGGTAGATGTAGCAGAGGGTATGGAGCATAAGGAAGTCCATCCTCCGGTTCATCCGCTCATTATTAGCCTTCATACGTGCCAACACCTCCTCGACGGTGAGTGAGTGCAATGGCCGTGTAGGATGATGTGGGTGTAGAGTGCGGAATGGGTCAAGTGTGTCGGTGAAGCGGCGGTATGAGAGGGTGCCCCCTTCGCAGAAGGCTCAGTCGGGTGCGCCTCACCCATGGGTGGGTCCTGATGTGGTGGTGGGGGTGGTGGTGGTGCTACTGCTGCTGCTGCAACTGGACCCAGAGCCGGTAGGGTCCGCTTCAACAAGTTGTAGCTACGGCTCCATGAAGACTTTGAAAATGTCTTCACTCGGTCCGTTGCCCTCACCTCGTGGGGCGACACCATATACTCGAGAGCGTTGGAGTAGCACTCCAAGATACTCGATATGAGCCGAGCATACGGCATCCTCTCCTTGGGCCTCAAGTTGCCTTTCATCAATTTCCCTTTGATGTACCTCATCCCCTCTAGGACGATAATGGTAGCATCAAACTATCGGCCACAAAAGGCCACATAAAGTGCCTGTTACACTTTGTCTACGCGCTCTGTGTCGTGGCGCATTGGGTATAGGTTGCACTTGATTATAGAATCAAGCATCCACATATAGTGGGGAAGGTCGACCCTCTTGATGGAGGATCCCGACCCCTTTTTCTCGTTTGTCATGCGAGTCATAATCTCTTCAAATCTAACTTCCTCTTCAAAGGGTGGGAAGAGGGTGGTCTCTGGTGTGAAATCGAGGTAACACTCTAGTACCTCGTGTATGTGGTGATGGGTGATCGTGTATTCCCGACCCTCAATCTTGGTCAAAATGATATCGTCAGTAGGGTCGTCCGTTAGCCCTTGGTAGAACAGTCTAACCAATCTAGGGTAGTAGGAACCCCGGATTGGTTTCATAAGGTTGCCGAGACTGGCATTGCGTAGGTAATTACGAGCCCATTGGGTCTCGCCCGATACATCGGGGTTGGTGAATAGGGTTTGATCGATGATGTACTCGATCTCGAAGGTCTTGGCCGCCCACCACTCATTGGGTTGCTCGACATTGGTGGGTGGTGGCGGCATGGGTGTGGACTCGCGTGAAAACTCGCGCGAGGGTGCGCTCGTCGAATCGGAGGTGGTCTCCGATGCCGACGGTGATGGAGTCCTCACCGGCGATGGGGTAGGTGATGGTTGTGCGACGTTCTTACGTCGAACCGGGAGTTTAGAGGTCGCCTTCTTCGAAGACAACCTAGTCTTGGGTGGCATTTTTGGGAAATCACTAAACTAGGGTTTATCTAGTTCAAATGAAAAGAAAAGTATAAATCTAAGGTTTACCGTAGAGTTTCGATCCAAAATAGGCGATCTTGGTCTGGAATCGACGAAAGAAACCCCAAAACCCTAGCTGTCTTGACCGGTTGGAGAAGCGGAAGGAGAAAGAGGAATGGTGCCCAAGTTTGAGAATTTCGAATGGGCACCAAAACCGCAACTCCAATATATATAGACTGGCTTCGATTAATCGAAATACAGATTCAATTAATCGAGTTTCAAAATTAGGTTAAGTCGCCCGAAATCGATTAATCGATTTCTCAAATCGATTAATCGAAGGTCAAAATCAATTAATCGAAACCATTTCGATTAATCGAAATCGTATCCGTTTAAAATTTCAAGTTTTTGAGCTCACTGGCGCGAGCCAGTCGATTAATCGAAATCCATTTCGATTAATCAAAATTTCAAAATCGATTAATCAAAATTCACCTCGATTAATCGAAATCGTGCAGTCCTTTTCAAATTTTCAAGATTCTTCAAGTTATTCGATTAGTCGAACTATGATTCGATTAATCGAAATCTAAAATCGATTAATCGAATTTCACATCGATTAATCAAAATCGTTCCTCATACTTCAAATTTTTCTAATTTCCTTAAGTTTATCGATTAATCGAACTTCCAGTTCAATTAATCAAAACCATAAATTGATTAATCGAATTCCTCCTCGATTAATCAAAATTTCACAAAATCCCTTTAAGTTCTTCTAAAATTCTCAATTTGTTCGATTAATCGAACTCTTAATTCGATTAATCGAAAATCTAAATCGATTAATTAAAAACAAGATCGATTAATCGAAATTTCACTCTGTCATTTTTCTAATCCTTATTCACTTTCCCAATCACTGGTACATGTCAGTCGACTAATCGAACAAAATCGATTAATCGAATTTCCAAATCGATTAATCGATTAATCGCTTTTGCTCAATTTTCGTAGATTTTCAAGTTTCCTTGTCTATTTGATTTATCTTGGTAACTTATGATACTAACTGATCCTTAGGTCTACAAAACACATCCTCAAGATCGTGTGTGCATAAAGATTTTGCTTCTTTATCATACTTCGATCAAAATTTTCATTGAATTACAAGTGTCGTTAAAATCCACAAACATGCTTGCGGTTTACATTTGACTCTCAAGTGGTCGGAAACAAGGCTGGATATTATTCTTTCACATCGGCCTCTCGTTCCCATATAGCTTCTTCGTTCGGATGATTTTTCCATCGAACAAGCACTAAGGGAATCACTTTAGTGCACAGTACTTGTTCCTTTCGATCCAAGATCTCCACCGGTTCTTCTATCATGCTCATGTCTTCACACATCTCCAAAGGTTGACTTCCTAACACATGAGATGGATCGTTCACATACTTTCTGAGCATTGATATGTGGAAAACGTTATGTACCCGATCGTAAACAATGTAATCGATTGTAGCAATATGTCTTCTTCTTTCTATCGTTCATCTTCTTCTTTTCTTCTTTATTTTATAATTTTAACAATATTTTCGCATTTATCTAATAGGATTCAAAATATTTGACATATGCTTAAATTCGGATTAAGCTAAAATGATTTAGATGAAAATATTTGTAGGTCTCATATGAGACCGATCAATCCACTATAAGACTGGTCAGTCGATCTCATATGGGACCGATCAATCTCGATCTGTCTCATATGTGGCCGCCGATCAGTCCCATATATGAACGATAGTGGACTGATAGGTCTCATATGAGACTGATTGATGGGGCTCGTTTGGTACGGATTGATCATTCTCATGGGACTCAAGGATGGTGTCGTCGGACTCATTTTTTCCCTTAATTTGAATTTAAGCACATGTCAAGTTTTTTTTAAAGATTAAAGATATCATAGGTGCGCACGTCTCTTAACACCTAAAAAGTTAAAACTGTGAGGGTCTGGAACCCTGCTGGGTCATTACCAATAATTCGGACCCCATCAATTAAATACCTGATAATTTAGGACCCTATCAGGTAAAAAAGGTTAGTTAATAAGGACCTCTATTCGCACCTAAAGGATTAATGAAAGCGCATATGTATTAAACTCATTTTCTGCTCAGAATCAGGTGATGGAGATCATTTTTCACCCCAATATTCTTCCACACAACGGATCTTAAGACCATGATCTAACCATCAAATGGTCAGTTTTTTAATTTCATATGGCACGGATGAAAAAAAATGGTCCTAAAATCACGTTTGAGAGTGACGTGTGCCATGTGATTTTTCACCATTTTTTTAGATTATGCCACATGAAATAAAAAATTGACCATCAGATGGGAAGCTCAGGATCTCAAGATCCATTGTGCTGAAGATTGGAATGAAATGCGATCTAAATCATAGGATTCCAAGCAAGGCCGGACCTGACATTTTTGGGGGCCCAAGGCGAGTTCCTAAAATGGGGCCCTTATTTCATATTACTTTATAATATTTAAAAAATTCGTAATAATTTTTTTTTGACAAATAAAATAATACTCATATTCTATTTTACTATATATAATTTGAAAATGTAACTAAGAATTTAATACAAGTAAATATTAAAAGAAAATGCAATACTCGTAAATGCAATACTAAAAACTTTCATTTAAATATTTCTCTTCTCGCATTTTTAGCGGCAATATTTCTCTTCTCACATTTGTTCAATACTTGCTAATTAGAAATTACTAATTAACCACTAAAAATTTAGCAACAACAATACACACTTCTATCAAAACCAGCAAATCTAGCAAAACCATCAAAATTTAGCAACAAAACAACAAATCAAGCAATAAAATCATCAAAATTTCTATTAAAACCAAATTATAAATTAATCAACAAATTTAATTTTCAAAAAATAATAATAATAAGAAGAAAGAGGGTTTATCGGACGATCGTAAGTCAATGGCCTGCGGGAGTGCTCAGGCGTGGGAAAGAGAGAGCAAGTTAAACACTATATAACCTCCAATATGCAGAAATCTTTTATCCTATGATCCCATCTAAACGGAGAAGTTGAGATATTAAAGACTTAAAGTTGAAATTGAGATATTATATAATAAATTAGTCTGTGCATGTCTCAACGCCCATTCACTCCACAATTATCAAGACTCGCCTCATCGTTTGCAATGAGTCATTGTAGAATAATTTCTCAGTGATATTTTCCTTATTTTTTACTTTTGGAGTTAAGTATCCAAGGTTGGCGCTTAGGCTAATCTCCTCGAGGAATGTGCATATACTGTTGAATGCTAAATCTTATAAGGTTAAAAAGTGTACTTTCAGTGATTTATGTGCTCATAAATGACTGGTCATTTCCTAATGATTGACTTAATGCCAAGGCTGGCTAACTCGATTTTGCATTTCCCGAAGGGTGTTTTAAAAATCAGGTGATATGGATAAATCGAACTCAACGGTGTTGATTTATTGGCATCAGAAGTAGGCCTACTTTTGGGAAATGGCCAGTGAGGCCTCATTCAACGATTATAAAAATTATATATATTACTCCAAATTATAAAATTAAGTGTATATAACAGCTCCATCTGAAAGAGTTTAGATTACAGCCTCTTATTGCAACTTTATCCATTATAATGTGATCTCTTATAAAAAGCTAGAAGAGTAAGATAGAAAAAACACAAATATAAAGCAATGAGTAAGATTGAAAAATGGAACTTCCAATTAATACGTTGATTCGATGAGAAGCTGCCATGTTTGATGGAAGGCCATGATCATGTTCACTTTAGGATGTATACCAATAAATACCATTTGAAATCAAAATTTGTGTGTGAAAAAGTAAATTATTTCAGTTTTATGTAAAAAACTCACTCTAAATTTAAGTGCTTAGTTTTAGGTGATACCTCATATCTGCCGATTTTATGATCAGCTCCAACTCCAAGCCTCCAATCACCAAAATTATTGGGCTTGGAGAGAGAAGAGAGGATTTGGAGTCTGGAGAGAGTCAGAGAGAGAGAGAGAGAGAGGCGCTGGCTCTAGCCGCTAGAGAGAGAGAGAGAGAGAGAGAGAGAGAGAGAGAGAGGGGTTTGGGTTTGGGTTTGGGTTTGGCGACTTTGGTCATTTGGGTTTAGAGAGAGAATCGCTAGAGGGTTTGGGTTTAGAGAGCGAAATAGAATCGCTGGAGGGTTTGGGTTTAGAGAGAGAACTAGAGAAGTAGAATCGATGGAGGTTTGGGTTTAGAGAGAGAGAGAGAATCGTTGGAGGGTTTGGGTTTGAATTTAGAGAGAGAATCGGCTGAATCGCTGGAGAGGGTTTGGGTTTAGATAGAGAATCGCTACTTTGGGTAATTGGGTTTAGAGAGAGAATTGTTGGAGAAGGTTTGGGTTTAGAGAGAGACTTGCTGAAGCCTAGAGAGGGTTTGGAAGTTGGACAGGTGCTGGAGAGAGGAGACGGGGGGGGGCCCTTTATATGTATATAGAATTTTTTTATTGTTTTTCAAACCTAAGCTTTAAAACGACTTTTGGATTTGGGGGCCCTGAAAATCGGGGGCCCAAGGCGGCCGCCTTGCTTGCCTTGCTCCAGGGTCGGCCCTGATTCCAAGCACTCGATGGGTTTTGTACATATGCTCTTTCAGGAATCCTCTAGGCGCGAACAGAGGTACCCAATTTATTAAAGGCAGTCATACTTGCATGAGAATTCGGAAACCGCATCCGAATGTAGCCTTGAGGGTTACACCCACATGCCAAATCAGGTTCCACGTGGCATGATTAACCCAAAACAAAACCCATTTTGGGTTGATCAGCCACCCCTCCTTTTGATGAGTCAAAGATAAGGTGACACCAATTAATTAATTTGGCGCATTGATTTGGACACCTTTGACTACATTTTTAACAGTGGTTATGCATCGAATCATGCCCAAGTTTTCTCGATGGTACTTTGATCAATCTTGTCTAAGTTATTGTGGCACCCGATCCTCCTGATGGGTGCCTACGCCCGAACATATGGTCTCGAGCCTCTACTTGCATGTACAAAGTTGGCCCCTCACACCATTTGATCATGTTCATTCATGGTTGGTTGTGCTTAGGGGTGCCAGCTAACCGAACGGAATGGAAACTGAAATTTTTGGTTCAGGTTAAACCGTAACTTAACCGACATTAGTCGATTTCAGTTAACCATTACCTGAAAACAATGGAAGCGTAACTGAGCCGAAATAAAAAAAGAATCGATTCGGCTACTGATATTTTGTTTATCTACCTATTTTTTCTCAGTTTTGCGATTTTTTCTGACTTCGGGTTTGTTTCTAAAACTTACCCAACCAATTTTTTTGGGCCACCCAAAATTGAAAGTGAATGAATGGAATCAGTTCAGTTCTTTTCAGTTTTGGGTCGCTTTCGGTTTGGTTCAGGGAGTCAGATTACATGGATCAATTTTCAGTTTGGTTCAGGTAGTCAGATTACAGAGATCAGTTTTGAAGGTCTGCGATGTCGGGTCTATATCTTGGGATGCCGATATCCAAATTAGACGCTTGATAGCTTGTTGGAAAGCTTTAACAATTAGTTAAATTTCCTTTAAATATTTCTATACTCAAAAGTCCAAAAATCATGATGGAATCTGATCCATCGGATTAGGAGTCAGTTCTGGCCAGAGGTGATGTGCCACTAGACACAGTTATGTGTCTCAAATTTTCGGAATTTCTAGCTATCAATTCAAATGGAGACTTCCTGTGAAATTTCATACAGTAATGGGGCAAAGGTCAAACTTTGACCCATCCAATATGTGCACTCTAATACTAGCGGTTGTTCTTAATTTGGATTGCTGATATTAAAGTTTACCGATCATATGGTTTAGTTGTCTTTTGTGTCGGGGAAGCCTTTGCAGGTGTGCGCGTAGCAGCCCTCTTTGTATAATATCATAATTCATAATTTCGAATTGAAATCATAATAATTTGGTTGGGTACCTCTGTTTACGCCTACAGGTTTAGTGAAAGTGCCTATCTGACAATTGATATCCTATTTCACTCTAATCTTTCATTAATCGGGTCTTGAGACCAAAAATATTATCATCACACAGTCAGTATAAAATTCCACATCGCACAGATCCCAAAAAAACTTTTAAAATTGCGTTTGAGCAAGATGTGCGCTTTGTGATTTTAGGTCATCTTTTTGGGACCTGTGTTATGTGTTAAAAAACAGAGCATATGATACTACGTGTTAGTAAATTTTAAAGAGTTTTATAAAACATTTTTTCTTGATTTATTTCAAAATAAAGTTTTTCTTTTGGTAAAGAATTTTTAAAAAAATTTCTCTTGATTTATTTTAAAATTCACTTTTCTTGTGGTGAAAAATAAGCATAATAATCCTTAAAAATTTCTCTCCGAAAAATGTGTCTTAGCGATTAATATCTTTTTCTACAAAAAGATGTTTTAACGAATAGTTTTGTGGAAAGAGTTTTTAACAGTCATCTTTTTTGTGAAAAGATATCTTATCACTTATTTTTAAGTAAAAAGACACAGTTCTCTGAAAAGGCACAAGTGAATCGATTTCATCTTTTTACCGTGATGTGAAAAGACACAGATCTGAAATCTCTCCACCGTAATATGAAAAGATACAATGATTCGAGATTTTCTCTATAAATAGAGATACGATTTCCGTAAAAAAACACACAAGAAAATAAGACTCTCTTTCTTTTGGGCGTATTACGTAGTGTTCAGGATTCTCTTTTATGAGTACAAATATAAAAGGAATTACAGAGGGTTGGGCTTGATTGTATCCACGGAACGTGTTTGCTATTCTCCTATTTTGCTATCGCGATTCTAACTGGAAGGAGGCAAATAACGTTTAGAGAAAGTATTTATCTTAGCGTGTCTCTAAATTCTACCATTGATTTCATCTCCTTTATTTTTGTTTCCATATTTGCAATGAATTTTTTTTTCAACAATTCTAAACGCTATTTTACGACATAAAAGCATCTATGGCGTCAATTAAAGTAATGAATTAAGATTTCGTGCGATTGAAACGATTTGATGGAACGAACTTTACCCGTTGGAAAATATAAAGCCTCTAACGAAAAAGGTGTATCTGACAAGGTCGATCAGGTAAATTTCTCCTATATAATACATTGAAAATATTCTAATTCTTTCAAACTTTAGGATACGTCTTTCAGTGCGTATGTAATCCTTTCAAAATCATTGATTGCATTAGATCAGATGATGGAAATTGTGTTTCACTCCAATCTTCAATAAATGGATCTTGAGATCATGTCGCACCTATCAAACGGACAATTTTAGATTCCACCAAAGCCCTTATAACCAATAAAATAAGGTCGGGTACATTTGGGCTTGAGTTTATCATTTAAGCCCAAACTTGATGTGCAAATCAAACCAGGTCGGGACACGTTCGAGCAAAAGCTTGGCCCATCAACAACCCCAAAGTGAACCTCAAATGGGCGATAAGGCATTGATGATGAAGATGGTGTACTATATTACTTAAAAGCACGTGGGTAATTTTTTCTGTGAGACGGACTAGGCCATATGAGACCGCAATCGATCAGCTTGTACGAGATCACGACTGACAGATCAGTTATTTTACGAGGCCAATTAGTTGCAGTCTCTATGAGATCGGCAAATACCTTTTTAGATAATGGTCCTCAAATCAAGGATCAAAATTTCGGTTTCGTTTCGGTTTCAGAGGGAACCAAAATTTTGGCCGAAAATTTCGATCTCATATATTTTATAACCGAAATTTCGATCCCAAATTATCATTTCGGTGGAGACCGAAACCGATAATTTCGACCGAAATTTTGATCCTTGCCTCAAATTATGCAGCACACTTGATGAAACCATGTATCCTCTAGTGAAGAACAGTGACTCATAAACCAAGTCATAGGATTGGACATGGATCATGAGCCGAAACTATTCATTGATTATTGAACCTAATTCTAGTAGGGATAGTGTTACACAGTAGACAATTTATGGTAAACAAGTTTTTAGGCAGATTATGCGACGACATGACTGGCTGCATGTGCAGTGAGGCCGAAGCAATACAATCAGTCACATTGAGTTACATAAGCTGCCTGTAAAATTGTCTATCAAAAATTGCCTATGTTAATAATTTTCCTTTCAAGGATCTTCCAACCGTTAATACAGCCACCGCATGCCGTCCACACATAACAAAGATCATTAACGGACGGTAATAGTTGTACAATTTTCATAAGATAGACCATCCAACAGGCATGAGATTAATTGGATGGCCCAGATCATAAATTGATAAAGCAGCTCTTAGGTCCAAAATTGAAACTGACCCCAAAATTCTGGACGTTAGATCAGTAGCTTTTCTTTTTGGACCATTATGATCATCCAAGTAGTCAAAGATTGATTGGACGATGTAGATTCCCAAAGATTTAACACCTATTTTTGCATTAGAGATGAGGGTACCTATCATCCGTAATGGTGATAAGCACCATATCACATTGCAAAAGGTGCGATACAGGGAGAGCCAAGGAAGTTACAAAGCCGTCGCCACGATATGCCATTTTCTTGGTAGGCTACTAGCTCGGATCAATCAATAAAGAAAACTTATAGATGAGGGAGAGGGAGAGGGAGAGGGAGAGGGGGGAACTCTCTTAGGCTGATGATAGTAGGATCAAGTTAAGAAAAACGTCTTTGATTTTTTTTTTATAATTCACGTGAGGTTATTGGGACCTCACCCACGCATTAAAAAATAAAAGATCACATTACACAACTACTTTGAACTCAACTCCCCCAAGAGTCACAGAATTCTCCATAAATAAACAAAATTAAATAAAAATAAATAAATAAACAAAAAACAAAAACAAAAACAGAAACAGAAACTAGCCCCCCATTGAGCAAGAGACTCAACTGAGAGACAACACAGAAAAATCAAAATAAAAAATAAAAAACCCAATCAGCTAAGAATTGCCCACCAACCATCAGACTCGTGCGGCACCTAACGCACGCTTCGCTAGGTCAGCCTACTTCTGATACCAATTGTCGCGGGAGCGTCCTTCCACGCGCTTTCAACCTGCGCGGTGCTTCGCTACCGCATGCAACGAAGCCAACTCATCTACACATCAGCTCTGATACCACCCGCCTAGAGGACGGGAACTCCCCCAACATGGTTACCTCTGTTTCACGGCCTACCATTCAACTCATCGTGCCCCTTACAACACGCCATCTGCACCACTGTGCTAAACTTGGCCTGCTCAAGCTTCACCATGTGCACTGCACTAGTACCTCGCTTACAACAGTCTGGGCATGCAGCTTCCCATGCCACCATGTCTCGCTCACATACCGAACCAAGCCCACAGCCTTGTGCCTCGCGCTCGCGTGCTCAACCGAGTCCCACGCAGCGCTGGTGTTCTCACGAGGTTGCCCAGCCGTATGCACCGCAATGCGTAGTCCAGAGCCATACTTCAACCTCCCTTGGGTTCCACACGACATCGTTGCGTCGACTTCCTAGGCCCACCCTTTCAGGCCTAGGAGACACTTGCGCCCCCTCTGGCAATGCAAGGCCTCGTGTGCGGGGGAATAGCTCTCAAGCTCCCTTCCCCTATATAAGGGTAAAACTGTCATTCGGCCAGAATGGCAGGAGAACCTCAAACCCCTTGGTTTGACATACCGCAACACCTCTTGTATTGCTAGCCCACCTTGGCTATATCGCGTCCGTGTCGCGACCGTGACACTCCGCGTCCTACCCTCATGCGATCGTATCGCTTCCTCGCAGCGCGACTACGTCGCCAGGCCCACTTGGCCCCATGTCGCGTGCACTCCTAGCACCACATGTCATGTCACACGCACCATGCTGCAAGCTCGAGTATTGGCCCCGTCACATCCTCCACCACTCCATAAATGTCAACATCCTCGTTGACGCATTATCACAGTGAACTGGCCCCGCCAACTCTTTCCAGTTTGTTAGCAGCACATTTCTAGTTCTTAGGTCCGCACCTTCCCACTAGCTCCCCACTGTCACCCCGGTCGGGTCAACTTGGTTCTACTGTCACAAGGCTCTCACCTGTTAACTAGCTCAGGGATGTCTCGTGTCCTCTTGACACCACATCGCGTGCCTCCGCACCAATTGTTCAAGGATGTCGCGTGCCCTCTTGACACCACATCACGTGCCTCCGCACCAATTGCTCAATAGCATCATCTCTTTTAGATCGAACTTGGCTCTGATACCAAAATGTCATGGGGTCGCACTTCGGCAACCTCAGACCCGTGCAGCACCTAATGCATGCTTCGCTAGGTCAGCCTACTTCTGATACCAACTGTCGCGGGAGTGTCCTTCGACGCGCTTTCAACCCGCGCGGTGCTTCGCTACCGCATGCAACGAAGCCAACCCATCTACACATCAGCTCTGATACTACCCGCCTAGAGGACGGGAACTCCCCCAACATGGTTACCTCTATTTCACGGCCTACCATTCAACTCATCGTGCCTCTTACGACACGCCATCTGCACCACTGTGCTAAACTTGGCCTACTCAAGCTTCACCCTGTGCACTGCACTAGTACCTCGCTCGCAACAGTCTGGGCATGCAACTTCCCATGCCACCATGTCTCGCTCACATACTGAACCAAGCCCACAGCCTTGTGCCTCACGCTTGCGTGCTCAACCGAGTCCCACGCAGCGCTGGTGTTCTCACGAGGTTGCCCAACCGTATGCACCGCGACGCGTAGTCCGGAGCCATACTTCAACCTCCCTTGGGTTCCACACGGCATCGCTGCGTCGACGTCCTAGGCCCACCCTTTGAGGCCTAGGAGACACTTGCGCCCCCTCTGGCAACACAAGGTCCCGTGTGCAGGGGAATAGCTCTCAAGCTCCCTTCCCCTATATAAGGGTAAAACAGTCATTCGGCCAGAATGGCAGGAGAATCTCAAATCCCTTAGTTTGACATACCGCAACGCCTCTTGCATTGCTAGCCCACTTTGGCTATGTCGCGACCGTGACGCTCCGCGTCCTACCCTCATGCGACCGTGTCGCGTCCTCGCAGCGCGACCATGTCGCCAGGCCCACTTGGCCCCATGTCGCGTGCACTCCTGGCACCACATGTCGTGCCACACGCACCATGCTGCAAGCTCGAGTATTGGCCCCATCACATCCTCCACCACTCCATAAATGTCAACATCCTCGTTGATGCATTATCACAGTGAACTGACCCCGTCAACTCTTCCCAGCTTGTTAGTAACACATTTCTAGTTCTTAGGTCCATACCTTCCCACTAGCTCCCCACTGTCACCCCGGTCGGGTCAACTTGGTTCTGCTGTCACAAGGCCCTCACCTGTTAACTAGCTCAGGGATGTCTCGTGTCCTCTTGACACCACATCGCGTGCCTCCGCACCAATTATTCAAGAATGTCGCGTGCCCTCTTGACACCACATCGCGTGCCTCCGCACCAATTGCTTAATAGCATCATCGCTTCTGAATCGAACTTTGCTCTGATACCAAAATGTCACGGGGTAGCACTTCCGCAACCTCAGACCCGTGCGGCACCTAACGCACGCTTCGCTAGGTCAGCCTACTTCTGATACCAATTGTCGCGGGAGCGTCCTTCGACGTGCTTTCAACCCGCGCGATGCTTCGCTACCGCATGCAACGAAGCCAACCCATCTACACATCAGCTCTGATACCACCCACCTAGAGGATGGGAACTCCCCCAACATGGTTACCTCTGTTTCACGGCCTACCATTCAACTCATCGTGCCCCTCACGACACGCCATCTGCACCACTGTGCTAAACTTGGCCTGCTCAAGCTTCACCCTGTGCACTGCACTTGTACCTCGCTCGCAACAGTCTAGGCATGCAGCTTCCCATGCCACCATGTCTCGCTCACATACCGAACCAAGCCCACAGCCTTGTGCCTCGCGCTCGCGTGCTCAACCGAGTCCCACGCAGCGCTAGTGTTCTCACGAGGTTGCCCAGCCGTATGCACCGCGACGCGTAGTCCGAAGCCATACTTCAACCTCCCTTGGGTTCCACAAGGCATCGCTGTGTTAACATCCTAGGCTCACCCTTTCAGGCCTAGGAGATACTTGCGCCCCCTCTGGCAACGCAAGGCCCCGTGTGAGGGGGAATAGCTCTCAAGCTCCCTTCCCCCATATAAGGGTAAAACAGTCATTCGACCAGAATGGCAGGAGAACTTCAAACCCCTTGGTTTGACATACCGCAACGCCTCCTACATTGCTAGCCCACCTTGGCTATGTCACGTCCGTGTCGCGACCGTGACGCTCCGCGTCCTACCCTCATGCGACCGTGTCGCGTCCTCGCAGCGTGATCATGTCGCAAGGCCCACTTGGCCCCATGTCGCATGCTCTCCTGGCACCACATGTCGTGTCACACGCACCATGCTGTAAGCTCGAGTATTGGCCCTGTCACACAAGGAAGTTACAAAGCCATCGCCACGATATGCCATTTTCTTGGTAGGCTACTAGCCTGGATCAATCAATAAAGAAAACTTATAGATGAGGAAGAGGGAGAGGGAGAGGGGGAGGGGGGAACTCTCTTAGGCTGATGATACTAGGATCGAGTTAAGAAAAACGTTTTTGATTTTTTTTTATAATTCACGTGAGGTTATTGGGACCTCACCCACGCATTAAAAAATAAAAAGATCACATTACACAACTACTTTGAACTCAGCTCCCCCAAGAGTCACAGAATTCTCCATAAAAAAACAAAAAATAAAAATAAAAAAACAGAAAAAAAAAACAGAAACAGAAACTAGCCCCCCATTGAGCAAGAGACTCAATTGAGAGACAATACAGAAAAATCAAAATAAAAAATAAAAAACCCAATCAGCTAAGAACTGCCCACCAACCATCAATTTGAACCGCTGTGCCCGTGTCCACTACCTCTATCTTTCGAATACAGTCTTGAATCGAGTAAGGAGAAATTAAATTCTTGGCCCGTGCCCATTGCAAAGCTTTAATTTGCACTTTCTCCGACAATCTGTGACTCTCACTTTCCTTACCTTCAAAGATTCTCCTATTCCTTTCTTTCCAAATCACACAAAACATTGCAAAAGGAATAAGATCTCATATTTCCCTTCTTCTACATCCCCCAGTACCTTTGGTCCACAATCCAACAAGATTGCCACAATTCTCCGGCATAACCCAAGATGTGTTGAACCAACCTAAGATGAAACTCCAAATGACAGTAGTGAAAGAACAGTGGATGAGCATGTGATTAGAAATTTCCTCCTTTTGTTTACATAGAGCACATCGATTAGCTAAGGAGAAGCCTCTAGCTTGTAAATTGTCCACCGTTAGAATTTTGTTGATCATCACTTGCCATGTGAAGACAATAACACGGAAAGGAGCATTTGCTTTCCAAATCCAAAGCCAAGGCAAGTTTAGAGTCACCACACTCGCCAATTTAGGATAAAGAAAATGCACCTTGAACCCTTCGGAAGGTTGATCAATCTATATCGGGTAATCTGTGCTCATAGGGTTAATTCCCGAAAAGGAATTTAGAATAGATAATAAATTAAAAATCTGATTTATCTCAGCGTCGTAGAGTCTTCTAGACATTATTAAGTTCCATTGAATTTGCCTCCCCTCCGATATATCTGTTGCCTCCAAAACAGTAGCATCTTGATTCAAGGCTAAATGAAATATGTTAGGAAAAATGAGGTTAAGGGGACGGTTGCAAATCCAACTATCACGCCAAAAAGAAGTATTTCTTCCGTTACCAATGTTAATCCTAGCTAATAAAGTCACTCTCTCTCTCTTTGATTTAGCCTTTTATCTTCTTTATTTCATTTGGTCGATTCCATCATTATCATCGTTGCGTTGTCCCAACTACGTGGAGAGAGACTTTCTTGGCTAAAGTCGAATATTAGTTCGATTCAAACTTAAAGCACCTCTAAGAAAGCCCTCATTTGTGTACTTTCATTAAGTCACGGCAATATTGATTTGGCAATTTTTTTTATTTTTTATTTTCAACACTATATCATTTTGTCTCATTTACGTAGACCGAACTATGTGGAGAGATAGATAGACTTTATTGGCTAGAGTCGAATATTGATCCGGTTCAATCATAAGAACACCACTAAGAAAGCCCTCAGTTGTGTACTTTGATTGAGCTGCATCAATATTGTTTTGGCATTTCTTTGATTTTTATCACTATTATCATATCTTCAATTTATGTACTCCCAACTATGTGGAGAGAAAGAGAGAGAGGCTTATTTGGCTAGAATTGAATATTTATCCGATTCAAACATAAGAACACAGCTAAAAAGTTCTCAATTGTGTACTTTGATTGAGTGGCGTCAATATTTCTTTAGTCATCTTCTCTTCTTTGATTTTTATCACTATTATTATCTTTTTGTCCAATTTATGTACTCCCAACTACGTGGAGAAAGAGAGAGAGAGTGACTTTATGGGCTAGAGTCAAACAATGATCCGGTTTAAACAGTCGCGTTAATATTGCTTTGGTCATTTTCCCTTCTTTGATTTTTATCACTATTATTATCACCTTGTCCCATTTACGTACTCGCTTGTTGGCTAGCGTTGAATATTGATCCGATTCAAGCATAATAACACCACTAAGAAATCCCTCAGTTGTGTACTTGGATTGAGCCGCGTTAATATTATTTTAGTCATTTTCTCTTTTTTTATTTTCTATCACTGTTATCAATATCTTGTCCAATTTACGTACTCCCAACTACGCCCAACTAAGTGGAGAGAGAAAGAGAGAGTGAGAGAGAGAAAGACTTGGTTAGCTAAAGTCGAATATTGATCCGGTTCAAACATAAGAGCACCGCTAAGAAAGCCTTTCGTTGTATACTTTAATTGAGTAACATCAATATTGTTTTGGTCATTTTTTCTTCTTTAATTTTTGTCACTATTATTATCATCTTATGCCATTTACATACTCCCAGCTACCGCTAAGACAACCCTCAGTTGTGTACTTTGATTGAGCCACGTCAATAACTCTTTGGTCATTTCTTTGATTTTTATCACTATTATCATCATCTTGTCCAATTTACGTACTCTCAACTATGTGGAGAAAGAAAGAGAGAGAGAGAGAGAGAGAGAGAGACTCATTTGGCTAAAGTCGAATATTGATCCGATTCAAACATAAAAACATTGCTAAAAAAGCCCTCAGTTGTGTACTTTGATTGAGCCGCGTCAATATTTCTGTGGTCATTTTCTCTTTTTTTATTTTTATCACTATTATTATCTTCTTGTCCAATTTATGCACTCACAACTACGTGGAGAAAGAGAGAGTGACTTTTTTGGCTAGAGTCAAAACTCTCGTCTTAAAAACCACTGGAAAAATAATATGCCATTATACTTAGGCATTGGTATCAGAAGTTTCTTTCTGTTCTAGTAGTATATAAAGGTATAGTTATATTTTTCCATTCAAACAGATGCATTCATAAAACTAGGATTAACTTGCAGGGCACAGTAGCAAAACGGGATGCAAAAAATTAGTTTTGCAGTATCAGACTATTTTGAAAAGTTTTGCGGAATCTAGATTAATTACATGGATTTCAAGGGTGTTAATATTTTGATTTTTATGAATTTTGAGGGCTCTAATTTCAAGGAATCAAGATTAAATAGATTTCGACGGATCTAGTACTTGATTTTCACAAATTTCTATGCACTTGAAAATTGGAGCGCATTCCAATATGCTGAAACAATTTTTTTTGGTATATAAAATTTAAGTTATAACCTCTTCCTTTTTATTGTGTTCTTATTGTACATGACCTCAACGGATCTTGAGGCCATGAACATACTATCAAACAGTCAATATCCGGTTCCACATGGTATAGATCCTAAGAAAGTGGGCCTAAAATCACATGGCACACATCACGCTCAAACATAACTTTAGGGGTACATTTTTGGGTTGTGTCATGTTGAATCGAAAACTGCTCATCTTATAGTACGTTCATGGCCATAAGATACTTTGTGTGGAAGATTGGAGCAAAAAGCGATTTCCATCATCTGATTTAAAGCAATCAATGATTTTTAGCATAGGTGCCCAGGAAGATTAGGTGGGTGCATTTAAAGCTACGTACCCTATTTTTTATTTCTTATATTTATTAATATTTTTAAAATTTTGAAAGGGAGCTACAACTTGCACACGAGATTTGTACTGTAGCACATGGGTTGTATTTTTGGGACCTGCACCACGCGGAACACTATGCAAGCCGTCTGATTTGAAGGTCACGACGTACTATCATCTTGTTTAATGGTTAACAGTGTTAAATCAGATGATAGAGATTGTGTTTTATGCCAATTTTAGCATCTAAGATCTTTAGTTCTTGGCCTTCATATCTAAGAGTCAAATTCGGTATCGGGTATTGCCATGGAGGACTAAATACGAATAGGCCGATAAAGATACAGGTCAGCCCATTTTAAAAAATAAATAAAGAAAGAAAATACAGATATCGGCCAATACCCGATATGCGTCGATATTGATATTGAGTTGGGCACTTGATACATATCGGCGCCAATACATATCGATTTTCTGAAAAACCGATACGTATCGCCAGCGTTGGCCGATATTTGATACTATGTTGATATGCATAGCTGGTATTAATTCCACATGGTAGTGGTCCCAAACATACCAAGACTTTCTTCTTAACTCATATGGCTCGGTACAATTCTTTTGTGTAAATTGTAGCTCCCTTTCTTAGAGTTTCATTAAAGGGAAAATTTCAAAATAATCCCTGAACTTTCACCTCATTATCAATAACACACCTAAACTATTGATAATATTAAATAGGCACCCAACGTTTAACCCCCTAAATTAACATATAGCTCAACAAAATAGCGTGTGTGACACCCAATGTTTAGGTGCGTTGTTGATGACGGAGTGAAAGTTCAGGGATTATTTTGAAATTTTTTCAAAGCCAAGTCATCGCTGCCATGCATTCTATTTTACTAAGTTGTATGTCAACTCAGTGTTTTCCGTTTAGCCATTAACAAAAGATAACAATAGAGGTTTAGTTGATGAACTTAAGTATACTTTGGGTGTATATTTGATATTATCAATAATTTGTGTATGTTATTAATGATGGGGTGTAAGTTCAGGGGTTATTTTAAAATTTTCACTTTTGAAAATTACCTTTCTCATCGTATTTCCGATGCTATTTTAATCCGTTACCAAATCTTGGTGATACCCATGCATGGCACAATTAAGAGAGAGGGAGGGAGAGAGAGAGAGAGAGAGATGACAACTCAAATCTCCGAAATTTTTTCTCCGACTTATTTTTTTTTTTGGGACGTAGCCTAATATGAGCTATCTTCTTTTAATGAATGACTAGTAAACATGGATGTGTTGCTCTCTAAGTTCTATTTTCCCCGAGAGTGAATTTCTTTGATGCATGGTTTGTAGAAATGCCTCTGTACAAAAATATAATTGAAAATGACTTAATATGGAGGGTGGGCAGTAGGTGGATTCCTAGGGTGTCTTCCTAAAAATTTATTGTTCCCATCAAACCCGATTCATTGATCCTAATGTTCGAGCTGCTAGAGAATGATCCTAAAATATGGAATGAAGAAATGGTCCGAAATGTGTTTCGTTATATAGATATTGATGCAATTTTGCTTATCCCAATTTCTTCCCGAAGGATTGAAGACAAACTCACCTGAAACGAAAAATAGGGACAAAAACAAACTCCATCATCTGATTCAAAGCAATCAATGATTTTTTCTTGTGAAAGAGCGTGTGCTCTTCACAAAAAAAATTGTTGATTGTCTCGAATCACACGATGTAGAACGTTTTTCGTCCCAATCGTTGATTTCTTTGAATCAGACGATGGAGTTTGTTTTTTGTCCCTATTTTTCACGCAATAGATCTTGATATCGTGGCACCTCTATCAGACGGTCACATGTTGATTCCACGTGACACACATCCAAAAGTGATGGCCTGATAGGTACGCCTACAATCACGATCAATTTTGGGAAAGTGTGCCATGTGAAATCACGATTTGACCGTCTGATAAGGGCACCATGATATCAAGATCTGAAAGGTTGGGAAGAAAAATAAAACGATCATGAATCTAAATCAATTCGGTTTCGCTGTAATTGCACCGAAACCCCAAATTCCACAACTGAAACAGAACGAAAACTGAATTTTATGGTTCGAATCAGTTTTCGATTCGGTTTTTTTTAGTTTTTTTTTCTTTTCTCATCCCATCCCTTCAATTTTTAATTTTTGCCATCCAAAATCGAAACCAAACTGAACCAATTTCAAATATGTTTGGTTTGATTTTTTCCCGGTTTTGGGCCGGTTCAGAACAGTCGGTTTTCAGTCGGTCTCGGTTTGGGTTCAAAGCATTCATCTCTATATCATCCCAACAGGGGATTAACTGTTTGATATTGACGGGAGTGACTGCTGCTGGTGCAGTGACCGTTGGATCAGTTGAGTGTCGAGGCTGAGTTGAATTAGTATTCATCCCTGTTGTTTAGGGTTAAGTTACACAAATATTTAACACTCCCACACTTATATTCGTGCTTTTATATAGTCGTAAGAATTTATATAATATCAGTTGTAAGGGTTTTTTTGCAAGCGCTAGGTTTCGTCCATGTTTTGGGATGTAGGGCAATTTTGTAAACTTTTATAAGGTTGAAAAAGCCTTTTCACTAATCTGACGTGGCATATCAATTCTGTTGGAGTTTCCAATTCTCGTGACAAGGCCCTTTTTTCGTTTATTTTTCTAGGCTGCCATGCGGCATCAAGCAAAAGGCCGAAGCCGGCATGGGAATTAAAACTTGCTTCCACTAAAGAGGAGCATACTAGTTGAGCTGGAACGTGAAACTTTCTATACCAATATGTTGACCGAGAACTTTCTAAAGTGAGCCCGTTTCTTCTGAAGTGTCATTATTTGTAATCTACAAATCTTTGGGCGTGTGTTGAAAGATATGTAAGCTACAAATAAAACTTTTTTACAACATTATCACCTTATTGTTTAAAGTTTTAAATTTTTGTATACAGAATAAAGATCTAAAATAGATTTTAACTTATTTAAAAGTTATTTGACCAAAGAGGTATTAGCCCATTTGGTATGCTCCCTTTAATATAAGGGAGTAGGTTGTGGGTTTGATTCTCATCCTCCACGATGTTACCCATCCTTGTCTTTATAAGGTGTGGGTTGGGTTCTATTGTTAACCCTCACCATTATAGTTGGTGCTCCCTCACGTTGTTCCGCAACTGTCACATGTGTATTTGTACTAGCTCCTCAATTCTCGAGGATGTCTCTGCGATATGGCCGTATCAAAAAAAAAAACACACACACAAAGTAGAATTATTTCAATTGGTATCCTCTTTCTTTTGTGAGGCTATTGGTCGTGAGTTCTAAACTCCACGTTTGCTTCCTCCCTTCTATTAATAAGGTGAGGGTGTTAAATAGGATTTATGCCCCTATATGTCAATCAGTGTGAGTGTTTTATTATATAAATCTCACAAGTGTTGCTCCTAAACTGCCCAATTGCTATTTTCTTTACGATATATAAAGCGCATCCTGATTATCTATGTTGTATGGCATCATTAAAAAGTAAAAGAATAAAATTATTTTTCGATACAATCTTGGTGAACCAGATCGCCTTAGCTTTAAAAATACATGTTCCCATTATTCATTGGGAACTAATCCATTACCATCTATAAACTATACATTCATTATAAGCGCAAAAATCTATTCTAAGCAATTATATAAGGTCAACTCTATTATTTGTGCCTATCGGCTACCATATTAGTGGTGGGCGCCTACATTATGACCTCCTTAAAGCAGACGATAGTTATCATTTTTCTTACCAATCTTCGAATCATGGGCAAATGGATTGGGCTTGGCATCAGATAGTAAGTTTCTGATTTAACATGGCACATATTTTAAAAAATAGTCCTAAGATCATATGGCACACATTACTCTTAAACCTAATTTTAGAACCCCATTTTGGAGTTTGTATTAGATGGAATCAGAAACTTCACCGTTTGATGACTCATCCATGTTCTCAAGACCCATTGTCTTGAAGATTTACATAAAAAATAATCACGATCGTCTAATTTAAGGCTATCAACGGGTTTTAATATAGGCGCCCCACGAGTAATAGTCTGGTAAGCATGAATAAACGTACCCATCATATATTACAAAAGATAATAGAAAGGAAATTGACGTATTGAGATAGTGCATAATTTATAGGGAGAACTACTTGGAGCTTCCAAAACTTTTGCTTTTTCCCTAACAGGGTCTGAACTATCCTTAATGACCTAGCAGGGTCTAGCAGGGTCTGGACCCTAAAACAATATTTTTGTATTTATTTAATTGGGTTCAAAATATTTGACATATGCTTAAATTCGGATTAAGTTAAAATGAGTTAGATGAAAATCTATTCTTAGGTCTCATACGAGACTAATCAATCCACTACAAGACCGTGTTAGATCATGTTTGTCACGTTCTACTCAAAAATTCGTGTAGATCTCCTTTAGGATATGTGTGTCAAGATGGATGAGTTCTACCTTAATCAATCAAGATTATCAGTCACACATCTTATGATCAGATTTTTTAAATCATCAAAAAGTATTTTAAAATGATTTTAAAATCATTTTTATTTTAAGTAACCTGAAGTTATGTCCACAGTGCGCTGTGGTGGTCTCCACAGCGTGCTATTGCTGCGAAATTCTGTCAGTGCTCACCGCGTAAGACGGGTCGGGTAAGAAGGCCACATAAGACGGGTCAGGTATCGGGCCGGATGATTGGGCCTAAGAGGGCCACATCAGACGGGTCGGGTTCCTAAGCTAGGACCAAGATCGGTCGGGATTGAGTCGACCCGGTCCGGAGGATCTCCTCTTCTTCTTCGATTTTTTTTTTTTTTTGGTCAGGTTGCAGGTGCTGCAACAAATCAGCCCCAAGGGGCCAAATCTCCTCCCCTCTTTGGTCACCGGCGCTGACGGTCCGGTGCGCCGTCCGGTCAGCCCCGGCGCCGGCCGTCTACCGGAGCCAATCTGGTGGCCAGAAAATGCCGAACAGTCGGCCCATTTTTATTTTTATTTTGTTTATAACAGGCTGCAAAACCAGTGCTTACGGCTTGCTAAAGCTGTGATTCATGGGCCTTCTCTCACCTCATTTGATGGTCGGGTTGGATCCATGGACGGCTAGCTATCCAACAGTAGCATAGCCCAAGTCCATATAAAAACGGGTCATAATCGGTGTTCGACTCCCACTGTGGTCGCTGTATATAATGCTTTTGCTTACTTTAGCCTTCCAACGATTCAAAGCACAGTTGGCACCGCATTCTAAATTATTACCTAGAAGCAGGAGGCGGGGAACGAAGGAAGCACTCCCATCCATAAGGTGTCAAAGTTTGGGCATGATTTTTGATACATATTTCTCCCAAAAACGGCCAATCTTTTTTCTTTTTTTTTTGTTAAAAGGTTGCAAACACTGCCGCCGCAACAAAACAGCCCGACTGGAATATCTCTAAATTTACTAAGGAGGACGGCTATAGGTTGCACCACAGACCCCATTTATTTAAAAGGTCTATATAAAGAAAACGGCTATAATTTACCCTACGCAATTCGCATGACACACATCTATTGATCGAGTGTTAATATTGATCAAGTGGCACACATTCATTGATCCCGTTAACATAGGACCCACTGCAACAAGATGGTACGGTGGCCGAAAGTTCTCGGATGACACCGGAATTTATTTATTATTTTTTTTTTTTATTTTTTTTTTTTAAATTGATCAAACGAAATCAGGCCAATCAAAAGCTCTGATACCAATTGTTAGAAATGTTAAATCAATAACAATGATCTAGGCTTAAATCATTTTATCAACATATCAAATACAAAAATTATCTAGTAATACAAATCCTACTTACTTGAGTAGATCGCGAAGACGAGCTTAATCGGTAACTCCTCCGTATAAAACCAAACTCTTAGAAGAAATTACCTCTCTTCCTTTCTATATCTATTGATGGGAATAGCATTGAGAACAGACAAAGAGGAGACGTATAGACATTGATTTGTTTCCTAGCTCATCAAGGAACCTAAATCTAGAAGATGTGTCATCTATAAAGATATCACCACAACCCTATAAGATTAGTAAGGAATTGCACCAAGATTGCATGACGATTCCTACTGTGTCAAGTATAAATAGGCTTACCAATTCAAGTTTTAGCAAGTAAAGGAAAAGAAGTTTGTGTGTGGGTCACAAAATCCAACACGTCAACCACCTGCACTCTGCAAAGTAGTATAATGCACAGTAGTATAATACAAAACTTATTATAACACTATCCCAATTAAATATCGATATCATTTGTGTTATACGGGATTTAGTAAAAGGTGTTTTCATAATTTCAACTACAAAGGTTTCTCACATGAATGACTTCCTCCTCCGTAATACTAAAAAGATCTCCATCGTCAGATTCAAGGCAGTCATAGATTTTTCCGTGTGAAACAGTGTGTGGTTTTATCGAAAAAATGGGTTTGAATGACGCCTCCCTTTTTAAAAATAGTATAATACACAAACTTTCTTCAAGTAGTCCCATAGTCTAATATTCTCTTATGTGTGCCTAGGGATGCAAGTTCGGTGTACCGAATCAAACCCGAATTTTTTGGTTTTCGGTTCGTTACACCCCAAACCAAATTTTTTTTTTCTAAAACCAAAATCGATTCAGTTCAGTTCGGTTTAGGTATTTTACCTACTTTTTTATTTTTTTAATATATTTTTCAGTTTTTTTTATTTTTTTCAAGTTTTTCGGTTTATTCAACCTACCCCCTTGGTTTTCGGTTTCGAGCCACCCAAACCGAAAACCGTACCGAGTTCAATTTCGTTCAGTTCGATTTCATTCAGTGTTCGGTGCGGTTCAAAGCGGTTCGGGAGGCTTGGTTTTCGATTCGGTTTCGGTGTTTTGTTCAAAGCTTGCATCCCTATGTGTGCCTACTTTTTATCTGCCAATTTGAAAGGGCTTATTAGGATAATATTTAAATAGATTGGAATAGAAATCAATCCTACGGTCCATAGAGCTTATATCATGTAACTGGATTTATCCATCACTCCGTATTCCTACCGTGTCCCACGAACGCAGGCCCCATATTATGTCGTAAAACTTCAGTCACTTTTATGGGGAAATCGCCACTGGTACGAATCTTTCAATGCAACTCATCATCGTTGGTTGTGCTTAGGGGTGCCGCTTAACCGAACGGAGCAGAAAACTGAAATTTTTGGTTCAGGTTAAACCGTAACCGAACCGACATTATTTGATTAAGTTAATCATTTTCTCAAAACAATGGAAGCGTAACTGAGCCGAAATAAAAAAGAATCGGTTTGGCTTCAGATTTTTTGTTTATTTATCTATTAACTGAAAGTGAATGATTGGAATCAGTTTGGTTCTTTTCAGTTTCCGATCGCTTTCGATTTGGTTCAAGGAGTCAAATTTTCGGCTGGTTTCCATTCGAGTACCTTTAAATTCATTCATCAAATCTTTGAGTTCATCCACCTTGAACCCATTGATTGCTTTGAATTAGACGATGGGGATCGTTTCTCTTCTTAATCTTTCGCATAATGCATCTTCAAATCATGAGCGTACCATCACATTGTTAATTTTTTTATTTCACGAGGCACACATCTCAAAAAAGTTACTATAACATCATATGGAACTCATCATGCTTAAACCTGATTTTAAAGTCACTTTTTTGAGATGTGTGCCATGTGAAATAAAAAATTATCTGATAGTATGTCCTCAATTCTCAAGAGCCATCATGTGAAAGGTTGGGACGAGACACGATCTCATGGTCAAATTCAAAGCAGTCAATGGATTTCACTATGAGTGAACTTAAAGATTTGGTGAATTTAAAGGCTCACTTTGAATTTTTGTTTCCAAATTTACACCGGTAGTGTCACCAAGTTTTGTGAGTAAAATATAGAAAAATCTTCAATTTATTTTACTTGCAACCTACAAATCTTTTAAGTCAACTCATGTGACTTTCTAAAAATAAAATTAGCCTATAATGAGTGTCCACTCATTAGGTGTGAACTTTCGTATATACTTATAATAGGTGAACACCTATTTTAGACTAACTCTTAAACATGTCCCAAGAATCACGAACAATTCATAATTAGTTTGATGTGTTTTCAATAGAATTAGTATATAATCAGTTTCCACTTATCAGGAGTGGATATAGCAATGCACATGTCTTTGTAAATGAGTAGCTTGCACGAATTTCCATTACAAGCAAGGTTGTACAAGTCATGTAAAGTGCCGTTTCTTTCCATTACATGCAAGGTTGTACAAGTCATGTAAAGTGCCATTTCTACTCATGCTGAGTTGACGCCCATGAGATACTAACTTTTTTTCAATAACATCTAATTTTTTAATATTTTTATTTTATTTTTCATAGATTTTAATTTTATATTTAAATTTTTTTCTCAATTTATTCCCGGATCATTCGATTTTTTTGCCCATTTATTTTGAATTTTTTTTGTATTGGATTTGATGTATCGTATTCGTAGGTAAAGCCGTATAGCCACCTTTCTTAACTTTTTATTTATTATTCACTTAGAACTAGAATTGACCGTGCAGTGTTGGGATTAGGCATCATACGCTCATTGTGCGTGGCATATGGGAGCATTAAATCACGTATTTAAAAAATTGCCATTCGACAAAAAGCCGCCCAACTTTAACGGTCCGCAAACGCCCACGTAATCATAGAGTCAAATATATCACTTATTAAAAGGAATCTACCAGTCATCAGAAAATGCCACCATGCCTATTTCGTAATGGAATACACCACTAAAGTGTGATATTAAAATCCACCAATCACCACTAAAGTGTTAGTGGTGGATAGTTAGTGATGGATTTTAATGTCAGCCACTAAAAATAAAAATAATAGTTACCATTAGAATACACGGATCATATTATTTTTTATTTTTTTTAGGATGATCATAATGTTAAAAGAGGCCCCCCACCTGGGACTATATAATGGGTTGTCACAAAAAAAGCTACAAGAGATCATTTAAGCACCACATGACATCACTCATGAGGATCGAGTGCGATGGGAACTTGAATAATAACAATTAGGTATCACTGAAAAAAATTGGACGCTATCTAATGCATATCCACCATTAAATATGTGATCAAAGATGCCTAAAATCAATGCACCAAGTTAGTTAGGTGTTACTTTATCTTTGATATATCAAACAAATGGCAAATAAGTAAAAATAAAAATAAAATAAATAAATCACACGTCGCTTGGCTCTTCAACTCAAAACAGGTGTTGTTTTGGGTTGATCATGGCATGTGACATATGATCTGACATCTAATTTTGCCTTTCAATATATTATCTATCCGTCATCCTAATCATTAATGTTGTAAGATCATTTAAACACTATTTTGATGTTTATATGACGGTCAAGAGAGTCGTCGTAATTAGGGGTGTATTTGGTTCGGTTTGGTTGGTTTTGAACTAAAATCACAAACCAAACCTGTCATAATTGGTTTCTAGATTTTCAATCAAAACCAAACCGTCCAACTCTTAAGCCAAACCAACCCGATTAGATTCAGTTAAGTTTGGTTTGGTCGATTTCGATTTCCCTATAAGTTCTACTTGCACATCAAAATTTTCTCAACTTCTCAACCGATTTTCCTATAAGTTCTATTTTACCCCTTTAGAACTTAGGAATAAGTTAAAGACAAAGGTAAGTTTTTATATAAAAATATGTATTTTACTTAAATATCTTTTTAAAATTAATCAAAATTCGGCATATATATATATATATATATATATATATATATATATATATATATATATACTTACAAACTACATTCGGTTTGGTTCGATCAATTTCGGCTTGGGGAGACTTGGAACCAAAATTAAACCAAACTTTTCGATTTTCCTTTTGTCCAAACCAAACCCAAACCGGTACATGTCCAAATCAGACCAAACCCGGCAGCTCGATTCGATTCGGTCCAAAAAATGCACAGCCCTAGTTGTAATTGTATAGACTCCACTAGTCATTTCACTTATTCACTGGGAACCTTTTCTACTTACCATCATTTAAGCATCCTTTCATTGATTAAATGATGTTACCCTTAGACCATTAAACAAGCAATCCAAGCCATCAAAGTGATAGCTTATATCATTGAAGAGCAGGGAGTCCAAAAGCACTCTATGGATTCTCATTATTAATAGTAGTACTTACTTTTTTAATCGGTAGATAGGACTACCCTTTATGCTATTTCGATATGTCTAAAAGAAGTGTATCATGTAGCATAACATAAAAGTGTAATTTAATGGTATACGATCTAAAGTATACTTTGATGGTATAAAACATCAGCCAAACCCATTATTGGTATTCTTTTTTTTTTAATAACCTGGATATCCGGGCCTCTTAGAGCACCCGTCTAATCTCAGGGGCACATGTGCACCCCAAATTTAGCACATGTCGGGTTAGCACAGGATATAAATCCCTAGGGTGGCCTCAAAGGGGGGAGGGGATTCGAACTCAAGTCTCTTGCTTTTGGAAGCAGGTACCTGGCCAACTGACCTAACCCCGTTCATTATTGGTATTTGTTATCATACATTCTAGTTTAGTCGTTATCTGGCCTCATCCCTTGCTAAGGTTATAATTTATGTTAGGACCGGCCACTTGCAGGCTATCAGGCACTCATGTTTGATTAATAATCAATCCAAGTAGGTCAACTAGCAGTCCATCATTGACACATGTTCAACCAAAAAATTATGCCTATTAGAAAATCTAAATCATCTAATTGATGTACTTTAATTTCGACCATTAGAGAAATAAAAACAACAAATGAGTTTATAGGAGATATATCATATGGTTCTGATCCTTCAAATGAGTGGTAGATCACTTTAGTTCAATATATACTTTTATTTTTGAAAATTGTTTTATTATATTGTAGTTCAATATATGAATTAACATCTTTACTGTGTAGATTGCTCAAAGCCCTATGCCATATTGCAAAGTAATGGTGAAATAACTTGTTTAAAAGCACTTGTGTCATTATTTATTCCTATAGTAAAGTATCTGTATATATTCTTTCAAAAGTCATCTAAGCACTTGTGCCATTATTTATTCCTATAGTAAAGTATCTGTATATATTCTTTCAAAAGTCATCCATCTAGCATATGCCAACTTCTGATTGTACAGTGATGTGGACCTTTCAACAATTAATGGCATAGCCACATAGAAGGTTGTGGGGGCTCAAGCCCCCATGTAAATCTAGAGTTTTTATGAAATATGTGTATTATACACCTTCGTTTGTATGTAAATCCTCAAATTTATGATGTAGAAGTTTCCAAATTAATGGTAAAATAACTACTAACATTATATTTATCATTTGTAGCTCCCACCAGCAAAGATTCCTGGCTACCACCCTGTCAACAATTCATCATTTTATTGTACGGTTAAAGATATAAAATGAGAATTATGTAGGTGCATCGTACATTCAAGAGTTGGGAAAAATTATCGAAGAGGGTCCAAACCTTTTATATTTTAAATAAGAGGGTCCAACGTTTCACTTATTACCCACTAAGAGCGATCGGGTCAACTTCATATGGGACCGATCAGTCTTATAATAGACTAAACGATTCCATATGAGACCAACTAATCGATTATAAGATTGATCGTTCTTATACGAGATCAAGTTTTGTTTTTTTGGTATGTATAAGATCAATTGATCGGTCTCATCATATGGAACTTAAGGGCATTTTCGTCTAACTCATTCATTCACTTAAATGGAATTTCAACACATGCCCAATAGTGGACCCTATTTCAAAGTTTTTGAAAAAAAGAGTTCAGGGTCTAGGTCCAATTGTGTAATAAGCGAAATATTGGACCCTATCAAATAAATAAGGAATAGTTGGAGATTCTCTCAGGGTAAAAAATCTAAAAGTAGACCCTGCACAAAAAATTTAGACTTTACAAGCACAAGAAAATAGAAGAGGAAGATCAGTGCAAACCTAGACGGAAGTAATGAGAAGAGACACGAAATATTGCAAAGATTTGGATTGCTTTGTGTTGATTAAAAATGAGAGAAAAATAAAATTCACAAAGCAGATTCCAAATAGATGAGATATGGGTATGAAGATGAGGAAAACACGCTTTCTAGGCCACAAGGCATGTCATTTGAGGGGTCTAAGTTATCAAAGTGATACTTCACAATTGGAGCTATATTGAGTCCAAAAATCCCTCATTAGAGGATTTGAAGAGTCCAAAATTCAATCTATGCACTTTAATATAGACAATTATAGTACATTAAACTTACAAATTTATGATACTTTCAATCCTCTTAAAAATTTTCACCTAAACTTTTACCTGGGAGGGTCTCTACCTTTTGGATATTTACCTGATTACTTGATCTTTTATTGTATGAGAGGGTTGGGGTCCATAACTTCTTCCTAAAAGGATGGAAAAGAATGCAGATGTGTGTTTTGTTTACTTTTAAGGGGTGCAAATGTCTTTTAAGTAAAAGTATGTGTGCATTTTCTTTTTAAGTGTAACCAATCAGGTCTCGTACGAGATTGCCATCAATCAGTCTCGTATAAAACTACAAGGTCTTATAAGAGATCGATCAGTGGCGGTCTTCTACAAGACCGATTTGTCTCGTACGAAACTGTGCGGTCTTATATGAGACCGATCATCACGATATCTTATGAGACAGATCGATCTCACTTAAACAAATGTGCAATGTCAACCCCATTCCTAGACTTGAACCCGACCTGACCTGAACTTGTACCCGACCTATTGACCCAAACCTGGACCTAATTTGAACCCAACCTTCTACATGAAACCGAACCTAGACCAACAACCAATGAGAACCCGACCTACTAGTGTATTTTAATTGCATTTCAGGTTTGGACCTGACCTATTAATCATATAGCATTACTAAATCATATGGTATTCAACCAACACTAAGAGGCATTAGCTCAATTGGTATGCGCCCCCCATTGTCGGTGTGAAGGTCGTGGGATCAAGTCTCCACTCTTGTCTCTCTCCCTTGTCTCTATAAAGTGTGAGTTTGAGTTTGGTTTGTGTGGTTTATCTTTACCACTCTTATTGGTGTTGCTCCGCAATTGTCACATTTATATTTGTACACTCCTCTGTGGTTGTATTAAAAAAGAAAAAAAAAAGTAATGTATGAGAAATAGTAGAAATGAGAGTTAGTAGAAAGCAGGAAGGTTGTAACATTTATATTTGTAAGTAATGTATGAGTAACTATTTGCGAGAGCCATTGTGACAGGAGTTAACAAAGCGTTATACCATACACAACCTCTTTGAGTTCTTTCTCTACTAGTTTAGTTTTCATTGATTTTAACTTGGTATTAAAGACAGGTTGGGTTGGTTTCTTGTTTCTCTGCATATTCAGATTTGTATGTTTTTCCAGCAACTTCCTTCAAAGTTCACACCATTAATGGCCAGCTCCTAGAGTAACATGATCATCTCAATTTCTTCGCAGGAATACTGTATGGGTTTCAAAAACATCTCTTTTTCTCTTTGCTACATATGGACTCCATACAGTACACCTAACCTATTACTTCCTCCATACAGTGTATATATATATATATATATATATATATATATATATATATATATATATATATATATATATATAAGGCACTAGGTCGAATTTGATTCTAACCTATACTTTACTAGAGTCACGTTATCCAATAAGGGGTCTAGGGATCTCCCATTGGTAATTTTCTTTTAAAGCTCTTTTAAGGTCCTATATTTCATGCCGCAAATTTTTTTAACACTATTAAAGAGGATCCCCCAAATCCCACAAGATCTCTTAATGAGACTCCCAAATTTCATAGACTTTTCTCTTCTCGCCATCTTTTTCATACACTCTCTCCCCCCCCCCCCTCCCCGGCTCCACTCATGTCTCTCTCAAATCTCAGGCATCTCTTTCTCTCATTATCTCATTCACTCTCCCCTCTCCGATCTCCAACTCCAAGAGCTTAGAATGTGGTCGATTTTTATGCCAAATTCAAAGATATATTATTATTTTTTTTTTTTTTTAATTTAATAAAAAATAAAAGCTTTAATTTATTACTTATAGTAAAAAAAAAATTAGGGATAATGTGGTTGATAAAAGCAAGCGCAACAAAACTATTACTATGTGACGACTATTAGGACTCCCCTATCAAAAAAATCATGGCTTCGCCACTGACTGTACTTGATCTGTTTAGGTAACAAGTCGAGATTTTCAGCCTGACCTTATCCCACAAGTAGGGCTATCAACGGGCCGGGCTGAAGCCCGGCCCGGTCCAAGTTCGGGCCCAACTTTTAGGATTAAAATAGACGGGCCTGGCCCTGCCCGGATAAAATATGGGCCCAGTTTCGGGCTACAAGGTGTAAGGCCAGGTCCAACCCGTTTATTTAAATTCCTTATTTTTTAAAAAAAATTGAAAAAAACTCTTAAAAATTACTAGAAACTCGGCCCGGGTTCGGACTACAAAATTCCAAAACCGAGCCCGACTTGGCCCGAATAACTATCTGAGCCGGGCCAGGCCCAAAATATTTTTTAAAAAATGGGCCAGGTGAAAATGATCTCCTAACTTGAGTCACGCCTAACTCGATTCTTGAGGCAATCCATGTCACCATGGTCAATGTTGACTCGGGCCATGTATGGTCTCAGATCTCGAGTCACGGCCAGACTCAAGGTAGAAGATCATTATCCAAATTTGGAAATCTATAGTCTTCCATGGTTCTATGATACACGTTATAAAAATTTGCTTTGAGTTGAGAGTTGAGACCTGTGCTGGTTAGAGAAATGCAATTGGTTAACCGCACGAGCGCATTACGTGTTATTATCGCGTACGACTTTTGCACAGTTTCTTTTATTATGTGATGTGGCAAAAAATATATATATATATAAAAAATCTCTGTTTTCTTGGGAGTAGACGAAGCTGTGGCGGCGATGGAAGAAGAAGCGGGGGTTTCGAGCCCTCGATCAGCTCCTCAGGTTTGGGCTAGGGTTTGGATTTCTCTGTCTCAGTTTTATTTTATTTTATATTTTTAGTTATCTTCAGTTATGGATAAGCGAACTGGTTGGATTATTATTGTTTGATTCGAGATTCTTTTTACATTTTATTTTTTTCGATTTTTGTTATTGAGAAGTGAGAAGAAGTGATCTGTTAATTTATTTTTTAATGGTTTGTGGAGATTTACTGATGATTAATGTTGTTGAAGTTAAAATTATGTAGTTTTAAGTTGAGATTACTGAGTGAAGGTAAATCGAACTGTTTCTTTTTATATATGATTGATACAAGATGGAACGAGTACCTAATTTACGATTTTGTTTGATTTTTTCTGTTCTTCGATCGGTTAGAGAAGTTTGTTGGCTTGTTAATAGTTTCTGGATTAGAAATTTTTGACTTTTTTTTTTATCGGCTAGAAAATTTGAATTTTGGAGTCAGTCGATGGGTGAATCTTTCTTCTGGTTGGAAGTATGAGAAAGAAACATTTTAATGGGATTCTGGAATTTAAAATAGCGTCTTTCTTTTACAAAGTGATTCAAAAGCCTTTTTTTATGTTAAACATGCAAAAACATTACAAAAGGAAAAATAACATTTTAGTAGGATTTTGTAAAATAGTACAATAGCTGAAAATTTTATCAAAGCTTTTATGATGATATTGTGACTTTTTTTTTTAAGAATTTTGTAAAGTAGTGTTTTTCTTTTTATAAAATGATTAAAGGCTGATATGAACAATTTTGTTCATATTTTTGTTATAGAAAATATTTAAAAATACATTGACTAGGAAACTTCAAGAAAAATATGATGTGCTAATATTATCGGGTAAGTGCTAATCAATGGATTCCAATAATATTAGTATGGAATGATATGTTTAAATGTTTAAAGCTTGTAATATGAAGACTTGCAATTTTAGGTCTTCATGTAGTACAGGGAATAAAGTTTTTAGTTTTTTTATTTTTCAAATTCATCTATTGTTATTGTTGAGAATATCAGTTTTATTTATTTATTTTTAATTTTTCTATTTTATCCTTTTTTTGGTTAATTGTTGTGTGTAAAATTTTATAGAAGAAAAAAATTCTAAAGGTAGCTTATGATTAAAATATTATACTTTATAAGTTTCTGGGTTCTGTCGAGTTTCGATATATTGGGCTTGTTGGTGTCATTGGATGTAACATCCCATATCCATGTGTGACACCTCCACGTGTCCTTCTCCAAGTTACACGGGTTTTGGTGGAATTTTTTTCATCATCAACGAAGTAACCTCCCTACAAAACTGATGGTCTGCATCAAGATTGTTGAATATGTCTTCTTGAAATTATTATTGAAATAAGCATGAAATTTCTGGTGCAAGAACACGCCTTTGGTTCTTGGTTAACCTCCAACACGATGACATGGTTGAGCACTTCTCCCATGTCTCTTTAAATTCTTGCACACGGCTTTCCCCAATTGCATTTTCAGTATTTTAATTCATACCACTCTTCAAGGCACAAACTCAACAGAGTCGTTGGTGAGTGTTGGGTGAAATGGGAGGCTCAGTGGATGCTTTTATAAGTTGTGATTCTGTATGTTTAGTCATTAGCGTGAATTGGTATGTGTAGGCAATATATAAAATAGGAATATTAGTGAACATATGTGAAAAATAAGAAAATACAACATATGTGAAGAGACACATGCACATCCTGTTACATCTTATAAGTTTTGAATTGCTGTGAAAATTTTAGTATTGAATTACGAAATTAACAAGTTGAGAAAGACCTTGAAATTTTCAAAGTATTTCTGTTCTTGTCCGTTGCTTCCGCTTTCTATATTTCATGTTTATTTTCTTTTACTTTTTTGCTTTTGTTCTAAAGCACCTCGCTGTGCCTTCTTTGATCACTCCAACTTCGTTAACTTTTAATAAAATTCTGACTGTAATTTGATAAAAAAAGAAAGACCTTGAAATTGTAGGAAAAATGTCAAAATCTATTTAGGAATAACCATATCCATTTACAACATCCTGGTGGGATAGTCAGGATCGTACCTTTGGCGCGACCTTTGGGCTAGTTACATCACATGAATGGGTCATATCCGTGGCACGCTTGATACAATGACTATAAAGAGTAATGCCATACCACAAAGCTTCTACCTCTGCTTCCACCGTGCTTGCCATGCCAAACTCTTCCAAATAAAAAATGGCTTCTTGCGTGCAATGTGCTCATCCATAGGGCAACTCATGTGTAATAGAATATTAACTGCCAAACATTGTATGGTAAATACAGGATTTCATGATCTTCTGAGCAGGCTCCATATATTGTGTTTGGAGCACTTACGCTAGCAATTAATCGAATGCATGGGCTCTGGAAATGTCTGACTAAGCAAACTCATGGATGGGCATGAACATTAAGTCAATGCTACCTTGCTTGCTACCTGCATTAGAAGCTACTCAGTATTTCAATTCTTCATTAGCTGTCTGAGAGCTTAAGGCTGCATTTGGCATAGCTCTTTGTCAGCTCCCTGCCAGAGTCGGATACTTGCTTTAGCGGGCTCCCCTTCTCCTTGCTAACTCCCTGCAAAACAGGATTTACCTGCTCTAGCAGCTACCTCCCTGCTCTCTACTAACTCCCTACCAGTGCAAATAAATTCTATTTTGGCAAGGAGTGAGCAGAGAGCAGGGGAGAACTGCTGGAGCAGGTAAATCCTGCTCTGCAGGGACTTAGCAAGGAGAAGGGGTACCTGCTACAGCAGGTAGCAGGGATTTAGCAAAGAGAAAGGGAACCTGCTAAAGCTGGTAAATCCTGCTCTGGCAGGGAGCTAGCAGAGAGCTATGCCAAACACAGCCTAAATCTCCTTGAGTTTAGAAAATTATCAAAGCATGAAAAAAAGAAAAAATCAGTTGAGGACCGACATTTTCGTTAATAATATTATATGGTATTGTTTTTCTTCTTTTTTTTTATCTGAGGAATAACCAATTTATTAAGATAAAAAGTTGCATTTTTATCTTGTATTGTGGAACTTGAGTGTGAATATGGTTATGATAATGTAATCTTAAAAAGTTTAGTATCATTTGGTATAAAACAATATCACTTATCTGGAGTTTTAGATGATAAGTTAGGTATTCTTATCTGTCATCAAACATGCATTTCTTCTCATTACTGGTTCTTTTTCCATTAACTAACTAAATGACCATTTAAAGCTTGGATTTAGTATTCGGTTTTGGGACTGAATATGGTTTCTGATTATGCAGTATTCATGGAGGAATTTATCCAGGAATTTAATCCTAGCATATCAAAGCGTTGGTGTAGTTTACGGGGACCTAAGTACTTCTCCTCTTTATGTTTACCAGAGCATATTTGTAGGGCAGTTACAAAAGCATCAGAATGAACAGGCAATATTTGGTGCATTTTCCTTGATTTTCTGGACCTTTACATTGATCCCTTTACTCAAGTATGTCTGCATCCTATTAAGTGCAGATGACAATGGTGAAGGTGCGTGGCGACTTCATTATATCTTGTTGCTTAAGTATCTTTTAATTGCTCTATAATATTAGTATCCAACTAATTTCGTAATGATACTTTTTTGTTTGTCCAGGAGGAACATTTGCTCTTTATTCGCTTCTTTGTAGGCATGCAAGATTTAGTTTACTTCCCAATCAGCAAGCTGCCGATGAGGAACTCTCAACATACAAATATGGACCATCAACACAGGCTATAGGCACCTCGCCACTAAAGAAATTCCTTGAGAAGCACAAAAGGCTGCGGACAGCCCTACTTCTTGTGGTATTATTTGGCGCTTGCATGGTAATAGGTGATGGTGTGCTCACCCCTGCAATTTCAGGTAATAAATTAGGACCTTACCGTGACCTTTTGTATGTTTATCAACAAAGATCCGTCAATCTTTCTTGTCACCAACCTATGCTTAATTTGATAAATTTCAGACTAAATGTCCTTATGAACTATAAAGGATTAATGGCAACACCGGAGTGATAAGGTTAACAAGCTTATGAAGCAACTTTTAGCCCAAATCCTGTTACCAACTGACTGACACAAATTTCAGGTGCTCTTTTCCGTATTTCAGATTTTGACAGGCTTTGTTGGGGTAAAAGGTTTTTCATAAGCTTTGCCAACCTTGTGATGCCAGTGAGGAGAGCCAGTGTCAATTTTTTTTAAATGAAAAAGAAAGAAAAGGAAAAGCTCAACTTGGTGTTTTTTGCATATGCAGTTCTATCATCACTTTCGGGGCTGAAAATTATGGAGGATAAACTAACTAATAGTAAGTATTGCAGATTGTTCTTTTCTTCTTCCTTCTCAATCTGTAATCCATTGTGCTTCTTGGAGTTTGTTAGCTTATTAGGATGTTGAATGCATTTACCTTCAGTATTTTTGCACTTTTAACTTGATGTATTTGAAATGCATTCAGGTGAGGTGGTGTTACTTGCTTGTGTTATTTTGGTTGGCCTTTTCGCGTTGCAGCATTTTGGCACACACAGGGTAGCTTTTATGTTTGCACCCGTTGTTCTTATCTGGCTGTTATCCATTTTCTCCATTGGCCTATACAACATTGTCCATTGGAATCCCCGGATACTGCGTGCACTTTCCCCATATCACATCTACAGGTTTTTTAACGAAACTGGTAAAGATGGATGGATTTCTCTTGGAGGGGTGCTCCTTTGTATCACAGGTATGAGAAATTTAGTTTGTTTTGTTGTATCAGCCATGAGCTTTAATATGTGGATTCTTAACTGAATTGTTACATTAATATAGTGCAAGATTTAATGACTCAATTATGTATTATAAAAACTCGAAAAGTCAACCGTATCTGATTTAAGATTAGTTGAAGAAAGGTTTTAAATTGTTCTTTGTATGAAAACTATGAAAACCAAATACATGAACATCAATCTGATCTATGAGAGTATGAAACTGGTCAAGTTGAGTTAAATTATTCTCTTTGTGAAAAGTAAACTGAGAATTCAAAAATCAAAGATGAATATTTTAATTGTGGATATTATTACTAAAATAGCATGTTTCTTGTACTTTTATATCGTTAAGAGCATATCATTATAATTTCTTCCACCTTTCTAGTTTGTTTTTGTTTTCCCATTTTCTTCTGTTTTTTTGTTTCCCTTCCCAGCTTCTCGCTGGCTTTTTAGTAATGGAATGGCCTTTTTACTGATATAAAAAAAATTATAATTTCTTCCACACATCCCAACAGTGTGAGGTGTTGTCTCTGTTACTATCTTGCACTTGGTCACTTATTTTATCAGATTCCGCACATTTTTTTGAAACAAATAGAGCTCTTACAGGCACTGAAGCTATGTTTGCCGATCTTGGTCATTTCACTGCCTTGTCAATAAGGGTAAGCTACTGTGTCAACTGTCGTACATATTTGTATTGGATACAATCCCCCTCCTTAATTTTTGTTTTTTTTATGGCGTAGATTGCCTTTTGTACCCTAATCTACCCGTGTTTGGTAGTACAATACATGGGGCAGGCAGCTTTTCTGTCGAAGAACCTGGATAAAATTAATACCAGTTTCTATGATTCAATACCAGGTGAGTTTGTTCAAACTTAAAATGTATTTCTCTACCATTCAATAATCTAAGATTTGTAAAAGTAGACTGGTTTGCTTGCTTTTTTGTGGCAGGTCCTTTGTTTTGGCCTCTTTTTGTAATCGCCACTCTAGCAGCTATTGTTGGGAGTCAGGCGGTCATCACTGCCACCTTCTCAATTATCAAACAGTGCCATGCTCTAGGTTGCTTTCCCCGAGTCAAGGTTGTCCACACCTCGAAACACATATATGGGCAGATCTACATCCCAGAAATAAACTGGATACTCATGATTCTCTGCCTTGCAATAACTGTAGGGTTCCGTGACACGACCCTTATCGGAAATGCTTATGGTAAAATTACTTTTGAAATTATTATTTTGAGTGTTCAGTTCCGTGCTACTGCACATCAAAATGGTACCATGTTTTTTTACAAGCTCATATATATATAAATAATATATCCCTTCCAAAAAATAATAATAATAATAACGCGAAACCTACCCCCTCGTATTGAGGGGAAACCCTTGTACAAAAAGCCATCCTGAAATAAATATTGTAAGCCCCTTGTCAAAGGTTGTGACCTCTGCCTCACTTGATTCAATAGGGCTGAAAGGGCCGAGACCCATAGGCCGTAGTGCCTTGCCCTAGTTTGTATTTACCTCAATTCTGGGTACATTTAGGTTGCTTTTATTTTATTACTTTCAATGCGATGATTTACGATATCTTATATCTAACTTTGCCATAGGACTATTGGAGGTTAACCTAGCTGTAAAATAAAAAGGCCCATCTGGGACAATTGTTCATTTCACCAGACACCCTGTCAGTGAAATAACCAAAAACCCATAGACGAAGCTAACAGAATCCCACTGCCAGATTCATCTCCCATATCTGAGGCCAAGTTATCTACAAATAGAGAAACGATTGATTTTATTGGTACCTAGCGGTCAATTTCTGATATTAGCAGTTAATATCGTCAATAGTATCGATGACATCATTTCTGACTGATCTTCCATACATTTGTTCCTATATATTGAAGTCAATGGTAACAAGCTGCATTTTTTCTGACTGATCTTCCATACATTTGTTCCTATATATTGAAGTCAACGGTAACATGCTGCATTTGATATAGTCCATCGATTTTTTGAACTATGATTTAAGTATTTATCTTGTTCTTAAACAATTCCACTGTTTTGCTTGTAGGCATCGCATGCATCACCGTTATGTTCATAACGACATGGCTAATGGCACTCGTGATCATCTTCGTTTGGCAGAGAAGTATATTTCTGGCTGTAGCCTTCCTTCTTTTCTTTGGTTCCATCGAGGGGTTCTATTTATCTTCTTCAGTTGTGAAAATGGCTCAAGGAGGATGGGTTCCCATCGTGCTCTCATGCATATTCATGGCTGTCATGTATGTGTGGCATTACGGAACCCGAAGAAAGTACAATTTTGAACTCCACAACAAAGTCTCTCTAAAATGGCTACTCGGACTTGGCCCAAGTCTCGGTATTGTCCGTGTCCCAGGAATTGGCCTAATATATTCGGAACTAGCAACTGGGGTACCAGCCATTTTCACACATTTTGTCACTAATCTCCCAGCGTTTCATAAGGTTCTGGTGTTTGTCTGTGTAAAGTCCGTTCCTGTACCTTACGTACGACCCGAAGAGCGTTACCTCATCGGACGTATATGTCCAAGACCCTATCGTATGTACCGATGCATCATACGGTATGGATACAAGGATGTACAAAGAGACAATGGTGATTTTGAGAATCAGCTGATCCAGAGTATAGCTGAGTTTATTCGAAGGGAAGCGGAAGAACCACAGTCGACGAGTTTGGATAGTTCAACCTTCGATGCACGGATGGCTGTTATAAGCATAAGGTCCCCCCAACTAAGCACGAGCTTAGTGTTTTCGATGGATCAGGACGATTGTGAAGGAAGTGCCACGATTAGGAGGAGCAGCAAATCACCGTCATTACAGAGCTTACGATCTATATATGAGGAAGATAATTCCGAGTTTATTAGAAGGCGAGTGAGGTTTCGGTTGCTGCCAAACCCGTCAATGGATTCAGCAGTCAGGGACGAGTTGATGGATTTGATCGATGCAAAGGAGGCAGGTGTGGCTTATATAATGGGTCATTCATATATAAAGGCACGGAGATCATCATCCTTTTTGAAGAAGGTGGTGGTCGATATAGGGTATTCGTTCCTTCGGAAAAACTGTAGGGGGCCGGCCGTGGCGCTTAACATACCTCATATCAGTCTCATTGAAGTAGGCATGATTTACTACGTGTAGCATTCATCAGTTATGAAGAGTGAAGGTGAGGAAAATGCTTGAGGCTGTTTATACTTTATAGAAAGTGAAAACTGTTTAGCTTTCTTTTTCCTTAAATTGTACATATATCCATATTTGGTTTAAAGTTGATGATGCATATTTAATATCTTACTAGCAAGAACCCTAGCCATAAAAAGGGAGAAATAAAAAACTTGTACCTAAGAGAAATAAAAGGCAAAAAAAAAAAAAAAAAAAACCCATAACTGATGACCATACTTTTATGTTAATTAAATATAATTATTATAAGATAATAAAATCTAAGGGATAATGGCTCCTTAATGACATTTAAACACCAAATGGGGTTTAAATAATCTTTCACCATTAAAGTGTGATTTATCACCATGCCATATGACACACCTATGAGCAATCTAAATTGCCCAATTGGCAATCTATCATGGGAATATGCCTCAACCCAAAGGAACATGCCGATAAGTGGATGTGAACCATCCGATTGACAAACTTTAATATCAGCTTGTAAAACAAAAAACAATGGTTGATATTATAGTCAATAGTTCAGATGGTTTAAATCTTCCTAAAACATCATTTTTGGGCTTGCGGCACTTCAATGTATGATCTATCACTTTGATGGTTCGGATTACTCACATCTTAAACCATTAATGGTATAAGACCATTTAAACACCATTTTGGTACTTAAATGACGGTTAGCAGAATAGGTCCCTAAAACCAATGATCTTTACGTTTAGCATTTTTTCTTAATTCATCTATACATGCTTTCATCTCAGATCAACTTGAAAAAGGATAGTAGTCATATTAAGATAAATACATCGTGTGGTATATATCACACTCAAACATAACTGTAGCATCACTTTTTGGGATCTGGGCTACAGGGAATCAAAATTTGACCATTTGATAATACACTGATGGTCTTAAAACTTGATGGATTGGAATGAAGATCGATCTCCAAAAACAAAGTCAACCTAGTCAACGTGCTTGCAGTGTAGAGGTAGGGGTGAATGGAGCTACCCCTTGCTATAATTGGTATGTGCCATGTGAAACATCATCTACGCTGTTTGATTCGAAGGCCATGATGTGAAGATCCTTGATGGCTATAGATTGGCACAAAACACAATCTCTATCAATCTTATTCAAGACAGTCGAAACCCATCATCTGATTCAAATGTTGTTTGCGTTGGATAGGATGATAGAGATTGTTTTTTGTGCCAGTTTTCGGCACCAAAGATCTTTACATCATGGCCTTCAAATCAGACGGCTACGATTGTGTTCCAAGTGGCACAGGACCCCAAAAATACAAAGTCTTTCAAACTGTGCATCAGTACGAATCACATGTGCAAGTAGTTTCTAAACTCAGGAAATTAAACACTACTGAAAAAATCCAGACGAATGAAAATCCAAGAGTTAAAAAATGGATTTCTTGAGTTAATATAGAAGCTTGAGAGAAGAAAAGCAAAAGTTAACTGACTTCAATTTCTCTTTTGTTGATCAAATATCAAGTGCAGGCCACTGCATTGAATCAAGAAGAAGCAAAATCGAAGTACTTTGCTAAACTGAAGGAACAAAGTGGCCAACGAAATAATCCCAAGACTACAAGCCAAGCTTCACATCTCTTCATTTCATCTATAACTCACGGATAGCTTTCCATGTCCTCTTACCTTTCTATCTGATTTTCGATTTTCTGGTTCGGAACAACCCTTTAACCCACTTAGTTTAAGGGACCGGACCAGAGTGCTAGAGGTAACACTCCGATCAATCTCAAACCGACAACCTTGGTTTAATCACTGACACTTTTGACTGCAAAATCAGTGTAAACTTTCACTGATTTGCATGCTCATAAATAGCAGCGTAGCTCCCGAGCTTGGCAAGTGCCACCACTGGCACTCGGGTCTAATACCAGCTCTTCTTTATCGCTTTCCAGTGTATCTGAGAGCTATTGGCTTCCCCACATCCAAAAATCACACCAATAAAAGCAGTACAACATATCAGGAAAAAGGAGTCGCCATTCCAATGAAACTACTGCCTGAACCAGCCCTCCTCTCAGCAAGGCTAATCCGCATCAGAATTACCCTCTCATGGAATGTGATTAAATGCGAAACAACGAGAGAGGTACATTGATCCTTGATCTGGTTGAAAAAACATCATCTAACCTCCAATGCATCCTAGCCCATCTGATGGCGTTGCTTGAATCACCTTCTACATTCATCGGCAAGTTGGATATAGATACCAAGAGCTTTACACCTTCTACTGGTGCTGTAGCCTCTGTTTCTGTAGAAGCTGCCCAGTCCATAGGTCGAGCATACTTGAGAAGATTCGCTCGGCGATGATCCCTAATGAAACCTTCAAACCACCCTTGCCCATATTTCCATTTTGGGTTGAGATGGTTCAACAGAGAGGTAATGAAACCTTCAAACCACCCTTTCCCACTCTCGAAACCAATCCCCACCTGTGGGCTTGGAGGTCCTGGGCTATATATAATCTGGGCACTCCTCACCTTACAAGCCGGCCAAAGTGATAATCCTTTCCTTGATATCAAAGATTAACGCAGACAACATTTTCTGTTTGCTGTTGAAGGTCCTTGTATTACATACATTCTAACCAAATCCCCCACAAAATAGCATATGAAACCAATCTCCACAAGTGGCATCTCAACAAATCAAAAGGGCACAGCTGCCAACACCCAATTTGATCCGCAATCGGCCCGAGCAAGACATAACATGTCTGGAACAAAGAGACTAAGGACATCCACACCGAAGTAGCACCCATACAATGCAAGAATAAGTGATCTATCTTTTTTCACAAGATAGACACATGCGACATCTTTTCAAACCCATACCATCCCAAGCGTCCACCACCTGGTCAAATCTTCCCTCTTCGATCAGCATTTCAAGAACCATGTCGTAAGCACACCAATAGGGCAAAGAAAAGCTTTCTATACCCTATGAAAAAGCCACACTGAACATCTAGAATTGTGTTATCGTTCTAAGTTCTCTCTTGTTCTTTTTTTGAAAGAATAGAGAGAAGGAAAAAAAAGTTATCAGCTGATCTCAAGTTATCTTTTGTTGATCAAACATTAATTGCAAATGATGCTGTTGAATCAAGGAGCAGCGAAATCGAACTATTTTACGAAACTTAAGGAATAAGGTGATCAACTCAACAAGCCAAAAGATTGAAAGCCCACCTTTCTGAATCCGAAGTGTAGAACATGTTTCGATTTCTTCTTCTACAATCCACTTAGAGCTCTCCCCGTCTTAACTTTCTATTTGAGTTTTTATCTCCTCTTCTCGGTCCTAAACGACCCTTTTCTTTATTGCCTTCCATTGTGTCGGAGAGCTCTTGAATCGCGCAAGAAGTGCTTCTCCGCATCTTATTTGCAAGTATATTGGTCGTCTCCCATAAACCTAACCGCAAGAGACACTCCCTTAGCATCTCACAGGTACTTTGATAGGGCGGTATCCCTTCATCAATCATCATCTCAAAGTAATGACACGCATCCTCTACTTTACCTTTCTTCTTACAGAGACCATGTACCATCACAGCGTAAGTTGAAGCAGAAGCATAGAACCCCCTTTTTCCCATACCATCCCAAACCTCGACCACCTGATCAAACCTTCCAATGCTGATCAGCATTTTAAGCACCATGTTATAAGTATGCCGGTCCGGCAAACAAGAATCTTTCTGTATCCTACGGAAAAGCCTGAGTGCCTTGTTAACCTCTCGGAGCTCACAATGAACAGCTAAAATTGTATTATAACTCCATATGTCAGGAGTTGCTCCTCTTTCAATCATTTCATCCAATAGCTGGTAGGCATCGTCAACCATCCGATTCTTACAAAACATCTTGATGATGCAATTATACGTGTATGTGTTTGGAACTAATTCATACCTTCTCATTCTATCAAGTACTCTCACAGCCGCATGGGCATCATTGGTCTGACATGCAGCACGGATAAAAGCAGCATATGAACAAGCATTAGGCTCAAGGCCTTTCGATCTCATCTCGCGAAAGAGCTTATAAGCCTCATCCATCTTTCCATCCTGGCAAAGACACCTCAATAGAGTATTGTAAGCTACCACATCAGCATCACATCCTCTTTGGAGCATTTTATCAAACACCTTAACAGCTTGCATAGAATCACCGGAATCACCCCATCCTTTCATCAAAATGCTATAAGTTTTCGGACCCATTGGGAATTCGAACTTGTTTCCCTGGAAAAAATCTTGGGCATAACTGGCCAAGTTGTATTTGCAGAGATTACCAAGCAATTGATTGAGATCATCAGGACCTGGTTTTAGACCAAAATCGTTCATTTTCTCGAAAGCCCGAATCGCATCGGCGGGTAAATTGGCTTTACAATAAGCCCTAAAGATGACCCAGAAAATTCCTGGTCTGATTTCACGATTCCCATCTCTCATCTCCAAAAGAAAGTCCCAAATCAAAGGGAATTGTTTGGTGCTGCCTAAGATATCAACCAAAATGTGGTAGCTCTCTCTGCTATGACTGAAACTGGGCAATTTTTGAGCCCATACGAAAAACCGATGTGCAGAAACACCAAGATTTCGACACCGTTTCAAGACCTGTTCAACCAAATCTATTGAAATTTTCCCCCTAAACTGCTCGAGAGCGGGTTCGATGTCGTGGTGAGGGCTGCGGAAATCACTCAATACCCTACAGACCTCATTGACTTCATGTGCTAATGGGCTCGGCTCTGATCTCGCTGTTAGAGAAGAAACTTTGCGAATTGGAAGGAACCCAATATCCACAATGGTTTGGAGTAAATGGGAATGGGAAAGAAAATTAGAATTTGAAGTTACATTTTCATGGGTTGCTGAGACAACAGAATGAAGCGATTGGAAGTGATGAGGAAGGTTTCTAATTCGAAAGAAGAGCATTCTAACGGCCATTTTCCTTTTCAAATCTGCTAGTTAGCTGATGAAAGCCGGCATTTTATGGACGTTTTTTGTTAGGTCCCAGTTGGTTGAACTCTAAATTGGGTTCAACTTATTTTTGTAAGCGTTAGATGGGCTGGGCCTGGCTTACGGGCTTTAGTTTGTGAAGCCCTTACCACGCCTGAGCATGTCAGGCTTTTGGTTTTGAGGCCCTAGCCCGGCCCTCTTATCTCATTTTGTAGCTTTAGCCTTAAGATTTTAGGGTCAGACTAGGCGGGCTGCTAGGCCGACGTGGCCCTAGTGACAACCTTGCCCAGAGGTTTTTGCATCATGGTGTCAAATCAAACAGCTTAGGTAGTGTATATATATATATATATATATATATATATATATATATATATATATATATATATATGAGGTAAGGGACTATATATAACATCGAAATCTCTAAGAACTAAATTGGGTGAATCATGATCTAGAGGTGATTCAAACCCGACTCAAACTGGCCCGACCTAACCTGAGTAGAATTAGACAAGCACACCATAGTCAAGTCTCCCTTGTGAGAAAATAATTTGAATCTAAGAAAGTAATCTCAAATTCGGTCACTTTTAGACGCGTGTCATCACTTTCTCACCATCAGATATCTTATCCATAATGTCAAGATTCATTGTACAAAAGATTGAGATGAAATTTGATCACCATCATCGGAATTAAAACAGTCACTATGACCTGCCTTGGGAGAGGTTGCCTCACTTGCAATGGTGTGCTCTCATAAATTGAATGCGTGTGCCTAGCACCCTCCCTTATCTTGTGAAAATGGCCCATCGTATGGATGATATGTGCCTTGTGAACTCGAAATCTGACCATTGGATAAGTGTGTCATGATCTCATAATCACTTGTGTGAAAGACCACGACTTAAAACAATCCCCATCGTCTGAGGCAGTCAATGCTAACCGGCATTTAAACGTGGGTGCCTTCTCTTGTGAAAATGGCTCATCATTTGGACGATGTGTGCCTTGTGAAATCGAAATCTAACCATTTGATAGGTAAACCATGATCTCAAGATCAAGTATATAAAAGATCGGGATTGAAAACAATCCCCATCATCACATTCAATCAATCAAACATGGACGAGCATCTAATGGGTGCTCTTAAGATAAGGGGGCACTTAACCCAAATTTATGGGTGCAAATAAACTCACCCACCTTTTTATCTAAAACCCAGCAACTCCCTCACTAAACCCATGCCGTAATCTCAAAGACCTTGTCAGCCATACTCCGGTGTTTACGGCAACAGAATCGACCCATCCGATCAAAGCACAACACCACTTTCGATTCAACACCGACGCACTCACCAAAGGACCCGCTGGAACAGGTAGATTGCATAGTTTTCTCATAAATCTTTCAATCAATATAAGAAATGATCTATGATTTGAGATCCATAGGAAATTTTATGTCTTCCTAAATTATCCATTTGTATATGGGAACTACAAGGCAGAGCCGACCCTGACATTTTGGGGACCCAAGGCGAGTTCCTAAAATAGGGCCCCTGTTTCATATTATTTTATAATATATAAAAAATTTTCCATAATTTTTTTTTTGATAAATAAAATAATACTCATATTCTATTTTATTATATTTAATTTGAAAATGCAATTAAAAATTTAATACTAGTTAACCGTAAATATCTCAATGACCCATTTTGTTTTTCTATTTGTTCTGTCTTGTTAATTGTCAATTAGTTTCTCTTGCATTATTTTTTTTTTTATTTTGATAGGTGAGTTGGGTTTGAATATGCTATTATTATATAACAACTCAAGTTCTTTTTTTCTACCTTTAACATCTCAACTTTGTGTGTTTAGATGGGATCATAGGATAAAAGTAAGTTTTTCAGATAGGATAAAAGCTATAGGACTTTGAATATTAAAATCAAATTAAATATTATGAGCTTTGAAACGAATGGAGCTTATAAAGCCACAACTCTTGTAATTTGATTTCAACAAGTTTGAAATAACAAGTGGAAAGAGATTTATCTTCTCTAAAAGATTTCTAGCTTATCCTTTTATAATACCTCTACTTTGCTAGCTTTGACTCTTATTTCTTCTTAGATCTTATATAATGATAATAAAAAAATAAAATTTGTAGGCAGAATCTATGCTCTTATTTGTTTAAAGAAGGAATTTGGATACTCATTTTAAATTTTTCTTGGTAGAACAGGTTATCTCATGTCTATTATCGTTTGCTTGTCTTTTTTTTTTTGTATGTTTTGATTAGCTGATTATACTTATGTTCCATTGAATTGAACTTGGTTATAGTTTATCTGATCGAATTGAAATGACGCAGAAGGCGATTATGGTAGATTGGAGAATGGGGTTTCAGGTTTATTTGTTTCTCTTTCCCTGCACTCTTCTTGATATTTTAGTTTAAGAGCCTATAGATATAACAATTATAATATGGGTGGTCAACAGTGTAGCCTTGACCGATGATAATTTTGTGTGTGCTACTCTTGATTGGTGGCCTCCCAAAACGTGCAACTATAATCAATGCCCATGGGGACAAGCTTCTATTCTAAATCTGGTGTATATATATATATATATATATATATATATATATATATATATATATATATATATCATCTTTTTAGTGATTTATTTTGCCAACTCATTATTCGATAAGGCAGGGTACGTATTTTAGTTTTTGGACTTTCATTTTTTTTTTCTATTAGTTTTAGCTCCATATTCTAAGGTTAACACCCAATGAGTGTTAGCTAATGGCATTTACTCTAGGACAAGGCTCATACACGACTTCTGAGCATATTGGGTTGGTAACGTAACACCAGCTTCTAGAACTGATTCTTGTCGTCAAAAGTTAAACATGTTCTACAAGAATCAGTTTTAAGTGAAATCCTACTAGAATCCAAAAGCGGCAAAAACCCAATTCCGGATTCCTCGTTTGCAGGAATTCAATTTTAATTCAAATAAGCTCCAATGAAATGTTAACAAACATGGCCTAAATCATGAGTCAAAAAATATTACAGAGAATGAATCTAGAAATGCACACACAACCAAATCAATATCCAAAATACATAAGTTTTTCAGCAAATAATTAATCATCCTTAATCAATCAGCATATCAACTAATCTTTCGTTCTAAAGCTGATATCAAATACTAAAAATAAAATAAAATTAGAAATAGCAGAAAAACAACAAAATCAAATTGAATTATGAATTAGATGTCGATTAAAGGAGTATCGCTTGGAGAAGGCACTATCAGTTTGTTCTTATCGCGGGTCGTGAGCGACGGTGATGGAGTTGCCTACTTAGAAAGAGAGAGAGAGAGAGAGAGAGAGAGAGAGAGAGAGGTGCAAGGCGCTAGAGAGAGGAGAGCCTGAGAGGGTTTGGAGAGAGAGGGGCTGGAGAGAAAGAGATATAGAGGCGCTGGAGGCTGGACTCTGGAGTTTGAGAGAGAGGCGCATGGCACTGACCACAGCTAGAGAGACTAGAGAGGAGAGGGTTTGGAGAGAGACAGAGAGAGAGAGAGAGAGATGAGAGGGTTTGGAGTCGAGAGAGACTGAGATGAGAAAGAGGCATCTGGTGTCGGAGTCTTGGAGTCGAGAGGGTTTGGAGACTGGAGAGAATAGAAAGAGAGGCGCTGGAGATGGCTGGGGGCCCTTTATATATATATATATATATATATATATATATATATATATATATATATATATATATATTTTTAGCCTAGGTTTTAAAAGGGATATATTTTTTTTTGGGGGGGGGTTAACGGTATTATAACATTTTAATTTTATATGTCTTTGCTTGATTTAGATTGTAAAATATAATATTGTCAAACTAGGTTGATGATTAGATTTTGGAATTATATACAAATATATATATATATATAAGTTTAATATAAAATTTGCATTGAGTTGGATTAATGGTGTGTTTTGGGTTTTTTATTTACCGATTATCCAAAGCTCATACTAGTGGTTATGTTTTGTTGTAATCGTTCATAAGAATAACTTATCTCTTGTTCATGAATTGTTTTACTAAGATTGGAGGAATTTGGACTTGGATTGAAAAGTATAGGTTAACTTTGTGTCAAATAGGCCTAGTACATGTTTGATAAAATAAATAATAGAATTCACCTCCTATACAAATGTTAGCCGCTACTATAGAGCCTATGATGAGTTAGGGAGTTGAATTCAATTACGAAATGAGGTGATTGATGATGAAACAATGCGTATGAATTTTTGTCCGCCCCATTTGTGCGCTCCAAACGACCCCAACTAGCAGCCCATTTGTATGCTACAATCCAATTTTTATGCCCCAAACGACCCCATTGGGTACCATTCTCATACAAAAGCCGACCAAACTTTAGCCATTTGGTTCACCACAGCTGAACCATTTTCCGTCATTTGATGGTCATCACATCCCCAAATTTCAGTCCCAATTGAAAGTGCAAACCCCCTTGTTCACAGCCGTATAACTGTTGCACTTACCCCCATTTATAGCTTTAACCAAATGCTACAAAGCCATCAAAACTGCCTTAGTTTGCTGCTACAAACCATCCAAAACGCAGCCCTAATTTGCTGCTATAAATAACAAAAAATTTGTTTCAATTGCATGCCATAAGTTGAACAAAAAAAAATGCTCAATTGTATGGCACAAGCTGACCTAAATACAGCCCTAGTTAGCCGCTAAAAATGACCAGATTTTTGCCCCGTTTGTACGCTATAAACAATCCAAATCGCAGCCCAAATTTGTTGCCATAAAGCACCCAAAACACAGCTCATTTTGCTTGCTCATGATTAATATTAGAGTTATTTGTATGACCTAATGGTTATATGATTTGGGACCAATTTTATGGGAATATAGTAAGCAAATAAAGTTGGTAAGGCCCTTAATGCAAAAGAGTTGTTAATTTTAGGATTTTGAAGATCCTAATTTTAGTAAAAATGGTGGTAGATCAAAATAAAGTAAAACGTGTCATATATATATATATATATATATATATATATACTACTTTTGTTTGGTTAACTAGTGTTATTTTTTTTATGTCATAAGCCCCTACATATACGACTTCGAGTGTGCCATGTTTTCTTGTTTTGTCAAGTAGTGGGAAGAGTTGCATCTCACATCATTCATTCCTTATGAGATATGAGCATTTAGTGTTCTTTGAATCTTGGCACTGTGGTGCCTCTCCTTAGCTCGAACCTTAAATTAAGGGAGATGGAAATAACTAGCCTCCCATATCTCTTCCAATGATAGGTGAGATCAGTTCAATTCTTGTAGAGTCTATTTGTTTGTTGTTAAATAAGTGTGAGATTTGTTGTTTTGAATAAGACCGATCAATCCGTAGAATAAGAGTCACTTGGGTATCAACACAGAATAAGTTTGTTATGATTTGAGACCTATTTAAGATAACACTCTTCCATGAAAAATGAAATAAAATTAAGGTATGTTTATAAAAATAAATAAATCATAATAATAATAATTATTATTATTATAACAAATGTGATTGTATACACTTTGAAAATGGTTGTTCCATAATAATAATAATTATTATTATTACTATAAATGTGATTGTATACACTTTGAAAATGGTTGTTCCTTAATGCCTCGTGGACTACAACTCTAGATACTCTTGTTAGGAATTCAATTACACACGAACTCCCTATCGCAGTGAATATGACAAAAATAAGAAAACGTAAAAGCAATCACACACAACACAAAAGGATTTATGTGATTCACCCAATCTAGGGCTACGTCCACGGAGTATATGTACTATATTTATAAACATTTACACCACACACACTCTCTTCTCTCTAGTGCACTCTCAATCAAGATCTGACACGATCTTTAACAACCAACACACTGTTAAACCAAGGACGTAGTCCCTCAAGAACAGAAAAAAAATCTGCCAAAATATAGTAACGATTCCAGCACAAGAATGGCTTCAATCGAATGTTTCGATCCTCAAGCTTTTCTTCAATACGTTGCCTCTCAAAGTATTCACCAGTTTTCACTGTATAGAAAACTCTCTCAAGGAACCCTAGAATAACCTTCTGCTAATAGGTTCCAACCTTCATTAGGAAATATTGACCAAAATATCTTCTAAAATAGCAAAGAGTCCAAAATCGCGGAACTAATCCGCCCAAAATCGATCGATTGATTTCACAACTCGATCGATCGATTTCAACCCAAGAGTTGACCAAATAATCCATGCTCATAGTCGATCGATCGATTTCAACCTGAGAGCATACTGTTTATTTCTGTCCAGAATCGATCGATCACTCACAACAGCTCGATCGATCAACTGAGACCCGAGACCACTACTCAAAATGTCTCAACTTACGCGTTGGGATTAAACCTTAGCCAACAACTCTTAACATTAATGAATGAGGAAAGAAGATGCCATATGTGTTTTGTTTGCTGTGAGCATCCACCTGAGTGTGGACCCTGTGTGGAAGTGTCTGAAAAGGCTCTTGCAATGATGGGAACTAGCTCCATAAGACATTTGGACCAATCTTTCAGGCGGATAGTGCCCTCGCCTCTGCTTTGCGCCAACAGAGGTACCTCCTTGGTTTACCTTGGATGGAGCTTTTGTTTGAGATCATGGATGAGTGTTGGGCATTGACACTTTACTTTAAAACTATAATAACACTTAGGAACACACAACCTTAGATTTTAGAATTCTGAATATGGTCCTATGTTTTGCAAACCACAGGTCCGCTAGTTCAACTGTTAGGTGAGCAAATAACTTTTTGAATATGATTCCTCCCAAATAAGCGAAATTGGTTTGATGTCCTCTTTGTATAAGTCTATCCTCCTCTTGTATCATGCATATTCTTATTATTTTATTAAAAATACTTACAATTGCCTATATAATTAATAAGATTTGAATAGAATTGTGCTTTATTTTATTCTCTTGAGCTTCCCAGCTCATCGATATTCAACACCCAAGATCAACCCAAGCCTCGAAATAAGGAGATTCTCGTAGGAAGTGACTCAACAAGACACGAAGCGCAAAAGAAAAAAAAAATTGTGGGTGTAATATGCCTCGATGTAGGTCGAGTTTATCAAACCCCATTTTGGATGACAAAATATTTTGTGACCAGTATAGGTTACGACTATTTTGCGGTCGGGCTCAGACCTGGATAGCCAAATGTAACAAACTTTAAGTATTTTGATGTGTAATTAATGTGAGAATACTGTCTAATATTTCATACTTCGGTTATATTTTTATTTTATTTTTTAAATTTTAGATTGCATGTACAATATATCAATTTATTTTGTTTATGGTAACGACCGCTAATGCCGAGGCAAGGGCAGGGCGTTGTACCATATAGCTGATTGTAGCAAAAAATGCTACCACAAGACCATTTAGGCATCATATTGCACCAATCATAAGCATTGGGTGCGATGGCAACTTGGATAATAATAATGAGGTATCACCTAAAAAATTTGGGCTCTACCAATATATATCTATCGTTAAACATGTGATCAGCAATGTCTAAAATCAATGCATCAAGTCGTTTTGGGTCAATCATGTCACTCGCATGTTATCTGATACCCTGGTGGTAGCATTTTTTGCTGCCACCGATTGTTTGTGATACTCTCTCTCTCTCTCTCTCTCTCTCTCTCTCTCTATTAAATATATTAATATGAGTATACAAGATATATATATTATAACTTTTACAATCAAATTATCAAAATAAGCCTCAATATTACAATTACATTGTCAAATAGTGTAGTTGTAACCATAGTGACAAATTTCATTTTCGGTGATTTTTCGATGGGGGGTCCTTTCAGTACATTTTGGATTAATTTCGATACCTTTCGGAAAAAAATTTGATACCTTTCGGGGAAGTTTTGGGGATTAAAAATATATATAATATATATTTAATATTTTTTAAAAAAATTACTACAATATATACTAAATTACTAACATATTTAAAAAATAAAAATAAATTAATTAAATAAAAAAACATAAAATAAAAATATCGAAATTTCATCCAAAAATACCGAAATTTTCGTTTGACCACCTTTTCGGCGAAATTTGTCACTATAGTTGTAACTTGTTAGGATGTTTTAGTAATTTAAATATCTATAAAAAGAGGTCTTAGAGTTTTATCTTCCCTTATTTGAAATCTGTCTCTTATCTTTAAAGAATTTTTTTTCTTCTTTAAAATTTTTTTTTTTTAAATAATAATAAACACCAAAGCCCAAGACCCGATCCAACTCTGCTTCAACTCTCCTAAGTTAGGGTTGGGCATATAAAAGCCCGCCTAAAATAGGGTCGGGCTAGGGCCTAGACTTATCCCCTAACGCCTGGCTATGTTTTATGGGGGCTCGGCCTAACCCGGACTGTTGACAGCCTTATCTTTGGGGCCAAAGTTTAGCAAGAAACATGATCTTTACCATATGATTTGAGAGAGTCAACCATTGAATCAGATGATAGCCTTTGACTATATTAAATCCAATGATAGAAACTAAGTATCATGTCAATCTTTGACCTCAAAGATCTATATATCATGGTCTTCAAATCAGATGGCTTAGATGGTATTTCATGTGACACATATCCCAAAAATAACAAAGTCTTTCTATCTAATCATCTGTCACGTACAAATCTCGTGTGCAAGTTGTCGCTCAAAATAACAAACTTCAAAAGGCAAGTGCAAAGTAGAAGGCAGGGCAAGTTACTATTAACACTCTAGGCCAAATAGATTCTTTTTTTTTTTTTTGAGAACTTAGGTATCTTGGTCTCATAGATCACTCGCCTAATCTCAGGGGCACATGCGCACCCCAAATTAGCACATGTCAGGTTAGCACGAGATATAAATTCCTAGGGTGGCCTCAAGGGGGGAGGGGATTCAAACTCAGGTTTCTTGCTTTTGGAAGCAAGTACCTTGCCAGCTCGCCTAACCCCTTGAGGTTAGGCTAAGTAGATTATTATAAAAGTTTAGTGTAAGTCTGGGGCGTTAGCTCCCAGCATAGTGACCAAATTCTCCAACTTTTTTAAAACGTGTCGAATTAATCTCTATTTTTTAAAAAACAAATAAATTTATAATTCTTCTCTACTTTTTCAAAAAATTATAAATTTTGAGAATTATTCTTGAATTTCATTAATCATCTGTCAATTTTTTTATTTTTCTAAAAAGTTTCACCATTTTTTTTTTTGAATTTTCATTTTTTCCAATATTTTTAATTGACATATTGTTAACTATTATATATATATATATATATATATATATATATATATATATATATATTCCGAATTTTTTACTGTTCTTTTCCTGAATTTGACGGATTTTACCGGGTTTTTTCAAACTTTTTCGAAACCGATATATCCCCCGGCTTAGGCACTATGCTCCCCCGACTTGTGCATCTATCTGTGGGTGGCTATCATAATACTGGAATCATGGTTGCACACCAGCCACCTTATACTTAATAATACTATAAAGAATGAAGAGTGATTGCTCGCATGCTATGTATAATCATAAGTCATAGCCCACATCAAAACCACTCTCTATTCTATTTCCTTCACTTTTTGTTCCTGATGTCTTCTCAACTACTTGCTATTATTACAAATACACACTGTGGTTGCTCCTCAAGTTCATTAGTTGGGCTCATGGAGGTCTTAGCATTTCTGTTTTCTCTCCGTTCAACTCCTTTTTACTTGATTTTATTTTGTTAAAAGAAGCCAAGAAATTGATATTTTATGGTTTAATTTACATTGTTCAGATGGTGGAGCTAAGGGTGCATTTACATTGCAAGGTTTGCGAGAAGTCTGTTCGTAAGGCCTTGTGGAAGCTCAAAGGTAACCCACCACTACTCCTCATGCTTATCTACGTATAAGATTCTCTGAATTAATCAAAATTTAAATAAATAAAAAATTCTTTCGAACAGGTGGTCCATCGGCCAAATTTTGTGAAATTTATGAATTTTTTGTATTTTCTATATGATTGTAAATTTTGGCTGGTGTTACCAAGGATCAAAATTTCGCCCCAATACATTTATTACCGATAATTTGGATTTCGGTTTCGAGCATGCCCGAAACCGAAATGTTTCAGCCAAAATTTTGAAATTTTGGCCGAAAATTTTGATCCATGAGTTAAAGCCACCCCACTTAAGCAAAGTAAGTCTATTGACTTGTTTGAATGAGACAATAGAGATATTTGTTTTCGGGCCAATCTTCCACACAATATTTCTTAAGTTCATAGGCATGCTATCATATGGTTAGATGTTATTTCCACATGTCACACAACCCAACAGGTGAATGTGAACCACGTTTGATAGTAATCCTGATGACATTACTTTATTTGAGGATGAGTGTCATAGGGAATCAACATTTGACTGTCTGATGATAAGATCATGATCTCAAGACGTAATGAGTGTATGATTGGGATGAAAAATGATCCATGAGTGATTGTGTCAACGAATTTTTCAATGCATACAAATTATGAAACACACATTTTATTATTTAAAAAGCATTTCTTTTTTTACTTAAATAGGTCAACATATATATATATATATATATATATATATATATATATATATATATATTAGTTTTTATAATCCCTAAAAAAAATAATTCCCCATTTTTTCCGCATACCTTTATCCCAAACAAGCCGAACTTTCTCCCATCAATTGATTGTCAAATCCAAACTTGGTCACTATGATGCTTATATGGCTGCAAATGGGTTGATGACCTCCCGCCACGTTACTGATGCGGGTCCACAATTCTGACTCTTCGGATCATGTCAAACTGGAAAATCTCGACCTATTGTTGTAAACAGGTCGGATTCTGGCCTCAGGTTCTTCACCTGCGTTTATTTGCTTATCGAGTCGGGTCAGATTAATCAGGTAGTCAAGCAGCCCATACCCAACTCCGCATGGGTTGGGTATGGGTCCAAAATTCTAAGCCATGGGATCCGGTCAGATTGGATCTATGCTTATAGATAGGTAGGTGGTGAGTGATGGATTGATTTGTTGTTGAGATGACAGGGGTTACTTGCGTTGAAATGGACGTGACATTGAACAAGATAACGGTTTTGGGGTACGTTGATCCAAAGATGGTTGTTAAAGCTGTCCGAACGACTGGCAGGAGAGCTGAGGTGATTGCCTAGGGTGGCAGAGAGGGTCCTCTCTCATTTTGTTCAAACTGTTATCATTGTTTTCTCTCTTATTATCATTCTAATGCACTTTTTTTTTCCGTAACCTGTACCACTTGGCAAGTTGGTTTTCTCAAGGCTTACAATTTTGCTCTCAATATATATATATATATATATATATATATATATATATATATATATATATATATATATACTTGGATCCTGTACGTAGAATGCACGTGAGAGCTGTTTATTTATAAAATAAATCGTTATGATATAAATTTTAAAAATATTTTTTATATTTAACAAAAAAATCATTGGGCATTGATATTTCGATGAAAATTTTGGTTTTGGTTAGAATTGAATCCGATATTTTCACCAAATTTTCGAGATTTCGGCCAAAAATCCTAAACAAAAGTGATGGGTCAACTCAAAGTCTCAGTGTCCATACATTTTTTTGTTTTGTTTTAAAAGCAAAATTTTCGACCTTCAAAATATTGGCCGATAATTATTGGTGATTAGCAAATTATTGGCCAATTACTTCAAATTTTCTGTCGAGAATTTGAAGGCCGTAATTTTTTACCAAAAATTTCGGAATTTCATTTCGGTAGGGTTCGAAACCGATGAGTTTCAGCCGAAATTTTAATCTAAGACCGCAACCAAAATGAAGTCTATCGTTTTGGATGAAGGTGTAAAATTCGGCCCTTTTTAAAAAAAAAAAAAAACACAAGGTCTCGGCGCAGACCGATATGTATCGGTCGATACCCAATACACATCGACCGATACGGGCTCGTATCAACCAATACGGATACCAATACCTTGTTGGGGGACCGCGGAGTATTAAAACTGATACGTATCAGTTTGCTGAAAAGCTTATACGTATCGTTGTTATGTATTGGTATCGCACAAGATGTCATACCTTAGAGCATGGATGAAAATTTCGACCAAAATCTTGTGAGCCAAGTCGAAATTTCAGCCGATAACTTTAAATTATCGGTCGAGAATTTGAAGGCCGTGATTTTTAACTGAAAATTTCAGGATTTCGTTTCGGTGGGGTTCAAAACCGAAGCGTTTCGGCCGAAATTTTGATCCATGACCGCAAGTAAAATGAAGTCTTTATCGTTTGGGATCAAGGTGTCAAACTCGGTATCGGGTATCGGTCTATGGAGGACCAATAAGAATCGGCCGATACATATCGGCCGAACCCGATATGTATCAGTCGAACCTAATACGTATCGGCTAATACGGGCCCGTATCAGCCGATACCGATACGGAGTTGGAGGATCGGGAAGTATCAGAACTGATACGCATCGGTGTGTTGAAAAACCGATACGTATCCCTGTTATGTATCAGTATCGCGAAGGATGTCATACCTCATAACATGAATCAAAATTTCGGTCGAAATCCTAATATTTCAGCAGGAACGAATCGGTTTCGAACGCCATTGAAATTTTGGAATTTTGGTCGAAAATCCCAAACGAAATTTCGACCGAAATATTGTAGGCCAGGGCAAACTTTCGGTACCCATATATATATAATATTTTATTTTTTAAAACCCAAATTATCGGCCGATAATTTGAATGCTGATAATTTTGGGTTTAAAAAAAAAGAATCATTGGGCACCGAAATATCGGTTGGGACTGAAACCAAATATGATATTTTCACCGAAATTTCGGGATTTCGATCGAAAATACCGGAAGAAATGTTGGTCGATATTTTGGTGCCCATATATATATATATATATATATATATATATATATATATATATATATATATAAACCCAAAATTCCTGGTCGATAATTTGATTATTAGCAAATTATCGGCCGATAACTTCAAATTATCAGTCAAAAATTTGAAAGCCGTGATTTTTGACCAAAATTTTCAGGATTTCATTTTAATGGGATTCGTAACTGATGCGTCTTAATCGAAATTTTGATCCTTAACATCAACTTAAATGAAGCGTTAATCATTTGGGATCGAAGTGTGAAACTCGGTATCGGTATCAGTCCATGGATGACCGATATGAATTGACCGATACAAATACATATCGGCCCTTGTGAAAAAAAAATTCAAGGTCTCGACGTAAACCGATACGAACCTGTATCAAGCGATACCAATACCGAACTGGAAGACCGAGAAGTATCAGAACCAATATGGATCGATATGCTGAAAAACCGATACTTATCGCTGTTATGTATCAGTATCGCCCAGGATGTCATACCTTGTAACATGGATGAAAATTTCGGCCGAAACAAATCGATTTCGAACCCCACTAAAATTTCGGGATATCGGTCGAAAATCCCTGACGAAATTTTGCTCAAAATCTTGTGGTCCAGACCGAAATTTCGGTGTCCAAATGTTTTTTTTTTTAAAACCCAAAAATTATCGGTCGACAATTTGAAGTTATCAGCCGATAATTTGATGATTAGCAAATGATCGACCGATAACTTCAAATTATCGGCTGATAATTTTTTGTGTTAAAAAAAAAAATCATTGAGCACCGAAAAAAATCATTGGTACACTAAAAAAAGTGGCCTTAAAATCAATTTTAAGCATTTCCGTGATGTTAAGGTCACTTTTCTGAGATGTGTGCTACGTGAAATAAAACACTGATCGTTTGATAGTATGCCCATAATATGAAGATCCATTATGTGAAAGATTGGGAGGATAAACGATCTCCATCATCTGATTCAACGCAGTCCATGTGTTTCAGTGTGGGTGAACCCAAGGATTAGGGTGGTGGATTTAAAGGTACTCAAAACCAAAAACCAAATTACCAAAAGGAGAGATTTTATTTTATAACTTTGTTTTTACAATTTCAAAGATTATTATATAGATATATAATATTTTGCTAAGGTGAGACATTTACTCATTTTGTCTTTTTGTAATAGGAAGGATTCTAAAGTTAGATGCCCTTCTCACTTATATATATATATCACTTATTGGAATTGGCAAGACCCTTTCTCTAACCATATAAACTATCTTCAAACCAAGGTATCAAAAATGGGATAATACCGATACATTTCGGTTTTTCGGCAAATCAATACATATCAGTCCTCCAACTCAATATCGGTAGCCGTATCGACTAATACGGGCCCGTATTGATTTGAGCCGAGACATCTTTTTTTTTTTTAAAAGGGACGGTCTATATCGGTATCGGCTGATTTGTATCGGTCGTCGAGGGACCGATACCCGATACCGAAACCAATTTTGAGTCCTTGCTTCTAACCATATAACTATCAGTAACTATCATTCAATTACAAAAATATCACGAATATCTTTCATTGTCGTTTAATAATGCAAGTTAAATATTTTCGCTCAAAAGATCAAGAATGCCCTTGCTTTTCACACTCGGTCAAAGGGTTGCTCGCAACATAGGGTCACCTATCAATTGCCAGATCGGGTGGCCGTTCATAGTCACTTGATCAATTGTCCATTCAGTTGAGTGGTCGGCTGAACAGGCAACAAGTGGATGACTGACACGAACATCAATCGTCAACAAACCTTGAAACAAAATAAAAAAAACAAAAAACACCCAAAAAGAAAAAAAGGCCACCTGATCAGTGATCAATATTACAATCAATTTCCCACAAATATCGGAAAAAAATCTTATAATTTCGTCAACTGCTTGCTAGGAGATCCTCCGCTCGTCATAAAAGGTTGCTTGAAAGCACAACTTATCGAAACTGTTCATATCAAGTCGAAATAAGGGCGGTATTTGAGCCATTTAGTTGTACAAAATAATTTGTTTTTTTTTTTTAAATGATTAGAACAGGGATTTTGCCAAAGCAAATAGTTTTATAAGGGATCTTGCAAAGTATTCTATTTGCTATAATGGCCTGCAAATACGCCTTTTAAGAGTTGCAGTTAGCAAAGAAATAAGATGTGGATTAAAGTTCCTCTTATGAGAGACGCTAGGAGGCTTGTAAGTGAAATTTTAATGATTTCTAACAGGTGGCCACTAATATCTGCTATGCGTCAACACCAAATTTATTCTTATTTTGCATAACCATGCATCATACCGGCCTCCACTCTTCGTGCCAAATTCAAGTGATGACAAGGCTGTCAAAGGGTGGGGTTAGCCTACCCAACCCCGCCCAATGCAGGCTTTTTATCGGGCCAGGCACATAAACTTGACCAATCGGGTCAGACCAGGTAGGAAGCATATCACTCGACCTTACCCAATGATGCACATCGACCCCAAACCCGAAAAAACGACCTGGGTCAAAATCCCCCAAAACCCTCTTATTTCCATATTTTTTTATATAAAATATCAGGACAGGTCTGGCTGACCCAACTCGATATTTTTTTGACCCCACTCGAACTTTGAGTTGACCCGACCCGAACCAACCCGAAGTTCAGGTCAGATGCTGCATGCCCAACCTGACCAACCAGGTCATGTTTGTGCCCCACCTGCTGAACAAACCGGGTTGGGTGGGTATCGGGTCGATCTGTCCCATTGACAGCCTTAATTTCAATGCAACCAACCTATCTATATACACATGTATCAGCAGCAATGTATAAACAAAAGATTCGTGGTTCCCATTAAGATCCAAAAATAGAGATATCAACGGCCTTTAAATTCATTTATTATTAGAACATCCCTCAAACCCAGACAGAAACCAATAAAGAATATTTTATTAATTACTGAATTAGGTCATAGGTTAGAATTTCTACCTCTTTTCTGGTGAGAGCTCAGGCACTGACACCCTATTAGAAGCCAAATTATCTACTATTCTACAGTGGCTTGAAGCTCAATACATACTTAACCCATTTCATAAGCTTACAGATTATACATAAAGCAATGTGAGAGAATTGGACTATATACAACTAGAGTACCTCCAAGTGGAAGGCTATTATGTGTCGGTTGGCTCAGTCTTCAATGGTGAATTCAAGGTGCCGTCAGCACCGGAAGAGGAGACACAACTGCCATTTTGTTGAGGGTAGAGACTTCCCGCGACCAGAGAATCACTTACCAAACCAACTTCATCGAAGTTGAGTCTCCCATTGATCTTTCGAATGCTGTAGTAATAATCCGCGCGATTGTTGAAGAGACAAAGAAATAAAAAAAAATTAGCATTCTACCAGACGAGTGATATGGTAACTAATGTTAGTAGGGAATCATCGAGTGGTGCTTAGCATCATCAATAATGATGAACGTGCTTATCAATTTGGATTGCCCAATTTACCGAGAGGGTGATTCTAACCGTTAATCATTCATCAACTTTTGGACTGTCAAAAGTAACGAGAAACAACCCACAAGTTCATTTACTGCGTGATTAATAGCCTTTTGGCTATATGGCCCGTCCAAGAGATGACGTATTGATCGGATGGTGCCAGTTAATGAACACATGATTAACTTTTGTTTATAGATATGCTAAGCGCCATGCAATAATTCCCGTTGCAGGTATCTAGAAAACATTACCCATTCAGGCGGTTATTGATAGCAGTTAAGTCTTTAGAGGGGCTCTGGTAAGCATGAGTGCTCTCGCCAACACAAGCATAATAACTCTTTGAGCTGGGTGAGATCAAAACATCCATCTGTCCAAGTACATGAACATCAGGTCATCACAAAAATTAGTCGGAAGAAAAATGGAATAGACTGCGAGCAAATTAATAAGTGGAATGATGATGGCGCATCATGCAAATAGCAACATTTTTTGGCTTTTCTTCATTCGTGCATAAAGATTGAGAAGTTGCAACTTTCGGGATCTAGGGTTCAATAGTCGATTAGTAGCAATAACAAGAGGATATTGGGCAAAGAAATCTGGAGTAAATTGCATGACATACTTTTTTTCAGAGTAACATGAGAAAGTCAGAGGAATGACTGGACAAATAGATTTAGAAAGGTTTTGTTATCACATCAAATGAAAATCAATAGATCCAAAAACTCGGACTAAATCAAGATTGCTAGTAATAAACATTATCGGCCATCGAGCTTATCACAAAGATCTAAACAACTGTGAGCATTAACTTAACTTGGATGTAAGAATTTTGAGAGCCATCAAAAAGTAGTGCAAACTACAGATGTGCACACACTTGTATGACTGATCCAAGGTATACCTCAGGTCCTTGAGCTTATCACAAATATCTACTTAAGAAATGTGAGCATTAACTAATCTTTTCTGTAAGGATTAAAAGCCATCGAAAAGTTCAAACTATAGTTGTACACGCTCTTCTATGACTGGTCCAAAGTATAACTTTGCAGAGGACTACAAGCATCCTTTAGCAAGTTCACTATAATTGAATGATAGATGCAACTAATAACTTTTTCCACTCAGAAGTATTATTTATGGTGGTTTGGGCATGTCCATCAAAGGGCAAAAGAAAACCTATTATTTATGGTGGTTTGGACATGTCCATCAGAGGGCAAAAGAAAACCTTGTACGAAGGCTTAAGATGCCACAGGCACAAGGAAGTCGGAGAAGAGGAAGACCAGTGAAAACCTGGAGGGAAGCTGTGAAAAGGGATATGAACAATTGTGGAGTGACGAAGAGCTTAGCACTAAGCAGAAACGAGTGAAGAAATAGGACTTGCAAAGCTGACCCGAAATAGATGTGACAAGCTATGATGATGACACTTGGACACAGCTCAACATGACACGACATGATACAACACTTCTGGACACAGACAAAAACATACCATCAAGTATACCTTGTTTCAACATGGTTAAAGGATTTGTCATTATAGGAAGTGAGTAGTTATATATGCGAAATCTTAGGTCCTTGAAAACGAATTCTATAGTATGGAATCTTTTAGCTTCATAACATACATAATGTATAATTTATTATCTTTTCCTCAAGAACGTTTCTCAATAGGGTACTTGTATTTACAGCTGAAGATTCGGCTTGCAGCCATGAGTTTCCACCATTAAAACTATTGACTGTCTCGATTCAGACGATGGAACAATGTTTTGAAAATCGCTTGGAGCGGGCGCCTGGGCGTTGACTCAGGCGGACCAAGCCTGGGGCACCCGCTCTGACCGCCTGGGCGTTCTAAAGTCCAGGCAGGGTGGGTGGGGAATTCTAAAGTCGGGGCGAGGCATTCTAAAATCCTAAAGGGTACCTTTATTCACACCCACGGAATCTGGTTGGGCACCTACACCAAAAATCATTGATTTCTTTAAACCAAACGATGGAGATCGTGTTTCACTCCAATCTTCCATGAACATACCATCAAACGGTCAGTTTTCGATTATACATGGCACAGATCCCAAGTTTTTTCTAATACTCTGATTTAATGTTTTTGTTTCACATATTCAAAAATTGAATGTGTATATTAACATATATACATTTAAGTTGAAATAAAGTGTATATATATATATATATACACTTCGCGGCCACCTGGATCTTAGGGTGCCCGCCTGGGGCGTCGCCCAACGACTTCCTCCCGAACATCCACTCGAACCTGCTCGACAAGTTTAAGAACATTGCATTGGAAATCGTTTTTCGTCACAATCTTCCACACAAGAGATCTTAAGATCATGGCCCACCTATTAGACAGTCAGATGTTGATTACATGTGAAACACATCCCCAAAAGTGACCTGAGAACCCTTCTCATGGTACGCCCATGATCATGGTCATTTTTGGGAATGTTTGCCACATTGAATCAACATTTGACCGTCTGATAGGTAGGGAAAGATCTCGATTGTCTGATTCAAGGGAGTCAATGGTTTTAACGACAGAAACCCTTGGCTGTGGAGAATGAATCTTCAGCTGCAAATACTAGTACCCTTCTCAATTAGCTCTTTAAGTGTATATATATAGGGTTGTGCCGCATTGCGGCCATATTACAATATCCATAAATTGCCATGCCAGAGACCTATAACACCTTGACACTTGTCCCACATGTCTAGGTAACACTGGTTTAAAGTCTTTGTTGGGCATGCCCAACTGATCTCAAACGACATTCCTTACTTTACTATTTTATCAAGGTATATTTTGGTGGACAACATATAGAGTATATACTAAATGGCATTTAATCTCAATGATATTTTAAAGGCATGCCTAGGTGTGGACCTCAAGTGCCAGGTACACCTCATGTGCCTAGGCCTGGCTTTCAAGAAACAGGTGCAACCAGACAAGCATAGGTGTGCACCTTTCTTGCCTACGAGAGCTCCAATTACTTACATGCATACGTAAATATATATAGTAATTACTTATAGAAAATGTGTCCTTGTATAATTTATGTAGTATATTTACTTTTGAATCTAGGCCCAAGGTTCTCCCCCCCCCAAACACCCCACCAATCATTAGTTGATGCAGTATGAAAGCCTCATCCTTTTCCTGATTGTCCAAGAGTTGACGATATGACATATCATCCAAGAAAGGGATTTCATTTTATCCATGAAGAAGTGAGAAGAGGGGGAGAGAGAGAGAGAGAGAGGAGAAAGATTCTTCTGTGGTTAAACCGAAATATGCATTTTTCATTTTTATATTTCTGCAATCTTCTTCTTGTGCCATTTCTTTATATAATGATTTTATGCTTAAAAAAAGTTTTATGCAATTCCTATCCTTTTTTTCTCTACTGCTTTTTTTTGTACCTCTTCAATTTTTTGTTTTCTGAAACTACTGAATTTTTCCCCCCTACTTTTCTCTATGCTGCTGCTTCATCATCTGTTATATGGTTTGCTTCTAAAAGCCAGTGGTGGAGCTTGTCTATCTCCTTGTGCCAGTATGCCCCACTAATCCTAAAAGGTTAAAACTTGGCAGCTATTTGACTGATTTTGAAGCCTCCGAATGAATAGCCTTTTAAAATCTGAATTCTGATTTTCATGAATGTCCAGAGTCCAAATCCTTGAAATCTGTGTAATCTTTTGGAACAATTGATGGGGTATAGAACCTAGTAAGGTTAACAATCATGTTATTTTTTATCTATCATATATTTGTCATGTTGTTTTCCTTTAGACACATGTTTATGCATTAAAAAATTAATTTATAAATATATTTTAAAATATCAAATATCACAAATTATTAGAACAATATTTTATATATATATATATATATATATATATATATATATATATATATAAGTATTTTTCTTTAAAGAAGTCCTACAAAAATAAGTTTGTATGCCTTAACGCCTAGGCTCCAAGGATGTCTTGCGCCTTTAACTATATTGCTCCCAATATATTCATATCCATCCAGTAAAAGATACTTTGACTTCCAATTACGCAGAAAAATCTTGGCAAAAATAGAAAAATGAATAAACAAAATTACTACTCAGAGATAAAGAAACTACAATACACATTATTGTGCCTCCTAAAAGATATATGAAAGACTAGAAAATGTTTTAAATGCAGCCAGGAGTTTTAAGAAACAAAAAGAACATATACATTATGTGTTGCAGAAGGTTGTACCTTTGATGATCGTAGGGGGGCGACATAGACATTATGTGTTGCAGAAACTTTCTTAGGAGACATATCAGGAAGCCTGGGGAATGTAGATAGCCGAGGTGATCCTGGACAGTGACCTATTCAGCACAACGGTAAATATCTTTAACAATGGGTATTTCTGCAAGCAACTTGCCAGGGAAAACACGAAGGTCTAGACTGATCAGAAGATCAACAGAGCATACCATCAGCCTTATTGTTGTCTTCAGGAAGGGCATTAGTTTTGTGGGTAGCTCCAGCAGGGCCAAGCATGTCCAACAGAGGCTTTACAGCAGGAACGAATATGTCGTTATAAAATGTAATGATATCAACATGATCCTGCCCTGTTCTCTGTTCCGAAGCATACGAGCTTAGAATCTCCTGGAAAAGTTAAGATGAAAAGGTACAAGTCAAGATAAATACCCCACTGCGGCTTGTTGCTGTCCGGTCCACAAAAACGCTGCGGAAAACTTGAGATTTACATTGCGGTTGCTTTCTATAATTTTCAATTATTTCTTTAAATGTCAGATTTACATGAGAAATCTGCAAACAACAAAAATGACCTCAGTGAGAAGTAAGAATAGAGGAAAATTACCCAACCATAAATCATAAAGTTTTGAAGTGCTCAAAAACAGACCTTTGCAAATCCATAGAAGCTGCAGAGGATAAGCTGGTCAATATGTCGGTTGAAGAAAAGAGTAGTTCGCTGGCTAAGGATTTCTTCTACAAGAGAGTAAACACTCTCCACGACTTGCTGAGACAGTTGTAGCCTTTCAGCCAAGCTTTGGATTCTGGCAGCAGCTAATTTTTTAATCTATGAAGCACAACAGAGTCAGCAAAACATGAATAATTAAAAAATGTGAAATACTGGCCCAAGAGAAAAATAACTATAAATCACAGAAACCTAGCCATAAACCATGAAAAGAAACAGCATAGTGGGGGTAGGGCAGCTACCAAGCAACTAATAAGATAAAAGAATAATATTTAGAGAGGCCATATCGAAATATTAGTGCGGGCTGTAGAATTGCTAGTACCTTACTGAAGAAAACATTAATTCCTGTCTCAGCACATGTTTCCCCTTCTCCTGCAAGATTTGGCGTTGTTGGGCTGCATTTATACATTCAAAGTTACAAAAAAAAATGTCAACATAAAACAGAGCATACCATAACAGTGTAAAGGTTGATACTTGATACCTTTGACTCAATCTAAAAATCATTCTAAACAACATCATTACCTCCCGAAAGATGACTGCAGGGTTGGTAGCTTTGATTTCAGACTGTTAAAGGTCAGTCGGCGATCCTTCACCGGGGTTGTAAAGGAATTACGCTCTACCAATACACTCCGATAATAACCACATGCTCTTTTTGGAGACCTGACATCTCCATTCTGATCTGCACATTAGTTAATAAACATTAGCAGATCTGATTTTCTTCTTTTTTATGCAGAGGTTATACGATTCAGACCAACTCATGTTTCAATAAAGAATCTTAAAAAACAAAAACTCCAAGCTCTTGGAAACAAGAGATGATCATTGGTTCCCATTAGTACTGAGTGTAGATTTATTAAATCCTCATTCGGGTGTTGTAGCAAATGCAGACCATGTCTGTAGAAAAGAAGGCATCATAATCACATTAAAGAACCAGAGGAACTGTCAATGATACACATAATGAACATCTTTAATACAACCAAGATGTATCATATTCATAAAAATACAAGAAAACATTGGGGAAATATCTACCCATCCATGCATAAAGATCAAAACCAGAACACCAGTGGCTTACACCACGTTTAAATGGTTTTCTATTTAGAATAGGGAGCAGCCTTGGTTTCTTGGGATTCTCTTTCCAATTAACTATACTAAATTCAATTGCCTCTGTTGGAAATTGTGGAATGGGTGGTTTTTAGAGACCTTAACAGGGTGACTGTCTTTGAGCATGTTGTGCCTACTCCACAAAGGCTGAAGCTAATGATTTGCTTGTGAGTTTAAAGGCGCGGGTCGCCTGTTGCAACTTGCGGACTTTGATTGAGGGAGTCTCCTCTAAGGTTATTCATTGGGCTAATGAAAGAAAGAATTTTCCTAGACAGATGGTGGAAATCTTTGAAGAAATTCAGGATATTTGTCCTTCATGTTTTTTTCTCTTTCCATACTAAACATGAGACCGATTCTCAAGTCTAAACGTGAGGAAAATTCTCAAGCGGATTCCCTTGATAAACAGGGGGCAATTTGGGCACCATTGTATTTGGTCGCCTCACCTAAGAAATCTGATTTTATGTCATCTTAGCTTTTAATTTTTATTTCCATTCCTCTTTTGACCTTTCCAACCTCCTGTTGGGCTCAAGATTTTGCTTTGTTCTTAGTTATGCTTTGATGTATTTTTATTTTTATTTTATAGGTAAGCATGAGATTTGAACCCCTGAACTCAACGCTACATGCTTGAGGGCATCACCACTGGGGCAAAGGTCTAAAACGGAGTGACTACAGGCACCAGTAAACTGTGTTGTTGCACCTAAGTCGAAAGAAAGACTTGGTATTTTTGGGACCTCTGCCACTTGGAAACACCGCTCTAGTAGGTAGCCACTCCCTTCTCTGGGAATCGTGCGTGAGACTTCCGCATCATACGGCTCTGCCCCGAGCTTTCATCGTCGGTCCTTGTCATTAGACCAATCCACTATCTATGCATGTATTTTCCGCCTGAATTCTTGAATCTTTTGCTACTCGGGTGGTGGCGAAAAATGCTAGTTGCATTGCAGCATATGCCTGCCCGTAGGGGCCGGCCTTCTTCCCGCCACAAAGAACCGCCCACTAGCTAGCCAGACTAGGGGGAGGGGGGCCAACCGTAGAAAACCATGCCTTTCGAACAGAACGCAACGCCCGTCTTCCAAAACATAAACTCGTTGGGAAGAGGAGTGCGGCCTGTAGAGCACATGTAACGCACAGTCGGACCTCTCTCTCTCTCTCTCTCTCTCTCTCTCTCTCTCTCGATATCTATAGAGACTAAATTGAGATGTGAAAGTCATTGCCTTATGTTATAGTTTGCCCCCCGACTTACGGCCTTTACGCTACTAATATTGTAATGTGAACGGTTCAAATGGGTTTGATCTTTCCCAATCATCCTGGCCGTAACTTGTACTCAGCACTTGTCTGGAGGTGCGTGCATAAAGGGACCCGCCCCTTTTCTTATATGAATCTTAAGGACGGGACCAGGACCCTACCCTATTCTCAAACCCTCTGTCGAGCTCTACCTGCTGGCATTTCTTTTTAAGGGGGGCAAAGAAATGTCTCCACCTACTGCCAACAGTCTTTCTTCGGGATTATACTAAGCGGGTCGATCCTCCCCTCCTGTTTGCTTTAGCAACTAATCCTACACTACGGTCTCCTCGCCAAGAGCTCCCCGACGACGGCAAAGGAACAAACCCGCCTCCTATGGCAGGGCGGCTTTATTATTTTTTCACAATAAGACCTGGACGACTATCCCTACCCTCAGTAGCTTATGAGTTTACGTCCATCCCTGGTCGGGTACAATTTACTTTCTATCTCTCCCTTGTAGGACCGTCACCCGAATTCGCGCAAGCGTGTCCCACCCCCCAAACTGACTTGATGAGGAATCCATTCTCGCGAACAAACACACCCCATACACACACCTAGGAGCACCCCTTCCTGCATATCCATACAAGACCAGAGTAAGCAGGTCGAGGTACCCACTACCCAGAGTACCCTCCAATCAACCATTGATTATCTTATTCAATCGTTGACGGTGTTAAATTATATGATAGAGATCGTGTTTCATGCCAAGCTTTGGCACCAAGTATGTTTACATCATGGCCTTCAAATGAGACTTAGATGGTGCTTCCCTATGGCACAGGTGCCAAAAATAACAAGTCTTTCTTCCAGCATAGATGAGCGGCATCTATAAAGAAAAAACTATGGAATGTCACTTGAGGTGGTTTGGACATTCATCAGAGGCCATAAGCAGATCTTGTACAAAGGGCTGAGACGCTACAAGCACATGGAAGTAGGAGAAGAGGAAGAACAGTGAAGACTTGAAGGAAAGCAATGATAAGGGAAATAAAGTATCGTGTAGTTAGAGAATGCTTAACGTTGACCAGAAACGAACAGAGAAATAGGACTCGCAAAGCCGACCCATATAATCTAGGAAGAAATTAAAAAAATGGTGAAAACTACAATTTCACCAATCAAAATTACACTTTCCAAAAAAAATTGGTAAAAGTGTAACTTTCACCAATCAAAAAAGAAGTGGCAACTTAGGCATCTCTAAAAGCATTTACATTGTTTTCAAAAAAACAAGCAAATTATTCACAAGCATGCAATCATTTCCAGCAGTACAGATATCCCTCACAAAAGTAAATAACACTTGATCAACCTTCATAGAGTTTTTAATATGACCATTCATACTATTATATGTATAAGAAAAATATTCATGCCCAAAATTAATTTAAGAACGTGTTGATTAATCATTTCAGAGCAGTGGAAAAATAGAATCATTCATGATATTGGTAGCTATGTGCTTAAAGAAAAACTACAGATGAGAAAAGGAAAAAAAAAACCTGGTGCTGTCTCATGCTTCTGCAAAGAAGGCAAAGGTGGCAAGCCTCCAGAGGAAATGTTATAGTGAATTGTTATTGCATCCAAGGATGGCATTGGTTCAGCGAGTAATCCCATACGATTTATTTCATCGGAAAGGGCTGGCTTTGCAACAATCAGAGAATTGTACATTGAGGAGCCCTTTTCCCATGCCATACTCTCTAATAATTGTTCTTCCAAAGAGTTCAGATGTCTTTTCAACTCCCTTGGAAGAGTTTCTTCATGTCTCACAAAACTCTCTATCACCTTACTCAAATCAAAAGCTGTTAAACCAGTTCTCTCCAAGACAGCAGGAAACAACATAGTGACTGTTTTGTGCGTAGCCAAAACCAGTTCCGCTGAACAAGCAAGCATGCACCTATGAAACCTCTCATTAATTAATAATGAGGTCAAGTTATTATCATGTAACACACGAGATTCTGTCTTGCAAATTGCTTCCAAAACCCTATAATATAACTTCAAAGCTTCAATTTTTCTCTGTTCCGCCCATATGCTATCCAAAGAATTTGCACTTGGGAATATTGCCTCCAGCATTATTTTAGCCCTACGTTTGATATCATTGGTAACATCCCTGTCGCATGATGAAAAGAAACACCCTAATTCTGCTGATGGTTTTGACGGAAGTGGAGAAATTACAGTTCGAAGCCACTTTGCAGTTGTCATTGCTGTGCTCACTGGTGTAGGTGGCATATTGGAGTTGGTACCAACAATACTACCATTTACAGGAGATGAAGAATAAGAGTATGGTGGGCCTCCTATTGTCTTCGTAGGAGAGGCCATTGTATCAAACTTCCTCTGCACAAGCCAGAATATTATTTTAGATGAATTAAGGCATTTTTATGATAAAGTTTGAGGGCCGCAGATCACTTGGTTGTGCCTTTGGCAAAAACATACCTTTGTGACACATAAGTTTGTCACAATTCCAGATGCATTACCAAGTAAATTTTCTTCCTCGTTAAAAAACACACGCTCATCCATTTCACCCTTGTTATAAAGGGCATCAGCATAATTTTTGTCAAGGATAAGCAAATTTGATGAGAGAGATTCCTCCTCCATTAGATCGTCGAAATATGTTAAACCATCTGCCCACAAAATATCACGTTTCAAAGAGCCAGGAAAAATAGAAATGGTGAAAGCATAGTAACCTTAAAGAAGTGATCACTATTACAAGCATGTGGGAAGTTGTACTAACCTGTGTTGATATTGTCTAGGTTTTCAGTTTTACATTCTGAAGCCAATCGAGGTTTCTTCTTCAAAATATCCACTAATAAATTATTAATTTTCTCTATTGCTCTCCTCAAGTCATCTTCTGAGGTTTGATAAATTTTGGAGAAAGAAGCAAGAAGGTCCACACCCTTGTTACATTTCCTAACTGAGCCAAATAATAAAGCATATGCATGAGCTAATAATGTCAAAGAACAATGTTATCATGGGATAAGGAGACCAAGAGAAAGAATGCATTCCCAAAGTTAAAAGATTGTTACCAAAGAGGGCGGAATCATGAAGAGAAAAATTCCTCAGGTGGGCAGGAACATGAAGAATCAAGATAGCCTGTAAAAAATTTCCAAGTTAAAGCACATCTGGAAAGTAAATCACCATCCGGTTTCTAGCAATTCTTGTTCTGTAACAGTGTTCAATGCTGAATAGAATGTGACATGGAACTGACCATAATTGAAACTAAACCATTTGTACAGGTCACCAAGTCCTTGAAGCTGCTAAATGTATGGATACGAAGTGTTAAGAAAAGCAACCATCCAAAGTGATGATAATCAGAAACACAGCCTTTACTGCTACCAACAGTGGAGTGTTTATCATCATTTACTTCACTTGACAGGAAAAATTTCTGGTAAGCACGTTTGTAGTACCTAGGAGCCATTAGATAACCAAAACATAATCATACTTTGGCTCAACTTTAAGGACTAATTTGATAAAAAGAAGAGTGATTAACAGGAAGGTCCAGTAAGCAATTCAAATAAAAATGTTGTAATAGATAAATTAGCAATGCAAAATACGTGAAATCTTACCTAACATGGTGATGCCATAATATGGAAATCTTAGATAATAGATGCAAAATTTAGTATGGAATCCATGGCAGGCCTTATTTTTTAGGGAAAAAAATGTATATATTACATTAGAGATGTAGCAAAACCAAATACAAAAGAGAGTACAATCACACCCAACATGGGATTCCATGGAAGACTTCAAAATGTAGAGAATACTTATTCAACATTTTCCGTATCTTATGCCTTTTGTTTTTTGCATTTTATGTTGGTAAGGTGAAGTCTTGAAAGAATTTAATTATGTATAGGTGCTGGTTTCCTTACGAGTCTATATTGGGTCTATAATACCAGCTTTCCATGACCCCCTCCCAGTTTGAATTTAGATAATCAAGGTGGCATTGATTTAACGTTGGAGTAGGCCTACTCATAACATTCTTCAAAGAACTCAATTCTGAAGTTTTAAGCAAATGGTATCACAAAAAATATTCATACATAGATCATGCATTATATGATCATAAAGTTTGGGAACATGGATTTGGGTTACCATACTCACAGTACAGAGTTTTCATGTCGTCAATTGGTCACTTCTTTAAATTCTCAAAAGATTCATGAAGCTATATACTCCTTCGAATATAAATAAGCTTGTATTTACATCGGCTCTGGCATCTATTACATCTTGCAGATTGCCAAAAGAGTTTGCTTCTGTGGTACTGAGGGGTCCCCTCACTTGTTGCAAATTCCTAAATTACCAAGTGTATCATTGTGTAATAAGAAACAAGCCAAAAAACCAGTGAAAATAAAAAACATAGAAGTACTGGCTGAGCAGCAATATGTCACGGAGTTACTCTTTAGCGACGTGAACTCCCGTGCGGCAACTAGCTTTTCTCGATCTAGCTCAGCCTACTCGTGTTTCAAACCTGCACGGTAGCGCATTAGGTTAGAAACTATGCGGATTCCCGAATGCAACACATATAGCTATACGCAGCGATAGTCCGAGGGGCAACCCCACTTAGAGTTTAGGTCCGCACCATGAGGGTGGTCGTGGACCACCAACATGATGGCTCCAGCGCACGACGCGACAGGAGCGACCTAACACCTATGCGAGGCCCGGAGGCGCGAAGTCAAGCCCACAAGGCTATCATACGCGTTCCGTAGGGGATCACTTAGGCCAGCGACACGTCACGTGGCTGTTAGATCCTTTCCCCATATATATGGTTTAAACATCAATAGTGCCCAAATGGCAGGAGGACCTCAAACGTATTGGTTTAGCATACCGCAACGCCCTCCCGCATCGCTAGGCTAAGTTGGCTCAGTCGCGATCACGTGCCTCACTGCACCGTGCTTAATTAATGCAGAACCATGTCGCGTGCCCTCCTGGCCCACGACCGAAGCTCTTGGAGTATCAACGGCGAAGCCCTCATGGCTTGGTGATGCTCTGACGATGCTCCAGCTTCAACCCACCAATGCCTGATGCACCAGTGGCACAAGTGGCCCTGCGGCTGGCCCGGGTGGCCACGCCGTGAGCCCACGTCACATCCTCCCCTACTTAGTTGCGTTGACGTCCTCGTCGACGCGCTTCCAGTACTTAGTTGCGTTCCCACGTAATTTCAGCCTCTGGCAGGCCTTTCCACTTCAGAAGGTACTCCACAGGAAATTCATTCTGACTGCCATCTTCCCTGTTACTACGTCGGTGAGCAAGGATTTCTTCAACCTGTCTCTTCAACTGTAAATCAGCATCTGGGGCGACCCGAGTTGACAAACTTCTCCCAGGATTATTCAGGTCTCTCTTGTAGGGCTTCAAGCAACTGACATGAAAGACCGGATGCATTCTCAGACGGGGAGGAAGCTGCACTCGAAATGAGACATCATTAATCCTCTTCGTGATCGGGAATGGCCCATCATACTTACGAACTAGTCCTGCGTGCTTTTTCCTGAAAAATTTGAGCTGCTTTGGATTAAGTTTCACCAAAACTTCATCACCTTCTTGCAACTCGATAGGCCGTCGACCGATCTACTTCATTCGCTAAATGACCTTTTCCAAGTAGGCCCTAGCAATCTGATTCCTCTGCCACTCCTCCTTGGCAAGATGGTAGGTCTTGGACTCGATCCGGTATATCCCATAGTAATTGTATGCGGTGTTCGGTTGTTGGCGATTGCTAATTCAAATGGGCTCTTATTTGAAATTTGAACTCTTTGCAGATTATAACAAAATTGTGCCACATCTAACAATCAACCCAATTCTTTGGTTGGTATCGACAAAATGTCTCAAATATTCCTCCAAAATAGCATTCACCCTTTCTGTCTGTCCGTCTGTCTGTGGATGCATGCTGGATGAGAAGTTCAGTTTCGTCCCTAAGAGCTGGAATACTTCTGACCAAAACTTGCTAGCAAACCGTGGATCTCTATCACTGACAATCACTTGCGGCACTCCCCACTGCTTCACAACGTTACTGACAAATAATCGCGCAGCTTGTGCATTACAGTTCACTGGTGCCGGAATGAATGTAGCGTACTTTGAGAATCGATCCACAACTACCAGGATGGACCCGAGTGTCCCTACTTTGGGCAATGCAGAAATGAAGTCAAGGGAGACGCTCTCCCACGGCCCGATGGCATCGTAATGGTTTAGCTCTTTCCACTTTGTCCTCGGCATATCGAGCAAGTCTGACATACTCTCTCGTCCTCTTCCATCTTAGGCCAATAGAAACGCCTTTCCAACAAAGGCGGCGTCGATGAATTCTGGATGACGCCCACAATGTGTCATGACACTCCTTTAAGAGTTCCTTCCTAAGTTCTTTCACTTTCATAGAACGGCCCCCTTTGTCACCACTGTGATCCTTCCTCGTCAGAATCGCCGTGTTCTCCTCTTGTATTCTTTGTAGTAGGGTCCTCATGAGTGGATCTAGTTTTAACCCATCGCGCAATCTATCGGATAGTCGAACTAATGCGGCTAGCTGCTTTGTTCTTCAATTTTTACGCCGCTAATCGAACTTTCAATCGCTAACTCTCGCTTCTGTCAAAGCGTCTGCGACTTGGTTGGTCTGCCAGCTTGTACACCAAGTCCATATCGAACTCGCCAAGAAATCTTGCCAGCGCTGTTTGGCGATAATTTCTTCGTTCGAAAGTAGTCGCCACATTGTCGGTCATCACTAAGAACTTCGACCCAGTAGGTAGTGCCTCCACGTCCTAAGACAATGTACTCTCGTCATCTCCTTTTCTTGAACCGTATCACGGTATTTCGTTACTTCTGCTCTCAAAGGCCCTTTGGATGCTCTTCTTCATTAATACTCCTCCTATTGCATAGTCGGAGGCATCTGTGTGCACCTCAAATGGCTTGGAGTGATCAGGTAGCATCAGTACGGGGTCATTCACCACCTTCAAATCTTCAAATGCCCTCGGCATTTTTCCCTGCCTGCCAGTCGATCTTTCTTTAATCCAGATCAATGGTGCTGCACGGTGTGAATAACCGGGGATGAACCTTCTGTAGTAGTTGACCAAACCCAAAAATGACCGCAACTCGGTCACGCCTTCTGGCACTCTCCAGTCTTGGATTGCACGAACTTTTTCAAGGTCCATGCTGATGTTTCCTCCTCCAATACAGTGTCCCAAAAACATAATCTGCTCTTGTGCAAATGAACACTTCTCCTTCTTGACATAGAGCTGATTTTGTCACAGTATCTTGAAGATGATTTGGAGGTGGTTGAGATGTTCTTCCAACGTGTTGCTGTACACAACGATATCGTCCAAGTACACCACCACAAACTTGTCGAGGTAGGCGTGGAACAACTCATTCATCAAGGTGCAGAATGTGGCTGGGGCATTAGTCAGCCCAAAGGGCATTACTAGAAACTCAAAGGCTCCATACCTGGTCACACAGGTAGTCTTGCTTTCATCTCCCTCGGCGACTCGCACCTGATAATAGCCAGATCTCAAGTCTAGCTTGGTAAAGTACCGCGCACTGCCCAACTGATCAAACAAATCTGCAATCAATGGCACTGGATACTTATTCTTGACAGTAACCTTATTCAACGCTCTGTAGTCAATGCATAATCGAAGGCTACCATCGCACTTCTTCTGGAATAGAACTGGGGCGCCAAATGGAGCTTTAGATGACTGAAAAAATCCTGCCCCCAACAACTCATCTAATCGCCGTAACTTCTCGGCTAATTCGAGGAGCCATTCTATAGGAGCTTTGGCCATGACTTTCTGGTTCTAGTTCGATCGTGATCTCATCGATCTTCCGTGGCAACACCTTAGGCAATTCGACATGACATCTTGGAATTCTGGAGTAATCGACACACTTTCTCTGCACACACTCTTGGCCCAGGTTGCTTTCTCTTGAAAGTAGCAAGAAATGTAGGTTCCTCTGCGAGTCCCTTCTTTAATCAGAGTCTTGAGATAAACCCAACACTCTCTGCTTCCTTATCTTTCTGAATGACTGGGATCATGCAAGGGTCTCTTCTCCAAACATGCACACTGCTGACGAGGTATGGCATGGGCCGCTTAGCTGTGTAGAGCTTCCAACCCAAGGACAACCTTGAAATCATCCATCTCATCGCCATAAAGCTTGTGGCACCGCTCCATGGACCTAGTTGCACAGTACCTTTCATACTCCTGCGATGGGGCGCGCCTCCGAGTTCACAGCTTTTATTCGACTAGCGTCTAGCTCAAGTTTTAAGCCTAGGCGACGTGCTTCTTTATCAGCAATGAAGTTATGCGTCGCCCCCGTGTCTACCATGGCACGAGTACTTTTTCCATTGATGCACATCTCTATGAACATCCGCCCCTTAGGCGCCCATCTTCCTTTCTCCACTTGCCTTTATGGCATTGTCAAGAACTGAAAGTGCCCCATTCTTAGTTCCTCTTTAGGAAGGATTGCAGGAGCGCTAGTAGTAGCTTGAAGGACATTCAACGACTGTTTCTGTGGGCAATCTTTAACTCGATGAGGCCCTCCGCACAAGAAGCAACCCGACTTCGGCACGTAGTTGGCGGACTCAGCTGACTTGGCATGTGAATCTTTTCCGTGCGCTTTCTTTTCTTGCGTGCCGCTCTTGCTTTTCTTGTTTGCTTTGAACGGATTCTTCGAACCACTTTTGTTCTCGTGCGGCCTCTTCCTATTTTGATCTGAGGGCCCATAGTGCATTGTTAGTCGCTCTGCGGGCCGCCATCTTGATGCAAGATCCAGAGTGTCCTTCTATTCAATTCGGGCCCGCCCAAGGCTTAAGGCCTTCAAGGAAGTAGAATATTTTATCTTTTCGACATTTCCGATGTCCAACATCAACGCGAGAACTGTCGCATATTCTCACTTCGCGTGTCTTGTGGCTTAGTAGTTTTCGCCTAGCGATATAGTCAATGTTCTCGGGCAAGAATTGTACTTTCAATTCCTTCTTTAGGTCTTCCCAGGTATCTACGACACAACGACCATTCTGAATTTCTACGTAGCGCGTACGCCACCATAGTTTGGCATCTCCCTCAAGATACATGGTCGCTGTGACTACTTTCATCTCTTCGGTAGCAGGCGGGGCAAGACGGAAGTATTGCTCAATATCCCATAAGAAATTCTCTAACTCCTTAGCATCCCGAGCACCTCCGTAGACCGCGTTCGGGTATCTTGACCTTCGTTGGGAAGTTTTGACGGCTGAATACGCCCTGCACCCAATCGCTTTCATCAGACGTTCATCTTAGTGGTCGGTTCCTCAAGAACGAAGAGCTTGACGGTGCCCTCGTATCTTCTTCGCGAAGAATCTCCACGCTCGCCTAACGTGGCGTGGTTTTCACCAATGTGGTGTGGTTTTCTTCTTGCTTGTCTAACCGCTCGTATGGTCTTCCACAAGTGAAACCACCGTCTCCAAGCTGCTACCGACCTTCAAGGTCGTTTAGGACGTTCCTCGTCCGCTCACGTACCATTCTTGGTCCTTGACCATCTCTCAGTTCGATACCAAGCCCACGGAGTTACTCTTTAGCGGCGTGAACTCCCGTCGAAACTAGCTTTTCTCGATCTAGCTCACTACTCGTGTTTCAAACCGCACGGAGCGCATTAGGTTAGAAACTATGCGATTCGAATGCAACACATATAGCTATACGCAGCGATAGTCACGAGGGCAACCCACTTAGAGTTTGGTCCGCACCATGAGGGTGGTCGTGGACCACCAACATGATGGCTCCAGCCGACACGCGACGGAGCGACCTAACACCTATCGAGGCCGGATCGCGAAGTCAAGCCCACAAGGCTATCATCGCGTTAGTAGGGATCACTTAGGCCAGCGACACGTCACGTGGCTGTTAGATCCTTTCCCCATATATATGGTTTAAACATCAATAGTGCCCAAATGGCAGGAGGACCTCAAACGTATTGGTTTGGCATACCGCAACGCCCTCCCGCATCGCTAGGCTAAGTTGGCTCAGTCGCGTCCGCATCACGTGCCCTGCTGGCACTGCATTACGACCAACTGCAACCATGTCGCGTGCCCTCCTGGCCCACGACCGAAGCTCTTGGAGTATCAACGGCGAAGCCCTCATGGCTTGGTGATGCTCTGACGATGCTCCAGCTTCAACCCACCAATGCCTGATGCACCAGTGGTACAAGTGGCCCTGCGGCTGGCCCGGGTGGCCACGCCGTGAGCCCACGTCACAAATAGCTTATACAGAGAAGCAGTCACCAAAAAAAAAACGTTGACCACAGATTTTGTGAGCAACTCAGCCTTTGTGCTCGCTTTCTGATGTATGTGGAAGAACAAACTTGTCCATTAGAGTATATGCTTCCTCAACTCATGCGCAACCCCCATAGAGCTTTCCCACTGGACTTCAGCCAACTACTGATGAACAATGAATACCCTTCCACGACAAATGTGGTAGCCACCACAGGAAATTTGCAAGCCATACAGTTCCCTTAAAGCATGGGAAGGTCCTGAGTATGCAGAGCGGAAGGCCCCCAACCGGTGGGAAATGATGCCACTGGTGCTGGCAGGCCCAGGGGCAGATCTACATACAACAGTTAGGGGGGGCACCGGCCCCCCAAAACCTTAAAAACACGATAAAGGGCCAAGGAACAAGGCCCCACATATATATATATATATATATATATATATATATATATATATATAAAGGCCCCCCAAAGCTTTTAATCGTCTGATAGGTGGGCCATGATCTTGAGATCTACTGTGTGGAAAATTGGGACAAAAAACAATCTCCGTTGTCTAATTCAAGGCAGTCAACTGTGCTAAGATTGGAACCATCGGTTGTTAAGACCGAATTTTGGTTGCAAATACCAGTACCATTTGTTTCATATTATAAAGGGAGGAATGAAATTAGGTGACATCAGATCATAAAGGATACTCTTATTTGCAACCATAGTTTTGAAAAAACATAGCGGTACAAGAAATGGTACCCATTTCAAATGTGGCTTCTTTTTTCAGCTCCCTCGTCCCTACATGTGCATGCTACGACTCACCTACCCATGCAATCTTGAGGGCGCCTACGTTCGAAACCCCCTGAAACCTGTTGACTGCTTCAAATCAGACGATCTAGAATGTCTTTCACCCCAAACCTCGACATGATAAATCTTGAGACATTGAACATGGCATCAGACGGTCTATTTTTTATTCTACTTTATACAAATCTCCAAAAAATGTCGCTTGAGCATGATGTGTGGCATGTGGAATCTCGTCTCGTGTGCGAGTAGTTTCTCTATTTTTGATAATTTGTACCTTGTGGAATCAAAAATAGACCATCTGATTGTACGTTCATGGTCTACAGATCCATCGTGAGAAAGATTGGCAAGAAAAACGATCTCCATTGTCTGATTCGAAGTAGTCACTGAGTTTCAGAGGGTTTCAAACATTGGCGCTCTTAGAGATTGCATGGGCGGGAAGAGAGGTACCCTAAAGAGTTTTACTGTTGAGTACCATTATTTACACCCTATGAAATTGTAACTTTGTCCCATCTCCTCTATTCATAATGCATTGACCGTTGTGAATCAGACAATGGAGATCATTTTTCATCCCAACCTTCCACACAATGGATTTTGAGATCATAGGCATACTATCAGACGGTCCATTTTTTCTTCCATGTGGCACACATTTAAAAACATGACCCTAAAATCATGTTTGAGCATGACGTGTTCCATGTCAAAAGTCTACCACTGTGTCGGAATTGTGTGATTCTTGTCTTGTTGGAAAGCTACTTCGATAAGCTTTCAAACAAGACCAATTTCACGTCAATCGGATATCGTTTGACCCTTCAAAAGTGGTTGCGTAATAAAAAAGGGATTATTAGTAAAATTAATTATGACCGTTAGATTAGAAAGTTTTAATGGCTGATTAGGAGTTTTATTTTATGTAGTATTCCTAGGGTTTCTTTTCTTTATAAATACACATTGTAATCTCTTATGAGAATTATTATTGATGATGAATGAAACAAAAAAGTTAAGTTGCTTTTGTGCATCTTGTGAAAAAGTGAATCTTTCGAAGAAAACTTGCAAAGAGTTTTCGCCTTCAAGGAGTGATTCTTCAAAGTTATCGTTGGTGCGAAGCCGACAAGCATCTTTGGAGCAAATCCGAAGATCTTCTATCTTATTCTTCTTTTATTTTTTTCTGTCTTAATTGAAAATTGAGAACCCTAAACCCCTATCGTGCGGGATTTATGCTATTTTAGGGTTAGCGTGCGTTGTCTCGCATCAAATTGGTATCAAAGCAGTTCAAACCCTTGGCAAGTGAATTGGTGAAGGGAGCTATTACTTGCACTCTCTTTTTAAGTGACTACACCGAAGTTAAAAAAAGATTTTGTATTTTAGGGACATGTGACATGTGAAAATGCAATTTGGGCCGTCTGATTTAAAGTTCTTGATCTATAGATCCTTAGTGGATAAGATTGACACGAAATATAATCTTCATCATGTGATTAAATATAGTCAAAGGCTATTGTTTGATTCAAGGGTTAACAACAATAGATCATATGATAAATATTGTGTTTTGCTCCAATCTTATCCACTAATGATCTATAGATCATGAACTTTAAATCAGGCGGCCTAGATTGCATTTTCACATGTCACATGTCCCTAAAACATAGTCTTTCTTTAACCTCGGTGCAATCACTTAAAAAGTGTGTGCAAGTAATGGCTCCCATTAGCGAATTATGAGTCAAGATCAAGTTCTCGAAGCCCTTCGTGATTTGAACGATTACATGGTTTCCATGAGAACGTTCGTGAAACGGTGGAACATTCCGATCGTGCGTCAAAAGATAGCGATGGTGGAAAACTATGGTGTAAGGAGAAAGGTAGATCATCCGATCAACATGGTTCCATATTCAAGCATATGACGCTTCTTAACAACGTTTACTGCGAGTTGCTAAGGTCGCGTCGGATTGTGGTTGCATGGCATCAGAACATCAGTGCAATACTTATCAAGGCTTCATGATTTATCTGAAGACGTATTAGACGTGATTCAAGCTTTGAGATCGAAGGTTGCAAACTTCATCCCCATAGTCATACCTGTGAGAGAACCTTTACAGATTAAAGTTTTTCTACCCGCACTCATGGTAGTACCTATACCGGTAAAAGATACCGAACCTACGATAAATCCAAGTACTTCCATGCCTATGGAAGAATCGATGGTGCCTATTGCTCAAGCAAATCCAATTGTTTGTATTGATCCTGTGCCTGAACAACATTCGGTTGAAGAGTCCACATCGGCTTATGAAACTGTCGCAGAGCCCGAGACCGTAGGAAAATCCGAGGTCGTTGAAGCACAAATCTCCATGATAGGCCTTACCGAGCCCGAGACCGTTGGAAAATTCGAGGCCGATGAAGAGCAAGTAGACTTGATGACGTCTATCGATGTCGACCAAAGTTCGAGGTCAAACTTTTTCAAAGTAGAGGGGATTGAAACGGAATTTAGATCCACGTGGTTGGGTCATGGTCGAGTCAAACAAAGAAAATCAATAAGGAGAAAATGGACCAACGAATTGGTTTTTAAAAAAAGCCCGTTAAAGACCCGTGTTCACGTTATTTTAGGCAATATTTTTATCTAGGTTTAGTTTCCTTTTTATTAAGATTCTTTTAATAAATGGTTTATTTTAGGATTAGTTTCCTTATTTGAATTATTTATGGATCAAGCACATATATGTGATATGTGACTATTAATTTTGTCACTCTCTACGCGATCATCGGAAAAGTGGTCATAAGTCTACCAATATGTGCCGAAATTGTGTGATTCTTGTCTTGTTGGAAAGCTACTTCGATAAGCTTTCAAACAAGACCAATTTCAAGTCAATCGGGCATCGTTTGACCCTTCAAAAGTGGTCATGTAATTTAAAAAATGGATTAATGGTGAAATTAATTATGATCGTTAGATTAGAAAGTTTTAATGGTTGATTAGAAGTTTTATTTTAAGTAGTATTCCTAGGGTTTCTTTTATTTATAAATACACATTGTAATCTCTTATGAGAATTATTATTGATGATGAATGAAAAAAAAAAAAATTAAGTTGCTTTTGTGCATCTTGTGAAAGAGTGAATCTTTCGTAGAAAACTTGCAAAGAATTTTCGCCTTTGAGGAGTGATTCTTCAAAGTTATCATTGGTGTGAAGCCAACAAGCCTCTTTGGAGCGAATCCGAAGATCTTCTATCTTATTCTTCTTTTATTTTTTTCGTTTTAATTGAAGATTGAGAACCCTAAACCCCTATCATGCGAGATTTATGCCATTTTAGGGTTAGCGTGTGTTGTTCCGCATCAGATGGCCAAACCGAAATTGTAAATTGAAGCCTTGGAAATCTGCTTCTTCAATGTCTAGTGGGAGACAAAATGAAAACAATGGGATTTGATATTATGTCAATCTCAATTAAAAGTAAATCTCCTTTGGACATAGTTTATGGGAGGACTTCTACGTATGTTCACAATTTCGTTCTTTACCAAGTTTAGGAAGGGTAAATGATGATGCCAAGCCTTATGCCTGCTACATCTGAAAAGTGTAAGAGTTCGAGGAAAGGTACAAGAGGGCAACACAAAATATAAAGGAGCAGATCTTCGGATGTGTCCAAAGGAGTTCAAGGTCGGAACCTGAAAGGGAATTGAGATGGCTTGCTTAGCTACACAATGTAACCATAAATTAAGATTAAATATCAGGCCCACGACTGTTTATTGGTTCGAACAGAACAAAAGTTGTATTAAGAATGATACACAGAGTTCAATAAAGGATTCAGGGTTGGGCAAGAAAACTGGATAAAAGGCTAATGACATGGGCCTTGTACGGATAAGGCTGTCATTGGCTTAGGTAGGGACAGGTAATAGTTCACGTCGGCCATATCCTTCCCCTTGACCTGACGCAACCTGAAGGGCGAAAGTCATATGCCCAGCCAGACCTAACAACCTGGTTGGATCTCTCTAAATGTGTATGTGTGTGTGTGTGTGTGTGTGTGTATAAGGCTTCACATAATCACATGGTAGCGTAGTGACAAAGTCAGAGTTCGAGAATAAAACGAGGGAAAATTCGAAAGAAATCAACAAAAATTGGCAATTTTAGGGAAACGAGAAAATTTGAAATTAAAAATAAATAGAAAATATCAATAATTAAAAAAAAATCATAGGTAATGTAATCTGTGTTTTTATACATTCGGTTAATCTTTAACTTAACTTTTTTTTTTTTGGGAAAAGATATGAATGTCACAAGTTGGCATAGTGAATTTGGAGTTCGGGAATAAAAAGGCAAGGAAAAAATAGCGAAATAATGGAAAAATGAGGAAAACTTGGATATATGTGTGTGTGTGTGTGTTAAACATTTACTGCAAGTTTTAAACCTGTAGCAAATTAATACTAGGGATACATGTAACATAATTTCATAAACAATTAATGAAATTCACATTTGTTTCTTCAATTCATTTTTTTAAAAGATGTGCTTTAAATGAAATTCACGTCTAAAAAAAATGTTTTTCTTTTTTAAGAACATCTTTTATTCACGATTTAATCATTAAATTATTACATCACATTCTAAACACATTTACAAATAATAATAATAATAAATACTTTTTTGTCACTATCAACGTTGGAGGATTAGTAGCTACTGTTTTCTTTCACATGATCACGTGAAGCCACAAAACAGAATCTGGTATCTTAAGAAAGAAACTCGGAAACCAAAATGCATCTGAAGTTTGACCAGTAAGTAGACTTCATTATTGCAGTGGTTATTATTATCGTTTTCGGTAGTTTGTTTATATTAGTTGATAGAGAGAACATGGCACTCCGTTTATTGACTATGTTTATAAGAAAACCTCGCATGAGTGTTATCCAAGTGTTCTAATCCCTTTTAAAGTTGAAACCTCTCTCCATTTACTTGTTTATTGTGGATTGTTGCTGAAATCTATGGTACACCTTCTTCTAGCTTATCTTTTCTCTTTATTTTGTGATCTTTCTCTCTCATATCACATCACTATTGTCCTAGTCCTAGAACCAACTACCACGATTCCATAAAGAAACCTCAATTCAATTAAGGGGTTTTTTGCAAATGTCCCTGCCTCTAATCCCCCCCCCCGCGGCAAGTTAAAGACCACTTGATTGAGGCTAGATGGTAGAAAAAATGTAACTTTAATTACAGAGAGTTGGAAAAAATCTTTTTTTACCAGTAATACCCTTTAACTTTTCAATATACCTTTACAAAAAAAATTCTGGTTTTCCCATTTTCTATATTTATTTTTATTTTTTTGCTTTTTTTTTTTCCATTAACCAATATTTTCTACATTTTTTTAAAAACATAAAAAATAAGCATTTAAACTTTCTGTTATAAAGTATTTCTGAGTTGAGCATTTAACAATTCTTTACATTTTTCCTAGAAAATTTTCTTTTTAACTAGAAAATCAATGTGAAATAGCTATAATAAATCACAAATACAGGAGATGGTGTATCACCCTGTTTTTAACTGAAATAGTAAAATTTATCAATCTGGATTCTGGAAAAACATGGGAAATTTCTAAGTCTATAGCGTTTGCCTCTATAAACTACATTAATTCACAGTAAAGTAATTATAAATTATTACGATTTTGTCATTGTCCCTACTGGACCACTAGTCAAGCTCAAGATTGAGATACATCAACCACTGTTGTCTATAGATTTCAAGTAATAGCATGGGATCATAGGAGTGAAACTAGCACAAAGGGGGTTCATGGACATGTTGCAGGCTAGAGAGGTGCTCTTACAAGTGTGAGGAGCTTCTACATTTTCATAAACATGAGAGTCAGTAGTGGGTTCTCAGACTAGAGCACCAATTTGATGATGCATAAATACTAGTTTGAGGGCTTATTTGTTGCAGGAGATTTCTCGCCAGAGAAATATGCCTAAATGGGTGGAAGAATATGATGATAGCAAGCCTTGAAGAGGAGGGTAATTACCGTGCTTCAGAAAGAAGATGAAGCTTTGACGAGGAAGAAAAAGATGGCATGCTAAACAGTGCCAGAGGAAGAAGATGAAATGAATGAAGAGGACTTAATGCACTGATCATCGCATTGAATTTCAACTCACTTGATTTGACCAATTTCAACTCGCTTGATTTGACCTTATTTATTTAAGGGCAAAACTGACTTTTCACCACTTAACTAAACTATGATATAGAGGTGCTAGGCATCGTCAATCATATGTAAATAAAGGGATCTCATCATAATTACAAATAAGGAAGGGACTTATTTACAATTGGACCAAAAGGCTAGAACTTATTTGCAACAGAACCTTCAATTATTTTTGTAGAAGTTGTATTTTAGTATGAACCCCAAATCTATATTTTCTAAGTTTATATAATCATAACCACAAGTGAACTCTATATTTTACCAAATGAAATTACATGCTTAAATATTTAACATTATTTTATATAGACGCTTTTTCAACATCTTTTCTTACATATTATAGAATCTCTTGAATTCCACTTTTGTTGCACCAGAATCTGCTCCCACTTCATGCATTAATGCTTCCTCATTCCTCAATACCTCTTTCCATATCCAATGTTTTTATAATATGGAATCTTTCTAAAGGTTATGTCCTAAAATTGTTTATACATTCTTACTTATAGTCACATAACACAATATCCAAGAATACTTGTCATATTTGTTTACAGGAAAATTTACACTTTCGGCCTATATAGTTTCACCTTTTTTAAAGACAGCCCTGTAGTTTCACCTTTTGTAACAAAGGCCGGCTCCAAGCCAAACCTCTTCTAAATGACCAAAATTCCCACAAATTTGATGGGAGGCACTGATTCATTTGTAGAACGAGTTTGGAGCCAAGCCACCTCCAATTCATGAAGGAAGGTGATGCATTTGTAAGAATCATGGGAGGGAACCATAGTTTCCTTCTTTTCTAAGGCATTCAATAAGATATCAAGTCGGCCGTTCCTATATTGGATAGGTCAACTTGATATGGAATCGGCTGACTCGATATGGAATAGGCCACTATTTTTTGTGCCAGAAAAAAATAACTTTTTTCAACATTAGTGATGTGCAAACTCGTGCACATTTCATTTTCTATGATGTTCGGTAGTGCTGGAGACTGCGGTAGAGGCGAGGAGAGATGTAGAAAAATGATAGAGAGGATAATGGAGGGCATTTTGGTCATTTGAAGGAGGCTCGGCTCGGAGCCATTTATCTTGCAAGGTTTGATACTATAGGGCCACTGTTAGAAAAGGTGAAACTACGAGGTCTGGAAGCGTAAATTTCCCTTATTTATATGCAACAAATATATATTGTTCTGATCGAACTTCCTATGATCAAAGATATTGTACAAACATTCTCAAAATTTATCTAAAGAACAATTGGCAATAATTACAATCTCAATCAAAAATATATTAACTGGAGAATTATAAACAAAAAATAGAATTTGATAAAACTAAGCAATTCTAAATGACATGGAAGGCACTCACTTGCTTAACGTAGACAAGTGCTCAAAATTCTCTTGCAATTCCTTTACCTAATCCCAAGATGAAAACCGGCACAGTTAGTGACAGATTTATTTTTATTTTTTTAAATAACAACAAATTGTAGACCTCATTTTTACATGGTAATTACATACCCCGAGTCTCCTCTCCCAATCAGTGCCATAAAAATTGCTAACAATACGACTAGCTTTGAGGGAAAACTGTGGAATCTCTTTGAGAAAATTGACAAGACTACAAAAACAGAGTGAAACAAATTTATTAAAAAACAGAATATAAAAAATAAAAAAATAAAAACTTTTATACATACAAACGATGATTAAATTGGAAACAGCAAATTAAAAAACTTACTTCAGCTTCAAAACCCTCAAAACTTGACATAAATCAAATCGAAAGTTGCAATTCTTGTTACTTAATCTCTTCACAGCATATAAAACAAAGGCAGACCACAGCCGCTCACTCTCTTCAGGCTGGAACCATTAGATCAAAACCAACTTACAGAATGAACTCCAAATTTTCAAAATTTATGAAAAAAAAACACCAAAGATCTAAGAAAACGCATACACTTCCACTTCCTACAACTGCCGCGTTCATCAAGATAAGATGTTTGCTTTCTCTGAACAACGCCGTTGCTTGTTTTATCATCTCTTCATCGAGGGACAATACCTGTAACCAGATCTCAGTTTCATAAACTTCAAAATAAAAAATGAAAGAAAAAAAATCAATAAATTCAAAAAGAAAAAACCTTGCATAGATCTCCAAATCGAGTTTCAATCGAGCTACCGCCATCAGATCGCAAATTGCCGGAAGAAATCAACGGCTTGAACTCGTCCATTTTTACAGTACCTGGACTCATAGATTCAAACAGGCTTTCACCCAAACCCCAGAGAATCACAATTTATGGATTCCAAAACAAAAAAAGACCAAAGATCAACGAAGAAAATAGTAGATCTCCACAGAGCTACTCCTTTTCCGATCTGGATCGGCGGGAAACCCGTCCGAATATACCAAAGATCGTGAAACACTGCAATCCAGGCCCCGGAACAAGAATCTTCTGATCGAGTGATTTAGGGTTTCGAGATCGAAGAGGAAAACCAAGAAACCCTCTTCTTCTTCCCTCGCTTTTTTATTCTCACCAAAAAAATTCTATTTTTTTGTCTCCTTTGTGCAAACCGGCGCGGGAAAAATACAACATGACATGCATGCGATGCAACCCATCATATAGCCAACCATACATATACATATGTAACCAATAAAAAACTGCCACGTATGGTGGCACTGATTTTACCGCCAATTTCGGGTTTTGGAAGGTAAAAGAAAAGGGAAAGATCTCGTGCTTTTCTCTAACACAAATAACCATGCGTAAATTGATTTTCACCGCCTGATTCCTTGACTTTTTGACTTTATGGATATGGATGACTACTACTCAGAGAATTCCATGTGTCTCCATCGGTTTTATTGTTTAAGATGACTAAGTGTCTCTTGCTGAACTTATATAATTTTCTTCCATAACCAACATATATATCAACCGAAGTAATAGGCACTTCACACGTGATCTTCCAGTGGGCCCAACTGATTTGCGTCTTCAGTAGGCTACCACGTGTACGGGGGTTAGATTCACCTGCTAAATTTACTGCTCACACACACAACTTGCATGAGAAGTGGGGAGCGATGGAATGGTGCGTATTACGCATTGGGCGTACTCTATGGCTTCTTTAGAGCAATAATAAGGCCATAAGTAATAACTACAGAAAATAGTAGTACTTAGTCCATCTTTATCGTACAAATTGAAATCGTAAACTAAGATCCAGACCGTTTAAGTTTCTGGCCATCTCATGAATGTGTTCACATCACCAAACCCTCCAATTTTTTTATGTTTGAAACTGTTAAATTAGTTAATTTTTTAATATATGATCAGTTGTAGTTGAGAGGCACCAAAAGGAAGGTCATAATCATCTTGACCTGTGTAATTTTTTGGCTGTGGCATGTGCACATGGAGTCTTGTCATATGGATGGTGCAGATTAATGATCATGTGTGCCATATGTAAGGTAGAGACAGGGTTGGACAATAATTCAGCAATGTTAAAATTCGAAATAAATGGGGTAAAATCTGGCAAGTTGGGCGAAATATTCAGAGGAATAATTGGAGAGAAAAAGTAAAAAATAAAGATGTAAAATTATAAATTTTCTCTAAAAAATATAAAAATATCACAATTCTTTGAAAATTTCAGAAATTATTCGCAAATATTTGTGTTTACTAGAATTTTGAAATTTTTATAAATAATTTGGGATTAATTCGCAAAACCTTAAATTCGTGAATTATTTATAATTTTTTTTAAATTTCAGCAAATTTTGTGAATATGATCATACAATCTGTGGGGTGTGGTGGCCGCACTAACCTTTGAAATTTGTATCATAAGTTACTTTACAACCTTATTTTTTTCTTCCAATAAAATTTTGGCTGCCGATAAGAAATCTAAAACTGTCCGATCCAACCCGATGTGCACTCAAGCCGACTAGACAACTTTACCTCATCCGGTGCCCGACCCGTTAAAAACCCTTATTTTAGGGAATAAAATACTGCGGTCAGGTCGGGTGTCTCATGCCCGACCCCCAAATCGACTTTTTGTACTCAACCCAATTAACAAATCGGGTATTGGGTCAATGGGGCTCGTTGACAATTCTATCAGCTATCACTAAGGGCTATAAATGGGTTGGGTCGACCTGGTACCCAACCTAATATTTTATCAGGCCAGACACATTAGTTTGACCCACTTAGATTGAATCGAGTATGAGACATCCGACCCGACCTTCGGGCTGCTGGTCTGCTAACATGTGATTGTAGTCAAAGTTGACTACGAGCAATATTGCAGTTCTGGATGAATATTTGGTAAGTCCTCAGGAAGCGGGAGACGAGCTTGAATCTTTCATTGAGCCAAGTCGAGTGATTTATATCACGTGCCGATACATAGCAAGTGTTCTTAGGATTAGCCGTGTAGATGCCCTTGAGTGTGTCGGGTACTCTAAGAGACCGACACCGATGTTATCAAAAAATAAAAAAATGAAATTGGCATGATATGGCGCAGCTGAGAGTAAGGGTGCAAATTTGGTTAACCGAACCAAATCGAAACCGAAATTTTGATTTTCGGGTTGGTTTCTGCAAAATTGAACCCTAACCGAAAAAAATCGGTTTTAATTAACCAAACTTTACCCCACCCCAAACCAAAATTGAACTGAGGACAACTGATCCGATTTCGATTTTTGACCAGTTCTGCTTCATATTTTATTCGATTTTTTAAATGTTTCGAATTTTTGTTGGTTTTCTCATCGTACCCAGATGATTTTCGATTTTTAGTTACCAAAATCAAAACTGCACCAAGTCAATTCGGTTCGGTTCATGATTTGCAATTTGCTATTGTTGATTGAACCAATTGGCTAAAGATAGGATCATAGTTATCGGTGGGGCAAAATTTTATTTTATTTTTTTTTTTAAGTGAAAAAATTGCGAAATTTAGGCCAAAAAATCAGGAAGCATTTCGAAAGTACGTAGTGGAAATGCTCAAAAAATTTAAAATAAATATATTTTTGATTAAAAATGAAGATAATTTTGGAAGAAAATTTGTATAATACACGTGTAAAACATAAACATCATAATTTTTTTTTAAGGGGCTAATATTTGCTACAAGATTTGTATTGTAGCACATGATTAAAAAAAGACTATTATTTTTGGGATATGTGTCACGTGGAACACCATATAAGTTGTATGATTTGAAGACCATAATGTAAAGATTTTTTAGGCCAAAGATTAGCACGAAACACGATCTCTATCATCTGATTGAATACATTAAAGGCTATCATCTGATTCAATGGTTGACTAACAAAATCAGGTGATCGAGATCATGTTCTGTGGCAATCTTTTACCTCAAGGATCTTTACATCATTGTCTTCCAATCAAACGGCTTAGATGGTGTTTTATGTGACACAAACCCTAAAAAATATAGTCTTTCTTTGTAACCATGTGCCACGGTACAAATCTCGTGTCCAAGTATTAGCTCTCTTTTTAAAGAAAATATAAGTATTTAAAAAAAAAAAAAACGTGTTTTGTTTTTCCATGGTTCATAAAAAAAACTTGTTTTAAACGATTTTTTTTTATTTTAATAACTTTGTGTTGTGATCTGAATTTCATGTTTTTAATACACTTAAATTATTTGTATATATTTAATAGCGTATACACTACACGTCTTGACTTTTCAAAGTGTTTTAATTATAAATACATACTTTGATAAAGCTTTTATATTTATTTCTTTCATTATTTGCTTGAAGTTATATAACAGCCTATGGCATAAAGGTTTGAGTTAGAGACAAGAGGTTGGAAGATTGAACCTTACAATGTAGGTTTTAAACCTTTATTTTGAGTCTTAAGCCTGGTTTAATAGGAAGAAAACTGCAAAACGGAAATGAAATTTATTTCTTAGGAAATGATTTCCTCTATAAATAAAATTTTCACTGTTTAATTAGTGTGTTTGAGAAATGACTTTCATTGGAAATTGATTTCTCTTGTTTAATTAGTATGTTTGGAAAGCATTTAAGTTTGGATCATATATTTTCTACTTTTATAAAAGTATAAGAAAATTTAAACAAATACTTAGTGAGAAAAGAATAAAAAAATTTATTTAAGAAAATACCTACCTTATCATTTGGTATTGTTACACTAGTCATAGATTGAATATTTAAAAAAAAAAAAAAATCATGATCAAAATCAAATATTAACCAATATTTTTTTTAATGATACTCTATTATGTTACAAATTAACACAATAGCAATCACCATTTATTATCAAGTTGCATAAATTAGAGTTTGAAAAGTCAAAACTCACAAAGAAAAAAAATTTGCAATGCACCAAACATTTACAAAAGTCTAACTATAAATTAAAATAACAATATTCATATACATCGTTAGGTTACGGTAATCAAAATTTAATCAAATATTTACTTTGAATAAAAGTCAAACTTTGATCAAATATAAAACTTTAATCAATAAATTTTTTTAAAACAAAAGTGAAAAGTCATAGTAAATGCTAGTATGTACTGTAAAGTTATATGTTAAAAGAAAATTCAGTTTTTTAAAAAGTCAAACTCTGATAAAAAAATTTCAACTTTGACTAATAGAAAATTCAGTAATGGACTTCCAAGCTACAAATTAACATAACAGTATTCCTATCCATTGATTGGTTACACTAATAAAAAATTTGGCCAAATATCAACTTTTTAAAAAGTCAAACTTTGACCAAATGACAAAAAAATTAAAATAAAAGTTAGTAATGTACTATAAAATAATAAATTAATAAAACGATAATCTCATTGGAGCTATAAATGTTGGAAAAAATCAAATTATGTTAAAAGTCAAAATTAGACCAAATATCAAAATTTAACTAATAAAAATTTACATCACCAAAATACAAATAACACAATAATAATTATTATTCACTGTCAAGATAGACTTCTCAAATTTTGACTAAAGTCAAACTTTGAATAAAAGTCAATCTTTGACCAAAAAAAATGAGATAATGCATTTTAAAGTTATAAATTAAAATAATGATAGATATTTTTAATTAAAATTTATAATTTTTGATTAAAAAATCAAACTTTGACAGAAAGTCAAACTTTGACAAAGAAAAATTACACTGATACGGTATAAATTTATGTAGTAGTAGATTCTATCTATAAGCAGGTTTCAAGTTTGACTAAAAACAATTTTTGTGTAAAAGTCAAAGTTTGACCCAAAAAAAGATTTGACTAATAATCAAACTATTGACTAATAAAATTAAAAATCTAGTATCACATTATAAATCAACACGGTACTTTCCTCTTTTCGCCATCGAATTATAGGAATCAAAGTTTAATGAAAAGTAATTAATTTTAATTTGCAAACAAAGTTTAACCTTAAAGTCAACCTTTGACCCCCTAAAAATTTGATAATATATTACTAACTTAAAACTTATTATAATGTTTCAATAGTCAAAGTCTGACCAAAAGTCAAAACTTTAAATAACCTATAAATCTTGTTAAAGTTTGATTAAAATTCAAATATTAGGTAAAAAAAGTATGATATAAATAATATATTAATATGGTAGTCATAATGGTTGTGCCAGTAAATGGTTATAAAAATTGAAGTTTTTCTTTGTTTTTTAATAATAAAATTGAAATTACTTTTTAAAAGTCAAAAGATATATTTATTTTTTGCTTTTGGGTTTTTTATAAGTAACCTTATATTTAATATGACAAAAATTATTATTTTGTTAGTGGGAAACTCAATTTCAACTACTTAAAAGGTTGAAATGGTTTCCTTTTAAATTGACTTGGTGTATAGAAATTCAATTTTCAAGCGGGGCCAATTATTTTCATTTCCATCTCCTACTTAGCTATCAAACAACAATAATTGGAAATTAAATTTTCTTTCCACCTATGTTATTATATTTCTATGTTATCAAACAAGGCCTTAAATCAAAAGGCTATACATCATTCTTTAGTGTGTTAGTCTAACACCAGATAATTTCCAATAAGTTATAAAAATAGAGAAGAGATTTTAGATATATATTTTTTTAATTTTTCTTTTGAAAGATCGGTGAAACGTTTGCTTATATTCTCAAACGGCCTTCGCTTCCTTCAAGAGTCTTCGTCGTTGTGAGGATCTCAATCGAATTACGGTGATACGATTAATCTAGGTATGGAGAAATCATGTTTTCCTTTGAACTTAAAATATTGATTTAAAAATTAAAATTTTGTACAAATTAGTACTTTTATTTCATAAAAATGAATGAGTGATTAAATAAGACGCATACTATGATTGATGGATTTAATATTAATGTTTTTGGCTAAAAAAAGTTTAATTAAAATCCCACCATGCGATTTGTTGCACGGTTGAGGCTCTCGATTCAAAATTGATCGATCGAGTCTGTGTGTCGATCGATCGATTTTGAACGACATTTAATGATATACTCTCTGACATTAATTGATCAATCGAGTTTGGTTAATCAATCGATCGATTTCTAAGTAAAATATATATTTTTTAATGTGATGCTCTCGGGTCGGGATCAATCGATCAATTGAACCTAACAAATGAATAATGTTTTGAAACACTTACGGATTGAATTGATTTTTGAATGATATTATTTTTTATTAATATATGGCATACTCACGGGGCCAAGATCGATCTATCAAATTTGGTTAATCAATCGATCGATTTTAGGTGATATTTATATATATGATGATATGCGCTCGGGTTGGGATCGATCGATCAAGCTTGACAAACAAAAATGATTTATAATACTCATCGGCCGGGATCGATCGATCGAGCAGGTGATTGATTCTAGGCAGACATGTTTTATATTCAATTTTTTTTCACAAAAAGCGTGATTAAATGTCAATGTTATGTACCATGATTATATCCATATGCACTTCAATGTTTCATGGTGATTCACGAAAAACATGATTAAGACACATAAAATATGATAAAATGTTAAATACAATTAATGAAACATTAGACCCAACGTCTTGAGCGTGACGAAGTATAACAGTCTTTAATTATGAGCATGATTGAACTCAACGTCATGAGCGAGACGGCGTGCATTAAATGATAAGAATGATTAACTTAAAAGAAAGGATAAACTCATGCAACATTGTTATCATGTTATGTTCAGTTAATTTCAGTTTATTGAGATTATGTCTGTTGATGTGATATTTTAATGTAATGTTTTACTCGCAAGTGCACGAATCGGTTTGTATATAGTGGGTGTGGAGTACGAGATCGTTTCCACGAGGACTAATTTTGAAAGACCTAAAAGAGACAAGCAATTCTAAAAATTTACTAAGATCTAACAGTATTCTACCAGTTTTATGATTTAAGCGGTTGATGAGATGGTAATTAATGACTACAAAAATAAAACTTAATTGATAATTCAAAAGGAAAGGTAAAGATGATGATAAAGATGAGGATACTAAATCCTCTCATCTTTGGTCCGTTCTTCCTATAATATAAATCTAAGGATTAAATTATGAGATATTTAATTAGTAACAAACATCTTTTATGGAAGATCAATGGTCAACACCCTAATAGGCTCCACGTTACATCCCTGCAATCAGGACTTAGATGATTTTCATATATAGATCTGAGATCAAGGGCATGGCTAGGCACATATGATCTCAGGTTCAAATAAAAATCATCCCCAAAGTGGGTGAAAATTCTAACAAGAATACCACCTATAAATCTGAAATCAAGGGCATAGCTAGGCACACTTTATTCAGATTAGGGAGTATTTAAGATAAAATTACCATTACAGAACCAAGATCCAGGGCATGGCTAGGCACACTCGATCCCAGAACATAATCGTAATTAGATCCACACGATGAAAGCAAAAAGACCATAACAATGATTGGGTAAAATTACCGTCACAGATTTGAGATTCCGGGCATGGCTAGGCACACGCGATCCCGGTTAGTGGCGGGGATTTCATCCGTTCATGATAGCACAACAACCATAAAATAAAATCTCATATTTTAATCCTAAATTTATATTATTAAAAGAACATCCCTCGGATGGGAATCATTAGATCCCCATCCCTATAAATTTAGCCACACATATTGTAATTAAATGACATAAATAAATAAAGGCGGAAAAATAACATTAATTTAAGAAATTAAAATTACCTCAAACTTCAAAAGAACTTACTTTGATCCAAAAGTACGATGATCTTCAGAAAAGAAATTAATGCAGGAATAAACTTTGAATAAAATTTATAAACTGAAGGGATGAGTACTGAAAAATTAAGGGAACAAAGCTCTCAAAAAGAAATAATAAAATTCCCCTATTTCTATGTCTAACTATGAAAAATAAAGGCTAAAAACTAAGAACTCTAAAACTAAAATTAATTCTCTAAAAAAACTCTCCTTCTAATCCTCTCTAATTCCCTCTAATTCCCCCTTTCCGAAGTATTTGAGTCGCTTTAAATAGACCCTCCTCGCAGAAGTCTCCCAAGCCAAACTTTTAGGGTCGATTAATCGACCAGGGAGGGTTGATGCATCGAGCCGCCAAAACGTCCCAAAAATTAGCTTTACAATGTCAGTTTTGTGTCAGACTCTGACTCATCCTCGATTAATCGACCTATAGGGTCGATGCATCGACCCCAAAAATCCGTGAAATTCAGCACTTTTTCTTGGTTCAGATACTGCTTCGGTAGTTTGGCCATAACTTTCTGTCCCAAACTCAAATTGAGGTGATTCTTGCGCTGTTGGAAAGCTGACGAAAATATCTACAACTTTTATGTTTTGACAATTTCGTAATTCGGCCGTCTTGAAGGTCCAAATTTAGCCACAAGTCGCACCAAGTTCTTGATTACCCAAAGTTGCAGTGTTTTGACATTACATTCAGAATTCTTGGACTGCTTTCTATACTTGGCTTGTATTTACCTGAAACACTTCAAATCTAATCATTCTCATCAGATAGCCTTCATCGGACAGCTAAATATAGGTATTTAGGGGTGAAATATCATCATTTTTTAGTACTCATCATACCCCCAAACCTACACTTTGCTAGTCCTCGAGCAAAGCAAACTAAAGAAAATAAATGCCACTTTCGTAGGGAACACGATTGCACTTAGCATGTGCAACAAGCCTTTAAACCCCTAGGTGATCCTAGTGGAGGAGTTGTGTCTCCTGAGGGTTTACTGTGAAGTTATCCACAAACTTCAATATATTTTTGAAATCATCGATAAAATTGAGTTTTCAAAACATGATTTTGATAACATATATACTATTCAAAAACAAAAATCATTAATCAATTCAGCATGCTAATTCTCAATTTTAAATAACAATGTTATACTAATCATACTAATATCCATGCAAATTAGTCTAATGCTCAAATCATTAGATAGCTCATCCATTCATGCCTAAACGTGAAGTGTGTGTATAACCAAACCAAAATTCATTCATCTCAGAACTAGTTCAAACGGAAAATCGTTGGATCTATTGTTTTGACTCAATCCTCACTTTAGGTATACTCTCAAAATATACAGACACCGATAATGGATAGTTTTCGCACATATGTGAGAGGTCAATACAAAGCAAATAAAAAGGTCTCACATGATGAATAAAACACGATGCAATCAATGAACAAAAATAAATCTCATAAGAAGGCAGTTACTAATGCAAGATCAGATCATGAAGGTCTTTTTTAGGGTTGTAATGGGGCTCAGGAAAGGGTAAGAAAGAATTGGAAGTTGGGATTCAAAGTTTCTGAAAAATTGGAAAAGAAACACCTTTTTTATTTTTTCTTTTCTAATCTCTCACTATTTTTCTCAATTTTTTTTCTATTTTTCTCAACTTTCTTTTTCTCTTCATTTTTTCTTAAAGCACCTCATATTTTTCATTATTTTTCACAATTTTCTTCTTTTTCTCCCCCTTTTTTTTCTTTTTATTTTTGTCATACACTCTCAGTAAACACCACAACTCAGTATCTCTCCACTTACTCTCTTTTCGTTCACTCTCATCCCTCGTTCCTAATTTCTCATAAATAAGAAAGGTAAAGCTGAATTTTCAGAAATGGTGAAGGATTAAAGGTTAACGTGGCTTATCAAAAAATGTATAAAGGTAAATTTTTCCAATAGGCTCAAAGGGGTACTAGAAAGATAAATTTATTTGAGGTGGGGCATTTTAAGCACAAACGAGCCAAAGATGGCCTTCAATCATGTCCTTAAAAGATAGTAACTTTGCCTATTTGTCTTGAGTAGATATACAGTACATTCTAACATAATGATATGAATTTGATTTCATGCAAAGTCACAAGTCAAAATGAAGTGTATGAGATTATGCAAATAAGTCGTATTCAAAGAAAACTCCGAGTTTATATATTCACTCATCAATGACGGGAAATTAGCTCTAAAGCTCACTGGGTTTAGTCTCTACTGAGAACCTAAGATTCAACATTCAAAACAGTTCATCGATTTCTAAGTCTTAGCTTGGGATCAGTGTAAAAATTCTAAGCATGAATATCAAAATTATCCACAACATATCACATTCAGCTTCATCATCTTAGATACAAGTAATCAAAATATGACACTATTATTCTCAAAATTAAATTCACATGCATCATCAACTAAAGTTTGAAAACAATCGTAAAATAATGTGCATGATGACTTCAAAATTTTAATTTTTTTTTTTTTTTTTTTCAGATAAAACATATAAATGACACAAAATAATTAACCATACCCCCAAACCTAAAGATGACAATGTCCGCATTGACTGAAAGAAGTAGCGTACCCCCAAACCTGTTTGAAAAAAGTACCTCAACACAAAAATCAAGTGCAGAGAATATGTGCATCAAATTGGAACATGACAAATATATATATATATATATATATATATATATATTAAAGGGAATATGATTACACTATTTAGGGAATTAAAAACAACCTAAACTAAACAAAACAAAATAAAAAGGAAAGAAAAAAACTTAAAAATCCTAAATCCTAAACTAAACACGAATCCAACTCTGTTAGTCATTGGTAGGCAGACCCATCCACCTCGGATCACTTAAATTGATATTCTTAGGCACAGGGAACAATTTCACCCAAAGATCCAGGGGAAATTGATGAGATACCGCCGATTGTATGGATGGAGGTGGGGAGGTGAAAGTAGGAGATGAAGATGGGGGAGATGGTGACGGCATCACATCAATTATCTCGATATCAGTATTGATGCACGGTGTAGGAGATTTGGAACGATTTACCTTCTTTCTAGATGGTTCTCCCCAGTAAGGAATGATCATCCGATCAAGGTCGATGATTTCAACATTGTTGGACACAAAAGGGACCGTCTGATGAGAGCGGCGCTCTCGCTTTTTAGCAGTCTCCTCCATCTTTGAAAATCGTGCTTTGGTGAGATATAATCTTCGTGCCATGAGAAAGATTGTGCAGAGTTAATAAAAAGTGAGCCTAAAGGTGAATATAAAGGGAAAAAATATATATATAGAGTTGGAGTAGGAGTGGAAAGAGGTGTCCTCCAAAAAAGAAATAATGAAAAGTGTGGCAGTACGGCTAAGGGAGTCCACGGTCGTGAGAAAAGTGGCAAATTAGAGTTCCAATAGGAGGGTCGTCGCAAAAAAAACAAAAAAACCAAAAAACGGTGGGGTCGATTAATCGAACCCTGAAGGTCGATGCATCGAATCTTTGGGGGTCGATTAATCGACAGTGGGGTCGATGCATCGACTCCCAAATTATTATTATTATTTTTTTTTTTTTTCGCAACATAGGGTCGATTAATCAATCCCTAAAGGTCGATGCATCGACCCTTTGGGGGTCGAGTAATCGACGTAGGGGTCGATACATCGACTTCCTAAATTATTATTATTTTTTTTTTTTTTCTTTTGCAAACATTGGGTCGATTAATCGAGTATAACCCTCGATTAATCGACACCATCTTGGCAGAGAGTTGAAATTAAAAAAAATGGCATTTTAATGGTGCTTTTCAACTACTCTAAAGGCAACCGGTAATTTGCAAAATTTTGACAATCCCACACAGATTAGAAAACACACTTTTGCATTGATAAATACGATGATTACAAGGACACTGCTGATTTGACTCCTAAAATAAACAGCCTAAACAAAAGAAAAAAAAATAACACAAAACGAAAAATCCTAATCCTAGACTAATCAAACTAATCATCTCCATCCTCCTCAGCCTGGCGGGCCCTGGCGCGCATCTCATCATAACTATCTCGGGCCACATCTGTTGCCCGATCCCGATGGAGGAAGGAACAATCGAGTAGCTCTGGCGATACACCATGTTGTCGCTGCTGCTCCTCTTGTAAAGAGTTAATTTGGGCTTGGAGCGAGCCAAGCGACACACCCTCCTCGGGTCCTTGATCAGGTGCATGTTGGTCATCCTGGCGGACGCGGCGACGCTGGTGTGGGGGAGCCGGTTGGGCTGGTGCATTAGCAGGGGCATCAGGGATATTTCCCAAGAGACGCATACTGCGGTTCCATTGGGACGCACCATAACGATAGAATGCAAGGTCCCTGATATCATCATCCCGGTAGAACGGGAAACGAAGGAAATTAAGCAACTTCATAACATAATGGGGGAAGTAGACCAACGGGGCTTCACCAATTGTAGGTTTAGTGAGTTTGTCATGGCATCGCCACATGCCATCATGAATAATCCTGGGCACGCTGATCCATGAATTGCGGTGGGCCTCATAAAGTGCTTGAACCCGATCACCGGTGCGCTCAGAAATGTGGCCACGGGGGCAGAGATTGCTACTGACCACACTATCCCAAAACAAAAGCGAACGCGGCAACGCCGATCGCCTAGTGGCGATCCCAGAAGAAAATATGCCACGGTACATCTCATTGATTATATCCTCTTGAGACTCGTCGAGTTCCTCACCCAAAGTGTGATTGTGAGGGCGCTCGCACGAAACATTAAAGACCTCCGCAATGGTGTGCGGGTAAATCGGGCGCGACCACCCATCAATTGAAACAGTGAAGTGGGCGGCGACTTGATTCTCGACGGAGGCGGGCACCCATGCCATGTTCTGATAGAATAATCGAACAACGCGTTCGGACACTTTGATCACGGGTGGAGTGAGGAGAAAATGGGCATTGAGAGCCATTGCATAGGCGAGGGAAATGACGCAGATAGGCAGTGCTTAAAAAGCCGCGAGATCAAAAACATATTTGGAACACAGGTCGCGGGTCGTGAAGCGACCACTTGCTGATCACGTGGATGACCAGCAGGGCGTTGTACAAGTCTTTCTTGGTGTGCGGCGGTGAAGCCATGATTGATTGCCTTGTCCGGAATGTCGGGGCGGTCGGAAAAATAGGATACAAACTCAATGAAAATCGTAGAGAGACCGCTCCATTTAAATACTCGCAAAGGCGTCCTCTCGGGACGGACACACGCAAAATAATCAATTAATCGACCATAAGGGTCGATTAATCGACTCCATTGAAAACGGGCGCGTCAGAAGTCCCGACGCATGGAAAACACGCAACGTCCGGAAGTGGAAAAGTCGATTAATCGACGTACTTCCTCGATTAATCGACATTAATCGAGGCAGATAAAAACCAAAAATGCATGTCCCGAAATAAAAGGCGATTAATCGACCCATAAAGAGTCGATTAATCGACACCAAATAAAAATAAAAACGGATAGATTTTCAAAATAGCAGTCGATGCATCGACTTAAGGAGTCGATTAATCGACTAAAGAAAAAGTCAAAACCGTCATAAATGCAGTCTCCTTGAAAAAGGACACTGCATTAAAGCCGTCGATTAATCGACCTTGGGAAGGTCGATGCATCGACCCAGGGTGGGTCGATGAATCGACAGAGGGGGTCGATGCATCGACTCCCAAAATTATTTTTATTTTTATTTTTATTTTTATTTTTTGTACACAAAACAAAACCAAACGGAAAGTACACACTTGGGTTGCCTCCCAATGAGCGCTAGTTTAAAGTCGATAGCTCGACCGTGGGCATCTCTCAGTCAGGTGAGCCAGTGGCTCACTCAAAGAAAGAGTGTCAGAGAATACAATCGCATTCTCAAGGAACGGTTTCAAACACTGACCGTTAACTCGAAAAATATTCCCGTGTTTCGGGTTGATAATATCTACTGTCCCATTTGGGAGTATTCGAGAGATTTTGAAAGGACCATTCCAACGGGTTTTTAGTTTCCCTGGAAATAGATGAAGTCGGGAATTGTAGAGCAGAACCAGTTGACCAATAACGAACGATTTTCGCAGAATAGATTGATCATGAACCCGTTTCATACGGTCCTTGTACGATTTAGCACAGTCATATGCATCAGCACGGATTTCTTCTAATTCATTTATTTGGAAACCCCTTTGGGTGCCAGATTTTAGGAGATCGAAATTCAATGACTTAAGGGCCCAAAATGCTCGATGTTCCAATTCAACCGGGAGGTGACATCCTTTACCAAAGACCAACCGATACGGCGATATGCCAATCGGAGTTTTAAATGCAGTTCTATACGCCCATAGAGCGTCATTCAACTTTAACGACCAGTCTTTACGGTTCGGATTGATTGTCTTTTCTAAAATCCGCTTAAGTTCTCGATTAGAGACTTCAACTTGGCCACTTGTCTGAGGATGGTAAGGTGTAGCAACTTTGTGTGTGACACCATATTTCTTCATTAATTGGGTGAACACTTTATTGCAAAAGTGCTTTCCACCATCGCTGATTATCGCCTTTGAAATGTCAAAACGCGAAAACACTTGATCCTTGAGAAATTTGATCACTACTCTGCGATCATTAGATTTACAAGCCACGACCTCTACCCATTTCGAAACATAGTCAACACCGACAAGAATGAACGTATTTCCAAACGAATTCGGGAAAGGACCCATAAAATCGATCCCCCAAACATCAAATAATTCAACTTCTAAAATTAGATTGAGCGGCATCATGTTGCGCTAAAGATTTGGACATTGTGGCGAGATTTGCAATGTTGATGACAATCCTTAAATATCGTCGGCCAGTAAAAACCACTTTGAAAGATCTTTGTTGCAGTCTTTTTGGAACTAAAATGACCTCCACAAGCTAACTCATGACAGAACGAGATGATTCATGGTTGCTCAGATTCAGGAATACATCTTCGTATGATTTGATCAGGACAATATTTAAATAAGTACGGATCTTCGAAAAAATAGTGTTTCACCCGAGCTAAGAAAATAGATTTCTCATTCTTCGACCAATGGTGAGGTAATTTCTCGGTGACTAGGAAATTGACAAGATCCGCATACCAAGGTGGGCAATCAATCCTGAACAACTGTTCATCCGGGAAGTGCCCCAAGATCGGAACAGGCTCGTCAGGTTTCTCAATAATTATTCGTGACAAGTGATCGGCCACCACATTTTCTGAACCTTTCTTGTCCTTGATCTTCAAATCGAACTCTTGCAACAACAAGATCCACCTAATTAAACGTGTCTTAGCGTCTTTTTTAGCGAACAGATAATGCAGAGCAGCGTGATCTGTGAATACCACAACTCTAGATCCTAATAAATAGGATCGAAATTTATCCAACGCGAAAACTACCGCCAAAAGTTCCTTTTCAGTGGTCGAGTAGTTCAACTGGGCATCGTTGAGAGTGCGACTCGCATAGTAGATTATATGCGGTAATTTTTCTATTCGTTGTCCCAAAACAACTCCAATTGCATAATCAGAGGCGTCGCACATGATTTCGAACGGGAAGGCCTAGTTCGAAGATTGAATTATTGGAGCTTTTATCAATTCGCCCTTAATGGTTTCAAAGGCACGCAAACATTTATCATCAAAGATGAATGGGGCATCTTTTGAAAGTAAGATGCAGAGCGGTCGTGCTATCTTACTGAAATCTTTAATAAAACGTCGATAAAAACCGGCGTGGCCCAGAAAAGATCTGATTTCCTTCACTGTCCTCTGTGGTGGTAGGTCGGCAATTAAATCAACTTTAGCCTTATCGACCTCGATACCCTGGGACGATATGATGTGTCCCAAAACAATGCCATCTTTAACCATGAAGTGACATTTTTCCCAGTTAAGAACAAGGTTCTTCTCCTGGCATCGTGCAAGCACTAGCGACAAATGATTCAAACAGTCAGCAAAACAGTTTCCATGTATCGAGAAGTCGTCCATGAAGACTTCAAGGAATCGCTCGACCATATCCGAAAAAATACTCAGCATACATCTTTGGAATGTAGCTGGTGCATTACAAAGCCCAGACGACATTAGTCGATAGGAGAAAGTACCAAAAGGATATGTGAAAGTGGTCTTCTCCTGATCCTCCGGTGCAATGACTATTTGGTTATACCCGGAATAGCCATCGAGAAAGCAATAGTACTCATGCCCGACCAATCTTTCTAACATCTGATCGATAAACGGAAATGGAAAGTGATTTTTCCTCGTCATCAAATTTAACTTTCGATAATCAATGCACACTCTCCACCCTGTTTGAATTTTTATAGGGACCAGTATGTTTTCTTCATTCTTCACCACTGTGATTCCCGATTTCTTAGGGACCACTTGTGTGGGGCTGACCCATTTACTGTCCGAGATGGGGTATATGATTCCATCATCTAAAAGTTTGATTACCTCATTTCGGACCACATCTTGCATTATAGGGTTCAGTCTCCTCTGCGGTTCTCTAGAAGGCTTAGCATTGTCTTCCAAATGGATTCAGTGCATACACACTGTCGGACTAATGCCTTTGATATCTTTTATCGACCAAACGAGGGCACTTTGGTGCTCTTTGAGTACATTCATGAGTTGGCCTTGCTGATTCGCATCCAATGTTAATGATATTAAAACGGGTTGAGTTTCATTCTCCCCCAGGTAGGCATACTTGAGATTTTTCGGAAGAGGTTTAAGTTCTAAGGATACTTTCTCCTCCTCTTTTGACTTTTCCTTGATTAATTCAATTTGAGTTCTACACTCTATTTCCTGTTCTTCACCCAGATGTGGTGTGGAGTCCAACATGTGATTTACTTCTTGGATTAGTTGATCCACATCAAAATTTTCTCCAAAATGCGCAAGACAAGCTGCTAAAGGATCTTCAGATTCAGATGCATGAAATATTTCCTCTATAATTTCATCGAGTATGCATGCTTGTGCATGTTCATCATCCTCCATGGGCTGCTTGGCAATATTAAAAATGTTGAGTTCCACTGTTATATTCCCGAATGACTGATTCATGATCCCATTTCGATAATTGATCAGCGCATTGGAGGTTGCTAGGAATGGTCTTCCTAGAATCACTGGAATATTATTCTTCAAATTTGATGCCGGTTCAGTGTCTAGAACAACAAAATCTACAAGAAAGTAGAAAGAATCCATCTTAATGAGGACATCTTCCACAATTCCTCGAGGGATCTTTACGGACCGATCAGCTAACTGAAGGGTCATCGCAGTGGTCTTAAGTTCTCCTAATTCGAGCTCCTTATACACAGAATAAGGCAACAAGTTGACACTTGCTCCTAAATCCAAAAGGGTCTGATCAATACGGTTATCGCCGATGATGATCGAGATTGTAGGACAACCTGGGTCCTTGTATTTGATTGGGAGCTATGCTTGCAACACTGAACTAACCAGCTCGGCTAAGAAAGCCTTTTTCAGAATATTGGTCTTTCTTTTGATTGTGACCAATTCCTTCAAAAATTTAGCATAAGTAGGTACTTGACGGATGACATCCAGGAAGGGAATGTTAATTTTTAACTGCTTGAAAATCTCATTTATTCCTTCCACATCGCGATTTCTCAGTGGTGCCATCAATCTTTCTTGGTCTGCAGTGCTTTCGGAACAAAACTTTTCTTCTGTTCACTCTTGTCATCTGATATTTATTTTGCTTGTACTTTGTCATCAATTTCTTTTCTCTCTTCAGATTTCTTCTCTCCATCAGACTCTTCCTCCTCCTCTGGCAACACTACTTTGTTATCGACCTGCTTTCCAGATCTCAACGTTGTGATTGCTTGAATTTGTTGTTGATTCTCCTCTTGTGTTGAAGTTGATGTTTGTTCAACAACCATTTGGCCTCTTGGGTTAGGAACAGGTTGGCTTGGAAACGAACCTTTTTCTCTTTCACAGAGAAAGGATGCCAATTGCCCAATTTGGGTCTCTATTTTAGAGATTGAGGATGTGTGAGAATGAATGAGTTTCATTAGGTCCTCAGTAGAAGGAGTTTGTGTATGAGGACGTTGGGCAGGATTTCCCTGTGGGTTGTTAAATCCAAGTGGTGGAAATGTCGGCACAAAATTTTGTTGTGGTTGGTTTTGATAACCTCCCATTGGCTGCGTAAACTGAAAATTCTGGTTCATTTGCCGTGGCTGCCCAACCTGATTTTGATTGTATTGAAATTGATTCGGGTTATTGAACCCTTGCTGCTGAAATTGCCCTTGACCGTAATTCTGCTGCGGTCCTTGATTAAAATTTTGTTGGGGATAAAAGTTCGTCCCCTGTTTCCTGGGCTGCATTCTTTGATTATCTTGTTTCCATGAGAAATTTGGGTGGTATCTCCAGCTATTTTGGTTATTCTCATTGAAAATGTTTCCTTGATTCCGCCCATAATTATTCACAAGATTTAACTGTTCAGATGTGTCTTCATGATAGTTCTGCATTGAAGGAGAATCATCTGCCATATGCATTGGACTTGCACAAATTGAACATGGCTCAGGTTGTGTATTGACCATATGCACATTTTTCTTTAATTTCAATTCCTCCACTTGTTGAGTGAGGAAATCAATTTTAGCCATCAGATCTGGGGAATCCTTTACTACATATAGTCCTCCTTTCTTGGTTGAACTCCCGGCTTGATCACGGGCTTTGACTGATTGTTCCCGAGTCTTTGTGAAATCCCAGTGCTGAGAATCCTCAGCTAGCTTTTCTAAGAAAGCATAAAATTCGGTTTCTTTAAGGCTCAGGAATCCTCCGCCATTCATTGACTCCACCAGATGTCTATTTGGTTGATTCAGTCCATTGTAGAAACACTGGACCAGCCTCCACTTTGAGTATCTATGGTGCGGACATTTGAGTAAGAGATCCATGAATCTATCCCAAGCTTCATATAATCTCTCATCTTCCTCTTGCGTGAAATCCGTGATTTCACGTCTAAGGACATTCGTCTTCGCCATAGGGAAGAACTTTGACAGAAACTTTTTGACCATCTAATCCCAAGTGGTTATGGATTCCGATGGTAGAGAATTTAACCATGCTTTTGCTTTATCCTTTATAGAGAAAAGAAATAAGCGCAGCCTAACAGATTCTTCGCTGAAATTTTGATAAACAGATGAGCAAACTTCGACGAAGTCTTTAACGTGCTGGTATGGATCTTCTCGCTCCATGCCATAAAAGATTGGAAGGATTTGGATGACATTTGTTCGAATTTCAAACAGGCCACCAGGTGTGGCGGGGTATATAATGCATGATCGGGTATTTGTAGTTATCGAAGAAAACAGTTCTCTCAATGTTGGTTCTTCCTCTTGTTCGAGTTGCCCATTTATGTTGTCAGTCATATTGACTTCAGTGATGATTCACTTAAAAATTTCTGCCTTGATCTAGCGTCCTTACGATTTGACCGGCAGACACGTTCGATCTTAGAATTTAACGGTTCTAAATTTCTCTCTTTAGAAGACCTAGTGTGCATGCAAATGATGCACAGAGTGGAGGTTTCAGGCAGGAAAACCTCAAATTTTTTTTATTTTTTATTTTTAAAATAAAAATAAAAAATAAAAATCGATTGATCGAGTCACACTCGATCAATCGAGGCAAGGTCGATGCATCGACAATGGGGGTCGATGCATCGACTCCCAGCAAAATATATATATATATATATATTTTTTTAATTAAGCAGAAATACTATTTTAATCCTCGAAAATTCCTAAAATTTACTGTCTACCAAAATTTCAGATTTTCTTAATTTGATCCCCGGCAATGGCGCCAAAAATTTGATGTGATATTTTAATGTAATGTTTTACTCGCAAGTGCACGAATCGGTTTGTATATAGTGGGTGCGGAGTACGAGATCGTTCCCACGAGGACTAATTTTGAAAGACCTAAAAGAGACAAACAATTCCAAAAATTTACTAAGATCTAACAGTATTCTACCAGTTTTATGATTTAAGCGGTTGATGAGATGGTAATTAATGACTACAGAAATAAAACTTAATTGATAATTCAAAAAGAAAGGTAAAGATGATGATAAAGATGAAGATACTAAATCCTCCCATCTTTGGTCCGTTCTTCTTATAATATAAATCTAAGGATTAAATTATGAGATATTTCATTGGTAATAAACATCTTTTATGGAAGATCAATGGTCAACACCCTAATAGGCTCCACGTTGCATCCCTGCAATCAGGACCTAGATGATTTTCATATATAGATCTGGGATCAAGGGCATGGTTAGGCACACATGATCTCAGGTTCAAATAAAAATCATCCCCAAAGTGGGTGAAAATTCCAACAAGAATACTACTTATAAATCTGAAATCAAGGGCATGGCTAGGCACACTTTATTCAAATTAGGGAGTATTTAAGATAAAATTACCATTACAGAACCAAGATCCAGGGCATGGCTAGGCACACTCGATCCCAGAACATAATCGTAATTAGATCCACACGATGAAAGCAAAAAGACCATAACAATGATTGGGTAAAATTACCGTCACAGATTTGAGATCCCGGGCATGGCTAGGCACACGCGATCCCGGTTAGTGGCGGGGATTTCATCCGTTCATGATAGCACAACAACCATAAAATAAAATCTCATATTTTAATCTTAAATTTATATTATTAAAAGAACATCCCTCGGATGGGAATCATTAGATCCCCATCCCTATAAATTTAGCCACACATATTGTAATTAAATGACATAAATAAATAAAGACGGGAAAATAACATTAATTTAAGAAATTAAAATTACCTCAAAATTCAAAAGAACTTACTTTGATCAAAAAGTACGATGATCTTCAGAAACGAAATTAATGCAGGAATAAACTTTGAACAAAATTTATAAACTGAAGGGATGAGTACTGAAAAATTAAGGGAACAAAGCTCTCAAAAAGAAATAATAAAATTCCCCTATTTCTATGTCTAACTATGAAAAATAAAGGCTAAAAACTAAGAACTCTAAAACTAAAATTAATTCTCTAAAAAAACTCTCCTTCTAATCCTCTCTAATTCTCTCTAATTCCCCCTTTCCGAAGTGTTTGAGTCGCTTTAAATAGACCCTCCTCGCGGAAGTCTCCCAAGCCAAACTTTTAGGGTCGATTAATCGACCAGGGAGGGTCGATGCATCGAGCCGCCAAAACGTCCCAAAAATTAGCTTTACAGTGTTAGTTTCGTGTCAGACTCTGACTCATCCTTGATTAATCGACCTATAGGGTCGATGCATCGACCCCAGAAATCCGTGAAATTCAGCACTTTTTCTTGGTTCAGACACTGCTTTGGTATTATGGCCATAACTTTCTGTCCCGAACTCGGATTGAGGTGATTCTTACGCCGTTGGAAATCTGACGAAAAGATCTACAACTTTCAGGTTTTGACAATTTCGTAATGCGGCCGTCTTGAAGGTCCAAATTTAGCCGCAAGTCGCACCAAGTTCTTGATTACCCAAAGTTGCAGTGTTTTGACATTATATTCAGAATTCTTGGACTGTTTTCTATACTTGGCTTGTATTTACCTGAAACACTTCAAATCTAATCATTCTCATCAGATAGCCTTCATCGGACAGCTAAATATAGGTATTTAGGGGTGAAATATCATCATTTTTCAGTACTCATCATCTGTCATAAACATATACTCATTAAACATTGAAATATTCATATTGCAATGATTGATATCTTATGTTTTAATGGACTTCATGTTAGGTCCATACAAGTGTAAACTTATACCTCTTATTATATGGGTGGCCAGATGAGACAAGTGTAGCTGAGGATAATGTTTGAGTCTATGGTGATGAGACCGCACGTGGTGCTCAAAAACCTGTAATGAATGACAAGGAAGGCTTTGTAGCCTAGCAATTTATTCTTTTTTATTATTATTGGTTTTAAATGGACGAGGCAATGTTCGCATAGCAATTTTTTTTTATATGAGTTCGTTAGCAATTTTACTAAAAAGAAAAATGTTTTAAGGTTTTAACTATGTCGGACTCTATAAATGGAATAAGAACATTGTTATGAGTTTTAGTTTTATTCATTACTGCTTTTGAAATTTTATTTTTCGCTATTTGAGGCACAATTAGTGTCTTGTATGTTTTTTTTTGTTCATGATATACGAAGGTACGACCTAAAATCTTATAATTCGCCTTTGTGAAATTTCGGGTTGCTATACTTTGAGTAGGATGAGTTTTATATTTAATTATTAGTTATTTAATTTAAATAATGATTATTAATTATTGCAAAAATTTCTTGTTTGGACTTAGTTAAGCATGTGAAGTTATCTAATTTAAATAATAATTATTAATTATTACAAAAATTTCTTGTTTGGACTTAGTTAAGCATGGGAAGTTATTTAATTTAAATAATAATTATTAATTACTGCAAAATTTTCTTGTTTGGACTTAGTTAAGCATGTGAAGTTATTTAATTTAAATAATAATTATTGATTATTGCAAAAATTTCTTGTTTGGACTTAATTATGAAAGTTTTGGCCTATGGTTTAACTTTGAGCCTTCTATCTTCCAATTTTTAACAATAGAGGGAAAATTTAAAACTTTTGAAGATGGCGAATCTGTAACAACCTCAATTGTATTTGTGTGTAAATCAATTCGTATCTGGGCGTGAATATTTAACTTGATGCACGTGGTAAGATCGGATTACTTAGGGCAATTTTCGAGGACGAAAATTTTATAAGGTGGGAAGAATGTAACAGCCTGAAAATTTTGACTTTGAATAGTGTATCCCGGGATGTATGCCCGACTTTGAACAGTGTACCTCGGTGTGCGTGCCCGACTGGTCACGTGCTCGATTTTATGAAATTACTTACGTAAGTTAAATTGGGTTGGTCTTGAGTGGAAAAAGACCGATTTAGATTGTGTGTTGAGCATTAGGTGGTTTCTTATGCACCAAGCTTTGGTGTATGGGCTCAACACCGGGTTCGATTAGTGGATGGTTTGGGTGTGTAGGTCCACACCTAATCAAAGAAAACTATTTTGTTATGAGATAACACCTAAATATGTACGTTCATTTCACACGGGAGCTAGATCCTTAGATGAGAACTAATACGCCCAAAGACAAGTATATGTGTTTTGTATGGGAACCGATCCCATTTAGTTAAAGAAGGCAATTTCTTCTTTTGGGAGCTAACACCGGTTTACAAGGTTTTGTTTTAGGTTTTGGGTTTTTTAGGAGAGAAGGAAGAGAGAGGAGGAGATGAAATGAACGTGTTGAATCCATGAGTGCCGAGCCTTAGATTTGCGCGAAAAACATTTGTGAGATCGTCTAAGGGGAAGATCGCCGTCGATTTCGACGTTTGGTTGTGGTTTTATGAGTTTTGGAGCCGTTTGGGGGTTTTGAAACCCTCTTCTTGCGAAGAGATTGTGGTTTGTGATCCGCAAATCGTGGCGTGAGTTTGCGTGAAGTGTGTGTGGAAGGATTGCCGTTAATTTCATGGGTTTGGTTGTGATCTTGGAGCACGGAGATGATCGATGTGGGTTTGGAAACCCTTTTTATCTAACGAAGAAGACGATCCGATCTACGAGTAAATCACCGATTTAAAGAGGTAAATAACGCAATTCTTCCATGTATTTAATTAAATATATGTTGGTTAGATGTGTGCAAAAGATTAGGATCAAAAGGATTGAATTTTGATGAAAAAAATGGGTTTCAAGGTTCAAACCCGAGAAGTGCTCAGAAACTGCCAAAATCGATTAATCGATTTTGAAACTCGATTAATCGAGTTTTTGACAAGAGAGAAATTTGAGAGGAACTTCACGAAATCGATTAATCGAAGAGAATTTCGATTAATCTATTTTGAAATTCGATTAATCGATTTTGAAAATCGATTAATCGAGTTTGCCTGGGCTTACTGACACTACCGTAGTATTTCAGCCATAACTTTTTGTGCCGAATTCGGATTGATGTGATTCTTGTTGAGTTGGAAAGAAGATAGAAAGCCCTACAACTTTTATGAATTGACAAACTTGTGAATCAATCGTTTTAAAGGTCAAAATTTAGTAATAAGTTAGGTAAATTTTTAATTTTGTCGAGAAACGAAACCGATTAATCGAGTAAAATCGATTAATCGATTTTTGAATTTCGATTAATCGAAATTGGGTCGATTAATCGACTGGTCTCAAATAGTGAAAAAGATTTTTGGCTCTTTTAAAATCGATCAATCGAGATAAAATCGATCAATCGACTTTGGAAAATCGATTAGTCGATTTTGTCCGAGTTGCCAGTACCGCTTTAGTATTTTGACCATAACTTTCTACTCCGACCTCCGATTGATGCAATTCTTGAGGCGTTGGAAAGATAACAAAGAGATCTACAATGTTTGTGTTTTGACCAACTTATGAATCTAAAATTTTAAAGGTCAAAATTTAGGAGAAAGGTTACATCAATTTCTGTGTTGGCGCGAACTTGCCCGTTCCGACTCAATTTTTAGAAAACACTTAAATAGTCTAAGTTATTAGTGGTTGGGGTTAATCATTGATGCATCATTGTGTGCTTGTGATGTAGATTAAGGGTGGACGGCCATTGATAGGACCTTGCTTGCTTCGAGGTTAAGGTAGGGGAAATTTAATATTTGATTATATTTTTGAAATTGATTCATAGATGCCTTGATTTAATCAAATGAAAATGATAAGTGTGATTTAAAGTTTTGTTATTTAAAATCGATGCTTGAATCTAATTGGACGTGTAGGAGAACTTCAACACAAACCTGCATGTTTAACTTTGATTCATTGTTTCTTTGAGGTATTCATATGAAAAAAATGATAAGTTTTCTTGATGTATTTTGATGTTAGTTTGATAGATATTTGAATTATAACTTGAACTCCTTGCAAAATAGAAATTTAAAATCCGTGAGTTGAAAACGGTGAATTTTGAACTGTGAACTTAACCTAGAATTTGTACTATGGTATTCGATTTTTAAACTTGATTTTTAAATGGTGAGTTTTAAAACCTTTTAAGCAAGAATGTGAGCTTTGGATCGTGATTTAGAAATCTGAACTAGAATGTGAACTCGAAATCTTTGAGTTTTGTAGATTTGTGAGAAGGTACACTTGGACCGTGGTATGGATTTATGTACACCCTTGGACATTGTGGCGGGATTTGTGTATACCCTTGGACCGCTGTGGCGGGATTTATGTACGCCCTTGGACCGTTTTTACGGGATTTTACGTACACCCTTGGACTTGTTGTGCTTATGTACGCCCTTGGACCGTTTTTACTGGATTTTACGTACAACTTTAGACTTGTTGTGCTTATGTACGCCCTTGGATCGTTTTTACGGGATTTTACGTACACCCTTGGACTTGTTGTGCTCATGTACGCCCTTGGACCGTTTTTACAAGATTTTACGTACACCCTTGGACTTGTTGTGCTTATGTACGCCCTTGGACCGTTTTTACGGGATTTTACGTACACCTTTGGACTTGTTGTGCTCATGTACGCCTTTGGACTGTTTTTACTTGATTTTACGTACACCCTCGGACTCGTTGTGCTCATGTACGCCCTTGGACCGCTTTCGCGGGATTTTACGTACTCGTTTGGACACTGTTGTGAGTCGTGTACGCCCTTGGACCGTTTTTACGGGATTTACGTACACCCTTGGATTTCGATGTAGTCATGTACGCCCTTGGACCGCTTTTGCGGCATTTTATGTACTCTTTGGATTATACCTCGTAAATCAAACCATAAGTCGTGAGATTAAAGTGGACCGCTATGGGCGGATTATATGTATGTGGACCGCTGTGGGCGGATTATGCTTATCGTGGACCGCTATGGGCGGAGTGCAAGTACCATGTGGGTGATTTGAAATCAGTTTTGAAGGATAAATAAATGTTTTGAAATCACTTTTGTGCGTAAAAAGGAAATCAGTTTTGAAATCAGTTTTGTATGATAAGGAAATCAGCTTTTGAATCAGTTTTATGTGAAAAAGGAAGTCATGTGATAAGAAAACAGTATTTGAAATCAGTCTTTGTTGATAAGAAAAAGTACCTTTGAAACGAGTTCAGTTTTAAATAAGAAAAGGTTTGATTGTGACATTGAATCTATGTTTCCTTATGATAAGATGTGAATGAGTATTGAAATTTCCTCTACTGAGCTAGGATGTAGCTCACCCTTCACTATCGTCACGGTATAGCTTCTACGTGGACACCAGACTTGCAGATTGAGGAATTGAGGAGGGCTATGATATTCGGGGTCGTAGATTGAGTACTTTGTGGAGATTGGTGAGTTCAGACTTGGTACCCTTTGAACTCGTGTATAATTTTATACACCACTGTTTGGTGACGTTGGTACATCACTGGTAGCCATTGTTAGTTATTGTAATATTAGATGTTAGAATTAGAGATTTATTCATGTCATATGTATTATCTGCTTTGATTTCTGCATGCTAAGTTTTGTACCAAGCATTCTGTGTTCGGAACGTGTTCTACGACCCGACGGTCCGGGTTTTCCCATTCGTGTTTGAAAAAAAAAATATATATATATATATATGTCTCAAAATTCAGGTTGGGAAAATTCGGGTTGTCACAGAATCGGACCGAAGCAATCCCGAAACCAGTACGCATCAATTTTATACTTACTTCTAGCGAATCCGAATTGAAATTTTAGGTTTGGTTCAGCTGAAATCGAAACTGATCAGAAATAATTTGTTTCAATTTCAGTTTGTTTGTTTTAACCGAAACCCCCAAATTTCAAATTTTCTGTTTTGGGTTTCTTTCATTATTTTTATACTTTAAGCTTTTTTTTTGGGGGGGGGAGGGAGGGGGGGGGCGGAACCAAGTTCGATTTGTTTTGATTTGAATAATTTTCATGCCAATTGGGTTCGCTTGGTTTTTGGATTGGGCTCGGGTCAAAACTTGCACTCCTAGGTGCACCCATGGCTTAAAATCTTAAATTCAGAAGCAATGGCCCCAATGACTAGTAGAAATGTCATACTAGAAATACTGAAAATACAAGCCAGTATAAATGATAAAAACCTCTCACTATGATTCTTTGGGGTTTATAACAGCAATGTAAATAGATCCAACATAAGGGGCCGAGTGAAAATATGATATGGGAGCCATGACTTGCACACCTTTTCAAGTGATTGCACCAAATCTAAAAAAAAAAAATTGGTATTTTAGGGACATGTGCTATGTAAAATTGTAATGTGGATCGTTTGATTTGAAGTTCATGATCAATTAATCTCTATGATTTGTTTTGATTTGAATAATTTTCATGCCAATTGGGTTTGCTTGGTTTTTGGATTGGGCTCGGGTCAAAACTTGCACTCCTAGGTGCACCCATGGCTTAAAATCTTAAATTCAGAAGCAATGGCCCCAATGACTAGTAGAAATGTCATACTAGAAATACTGAAAATACAAGCCAGTATAAATGATAAAAACCTCTCACTATGATTCTTTGGGGTTTATAACAGCAATGTAAATAGATCCAACATAAGGGGCCGAGTGAAAATATGATATGGGAGCCATGACTTGCACACCTTTTCAAGTGATTGCACCAAATCTAAAAAAAAAAAATTGGTATTTTAGGGACATGTGCTATGTAAAATTGTAATGTGGATCGTTTGATTTGAAGTTCATGATCAATTAATCTCTGGGACATAAAATTGGAACAAAATACGATACGTGTCATATGATCTATTCTAGACTTCTAGTCAACTGTTGAATTATATAATAGACTTTGACTCCATTTAATCAAATGATGAAAATTATGTTTTGTTCTAATGTTTTGCCATTGATATCTTTAAATCATAACCTTCAAATCAAAAGGCTTAGATGATATGCAAGTCTTTTTTTAAATTCGGTGCAATCCAATGCAATCACTTGAAATGCTCTTGCAAGTAATGGCTCCCATATGATATGCCCAAAGGAGTAAATATAAAAATCCCTTAAAACAATAAGCTTAAATTTTATTAAATGATTTTAATATGATTTTGATCTTTTCTCTTATCATCTTTCAATCGCTTTGTCTAAAAGCGGGGACAAGATATTCACACACCATAAGTGTATGATACGCTCCACCTCCGTTTTTGCCAATGATTTTTGTTGGATTTCTTTATGTAGACTATAGTGATAAATTTTGTTGAAAATTGGCAAAATTTCAAGAAATTCGCCGAAAAGGGGGTCAAACAAAAATTTCGATATTTTTCGATAATTTCGATATTTTTCGGTGATATTTTGATAGATTTTAGTCTTTTTTTTTATGTTTAATTTTTTTATATATTTAGTATTATTATTTTTTAATATGTTAGTAATTTAGTATATATTATAGTTTTTTTTTTTTTAAATATTAATTTTTTATATTATAGATTTTTAATCCCTGAAACTTTACTAAATTTTTTCTGAAAGGTATCAAAATTAATCCGAAATATACCAAAATGACTCTCACCGAAAAATTATCGAAAACGAAATTTATCACTATGATGTAAACCACCATTAAAATTACTTTAATCTATCATCAAAAGCACCATTTCAATCATGAATGAAACCCACTACAATCTATCACTAAAGTAACCATCTGAACCGTTAAACCCACTTTAATTAGTAATTAAAATTACCATCTCAGCCCTATATTCACTTTAATCTACTGTTAAAACCATCATCTTCCCATCGTTTTTCATATCTTCCATACATTTTATAATTAAAAAATCTCTCGAAAACAATATTGAAATAGTCGGAAAACCTTCCAAGCTCACAAAATCACAATATTGAAGTTTCCAAACCCTCCATTACTAGATAAAAACATCGTTTGTTACCTCTAACTGAAAAAATGGTCTTTTTCATTAATTGGTGTGTACATAGTATCATTGGTGTGTATCCAGTAATTAAATTAATTGAAGTGCCATAAGAAAATGTTGGTGTGCAAGTGGCAGCTCTCTATTGTTAGAGATCAGCTGCCTAACTTATTTTTAAGGGGTACCTCTTTCCCCTGTGACGGGGGCACGCGGCATGGCCATCCAGCTCAGCTGTAGGGTCATTTTTCCTCTCCACGTTATAAGCATCACTAGTGTGTCGAGGTCATGAGAGCGGCACCGAATGTGTTGGGCATGAGCCACGAGGGCATCGTGACACGTTGGGATGGAGGCTGAAGACACGGGCGCGACACAGACGCGATATGGCCAGCTGGGCTAGCGTTGCGGGGCGTTGCGTAATATTGCGGTGTGAATAGTAAAGTATGTCAAACCAAGGGGTTTGAGGTCCTCCCGCCATTTCGCCTAAATTATTATTTTACCCTTATATAGGGGGATATGAGTTGGGGTCTCTCGACCCTACAAGTGCACTAGCCTCATGAGCTTATGTGCGTGTATCCGGGCCACGCTTGGTGCGTGATCGTCCTAGCTACGCCGTGTACTAGGGCTATTGCGTTGATAATTTTCAATCACCTTTGAGGTACGGGTTCTAACCCAAATGGAGCTTGGTATATGCTCGTTGCTGCCTACCGTTATATCAATAATCGTTGCATGTTGCCTTAATAATCATCGTTGTTTGTTGCCTTAACAATCATCGTTGTCGGCTCTAACCTGTTGCGTTGCTTCGCAGGGTGAAGTCCGAATGTAGAGGTTGAGGTGAAGCTTGAGTAGGACAAGCCTTCCATCCTTCGTAATATCTGAGAATCTGTATCGCGTGACTCATTTGAGAGAAGTAAGCTGACTTAGCGCGCGTCGAGCGTTGAGTGCCGCACAGGTAGACACTGCTGGACGAGTGACCCCGTGACACCCTGCTCACGTCCCAGACCCCTTGATGATGAAGAATGTGGTTCACCTTCATCTTGATGAACAATAGATCTTCAAAATATGGCGTATTGGTGTACCTATCAGATGGTCAGCTTTTTATTCCAAGTGTCCCAAATCCTCAAATAATAGAACCTAAAATCACATTTGAGTGTGATGTGTGTCATACGATTGAAGAATCATTTTTTGGAGATCTATGACACATGGAAGAAAACATTTACCCTTAGATGAGTGCACCATGATCTCAGTATCCTTTGTGTGGAGGATTTGGGTGAAACAAGATTTCCATCATCTGTTTCAAAGCAATCAACAATTTTGAAGGGGTCTGGGACATAGGGAATGCGTGGGAGCGTGAAGGGCACAAATGTTTTTGGAGTAGCATTTTGGCAAGTAAGATGGACCAGGATGTCCCCCTCTTCGATCAAATGATATATAAAATATTGAAAAAAAAGTTACTCTGGACCAACCCTTGAATATCTACTTTTGAGGTGCCACATAGAATCCTATGACCACGTGGCACTTATTCCCTCTACGAGTTTCATAATAAAGATGGAAAAAGGAGCAAACACTAGCATATGACTGTTGTTAAACAGATTATTGTATGAAACATGTGACTTGAAGCCATCCAATTGATAAGATGGTAGTTTATGTATTGAGCTAGATGATTTGGACGATATGCATTGTAAAATGAATGGTGTTCAATTTTTTGGGTGATTAAATTAAAGTGAGGCAATCAAATGCTTAGAATTAATTCACCAATCGACATGATTTTCTGGATCAGACATGTGTACATAATGAGCTGCTAATTGACCTATTTGGATTGATTGAACATGTGTGCCACATGACCTGTAAGTGGATAATTATGGGCTAATTGGTTTAAAGGTAGCGTTTGAACTTTGTACAAATCTGAAACTCTAACATAATATAACCAAGTTGGCGGCATAGTGACAAATTTCGTTGAAAAGGGGTTCAAACGGAAATTTCAGGAAATTTTCAGTATTTTTCAATAATTTCAATAATTTTTGACAAAATTTTGAAAATTTCAGTAAATTTTGGTAATTTTTTTTAATGTTTAAAATTTTTATTTATTTATTTATTTTAAATATGTTAGTAATTTAGTATATATTTTAGTAATTTTAAAAAATATATATTAAATATATTTTTTATATATTTTTAATCCCTGAAACTTTTCCGAATTTTTTCTGAATGGTATCGAAATTAATCTGAAATGTATTAAAAGGACCCCCAACGAAAAATTACCAAAAATGAAATTTATCACTATGATTGGCGGTTTGCAAATGGGGAATTATTGTTGGGATTGAAGACCCGTCTATCCTAAACATTTACAAATTCGAGGCCGAACAGTTGCTCTCTTTTCTAAATACCTTGTAGGGGATCTTGCTTTCGGGTAATGTAACTAGTTGCCCTGACTTGTATTGTTTGGGTCCCACTACACTTGCAACTAATTGCACTGCAACATATCAATCGCCTGCACAAAACCTGCCTGCCACATATGACTGTCTGATTTATAATTCATTTTAGTACTAAAATTTTGGGGGAGCCCAACATCCTATGCTTGAAGGATGGGCTGACCCACAGGCCCTGCAGCCTGCATCGCCCCTCGCCAGTGATCTAATGCCGCCAAGCCGTAAAGCCCATCGAGCTAACCCTTAATTTCCACCACTAATGTTCGGCTCTTCGTCTCTTAATTCATTATTATATAGTCACTAATGGCTAGTTTTACAAAAAGTTGGTGTTACTATCACACCATTTTATGTTATGATCACCTCACTTAAGTAAAATAAAAAATTTGTTGGCTGCTTTAAAGCAAGTGGTGGAGATTGTTTTCCATCCCAATCTTCTATATGATAAATTTTGAGATCATAGCCTATTATCAGACGGTCATATATTGATTTCACGTGGTATACATCTCAAAAAGTGATCGTGAACCACATTTGATGGTACACTATGATCATGTTCACTTTCTGGGATGTGTGCCATGTAGAATCAACATCAGACCGTTTGATAATAGGCCCATGATATCAAGATCTATCGTATCAAAGATTGAGATAAAAAATAATCTCCATCATTTGTTTTAAAACAATCAACAAAATTTTACTTTATTTAAGTGGCATGGCTATAATATAAAGTGGTGTGGTAGTAACACCAGCATTCCTAAAATGAGTTTATATTAGGTAAAGGGAACAATAGGTAACTTGAAACTCAAGTAACTTTTCAAATACAAATTTAACATTTGTAACATCTTATGGGTGCACCATGTTCTAAAGATGTTTAATGTAAAAGAGTGGGAGGAAAATCAATATCCATTGTTTGATTAAAAGCCATCAAACTTCATCTAAATTTAGTTAGCATGTAAATTTAATATAATGTTAATTTCACGTAGTGTTTGAGTGCATTAAATCAAATGATGGAGATTGTTTTCTAATGCAATTTTTTAATGAAATAAATCTTGACTTCATAGTGTCCAATCACACGAAACACAAGACAATTTCAGATGACACAGATCAGAAAAAAGTGACTTTGAGCACTAAGAGCATTGACGCTCAAATTAGCTACCTAATACTAACTTAAAATCACAAAGAGAAGCGCATAGAGGCAGAGGTACCGTTAGTTGGACTACTTTAAATGACTAATGATTTGTACCACACAGATAAGAAAGACTTATCATGGCCAGGTGGCCTTAAGGCAATAGTAATTATATGGTAGGCAAGTTTGTGCAGGCGCTGATGTGGCGTGATGTAATTGGCTGCAAGTGCAATGGGGCCCAATCAATGAAGGTCGAGGAGTCACGTCAGCCGCTTACACTTTTCCTACACAAAACCTAGCCGCCGTTTGTAATTTTCCGGTGGTGGCCTTAATCTAGGGTTTTTTGCATAAACCCCCTTATGTTATGCTAATATTATAAGAAACTTCCTTAGTTATGAGTATTTATTCTGCAGCCCTTACTTTTGTGTTTATGTTTCATATAACCCCCTGCCATTAACTAGTCCTGAGTTTATGGACAGAAAGTCTATTTTACCCTTAGTGAAACCAATATTTTTAAAATACTACAATTCTAAAAGGCCTTTCATTCATCTATATTTACAAGTCCTGTCATTAACGTTTATCACCATTCTAAAAGACCCTTCATTCCCCTTTATTTACAAGTCATGCCATTATAATTTACTAGCATTCTAAAAGGAGGACCTTTAAATCCACCCATAAAATCTTTTAGTTCGCCCACATTGAAACACATCGATTGCATTGAATCAAGCGATGGAGATTGTTTATCGTCTCAATTTTTCATAAGATCGATCTTTAGATCATGGGTGTACCATTAGACGGTCTATTTTTTATTTCATGTGATACACACCCATAAAAGTGACCTTAATATCAATTTTAAGCATGCACATGATGTTAAGGTCACTTTTCTGAGATGTGTGTCACGTGAAATAAAATACTGGTCGTCTGATGATACGATCATGATCTCAAGATCCATCGTGTGAAAGATTGGGAGGATAAATGATCTCCATTGTTCGATTCAATTCAATCAACGTGTTTTAGTGTGGGTGAACTTAAATATTCAACGGGTGAATTTAAAGGTACTCTTCTAAAAGGCCCTTTATTCACCCATCAGATTCAAGATTCAGAGGATTTATAGCAAACGATGTAATTATTCTTTAAAAGAAAACCTTCAATCTATATGTTCCACTCAAAATACCCGTCCCTCCAATTTCCTATATGATTTAAGACCCATCAAATAAAAGACCAATTGATATTAGCCGATACATACTGATATAATTTTTTTCTCGGTATTGGCCGATCCTTAGAACTTGGGTTGTCAAACAAGGCTGATTTTATCGGTTTATCCTCCAACTTTATTGTATCAAAGTGGAGTTTACTAAAAGTGACATCATAACTTATAATGCAGATTGAGTATTTTCATCGTTGGGTCATCATCGGCATCATCGACATCAAGCTTATAAAGAGCCTCTTGTATCGAAAACTTGCTCCTTCAACTATCAAGACCCTAAAAATTAGTGAAGACTAGGTTGTCAATGAGTCGGGGCAGGCAAAAATTTTGACAGCCAACCGGACTCAAGCCCCTACTTCATCTGACCCGATACGGTTTAAAACCCCCTTATTTTCTAAATTGTATATAAAATATCGTGTCCATCCAATCTTTTAGTCTACCTCACAGAACCCGAGCTTTGAGGCCCAATTATGGATTAGAAAAATTTCAAATTCTATTGATTGCTATAATTTGATGAATCACTGGTTATACAATTGATCGGATTCACTACCATATCATTGTTGGTATAATGGTAACTATTATATAATAATGGTGTAGCGCTTCATATTATCATTACGTACAAAAAATTTATCTTTTAATTTTATTTTAGGAATTAGATTACCTAATCGCGTTTACTTTCATCCACCGAATCTTTGAGTTCACCCACACTAAAACACATTGATTGCATTGAATCAAACGATGGAGATCGTTTAGGCATACCATTAGACGATCAATGTTTTATTTCATGGCACACATCTCAGAAAAGTGACCTTAACATCACGTACATGGTTAAAATTAATTGTAAGGTCATTTTTTTGTGTGTGTACCACATGAAATAAAAAACCAACCATCTGATGGTGCCACCATGATCTCAAGATCCATCGTGTGAAAGGTTGGGACGATAAACGATCTCCATCGTCCGATTCAATGTAGGAAATCGGCTGATGGTGCCACCATGATCTCAAGATCCATCGTGTGAAAGGTTGGAACGATAAACGACCTCCATCGTCCAATTCAATGCAGTCAACTGTCTAATGGAGCCACCATAATCTCAAGATATATCGTGTGAAAGGTTGGGACGATAAATGATATCCATCGTCCGATTCAATGCAATCAACTGTCTAATGGTGCCTCCGTGATCTCAAGATCCATCGTGTGAAAGGTTGGGACGAAAAACGATCTTCATCGTCCGATTCAATGCAGTCAATGTTTTTCAGTGTGGGTGAACTCAAAGATTTGGTGGGTGGGTTTAAAATTACATTTTTTTGTAAGTGGAGGGCCACTAACTCTAACTAGGTGTAGAGGGTGACAATTTAATAATTTAATTTAAAAAAAGATAAATATGGTATTTAGGCTATTCTTTAAGGGCTGATTAATCATTTAAAATTACATCCATTAAAGAGGGTGTTTTATGTATACTAAAATGCTAACTAGGGATTTAGAGCAAATAATTATAATTGGGGGAATTATAATTATTTTTAATATCAACATAAATCAGAGGGTATTTATAAAAAAACCCTTTAATCTATATAAACGCAGTTAAGAGAGGTATTCCGTTATAAAGTGTTTATATTCTTGTTATGCTAACCTTACTCTAAGAGAAGCTTTTATGAGGGAGAGCGTTAAAAAATAATTCAATTTTTTTTTTTTTATATGTTTACTATTATAATGTGGGACAAAAAATAATAAGTTTATTATTTTTTGAAATGAAAGAGATGCCCTTGAAAGTTTGCAATATACCTCCCCAGGAAGAGGTTATTGTTTGAGAAAAGTACGAGAGCCCGCCCAAAATCAATTTTAATCAATTTTATGATGATTTCGGACCGGTTGATTTTCTTTTAAATTTTTTATTATGGGATAGCGCCCCATACGGTTCAAAGCGGGTCGTTTTGATACACGTCCAACAAAGCGATTCTTGGCGTTTTACACTTTTGCCCCTGATAAGTGAAAATATAGGATTTTATGGTTTTGCCCCTGACATCTGTGAGAAAGATTTCCTACCGTAGCGGGAGCTCTTTTGTTTAGGGTTATTGTGTCATCGGTCGTCTCTTTCCGCCTTCGCTGCATCGGGAATCGGCCATTTCGCAGTGGAACTGTAGGCACTAGCGTTCTCTCGATGGGTTATCGGCCAGCTTTTACATTAGGTATTTCTGTCTGTTTAAATGATACAAATGTTATTTATAATGAGGGTATTATTGTAATAACCTATATGACGGCACATGAGCTAATACGTCCGAACCCATGTGTGACTAGACTGACTACACCCACCTAAATTAATTGAATCCTACTGCACTTTCAATAAATTACATCGCGCCACATCAGCTGCCTGTACTTTGTCTACATAAGATTTGTCCTCCATATAACACTATCCATGATTTAAAGACAAATATTCTATCATCTAATATAATAGAACGAAGCCTAACGTTATTACATAAGATGATAGAGATTTTATTTCTTGCTAATTTTTTGTATAATTTTTTTTATATCATGACCTTTAAATAAGATGGCTTAGATGATGTTCCACATTACATAGATTTAAAAAATAACATTATTGCTTTTTAATCACGTGCCACAATATAAATCTCGTGCGCAAGTTTTACTAACTCTTTTTTTTTGACCCATGTGCCAAGATACAAACCTCATGTGCAAATTGTCACTTTTTTTTGTTGCCCCCAATAAAAGTTATCCTAAAATCTAAAAAATACTCCCATCTTCTTGAATGGAGCTGAGACTTGCACACGAGATTTATACTATGACACATAATTTAAAAGAAACATTGTTATTTTTAGATCTATGCCACCTGGAACACTGTTATTTTTAGATCTATGCCACCTGAAACACCATCTAAGCTGTAAATTAGCACAGAAAATGATATTTGTCATCTGATTTATCATAATCAACCATTGAATCAGATGATGCCTTTGACTGTATTGAATCCAATGGGAGAGATCATGTTTCATATCAATTTTTTGTGTCAAAGATCTTTACATCATGATCTTCAATTCAAAAAGCTTAGATGGTGCTCCATATGGCACAAATCCCAAAAATAACAATCCATTGAGCTCCCCTCTTAGATTATTGCTCTTGCTCTTGCCCACCTCATAACAAGTGCATTATACAAGTATGATTAGGGACAAAAGAAATGCATGAAAGAGAGAAAGCGCAGTGCCTGCAGACCAAATGAAGGAAACAAAATAAAACAAAAACAGACAACATAAACCAAATTGAGATTATTTAGCTCAAACGTCGAGCATAGCAACCCAGATACAGAACACATGGATAAACAAAAAGCGTGGCTTTATTTGCAGCTCATGGAACTTTCAAAGCAACCCCTCAATAGGTTGTATATAAAGTTTTGTGATTGCAAATAAAGTAAACGTTGTTTCAAGTTTCCCCTGATGCGAATAAAGCCACCACCTAAAAAACAACATCCACCCTAAAGATTACAAAAACAAAAGGTTGGATTTATTTGCAGTCCACATAACTTTTAACGCAACCCAACGATGAGTTGTACCTGAAGTTTTGTTGTTTGCAAATAAAATAAACCCAGTCATCTCCGCTAAAAGCCACCCTAAACAAAACCCACAGCCACCCTATGGTCGCTGCCTTGGTACCATGGACTTGGATGAGGCAATTCCGCCCTTGAAACTGCGGAAGATGATCGCCCCGTACACACTTCATCACCATTCTCTCTCTCTAAAGATTCTTTCATTTCTTTCCAGCCAAATTGTACACATAACCTCAAACTAAGCGAAGCTCCAAACAAAAATCTAAGTCAAAGAAGAAAGTAGGAAGAAAGGCTTTGCCTTCCCTTTGCCCATATGACTTGCCCCTTAATCGGCTCGAGTTCCCTCTTGCGTTCCCAATCACAATAGGGTCTCCGCCTTCGAAGATAGATTCTTCTTTTTCTTCTTCTTCTTCTTCTTCCTCCACATCTTCGGCAAGATCAACTTTGAACCCTCTTGTAGCCATCATTGTGGAGTATTGCTATATATTTATAGTAATTAAAGAACAACTAAGAATGATACAAATAAGAAAAAAGGAGACATCTTAATGGACCCCATTGCAAATTATCTCATTGAGTCATGCTTATCTTACCACCTTCTACGGTTGGCCTTGTACTCCTTTGATTAGTTTATTCAACTGGTTACTAAAAGTAGACGTTAAAGCTATGATGAAAATATATTAGTGTTGCAAAAGGTATCATCCACTTAGTGGAAAACATTAAAAAATAGTGCTATTATTGGTAATCTAGCTATGATGCTACTACATTTATCATTGTAGTTTTTTAATAAAAAATGTTAAAAAAAAGTAGAAGGGTCGATACCATGATAAGGAAGTCAAAGTTAGGAAATATTTCAAAATAATCCTCGAACTTTCCCCTTTTCATCAATAATGCACCTAAATTATTGCTTATTTCTAATAAACACCCAAAGTATATATAAGTTCATAAACTAAACCCTTATCATCACCTTCGGTTAATATGCGAACGAAAAATGCTGAGTTGGCATACACCACCCCAAAATAGTATGTGTGGCATGTCAACGTGACAAGGACTTAGCGTGCGAGATTGTTGATTTGACTTATTTCCCCAAAACAGTTCGAAAAAAAAAATCCCAAAGAACCATTGGTTCTTTCGTGAGAAAGATTGAAACAAAAAATAATCTCCATCGTCTAATTTAAATCAGTTAATAGTTTTCACTTGTGAAAAAATTGTGTTGTACTTACTATTAAATAGATGAGAATAGCTGTACCCTTTCACTTATATATATATATATATATATATATATATATATATATATATATTGATAACCCTTTCACTTATATTAAGTTGGATTATAAAACTCAAAAAACTGAAAATAGAAAGTTTATACTTGAGGACTTATAAAAAAATTCTTTTTTTTATTTTTATTGATAGAAACTTATAAAAAATTTCTTGTTAAAGTTAATTAATGTGAAAATTACACTTCACTGAAATTTTTTAATTAATATGCAAAATTCATGATTTAATGGCAAAGTTGGGAAAAATAAAAATATTTAAATTATTTAATAAGTCACAGTTTAATCATGAAAAAAACGTTAGTGAAAAGCATAATTTGTAAGCAACTTATTAAAAATATCATAGTTTTTTTGTTACTAAGGCCAACATTATATGTCAATTAATAGATAATACGAGTAGGTTAAAGGGTCCCTAGGGCAACGTCTTAGACTCGTAGGGATTGAACCTTGAGATGAAGGTAACAAAATCGGTATTGGACTCAGGTATCGGTCATTGGAGGACCGATATGACTCAGCCGATACTGATATGTATCGACCTATTTAAAAAAAAAACGAATATATATAAAATATGGGTATCGGCTGATAGCAGATACGTATTGGCCGATACCGGCCGATACCCAATACGTATCGGCGGATACCAATACTAAGTTGGGATACCGATACGTATCAACGCCGATACGTATCGGTTTGCTAAGAAACCGATATGTATCAGTATCGGCCAATTTTTGATACCATGCTTGAGATATAGCCTCTTTGTAGTGTCATGTGGCACCGATCTCTCCTAGGGCTCACCTACCTCTAGGGATGCAAATACTAAACTGAATCCCGATATCAAATCGAAAATCGAGGATCCTAAAGCGGCCTGAAAACAAAAAAATATCGAACCGAATAGATTTCGATTTGGTTCGGATTAGGGTGCAAAGACCGAAAACAGATGGGGTAGGATGAGAAAACCAAAAAATATTTTAAAAAATCCCTAAAAATGCCAAAAAAACCCAAAAAAGAACATTAAAAAACCTATATATACTGAACCGAAAAATCAAAATATTTTGGTTTTGAAAAAAAAAAATCCAAACCGAACTAAAACCAATTCATTTCGGTTTGGTTTCGGACTGGGGTTACCGAATTTCGGTTCGGTACACCAAATTTGCATCCTTTCTATCTCTAAGTTTTTTTCCTTTTTTGAAAAATTATATACAACCTTCATCTAATGGTTGAAAATGACCAGTAACTTACCCTAAAAGAAAAAGAAAAAGAAGAGAAATGACAGAAACTTTATTTTTAAGTCGGCATTAATTTTTTAAGGTATGATTATTGTTAATCATGATGATTAATTAATTATTTATTTATTTTATATTTTATTTTTATTTTTAAGGTAATGATTTTTACTGACCTTGTGATATCACATGATAACAAAGATGTTCTCGAGTGCCAAGTGGCCTCCAATTGGCATTGTCCAAAGTTTGAAATATGGGACGTTGTTTGATGCTACCCGGTCAACAATAATAGGTTAATAACTAATGCTCTACGAAACATTATTTTGAACAACCGATTGAAGGATTAAATGTTGGTAATAGGTGCCGGGTACCTCTATTCACGCCTACTAGATTACTAGTGGGCATCTACACGAAAAACTATTAATTGATTAAATCAAATGATGGTGATCATTTGTTACTTCCATCTTCCACATAATGGATCTTGAGACCATGGGCATTCCATTAAACTGTCAATTGTTTAACTCCATATGCCACAAATCATGTTTGAGCGTGATGTGTGTCATGTGATTTATGGCCACTTTTAATGATTTGTGTCGCATAAAATAAAAAACATGATTGTTTGATGGCACGCCCATAATCTTAAGATCCATTATGTTGATAATGGGAGTGAAAAATGATTACTATCGTCTGATTTGAAGCGATCAATAATTTTCTGTGTAGACGCCTACCAATAATATGGTAGGAATGAATAGAGGCACCCATAGGTGCCCGACCGTGCTTCAAGGACTGGGTAGGTCAATCTCGCTATGCCAAATTGGTCAAACCTTGAGAGAATCACTGGTATTTATGAGCATCAAATCCGTGAAGGCTCTTCACCTGTCAGTGATTTGGAGCTCTTGCAGACCTTGTTTGTCAATGCTTCACTTGAACTGATTTTACAATTTGATTCCCTCAAAAGTGGAATCCGGTAGTGGGTTTGACAAAAAACAGCATTGCGGGAATCAATTTTAGCGTGTACAGTTGTGGGAAGCGTGGGAATAAGTTTGAGTGTCAAACGCTAACACTTACTGTCAGAATTGGGTGAAAAGGAGTGTTCTTAAACAATACCTAAGACTTTGTTTGGGTTAGCTCTTATAAGAGTAGAAGCAACTCTTTGTTTACTCTCTGTCAGAGTAAATAAAATCTGCTTTGAGATAAAACATGTTTAAAATATTTTTATCACTTAAAACAGCTCTCCGTTAGAGTAAATAAGGCAAGAAGTTGTGTTACCAAATATAAAAGAAGTTCTCAATTAGAGACTAAAAGTGAAAGAACTGCTCTTTGCCCCAAAAAAGCTAACCCAAAGGCAGCCTAAATATCTATGCATCTGAAGGATTTTTTTTGTTTTTGATAATTATCTATCCATCTAAAGGTTTTGACAAGCTTGGCGCACGGTGGAGCTATTATTTGACTAGCATCTAAATTGTCCCTTGCACATGTTTTTAAAAACATATGATATTTTGGGCACCTGTGCTTTTTTCAAAACATCATCCAGCCGTATGATTTTAAGGGCAGGATATAAAGATATTAAGTGAAAAATATTGACACCAAACATGATCTTTATTATATTATTTAATGCACTCAAAGGAAATTACCTGATTCAACAGTTGACTATGTTGAATCATATGATTAGAGATTGAATTTTGTGCCAACTTTTTTGTGTCACAAATCTTTAAATCTTCACTTCAAAAGTGTATTCTTATGGCACGTGCCTCTAAAATACTAAATGTTTCTTTTATATTATGTGCAAGGGGTAATTTCTAGTGTGCAACTAATGGCTTCCTTTGCTTAGAATATTAAAGAATAGGGGACCTCTGTTCGCACTTACAGTATTACTGAAAGCGCTACGTTTTGAAACCCATTCAAACCTTTAATCGTTCGGAATCATACGATAGAGATTCTTTTTCACTATACTCTTCCACACAATGGATTTTGAGACCATGATTTTACTGTCAGCTGGTCCGTTTTTATTCCACGTATCACATACCAAAAATGCCTTAAAATCACATTTAAACGTGATGTGCAACATATGATTTTAGGGCCACTTTTTTATATTTTTGCCACATTGAATAAAGAATTGAACGTTGATGATACGCTAATTATCTCAAGATCTGTTGTTTGGAAATTGTAGTGAAAAACTATCTCCATTGTTTAATTTTAAGCCCTCAATAGGTTTTAGTGGGTTTCAGCAGTAGGCTCTACCAATAATAGTGTAGGAGCAAATAAAGTTGTCCCAAAAATTATATCTTCAAAATGATGTTTTGATATTATAAAATAAGTATATTTTTTAGTCCCCAACCATTAACAATTTACAATCATAAAAAAATAATGCCAATTATGCTTATAATGACAAATTTCTATGAATTTGTCCAAACTTCATCGAAAGAAGGGTTGGATTAAACTTTTGCCGAAATTTCGTTGATTTCTCTGAGATTGTTGAATTTGGTTAATTTTGCTTCAATTAAAGAGATTTTACCGAAATTAAAATTTTTTTGGTGAAATTAATGTAAGTTTTTCAATTTTAGCCATTTTTTAATAATAAATAATTTTTTAAAAAAATATTGAATATAATATATATATATATATATATATATATATAAAATTTATTATTATTATTTTTTTTTGTGCTCCCGAATTATTTTTGAAACTTTTTCAAAATTTTCCTGATATTTATCAGAAATGAACTGAAATTGTCCCCTACCGAAAAATAAATCAAATATTGGGCAAAATTTTGGGCAGACCACGTATTTCGACATGTTTTTCTCAATTTTTTATTAATTTGGAGAATTTTGTGATGGAGGCGTGGTGGAGGTAGATTTGACTAAGGTATCAAATATCGGCGAATGCCGATAAGTATCAATTTTTTGGCAAACCGATATGTATCATGTATCAACTCTTGTATCACAGAACCCTATCGGCTAATCCCTCCCATTTTGTTTTTAAATACACCAACACAATTCAGTATCGGCCTATTCGTATCGGTCGGCTATGGACCGATACCCGATCCCAATACTCGAATTGACACGTTGGATAAGAACCTTGCACCAGTCGGACACCTAGTACTTTGGTCCTTTTTAAAAAGATTTTGGATGCCTAATAATACTGACTCAAAGGGTAAAGTAGAAGAAGCTTATCCTTATCCGTTGTTAGAAGCGAGGCCAGAAGAAGATAAACATATGGCTTGGAGGATACCGAAGGAAGAAAACTTAAAGGGTAGGATTTCGGAAACAAAAACTACAGTAAAAGTACAGTGGACACCGAATGTCACATTGTCACTAGGCAATGTCACATTGTCACTAAGCATGAAATAAAGGAAATATTCCTTTTACATCATATACCTTGTATTTTCACCTTTACCCAAATCGACCGGCTATACTTTCACCTTTACTCAAATCGACTAGCTCCAAGCCTAACCGACCCTAAAGAGAGTAAAAAATTCAAATTATTACCTTTTATGACTTTTTTTAACCTACAAAATATCTACTTTTTCCTTATTTTAATATGCTAAAAAGTTAGAATTGAGTCAGGTGACGACGTCTTTTTTCTTAATCTGATCAGCTCCGATCTGCTATTTCGAAGAAGAAAACAGAGACTTGAGAAAAGAAGCCTCTATATTTCACCATTATGAAAAGAAGATCCTACAGTTTATCGTTGCGACACGAGGTATCTTATTTAAACCTTATTTTTTCAGTTTATTAGTTTGTTAGGGTCTTTTAATGGTGCAGTATAAGAAATAATTTAAATTTATTGGTCCCTATTTTCAGTTTGTTAGAATCTCTTAATGGTGCAGTATAAGAAAGATTTCATTTCCTTGGTCAATTTTTTAAACAGTCGAAAACGATTGTCTATATGGTCGATAACGATTGTATAAATATTTGACGTCGACTCGCTAACCAGTCGATATTGACTATTTATATAATCGTTATCGACTCTATATACTGTCGATATCGATTGTATAAACAGTCGATAGCGATTGTAAATATAGTCGATATCGATTGTATAAACAGTCGATATGTGTTAATAATCGTTTTCTCTCTTTTGTGTTATCAGTCTTATGGCCCCTTCCTTCTCATTCTTAAACAGGCGATGACGGAGGTGAGAATTCATCTTCTCTGTTATTACGATGGCCTTCTTGTAAGCGATGATGACTTGTATGAAGGTGACCGACGGAGGGTTATTAATATTTCGACTTGTATTTCTTATGAATAATTCATAAGATGAATGTCTGCTGTCAGTTTTGCGAAGACAGATGAAATAATTTTCATAAAGTTTCATATGAAGATAGTGAATACCCCTGTGGTTGCCGACATTTTGAACTCTGATGATTTGGCCACCCTATTTACGTTTTATAAATCCGGGGTGGATGTCATAAAGGTATTCATAATTAAGAAACTATCATCCTTCTGTGTCGAAACTGAATAAGTAGTTTTTTGTGAGACTGATTTTGTGAGTAATCATTTATTTCAACTATGTAAGTTTGAGGATGATGGAACTATATATGATACTGTCCCGTTAGGCGATGACAACGATATTATAGTGAACATATCTGTCAGGAAAGCAACTACTGATTTAAATAATGCTCCAATTGAATCGTATGATGACCCACTAAAATATATGCATGAATCACAATAATGTAATCAAGAGTTAGACTACACTTCAAAAAGGGTGGTGGATACCAATTATTTCAGTCATATTTTCTCCGATGAATGGACAACTTGGTTGACTCACGAACTATGCTCTACCATGTCATCGATGAGAATTACCAGAGAGGCTCAACCCCATGTCCATACACATGAGCACCCCTTCGGTGAAGGGCCTAGTTAACCACGCCAAAATCCATTCGGTGAAGGATCTAGTCAATCACATCATAACCCCTTCGGTGAAAGATCTGATCAATCATCCAAAAATACCGCTAGTGAATGGCGTAGTCATCCTCAACTCATTAATGAAGATACTTTAGAAGAAGATTATGATGACGAACCGGATGAGTTTATAAAAGAAGATCCAAAAATTATTGTGAGAGACATTAATAATCCCCTAGTAGACAGAGATTACGAAGTGTTAGATACATCAGGCGGCTCCTCCGATGAAGAGGTGGAAACTGAATAACAAAATTAGACGTTTAAAGTTGGAGAGATCTTCAGAAACAAACAAATATTTTAAAGATCATTGAAAGAGCACGCGGTGGAGAAAAACTTCTAAATTCGGCCTATGAAAACTGCTAATTATCGAGTGATAGTTGGATGCTACGAACCCGATTATTCATGACGAATGCATGCGTCTAAATTGACTAAGCTCGACTCTTTCAAAATCAAGACATTCAATAGTACTCATACATGAGGGGCCGCTAAGATTGGATCGCACGATCACTGTAATGTAACAATTCCCTTCGTAGTCAATTATGTACGGAAAAAACTTAAGGAAGGATTTGACTACATACCGACGTCGATAATAGTTGATATTATGAAAGCATATAATATATAAATCTCATATGCTAAGGTTTAGAAGGGGAAGGAACTTATCCTTAATGATATTAGAGGCAGTTGGGAAGAATTTGTAGATTTATCAACCTACATGAAAGAGAAGGAGAAGGTAGATCCTAATGTACGAATGCCCTTTCAACTTACGCTTGACGGTGGGTATCAAAGATTTTTTTGGGGTTTTGACACATGCATCGAAAGCTACCGTAATACATATCATCGTATTTTACTTATAGATGGCACACACATACCGAAATATTTCGAAGGGATCCTACTTATCCCCTCGGCGCAAGACAGTAATGGCCATATATTATCGTTAGCGTTTTCCGTCGTCGAGTTAGAAGAAGAGGATATGCGAATATGGTTTCTTGAACGAGTAAGTGCGTTTGTGATCGGTGAGTTTAATGAAGATTTCGTTATTATCACGAATAGGTCGAAGGGTTTAATATATACGGTGAAATATATCTTTCCTAATGCATACCACAGCTATTGCATGCGACATATGATACAAAATTTGGCACATAAGTATCCCAGGAACGGTGTGAAGGGTCTATGGTGGAGCGTTGCGCATGCATATTAAGTAGAGAGATTTGATCATTTTCTTAACAAAATAAAGAAAGATGCTGGTGATTCTTAGGCCATAGAGTATATTTTAAAAATAGACCCGAAGCATTGGGCATGCGCATATATGAAAGGAATGCAGTACGGTTCTCTGACTATGAATAATACTGATAGCTTAAGCAGTATACTAAAGATAGCTCGGGAGAGATCAATTATTGACTTAATCAGAACTACTAGAGAGAAAGTCGCTGATTATTTTTAAAAGCGCCGATAGATATATGAGAAATGGAGCACCCTCCTCTGCCCAAAAGTAGACAAGCACATGAAGAAGGTGCTATAATGAGTTGGTAGAAAGAGAGCTCAACCATACGGGCACGATCAATTCCAAATTAATTCTAGGAATTTCATTTATCACGTCGACTTGGAACATAAGACATCTATATACCGCCATTGGCACATTCATGGTTTGTCTTGCTCGCATGCCGTTGTAGCCATCAATCGGAGAAATTTTGATTACCATCACTTCTATGAGAAGTTATTTTTCATCGCTTGCTTTAGATAAACATATGACGAACAATGACTTCCCATCCTTGATAAAAGCCAATGGAAATTCTAAGCTGAGCAACTACCTGAAAATATGAAAATAAGACTACCTTATAATTGCCGAAAGCAAGTTGACCGTCCGGGAAAGAGAATGATACTATCTAAGGGTGAGGTTAGGGCCTTACAGTGTGGCAGGTATGACAGATACAATGAGTATGGTCACAATCGTAGGAGTTGCACGATAGTGGGATCGATGGGTTGATAGTGTATATTTTTAATAGTGATAGATGGAATGTGAACGAGACAATATATATTTACTCAGAAACTCAGAATCCCAATATTTTTATTTCATTATAGTTGTAATTTTAAACTGTACACTTGCTCAGAACATAGAACATGAAATGTACAGATGAGCTGTAAGCGACTGTAAATAGAGTCGTTGATGATTGGATATACAGTCGATGACGATTATATATAAAGTCGATAGAGATTATATATATAGTTGATAGCGACTCAATAGAAAGTCGATAGCGACTATATTTATAGTCGATAGTGACTCAATAGAAAGTCGATAGCGACTTTATATATAGTAGATAACGACTCTATATAAAGTCGACAACGACTATTTATTAGTTGATGGCGACTATTTATATAGTCGACTGTATATACAGTCGATGGCGAGTTCATTGAAAACTTAACTTAGTTATAGTTAAATAATTAACAATAATAACTGAAATTTGAATGTACACAACTAAAATTCGAATGTACAGAATATAATTTACATTATAAATTATCATATATTCCAATTCAAGTTTCATTTATATTACAAATTTGAGGACGGAACCACTGATACTTCTTCACCAGGGTCCTGCTCCAATTCCTCTCCTCCATCGCCAGTGTATTTAGCCAAGACATGGCCAATTTCTGCCTTGAACCTACTCATATCTGATTGCGTGAAGTCAAATTTCTTTTCCGACATGAAGTACTCCACATACTTCAGCACAAATACCCCACAATTACTCGAATTGGTCTGTCGAAGAAGGCCTTTGTATCGACAGTCACTAGATGACCAAGAATAAGTCTTCACGTTCAGTGCAGTGGAGTTACCGTATCAATATAAAATCGCGAGAAGGTATTACGTCTGTTTCAAAATAAAGGAATGTCAGAAATGCTAAGCTAACAATAATGAAAGATATGCTGAGCAAAATGTCATACCAGTATTTTCAATTGATCCGAATATCTTTCCTTAGAGGGCCTATTAAAAATAGGGTCGATGATTAATATTGATCGTTCAAGTACCTTCACGATCGCAAGCGCTCAGTGTGATGGTTGTTGTGAATGAATTGGGATAAATATCTACAAAAAAATAATATAATCTCAAAGGGTATGATTAAAAAAATTATAAAGATGCTGGAAGCATACTATGCTACAATCGTGAGCCAACAGATTCTGAAATCGATTGAAGAAGAATTTTGTAGCAGCTTCTTGCCTTGGTTCTCTTTGAGTTTATGGGCAACCCACCGTTCGATTTGTATCTCGAACGATTCCTCATACAAAATTTCAGTAAAAAGGAACTTGTTAAAATCGTTCAGTTCAAAGCTTATGTAGGTCAGAACGGTAGGGCACATAAGGAAGCATTTGTCCTTTTCATCAGGATGAATATCGTCATCAATGACTTCCAAGTGTCTCAGGTAGGCGCCCATTATTTGAAACCAATGAAGTTACAATTAAGGAAATAAACGACATTCAAAAGAGTCGTCACTGGTCCTTCAATGTATTTGGTCATTGACGACTCGAAATAGAGTCGTTATCGACTATACAAGTAATCGTCATCAACTCAGTACACAATCGATGCTGACTCCAGAGGAAATCAATATCGATTCATTGTAGAGTCGATAATGACTGTATAACGAATCGATGACGATTACTTATAGAGTCGATAATGACTGTAGGAAGAATCGATATCGATTCATTATAGAGTCTATACCGACTCTGTATAGACTCATCGTCGAATTTATTTTGTCTATTTGATGCCTACAGTAGCAATAATGAAATAACTAAATTATATGAGTTGTAAGGTTACATTACTTATAATATTATTCAAGTACTCCGTGCTCGCTAAACATCTGAAAGACTGCACCACCAATGTATAATCACCGACAGTGCTTACATAGGTGCTGTATAAATAACGGCCAACGTAACTAATTTTTGTAAGAAATAATAAACTAGGATAAACTACTACTAACTAATTATCATTCTTGGGAAGAATGACTTACTCGTCCTCAGATTCAGGCTTGTTCCACAGGTCCATCATGTATTTTTGTTCTGCTGTCAGCTCAGCAGTAGCATCAGCCATAGGTCCAGACTTAGCAGTAGCATTAGCCATTAGTCCTTTAATGGCCTTCTCTGTTACAGGCTTTTTCGCTGTCGCTCCCTTTCGATGTGTCCTAGGTTTGACGACAATTGCTTTCACGTATTTTCCTTGCATAGGTCTTAAGTAAGGGTCAATTTGTTGCTGAGGTAATTGAGAAGAGGTTTACTCGTCACTAGCTGGACCCTTATCGGCTTGAGACTCAGGCTGTTCATCAGCTGCCGTGACCTCATCCGTGGGAGGATCCTCATGCATGGAAGGAGATGGCCCCTTATCGGTGGGAGGATCCTCATGTATGGGAGGAGATTGTCCCTTATCGAAGGTTGTACCAGACACCTTCGATATCAGCTCCGATATAGCAGCATCCTGAACATTGAATATAACATTATTAGAATTAGAAACCTGGTTGAAATTATATTCACTTATACAAACTACGTTATAACACATACCTCAGGTGTCGCCTCTAAAATAATTTCAAGAAATTCTTTCAGATTTCCCTGGCCTTTTTGACCAACATGTTGTAATGAATAATCTTCTATAACTCCACATCCCTTGAATTGAGTCGCTCATTCAAAGAGTTACATAGTTTCTTTATAGAGGTACAATGTGTCGCGATGACCATATTCTCTCCCTCCAAATGGCTCACTCTTTGGGTGAGTTGCAAGTTCTCCATCACTAGACCATTGATCCTCCTCAACAATGACTCATTGGAGGAGGTCGGTGCAGCTGGGCTCCCTTTTGTGGCTGGGCTTTCCTTCGTGGCCCCCTAGTTCTCGACCGCTCTACATGGGCGGGGCCCTCTTCCGATGATGATTTTTCGTCCGACATGGATTGGACATTAAATTCTTCCTCGTCAATATTCTCGATCGGAATATAATTTTTCTTCTTCTTCGTTGTATAACTTTCACAACTTTCTTGATCGGTTTATGAACCTCTTTTCTCTTCCCCCCAATGGTCTTTAGACCCCGTAGATATTCTTTTAAGACGGGTATCTCTAACTCAAAGCCAATAGGTACGAGGGGAGTGCAAACCTTTTGAAAGAAAAAGAAACACCCAAAATAACAGACTAAATTGATAATATATTTTAAATGTGAGGGATCGGCTCTTTAATAAGTCGTTTTTGATTATTTACGAAGTCGTTATCGACTATTTAAGAAGTCGGTATCGACTCTATAATAGATAGTTATCGACTCTGTAATAGATCGTCATTGACTCTTTAATGACTCGGTATCGATTCTCGATAAAATCGTTATCGACTCCTTAAATAGTCAGTACTTTTATTCAATCGGTATCGAATCTCTCTACTACTTAACTTTATAAAATTAAATTATTTAATAGACATTATACCTTTCTATTTAACATCTTTCCGTGAGTGTAACTTTTGATCCTTGATTGCGCCTTGTCCGATCATTTCAACAATTGTGAGACTGAGGCCTTAAGGGCTGTTTGTATAGGCGAGATATCTGACAGCATCTCATAAGCTAACTATTGAAGTACACATATTGTGATAGACCAAATTTCAATGCCTCGAGATCCATATCATCGGCACGACCCTCGAGACCGTGCCTCATAAGCATACACGAAACACTTGGTATATCACACAAAAGGGAAAACAGAACACATATCTAAAGCACAAAAACTAAACAACTGAACTAAATCTCCAGTTCTAATATAATACTATAAAACATAAACTAAAAGACAGTTCAAATCCCATGCCGTAACATTAGCAAATGAACAGACCCGAACCATCGGTGATGAGACAAAAGTCACCCCAGATGATTTGCCAAAAGAATATCTCTTAATATACATAATCTCTACAAAAGGCAGGACATATCAAGCCGTACAAAATACTCTCTCAAAATCAAAGTAAACGCAGTTGTCTACTAAAAGAAATCCTTCAGAGAAAGCTTCGACTCCTCCTCGGGAATGTACTCTGTATCCTCTGAATCCACGTCACTAGATGCAACAGCCGTTAACTTTGAACCTGTGACGTATAGTCAAAAGGGTGAGCTACATTATAGCTCAATAGGGAAAATAACTGAACATGTAAAGTTATCTTACTCACACATATTTCATGACATATGCTAAGCATGATTTCATAAGCTGAAAACAGTTTAAAACATTTAAATTGTCAAACACATGAACTGGAATGCACATTTCACATCTTATCTTTTCTTGCCTTATTTTTATATCACATAAAAACTGGTCTCACGAACTTAAATCAAATCACTTAAATAATCCTCGAGTAATATAGCATCGAGCCCCAATGGAATACCCTCCATCGTCATTTAATTGAACCATTTTAAAATAGAAACACATGCTCAAGTCCCTTACAAAGAGGCAACTTGACTTTATATATCATATCGCATACTTATACGGATATCCTGCCGTATCGGTCACGGATATCCCGCCGAGTCGGTTTCGGATATCTCGTCGTGTCGGTTGGGTATTCACAAAACTTCAAATTGAATGTGCAAAGTACATATAATTTATCACCGTGTATTTGTGCCAAATATAATATCTCAAAGTTTTCCCACACATGATGTCTCATATTTCATACACATCCCTGAGATGTCACATTCACATTTTACTGATTTCATTCTTAGTATACACACACATTTGATTTCACATGCTAAATCTCAAATCGAATTTACGCATCACATACACATGTTTGTAACACACACGTAACACACACACATATCACTACGCACATGTTATTATAATCAAGAGTACATGTCCAAAATTTTCCCTACCTCACATGAAGTTACACCAAACTTTCTTTATCCGAGCTAGCCTTAAACATTCAAGGTCCATCTCAAACCTAAGCATGGTCAAAACATATTTAATGTGTCAAAGAAGAACGTAAAATAAGGAGTTCTGAAGCCTAGTCACAACACACAAAGGAAAACTCAACAAAAGTTAGAATCAGTCCAAACCGATCGAACAATTCTAAACTGATCGAACGGTTTGCCAAAATTGATCGAACGAAAACTGATTTCGTTCGATTGGTTTCCTCTAAGACCCAACACTACAGATTTCTCTCCTTTGGATCATATTTCACCCCTTTAAGCCTACATTTAGCTTTCCAATGAGGGCAATCTGACATATTTATGAAGTTCTAATTATTTTAGGAATATTTGACCATTGGATGCATTTGAAAGCATAAAAGAGCATAAGAACAACAAACGTTGGAATATTGGAGCAAAGGAGTTAATGGTCCTTAAAATTTAAAATTCAAATTTGATTTTTGAATTTCAAATCTGGAGCTGAGACCCTATTTAAGCAAACTGGAGAATTGATTTTAGAAGGATATTTTTTTTTAGCTTTTATTTTCTAAGAATTTTTCTAGCTTTCTTCCAGCTTTCCCTTTTATTTTTAAAGTACTATTCTTCCATTTCCTAGTTCTAGAACCTAAATTAATTTAATTTCTGCACCCAAAGAAGGATTGTACCTCTTGGATTAAAGTTTTTGTGAATTTCTGTGAAACATATTTTACGATATTCTAATATTCATTTTAATTTGTCTTTCAATTATATTGTTCATTTCTAGTATGTGTGGCTAAATTTCTTCGAGGATTGGGATCTAATGAATTCCATCCTAGGTTTCATTTATTTATCATAGATATGTGGTTGGAATTCAATGTTTGGTGCATTATGATTTTATCGCTTATTTATTCTTACCGATCTATGTAAATACCGAATACCATTTCTAAGGTATGAGATTTAGTCATGCTCTTCCCATGAACGCGGATCTGTGATTTGAAATTTACACCGGATTCTTTATTGCTAATATTTGCGACATTTATTCATCGTCATTAGAAACCTCTTTTACGGTAAATGTTTTGTTCATTTGATTTGTAACATTTATTTATCGTCATTATAATTAAATTTCATTTACGGTGAATATTTTGTTCATTTCGACTGTGGCATTTATTTATCGTCATTAGAACTAAGTTTCTTTTACGGTGAATGTTTTGTCGATTTCTTTTACAGTTTTGGAAGAACAACAATCTTGTGTCTTGTATCTCTTGAATTCCAACCAGTTAGATCTATGATGGTAAATGTTAGACTATGGATGAGAGGATTTAACATCCCAAACCTCACTTTATATCTTGCATTAAATTTCAGTACATTGTTATTTATTTATTTCTTTCACACTCTTGAAAATTCGTAAGCTAGTTTAAATCTTGTGCTAAATCTGTGGTAGTTCTTTTAATTAATTACTATTTTCTCTTTATAATTTTCTAACCAATTTTCGTGGGAACGATCTCGTACTCTGCACTCACTGGCTATAATCCGATTCGTGCACTTGCGAGTTTAAAACACATTTAAAATCACAACAAGTTTTTGGCATCGTTGCCGGGGATTGGATTTAGAAAATTCAAAATTTTTGGAAATAGATAGTTAATTTTAAGAATTTCTTCAGATTTAAATCACTATTTTCACTAGTTAAAAAAAAAATAAAAAAAAAAAATTGAAATTTTACATTGTGAATTTTAAATTTGAAAATTTGAATTTTGAATTTTGAATTTCGAAATTTGAAATTTGAATTTTAACTTTTGAATTTTGAATTTGAATTTAAATTTTGATTTTGAATTTGAATTTTGAAATTTAAATTTTGATTTTGGTTTTGAATTAGTAGGATTTTATTTTCTTTCTTTCTTCTGTAGGATTTACTTTTCTACTTTTCTTTTCATTTATAGGATCTTTTACTATTTTTAGGATTGGTAAGATCTTTTAGGATTTTGGGAATAGTTTAGGATCTTTAGTTATTGCCTTTTAGGAGTTATAGGATTGGTAGAATTTTATTTCTTTCCTTTCTTTTCTTTTGTAAGATTTTTGTTAGGATTTATAGGATTTTCTTTTCTACCTTTCTTTTCTTTTATAGATTCTTTTACTATTTTTAGGATTTGTAAGATCTTTTAGGATTTTTAGAATAGTTTAGGATCTTTAAAATTTTATTTTTAGGATCTTTAGTTATTGCCTTTTAAGAGTTATAGGATTGGTAGGATTTTATTTCTTTCCTTTCTTTTCTTTTGTAAGATTTTTGTTAGGATTTGGAGGATTTATAGGTTTTCTTTTAGATTTTGAAACTTGAATTTTAAATTTGAATTTGAATTTGAATTTTGATTTTGAATTTCAAACTTTGAATTTTGAATTTGAATTTGAATTTTGAAATTTAAATTTTGATTTTGGTTTTGAATTAGTTTTTATTTTCTTTCCTTCTTCTGTAGGATTTGTAGGATTTTCTTTTCTACCTTTCTTTTCTTTTATAGAATCTTTTACTATTTTTAGGATTTGTAAGATTTTTTAGGATTTTTAGAATAGTTTAGGATCTTTAGTTATTGCCTTTTAAGAGTTATAGGATTGGTAGGATTTTATTTCTTTCATTTCTTTTGTATTTTTTTTAGGATTTGGAGGATTTATGGGTTTTCTTTTAGATTTTGAAACTTGAATTTTAAATTTGAATTTGAATTTGAGTTTAAGTTTTGAATTTGAATTTGAAGTTGAAATTTGAAATTTGAATTTTGAATTAAAAAAAAAAATCTAAAAAAAAAATAAAAAAATAAAAATAAAAATTTCAATTCTCTCGATCGATCGACCTAAACAGTCGATCAATCGAACAAGAATTAACGGAAGCAAAGTCTGTGCAGTTTATGTATGCACACGAGGTCTTCTAAAGATAAAACTTTAGAACCTTTTAATCCTGAGATTGAGCAAACGTGTTGTTCAAATCGGAAAGAAATTAGAATAGGACAAGAAGCTAGAACCGAAACATCAATTCAATTCGAAATGAATGCAAACGATTGTAAAAATCACCTACCTGAAAATGAGGAGGAACCAACTCTGAGGGAGTTGTTTGCCCTAATCACTACAAATGCCCCGTCCTGCATCACATATCCTGCTACGCCTGATGGCAGATTAGAAATTCATACAAATGTGATTCAAATCCTTCCAATCTTTCACGGCATAGATGGAGAAGATCCATATCAACACATCAAAGACTTCATTGAAGTCTGTTCATCAGTATATCAGAACTTCAGTGAGGAATCTGTGAGACTACGTCTATTTCCTTTCTCCATAAAGGATAAGGCTAAACCTGGTTAAATTTCTTATCGGCTGGATCCATAACTACTTGGGATCAGATGGTTAAGAAATTCCTGTCAAAATTCTTTCCTATGTCTAAGACTAATGCCTTAAGACGTGAAATCACTGATTTTACACAAGAAGATGATGAGAGATTTTATGAAGCATGGGATAGGTTCATGGATATTCTATTGAAGTGTCTGCACCATGGATTCTCAAAATGGAGATTGATCAAATATTTTTACAACGGACTTGATCAAGTAAATCGACAGTTGATTGAATCAATGAACAGTGGAGGATTTCTGGGACTGAAGGAAATTGAATCCTATCAATTCTTGGAGAAGTTAGCTGAAGATTCACAACAATGAGACTTCTCAAAGACTCGAGATCAGATAAATAAGCACCGAGATCAAGCAGGAAGCTCAGCAAAGAAAGGAGGGTTGTATGTGGTGAAAGAAACACCAGATCGAATGGCAAAAATAGATTTTCTCACCCAACAAGTTGAGGAATTGAAATTGAAGAAAAACGTGAGTGTTGTAAGCATGCAACCAGATCCGTGCTCATATTGCGCGAGTCCAATGCACACATCTAACGGTTGCCCGTCAATGCAAAATTACTCAGAGGACCGTAGTGAGCAATTGAACGCATTGAACACTTACAGTCGGAATCAGAAAAATATTTTCAATGAAAACAACCCAAACAGTTGGAAATATCATCAGAATTTCTCGTGGAGATAAGAGAATCAGAAACCTCAAACTAGAGGGTAGGGGATGAACTTCTATCCCCAACAAAATTTTTGCCAAGGACCACAGTAACAATTCGGTCAAGGAAATTTTCAACAGCAAAATTTTGGTAGCATGAATCAATTCCACCAAAATCAAAATCAAAGTGGGCAATCCATGCAGTTGGCCCAAAATTTTCAGTTTTCACAACCAATAGTGGGGTATCAGAACCAACCCACACAACAACTCGTGGGCTAGTCGAACCTTGCGCAAATGTTTCCTCCACCTGGATTTAACAATCAACAGGGAAATAATGCACAACGTCTAGCCCAAAACCAATATCCTCAAATGGAGGATTTCCTTATGAGAGTCATCCAACCACTAGCAAACTCTGTATCCAAACTGGAAACACAAATGGGTCAAGTGGCATCACAACCCAGTGAAAGAGAAAAATGAACGTTCCCAAGCCAACCGGTCCCAAATCCAAGAGGGCAAATGGTTATTGAACAAAGTACGAATCCATTACACGGTGAGAATCATCAGCAACTACAGGAAATCACGACGTTGAGATCTGGCCGGCAGATCGAAAACAACGTGAGAATGTCAGAAGAGGATGAGAGATCGAAATCGAAAATTCAAATGGATAAGAATGAAGAAGTTGAAGAAGAGATGGAAGAAAAGAAAAATGATGAAGAAAAAATTGTGGAAAAAAAAAGTTTCATACTTAAAGCCCCATATCCTCAGAGGTTGATGGCACCCAAGAAAAATCAGAATTTGAATGAAATCATCGAGGTTTTTAAACAATTGAAGATCAACATCCCATTCCTCGATGCGATCCAGCAAGTATCGGCTTATGCGAAATTCTTAAAGGACTTGGTCACAATCAAAAGGAAGACCAACGTCCCAAAGAAAGCTTTTCTAGCCGAGCAGGTTAGTTCAGTACTTCAAGTTAGACTCCCAATTAAGTATAAGGACCCTGGCTGTCCGACTATTTCAATAGTCATTGGGGACAACATTATTGATCGAGAACTGCTAGATCTTGGGACAAGTGTCAACCTATTGTCATACTTTGTCTACAAGGAGCTTGAGTTGGGTGAACTAAAGCCCACAACGATGACCCTTCAGCTAGCTGATAGGTCAATTAAAATCCCCAAGGGAATAGTGGAAAATGTCCTCATCAAGGCAGACTCTTTCTACTTTCCAATTGATTTTGTTGTCTTGGACACCGAACCTGTCCCTAATTTGAAGAATAATGTTTCGGTGATCCTAGGAAGGCCATTCCTAGCAACATCGAATGCATTAATCAATTGTCGAAACGGGATAATGAAGTTATCATTCGACAACATGACTGTGGAGCTGAATATTTTTCACATTACAAAACACCCAGCTGAGGATGAAGAAAATGCACAAGTATGCATGATTGATAATATTGTAGAAAATATATTTTTTGCTTTTGAATATAAGGACCTTCTAGAGGCATGCCTAGCCCATTTCGGTGAGTACTTTGATGTGGATCATATGATCCAGGAAGTGAATGATATGTTAGACTGCACACCACTCTTGGGAGAAGATGGATGGTAATCAAAAGTTACAGTCAAAGAAGAAGGAAAGAAATGCCAAAAGAAGAAGAGAAACCGAAGTTGGAGTTGAAACCTCTTCCTACAGATCTGAAATATGCCTACCTGGGAGAAGGCGAAACTTATTCGATGATAATTTCATCCAAATTGAATGAGAACCAAGAGGGGCAGCTCATTGAAGTGCTTCAAGACCACAAAAATGCAATCGGGTGGTCTCTAAAGGACATAAAAGGTATCAGCCCAACGGTGTGTATGTACCATATTCATCTAGAAAAAGATGTGAAACCGTCTAGAGAACCGCAACGCAGATTAAACCTAATCATGCAAGATGTGGTCAGAAATGAGGTTATTAAGTTGTTGGATGCCGGAATCATATACCCTATCTCTGATAGCAAATGGGTTAGTCCTACTCAAGTGGTCCCCAAAAAGTCCAGAGTCACGATGGTGAAGAATGAAGAAAATAAGTTAGTGCCAACAAAAGTATAAACTGGTTGGAGGGTGTGCATTGACTATAGAAAATTGAATACAATGACGAGGAAAGATCATTTTCCTCTCCCCTTCATTGATCAAATGCTCGAAAGATTGGCCGGGCATGAATATTATTGTTTCCTGGATGGCTATTTCGAATAAAACCAAATAGTCATTGCGCCTGAAGACCAAGAAAAGACAACATTCACTTGTCCCTTTGGAACTTTCTCCTACCGCAGGATGCCTTTTGGCCTTTGCAATGCTCCAGCTACATTCCAAAGATGTATGTTGAGCATATTCTCTGACATGGTGGAAAGATTTTTAGAGGTATTCATGGACGACTTCTCCATTTTTGGAGATAGTTTTAGTGATTGTCTGTATCATCTATCTCTGGTTCTTGCAAGATGTCAGGAAAAGAATCTAGTTTTGAACTGGGAAAAATGTCACTTTATGGTAAAGAGTGGCATAATTCTTGGACACATCATATCGTCCAAAGGCATTGAGGTAGACAAATTAAAAATGGATTTGATTGCAAGTTTTCCACCGCCAAGAATTGTCAAAGAGATAAGATCTTTCCTGGGGCACGCCGATTTTTACCGACGATTTATCAAAGACTTCAGTAAGATTGCGAAGCCTCTGTGCAACCTACTTGGCAAAGACGTTCCATTCATTTTCGATGAAAAATGTCAAAAAGCCTTCAAAATCATCAAGGCTGAGTTAATCCAAGCTCCTATAATTTAATCTCAAGACTGGACCATTCCATTTGAAATCATGTGCGATGCATCTGATTACGCGATTGGAGTTGTTTTGGGACAAAGGGTGGAGAAAATGCCACGCGTCATTTATTATGCGAGTCGTACTCTGAATGACGCACAACTTAATTACTCCACCACAGAAAAGGAACTCCTGGCTGTGGTCTTTGCACTGGACAAATTTCGATCCTACCTGTTGGGATCAAAGGTTGCTGTGTTTACAGATCATGGGGCTCTTCGCTACATCTTTGCGAAGAAAGATGCAAAAGCTTGTTTGATTAGGTGGATTTTACTCTTGCAAGAGTTTGATCTAGAAATTAAAGATATGAAGGGATCTGAAAATGTGGTGGCTGACCACTTATCTTGAATAATTGTTGAAAAATCAGACAATCTGGTTTCAATTTTGGAAAACTTTCCCAATGAGCAATTGTTTTCCATCGATCATGCACCGCGGTATGCAGATCTGGTCAATTATTTGGTGATAGATCAAGTGCCTCAACACTGGAGGAAGAACGAAAAATCTATTTTTCTAGCACGGGCGAAGCACTATTTTTTCGAGGACCCATATTTGTTCAAATATTGTCCTGATCAAATCATCAGAAGGTGCATCCTAGAATCTGAACAGTCCGATATAATCACATTCTGTCATGAGTTGTCCTGTGGAGGACACTTCAGCTCACGAAAAATCGCTACAAAGATTCTCCAGAGTGGTTTTTATTGGCCGACGATCTTCAAAGATTGTCACCAATATTGCATTTCATGCAACAATTGTCAAATGTTGGGAAGAATTTCAAAGCGAAACATGATGCCACTAAAACCTATCCTGGAAGTGGAATTGTTTGATGTTTGGGGGATAGACTTCATGCGACCGTTTCCCAATTCTTTCAGAAATCTATACATCCTTGTAGTAGTGGACTATGTATTAAAATGGGCCGAGGCTGTAGCTTGTAAGATGAATGACCACAAGGTGGTCGTGAAGGAACAAGTATTCTCTCGATTTGGTATTCTACGCGCTATTATTAGCGATGGTGGAAAACACTTCTATAATAAAGTGTTCGGCCAGCTCATGAAAAAGTATGGGATCACACACAAAGTGGCTACCCCGTACCACCCTTAAACCAGCGGACAAGTTGAGGTATCGAATTGAGAAATCAAACGCATTCTAGAGAAAACGATAAAGCTGAATCGGAAAGATTAGTCGTTAAAATTGAACGACGCACTTTGGGCTTATCGAATGGCATTCAAGGCGCCCATCGGAATGTCTCCTTACAGGATGGTTTTTGGCAAGGCTTGCCACTTACCCATTGAGTTGGAACATCGGGCGTATTGGGCCATCAAATCGCTGAACTTTGATTTAGAAAAGGCTGGTAATCGGAGAAGCTTGGAGATCGATGAACTAGAAGAGATCAGAGTTGACGCTTATGATTGTGCCAAGTCATACAAGGAACGCATTAAACGTGCTCATGATCAATACATCATGAGGAAATATTTTACCTTTGGCCAAAAGGTGTTGCTTTATAATTCGAAATTCCATCTATTTCCTAGAAAATTAAAAGCTCGATGGACAGGTCCATTCCTGGTTCATCGGGTATTTCCAAATGGGGCAATTGAAATTCTTAACCCTCGGGATGGCAGCAAGTCTCGTGTCAATGGGCAACGTATGAAATCTTTTCTCGAAAATACCATTGTTGACCCTGAAGAAATTGTGTTGAATGATCATGATCAATTAGGATAACAAGAAAATGTGAATGTCGGGCTGATGACATTAAACTTAGCGCTACTTGAGAGGCAACCCAAGTTTGTAAATTGTGTAAATAAAAAATAAAAGGAAAAAATAATAAAAATGAAAAATAAAAATCATGATTGGAAATGAAAATTTAGTTATTAAATTATTTTTAGCATTTTACATATGAATCTGCTCTCTTGCAAGTATGATAGATAAATGACCAATATTTTTATTATTATTTCTGTCAGATGATACTGTTCACCTGTTCTTGCCTATTGGTTTGTAATAGTTTAATGCAGGTTTGGGGGTGATCCTAAATTTTGGTACAATGGGGACATTGCACTTAATAGGTTTGGGGGTGCGAAAGTTCATACCTTACAAAGTAAGGTCATTTTTTTTTTGTTTGGAGCAGTCTTCAAAAATTGAAAAAATAATAATAAAGTTTTCTACTATTTTGGAATCATCATATTAGTTATTCTTCAACAAGTTTCAAATGATTGATGATGCATGCAAATTTAATTTTGAGAATATCGATGTCATATTTTGATTACTGTTATCTAAGATGATGAAATTTAAGGTGATAATTTGAGGATGACCTTGAAATTCATGCTTAGATATTTTTTTTTTAACACTTATACCATGTTAGGATCTAGAAATCAAGGAACCAGTTTGAACTTTGAATCTTAGGTTCTTAGTGGAGACTAAACTCGGTGAGCTTTAGAGCTAATTTCCCGTTTTTGATGAGATTTTACATAAAATCGGAGTTGTCTTTGAATACGAATTATTTTTGCATAATCTCATACATTTTATTTTGACTTGTGACTTTGCATGACATTAAATTCATATCATTGTGTTAGAACGTGTTGTATATTTGCTCACGATAAATAGGCAGGGTTATCATCTTTTGAGGACATGATTGAAGGCCATCTTTAGCTCGTTTGTGCTTAAAATGCCTCACCTCATATAAATTTATCCTTCTAGTATCCCTTTTAGCCTATTAAAATTTTTTTTTGAAGTTTTTTGCCTTTATACATTCTTTTGATAAGCCCCATTAACCTTTACCCTTTCACCATTTCTGAAAATTTAGCCTTACCCTTCTTACTTATGAGAAATTAGGAACAGGAGATGAGAATGAACGAAAATAGAGTAAGTGGAGAGATATCGAGCCGTGGTGTTTACTGAGAATATATGGCAGAAAAATATAAAAAAAAAGGGAGAAAAAAAAATTATGAAAAATGATGAAAACTATGAGGTGGTTCAAGAAAATGAAATTCAAAAGAAAAAAAAAAGGAGTGAGAAAAGAAAAGTAATAGAAAAATCAGAGCTAGATTATTTTCCAATTTCTCAGAAACTTTGAATCTTAACTTCCCTTTCTTTCTTACCCTTACTTGAGCCCCGTTACAACCCTACAAAAGACCTTCATGATCTAATCTTGCATTGGTAATTGTCTTGTGGAGAGTCGATATACAATACCTATAGCACTTGATATGACATGCAGAGGATATACAAGTATTTTTCTATGAGATTCTCCTTTATTTATTGATTACATCGTGTTTCCTCTATCATGTGGACCTTTTATTTGCTTTGTATTGATCTTTCACATATGTGTGAAAATTTAGCCATCATCTGAGTATTTCTATTTTTGAGAGTATATCTATTGTGAGGATTGAGTTAAGACATGAGATCCGATGGTTTGTTGTTTGAATTGGTTCCGAGATAGATGGATATTAGCATTGGTGTACACGCACTTTACGTTTAGGCATGAATGAATGAGTTATCTAAAAATTGGAGCATTAGACTAATTTGAATGGATACTGGTATGATTGGTATGGGATTAATATTTACAATTGAGAAGTCGCATGTTGAATTGATTAATGGTTTTGTGCTTTGAAGTTAAATATGTATGAAAATCATGCGTTGAAAACTTAATTTTATCGATGGTTTCAAAAATGTGTTGAAGTTTGTGGGTAACTTCACTGAAAACCCTCAGGAGACAAAACTCTTCCACTAGGGATCACCTAGTGGTTTTAAGGCTTGTTGCATACGCTAAATGCAATCGTGATTCTTACGAAAGTGACATTTATTGATTATTTTAGGATGTGAGTTTATTTTTCAGTATGTTTATTTTCTCCTTTGCTCGAGGACTAGCAAAGTGTAGGTTTGGGGGTGTGATGAGTAGTGAAATATGATCATATTTCATCCCTTTAAGCCTACATTTAGCCATCCGATGAGGGCAATCTGACATATTTATGAAGTTCTAATTATTTCAGGAATATTTGACTATTGGATGTATTTGAAAGCATAAAAGAGCATAAGAATAGCAAAGGTTGGAATATTGGAGCAAACGAGTTAATGGTCCTTAAAATTGAAAATTCAAATTTGATTTTTGAATTTCAAATCTGGAGCTGAGACCCTATTTAAGCAAACTGGAGAATTGATTTTAGAAGGATATTTTTTTTTAGCTTTTATTTTCTAAGAATTTTTCTAGCTTTATTCCAGCTTTCCCTTTTATTTTTCAAGTACTATTCTTCCATTTCCTAGTTCTAGAATCTAAATTAGTTTAATTTCTGCACTCAAAGAAGGATTGTACCGGTTGGGTTAAAACTTTTGTGAATTTCTGTGAAACATCTTTACGGTATTTTAATGTTCATTTCAATTTGTTTTTCAATTATGTTGTTCATTTCTAGTATGTGTGGCTAAATTTCTTTGAGGATTGAGATCTAATGAATTCCATCATAGGTTTCATTTATTTATCATAGATATATGGTTGGAATTCAATGTTTGGTGCATTGTGGTTTTATCACTTATTTGTTCATACCGATCTATGTAAATACCGAACACCATTTCTAAGGTATGGGATTTAGTCATGTTCTTCTCATGAACGCGGATCTGTGATTTAGAACTTACACTGGATTCTTTATTGCTAATATTTGCGATATTTATTCATCGTCATTAGAAACCTCTTTTACGGTAAATGTTTTGTTCATTTGGTTTGTAACATTTATTTATCATCATTAGAATTAAATTTCTTTTACGGTGAATGTTTTGTTCATTTCGACTGTGACATTTATTTATTGTCATTAGAACTAAGTTTCTTTTACGGTTTTGGAAGAATAATAATCTTGTGTCTTGCATCTCTTGAATTCCAACCAGTTAGATCTATGATGGTAAGTGTTAGACCATGGATGAGAGGATTTAGCATCCCAAACCTTGCTTTATATCTTGCATTAAATTTCAGTACATTATTATTTATTTATTTATTTCACACTCTTGAAAATTCGTAAGCTAGCTTAAATCTTGTGCTAAATCTGTGGTAGTTCTTTAATTAATTATTATTTTCTCTTTATAATTTTCTAATCAATCTTCGTGGGAACGATTTCGTACTCTGCACCCACTGACTATAATCCGATTCATGCACTTACGAGTTTAAAACACATTTAAAATCACAACAGTAAAATCGATTGAACAATCACTAATTTCATTCGATCGGTTTCCCCTGAAACACAACACTATAGGTTTTCTCCCTTGGCAAAATCGATCAAACATTCACTTATTTCATTCGATCGATTTTGCCAACTTCAGAACACCATCGAGTTTTAACTTCCAGAACTCATTTCTCAACCATCTATACCCTTTTCTTACCTATTTTTCACACACAACAAGTCAGATTTATAGCATAACAACTAGAAATTCACTCAAATTATTAATCTTACCTTTCTAGCCGTTCAGATCTCTTGATTCCTAGCTTTCCTTTTCAATTAAGGCTTCGCAACTCGAAATTTCAGATTTCTTATCGATTCAAAACCTTTAATCTGCAAGCTTTCTGATCTATCCTCAATCATGCACATTCAATACACACGCACACTCTCACTCCTCTCATTCACTCTTTCATAAATTCTCAACAACCAACACAAATGAGAAATAAATTCTCACAAATCATTATAACCCAACTCATCTCTTGGGTGTAAAGCACACACACCTAAATAAGTGTATATGACCCAATCAAAACGGCTCTTATACCACACACATAATACATTTCTCATATGAACCATCTAACCTAAGCTGTCAAATCAACTTTTACTTGGTCAAACAAGTGACCAATTGATCGGTTTTAAAGTGTACCCTTGCAAGTGCACAAGTTCAATTGTAGCACGGTGAAATTAAGGGTGTCGAACCCACAGGGAAGCGCAAAATTAGATTAATTTTAAAGAGATTTCAAAGACCCAAGGGTGAGAGATTTCATTGTCAAGATTTACCACTACACAATGCAATAATCAAAAGAACTAAATCAAGCTATGCACGGATGAACTATGATTAAGAAATTAACAATGATGAAATGATGAAGGAGTTGCTAACCCTAGATTTATAACTTTTCTACAATCAACCACACAATTTCATGTTAAATCATTATACCATCATTTAACTACAAGAAAAACGAATCGATGAAAATGCAATTATTGATTCGGCATACCCTATCCGAACACTATGACGCATCCAATCACGGCATGCATCATGCGAAAGGCATAGCGTATCTCAAATTCGAAATCACAACCGTAAGAATCAATCGCACGACATCCTATATCGATCTACAAGATCGATCTAGGTGGAATAATTCGTTTATTGTCGCCGATCACACGGTCGACGGCTATAAACGAGTATTCGATGATAACACAATGAAGCACACACTAAAAGCCGTACGATTCAATAATTCTAACAAGAAATTGTAAGCTTAAAAGTAAGTTAGTTACTCATCTAGGGGTCGCTTCCTCCTTGAACGAGGGGTTTAGCTGCTCATCCTTGATCCACACGCATAATGTAAATCGAAAGCCATCACAAAAATTGCTCTTTTATTTATCAACCGCTTGATCTTTTTGGAGAAGATCACAACCTTACACAGCTTTTTATCTAAATACAAAACTAAAAATAACAAAGAAAAAAATTGCTAAAGGCCCTAAGAAAGTCTACCGAGCAAAAAGTCCCCCCGAACCCTAAACATCCTGTTGTTTAAATAGGGCTCGGGCTAAAATTATTCCATATCCGAATCAATAGATTGAATTTTGAAATCAATCGATTGAATTTTGAATTCAATCGATTGAATTCAAAATTTGAATTTTGGAGGCTCATTTGCATTCCCAAAATCAATCTATTGAATTTAAGGAATTCAATCGATTGATTTTCGAAAATCAATCTATTGAATTCCAAATTCAATCTATTGATTTTGGAAATCAATCTATTGAATTCCAAATTCAATCTATTGATTTTGGTGGCTCATTTGCATTCCCAAAATCAATCTATTGATTTTGGTGGAAAATTTGCATTCCCGAAATCAATCTATTGATTTTTGGAAATCAATCTATTAATTTTTGGGCAACTTTTTAAACTCAATCGATTGAGTTTCAAATCTCAATCGATTGAAATGGGCATGTGACATATTTAACTCTCGAAACTGTGGCTAGACCAATCATCTTTTCACGGATTTCATTAGCCCACCGGCTCTATGGTTCAAAGTTCATATAGTCCCTTAATTTTATTCACTTAAGCTCTTTCAACATCCCACGGTCCGTAACACCTGAAACCACTAAAACTATACAACAGCCGTTAGAATGCCTTCATTGGATAGCTAAATGTTAGTATTTAGGGTGCGAAATATAGTCATATTTCGACACAGATCACACCCCCAAACCTACACTTTGCTAGTCCTCAAGCAAAGAGAATGATAAATATGTCAAGAGAAATTAAACTAACATCCTAACAAAAATTAAATGCCACTTTCGTAGGGAGCACGATTGCATTTAGCATATGCAATAAGCCTTTAAACCTCTAGGTGATCCCTAGGGGAGGAGTTGTGTCTCCTGAAGGTTTTCAGTGAAGATACCTACAAACTTCAAAAAAACAGTTTTCAAAATCATCGATAGAAGAGTTTTCAAAAATCGGTTTGTATAATATATATACCTTTAAAATCAAAAACCAATAATTATTTCAGCATGCAAAAGTTCATTCTCAAATACCAATGGCATGATAATTCCACTGTTGTTTATTCCAATTACCCCAATGCTCTGATTTTTAGGCCAATTTTTTTATTTATGCCTAGAATGTCGTATGCACATGTGCCAATGCTTAAATCATTTCATTGCTGGATTAATCCAAATCGGGAATCATCGGATCTAAAGTTTCGACTCAATCCTCACCTTAGGTATACACTTAAAACAAAATCGCTTCTATAAATGATTTACTTTTCGCACACATGTGAGAGAGTTATAATACAAACAAAAGGTCTCACATGATATAAGAAAGACGGTGCATCAAAGAATTAAAAGAAATCTCATGGTGAAAGATATTTGTATCTTAAGCACGCTATACCAACCACCATAGTCATTGCATCATCACTCTCCACAAGGCATTTATCAACCGAGATCAGATCACGAAGGTCTTTTCTATGGTTGTAATGGGGCTCGGGTGAAGGTTATGAAAGAAAGGGAAAATTGGATTCAAATTTCTCTGAGAAACTAGAAAAAGAAATACAATTTAATTTTCTAACTTTCCATTCATTCTTTCTCGAATTTTTCAGAATTTCTCTTTCTTTTCAACCTTTTTTTTTTTTTTTTTTTTTTTTTAAATTTTATGCACATATTTTTCTGCCATATGCTCTTTGCAAGTATTATCGGCATGACTCTCCACTTTCTCTCTTGTTCTTGTCCCTCTTTCCTAATTTCTCAGAGATTGAAAGGTAAAGTTTTGTATTCTCTCTTTTTTTTTTTTTTTTTTTTTTTTTTTTCAAACTAGTGTGGGGTATGGTTAATATAGCTTCACAAAAAAAAAAATTTCAATCAAGGCTCAAAAGGGGGTGCAACAAGGAAAATCAATATAAGGTGGGGCATTTTAGGCAGAAACGAGCCAATGATGGCCTTTGATCATATCCTTTCACGATGGTAATGATGCCTATTTGTCTTGAGTTTAAATGCAATGAGTTTTAGCGCAATGATATAAAGCATGCGAAATAAACAAACCGAGATAAAATGTATGAGATTTCAACAATTAAGCACGAATTTCAAAGATACTCCGAATTTATTTTAGCACTCATCAAGAATGAGGACAAAGTTCTAAATCTCACGGGTTTAGTCTTTCTTAGGATCCTAGAATTCCAAATTTGGACTAATCTTTTGATTTCCAGCTTCAAGCATGGCGAAGTGCAAAAAAAAAAATTTCTAGGCATAAAATTCAAATTAATCTTTAAATGTTTACAATGGAATTAATTATCCTAAACAACAACAGTTTTATCATGGCATAAATATTTGTAAATTAAAATTTTATATGCATCAGTGATTAAAGTTTGAAAACTACGCCAAAAATAAACAACGATGATTTTTTATTTTTTTATTTTATTTTATTTTTTTTTTAGTATTGAAGGTGCATATAAAATGTGGTCAAACATATACTGCAAAAGTTAAAAATCATGAACCACGCATTTGAGCACACCACCCCCAAACCTGATGTTTCCAATGTCCTCGTTGGATTGTTGCAGGACCCCCAAACCTGTTTTTTTTTTTTTTTTAAAATTTATTTATTTATTTTTTTTAAACTAACCTAATGCAACAATGAATGAAAAATAAAAACAAAGTTACGAGAACAAACAAAGTTAAACCCTAACACCGTTCTAGAGACGAAACTAAAATCCTAAAGCTAAAACAGAAATCAATCCCTCATTCCTGGTTGCTTGTCATTCCGGGTTTCGATTTCGGAAATGCATAACGCCACATCTCCTCAGTGAGTCCGACCGCGCTGGGTGGTGGTATTGGGGCTTGAGGCGGTGATGTTGGTGGGTCATTTTCAACTTCGATGGAGCGAGTAAAATGTGGATGTGGTGAGTTTATGATCATGTATTCCAATGCTGAAATCGGCGAAGTCGATTGTGGAGATACCAAGTCAAGATCAATGATTTCCTGATTTGATAAATCGAGCGATTGGTGTGGCGAATCCCGACGCGACTTTTTTTCCTTGGTTCGAAGGCGTTTGTTCTTGAACGTGCGGTATCGGATTGAGTCCATGGATCGAAGCTGGGGATAACAAATTCTAAGAAACCGAAGGATTGTTTTCAAAAAGTAGAGCTACGTACTTATTAAATAAGTGAAAACCAAAACTATCCTAAAATAACTAAGCTAAGATTGGAAATTTTGGGATGATTTTGGATGGTTCAGAATAGCATCGGTCAATCGATTGGAATGTGAAAATCAATCGATTGATTTGAGTCTGAAAATTGTCTTTGGATTTGAAAAGAATTTTCCTTTTAAAGGTCATATCGAAATTTGGGCCAAATCATCAAATTGGAGGAAACCTTCAATATTTAAATCGATTAAAACCAATTTGTGTACTAGGTGACTTTCCAATTGAGTGGTCACTTTCCAATTGAGTTGCCAACTCAATCGATTGAAGATAGCCTAAAAGACCAGCCTTTTTGAATTAAAAAAAATTGTCAATCGATTGAATAATCAATTAACTAACAATTACAAAAAAAGTTCATATTTTCCATTAAGCTAGAACATATGATTACATCCACACGATCTTTCAAACTATCACAAAAACATGATTATATTATCCATCAAATCAAAGGAAGTAAAATCCTACGATCACTTAAAATGCATCTACCACAGTCATCACAAAACAAAAATAGATGAAAATAACATCATCAACCTCACATCATCACAAAATCCACATAAATCAGTTCCAACAGATCAATCTTCATTATTGTCATCGTCGTTACCCTCTCTGTCCATTGCCGCTCGCGCTCGTGCAATGAAGTCATCCGCTTCTCTCGGGAATGATTCCCGAGCAATTTGGGTTAAGAGAGAGCCTTGATATCGCAACATTCGATCCACACCATCGATAGTCAAATAGAACCTATCCATGCGCGCCTCGATGCGTGTGATTGTTGCCTCGGTATTGAACTCACAGGCTTCATCAGGACGAGGTCTACGAATACCGCCATGTCGGGCGTTGCCCAGGTTTGAGTTTGAGATGGACCCCGATCGACGTTTACCGAAAAGAGCATTCATACTCTTGGTCCATACGTTTCTTCCATATTGATAAAATTGCATGTCGCCAATGTCTTCATCACAGTAGATCGGGCATTGCAGGTGGTCGAGAAGATGCATTACGAAGTGGGGAAAGTACAACAAGAGGGACTCACGTCGGACGTATCAACGCTCGATGTCATTATGGCATCGATACATTGCCTCAAGCATCAATTTCGGGCATTTAACCAGGTATTTGTGTAACGCGTACAATGCACCCGTCGCCGTTCTCTCGCTCTTAGTCCCGTGAGGCAGTGAATTTGTGGACATGACAATATCCCAGAATAGAACATCACGAGGCAAAGCCGAACGCTTTGTAGCTTCACCTCGCCTACCCCCACACATGTTAGCAATCATCTCGTCTTGACAGAGGTTTAATTGAGGCCCGATTTGATGATTTGGAGGTCGGTTCATGAGGAAGTGAAAGGCCTCGGCTAGATCTGATGCTTGAATCCGATAGTACCAGTTATCGATCCTTACTTTAATGCAATCAACTCCCGATGGAGATCGTCCTGCCGGAATCCATTCCATGTTCTGATAAAATAATCGGACAATGCGAGTTGATACATCGATGGGAGGCGGTGCTAATAACATTTCAAGATGAACCGCTTCGATGTATGCAATGGAATGTGCAGCTTCAGGGATACGGCGGAACTCCGTGAGATCGAAAAAATTTTCAATCAAAATTTCACGATCAACATATTCTTCAGTTGGTACATCTTTTGGAACATTGACTGGGCGTGGAGGGCGCTGGTACACGAGTCTTGCCTGATCAGCCATTCACTGGCTTAGATGGAGAGAACAAGAACGGTGAAAGCTTTTGGAAAGCTGCACAGAAGGAGTCTCCGAAATCCCTTAAAAAGATAATTTTGGAGCCGGGTTGTTACAAGAAAATGAATTCGATCGGTTGAACATGAAAGTTCAATCGATTGAAGTGATTGTGGCACAAAGGGAGAAACCCATGCATAAATGTGTCACCATTTTCCAATGTGAAGGAGTTAATTGATAAGACCAAAAAGCATTTGTTTAATCCAATTTTCAATCGATTGAACAATATGTGAGGTCATTCATTCCTTCACTCATTTAATGCATGGCTATTTCCAAGGAGTCTCATGCCTTTTTTCAATCGATTGAAATAAGCCTTGCATTGATTTCTCCCGCAGCACATTAATGCATTTGACAAGGGTTTTGACTAATAGCCCTTTCTCTCAACCGATTGAATTTTTAAGAAGAGAATTCAATCGATTGAAACCAAAAAGGAAAATGAAGTGGGTGATTTGAAAAGTCATGTGATATGACTTTGAATTAACCTGCGAAAGAAGAGTATTATATGCGATCACGAATTTTATTTTCATTCAATCAATTGAGCAGAATTTCACCTATATGCTAAAAATATCCCGAGTCAATCAATTGACTCCGATCTTTTAACACAACAATCAAGGACCATACAACTAAAATCTACCCCCACCGGTTGCCTCCCAGTGAAGTCTTTGAGTTTACGTGTCGTCACATTGGCGGCTCAATGAGATCTGCTTTTCTTGACCATCATTTGAAACTTTGACTCAACAGCGGTTTAAGCCGTTGACCATTTACTTCAATTGATTATCTTTGATGTCTCTAATCTCGACAAGACCAAATTCGTATGTGGAAATGACCGGTCCCTCCCATCTTGATCGTAATTTTCCTGGATGAAATTTTAACTTTGAATTGAATACCAAACTTTTGGCGGATGAAATTCCTTTCGAGATTAACTCATCGTGAAGCCTTTTGGATCTTTCCTTGTAAAGTCTAGCATTCTCATATGCATCATAACGTAACTCATCGAGTTCATTTAGTTGCGTATTTACGATTAGATCCAGCAGATTGCATGTCAAAATTAAACCATTTGATTGCCCAAAAGGCTTTGTGTTCAATTTCAACTAGAAGGTGACACGCCTTCCCAAACACAAGCCCAAATGGGGACATTCCAATTGGTGGCTTGAATGTCATTCCGTATGCCCAAAGAGCATCCGATAGGTGAAGAGACCAATCCTTTCTATCTGTTTCCGGTCTTTTCTAAAATCCGCTTGATTTCACGATTCGACACCTCAACTTGACCACTAGTTTGCGGATGGTAAGGTGTTGCCACTTTGTGAGTGACTCCATATTTCTTCATTAAAGTTGCAAACTGGCGATTGCAAAAGTGTGAACCACCATCACTGATGATAGCTCGGGGTATTCCGAATCGGTTGAACACGTTCTCCTTAAGAAACTTTACCACCACCTTGTGGTCATTCGATCGAGTGGCTATAGCTTCCACCCATTTTGAGACATAATCTACAGCCACCAAAATGTAGAGAAACCCAAATGATGGGGGAAATGGTCCCATAAAGTCGATTCCCCAAACATCAAAAATTTCGACAACTAAAATCGGGTTCAACGGCATCATGTCTCGTTTAGAAATATTTCCCAATTTTTGACATTTACACATCCCTTGCAATAATCCATTGCATCGCGAAAGATAGTGGGCCAGTAGAATCCACTTTGTAAAATTTTGAATGCGGTCTTTCGTCCCCCAAAGTGACTTCCACAAGCTCCATTATGACAGAAATTCATCACGCTTGATTGTTCTTCTTTGGGCACACATCGTCGGATTATCTGATCAGAGCAGAATTTAAACAAGTGTGGTTCATCCCAGAAGTAGTGTTTCACTTGGGAGAAGAACAAATTTTTATCATTTTTACCCCACTGCAATGGGATTTGACCTGTAACCAGGTAATTGACAATGTTTGCATACCACGGAGTTCCATTTAGAGCCGCACGGATAACCATCAATTGCTCATCGGGAAAGGTATCTCGAATAGGTTTTGCAAAAGATGTTGCTTCAGGAAGTATACGAGACAGATGGTCTGCAACCACATTTTCAACTCCCTTTTTGTCTCGTATCTCAAAATTGAATTCTTGCAGCAATAGAATCCATCTGATCAGTCTTGGCTTTGTATCCTTCTTTGCCAATAAGTACTTAAGTGCGGAATGATCAGAAAAAACTACGATCTTGGACCCGAGCAAGTATGACCGAAACTTATCCAACGATATAAACTACATGTACCAATAATTCTTTCTCTGTGGTGGTGTAGTTTATTTGTGCGTCGATCAGTATTTTACTTGCATAGTAAATTACATGAGGTAATTTATCTACTCTTTGGCCTAAAACCGCTCCAATTGCATAATCTGATGCGTCGCACATTAGTTCAAAGGGAAGCGAGTAATCCGGAGGTTGAATTATGGGAGCATTGGATAACAGTTCTCTTACTTTCAAAAATGCCTTCATGCAATCATCATCAAAGATGAAAGGAACATCCTTCCCAAGCAAGGTACATAATGGTTTAGCCACCTTGCTAAAATCTTTGATAAATCTTCTGTAAAATCCCGCATGTCCCAAAAATGATCGGATTTGTCGAACACTCCTTGGTGGTGGGAAATTAGCAATTAAGTCGACTTTTGCCTTGTCGACTTCAATTCCTTTCTTGGAAATGATATGCCCTAACACAATTCCCTGTTGAACCATAAAATGACTCTTTTCCCAGCTTAAAACAAGATTAGATTCTACACAACGTTGTAATACCTGTGTCAAATGGTTCAGACACATTTCAAAGGTCCTCCCAAAAACCGAGAAGTTGTCCATGAATACTTTGATAAATTTGTCAACCATATTCGAGAATATTGCTAACATACAACGTTGAAAAGTGGCCGGCGCATTACAAAGTCCGAAAGGCATCCTTCGATATGCAAAGGTTCCATAAGGGCAAGTAAACGTTGTCTTTTCTTGGTCTGATGGAAACACAGGCACTTGATTGTATCCCGGGTAACCATCAAGAAAACAATAATATTCTTGTCCTGCCAACTTTTCTAGAATCTGATCAATAAATGGCAGGGGAAAATGGTCCTTTCTCGTAGCAGTGTTCAATTTCCGATAATCGATACATACACGCCATCCAGTGGTCTCACGTGTAGGCACCAATTCCCCCTCGGTGGTCTCCTTCACTGTTATTCCCGATTTCTTTGGAACAATCTGAATTGGACTTACCCATTCACTATCTGAAATCGCATAAATGATTCCTGCATCAAGTAATTTGATAATCTCTTTCAAAACAACTTCTTTCATGTTGGGATTCATCTTTGTGCCTCTCTTGATGGTGTGCTACCTTCTTCAAGGTGGATCTTGTGCATACACACCGGATCTATCCCTTTAGTTCGGCTAATGTCCATCCGATTGCTCTTTTGTAGTCCTTGAGTACTCCAATTAGTTCTCCTTCTTGCTTTTCTGACAAAGTTGCAGAGATTATCACCAGAAGTGTTTCAGATGGTCCCAGGAAAACATACTTAAGTGAATCGTAACCTGCTTCAACTCAAGATTTGGTGGTTGCTCAATTGAAGGCATCAATTTTGGTTTTTCCACCACGGGTAATGGTTCAATTCGCCTTCCATGGCTTCTTCTCCGAGACATTGAGATGGTGTTCATTTCCTCGAAATTTTGCTCAACACTTCCTCCCTCATCATAGATTGCCAGCAAGGCGGTTTCAAATTCCTCCTTAGTGAGCATCGAGGGAAGCGCTTCTTCAACCACTTCATCAACTTGGTCAATATAAAAGCAATCAACCTCTTCTTCATTGGAAAATGGTTCATAGCATTGAACACATTCAATCTCACTTTCATATTTCCAAAGGAGACATCCATCACTCTGTCTGACAGTTAATCTGCATTTGCGAGCAAGGAAGGGACGTCCAAGGATAATGGGATTTGGTTTTCGATTTGACTCGTTGTTCCATATCCAAAACAATAAAGTCCACAGAAAGACAAATTTATCGATTCCTACCAAGACGCCTCGATGATACCCCTAGGTCGCCTTTCGACCTATCTCGCTAATTGAAGTGTTACCGCAATGGCGTAATTCACCCAGCCTAATTTTTCAGACATCGAGAATGGGATCAAGTTCACACTTGCTCCCGGATCTAAGAGTGCTCTTTCAATTGTTTGTCCACCAATAACACATGTAACAGCTTGGGACCTGTGGTCCTTAAGCTTTGGTGGCGATTCAACTTCAGATGGAACCGACTTGATTAGTCAGAACACTTTCTTGGACACATGTACGTGTCTTCCTCTTCGGGTTCATAAATCCTTGTAGAACTTGGCGTTCGCAGGAACTTGGTTATTGGCACCGAGCAAGGGAAGATTAAACTTTACTTGCTTAAACGTTTCGAGAATATCGTCCATTTTTGAAGGACCTTCCCCAACTGGATGGAGGTGTAAGGCACTCGTGGAATGGTGCCTTAGGCGTATGGGGATTTGTTTCCATTCTCGGATCCACTTCAAGTTCTGTCGAACATTTTTGGGATTTTCGCTCTTCTTCTTTCTCTCGTTCTTCTTCCTTTTCACTTTTTTTCTATTTCTTCACTTTAGATGGAATTTCAACTTGGTTGTCGACCACCACTCGACCACTTCTCAAGACATCTGACCTTCACCGATGGTGGTTGATGGCCCTTCACCGATGGTGCGTGGCCTCGGTTGGTTGTTGATAGGTTGGCTAGAAGCCTTCCTCTTCTCTTTGACTCATTTGGTTAGCCAATTGACCGATCTCGATCTTGCATTTTAGCCATGGACCGTACGCTTGCATAGTTTGTTGTTGAGCTTGCGAGTTTGCATCAATTTTCTTCAAAATCGTAATTCCTTGAACTTGAAGCATTGGTTTGGTTGAAATTCTGATGTTTACAGTGCTCAGAATATGGGTGCTGATAATTCAAATTTTGTTGGAAATTCGAATTTCGTTGGAAGTTAGAATTCTGGTGTGGATGAAGACCTTGTTGTCCACTTGATGTATTTGCTTTATACTGCTGGTTTCCTTGTCCAGTTTGACTTGATCCTCCCCACCCTAAGTTAGGATGGTTTTTCCACTCAGGATTGTAGGTGTTTGAATAAGGATTCCTATCTTGCCGTTGATATGACTGAGTCACATTAACTTGCTCCTGGGGATTTGATTCTTCGGGAAAAATCATCAGAGTGGTTGGACACTCGTTAGATGTGTGACCTTGATTCTCACAAACTGCGCAAACAGTAGGGGCATTGAGGGTTTTAGCTTGCTGAGTTGCGGCAAGCAACATATTCATTTGTTTTGACAACATATCCACTTTTGTTGACAACTCAGAGGTATTGTTGTTAACGTCAAACAACCCCTCTTTTGTCAACACATGAGACTTTGTTGATAAATCACGGTTAACACGTCCCAAAGTTTCGCTTTGCATTGAGGTTTGACTCAACCTTTCGAATAGAGTCCAAATTTCGTCATGCTCTTTTATGGAATAGGATCCTCCATACGATGCATTGACCATACGCCTTTCTTCTGGGATCACCCATTGTAAAACTCAACTTGTTGCCATCTTGGAATATGATGATTAGGCAGCTTCTAAGCAATTCCTTAAAACGCTCCCAACATTAGTGAAATGTTTGTTGAGTTCGAGCATAAACCAGAATTTTCTGACGTAACTCGTTGGTTTTACTCATGGGAAAATATTTCTTTAAGAATTCACGTTGCAACTCAGTCCAACTCGTGATGGATCTTGGTTCTAACAAATTAAACCACGATCTCGCCTTATCTCGCAAAGAAAAAGGAAAAAGTCGCAATTTAGCTATTTCGTCAGTCACATTATGAACTCTAAACATTTTGCATACCCCAACGAATTCAGTCAGATGAGCATACAGATTCTCATTACTCAATCCGTTAAAGATGGGCAACATTTGAATCATTGCCGATTTGAATTCAAAGTGATTCCCTGGAATGGGAGCATGAACAATACTATCTTGATCCTCGTAAGGACCAGGATCATAGTATTGTTCCAACGTTCGGGGTCCTTCTGGTGGTTCATAATGGTTTTCACCATTATTGTTGTTGTGTACATTCCTTTCTCCTTCTCTTTGTCTTTGATCGGCCATAACTTCGGAGTTATTACGCTGAATCCGATTGCTCTTTCGATTTGTTTTACAAGCTCGCTCGATTTCCCGATCCAACGGTTGAAGAGTTGGGCGATGAGATCGGGTAAAGCTCATACACCAATGAACCAAAACAAAGTAGACTCAAAATGCCACAGTTCGGAATTAATCAATTGATTTTTTTTTATTTTTTATTTTTTATTTTTTTATTTTTTTTTTACAATCGATCGATTGAAACAGAGTGGGAAAAAAAAAAAAAATCAAATAATTCAATAGATTGAATTCCTAAAATCAATAGATTGATTTTATCAAATCAATAGATTGAATTCCCAGATTCAATAGATTGAATTTATAAATTCAATCGATTGAAATCCCAAAATCAATGGATTGAATATATCAATTCAATAGATTGAATTCCCAAATTCAATAGATTGAATTTATAAATTCAATCGATTGAACTCCCAAAATCAATAGATTGAATTCTGGAAATCAATGGATTGAATATATCAATTCAATCGATTGAGAATGGGAACAACCAATAATGTCAATCAATCGATTGAACTGATAAGTTCAATTAATTGATAGGACATTCAAATGCAAAATCGATCGACAAGCACAAATCCAATCGATTGAAATTGACAAGTCAATCGATTGACTAGCAAACGATGATGCAATCTCGCTTCTCACCAATCGATTGAATATGAAAATCAATCGGTTGACTGGCAACTAGAGAATAAAAATCTCCTTAAAAAAATAATAAAATTTTGTCGCAATTCCCCGGCAGCGGCGCCAAAAACTTGATCGGTTTTAAAGTGTACCCTTGCAAGTGCACAAGTTCAATTGTAGCACGGTGAAATTAAGGGTGTCGAACCCACAGGGAAGCGCAAAATTAGATTAATTTTAAAGAGATTTCAAAGACCCAAGGGTGAGAGATTTCATTGTCAAGATTTACCACTACACAATGCAATAATCAAAAGAACTAAATCAAGCTATGCACGGATGAACTATGATTAAGAAATTAACAATGATGAAATGATGAAGGAGTTGCTAACCCTAGATTTATAACTTTTCTACAATCAACCACACAATTTCATGTTAAATCATTATACCATCATTTAACTACAAGAAAAACGAATCGATGAAAATGCAATTATTGATTCGGCATACCCTATCCGAACACTATGACGCATCCAATCACGGCATGCATCATGCGAAAGGCATAGCGTATCTCAAATTCGAAATCACAACCGTAAGAATCAATCGCACGGCATCCTATATCGATCTACAAGATCGATCTAGGTGGAATAATTCGTTTATTGTCGCCGATCACACGGTCGACGGCTATAAACGAGTATTCGATGATAACACAATGAAGCACACACTAAAAGCCGTACGATTCAATAATTCTAACAAGAAATTGTAAGCTTAAAAGTAAGTTAGTTACTCATCTAGGGGTCGCTTCCTCCTTGAACGAGGGGTTTAGCCGCTCATCCTTGATCCACACGCATAATGTAAATCGAAAGCCATCACAAAAATTGCTCTTTTATTTATCAACCGCTTGATCTTTTTGGAGAAGATCACAACCTTACACAGCTTTTTATCTAAATACAAAATTAAAAATAACAAAGAAAAAATTGCTAAAGGCCCTAAGAAAGTCTACCGAGCAAAAAGTCCCCCCGAACCCTAAACATCCTGTTATTTAAATAGGGCCCGGGCTAAAATTATTCCATATCCGAATCAATAGATTGAATTTTGAAATCAATCGATTGAATTTTGAATTCAATCGATTGAATTCAAAATTTGAATTTTGGAGGCTCATTTGCATTCCCAAAATCAATCTATTGAATTTAAGGAATTCAATCGATTGATTTTCGAAAATCAATCTATTGAATTCCAAATTCAATCTATTGATTTTGGAAATCAATCTATTGAATTCCAAATTCAATCTATTGATTTTGGTGGCTCATTTGCATTCCCAAAATCAATCTATTGAATTTAAGGAATTCAATCGATTGATTTTCTAAAATCAATCTATTGATTTTGGTGGAAAATTTGCATTCCCGAAATCAATCTATTGATTTTTGGAAATCAATCTATTGATTTTTGGGCAACTTTTTCAACTCAATCGATTGAGTTTCAAATCTCAATCGATTGAAATGGGCATGTGACATATTTAACTCTCGAAACTGTGGCTAGACCAATCTGTCTTTTTCACGGATTTCAGTGCTTCCGCTGGCTCCATGGTTCAAAGTTCATATAGTCCCCTAATTTTATTCACTTAAGCTCTTTCAACATCCCACGGTCCGTAACACTTGAAACCACTAAAACTATACAACAGCCGTTAGAATGCCTTCATTGGATAGCTAAATGTTAGTATTTAGGGTGCGAAATATAGTCATATTTCGACACAGATCACCAATTGGGTACGCATCCCAAGGTATACTATTCAAAGTCAGAAATTTCAGAGACGTTACATTCTCCCCACCTTGGGAATTTTCGTCCGTGAAAATTGGCCAAGGGTTCCCTTGGTTCCAAGAGATTTAGGTGTCCGATAATAACACACAAGATGCCTAATAAATTGATCCATAACATAGAAAACATCTGATAAATATGTTAAAACAAAACCATAACAAAAACGTTGTGAAGCTGATAGAAAATGCACATAAGCAACCAATTAATTTTTGAACCACAAAAATAATATTTAAAGAATCATGGCATATAAATTCAAACAGGTGAAGACACCCAATTAAACACCTGCATGACAAGGCAGTTACAATAACCATGACATATTAGCACCTGCACGACAAGGCATTTACAACACCTAATTAAACCAAACCATAACAACAACCATGGTAGATACAACACCCAATTAAATACCTACACAATAAGGCATTTACAACAACCATAGCATATAATTTCAAAACAGAAAGAAAGTACAGAAAATAAGGTCAAGCAGGAAATCACACTAAAAAACTGAAGTACATCTCTTGGTGACAACCATGCCCCAATAGTCTAAAAGATTGTTAGAAGTGGCAACCATGCTACAATTGTTTGAAAGGACACACGCCAAAGGTACCTGTTTTAAAAGTTTACAAAAACCCAAAATATAAATGACCATTCATAAAATATACACCCCACAATATATCATTCAAATCGTTGCGTCGCCGAGCTGATCTTCGTCCTCACCATGGTCTTCTGCACCCGAGCTTAATGCCTCTGGAAAGCATGCTTGAGCTGTCGCCATGCGTTGAAGATAATTGGCGGGGTACATGAAGCGCATGGCCTTGGTGTGCAAGGCATTATGGTAGTCTAATCGGCGGTTGAGTAGGCGGTTGTTCTCAGCCATATGACGGGTATTTGCCTTCATGAGCGCATAGATGTCAGCAATAGTCGGCGTAGGAGCACCAGAATGTGGTGGTGGTGCATGAGTCTGAGCACGCTGCTGAGGTGGAATGGTAGCAACCTGCTCATCCGAAACTGAAGTATCGTGAGGTGGTTGGTCTTGGTCTTACAGATCGGGTTGTGGTTGTACCTCAACTATTGGTTTCTTGATCAACTTGACATAGGTTCGGTGCTAGTCAACCATAGTATAGGGTTACACATTTCCAGTCAACTTCGGTTCATTTTTCGAAAGGATATACGTCTCATCACCGACATAATCCTTCACCATGAGGGAAATGAGACAAGCATAGGGCATATCGCCAATCGTTTTCTTCTCCCCTCTAACATCTTCCTCCGAGCGTATTTCATACCCTAAAGAACGACACGTGGTGCATTAAACCATCGGCCATTAAAGCCGAAAATAAAGCCATTTAAATTTCTCCCACCTCTCGGTCTTATGCCTCAGCGGATATAAATTACACTTGATGATGGAATCGAGCATCCACAGCTCGCGCGATAAATCGACTCGTTCGATTGAGTTGCAGGATCCTACCCTATCATGGGTCATCTCAGCTGCCACAACCTTGTGGTTCAAAGGTGCAGGAAAAGGTTCCGCCAACGCAATTTCAGTACTAAAAGTGTGATAACACTCTAATGCATCGGCCACATCGTCGTAAGTGAACTCGTATACCCTATGATCTATTTAGGTTCTAAGGATTGTCGGGTTAGTGTTGTCCTCCATGCCTTGGTAAAATAGCAAAGAATTTTGACTTATGACGGTTTTCATTTCCATTGGACAACTTTTAGTCAATATTCTCTCCTAACTAATGGCTCCAAATAATCAGGTTCAACCAATTAGACTTTATCATTGCTCGCAATTAAATAAAGTAAACAATTAGCACATACCATGTTAATCCAACATATCATTAATTTAAAATGTATTATAAACTTCTCCAAATTAATTAAAAACTTAAAAAAAATTCCCTGAATAGGTGGTTTGTCAAATTTTGTGACGAATATTCACTTGATTTGTCAATTCCCAGAATAGCCATATTCATTCACCATTATAGTACACGCTTTAATTGTACTTTGTATTGTTCCTTTATAATTGTGAATTGTTAATGTATATAATTATGTAATATATTTGTTTTGTTATTTAAAATTATTTAAAACTTTAAATAGGTTAACATATATTTTTGTAGCTTTTGATAATAGGTAATTATCCTCAGATTCGAGTCACACTACGACTCGAATTCTGAGACCATTCATGTCGCGGGTCAATGTTCACTGTGGCGACATGAATGGTCTCGGGGTTCGAGTCACACGCATGGTTTGAAATCTTGAATCTTCGAGTTCTCTCAGACAACCCTAAGACTGAGACGTCTCGCATCCCAGCGAGACGTCTCGATAAGATGAAGCGAAAGAAAATAACTCATTGAATGAATTTACACCATTAAAATAAGCGTTTGATTTTACACCATTAAAGAATACTTTACTATTATGCCATGTGACAAATATTTTTGGATCAATTTAAAGAGTCTAAATGGTTGCTCATGATTGAAACACATTTTAGTTAAAGAATCACACCAATAAATCAATTGTATACCCTCCGATTAAGGATCTTCAATCCTAGCCGATAAAAATTAAAAAGAATAGTAATATTAGTATGCATAAATTTGACCCACCGTGATTTCACGAGATTATCAGATAAATAGGAAATGATAAGATAAAATAGTATTGAAAAAAGTGTTTACAAAGAGAACGAGTAATCCTGTACAATTCTAACACCTTATACAAATTACAATATAAATATAATATTTTAAATGCTTTATTTAGGAACGGATCACTCCATAATCTTATTTTTGAACAAATCACTCCATAATCTCATCTCACTGTTCCGAGCAAACGAAGGCTGAAAAGCCATGGGCTAAGGATGATTTTAATCATTTTTAAGCCTATGGCTAAGGCTGAAAAGCCATAGGCTAAAGATGATTTTAATAATTTTTAAGGATTCGGAAGTTTCCTTAAAAATGAATAATCGAATTTTGAAATAGTATAGGTTAAGATTTCTAAGAAAATTTCACAATTTAAAGAGGAGAAATGTCCATTCAGAGATATTATGCTCTCCGTTACTTGACGAAAATAGACATTGAAGCACACGCATGTCGCACTTATTCAACTCGTAGATCGGGGGCTGAAGGCCTGACATTAGCACTTAACCTTGCTTAGCAATTAAAATCACGAACCTCAGTTTGCATCATTCGTATTCTTAAAAGGGAGCCATTACTTGCACTTGCTTTTTAAGTAGGGAAATTTGCACTTTCGGCCCTATATGTTTGCGTATTTGCAGAAACGGCCCTATAGTTTCAACCGTTGCATTAATGACCAGCTCCAAGCCTAGCCGCCTCCGCCTGCTCCACGTCAGCAAGAACCTATTTTAAATAATATAAAAAAAAAAATTCCACCGCCCTTTAAAAGAGAGTATAAAAGCTACTTTTACATATCATTAGTTACTGTTACTTTTTAAGTTTAACTTTTCTGAAAAAAATAAAAGAGCGGCGACTTAGCGGCGACAAAGCGGTAAAAGGTCACAAAGGTCACATTACATTTCCAGGTAATTTATTTTTTTTACATTTCAGCACATTTAGTAATTATCAATGTTTCCCACCTAATCCGATAACTTACCGATAATTTAAGTTATCGATCGATAACTTAAATTATCGATCGATAACTTAAATTATCGATCGATAACTTAAATTATCGATCGATAACTTAAATTATCGATCGATAACTTAAATTATCGATCGCTAACTTAAATTATCGATAAGTTATCGGTAAGTTAGGGGATTAGTAATTTTTTCAAAATCACTTCTTTTGTTTATTAATTGCTTTTTATTTATATTGCAGTTCCTACTAAGTGATTGAAAATGACCATGACTCTAAAGCCCATCGGAAAATATTCTGGAGTTGGTGTTAGGAAATTTTACATGCAATCAGAATCTAAGAGAGAAAGAAAATATTAGATGATTCAGTATTCGGTCATCTATTTAGGATGAATGAGAAATTAGGATTCGTTGGAGACTTGGTTGACGCTATTTTAAGTTTTTGGGTTGAAGATAATGTTTTCAAGGTCAAGAACACCAATGTACTCCTGCAACAGATCGATATAGCCTTGATTTTAGGCCTCAACATGTTGACGGAACCTGAGTCTGAGAAGGTGGCCGTAAAAGAGGAAACAACTATTCGATACAAATTCTTTCGGGGGAAGCCGGCGAAAAGATCTCGTATTGAAGAAATTATTGACAGTGCTGATTTATCCAACGATGATTTTTTGAAACTATCATTATTATTTTTCGTATGTTCTTTTTTACTTCCGGACACATACCAGGAAGTAGATACACGGTACTTAGAATTAGTAGATAACATTGAAGAGTTCAACAAGTTACCGTGGGGCCTGATAGTTTACAATAATTTATTAGATAGTATATCAAAAGCGAGTGGCAGAAGGGAAATGGCGAAAAGGTCAGAAAAGGGGCAATACAACATCTACGGATGCACTATCGCCTTACAGATTTGGGCGTTTGAGCACTTTCCTGCAGTCGCCACCGCTCCTATTGGGCTTAAAGAATCATTTCCAAGGCTAATGAAATGGGAAGACCCGAAATTCAGCCGTAATCCTAATTTATATAGAGAAAAATTTCTTAAGTTTAAAGTGATTTTAGAGCTTGAAGTTGAGAAACACGAATTACAGTATAAATGGGTTCGATACTTTTTGATTCGAAGAGAAATGGAAAATAAGAAGGAAGAGACCGAGGAAAGAGAAGAGCCTTACTCCGAAGAAAATATAGATGAATATGATGATATCTCAAGTCATGCGACACGTCCGGAAGAAAGAACCGAAGAGCCGATTAGCCGAGATGACGACAATGAGGATGACGAAGATTACAGCGACGAAAACGATGATTTTGAGGTCGTTGTACGTCAACCAAAGGGCAAACCGGATATTAGGCCCCAGCTAACAAGAGAGCAGCCAGTTAGGCAACCGCACCTAACCAAAGAAGTGACGGAACTAAAAAAAGAATGCAAGACGCTCCGTATAGCTGTAAAAGAAATGAAAAAAGAATTCCGGCGTGCATTTACGCTGCTCAAAGGGCAAGCACTCACCATTGAACAACTAGGGAGATATAAGAAGACCTTACAAGAAGAAAATAAAGCAATACGGAAGGATCTTGATGCGGTCATCTCTCATTTAAGAAAGGTACCAAACCAAGACTTTTCAAATTTAGAACAAAATCAATTCTTTACAAATTAATGCAAAATTAGCTTGTCGTCCGACGATGGAACTTATCGTCCGACGATGTAACTTATCAGACGATAATTTAAATAGTCGATCGATAATGTACATTAGCGGACGATAATTTAAATTATCGACCGATAAGTTACATTATCGGTCGCTAATTTAAATTATCGACCGATAACGTACATTATCGGTCGATAATTTAAATTATCGTCCGATTAGTTAAATTATTGGTCGATAATGCGGTTTTTTTTATTTTTTATTTTTTGTAATGTATTTTTTTTTGCAATTATGCAGGATAATATTTTAACCTCTGTTCTCTTTGACACCTTCGTTCCTTCACCCACTTACCCTCAATCAACTGTCCCTCAACCCACCACTCATCAACACCATCGCCCAAAACCCACTGCTCCTCAACAAAGCCATCAGTCCAGTGCCCCAAAACCAACTGCTCCTCAACCAAGCCATCAGTCAAGTGCCCCAAAACCCACTGCACCTCATCCTAGACAACATCCACCTGCCCCAAAACCCGCCGCACCTCAACTTACTCATAAATCTCGCCACTAAACTCCTTTGCCCCAAAACCTATTGCTCCTCGACCTTACTAAACAACCCTTGATTGATGTGGGTGATGATGGTGCTCCTCTTACGACCTTCTCGTGAGTCACTGGCATCACTAAAAACAATTATAGTGAAACTATCATGCAAAAATGAAGAAGGTTATGAGTTGCGTGCTCGTAAGAAGAGAAAGTCTCCGACCACTAAAGCATTAATAAAAAAACCAAGATTGGTTGTAGAGGAGGAGGAGGATGGGGAAAAATCAATGGAGCAAAAGTATATGCTTAGTTTTTGGAATCGGCCGGAGAACGAAGGCAATGTGATCGTCAATACTATCAGGGGTGTTGAGATCACAGCTGCTCTTTTGAAGGTTCTCAAAGGACGCTCGTGGCTCGACAATGAAGTCATCGATGCATACTCGAGAGTCCTTGAAGTTATAAACGATTAAATGTTTACGGCCAATGCCGAAAAAAGCTGGTTCGCTTCTGCGTCTGCCCTGGTAAGGTTTCAAATATTTATTGGAAGCTCGTTTGTTTCTTTTATTTGTCTTTTCAATCACTACTCTTGATTAACTTCTTCTAATTTATTTACTTACTACATTATCCTATTTCAGACCTTGTTTATGGCAGACGAGAAAAAATTTGAAAAATATATCGATAATGAAGGTATAGCTGCGCTCAGCGACCTCGATAGGTGGCAGGCCTATTGTGACGAATGGAATGTTCGTAACAATTCAAAGCCGATGGAACCACTATTGACAAATAATATCCGCGGAATTCACGCGATCGACTGTGGAACGGTACGTTTTTGAATACTAAACTTCGCTTTATTTAACGTTAACGGCTTTTAAATAAAATTTATTATTTAAAATTTCGGTTCCGTTTATGTGTAGATTTATCTTCCGATGCATAGCCAAAAACATAGCCACTGGGCGTTGGCTATAATTTCATTAGTTGATCGAGAAATTAAGTTAATAGATCCAGCAGAACGAGAGTGCTCAAAAAGGTTTGAAGCGCATAAAGAATGTCTATTGAATCACCTTCCGCGCCTTCTTTACGCTATCGGTTTCAAGTCAGCTTTCGATCAATAGTGGAAGGTATCGGCGTTCAACAGTGTCGTTCTCCCGATCCAAGAAAACGGTTGGGATTGCGGTGTATACGTTTTGAAGTATATAGAATACTTCTCCCAACAGCGGCCTATTGATTTCGACGATAAACATATGCAACAATTTAGAGCCGAAATCGGACATCTAATGTGCACGTTTGGGAAGAAGAGTTAAATATATCTGTAAAATTTTTTAGACTTTTGTAAAGATGTTTTTTGATGAAATTGTAAATAATTAATTTTATTAATTTTTATTAACTTGTATAATTTTTATTTTCGTTGTTATCAATTTATCTTATTTGTCTAACAATTACTTATCTAATGTTTAGATATCACCTTGCCTGATTTATCAACGGAGCCTTCCTCTCTTAAAGCAATTCCAATCGACCGATGACTTAAATCATCGGCCGATATCTTAAATCATCGTTCGATATTTTAAGTCATCGGCCGATATCTTAAATCATCGGACGATATTTTAAGTAATCGAATTATAGCTTAAATCATCGGCCGATGATTTAAGATATCGTTCGATATATTAAGTCATCGGCCGATATTTTAAGATATCGGTCGATATTTTAAGTCATCGGCCGATATCTTAAATCATCGGCCGATATCTTAAATCATCGGTCGATATCTTAAATCATCGGCCGATAAGTTAAATCATCGTCCGATGATTTAAGCTATCGTTCGATTACTTAAAATATCGGCCGATGACTTAAAATATCGGACGATATCTTAAAATATCGAACGATGATTTAAGATATCGGCCGATGATTTTAAGTCATCTACCTTTTGGAATTGTGAAGCTAGATATTTTTGGTCTGGCTCTATGCCAATCACTAGTAGATTAGGGGCGAATTTGGCAACTTCAAATCCTGTTTGAATGAATGATTTATTAAGAAGCACAGCAATATATTTCAATCACAATTCCAAAACTTAATTATTAGTCCAAAAAAATATATTAATTAATTGGCGGATGTTGATCGCTCTTTTATTGAGGTCTAATCTGTTTATATTGAAGGAAAGAAAAAGAGAAAAAAAAAAAAACTCTTCTATAATGAGATCATTTGGAAGCTCGATTGCCACTAGGTCTAATCTAATCTCAATCTGTTTTCAATCTCAAACTTTGAAGAAATATAAGTTAATTTCAAATATTAACAAATTTACACGAGCGACGATTATGACCGTACTTGTTACAATTTTTACATTGTAGTTGTCGAACTTCGCCTTTAGATCTTGTTCTCCTTTTCTTCGGACGGCCGGCTTGACGTATTTTGTGGGGAGGCAAAACTTGAATGTCTTTTATTTGCGAAGTCCATTGGCGCTTGTCAACGGTTGGGACAAAGTGTTCTTTATAAGTTTCCCTAAATAAGTCACTGGTAAACCAGTGTTCACAAAATTGGGAGATCTCTCTTTCTCTGTTTCGGCGCGATAATGCGGCGATCGCATGTGAACATGGTAATCCAAGAATAGCCCAACGTCTACATGTACATGTTCGCGATTCTAGATCGACACTGTGAGTGTAATCACCACGTTTAACTTGAAATATATCACGACCATATGGTATGACGTTTTTTCGACGGGCCCATCCTGAATTTCTTTTTATGTGTTTTTCTGCCATCGGTGTTAACACATGTGTCATTTTATTTCATTCCTCCTGACGACGAAGATAAAATTCGGCTACTTTTGTACGAATAGTTTCTAACATGCTCACAATCGGTTCCTCCCTGGCTATTTTCAACACACTATTTATGCTTTCAGCTATATTAGTTGTCAACATATCATAACGCCTCCCTTGGAAATACCAATTTCTTTAATCCATTTTGTACATTCCGGCGGGGCGTCGTCTTCTATTTTTCGCATAATTCTTTTAAATTTTATACGAAAATGCACGGCAGACAACCCGAGCGGTCTAGAGATTGTATCTTTATATTTATCAAACAGATTTAGAGCCGTGTGCATACGATGGTATGAAAGGCATTAGGAAAAACTTTTCCTGCTTCCATCAAACCTTTCGTCATCATTCGATATCAAAACAAGCATTCTTCAAATTCACCGATTACCGTCTCCCTAATAGATCAAGAAACCATGTCTAATGGTCTTCATTTTTTTTTACAACGCTATAGGAAATAAATGTCCATTCCGTCTATCCGTAGCTATTAACACCACTCCCTTGTATCGTCCATGTAAATGTGTTCCCACTACCGCAATTATTCTTCGTAAAGTATTACGAAAGCTTCGAATGCAAGGTCCGAATGCCACGAAGAATCTCTGAAATGCATTATCAGGCTCGAGACACAATTCGGTCTGTATGTCTGGATCGACCCGCTGTAATTCGCCAAATATGACGGTAACATCTTAAATTGCTCCTTCCAGCTACCTCGGATGTCATTCAACGCCATTTCTTTTCCTCTCCATGCTTTCCAGTAACCTGCTGTTATACCATTTTTTTTCAATATAAAAAATTATTGAAGCAGGAGTCTCGTCAAAACCCTTTAATAGCTTATCTCTAACGAATGAAGCTATCCACGATGTCGTACATTGGCGATGTCCGCTTCCAAAAGCTGGCATTCCGCACGTGTGTTCCGGGTGGAAAGTTTTCCACACAAGCGTGTCTCGCCTACTAATTTCGATGCATGTATTCAAGCACATCCTACTTCAACACACCTCGCATGATAACTCAAGAGGACTGGTTTTATTGGTTTAATCGAAAATTATTTGTCATTGCAAATTCTTTAAGAACTTTTGAAATGATTTCTTATTTCTAAACGCTGACCAATGGTAATCGCCCCCTTCATACGTTCCTCATCATCGAATCCATATACTCTCCTTCCGAGTCATTGGCGATAGTCTTCGCCCACCGAGGTTGATCAATTCCCTATTAGTATAAACACGCCAAGTGGAGACGGCGAGCTTCATTATTTTCAGATCACTATCACCATCGATCGGATGGTTATTACGTGATTGGGATTGAGCGTCGATGCGCTTGTTTGGATTGATGTTAGCCGATGCGTGAATGTTTGATGTATGAGAGGTCGCTCGTTGAAGGCTCGATTATCGTTGGCTCTGAAGCTATTTGTTGGAAGGCCATTGATATACTAAAACGCTTTCCCAGATTTACCGAATCGAAGTTGAAGCGAGATGTATCATGCATCGGATTCATTTGATGACAATATCCTTGATCTTCATCGCCTTCACTCCTTGGAATGTGCGAATAGGGTTGCTCAGGAAGTTTCTTGTAAGGCGAAATCCTATATTCATATTTCTATCATCGTCGGCTATTATCGGTGCAACAATGTTCTCTTCTTCATACTGTATTCCTTGATTTTCAATCAAATGTTCTGTTCCCACACTATGATCATCTTCGTTTGTTTCCTTGAACGGTTGAAATGTTTCTAAAACGGCAAAATTTCGCCATGAGTGACTAATGATTTTCGATATAAATATTTATAACACCATCACCGATCGATATGCTCTAAATAAGTTCGTAAGAACAATTCGGCAAATACAAGCTCATTCCCTATGCGTAATGAAACGAAGTGTAATAGAATGTTCTTCCTTAAGTGTCAAGTCGACTTTGTACATTTTCTATAAACTTATCAAATGATCAATCCTCCTGTCCTCCATTGTAAGTATTATCTCTCACGCTGCATTTAAATCAAAATGACAAAGAAGGGGAACATCCATTTCAACCTACAATATTTACAAAATTAAAATTAAAATTAGTTGTTTATAAAGAGTTATACTTGACTTAGCGCTACAATTATTTAAAAATATTATTAAAAAATTAAAGGAATGAAAACTTTAGCGTTTTTGTCAATCATAGGATATCGCTCGATATCGGGCTGATATCCTAAGATATATAGCCGATGGACTTTTAACGTAAACCATAATCCAAAAACTTAAAAAAAAACCCTCTTTTAAGATATCGAGCGATAACTTATATATCTTGGACTACCTACAATGTTTTGAAAAATTGGGAAAACAATAACTTAAAAAGATATTGTACTCGATATCTTATCTAGCCTGTTGTATTCTCTATGTTATACAACCTTTAGTGGAATCTCGAAATCGCTTTCCAAGAGAGATAGAAATCGTTAAAAAATGATACAGAAATTCTAGATTCAATGCTTGCATAGAGAAGCATATATATATATATATATATATATATATATATATATATATATATATATATATATATATAGGGATATATCTGACGTGCAGGCAGCTAGGCTTGGAGCTGGCCATTTATGCAAGGATTGAAACTATAGGGCCGTTTCTGCAAATACGCAAACATATAGGACCGAAAGTGCAAATTTCCCTTTTAAGTAATTACACCGAGGTTAAAAAAAGACTGCATTTTAGGGATATGTGACATGTGAAAATATAATTTGGGCAGCCTGATTTAAAGTTCATGATCTATAGATCTTTAGCGGATAAGATTGTCATGAAATATAATATTTATCATGTGACTAAATATAGTCCAAGTCTATTATTTGATTCAACGATTGACAATAATAGATCATATAATAAATATTGTGTTTTACTCTAATCTTATCTACTAAGGATCTATAGATCATAAATTTTAAATCAGATAGCCTAGATTACATTTTCACATGTCACATATCCCTAAAATATAAAGTCTTTCTTTAGCCTAGATGCAATCACTTAAAAAACGTGTGCAAGTAATGGCTTCCTTTTTTAAAATATCTCCCTACTACTTGCACCTACTTATTATTTGGGAAATTATAATTACAATTAGTCAATTATTGATGCTTTGATATTTTTAATAATGAGTGGGTCTGAGAGAGAAGTTGAGAAAAGTTGAGATTCAAAAAAAAAGTTTTAATGGAAAGAGATGGAAAGGGGGGATTTAATCTATTTTCATCTAATTTTTTTATACTTTTAATAAATCGATCATTTGGGGATTATCTTTTGCTTGGAGGCTTCGGTTCTCTATGTTTCTCTCCTTATTTTTTTCTTATTTTAAGAGTAAAATATGAGAGTTTTATTCTCTCGTTGGTGAGTCTTCTTTTCCGAAGAGATTGACTCTACGAAGGTTTTTTAACCATCCATATTTATTTCTGAAACGATTTTGGTCATGAGTTTAACCAACATTTTGATGGCTTCATTATTGCGCGAACATTTGCTCTATTTCTACGCTATGAGGCATCGTTTTAAAGCTTCGATTGAAGCGTTATGTGTAGCTTTTGGTCGGTGTTTGCCTCAATTTCTAATGTGTTGGGAGTTTTTGTGTGTATCGTGAGTTTGTTAATGGTGTTGACGTCTCTTCGGATGGATCTTCGATTTTAGTTATCGGCGGATCATATGGTAGCCGATTATTGAAGATTTACATTACTTTGCAGGTCCCTGAATACTGTATCGGTGTTAGATGCTATTTAATGTATTTTAATGTTAATTATTGTAACTAGCCCTCACTATTACGGTCCTCTACTTTGCAACCGTGCTCCTTTTCGGATGAAAGAGGCTAAAATTTCATTTCAAAAAAAAAAAAAAATCCACTCTCTTCTCGTTTTTCTTTCTCAGCTCCAATGAGTTGTACAGCGATGCCAAATCATCTTCAGTGATGGCATCCCTTCTTGGACGGCGACAACGACAGTGATAAATTTAACCATAGATGGGATTCAAGTGGGTTGATTATTTCCGGTAGGTTTGCAGAGGGTTTCTGGTTCAGCGCATTTCAATTGGGTCTGAGGAAGGTTTCATGACCTATTCCATTTGGATTTCAGAACGATTTCATACTGAATGGGTTACGCGACTGGGACGCACATTCCAATCGGATTTGAGACTGGCAACCAATGAGTTTCATGGGTTTTTGAAACCAACAAGTGATGGGTTTCGTGGATTTGAAATCGGCAACCGATCAAATCTGATAATGGCAGTAGGAGGGTTTCATTTTTCATGACTATGCCGCTAGGGTGCTAGAGATCGGATTCGAAATCGGCAACCGATGGGTTTCATGGATTTGAAACTGACAACCAATGAGTTTCCTGGATTTGGCATCGGCAATCAATCGATTTTTCCGGTGTTCGATGGATATCCAGTCAGTTTCATTCCAGAGGTTACTAGTGTTGATTAAACCGCCGGAGCAGAGGAATAAGAATATGATGCTTGTTGAATTGGAAGAAGAAAATATGGTGCCTTTTGAAATTCAACGGAATCCATTGCATAGAAAATAGATGGTCGTTATCAAAAATAAAAAGGATGGTAAATCCACAGTTGGACCGTCTATTTTTCACCCTATATTACACCATTGACCATGTGGTTATATATATATTTGATTATTATTATTTATTTTTATATAAAAGTTATAATCATCAAGTTGCTCCTTTACGTGCCATCCGATCATGTGATTGGGTGCTATATGGCGGACAAGTAATGTGGGACCAAATAACTTACCTGATCCTTAGGACCATTGTTCAAAATTTCTGCAGAAATCTTGAAACGTTTCGGTTTCGGTTTCGGTCCCCATCAAAACTGAAACCGATAACCCAAAGTTTCAGTTGAGAATGCACTAAGGGGAAGATTTCGGTTGAAATTCAAATTTTGGCCGAAATTTCGGTTCAGTGTTACGAAATCTGATATTTTGATCCTTGCTTAGGACATCGACATTGGAAGACACAAAGCCCACTATCATTTTTCAAGGCAGGCTTCCTATCTAAAGTGATCTTAACATTTTCCAGGACCTTGACATATGTAAATGTTAGTGATTTGTGTCGTTGATATGTGGAGACAAATGCAATTGATTCACTTGGAGTATTGATGATCCAGTCCCGATTGCACTGGTCGAGTGTGGCGCGTGAGCTTGCGATGGGTTGTAGGGGCAGCACCCCCTTGCCCAAAGGTAGGGGTCCAAGGGTAGATCTCCCGACTCGAAGGACCAGTAAGTTAGGGGTATAATAGTAATTTTACATTCTAATTATGCTAATTAGAGGGTTTATAAAGTTTTTTTTCGAGTGGCTGCTCTTGTAACCTATTTTGAAACTCTTGAAGTCACCATTGCCGAATCACTGTAAAGTTGTTCCCTTGTCTCTATGTGATTGATTTGTGTTCTTTCTTTTTTAACAATTTTACCTTTTAAGGCTGCTGATAGGGCCTCTCCTTTTCATGTAGATAACACCCCATTAATCCTAATATAATATCAATTTATAGGTACATCTACGTTTATTAAGTGAACACCAGTTTTTTTCTGGGTTCTTCTTTGTTGGAAGAACAGAAATCAATTTATCAATGAAAATGCAAGCTTTAGAGCAATAGCCAGCCTTCTAGAAGCCCAAATTTAGTCCGACCCACACACAAGTAAGGTTAGTATTAAAACTAATATTAACCTTGTGTTTAAATGATCTTACACTATTAATGATTTAAAATGTGGATAATCAATATCTCATTTGTGTTTTGGGTTCATATTAAAGTCCCCAAAGCAGATGATTCACACCCACTTATTGGCATGATGTTTTGGATGAGACATATTTCGACATTGGTTTATTACCACTTGAACAATTTAGCATTGCTCACAAGATGTAGGTCAAGAGCCATTTTATCTGGGTTTTTTTTTTGTCATTTCTACAAATGGTTTGGCATAAGAAACTCTATGAGTGCCGCGGAGTCAATCTCCTTATGCTTGAAAATGTATAATTATTTATGAGCAAAGGAATCAGTAACCGTACAAATTTGATTTTACCATTTTAGTATAAAATAATACTTTGAATGGTCTGTTATCCTAAAAAAAGAAAAATTGCATAAAATTTGTGCCGCTGAAATCATGATTCAAAATTTCGGCCGATAATTCAAACTATTGGCTGAAATGTTTCAGTTTCAGTCCCCACTGAAACACAATTTTAAACTGAAATTTCGGTCAAAAAATGTATGGAGGAGAAATTTTCCGCTGAAATTTAAAATTTCGATTCAAATTTCTGATTTTGGCCATGCTCAAAACCGAAACGCTATTTTGATCCATGACTGAAACCATTCATCCCTAATATGGACGGTATTAGATTCATTTTAGTGTATGGAGATTTTACCACCCCATTGCTTACGAGCTTAAAAAAGGTGTTAGAAATGCGAAGCACCCTGGGTGTATATTCCTATAATAGCCAAAGTGTCAAACCAGGTACCGGTATCAGTCTAAGGTGGACTGATACATATAGGCCGATACATGTCAGTTGGTCAAAAAACCACTACGTATCAGTATCGGCCCAGACTTGACACCTTGATTGTAGCAAACGTAATATCTCCCGCCCATTCCCCATTCCATGAGTTCTTAGATTTATAAGAGAAGCTTTATTTTTAAACCATGATTCTTCCTTCTCAATTCTAGTTGATTGTTCTGAAACAGGTGATGGGATCATTTTAGCTCCTAATCTTTGACACAATAGATCTTGAGATAATGGTCATACCATCAGACAACGATTTTAATTACACATGCCATACATCCTAAAAAGTGATCCAAGAATCACATTTGATTTACACTTATGATCATGTTTATTTTTTTATACGCATGTCAATATATCATGTGCAATCAAAATTTGTCCATTAAATGATAGGCTCATGATCTCAAAATTTACGGTGTCGAAGACTGGGATGAAAAACAATCCCCATAATACCCGGGTTGAGAAAGAAGAATCCTGGAGTTTGTTATACTTTCACCCGTAGTCTCAATTCCGCCTTCTCCGCTCGCTTTATAATAGTATTAGTCCATAAGATTAAAAAGATATCAAGAAAAGCTATCTAATAAAAATAGAAACTGATGACCCCATATAAGATTAATAAAAAATAGGGGCTCTCTATATGTGATGGTTATAGTCACAAGTTTGTTAGGCCACGGAAAACGAGGCCATTGAGAATCATTACAAGAAAAAAATAAAAATGTTACATCAGTGACCTATGCCCTCAGCATAAAAAATTATACTTGTCGTATTGCTTGTTCAATATAACACGCCAATACACAAAAAGAGACTTCCAACTCCATAACTGCCTAGGATTGGAGAGCATGCCAATCAATCCAATCCGATCAATTGATTAACTACATCTTAGATGGGTGGTTGCCAAAAATTTATAGACATTGACTGCATAGAGGTACAAGTAAGCTAGGCTGGCTTGATGGGCTTCCACCTCAAGCGCAACCAGGCCCATCACACAGATCCGACCCAAAAATCTAGTCCCAATCAATAAAGAATCAGGTATAGACCTTTGTGCTAGACCATTAACTATTTGGGCCCAGCTTGAGGCCACCACGTCAGACCCAAATAATAAATGGGAGGGGTTATTCACACCCTTTTTTGTTTTTTTGGTTGTGGAGAGCACAGCTCTTTCACAAGAAAAAACTGTTGACTATCTTGAATTAGATTGGAGAGATCATTTTTCGTCCCCATCTTCTTCAAAATAGATCTTGAGATCATGGTGTACCTATAAGACGGTTAGATCTTAATTGAACGTGATACACACCTCCGAAAGTAATCATGATCATAAGCATACCTATCAAACGGTCACTTGTTGGGATGTGTCACTTGGGATCAACATGTGAAAGCTTGATAGGCATCCCATGATCTAAAGATCTTTTGTGTAGAAGATTGGGACGAAAAACAATCTCAATCATTTGATTCAAGGTAGTCAACGATTTATTCTTGTGAAAGAGCGTCTGTCGTCTACTCTTCACGACAAAAATGGGTGCAAATACCGCCACCCATAATAAATAGACAAGGCTAAGTTTTCGAATTTAGGCCCAATAAAAACCGGGCCTACTAATGGCTCAGCCTAACTGAGCCACAACCCATAATCCTACCACCAAATCAGTTTTGCATACATTTGGATGGTCGGAAAATCTGAGGTAAAGGCCCACAAACAAGTCATAGAAGAGACGACAGTTAAGTATGATCAGTATAATTGTGGTTGGATCAGTCCACCAAAGCTGGCCAAAAGATCGGACGGTGTGTCGCTCGTAATGTTCGTTAATGACATGGTCGATAGAGGTGGTACAGTTTCTAAATGGTGACAGTGAGGTCACTAGATTTTAGCCGGTCAAGGTATTTGAAAGAATAGTCAATACGTTAGAGATCAGTAGGCCCCAAGTCTTCTTGACTACCACGCAATGTCCTCTTCATCCAGCAAAGTCTTTCAACTACACCATGTCCCATATTCTTCCACAGACAATATCTTTAACCATTTTTTTATTAGTTTGTTTCCCTGTTCAGTAGATTGATACCAGAGGTTTTAGAAGATCCGCGCGATCGAACGGTCAGAAATTTCTAATTTTAATTCAAGAATAAGGTGATCCCTGAGTACTTCCTTTCGTAGATATAGAAGATAGATGAATGCAGATTGATCATTTGCCGTTGAATTCTCAATCCAAGGAATCTCCAGCATCAGGTGATCTGGTCCGAATTCCGGCACCTCTAGCCGTCAAGAATTTGCAAAATTCCAACGAATTCAGAGAACCTTCATCGCTATTTCTTCAGATCCAATGGATATAGTGTGTGGCGCTGCAGGAGATGAATTATGGGACAGAGTTGTGCTCACCGCAACGGAACTCATAGTTGAAGCAGAAGACGTGGCGATTGACAAGGGAAACTTTCGGCAATTCTCCAAGAATGTCTCCGAGCTGAAGACCTTGGTTCGAGCTCTGCAAGAGAAAAACATCAAAGATACAACGGGCTCGGAGCTCACAGCATTGGCATTAGAAACCTTGGATTCTCAGCTCCAGAAAGCCCACAACATCATCAAAAAATGCAATTCTGGAAGCCCGCTGCTACTCTTACTAAACTTTAGGTCCACCCTACAGCAGATTCAACAACTGGGTAAAGAGATTGCCCAAACGCTCTCCTCGTTCAGTTTAGCCAATCTTGAGGTGTCCCTCAGCCTAAAATCCGAGACCCAACAGATCATCGATGATTTTAATTCAATGGAGTTCAAGTTCGAGGCCAGGACCGAAGCCATTATAAAGGAGATCGAGAAATCAACAGCTGGTAATGGCAAGAACCAGGACCGAGCTGTTGAGCTCCTGCACAAAATTGCCGAAGCAGTCGGTGTGATCCCTGATGCTTCCCTAGTACAAAATGAGTTGAAGCTGCTGAAGCAGGAGAAGAAAGAACTAGAAGAACAGAAGATGCAGGCCGAGGCCCTTCAGCTATCTCAATTGATTCAGTTGTTGTACAGCACGGAAATGGTCTCGATCCAGCAAGAAGAGAGAGTTACCACAAACCGGGATCACCCGATCAGCTCGTTCATGTGCCCTTTATGCGAAACAATCATGGAGGATCCGGTCGCTCTTTCCTGTGGGCACAGCTTTGAGAGAAGAGCGATTACGGATAGATTTCGGAAAAGAGACCTGACGTGTCCCACGTGCAAACAGGAGCTCCCTTCAACAGAGCTCACCCCCAACATTACTCTCCGGAACACTATTGAGGAATGGAAGAAGATGAACACGGAACATAAATTCCAAAATGCAGTGTTGGGTGCTGCCTCTGAGGAGCCCGAATTGGTAAACCAGGCTATAGAGGACCTTCAAGTCTTCATGGAGACGCCTCGTCACAGAGCTGTAGTTTCAGAAAAAGGGCTGATTCCGAAGATTGTCGAATCACTCCAGGACCAGACTATAAACTCCAAAGCCGCACTAAAATGTCTCTGCTACCTTGCCAATTACAGTGAAGAAAACAAGGTAAAGCAAAAGCCTAAACAGGCAATTTTTTCTCTTCCCTTCGATTGGAATTTGTGAATTAAATCTTGTTTACGAACTATCTGCAGGTAGCCATTGCTAAAGCAGGTTCTATCTGTTGCATCGTTAAAATGTTCTATAGAGGCGACGTGGAGCCAGATGCCGTTACGGTCTTACTTGAGTTGTCGGAGAAAGAAGCCCTTGCTGAGCAAATAGGAAATGCAAAGCACTGTATTCCTCTCTTGGTTTCTCTGCTCCAAAATCATAACCTTGACGTCTCGGTGAAAGCCCAAAAGGTGTTGCAGAACCTCTCTTCCAACACCCACTTTGTCAAAAATATGGCTGAATCTGGGTACTTCAAACCCTTCCTTGCTCGCTTCTCTGAAGGTTGATAAGAAACAAACCCATCGATCCTTTCACAATTTGTAATCTAAAACTGATTAATTTTTTAAATTTTTCTCTTAGGGTCTGAGGAGACCAGAGCTGCAATGGCAGGAGCCCTAGCAAGGATGCAGCTCAGCAATGGGAGTATAGAGGAATTTGAAAACAAGCAATTTGTCAGTGCACTTGTTCAGATGCTCTCCTCAAGCTCTCCAGCCTATAAGTCAGCGTGCCTCCAGTGCATAAAAAAGCTCATGGCCTACCAAAGGATGGTGGAAAGCTTTTTAGCTGATCACGATATGGTCCCAGCCTTAATCAGGCTTGTTTCGATTGGAAATTCGGAACCACACTCAAAACATGAAGCCACGGAGATCCTCACTTCTTTGGTCGGAGCCAGCCAACTCTCAGATTTTGAGACCAACAAAGGCTTGCTCCAGCTTCAAAACCCTCACACCATCGGCCTCACTCTGCACCTAGCAGCAGCAGCTTCCATTCCTCAAACCAAGGCTCAATTGTTGTGCTTGCTACTTGGCATTGGTTATAGATCAGAGAGAGCACGAGAGCTAGTCCGATCCTACGATAATGTAATGACATTTCTCTTCTCTTCTCTCAACGACCATCCCGAGGTAAGAAAACAGGCAATGGAGCTAATATACTGTATTGTAAAAGACCATCCTGATGGATATCCCTTTCCACCATCTACTGCCATGGAACCCGCCATCAACACTGTCGTGACCATCCTCACCAATTCGTTGGAGATTGAAGAGAGATCCACTGCCGCTGGCATCATAAGCCTCCTTCCAACCGATGATCCCACTATTGATCAGATACTCCATAAATACGAAGCCCTAAAAGCCATTCGGGACGTGATCTGTTCCACGGAAGAGAGAGATAGTAACATCCATCCAGCACTAGCTGATCCATCTGGGTCCTTATTGGAGAATGCCCTAGCGGCACTCTTACGGTACACAGATCCATCTAAACCAGATCTTCAGAGGCAACTGGGAGAGCTCAACTTGTATCCATCTCTCGTTCGTGTCCTCTCTACGGGAAGCTCCCTTGCGAAGCAGCAGACGGCCGTTGCACTTGCTCGGCTATCGGAATCAACTACTCGCTCAGTCACTGACACAGCTGTTCAGGCCAACAACTATGTGCCGATGCTACAGCTGATCAGATTCCTTCCCAACATGTCTTGGTGCTGCTCCACGGTGCGAGCACGGAACCGGAGCCTCTGCTCCATCCACGGCTCAGCTTGCTCATCCAGGAACTCCTTCTGCCTTGTCAAGGTCGATGCAGTGAGACCGCTAGTGCGGACACTGAGCGAGACCAAGTCCGGAGCTTCGGAGGCCGCTTTGCTGGCACTTGACACCCTGCTTGCAAACAATAGCACAATCTCAAATGCGGTTGTAACCATAGTCAAGAGCCAGGGTGTTGGAGCCCTTTTCGATGTGTTGGAGAAGGGAACGGTCCCTGCTAAGGACAAGGCACTCGATATCTTCCAAAAGATGATTGAGCATTATGAGATGACAAGGGCGGAGAGCCAACGGTTCAAGAGCATCCTCATCCACCTTTTAAACGATAATCAGCTCAAGAAGAAGGCGGCATTGGGGCTCAGCAATATGGAAGTCATAACACATCAATCTTCCTTTTTCTGAATTCCTTCCTCCCCATCCCGATTTTAGTTTCTTTTTTTGGGCACTGATGATGCTAAGGTGATAACGGAAACTAGAATGATAGCTATACCTATTGACGAGGCTCGAAACCTACTAAGGGATTTTGGATAATCATGAAGCATTCCTAGGACATTTAGGTTCTTCTGTTGGGATATATAATAGAGTCGTTGGCGTGTTACTAGTATAGCTTGGTGTATTATTAGAAGTAGAGTTAAGTTGTATTTTTCCACTTTTCCTGTGTATAGATATACGTGAGATTATTTATTGAGTATATAAGCTAATAACATTAATTTTCTTCTTCTTCTTCCTCATTATAGAGCAGTACTCTTTGTTATGAATTTGCAGTCTCATTATGACTTATTAGATTACTAAACACTACATAATTAGGATTTGGGAGTTTTATATAGTTGAAGAAATCTCCCAAGTACAATTCAAAACATTGCATTGGAATTTGGGTAAATTTCCAGGCTCGAATTACCAACAGATTTTTATATAATTATTATGAGTTTTTGGATTGCTATAGATGATTCAGATTTATCAAATTTTTCAATCAAAGATGGAAAAAAATTGAATTTGATAGAGGAAGATTTATGTCATTTTAAAAGAAAATTGAACACATCGCTCAAGGAGATAATGCCTTCCACTTGCCTGGTCCAGACTTCAATGACAAGTCTCCAAACTGCCGTTAAAAGGAGCAGGACATATAATTAGAAAAGATATTCAAAGAATGCTAAGTAGCTAGCACACACACACACACATATATTCACAATTCAAGAGTACCTTGATCTGATAGAATGTAAACATGTGTGGCATTGTCTGTGGGTGTTGATGACACCATGACCTCATAACCCAGTTGCAGTGCCTGAAATTAGATCAATGATAGTGACATTAAATAGGCAAATTCTACTGCATAGATGAAAAAATACAGAGTACCCTTAGGGTGTATTTGGGAGCGATGATCAGCCTTCAAAATGGCATATTTTATGCCCAAATCCCGGCCTTGCTAACCCTCATTTAACTACTAATGGTTGCCTTTAGTATGTGGTGTGTTACAACAGGTTTGAAGGCCGAAAGAATGTAAAAATGGTTAAGAGAGCAAAGTAGAAGAAAACCCGAAGCCACAAGTAACAAGCTGAAACAGAGTAGAAGAATCCAAAGAACAATCAATTTCGACCAGTTGAGATCCACTTTGGACCAGTCAAAGTCGCGCAACGATGACCAAAAGAAGAAAGAAAAAGAAGAAAAGAAACTGCAAGTTTTGACTGGTCGAAATTAAAGAAAAAGAAGAAAAGAAACAACTTTTGACCAGTCGAAATTGAACCGATCGAGTCCAAAGAAGCTCCAAAATTAACAAGTGGAAAATTGGTTTCGACCGGTCGAAACCAGACAGAGAAATTATACATCTTTTGTATATAATTTCGACCGGCCGAGATCCACTTTCGACCGGTCGAGCCAGAAGTTGCAGTTTAAAGGAATCGAAGAACTGGACCGGTAGAAATCAGTTCGACCAGTGGATATTTAAGGAAATAGAGAAGATCGCGAACCTGAAGAAAGAATTGAGAGCTCAACCAGTCGAGATTCATTCTCGACCAATCGAAACAAGGTTTTGCTGCAAATTTTCAGGATCTACAGCTGGCTTCCGAGAATCCTAATTCAAGTAGATTTCTTCTACGGGATTTTTGGGGATTCTATGAGATTACCTGCCGTGTTTAACTTGTACTAGGGCCTTATGATTCTATAAATAAGAACCCTATGGTTAGAGTTAGGGGAGTCCTTCGGCAGAGAGCTTTTGTAGAGAGTTCTCCAGCCGTGAGTCTTCTTAGGTTAGTTTAGGTTTAGTTTTCTAATTTTGGAGTTGTTAGATTGTAATCTGTAATCATAGGTAGATGATCAAGTCAGAGATGATGAAGATCATTCTAACGAAGTGAGGCTAATCTTCTTCAAGGCTGGGATCCTTTGTAAATCACTGATGGGTATTTAATAAAATTTCTATTTCTTTTCTATCTTGAATTCCTTATGGTACGATTGCATGTTTGAGGTTTTGATTGTACCGTAAACGGGCTATTAGCCATTTATTTCTATTTTGTTTGATCTTAATGACCTTGTAGGGATTGGGATTAGATCTAATAGGATACCCATTGTCGGATTAGTGCTTGTAGCCTAATTTTGTCGGTTACGTGCAATAATGCTTACTGTTTAGGTCGCTAGTGATTAGACGGATCATATCGGTTCAGACTAGTCTGTGACTATAAATAGGACTTAATTCTTATACCTAGTTGTAGAGCTTGTAGCCTAGAGCGAGAGTACTTGGAATTTGAAATAGGAGAGGAATAGGGGTTTGTTATATACGAGTTTGTGATCCAGGGGAGATCCCAGTCTGCCTTCTCACATTTTATCCAAAACTGCGGTTAGTTTGCTTTGTAGTTAATTAATGTAGGAAACTTCTTTTAAAATTGTTTTAGATTAGGACAGTAGTTAGAAAAGATAAACGACAAGTCCCTCTGGTTCGAAACCCTTGTATTCGCCCGAGTACTTCGAACTTGTGCACTTGCAAGGTTTCTATTTATAAACGATCAAGCGAGTATTTTGATTTGGTGATTTCAAATCCTGGCATTTCAGGATTTGAACTATTTGGATTTATAAATCTCATGTTTGGATGTTTAAGCAGCCCTCTAAAACTAATTTAATTCCTGATGATAATACTTGTATCAGCTAATATTATAACATATTTCTTTGAAAAATTCCATTGAACAGTTCACATGCAGCATTAAAAACCAGTCACCTATAAACTCATTGGTAAAACATAAACTAGTGGCTTCAACTTTGGTTTGCTACAGAAACACTGATGACGCTCTTGCTGCCCTCTCACTATCTTTGAAGTCAAATTTATCTTCATCTTCAGCCAAAATTTTGAATCAACTCCACATAAAATCAACTGGATTAAAGCAGAAGAACTTCTCTGAAACCAAACATGACAACAAACACTCTAACTGTTGAACCTTGTGAACCCATTTCTGTGAAGAAATCAAGAGGAAGCCTGATTTAAAAATCCAAAAGCAGGATTGAATGAATTAATAGTTAACAACTATCACAATACAAGGTCAACAGAGTCAGACATTCCAATTTCAAACAATTGGAATGCAGAATTCAAAACCCAAATGTATTTGTACTAAACCCTAATCATCCAAATCGGGCACAAATCATAGCCGTCCCAACCCTCATTTTGAGGAGCTTACCTCAACGATGCTGCCGGCAGTTGTGACTGATAAGGAGCTCGAGGAAATCCTAAAGAGTTTGCACCTTGTTTTTGGCAAGAGGAGAACGAAGGATGAGAAGAGAGCACAAAGAGAAGAAAGCAGGAAGACTCGATCCCAAATCCAAATTTTCTGGGTTTCAAATGACGCCCAAGAGTTGTTATTTGAAATACTCTCTTTTGCTTAAGAGGTGCCATTTCCAAATGCCAAGTGGATTTTAATGTTCTCATAAAACTAATTCTCAAATGCTGGATTTCAAATCCAACTACCCAAATCCAAATCCCATCCGTCAAATGACGGCTCCCAAATGCAAACTTAGAGATTTGAGCCAGCAGATTCTTTCTTCAGGTTTAACAAGGATAAATAATATGTAGTGTTGTCGTCTTTTTGGGAACATTGTATGATGCACAAGGTTTATATTGTTGAAGTGTCGACCCTTCTGATTAGCAACCTGTTTCCCTTTTTTATTATTTCGGTTGGACTGGGATGAGGTATAAAGAGCGGCAGCTGTTGAGTCAAAAGACAAGAGTGCTCTGCCCTTTGTGAAGAATTTCAGCGCTTACAAGAAGACCTGTTAGATTATCAAGTGTAATGGGCGAATCCCGAGCCTGGAGAGAATTGACTGTGGGTTCATAGAGAGGTCCCTGCTATTGAGGATTAATGGGATGAGATCCTCGTCATCCACCGGCTTGCCAGCCAAGCCGATATTATCAGCCACATATTTCGTTTTATCCAAATAGTCGGAAATAGAAGAGTTACCACGTTTTGTCGTCTGGAGTTGGTTTTTCAACTGCATGATTCGAGTCTTTGACTAGGGCGCGAATCTCTTCTCAAGAGATTGCCACACATCATGAGATGTAGAGAGACACTTGGCGAAAGTGTTGCATTGATTCAGCTTAGAATAGCTTGATCGAGTCGCTGCCAAGGAGCATAGTCCAGATTGACTACACTGCTCGGCTGCCTATTTTCTCGGAGCACCAACTGAGGAGGGTTTGGTTTTGCGCCATTAACGAATCCATGAGATTGTTGCGTCTGAGTAGAGAGCCGAAATGGGCAAGCCACAGTCTGTAGTTTGTTCGATCAAGTTTGATCAACACTATCTTGAAGAGGTCGGAAGAGATATTGGGCGATGAAAGAGAAGATGATGAGGCCATCATGAAAGCAAAAGGAAAAAAAAAAACACAGGAACTAGGCTTAGTCGTTAGACAGAGAAAGCTCTGATACCATGATAAATTCAAAATTCATGGTATAAGAAGGAATTTTAAAATTCATGGTATAGGAGCTGGTCCGTATTCATCCCAAATACCTGATTGGGCCGGACCGGGCCAGTGTGTTTCTGAATCAGGCCTACACGGCTTAGCCCATATAGGCCCATAACAAGCTGGGGTGGCCCATTAAATTCCCTAGACATATCCTTATATGACGTTATGATCTACTAGAATTTATGAATGAATAAGCACCAATCACCATCATATCAAAATATTAAAGCTTATTATCTAGTCTTATCTTGACCATTCGCAGATTCAGCATGCATATTGTATCATGCGGATTCTGAAATCCGCCCAGATCTTCATGCTCTTTAAACCCCCAAGTCTCAAGGTCCACAAGGCGCACGGACAACGATAGTGTGCTCCTACTTTAGGCAGGGGGCACTGCCCAGCCTATATTGGGCTTGGGCCGGCTCATAGGAATACAAAGATGATTACTTCAGTATAACCCTAGTTGGATTAGTGGGGACTTCCTACTGAACGATTTCTCTCGCTTGATAAATGAAGATGTATATGTTGTTTATCATCAGAGTCCAAGATTCCTATATGTAGGGGCATAGTCACAAAGTTACCGAATTTTTGAAAAATTTGCGAATTTAAGGCTCCCCGAATTAATCCCAAATTATTCACGAATTTTTTGAAAATTCTTCTGACCACAAAATTTCGCGATTTATTCACAAAGAATTCCTGTTTTTTTACAAAAAAATTGTTACTTTCTAATATTCTTAATGTTTTTTTAATAGTTTAAAATCTTTTTACTTTTATTTTTAAAATTTTTCTCACTGATTTTTCCTCTAAATATTTTCCCTCAATCCCCAGATTTGCCGGATTTTTCTGAATTTTAACCTCGCCGAATTATTGCCAAACCCCTACTATGTGTTGGGGTAGTGGTAATGCCGAAGCTCCAACTTATAGGATTTTGGATTAGATTATTTTTATTTTCTTTATTTGTCACCTTCAATAGATGGTTTTCTTATGATTTTAATAGAAGGGTGGGGACCCTAACCTCAAGCAGATTTATCGAAACAATAAAAAAAAAAAAAAAAAAAAAAAAAAAAAAAAAAAAAAAAAATTGGGGTGCCGCATCTCCAAGTATAATGAGACTTTCTAGCATATGAAGAGCTTTTAACTTACAAATCCTGTAAACAGATGATTTGTACATATATCAACCACCTTATTAGAGTCTCTTTCGACATAATTTGATGACTAAAAAGCTATTCCTAAGCTCAATACTCTTATGATGCCTGTCAGTAGAGGCAACATCACTTTGTCATTTGGATTAAGGCCCAAATCGAACTTGGTAGGCCTAGGCTTGACCTCAGCCGGTCAAGCCAGGCCGAATTTATGATTTTCCGACATGCAAGGGCATATGCCTAGGCCGACCTGGGCCTTGACGCAACCCATTCTGGAATGACAGGAAAAGGGTGGTCGCCTGACCTGGTTCAACATATGCTAAAATTTCCAACCAAACATCCCCAAAGAATATATTGCGAATCCCTAGAAATCAATTCCTTCTTTAAAAATAAAAAAAGATGGTGAGATGTGAGAAGACAGGAATCGAATCAACACCGTACATCATATATAAAATACCAAGCCGTGTCAAGTTGGATGCTTCATGCGAAGGATCAAAATTTCGGCCGAAAATAAAAAATTTGGCCAAATTTTTGGTTCCCATACAAATTTGGACCAAAATTTCGGTCAAAATTATCATTTCGGTGGGGACCGAAACCGATAATTTTGACCAAAATTTTGGTCATTTCGGCCGAAATTTTGATCCGTGCTTCATGCCCAACACAACGGGTTATAATCAAGGATATGGACTTGAAAAAAAAAACCTAGTATCAACCAAACACTCATCCACTGAGTGGATGTACATGGTTTAGATATGGCCACATTTTGTCTCGGATAGGTGGTACTGTGGTAGAGAGTAACAGACCCATTCCCTATCTAAGACTGTGAATGGGTCAGGCTTTTGGACATGTGGCACAAATTTTCAAAGATTGCAGCAGGGAGTATAAACGGGTTAAAGATGCAATCTTGCGACTGACTCAAACCCAGCCAAATCAGTATGGTAAAGGCCCAAATAACACTTATCAAACTTAAATGGAATGGCTTTTGTAACATATTCATGTGAATAAAACTTGCGAGCATCCAACTTTTTTTTTTTCATCAGTAAAGTTATATTTTAATTAACAGCAACCTTGATTTCCGTGAGCAAGTAGAATATTCAACTATAATAGTAAAACATAAATTCAAATTTACATCATCATCACATCCATCTATTTGGGGTATAAATTTGAATTTAAATCCATTTTACAAAAGATCCTCACTCATAAAAATGTTTCTAAGGCTGTCACTAACTTAAAACTGCAGATTGACAATTTACGGATTGTGAACATTGAGGAAAATTGAGTCTGTGCCTAGCCTACGACCAATTGTTTTCTGTGCTTAAACAGTGGCAATAGAAAACTGATTTGTCAGATATATATAGCACCAACAAGAACCTGAAAACAGAAGGTGCTCGATATGCAGAATCCCTGACACAGTATTTGGGACCAATATCGAAACATTTCACTGCCATGGAAGAGAAGCAAATGCCTTCTGTTTAGAATCAACTAACTTGTTCACACGCTTATTTGGTACAAAATTCTTCTGATTTTGGCAGTAAAAAAGAATGCCGAAAGCTTTAGTTACCCTGATGCTGGCACAATACAACTTGAATCTGTTACTCTGCCATGATTGCAACACGGCCACTCTGTCACTCAAATGCTACGGATTTAAGTAGGAAATCTCCCTCCAATCGCCTACCCAATTAATCAGGAAGTAATAAAATAATTCATTTGACCACTTCCACTGTCTTGTCCCATTCCAATTTTTCCATGTATGCATTGACCGCATGATCATAAGCAGCAGCAGTACGCAGATACTTTGCAGCTTCAGCCTTCTGACCTTCTTGAAATAATGTGCTGGAAATGTTATTAATCCATATCAGGTAACAAGTCTAATTTACCCAAAGAATCGAAAGTTTAAGGAATTTTTTTTTTTTTTTCAATGTCATTTAGAAAATGACACAAAGCACACTTAGACCAGCCCAAATCTTTCCAACCTTTTGAATGAGACATACCTAAAAAATTAGGAAGGGCTTATTCACACCCATTTTTCTGGTGAAGAGCAAACGCTCTTTCAGAGGAAAAAACCATTGACTGCCTTGAATTAGAGATCGTTTTTCATCCAAATCTTCCACATAATAGATATTGAGATCATGGCGCACCTATCAGATGATCAGATCTTGATTCCACCTGGCACACATCCCCAAAAGTAACTGATCATGGGCATACCTATCAGACGGTCACTTTTGGGGATGTGTACCACGTGGAATCAACATGTGACCGTCTGATAGGTGCGCCATGATCTCTAGATCTATTGTGTGGAAGATTAGGATGAAAAACGATCTCCAGATCTATTGTGTGGAAGATTGGGATGAAAAACGATCTCCATCTCTGATTCAAGGTAGTCAACAGTTTTTCCCTGTGAAGGAGTGGGCGCTCTTCATAGGAAAAACGGGTGAAAATAACGTCACACAGAAAATTATTGATCAGATGCCTCCAAGTTCCAATCCTAGCAATGAATTATTATGTAGACTGTTTCTGATAGCTTTGCAGACCATCCAAATGTAAGGATAGGTATGGACGTTACCGACATCTGATTGATACAACTCTAGGCAGTGCCACATTCAACAAGTAGCCAGAAAAATTGATAGTCAAGCTCAATCAGCATTTCTACAAGTCATGCTGTCAACAGAGTTGGGATCTAGTACTAAATGATTATTTAGGAACAAAGAAAATAAAAAAAATATATCCCCTAAGGGAAAAAACCCAATCATGTGGTTGATACTTAACATGAGTGATTAGGGATGGCAGCATACCTTCCTAACATAAACACACATTGAAAGTAGCAAGCTTTGTCATTAGAGTTCTCAGGTTCTTCTAGACATGCAATTCTTTTTAGGTGTTGTATCCCTTCTAACTTCCTTCCCTGCTTGGAAAAAGAAACAAATGAAAAACAGATCCAATGATAAAAGTATAAGAGACAAATATTTAAATGATTACCACAGCTTTTACGGAATTGATAGAATAGAGAGAGACCCTGGTATGGCTATGGATATCCTAGTGTTACCCTCAGCATATTCTAAAATTAAAAAATAGAGGTGTTCTACATAATATGCATTTATATTATATTCTTAAACATAAAAATAAAAGTTTTAGTTTGTACGGTACTCAATATACTATAATTGTGGTGTACTAAAGTAGAACTCTACCTAGCCCACAAATTCGAACCATTTCCGCAGTTTGAAATTTATGAACATAACCCATGCCATATTCTTAAAATACACACATGATGCCTTGTATAGTAATTTATATATGGGATATAGGAAAATAATCATATGACTCAGAGCCATCCAATGGCTTCGTGCTAGAGATGCAGCCGTTGGAGGCTCGAGTCACGGTGTGAGTTGAGTCAGGTGATCATTACCCGTGTATATATATATATATATATATATATATATATATATATATATTCATGCATGCGTTCGACCCAGATGGCACCACGTAACACCAAATCCGAGGATCATGTGCCACAACAACTTGCCCAAGGTCGATCAAGTCCATCTTCAAAAAATAAATAAAAAGGGTATTTATCCACCGTTCAAAAGTTAGTCAAAGGTGCAAAATACTAATGGACCATATTCAAGGGGAGGATGGGAGATTTTGACCTGGGATGTGAAGGGCAGAAAAGTGGAAAATAATAATAATAAATTAACCCAAAGGGGTTGGGTGAACCCTTAACTAGCGATTACGTGCCACGTGATCTAGGGTTCGAACGCATGGGTCACACCATGTGTTCGAACTAATTCTAAAAATAATTCCATGACTCTAGTAACTATTGGTTGCAAGCCACATGAGGTTGACTTTTTAAGTCACCTGATGTGACATGTAACCAATACGAGCTCGAGTCATGGGCTTATATCACATTACTTAGTCATGTACTCATTTCTATTTCTATATATATATCTTACCTTTATATAAAAAGTGAAAGGTAAAAGATAGGTTTAGATTCCTTATTTTCGTTCTATCATATGAAGACAGAACTTAAATTAGCAAAACCTTGACTTAAAGCGCAGGATAGCAAAACCCAGAATAGCAAAACCCATTCGTTTGTCTAAGTTACTTTTTCTGAATCAAAGAGAGAGAGAGAGAGAAGGGTAATGGCGTTTTCGAAGTTCTTCATACTCTCGATCATCTTATCGCTCTTATTAGTACTAATCAGATTTGATGAACCGATCGATGAGCCAAATTTTGAAGATCTCTAATTCGTCTTTGAAGATCGAATTGAATCAGCTCACGCCTAAGATCTCAATCTTAGGTAAGTTCCAATCTTTGTTCTTGGACTTTTGTGGATTTTTCTTTCTCTCTCTTTAATTCAATACGGTTTTGTTTAATTGATTGTTTTTTAAGTGGGAGGGTTTGTTTTTAGAATTAATTTTATTTGATTAGGGTTTTATTTTTTATAAATTAGGTTTTTTATGCCCTTTTGTTAGGGTTTTATTTTTGGCTTCTATTTTGTTAGTCTTCTTAAAGTTTTTGGGTCCTCACATTTTATCATTTAGAATAAGTTTTTTTTTTTTGTTAGGGATTTTTTGTGCTTAATTTTTTATTTTTTCCTTTAAAACCAATATTTGTAATTTATTTGGTGAGGTTTTCATTTTTTTCTTTAAAAAATAAGCTGCCTTTTACCTTTCTATGTCCTTTTGCTAGGGTTTTTTGTGATCAGAGACAAGGCTGAGAGGTCTCAAGTCACGGCTCACCAGACTTGGGTGAAATTTTCTTTCTTTCATTCTTTTTTTTTTTTTTTTTCTTTTTGACTTTTTTTTTATCTGGGTGATTTTTTTTTGGAAAGTTCGATTAGATTGTATGGTGTTTTGGTCTAGAATTGAATTGGGTTTCTAATTTTCTCTCTTCTGCTAGGGCTTTTTGTGATCAGAGACGAGGCTGAGAGGTTTCAACAACTCACCAAACTGTGGTGAAATTTTCTTTCTTGTTTTTTATCTTTTTGATTTTTTTTCTCCTGAGTTTTTTTTTTTGGACAGTTTGATTAGTTTGTATGGTGTTTTGGTCTAGAATTGAATTGGGTTTGTGTGTAGGAGGGTAATTTCGAGATAGATGATTGTGATTTCCCATTTTTTTAACTATTTTTTTTTTTTTTTGGAATTTTTGATGAATTTGTATGTTGTTTTGGTTTTGAATTAATAGGGGATTGTGATAGGAGGGTAATTTGGAGTTAAATATGCTTGCGAGACTTATGTAATGCTGTAATTTATTTATTTTCACTTTCGTTTTTTTATCTGAGTTCTTTTTTTGGAAAGTTTGATGAATTTGTTAGTTGTTTTGGTTTTTAGTTGAAATGGGTATTTGTATATGAGGGTAAGTTACAGTTAGATAATTGCGATTTGTGTAGTTGTTGTCGGTTTTCGTTTTTGATGTGGGTTCTTTTTCTTTCTTTTTTGGAAAAATTTTGATGTGTTTGTATGGTACTTAGGTCTTGAATTGAAGTGGGCTTTTGTATATGAGAATCATTTACAGATAAATAATTGTGTTATTTATTTATTTTTGGTTTTGGGTTTTGATGTGGGTTCTTTTTTTTATTGGAAAGGTTTGATGAATTTGTATGATGTTTTAGTCGTGAGTTGGAATGTGTTTGTGTATAGGAGGGTAGTTTAGAATTTAGAATTAGATATGAAGCCAAGTGGTTCAACAGCCCAATACATGAGTGAAGTTGTGATTTATTTATTTTAGTTTTCATTTTTTTTCTCTCGGTTATTTTTTTTTGGAAAGTTTAGATGAATTTATATGATGTGTTCTTCTTGAATTGAAATAGGTTTGTGTATAGCAGTGTTATCTAGAGTAAGATATGAAGTCAAGTGGTCTCAATGGCTCGCAGGACTTAAGTAAAGATGTTTATTATTTATTTATTTTTGACTTCGTTTTTTAATTTGGGTTCTCCTTTTTTTTGGAAAGTTTTGATGACTTTGCATTGAATTGAAATGGGTTTGTGTGTAGGAGTGCAATTTAGATTTTAGAGTTCAATATCTATTGAATGTAATAATCAAATCTAGAAGAATGAGTAATTTTTATATGGATGTGAAAAACTTTAGAAGAAGCAAAATAAGAGCACAACTGGAAGCAAACTCAGTATACTATTTAAGAGACTTATTCACAAGAGGCATCTTAGCTTATTAAGTGCCTTTGGGTATTGAATCCTGTCGAAATCTGACTTTCACAACTTTCAAGATCTCTTTAATATATGACAGACGACTTTTTTATGGGATTTAGTGGGTAACAGGAACTTTATGAGTGATGTTGCCTCTGATGCCCTACTTATTTAATGGAGGTTTACAAACTATAAAATTTAGGGCTTTCAGTTTACAAAATGTTGCAAATATATAAGTTTCATTTATAAGATATGAAACTAAGAGAAGTTAAGCTCCTATAGATAGATGAGAAACTAAGTATAAACGGGTTTACGTCCAAGATCTCCATTTTAGGTCAGTTCCAATCTTTGTTCTTGGACTTTTGTGGATTTTTTGTTTTGGTATTATGTCATGGATTTTGGGGTTTTTAAGGGGGTTATTTCTGATTAATTTTTTTCTGAACGATTTTGATGGGTTTTTCTCAAGTTTTGTAGGTTTTTTAGAGATGTTGTCAATTTTTATTTCTATCAATTTTGATGGGCAGTTTGTGATTTGGATTTTTTTTTTTTTTTGGTTGATTTTGTGATTTGGATTTTTCCTATTTTTATGGGTTTTTTTTATTGATTTTACTTTTTTACTTTTTAGGGGGTTTTTTCTTTATATATTTGGATTTTTTTTAACGATTTTTTTTAATATCGATTTTGATTGTTTTTTTATTTTATCGATTTTGATGGGGTTTTCTTGGGATCAAAATTAAATACATGGTAAACCTTGTAGTTAGTTTTTAATAGTTTTTTATATATTTTTCTGGCAGAAAAAATGTGCATTCACAATGATGGACCATCCACTTGGAGCAAGATATGTCTGCCCTTAACTATGGTTTGATTGATCGCCATATTTTGGAAGAATTCTACTGAATTGTTGCATTCCAGGCATAGCCGCTCTAAAATTTTTACTGTTTAATAAGCCAGCTATGTAGGTGTTCCACGCAATTTTAAGCATTCCAGTTTCATGAATATCTTCTAGCTATTAGATACCAAGATTTCTCATTGTTCCTTCTTTGTCCCAGACCTTGTTTATATATATATATATATATACATGGGTCAAAATATCGTCCGATACCGATACGTATCGGACGATACGTATCGGACGATACGTATCGGACGATACGTATCGGTTTTAGAGGTCAGCGATACGATACATACCCTATGTATCGTACCCTGTTTAAAATAAGTAAATTATCGTCCGATACGGATAAAATATCGTCCGTATCGGACGATAATTTCAAATTATCGTCCGATAATTTGACTGAAATTTAAAAAAATAAAAAAAAGTTGAAATTATCGTCCAATACGAACGATAATTTGAAATTATCGTTTGTATCGGACGATAATTTGAAAAATTGGTGGGCCCCACCCATAGACCCGACTAAAGGTGGGGTAACCTATTTTTTTCCCCCATTTTCTTCCTCTCTTCTTCCTCTCTCATTTTTCCATTATCTACACCCTAAATCGGCGCCAAATCGCACAAAAAATCATGGGATCAACGTGGAAGGTATGTGTTTATCATTTTACCATCGTTTTATTTCATTTTAAATACAAAAATAAGGTAGATCTACCTAATTTAAGGGTAGATCTACTTTAAATAAGGGTAGATCTACCTTAAATAAGTGTAGATTTACCTTAAATAAGTGTAGATCTATCTTAAATAAGGATAGACCTACCTTAAATAAGTGTGAATCTACCTTAAATAAGGATAGACCTACTTTAAATAAATGTAAATCTACCTTAAATAAGGATAGATCTACCTTATTTAAGGGTAGATCTACCTTATATAAGTGTAGATCTACCCTTAAATTAGGTAGATCTACCTTTAAATTTTATCATTTACCTATAATATTAATTATTTAAATTATTTAAATTATTTAAAATTATTAAAATAATTTAAAATAATTAATATTATTTAAAATAATTTAAATATTTAAATTAAGAAGAGGGAAAAAATAATTTAAAATATTTAAAATAATTAAAAATAATATAAATAATGGGTCAAAAATAATATGATGGGTCAAAAATAATTATATGTGACCCCATTTAAAATATTTAAATTGATGGGTCAAAAATAATATAAATAATTATAATTAAGGGTCACATGTAATCAATATGGGTCACATATAATATGGGTCACATATAATTAATAAAATAATGGGGTCACATATAATTTAAACTTAAAATTAATATGGGTCACATATAATTAAAATAATTAATATTATGGGATATGTCCCATAAAATATTAGAATAATATGGAATAAATTTCAAATAAATTTTTAAAAATTATAATAATATCAAATAAATATTCATAAATTAAAATAATATCAAATAAATATTCAAAAATTAAAATAATATGAAATAAACATTCAAAAATTATAATAATATCAAATAAACATTCATAAATTATAATAATATCAAATAAATATTCATAAATTAAAATAATATCAAATAAACATTCATAAATTATAATAATATCAAATAAATATTCAAAAATTATAATAATATCAAATAAATATTCAAAAATTATAATAATATCAAATAAATTTGATAAAATATAATCTAATCTTTTAAAAATTAGAATAATATAAAATAAAAATTCAAATGTAATCTAAATTTTATAAAAATTAGAATAATATCAAATAAATTTAATAAAATATAATATAATATTTTTAAAATAGCAATAATTAAAAAATAAATTTTATTTTCAAGTGTAAATTAGATGTTTACTCTAATGCAATCGTTTGCTCATTCATGCAGGTGAAATAAATAAATATGAATCGTTCAATGAGATCCAAATGGCAATATAGTACAATGATAGATGGTAATAGACTCAGGATCTGATGTAAGCTTTGTGAAAAAAAACTGCTGGGAGGAGGTATCACACGATTAAAGGAGCATCTGGCTCATGTAAAGGAAGAGACAAGAGGGTGTCCCAGTGTACCCAGAGAGGTAAAAGAAAATATCAGAGCTAGTTTACAAGCGGCAAAGGGAAAGAAAAAAGCTGAAGCCGATCGTGATAGGAAAATATATGAGAGAATCGGAGGCGATTCGAGAGTTTACATCGGTACTTTGAGAGGATGATGAGGATGAGCAGATAGCTAGAGCTATGAGAGAGAGTGCCAGGGAAGCACAACAGCGGCGAGATCAGGAAGAAGTCGATTATCGATTTCGATCCAGGTTGAGGGGCCCATCCATGCCTGCTACCGGTGGTGGATCTAGTCATAGGCCACATATTGTTGATGTTGATGAGGATGTTGAGCAGACTGTCGGGTTGCGAGTCGACATCTGGGGAGGATTATAGGTAGTCTACTAGGTACTACATTATGGATCTATTCATGTATCGCCTTTGAAAGCTCCAAACAAACCAAATGGAGTGCAATCTCACTTACAAAATGGGGAAGAAGCTTGGAAAATCTATTCAAGTTTTTATATACAACCACATTAGAGCCAATATAGCGGACTTCATGGTACTTCAAAAGCATGATCGTCTGATACAAGTGAAGTTGGTCAAGGAGTTAAAAAGCCTTCTCCATATGAGATATCTGGGCCCTTACTAACAGATGAGTACGATGAGATAACTGCCTATGTACAGGGCTTTGAGGATGTATGGCGTGAGGGAGGTTGCACAAATATATGCAAAGGATGGACTGGTCCCACAAAGAAGAGTTTGATAAACTTTTTAGTTCTGCGATCGGACGATGATTTTTGAAATCGATTGATGCTTCTAACACGTAAAGAGCGACTACCTCTTTAAACTAATGGATATGGTAGTTCATGAGGTTGGAGAGCGTGAGTTGTGCAGGTGGTAACGAACAATGCGGCAAAACTATAAAGCCCATTTGGATTAAAACTAATGGCGAAGAGACGTCACCTGTACTGGACCCCATGTCGCACATTGCGTGGACCTCATTCTTGAGGATTTAGGAAAGAGAAGCAAGGCACATGCAACTATTCAAAAGGGAAGAACGATTACTTCCTACCTGTACAACAGTGACAAGCTGGTCAATTTAATGAGAGCCTTCACGAACAATGAGTTGATCCGACCTGCAATTACACGTTTTGCAACACAGTTCTTAGCCCTACAGAGTTTGGCTAGATATAGGCGTGAGCTGAAAAGCATGGTGTCGTCGGAAGAATGGAATCAACATGAAATAGATTTGGGTAGATGGTAGATGACCACCTGATCGCCGTCACTACCCCATTGGTGCAAGTGTTGAGATTGGTTGATGGTGATGACAAACCAACGATGGGGTACGTTTATGAGTCAATGGATAAGGCAAAATTGGCTATAAAAATCAAATGCCCTACAAAATATAAACGATACTGGGCGATTATCGACAAGAGGTGGGATGCACAATTTCACTAGTACTTGCATGCAGCAGGTATAACATGTTGCACAATTATGTAGTGGTTTTTATTTATTTATTCATTATTTTCATATACTGATGAAATTGCTCATCACTACTTGAATCTGACATTTGGCGACGATGAAGTGTATACCGGTTTGCTCAATGCAATCCAAAGAATGCTCCCTGAGTTGGCGGACCAAGGCCAAGCCATAAGAGATGTGAGTGATCATAGTATCATACCTTATAAGTAATAAGTCAAATGTCATGTGATATTATCATCTATTTATTGATATGTGCCTTACTGTGTTTCATCTTTATAGATTGACATGTTTCGCAAGAGACATGAGTCATTTGGGACCCCGTTGGCACAATCCCAAATTAAACACGACAAACCCGCTGATTGGTGGATGCATTATGGAGGTGATGGTCCGATATTGAGGCGGGTAGCAATGAGGGTATTGTCGCAAACGTGTTCCTCGTCCAACTGCGAGCGGAATTGGAGCACTTTCTCTCTCATTCATACTAAGACAAGGAATAGACTAATTATGGACCGATTGGAAAAGTTAGTCTACTGCTACTACAACATGCGATTAAGGGTCAGGAATATACAGAGGACCAACCGTGGTAAGCAATTACATGAAGTCTTAGATCCTCAATTATATGAAGTCTTACTTACATATTATACTAATTCATCTATCATATTCTACCTTGCAGACGGTGATTATTTTGATCCCATCCAGTTGGATTATATATTCGAGGAGGATGACCCTTTGAATGAATGGATCAAGAGAGAAGAGCCGGTCTTGGATAGTGAGAGAATGGTGGACAATCTTTGAAAGAAAGAGTAGCGGAGCAGCAGGCTTCCCAACCACTGAGGCGGAAAAGAAGATTGAATCGTCATTCAGTGGTTGGATCTGATGATGAAACGCAGTCCGGTAGTGATGATGGGAGTGGTGAGGATGATGGTGGAGGGCATGATGGTGGAGGGGACGTTGGCACTAGTGGTGGAGGGGAGGATGTTGGTACCTCTGATCCTTATAGAGATATGGCGGCATGGGACGATGACTCAACGCCGTTAACACAGTTCGACACTCCTACATTTAGAATGGGAGGGGTTGAAGGAAGAGGAGCGTCGAGATCATATCAAACACCACCACCACCACCACCACAAGATGATACGGATATGGGTTATATGACTTCTAGCTTCGGGGGATTCAGTTTGCAAAATACCAAAGATTTAGCAGCTAGTAACCCATACTACCAGCCACAACAAACCTATTCGGTGCCATATGACTTCGTTGGTCAGAAGGACCGGCCTTTACGTACTACACTGAGCCTCAGTTTCAAGGGGGCACATATAATCATGGGTATCAATATGGGCAACATTATACACAAAGGCCGGAAAGCTCGCGCACCGATGATGACGATGATCATGAGGGCCAAGAACCACCACGAATTCAATGTGGCTATAAAGTAAGTTTTTCATGTACAATTAAATTTATTTTTATCAACATAGCTATTATTTTTGACAATATATAATTTATTTTTGTCAATATACATTGTAATTTACTTTATGCGTGACTGCGTGTCTGCGTCGATCAAATTATGAAATATTGTTAATAAAATAGGCATGTGATCAGCTGGTCGAACATAATGTTAGAAAATCTATTACATTAAGTCAAAAATGTGATCTTAAGTCAAAAATAAGTTACAAAATAGGCATGTGACTTGGGTTAAGTTACAAAATAGGCATCTTACTTATATATTAATCTAAATAATGCATCAAATAAGTCAAAAATAAAAGCAAAAATAGTTGAAATAAATACAAAATAAATAAATATAATTTTTCAGATTTTTTGAGATTTTTTTGGGAATTTTTTTCAAAATACCGATTTTTTGAGTGTATCAAACCGATACATTGAATGTATCGCCGATACATTGAATGTATCGGACGATACCCGGTACGTATCGTCCTGGAGGTCAGGACGATACGTACCGGAAATCCGGTATTTTGACCCTTGTATATATATATATCACATCTGTAAGTTTTTTGTAACTTTTTTGGAGTGGTTTTTATAGTTTTTAAGGAATGTATGTGTCTTTATGGTTTTGCATGGTCATTGTTTGTGTGACTGGTATGTATAATTGTAAAACATTGAACTAGGTTTTTTAATTGTTTTTAAAAGATTTTATAGATTTTTTAGGATTTCATTAGATCATTTTTTTTGTGCTTCATTTTTGTGTCTTATAGTCGGTTCTAGGGGAAGTATTTCACTCTAGAGCTCCATTGGCTAACACATTGAATTGATTTGGGACTCTATGACTCTTTTTGCAAATAAGTAATTGGACCTAAATATCAACGACCTGCCATCTGTTTTACTTATAGGTTTATAAACTTTAAAGTGTGAAGACTGATAAACTATCATATGATTATAAATCTCATAGACTGCATTTAGCTTGTCATTATCCATGGTGGAATTTGAGACTACTCTACTTTGAACACTGTTCTGTAGCTGGGCAGAGAACAAGTATTATTGTATTTACATTGTCTTTATATTCATACTATATATTATATAGTGCACAAACTTTTCAATTGAAACAACTACATGAAATGTGTTATTTAATTTTACCTAATCAAAATAAATATATTTCATTTTACAATTTCTAAGTAGATTATATTGCTATTGAGTACTTTTTATATCTATGCTTTCATAGCGTTTTGATGGGTGGAATGCTTCTTGGTGAATCGGTTATGCATAATTCTTCATAATTACAAGGTAAGTTTTGAAATTTTGCCTCATTTATAAGTTCTTAAATTTTCTTCACATGAATCTTGCAATAAAAGTTCCAGTGAATCTTGCTGAATAGCTTATAATCATACTTGAAAACTAAAATTATGAATTTGTTGGACTCCTACATTCTAGGAAACTAATTCTCTTTCCTCATTAGCGTCAAGTTCAACAAAAAATAACCTCGTGCTTTATCATTGCATAGGAAAAGAGCATATAAAATAGAACTCTCAGCAAATGGTCCATATTTGAATCACATTACATATTTGGTTGATATCTTAGAAGTTGATGTTAGCGATTTTCATTGATAGTATTAGCTATTAGGTTTATTTTTTGCAGAAACTTTTCTCATCTCTCTTTCATGTGTGTACAAAGCTCTTGTTCTCACTTTTTTTATAAGTAATGAAATTGCCCTCTCATTTTTTTAAAGGATGATTTGTTGGTTAGAGATATTTGACTTCACAAGGCCATCGAGTGTCTAATATATATATTTAATTCAATATATAGATAGATACTTGGAGCTAATGAGAGTGGCAACATACTTGTATGTAGCAGTGTTATCGGATGAGGTCCAGTCGGTTTTTAGGCTAAACCGAAACCGAACCGATATGTGTATGTTTCAAGTTTGCCCGAACCGAAGCCGACCCAATACTGTTCCCAATCGGTTCGGTTGGTTTTCGGTTTTTAAACGTGAATACTTATCGTCATATAAAAACAAAAAAAGTAAAAAAAATCTCAACTCATGTCAAGGGACACTGGAAGTGGGAACTGAGATAAGGTTTAAAGTTTTAACTTTTAAGTTTACTTTTTAGGTTTAATTTTTGAAAACTATGCAACCTAACTTTTTCTTTTTGCACTTTACACCCCTTATCGGTTCAGTTCGGTTTCGGATAAAATAACCCTAAACCCATAGCCGAACATATAACCCGATTTCCGGAAATATTCACACCGAAACCCAACCGATAAACACTAAAACCGACCGAAACTCAAAATTTTGATTGGTATCGGTCGGGCAGTTCGGTTGGTTTTCTGTAGAACCCTACTTTTGTTTTGACAACACAACCCTACTTGTATGTGGGATAGTAAATATTTCAGTGCATGCATTCTTCTATCAAAGTTTAAATTATGTTATCTTTTTCTATTTTGAAATTATATAATAGATATAATATGGTTTACGGTTTAAAGCCTAAGGATATAATATGTATTTTAGAGGTTGAACATAGTTACTAGATACCCTTTTATGCTCAATACCTGTATCGTTACTTCGCATCATAGTTGTTACCAAATGACTAAGGTTTGCATGCATAATGAGACCTAATTCTTATTCTTATTCATTGCTTTGTATCATTTAATGCTATTATAAGGTAGTATTTTTTGTCTAAATGTGTCACTGAATTTTAAATAAACCGCTTTATTGACTTCTCCATTTAGTGTGTTTCTTAGGCTTGCTAATAAAATTTATTTATGCGCATACTTTTTAGACAATTTGTGGCAAATTATTTCATGTATTTATAACTTCAATGCATTCTCTCATTGATTCTAGATGAATCATTAAGTTGTATTCTCCATTTACACTCGCTATAAAACGTTATTTAGGATACATGGCTTCCTGTGCTCTTCATGGATTTAAATTTTTATTTATTATTGATATTTACAAGCATATTGCAAAGGAAGCAAAAAGAAAAGTTATGTACAATTATACTTCCAATATTCTAATTTTGATGAAATCAGAGCTCCATAAAACAAATTAAAAGACTCAAAGGCGTAATAAGTAGTTCAATTGTGAATTGCCCTTCACGCAATAAATCCTATAAAAAATATCGGCAATTTTTTAAAGTTAATTAGCTTTCAAAACTGAATGTAATATTAGCAAAGGTAACATTTTCTGATCCTGACCGAATTTAGCCACCAAGGGGTTGTCGCAACGGTTGACGAGTCTGGATTGCTCCAGAAGGTCGTGAGTTCGAAACAACTCTCCTTTTACGATAAACGGGTGCCATGTAAGGTGCGTAAATCTTGAAATACTCGGTGGCATTGTGGGGGCGATGGCATTTCATAGGGGGATTATTCCAAGCACAAACTTGGGACACCTTTTTTTATTTAAAAAAAAAAATCTTATTTTACAATAATGTGTCATGAATATTAGCATATATACAATCATCACTACCTATGCATAAGATCTCATTCACTTTTTTTTTGCAAATGCACTACTTAATGATTGATTTAATTAGTACATAAGATATATAACCATCAAACTTCTTGGTGTTTACTTCATTTGAGAAAGGCAAATAAGTAAAAGAAAGTATTTTTTATAAGAACTAATGAAATGTCATAGGTTATGAGGTTTCCACAAGCATTGGAAAGTCACTTGGTGCAACAAAAACTTCAATAACAACATGTACATGAAATTCATGTTCAAGAAATAGACGTTAGCAAAATGGTAGCATACATAGCGGATCATTAGACTTTTTTTTTTAGTTGCCTAATTTCAGAAGGATTCCAATAATAATATAATTTTCTTTATGTTTGATTTTCTTATTTTCTTTTTTTAATTGATTTATGTAGGGTAGTGTCATAGTGTTGGATGAAGATATTCAGCCCAAGTTGTAAAAGAGAGGTAGGAGACTTCATCCCCGCATGAATGAGCCATGAAATTTGATTTGATTCATCAAAGAACTTGGAAATAGAGTAGCTTCATATTGTGACACTTGACATAGGTTTCTTCAATTTAAAAAGTTTGTTATTTCTTTAATTATTTGAGGAACTATGACACTATCACTCCCCCATATTTCATAACGAGAATGCAAAATAACCTCACATTTATTAAGTTTTCTGTTATTTCAAATTAAAAATAATTTTATAATTTAGTATATTGATCTATTTTGGAGGATCTCCTCTTGATGAGTGCCTTTTGCAGAGGATCCTTTGAAGCTCAATTTTGAACTTGATTTTCCATCAAAGTAAACAATAGAACTTCCACTTCAACTATAAGATTGGATTAGAAATGATGATAACTTACACCTCAACAAAGAAATTTGTATGAGTGACACAAATAATTGTTCAATTGGGTATTTTGTCAACTTCAAAATGAACCAATAAAATTGATTTTAAAGATTTATGAACTCAAGCTGCTCTACAACTGTCATGGTTGTATAAAAAAAAAACATATATCTATACCTTTTATATAAAATGGAAAGGAAAATGCCAAATTAGTATAGGTTTGATTCCTACATAGATAAATGATATTCTTCCGTTCTATTATATGAAGACAAAGAATATATGCAAGTTAGGTTATGGAAAAGATACAACGATAACTTCTAAACTCTTTTTTGTCTCTATCTCTCCTCTACTATGTTTTTATATGGATTTTCTCCTAGGGTTTTTATTTGACAGAGAAAATTATCACATAAGAAGATGAAAGTTTTTCTTATTAGGAAGATGCACCAACATAATTCACTACTACCTCAACTATTTTTTAACAACTTACAAAGAACCAGGTACCATTTAAGAATTTCTTATTATTTTTATCTTTGTAAAAAACATATCGATATATTTATTTATTTATTTTTGTTTTCTAATGGAAGTTCCTTGCTTCATCATATTTTAGAAGGATGATTGGTTAGGATTATTTTTTATGTTTTATTTTAGAGGTTTGATATCTTAGTATTTTAAGACTTTTTTATTTTTTATTTTTAATTTCTACATGAGGGTTTGTACTGTTTTTATTAATTTGTGTTTTTATCTTAAATTTTTCTATATGATTGGTTGAAATTGATTTTTATTTTGAACTGTTAATTGAGGGATTTGTAGGGTTTTATAATTTTGTGTTTTAATCTTAGGTCATTTTATGATCGGTTGGAATTGATTGTTATTTTTTATTTTAGGGGTTTGATGTCTTAGTATTTTGAGGTTTTTATTTTATTTTTATTTCTACATGGGGGGTTTGTAGGATTTTTATGATTTTTTCTTTTTATCTTGAAAGTTTAGATTGTTCTACATGATCGGTTGTGATTCATTTTAGGGGTTTGATGTCTTTGTATTTTAGGGTCCTTATTTATTTATTTATTTTTACATAAGGGTTTGCAGGACTTTTATGATTTTCTATTTCACTTCAAATCATTGTAGATGATTATTTGTGATTGATTTTTATTTTTTTGTTCTGTGACGGAGAACGTCAAGATCGAGAGCATTGAAGTTGGACTGCAACAAAATTTTCAGCTTCAAGGATTTTTTTTTTTTGATGAACAGTGCTCGTGAATAGTGCACGGACATCCATAATAAACAGTACCGAACGTCCGTGAAAAGTGACAAACGTCCGTGATTTTGCCCTCTCATTGTCCGTGGGCATCGTGACGGAACTTCTAAATTTTACGAAAATTTACCTTTTTTGTGTTTTATTAGTAATAAGACTTTTTATTTCGAATTTAATTATTGATGGCCTATATAAGGAGGCTTATAAAGATGATTTAATTAGATTATTGAATATTTTGAATGCTTTTATGCTTGAATATTCTTCTGCCTGAGATGAGTTTGGTGTGAGGCCCAGGGAATGATTCCCAAAAACTATTTTTATCTTTTCTATCATCTATCACTATCTTCTTTAAATCTTTTACCTTATTGATCCCTGCTTGTTTTCTGAATCTCAATCTATTGATTTCGATCTGAAAACCCTAAACATTTTCTGAATCCTAAATCAAACAGAGTCAAAATCATTTTCTAAACCATAAACCTAAAACCAAACCGTAAGCCTATTACAAAACCAATTCCGCAACCCTAGTTAGAACCTGTGATTCTACATTGAATCGAAGACGAACGCCTAAGCTTAGAAAAACCAAAGTTCTATCTCTAGGCCGATCTCGCCTCGAATCTGAAAGTACTTCCGCATTAGATTGAACACCCTATTCGGATCTCGCGTGATTTACCTATCGAAATTCTACGAACCCGAAGGTATCAAGTTAATTTTGAAATTAAGTTTGTTTTAATCTTTTTAATTTCGACAATTCGGCATCAAAATCATATTCACGTATTTTAGGCTTACCGTCCCGCGTCAGTTTTGGTATCAGAAACCTAGGTTTTCTAGGTTAGGCCATATTGTGTGACATTTTAATTTTCATTGCATTTTATCGCATGTGTTCAAAGTATGCATGTCTATTGTTTGACAAAATTCCTCATCCATTGTGGTTCATGTTTGCATGTCATTTAGCAACTGTGTTAGTAAGTCGTGTTTATCATAAGCATGAGCGAGATAGTCTATGCCCTTAGGGGCATCAAAGCCCAAAGGTGTGCAATTAAGAATGGGAGCCGCTACGCTCCAAATTCTTAGCAAAGTTCCAAAAGTCGTGATGAGACTAGAGTCGGGGGATACCCCCATCATCGCGAACCCGGGTACAATCCCGCTGAGAAGTTTTTAACATCTATTCAGGATGAAGTTCCAAACTTTGAGGGATTGATGAATCCTCAAACCTTCGTGGAATGGCTGTCTAGTGTAGAGGACTATTTTGATTGGTATGACGTACCAAACGAGTCCAAAACTAAGCTAGTGAAAACAAAGTTGAAGGGTAATGTCAAATTCGGGATGAAGTTCCCATCGGGATCCGCAAATAAGCACCAATCCACAGGTGCTGGACCTTTTAGAATTTTGGCAAGGAGTGGTCCTAATCAAGGATTAAAATATCGAAAAATCGATACGTATCATCCGAGCCCAAAACCGATACGTATCGCACGATACATTGAATGCATTGTCCGATATTTGAATGGGAAAATTTTAGATGATCTTGTGGCATTCACCTGTGGCAGAGTGATTCTGGTTATGAGGTGCAGAGTGTTAGTAAGCCGACTACCGAGAGTGCATGGGCCAATCATGAGAGAGTTCGCCGTTGGACTTCCTATATTCCCGACCGATATCGCGATTACATTTCATCAAGGATGAATTCATTCGGGTCCGGGAGAGTTGATGAGAAGCTTAAAAAATATATCGTAGAGTGGGTTGGCGAGCCGGGTTATCAGGTTCATCAAGAAGAGGTTTACCGTGTGCGTCGCTACAATCAACCGAGATGAGGATCATACGTCACTAGGAGCCGATATTGTTTGGGCTAGTTGCAAAGACTTCCACCATGCGAGTTCCGATACACTTGATCAAGACCACGTGTGTTTCATCGATGATGAAACATTTTGAGTGGAGAATGATGGGGAACGTCAAGATTAAGAGCATTGGAGTTGGATTGCAACAGAATTTTCAGCTTCAAGGAAAAATAAAAAAATAAAAAAATTTGATGAACAATGCCCATGAACAGTGTCACTGACATCCGTGATGAATAGTACCGAACGTCCGTGAATAGTGATGGACGTCCGTGATTTTGCCCCCTTACTGCTCGTATGTCACGGACGTCCGTAGGGCACTACTTACATCCGTGGGCGTCACGACGGAAGTTCTAAATTTTGCGAAAATTTGCCTTTTTTGTGTTTTATTAGTAATAGGACTCTTTATTTCAAATTTAATTATTGGTGGCCTATATAAAGAGGCTTGTAAAGACAATTTAATTAGATTATTGAATAATTTGAATGCTTTTATGCTTGAATATTCTTAAGCCTGAGATGAGTTTGGTGTGAGGCTAAGGGAGTGATTCCCAAAAGCTATTTTTATCTTTTCTATTATCTATCACTGTCTTCTTTGAATCTTTTACCTTATTGATCCCTGCTTGTTTTCTAAATCTCAATCTATTGATTTCGATCCGAAAACCCTAAACCTTTTCAGAACCCTAAATCAAACAGAGTTAAAACCCTTTTCTAAACCATAAACCTAAAACTAAACCATAAACCTATTACAAAACCAATTCCGCAACCCTAGTTAGAACCCGTTATTCTACATCGGATCGAAGACGAACGCTCAAGCCTAGAAAAGTCAGAGTTCTATCTCTAGGCCGATCTCACCTCAAATCTGAAAGTACTTGCGCATCGGATTAGACACCCTATTCGGATCTCGCGTGATTTACCTATCGGAATTCTACGAACCTGAAGGTATCGAGTTAAGTTTGAGATTAAGTTTGTTTTAATCTTTTTAAGTTCGGCAAATCCGCATCAAAATCACATTCACGCATTTTAGGGTTACCATCTCACGTCATTCTGTGTTAGTATTTTAGAGTTTTTATTGTAACATATGGTTTGATATTCAAATTTTTTTTCCTTACTCAGCAACATAGAAGTTCAAGTCCAAGTACGATTTTTTTTGTCTATTTTAGAAATTTGGTTTCATATATTTTGGTCTAAAAGGTCTTGCAAAATGAACACTAGAAAATTTTCCTTTAGTTTTCTCAATATTGTCCCTGTTACCTAGAAATTAGTAGTTTTATATGAAGGAAAATGGTTTTTCAAATTTTTATTTGACAAAAAGAATTATTAGAAGGTGATGCTTTGGGTCTAAGGTTCAAGTGAATTTATTGTATTTACTATACCTACAAAAATGCTGGGCTATTTATTTGCTCATAAAAACATGTACAATTGTTTTCTTTCCCTCTTGGATTAGTTACTACTATATATATATATATATATATATATATATATATATATATATATATATATATATATATATATATATATATATACACACACACAATGCTGCATGCATAGATTTGATAAAACACTCATGGCTCATATGCATTCATTATTTTAGAGAATTTTGTCAACCATAAATGAATCCTAAGCGTCATGATAAATGGTTTTTTGAGGCTTCATTTTAACCTCAAAACTACCTTGGATAACTTACAAATTTGAACTTCTCTCAAATAGTTTCCATTTTATTGGACAATCTTGATCTACATCCATACAATTAAGTTTTTTTTTAAATATTCTTATGACCCTGATTTATTTGGTTTGATCTTCTTATTTTTATTTCAAACCTTTTAATATATTCATTTAAGTGTTAACAATTGTCAGAGAACTAGGTAACAACTTCCCTTTTTTGGCTTAAGAATCAAGTATTGTCTTCTTTTGTTTAAAGTTTATACTCTATTTGATTTTTATGTGATTTAATTTTTAGCGTGTGCATATTTAGTTTGTCGTATAAATTTAAGTTTAATGACAATTATGGTGCTATTTGTTTACAAGTGGTCAACAAAATGGTCTCTTTATATTTATTTATTTTTCATTCAGATGAATTTCTCATATTTATTCATCTGCTTATTATAATTAATAATTATCTATATATTATATAGCAAACAACAATAGTCATATTCTTTCTATTTGTGCTCTTGGAGTTGTTATTCATGGATTAAATCATGATTCAGATGGTGGATCTTGTTACATCTCTTTGCTTCCGACAAGCTTTATAGAGCGATCTATAATAGTTTATAGAGAGTATAGACTATTTTCAATTCTATACATGGTGATGTTTCTTTTTTATTTTGGTTGTGTGACAAGGATACACTTGGTCTCATGTATTTGCAGTCGAGTACTAGGATGCTCAAAGCATGTAAACCACCTTATTTGAATAAATGCCATAAAGATGTATCAACGATGATTGTACAGTGGATTGATGGTAATTGACGGTTTAATTGGCGTTTAAATACATTTTTTTTTACTTTAGAAGAAGCTGAGATTGAATGTAGCCCTCGACTTTTAAATTCCATTAGTAATAAGATCGAGTAAAGGTGTTTTCAATTTTACACATGGCTATGTTTCTTTTTTATTTTGGTTGTGTGACAAGGATACACTTGGTCTCATGTATTTGCAGATTCTGTTGAGTATTAGGATGCTCAAAGCATGTGAATCACCTTATTTGAATAAATGTCATAAAGATGGATCAACGATAATTGTACAGTGGATCGATGGTAATTGAAGGTTTAATTGGCATTTAAATACATTTTTTTTTACTTTATAAGAAGCTGGGATTGAATGTAGCCCTTGACTTTTAAATTTCATTATTAACAAGATCAAGTAAAGGTGTGCAAGTCTCGACTCATCACAAATATTTCTGCAAGTTTTCAATCGACTTCTTTGATAAAGATTTGATATTATCATTAGTGCATGTTTACTCACATAAATGTATCTCTGTAGGTGTTTGTGGAAATGCCCCATAAAATTTTTCTTGGTCTCTTTCTACCATTTCATATTTAGTCATTGCTCATGAATCAAGTTCATTTATTACTTTATTATTGTATTGATATGAAAGTACGTGTTCTCATTACTTAGGTCATTTGTCCTGTTTCATGTGAAAAAAAATGTATTGTCAAGACAAGAAAAATTGGATGGTTCACACACATTCATTCTTAGAATAAACGGTTCCACGTGCATCGCACGTGCAAGGTCCACGTGTGTGTATATATATATATATATAAAAGCATGGTTCGATGATTGAAGCTTTCATGTAGGGCATTGGTGTATGGAAAAAAGGAGTGTGCTCCCAATGAGGCACAATAAGCCTACATAGAGTTCCACGTGGCACGTTGACCAGATAATATTGACTAGATTGCCTTCAATAAAAAATATTCAAAACTTCATTTCCAACACATAGTTTTATGGCTTGAAATCTGGACCATTGAATGAGTCAATTTTTTTACTTTCACTTCTAAAATTTTGTTTTGATTTATAACTTTTTTAATTGATCTCTACGGTGCACCCCAGCTCCACAAAGAACAATTAGTGTTTTGGTCAAGGTATCAAAATCGGTTTCGGGAATCAGTCCGTGGAGGACCGATACGAATCGGCCGATACCGATATGTATCCATGATTTTTTTTGAAAATAAAAATAAAAAAATAAAGATGAAGTAATCTTTCAGTCGGCCGATACTTATCTGCGAGCGTGTCTCGCCCAGCTCTCTCCCCAAGACGACGATGCATATCCTCAAATAAGTTCTGATCACCTGATCACCTGCCTTAATATCCAAACAAAAACGCAACCACCTGCCAGCTGTATGCAAGGCTGGATGGAAAGGTTAAAGGTTGCATTACATACCCGTTAAACCTCTAAAGAATACATGCATATCCATCACTATACATAATTGACTGCCTTCAATCAGATGATGGAGATCGTTTTTATTCTCAATCTTCCACAAAATAAATCTTGAAATCATGGAGCATCTATCAGACGGTCAGATATTTATTCCACACGACATACATGCCCAACAATGATCATGAATTCATGATCATGCGCATACCAATCTGAAGGTCACTTTTGGAGAAGTATGCCACATGGAATTAACAGGTGACAGTCTGATAGGTGTGCCATGGCCTCAAGATCTATTGAATATTTGGACAAAACACGATCTTTATCGCCTGATTGAAAGCAGTCATCGATTTTTTGTGATGGATATGTGTGTTCTTCAAAGGTTTCACGGTGCATGCAAAGCTACCCAAGATGAATACATAAGCTATCAGAACTCAGAAGTAGCCGTGTCTAAAGTCTAAACAGCTGTAAATTTTAAAAAGTATACAGCTGAATACCAGCAATCACTTGTAACCGGTTACGTTACCAGCTCATCAGGTAACCACTTTATATCACCCATACGCCCATACCCTCGCCTCCACTCTCTTCCCAGAAATTTTTTTTCATATGTGCATGGAGTCCCGAAGAAGAAGACGCACTATAGAGCAGAAACACAAGCCGGGATTAGCAAATCTATCCTCAGCAATCGGACAAATCGTACAGTCTAGGGCTACCAATACTGCGACGGCTACCTGATACGTATCGGTTTGCCAAAAAACCGATGCATATCGGTATCAGCCGATATTTGATACCATGGTTTTGGTGCCACATGAACCCTTTTTTTTATTGGATCGGTAATGCAAAAAACATACAGCAAAAATAGTACAAGGAAACAGGAAGCCTTAGGGAGAGACTAAGCAAAACAAAGACAAAAAGAACTACAAAAGAACAAGAGAGAAAAAATAAAAACCCGAAGAGGGTATTCGGGAAAAAAAAAACCCAAACCAAATCCCCCAAAGGATGACCCAAAGTAGGACAAGAACTCCTCCATCAACCTAGAGATTCACAGACCACATACGAAGCACCACCAGCAGCCACATTCTTGTCCAGAATAACCCTGTTAAGCACCACCTACAGCCACATTCTTGTCCAGAATAACCCACACGTCTCATGCTCATAGCAGACGGCTTACGAAAAACCTTTAAAAAAGAGCCCAAATCACCCCCATCAAGGATGGTCTCCAGAAAGCACCCTTCAGACCAGCCGACATACCGGAGTCCCACCTAGCCATCAATTCATGCACAAGTACGAGGGAACACCCAACAGACCCCAAAGGTTTTCTACAGCATAGACCAATTTTCTTATGTGACACAACAGTGACTAAACATGCGATTTGAAGATTCCGCCTCCCGTAAGCACAAAACGCATAAATTGTGCATTCTTCCCCTCTTCTAATAAGCTTATCCACCATCAAAATTCTGCCCCACGTCACTCCACCCAAATATTGCAACTCTGGGAAGAGCACAAAAACTCCACACCCACCCAATTTTTACTCAGTAAAGGTCACCTAACCAAGAACCAATAGAAACCTTTAACTGTAAAACATCCACTTTTCTTAAGCGTCCAAATAATGGAACCCTGCTTACCTCGGCACAGTGCTCATCATACAACATTAGGACACTTTACTGGGATTCATATATGTAATATATATATATATATATATATATATATATATATATATATATATATATATATATATATATATATATATATATAGGACTACCAGGTTGATAGGCATGGCTTGACTATATATATATATATATATATATATATATATATATATATATATATATATAGGACTACCAGGTTGATAGGCATGGCTTGACGATTGAAACCTTCGTGTAGGACCATGCAGATGGAGGAGAACATGATATGTTCATTGAACAGGTGATTGACATATTACAGTTTATCATATTTCTCCCAAAACTAACGAGGTGTCACTGGCATCATATTGATTACCAAGATAACGCAAATCCTTTCACCACATCAATCCAGCCAAAATTAGATTCCATAACTGTCAAAGCCCCCAAAAATCTGTACATGTCAGATTTTTATAGGACTCAGTAACTATATTTTACTCTTTTCATTTTATCTTATGATGTCAGTGAGGAGACTCATTCTCTTCTAACAAGGGTATATTTTTTCTTTCTTTTGATGCTTACGGATCTTTGAGGATGGTATATGTTGCATTTCAGTAAGTAGTTGTAATTAATAGTTATATGGACTGATTGTTCCTCTAGTCATCATCATTATCATCCATTAAGTGAAATTTTGTGTTTTCTTCGTTCTTTCCTCTGAATTATTAGTTAGAACATAGAATAAGGCAAGTTTTATCCTACTTGAGCTGAGATTACAATTTAAATAAAGGTGAAAATCAAGCACACCTGTGATATAAGCGAAACACCTGCTCCATAAGATGCAAGAATCAGCTCACTCATGTCCTCAGCCTTCGCCTGTCATCCAACAAGAAAGAGGAGATTAAAGACCATACAACGTCGGACTAAGAAAATCAAGAGCAAATGCGAAATAAGAGTAGAGAAAATATAGACCTGAGAAATCGCACGTTCAAAATATTCAACAGCCTCCACAAGTAGTCCTCTTGAGCATAGAATCTGACCCATGGCAATCAAAGCTTTCACTAATTCAGGATCTTTTTCAGTTGCCACTCTGTAGAAAAAGGTCTCTTCAGGATTTAATTTATCAGAAGAATCTGGAAACAAAGACAAAACAAGCTCTATTTGCATTCAATAAGGAGCTAGGAAGAGAATTTAACTACCTTAGCAATGGGAGTGCTCTGTCTTGATGTCCTCTTGCTAGGAGTTGAAGGGAAAGCTGTGTAAAGTTCCAATATAAGATATATGAGGAAAGTTCTGTTATAATTATTTAAATAATAGTGTCTTCAACTTAGTTGCTTCTCACATCAAGTAGCTCGTTAGGGGAAAGACTTTCTGTAGAGATCTTATGTTCCCCTGGATTAATTTTTTCACGTAGCCCCAACTTCTTGCGGATGTAAGGATGCTTGAGAGATAGTTGCTGCATAATTCATTGCATCCAAAAGGTGATCAGAACATGTTTAGGCTTCAAAGAAATCATAAAAAACAAGTGCACAAGACTGTAACACCCCCAGAAGGTACATGACCCGACCCGAGCACCAGCCTTGGCACTCAGGTCAAACTCCTTCCGACAACCTCGGATATAATTTGCAGATGCTGTTGAGTGTCACATCAGAAAAAGAGTAAAAGTTTCCTTTCACAGATTTGTGTGCTCATAAATAACTCGGCACTTCCCGAGTTAGACCATTTGATAAGGAGATTACTTGAGTGCCAAGGCTGACACCCAGGTCTGGTACCTAATACCAACACCTCCAAAAAACATGAAGCGCTAACCTAAAACTATCGCAGTGTCAACATGATTTGCTCTTGCAACAGAACGCTGTGAAAGGCGGTTGGTAATGAACCACTATACAGCAAACAAACTTCTCTTATAAATGACAATACAAGGTATGCAGAATCTGGAACGTTATTATTGCAGCAAACCCAATTTATTGTGAGATGCACAACATGCAGAAGTCTCATACAAGTATTATGTTTCACAGCTTTTCGTATTTGCACAACATGCAGAAGTTTCATACAAGTATTATGTTTCATAGCTTTTCTAAATAAGATATCTCACTTGATATAATGATATTTTGAAAATGAAATGGGCTTGATATCAATAACAAAAACATGCTTGAAGCAAAATGGCCACGTTACAGCCTCAGTCATCCAATACGAAAAAAGGAGTCTAAGTTGACGAAGTTAAGTGAAACCTCTATAAAAAATAAGTGCTTCGTTGGAATATACCATATGAAAACCATTCTAAGCATAAAGGTCTATCCATATTTTCACTTCTTATTAAAATTTAGTCATTATATTGTAATTCATTGTTTCAAATATAAATAGACTAGCACCCCATTTGCTCCCCGCCAGAGAAAATGGGGAGAGGAGCTGTGTTACCAAACATTAAAGCAATTTCCCGCTGGAGCCAAAGAGCGAAAGAGCTAACCAAAATGCAGCCTTAATATCCAGAGTGGAGACGACTAAAAAAAAACATAAGAGTTTAAACTTTTAGGAGAAGACATACGAACGATGGTTAGGAGTTATGGTTGCAATTGGGGGCGGGTAGGCCAAGACTTGATTGGATGTAAATAGACCCAACCTGATTGGTCCGGTCGGGTTAGGGACCGAGTCACCTAAGACTTGACTCGACATGACCCAAACCCAAAACATACTTATCTTTCTAGTTTGAACCTAGACCCATATACAGTATCATATATTATTATAGGTTGGTGTTACTGCCACCACTTTATGTTACACACACCTCACTTAGTCCAAGTAAAAAAATGTTGACTGATTTGAATCAGACAATGAAAATTGTTTTTTGTTCCAATATTCCCCACAAGATCATGAGCCTACCATCAGATGGTCATATGTTGATTACACGTACATCTCAAAAAGTGAACATAATCATGGCGTACCATCAAACGTGATTAACGTTCATTTCTTGGAATGTGTGCCACATGGAATCAATATCTGACTGTCTAATGGTAGACTCATGATCTCAAGATCTGTTATGTGAAAGACTAGGATGAAAAATGATCATCATCTAATTCAAAGCAACCAACGGATTATTACTTTTTTCAGTGAGGTGGCTGTAACATAAAGTTGTGTGGCAGTTAACACCAGCAATTAGTATATATTTATATTATTTACTTTTAGTTATTAAAAAAAAATTCTTTAAATGTATCCCTCTCCTAAACTACCTTTGTATGTGATTAAGAAAATTAGAGAGTTAGAGCTATGGAGGAAATGGAGAAATTAGAGAGTTGGAGCTATGGAAGAAATGGATACAAGCAAGCAGCGTATATTTTACGAGTCAAGAGTTCCACTTTGATTGAAGGCATGTTTTTACAAGATGAAGGTAAGAAGATAAGAGTAAATGAGGCTAAGAGACGTATGTTAATATGGATGTATGGAGTAATACTTGACTTTGAGTAGTTAGGCTTAGAAGATTAAGGTTAGATGGACAGGAGAGAAAGAAGAAGAAGAAGAGAGAGAGAGAGAGAGAGAGATAAAAATTAGAGAAGTAAATGACTTGGGGTTAGAGGAGCCCTACTGGCCTTTATGTTAATATGAAACTTACAACTCACACACCCAACACTACATAACACGCACCATAACTAATTAATCCACTAACATAAGATGTACTACAGACATAACATATAACCCAATACTCACCATAGATATCCATCATGCCCAACTTGACAATAATACCATGAAGATGTGTAGGCCCAAGTGCCTTAGTGAAAGTATCTGCTAACCGGTTTGAAAATGACACTTTAGGAGTCTCAATGATACCGGCTTGAATTTTCTCCCATATAAAGTGAATATCAACCTCAGCATGCTTTGCCCTTTCGTGAAGGACAGAGTCAGCTGCAATATCTATAGCCGCCCGAGTATCACAATGCAGAGGCATGGGCATAGACGGAGGAGATCCGATCTATGAAGGGAGCGAAGTCATGAGGCTCACACGCACCATGTGTCAGGGCTCTATATTTGGACTCATCACTAGAATTTGAAACCCAATCTTGTTTCTTGCTCTTCTACACAACCAGATTACTACCAATGAAAGTACAGCATCTGGAGGTGGAATGACGATCAATAGGAGCATCATTGTAGCAATTGAGAGATGAATGTCTAGCTTCAAAATAGAGTAGTCCTCTTCCAGGGGAGGACTTGATATACAGTAATATGCGATGCATCGCATCCATATTAGGCACTCGTGGAGTATGCATGAACTGAGCAACAACAGAGTCAACAAATGTAAGTTCTGGCCGAGTATTAGTGAGGTATATAAGTAGCCCAACAAGTCTTCGATACTCAGATGGAACAGAAAGAGGCTCCCCAATGTCTGCATGAAGATGATATTTAGGATCCTTGAGAGACTTGGCTGGTATACATCCCAGCATACCAGTATCACGCAATAAATCAATGACATATTTTCTTTGCGAGAGGGATATTCCTTTAGAGGATCTAGCAATAACTATACCAAGGAAAAAAATTTGAGTCTACCCAAGTCCTACCTCAAAGGCTCGACTCAATTCCGCCTTAACATGAGTAATATCGGCAATCATCACCAGTGACTACAATATCATCCACATATACCAATAGGATAGTCCTCAAATCTCTGGGCACAGTATGGATGAATCAAGTGTGATCAGAGTGGCACCGAATGAATCCCAAAGTAAGTAAAACAATACTGAATATCTGAATCCATGCCCATGCCATCGGTGACCGCTTCAGCCCATAAATAGCTTTCCTCAGGTGACATAATTTCCCAGAAAACTCCCCCTAAAGTCAACCCAGAAGGAGGGTCCATGTAGATTTCCTCACTCCAATGGCCATGCAGAAAGGCATTTTTTTATATCAAACTGATATAGGAGTCAATGATGATGAGCCAGCAAGGAATAATAACTCGTACAAAAGTGAGCTTAGCCACAGGAGAAAAAGTGGTAGTGAAATTCAAGCCAGGCATTTAAGTGGATCCTTTGGCAACAAGACGCGCCTTTTAACGCTCAGCTGTACCATCCTCTCAATATATAATAGCAAACACCCATCTACAACGAACAGAGTGTTTGGCAGGAGGAAGATCAACTAGCTCCCATGTCTGGTTTTTATCAAGAGCCTTCATTTCTTAATGCATAGCAAGGATGCTGAAGAGCCTCACCAACGGAGCAAGGAATGGAAACTGTGGAAGCTTCAACGAATGATGCACAATATGAAACTGAAAGACCATGATAAGAAACGTAATGGGGAATAGGGTGAGCTGTCACACAACTCCTTTGGCCTGTACGAATGACAATGGGTAAGGAGAGGTCATCCAAAATAGGGGTAGGAGAGGTAGATGGCATAGCAATTGGGGTAGCCAAAAGTGTAGAAGAAGCTGGGATCTCTGAGGTACCTAAGTTCAAGTGGTCAAATGGCCTAGAGGCCTGAGTGGGCCGCACCGACTTACTTTCTCGCCGATAAATATTTGGAAGAGGAAAGCGACCACGTGCAGGTGGATGAGCAAAAGTAGGAACCTCAGTAGGAGGAGACAACACAGGAAAAGGACAAACAATAGAGGATGAAGTAGGAAACTGTATAGGAGTCTCTTTTGAGAAATAATAGACATCCTAAAAATAGATGACACCAATAAAAACAACCAAGCGTCTAGTCGTAGGATCATAACCCTGATATCCATGAAACAAGGAAGAATAACCACGAGATACACATTGTGTGGCTTTATCATTAAGTTCATGTCTTTAGGGACAAAGATCTTGAACAAAACAAGTGTAGCCAAAGACTTTGGGTTCTATCTCAAATAAAGTAACATTAGGCCTAAGAATGTGAAAAGGAGTCCTTCAAGATCCGACTTGAAGTACGGTTAATGAGATGAGTAGTAGTAAGAAGAGTAACAGACCAATAGGATTTGGAAACATGCATCCCACACAAAAGAGACCTGGTGACATCCATTAGATGCCTATTTTTAGGCTTCGCAACACCATTTTGTTGAGTGTAAGGGCAAGAAAGTTGATGCAAGATTCCCATCTTCTCAAGATGAGATTGGAAAGCTAGAGAAGTGTGCTCTCCATCATTATCAGAACGAAGTGCCTTAACAGACTTGTCGAATTGAGTTTGAATCATATTAGTAAAACTGATAAAAGTGGAAAGCATATCCTCCCTAATCTTAAGCAAATACACTCATGTATAACGCGAGTGATAATCAATGAATGTGACATAATGTTGAAAGCCATCAAATGAAGTGATAGGAGCTTGCCCCCAAACATCACTATGAACAATATCAAACAAACAATTACAACGATGCATATGCGGAGGAAAAAAAGCACGAGTATGCTTTGAGAGCTCACAACATGCACGTTGAAATTTATGACTACAACATCCACTTTTGAATTGAGGATACAACAAACACATATGGTAAAGATTAGCAGTCCTGAGATGGGCATGCCACAAACTCAAAGTGTCTTTAGTAAAGGAATTGCAAGTAGATGACGACAAAACATGAACACTAGATGCAAGGGCAGAACTCCTATCAACATCAAACTAATAAAGGTGATCCCTCGCATATCCTTTGCCAATAGCCTTCCTTGTTTTTAGGTCTTGAAGAATACAGTGGGAAGGGAAAAAAGTCAATGAGCAATTTAGAGATTGGGTTAAACAACTCACAAATAGAAAATTAACAAAGATTTTGGAACATGAAGAACACCTTTGAGTGAGAGATCATGAGATAAGGGAACATCACCAATGCTAGAAACCAGAGTGTAAGAGCCATCTACCAAACTAACTTGCCGAGATATAGTGTGTGGAGTTGAAGATGACAGTAAATGAGGCTCACCAGTCGTATGATTTGTGGCTCCGGAATCTATGATCCACGTGAAAGGCCGAGAAGAATACATAACAGGACATGCTGATGATGCAGAAGCACATGGTGTCCAGGAAGTGGAAGCCGTCTAGACAGAACAAGCAATGCTCCCCCTAAAACTCACAAGCTCAGTATGCAAAGTACCCAAATCATCCCTCAAGTCGAAGCTCAGATGCTCTAGAAAAATAGTGAGAAAGATCCTCCACTAATCAATCAAACAATGTGGGAAAGGCATCCACAAAAAACTATTCAAAAGTGGACAAATATTCTTCTCAGGAATTTTGAAAAACATGGGCAATCAACAAACACCTTTAATGAAACATGGAAGTGCACAAAAATTTGTCATAACTCATTCAATACCAATCCAAATCACACAAGGTCAGAGGCACATGGAAGTTGAGATGAAGGTGATTCACCAAAAATAAGATTCCAAAATAGACCAGCAACAGATTCTCTGAAAATCTCAAAAAACTGTGAAACCAAAACAATGATAGATGACACCTCATCATCTCCATTTCCAAAATTGTTGCAAAGGGTGGAAGGCTAGAGGATTTCGGTCCAAACAACACCAATATCAGCCCTTGATTTTGTCTCAAAATCCGTGAATGTATAGAAATGTGTGAAACAATACAAAACATGAAAAAAAGAGGAGAATCAGCAAATCAGCACAAAATAAGCATTAAATCAACAAAAAATTTCATGGATTAGGTTCCTGGGAAGATTCCGATGAAAATACAATATTAAGATCTAAACACAAATCCCTTTAAAAATCACTCTTCCACAAATGTAAACACCGCTGAGACGAAACCGACTATGTATGTTTCGCTCCGATCTGATGAGGTCAAAGTTTGACCTTGTTGATGACAATGTGACATCATGCTGGCATCAACACAAGTTTGGATGTTGTCGACAATAATAGGTTCCCAAATGGTGCCTCTAATACCAACTTGACTTTGATGAGTTGTTAGGATTAGGAGATTAAGGTTAGATGGAAAGGAGAGAAGGAAGAAGAAAGAGAGAGAGAGAGAGAGAGAGAGAGAGAGAACTAGAGAAGCAAATGACCTAGTAAGCGTTAGAGGAGTCCCCACTAGCCTTTATATTAATATGGCACTTACAACACACACCCAAAATTACATAACATGCACCATAAGTATTTAATCCACTAACATAAGATGTACTACACACACCCGTAACATATAGCCAATAGTAATAAGAAAAGATAAAATTAGGAATGAGTAAATAAGAGAAAATTTGACGGTAGCACTTATGAAAAGAAAAATTATGGAATGTCACTTGAAGTGGTTTAGACATGTCTATTAGAGGCCAGAAGGAGACCCTTTTCAAAGGGTTGAGACACTATAAGCACAAAGAAGTAGAAGAGGACGATCAACGAAGACCATGAGGGAAGCAATTTGAAGGGGCATGAAGGATAGCAAAATTACGGAGAGCTTAGTTGGGCGGGGATGCCAACATCAAAAGAAGCCAGCCAGAAGTTAATTCTGGTCGTCTGGGTGAGTGTGGAGTCACCCAAGCGACCAGAACTCTCATAGCCAAGAGTTACAGGTCGCCCAAGCGACCAGGGAAGGAGTCAGTCCAAGTGGGGATCTTGCTCAAGCGAAATTCACTTGGACTCTCGCCCAGGAGAGTTTCATTGTCGCGAGAATCCAAGTTGTGTCAAGTGACGAAATGTCACTTAACACCCCCCTTTCATCATCTTTCATATTCCTTCTTTAAATCTTTTCTTCCCCATGTAACTTTCTACTTTTGCGCATTTTAGTATTTTTTCCATTTTAGGTTTCCTTGTCCCTTTTGGTACTTACTATATGAGGTCATTATGTAACCCAAATTGAAGAGATTGGCTCATTAAAAAAGAAAAGCGTAAACATTTAAAGCTTGTGAGGAGCTTTAATGGAGAGTAGGTCTTCTTCTCCATGTGGGTTTGGTGTGAGGCCAAGGGTGTGATGCCCATGTGTTATCTTTGATTTTTTCTTTATCTCTTTTCCTATTGCTTGCTATTTTGTCATCTATTTCTTCTTCTTCTTGTTGCTTAAAATCCCTAAAACCCTAACTCTTGAATGACCTTGATGCCCTTCCTTGTGGATTGACTCCAATCACTACCCATTGATCCATGACTGTCCTTGGGCTCGAGCTTACTCCATTTACAACCGATTAATCAATCAATTTGAAAGCTCTAGCGAGGAGCTACGAGAGTCCACATCGATCCACGAGCCAAAACGCCCAAACCTAGAGGATGCTAGAATTCTATCTCTAGGATCGCACCTTCCGCAATTCTAATGGGCTCGCACTCCGGATTGAACCCTAAGCTAACCTAGCATGGTTACCTAAGAGGAATAATATGAAACCCTAAGGTATCGCTTTAATTTGAGTTTTATTTTTTAATTAATTAGTTTAATTTCAGCATTTTTTTATCATCTCATACTCATTCTAGCGTCATTGTCCCATGTAATTTTCTACTTTTGGGCATTTTAGTATTTTACCATTTTAGGTTTTATTTTCCCTTTTAGTACTTACTATATAAGGTCCTCATGGAACCCAAATTGAGCATATTAGATCATTTTAAGAAAAAGTGTAAACACTTGAGCTTGTGAGAAGCATTAATGGAGAGTGATTCTTCTTCTTCCCCATGTGGGTTTGGTGTGAGGCCAAGGGTGTGATGCCCATGTTATTCTTTGATCTTCTCTTTACCTCTTTCTTCCCTTTACTTGCTACTTCTTACAATTATTTCCCATAATTTGTTTGCTCAAATCTCCAAAACCCTAGATCTAGAGCAACCTTGATGCCCATCCTTGTGGATCGACTCCAACCTTAGCCCGTCGATTCATGACCATTGTTGCGAGCGCCCTAACCTAGAGGATGCTAGAGTTCTATCTCTAGGATCACACCTTCCGCAAATCAAACGGATCTCATTCGCTGGATTGGACCCTAATCTATTCAAACATGGTTAACTAAGTGGAAGCCCATGAAACCTTAAGGTATCGCTTTAATTTGAGTTTAATTGTTGACATTACTTAGTTTAATTTCGACAATTAACATCTCATATTCATTTAGGGTCATTGTCCCGCGTCATTAGTGCTTATCAAAAACGAGAGGAGAAATAGGACTCGCAAAGTCAACCTAAATATATGGGATGACGCTATGATGATTTCATGAAAATAACTTGAAAAGTACTCAAATTTTGATGCCCAATTTTTCTTAGATTATACTCAAACGCAAATGTGGACCCAACCTAATTCTTAATTATTCTATTTTGGATATTCCTTGACCAAACCCAAACCCAGCATGAAGCGGGTCAGTTTTTTATAGTTGGATCGGCCAAGGCCCGACCTAATTCTAAGATGAGTAGGTCCAGGTCCAAATTATGGACTCAATTTTTAAATGGGTCGGGCACTATTCACCCCCAAGGAGGGTACTGCCTTACCATAAGGGGATAAAGGAGGCACTTCATATTGATGGACCTAACGGTCGAGAATCTCAGTCCGCCGTTTGGAGGATGCACAACAGAAACATTCTATTAATATTTACTTCCCAGAAAAGATAGATGTTCACATTTACACCCTCAAATCTTTCAAGAAATTTGTTGTGGGTTCTCAAATCTCAACTCCTCAACAAAATATTTTATATATACATCGGGTAAGCACTTTTTAGGTTATGATACCTGCCTCCAAGTGTTTCACTACTAGTACATAACTGATTAAACCATCCAATACACTAGCATCTCATCTTGATAAGAAATAGGTGTTTGAAACCCGAGTCAATTTTTCCTCCAAGTTCCCACTATGGATCAATTTTAATGGTACGAGTCTTACAAATCTTTAGTGAGTATATTATCGAATATACACCAAGTAAGCCCATTGTTAGAGGTACAATACCAGTTTCCTAGTGGCATACTACTATTGGATAATTGGCATCGTGGAAACCAGCTTATGCAACAGGCATCCCATTTGGGTAAGTGTTGGTAAATATATTCTTTTACAGGCAATAGGTAAAAGCAACAATATAGTGAAACTCCTTGGTAAAATAAGCCAAATCTTTAAGTTTGATTCTGTTAATGATTTAAGAAATTGGGGAAAGGAATTTCTAAAGTTTCTTTTTTTTACTTTCCTACAAAAAAAAAAGTATACAGGGTGAAGTTTACGGGTGACCCCCAAGAAGACAAGATGACATAACATCATTTGAAATGGTTTAGGCATGTCCATCAGAGACCTGAAACATCCCCAATAAGGACTGAGACGAACTAAGCACAAGGACATTGGATAGAAAAACCAATAAAGATTTGGAGAGCAGAGAAATGAGAAAGGACACAAATCACAAAGTAACAGAGGTGAGAAATGGCAAAGGATGCAAAGTAACAGAGGTTAGCTTTATACAGAAGAAATAAGATTTGCGTCGACCACAATTTCGATGATGATGATGATTATGAATACAGCACAGAAACCCATATCCATATCCATGTCATGATTTTTTATATGCTAAGTCATACTCCTCCTTCCTATGAAAAAATATTTATATAGGTCTCTTAGCTCAGATGAGGTCCTAGCCCCTCATACTGCCATGATCTTCTTTCATATGCTTTACCATCTCTGATTGATAATCAATTACTTAAAATTTTCAATCTAATACTAAAAATAATTGTTCCAAAATATAGTAGGCAGTACATGGTTCGAACAAACCTGAACCACAGTTAATGAACTGTTGGTCAGCCAATAGACTAAACTTCCCTGCAAAAGAAAGAACAAACAAATAGGAACATGAGTTTTTTTTTTATCGATAGTAGGACAAGTATTTATTAGAGAAAAATCCATGATCATTGAACAAAGCAGGTAAGTAGTAAGAATTCAGAGAAAAGATGCATATCTATACTACTTTTAAAAGTGTAAATACCACTAGAAAATTTCTGTCAATTTAGCACTTTAAGGAACAAAATACCCCTATTTAAGAGATAAGAATAAGATTAGCAAGAAAAATTAGCAAAAAATTGGAGAAATCTGATTAGCGAGAAATCAGCTTATAGAAAACTAGAGATAAATCAGCTTACAGAATCATGATTAGCGCTTAATCTCCTAAATTTGAACTTAAATCTCCTAAATTTTCTAATTTAACACTTCTTCACAAAAATCTCTCGCGGAACTTATGCTTCCAAGAAGAATTTGAGTTGGAGAGGAACTCTACCCAACATCTAGAGTTTTGAGTTGGTTGCCCATTTATTAGGAACCGTAAATATAACCATCAAGTACTCATTACACCGCTGCAAGTTATTTTGCTCATGTCAATGGTATTTGTAATTCTTTTAGGAGCTCATAGTGATCAAATTATATCGGGTTTTGTTTCCATTCTTCCATTCTTACTACATACATTTCTGAAATATTTGTTATTCTGACATTAAAATCGTGATTTTTGCATATTGCATCATATCTGAAATTTATCTGAATTTCTTTAAGTATCATGCAAATTATACAGGACACCAACCATAAGCCATGCTACTTTTCTAGCAGAAAACCCGTAAGAACTCTAATACTGCATTAGATACAGTTACAATTTTTTTGTTTTCAAAAGGTAAGTTTAAATTGAACCCTGACCACGACATCAAACAATTAGGTCATAACTCGGAATTATCTTAGGTATCTGAGGCAATTTCACAATTTTCTGAAAACCAGTAATTTGGGCCAAATAAGTGCCAGTTTCGATAATTTGGCATGAGTATATCTTTTGGATTCTTAGTGTCTTTCAGCCATCCGAAGGATATTGTAAAATTGGTATTGGTTACATATCATCATGCTAATGTAGCCCTTCCATGTTATAGCAATCTGTAATGAAGTTAAAAGTGAAAAGAAATAAATATTGGTAACAATGGAGAGAAGAATTCCAAGTGAAATATATATGACTACCTTGGATTGAACCTAACGTAAATTCCTGTCTAAGAGAAACTATAGATTAGAATGAAGGAAAAACATGAAAAGAGAAAAGCTTAATGTGCGGTTAGCATTTGATAAGACGATTATTTTTAGAATTATATTAGAATTCATTAATAATGTTAATGTAATATGTGAAAAGAGAACTATCACCGTCAATTTCTTGCTACCCAACTGTACTCAATCTCATGAATAATAAAGGATGGGTTAAGCAGATTAACTCTTCAAACTATTTAATAAACTCGATGAACTGCAACTTGATTGCCAGAGGGACAACATAAATAATAATAAGTGATCCAATAAAACACAATTTAACATCATGGGAAAACATAAAAGAAACAGTTTACCTACATGAGGAACCCAAAACCCAATCACGAGTATGGGGATGGTCATAAAGTCCAAATATCGCTTGTAGTACTGCAATAGAAGGTATAATGAGCAAGATGGTTACAATAACATATTCTGAAGAATTGGAGGAATTGCAGTGATGGCATGTACAATGCAAATGTTCTAGGAAAAAGACCCAAATCTCCAGTTCAACCATGGTTAACTGGAACAGGTAGGCCCAACGACATGTTTTTCTCCTCTAAAACCATTTTAACAATTTTTGGCTGTTGAACCAACCAGGGCAGTACAATTTAACTGAATTAGCTGGTCCATTCATTCAATGAGATTCATGTTGTTCACTGGATCTTTCATTTTCAAGTCACAGAAACCCACCAAAAAAAGTATTCAATTTTTTGGCTTTTTTTTTTTCTTTCATCTTTTAGAAACACAGCACAACGTTAATTAAGTTGCGCTTCTGATGCAGAACATTATGGAGGAGCAGTGTGGCTTAAACAGCCATTAAAGGGCAGATTTCTTGGGCTGTTTAAGATTTGGAATGAGATATTATTATTATTTTCTGCTCTTTAGCTTCTTCTCTTAAGGTTCTCAGCTCGACATTATAAAGACTTAGAGAGTGTCTACAGAAAATCTGAACCTTAAGAATTCTGTTAAATTACTACTGCTGTTCTTCTTCATATATACTGCATTATCTGCTACTGTTCTTCATCTCAATAATCTCTGCTACAAGGTGAGCTGCTGGTATTATATTTTATTTATTGAATGCTAAAATACATCAGTTTATACATCATTTTAAGAGTATTATCATGAAATCAGTGGGCTGTGTTTCTCTAAGATTTCTGTGAGCGATATTGCTGTTGTCATCACTGTGTTTAACACAGAATTATAGAGGTGATAGTACGTCTTTATCTATGTTAACTCAGCTGCCTAGTCTAATTAATTCCTGCAATTAGATTTCCGTCTTAGAGGGTTGTGAGCTGCGGTCTGCATAATTTCCTATCAAAGCGAGATTATTGTCTTGGGTAGTGATCAATATGCCACCAAGGATAAATCTGATGCTGAACCAACGAGTCAAAAGGTTTAAAAAGTGAGTAATAAGAAGACTGGATGGGCCTCCGCATGAGCGTGAGACAATAGCGGAAGTCAAAGGTGACCATTCAGGGATGAGATGAGAACAACCAGTTTTCATCCCTCATCGTCGACTAAGGGCTCCGGTCCAATTGGCGCTGAAAATTCACATTATAACGAATGTGAAAATAAATAGGGGGTCAAGGTAAACAGGTAGGAATTTCACGGAAGCTTAAATCTGGAGGAATTGATCGAATAGTTGAGCAAAGTCGAAAAATTCTTCGAACTAAAGAAGATAACAAACCAACGTAAAGTTTGTAGCGACAAAATTTACTGTGTTCGCTCTAGCATGGTGAGATTACATTCAAGAGGATCACCTCTGTCGCAGGAAGGAGAAAATAATTACTTGGGAGAAGATGAAGACACATCTTTGACGAAGATTTCTATCAGCCAGCAATGCTAAAGATATTTACCAACGTTGCCAAACTTTGCGGCAACGTGATAAAAGTGTAGTGGAATATATGACAGAGTTCCATTTTCTAACTACACTAGCGAATGTACATGAAACTACAGAACGAGTAGGACATTACATTAACGGCCTATGAATTCACATCTAAAATGAAACTGTGATCCATGACATGGTGCTGGTTGATGAGGCTTACCATCGTGCTTTAAGGGCAGAGGAGATGCTCAATCGGAGTTCTACTTGTAAAACGTTTGGACAAACGGGTTCTTCTTCATTTCCAAAAAAATCTACATCAATCCAAGGCGAGACTAGTCATGCAAGGGAATCCAAACTAGGACCACAGATCCACCAACTCTCACCAAGCGAGAGGAGGACGTGACCTAGTTGTTGCCCCTACAGAACAATCACGGACAACTCGAGCCGAATTTAATTGCTTTAGATGTCATGAACTGGGACACCACTCCTTTGAATGTTCTAAGCACCAAACGAAGTTCATGCTAATTTGGCCAAAGAAAAGCAAGTTGATAATCCATATGAAGAGGGTGAAGAAGATTTTGTAAAGAAAATAGAAGAAGATCAACATTCCTAAATTTGTTAATTCGAAGAGTCATGCTCACTTTACTAAAAATTGTTGATGAAGAACTTCACAATACACACCCACTTACACCCAACAACCTTCTTTCCAGCTAGCAACTCAGTAATCTCCCACGTATTATTCTGTTCAAGAGCTATCATTTCTTGTATCATAGCATTTTTTTCATTTGGGCTGCAACAAAGGTTTCGAGATAGAAGATGAAATATATATGGAATCCAAAGATGAAATAAAGCTCGTGAGCAAGAGTAGTAGTAACTTTTGGTCCCTTTTTTTCTTGCTTACAAAGAGCTTGCCTTCACCAACTTTCCCAAATTTATCCCACGATACATTGGAATTACTTGTACTTACCATTGCCTCAATATCTTTCTCAAGATCCTCCTTCCCCAAACAAAGTAGAGGAAGCAAATTCGTTATGTTCTCTTCACTACTTGGATACTTCTCCCCCTAAAGAGGGCATTGAGAAGGAGCATAGAAAGGAGCACACTCAAAAGAATGTAACATTCATAGTGACAAAGAATTTCCTTGCAGAAGGGTTATAATATTTGTCCACTTTCTAAGTAGGTGGGTACCCAAAAAATATACACTTGATGGCTCTTGTGAGAGTTTATCATGTTGGCTTGGTGGAATGTGAGGTAAAAAAAGACAACAAAAGGTCAAAGTGCACTGTAAAGAGCCTACTACTAGGGAATAAAACCTTGCAGGGAGACTTCCTCTCAAGAATAGGTGTAGGCATGCGGTTAATGAGATAACTAGCAGCGAGGACAGCCTCTCACCCCATAGAAGTTTGGGTACCTTCATACAAAAAAGTAAGGACCTGCCAACCACAAAGAGGTGGAAATTTTTCCTCTCAGCTCATGTTGTTGTGGAATATAAGGGCCAAGTAGATTGTCACTCAATCTCATGCACCAGAAGGTTAGATTGGTGAACTTGGGAGGAGTAATCTCCTCCATTGTCAAATCTTAGAATCTTAACCTTCATATTGAATTGAGTTTCAACCCACTTGTGATAAAGGGGAGAGATAGCTTGACCCTCATCTTTGATTTTCATAAGAAACAAAGTGGTGTAATGAGTACAATCATCAATAAACGATCTAAAGTAACGACACTCATGAACAGAAGTTACATCAGAATGAATAATTTTGAAATGGATATCATATTTAACGTGAGAAATTGGATAAACAGACTGACAATGTTTGGACAATTGACAAGTTTACACTGAAAATTTGTGTACTTTATAGAATTGAACACGTGAGGAAGTCAGAGATGCAAACGTGGAGGGGGGAGATGTCCCAGCCGTTGTTGCCATAGATGAGCAATTTCCAAGAATGTAGTAGTGGATGCAACAAAGGTGGTCAACTCGTGAATCGGATCGTAAATCATTTTCACTAGAAGGTGAATCGAATCGTGAATTGAGTTGTAAAACGTAAGAGTTAATCGGATTTTCAAAGAAATATTTTTAAATGAGGAAATTAGAAAAATGCAAAACATATACAAATTTGACTCATTTCCTACTCATTTGAATCCCTGAAGGCCAAAAAGTGTATTCATTTCATCATTTGACCTATTGTTGTTCATTCATGTTTTGTATGACTGTATAACATCTATGTATATGAGATGTGCATGTATGAGAGTATGACACTATGATAGTATTAATATGAATGTGTCAAAAATCAGGAGAAAAAAATCTATAGAGAACAATCATTCCTATGGCTTAAAATATATAAGATTAAATAAAAAATCACTTACAGCATTTTAAAAACTCACATGCCGATGCCGGAATTTGTTAGAGATACTAAGCCTTCAAGAAAAGTATCCTTTTGCTCACCATTGAATGTAAAACAGATAAAAGACATAATCTGGTTAAGTTCTTCAAATAATGTTTGCCATAAAAAAACTCAAAGAAGTTTTTTACAATCTAGAAAGATGTATAATAAGTATAAGATAGGATAAAAAAGGGTTCATAAAGGTTTAGAGGCTTTTTAGTAAAAAACTATTGAGATCGTGCAATACCAAGCAAGGTTTCGCATGACACATTTAAACTGTACGATTAGATTTGAATCTGACAATTAAATGTTTTTTACGATTTGACTGATTTCAAGCATTTTACTATTTGAATCTGCAATTCAAATCGTGAATCGTTCCAACTTGACAACCATGGATGCAACGGCTCCAAACGACATTGGATCTTCAAACATGTAGAGACCTCTCTTCGAACGCCCATGGCCAAAAGTTCTTCATGTAGTCAAGCCTTAAAACACATAACGGGAAGGAAATAAGGTTATGCTACAGTTTATACTTTTAAGGAGTTTACTGTCAGAAAGGAGGCTAAGTGGTATCTGAGGAATATGATGTGTAGGGGTAAGAGACAAACTACCAATCTGAACATTTCCTTGCCCCATTATATGTTCAAGGGACCCATCGGCAACTCTGATATGACAAGGCGAAGGCATAGAGAGATAGAATCAAAGATAGTAGACATACCAGACCACACAGTCATGTGGTCTGTAGCTCCTGAATCAATAATCCAGGAGGATTGAGAAGTAGAAATGGCATGAGCAGCCCAACAATATCTGTCTCTGCAGGAAGGGTACTCGAGGCACGTTCCACGAGGTCCTCATACTCCTTTCTGTGTGGGCGTAACAGCGTTGGTGACTTCTTCCATTTGTGAGAAGCCCCTTCCAGACAATAAAAAAATCCACAAGAACATATAATCACACATTGTGGTTGAGATACCTCACCCTTTCAGCAATCAAACTTGCACAGATGCTACCAAGGTCCACACTACTGCAAGAACAGTCAATAATACTCACAAATCCCAGCAATCCAGTTCTCAGGTTCATACAAGCATCCAACACTTCAACTAAATCGGATTACACAAACAGTTTTAGCCTTTCAAAAATCAAACAACCACCTACAAGGTGTCAAAGAGCTGCCACAACATAGTTCACACTGTTGTTACCACAGAGATCCACTCCCACAAGGTTTTACAACATTCCAAACACTGAACAAAACAACCACTGCCAAAGAGAACCGTCTTACAAGGTCATACAACCTCAAATCAAAAACCGATCAGTTACCGAAAAACTTCCTAGGCCACTCGACCTTACAACGCCAACAAAAGAGATTCCATATTCATATCTCAGTGCACATAGTGCAGCCGTGACTGAGAATAGCATCGAAAATCTCGCGAAACACCATAAAATTCCCCAATTCCACACTGAAGTCCATTGCAATGAGGGACTAACAACACTAATATGAAATCTAATAGAAATAACCCAAATTCTTGACTCTCCAGGGTCTTTCTAGAGAGAATCAGCGATTTCAGGATAGAGTTTCCGGAATACACAATGGAACTGACAGAAAAACATTCCTTACATAAAATAGGGCTTTACATACCTATTTCGAAGCTTTTAGGAAGATCTGGCAGTGGTTGCAATTATCGATTCCCTGTCTATAACTCTAGAGGTTCAACGATGGTAGTTGACAAGAGGCTGAAGATGACCCTAGAACTCACTATTCCGATGGTCAGATGGTATTGTGTCAACATCAAAAGTTGCTCCAAATGAAATTTGGCGGGGGACATCAAGATCGAGAGCATTGGATTTGGGCCGCAACAGATTTTCTAGCGCAAGAAGAAACGAAAAGGGAACCAGAACCGGGCCTAAAGGAGAACACTGCCCAAACTTGCTCAAGCGACCCCACTTCCGCTCGAGCGAGAAGGCTTCAGAAATAAGGCCCAACTTTCGGCCAAAACTCGCACAAGCAAGTGTGGTTGTCGCTCAAGCGAGCCTTCGAAGAGCGCAGGAGATTTCTCTCTGGAACAAGTCGCTTGAGTGAGCATCGGTTGTCACTTGAGCGAGTCAACGCCGAGCGTTAACGCTTTTAGTCCCTTTCCCTAGGTTTCTTTTGATTCGAATGTAATCATGTTAGGGTTGTTTAGTAATTTTTTTGTTTTAGGATTTTTCTATTTTGAGGCCTCCTATATAAGGTCATTATAAGCATTGTAAAAAGTTAGTTTTTTTTTTTTTTTTTTTTGAAACAGTGACAAAGCTAGTATATTAAAGAAGAGCAGAAAAAACATACCTTGACGGGTAGTAAGGCACTACCCAAAAACAGAAAACTCCCGAAAACCTTACCCGGGAACCCGAGCAAGCCCCGACAAAGCCTATCCCCCAAAGCCACAGCAGGAAAAACAGCACCCCCAGATTGTTAACTGCTACCACAATCCCAGAGCTATAAAAAATGATTCATACCTTCCGCGAAGTCATACATGTTTATGGCGTTCCAACTAACGACGAGATCCCTGATGTCACGGAGCACCATCCCAACCGGTTAGCCCTTCTTCTAAACACTCTACTATTCCTTCTATCCAGATAGCCTAAAATGCCGCATGCACGGTCAAGCGCCACAGCTCCTTCCGATGGTCATCCACCTCCACAGCCTTCCACATTTCCATCATTCTAGCAAGCATGTCCGGAATGACCCAGCAGACATTGAAGAATCCAAATATCTTAACCCAAATGCTGCGCGCATAGGAGAAATGCAGAAGGATGTGAGCCACCAATTCTCTATTCCTCATGCAAAGGAAGCATTTACTTCTCACCGGGATGTTCCTCCTGACCAGCTGATCCCTAGTGAGGATTCTTTCCCGCACCACAGTCCACACAAAGAATTTAATTTTTGGTGGAGTCTTGATTCTCCAAAAACCAGCCCACCACCGACCCCTACTGCTGATCCTCTCTTGCTTTAGGATGTGATTGTACATGGATTTGATGGAAAAAGTCCCTTTGGATGAGTACTTCCAGACTCTTTGGTCCTTGTTACTATTGTTCGGCGTCAACTCCCTGACTAGGCACATAAGATTTCTGTATTCGGCGACTTCCCATTGTCTTAGGTCTCGGCGGGTTGGAATGTTCCACACCCAAGAACCCATCAGCCATTGCGAGAAGTGACTAACCACTTCATCCTTCGAGTCGGAGAGCATATAGATCGTAGGGAACCTAAGTTGAACCGGTTGGTCCCCCACCCAGATGTCCTTCCAAAACTGAATCCGCTGACCATCACCCCAACTGTACGTAGTACCATCCTAGATTAAACTTGCACAATGCTTCACCTCTTTCCACCAAATCGAGTGGGTATTGGCCCCAAAATTGTAGTGCCATGGCTCCTCCGACACTCCATATTTACTAGTAACCAGCTGCCACCAAAGCTTATCCGATTCTCGCCCTTCGCCAATTCTCCATAGCCATTTAGCGAGAAGGGCTATGTTCATAATCCTAATTCTCCTAATGCCTAAACCCCCTTTATCCTTATGATCATAGCACTCTTTCCACTTTACTAGGTGAAACTTCTTTCTAACCCCGTCATCATTCCATAGGAAGTCCCGTGAAATTTTCTCTAGGTTCTTCATGATACTGACCGGAGCCCTGAAGATCGACATTATAAAGACCGGAATAGAGACGAGAGTTGATTTGATAAGCGTGAGCCGGCCACCATTGCCAAGCATCCTGGTTTTCCAAGTGGCCAACCTTTTTTGGACTCACTGCACCAGCCCCTCCCAGCTCCTCGGTCTACACCTCCTGATACCCACGGGTATTCCGAGATAGGTGATGGGCAAAGAGTCCTTTTTGCATCCCACCAACTTAGCAACCCTCTCGGTTTCGTGATCGGTGACGTTAATACCAACCAGGTTGGACTTTTGCAAATTGATCCACTACCCAGACACGGCTTGGAAAAGGACCAAAATATCAGTGACCGTCTTAACTTCCAAGTCCCCCCGGCTTCCATTACAAAAAACCATTGTGTCGTTGGCGTATTGCATGTGCGAAATTGACATACCATTATCAACCACCGTGAAACCCGTGACGAGATCGAGCTCTTCCGCCCTCGAGAAGAGACTATGGAGAGCCTCCCCAATGCAATTAAATAACATTGGTGAGAGCGGGCATCCTTGACGAAGCCCTCTTTTGCTTCTAAAATACCCTTGTGGCACCCCATTGATCAACACCGAGAATCGAACCGATGCGTAGCAGCCCTTCATCTATTTCCTCGAACCCCATTTTGAACAGCATGTAGTCGAGAAACTCCCACTGCACCCTATCGTACACCTTTTCCATATCAATCTTAAAAAGCCAACCCTTATCCTTGTGCTTTTTTACTGAGTCGATAGTTTCTACAGCCGTGACCACTATGTCTAGGAGCTGTCTACCGGGGATAGACGCTCCTTGCACATTGGAAATCAGCGAACTTATCAACCCCTTGAGACGAGTAGCCAGCACTTTCGCAACAATCTTATAGGTACACTGACGGGGACGCCACCTACATGGACATTAGATTTGAACCACATCGTTTCTACCGGCGTCGAAAGAAGAGGCGGAGTGGAAATCAAATCTAAGCGAAAAGATGAAAATTCTGGAGGAATGAAGGAGCACATGAAAATTCGATCGATCGAATTTAAATTTCCATCGATCGAAGTCCTATTTCGATCGATCGAAATCGATCGATCGAATTAGGTCGACAGAAATATTAAGTTCTTGAGTGATATTTCGATCGATCGAATCATATAATCGATCGATCGAAAGTTAAATTCGATCGATCGAATGTCGACGGAAAAATTTTATATTTATGAATTTCGATCGATTGATTTTCAATTTCGATCGATCGAAATCGTGCCGAGTTGTTTTAGAAGTTTAGTTTCGAACTTTTGTTTTAGAGGTTTATTTGTCTTTTATTTAATATTCGTTTTAGGGTTTTCTTTTATTGTAAGACCTCTTATAAAAGGTCCTTAAGCTAAACAATGTGATTAGTTGATTGATTATTGAATGAGAGCTTTTGCTTTGTGAAGAGTCTTCTCCCCGCAATGGGTTTGGTGTGAGACCAAGGGAGTGATTCCTATATATCTTGTGTTATCTTTGCCTTCAATTTGTGGTGATTTATTATATTTGCTATTTCTCGATCTCTGTGTGCTTCCCTAAACCGTAGCCTAATTGTTTCCTTGTGATCCCAAAACCTAAATCTTTTGAATTCCTAACCAAACAATGCCAATACCGTTTTCCAAAACAATAAACCAATCCGAGAACCATAAACCTTTTACAACCCCTGAATCCTTTTCAGACCCAAGTTGGAATCCGTGAGTCTACAACGGACGGAAGACGAGCGCCTAAGCCTGGAAAAGCTAGAGTCCTATCTCTAGATCAATCTCGCCTCAACTCTAAACGTACTTGCGCACCGGACTGGACCCTATCTGGATATTGTGTGATCTACCCATCAAAATTCTGCAAACCCTAAAGGTATCAAAGATAATTTTGCGATTCAACTTGAGTTAATTTATTTAATTTCGGCAAAATCTGCATTAAAATCATATTCACGCATTTTAGGGTCGTTGTCCCGCGTCAGTTTTGGTATCAGAGCCAGGTTTTCTAGGTTAGGGCATCTTTGCTTGTCATATTTATTTTATTGCATTGTTTTCATTTGTGAGTCCATATTGCATTCCATATTAGAACCCTAATAGACTTTGTGATCACCATGGCTTGGATGAGGTTTTTAATACTCGTAGAGCTATGCGAGAAGAATTGGGTGCGATTAATGCACGTCTGACTACTATAGACCAAGCCCAAACATCCCTAGGAGTTGGTAATGATAGATTACGTGATCGAATCAACCAAACTAGAAGCAATGGGTGGCTGGAAAATCAACACCAAGAGCGTGAATGTCCTCACTTTGAACGTAATGGTCGCCAAGACAATCGGAATCGTAGGGATTATTGTAGAGATGACTATAACCCCGAAGTTCAGCTCCTCAAGAATGCCTGAGTTGAGATTCCGACTTTTGATGGAAGAATGAACCCTATTGTCTTCCTCGATTGGCTTTCCGACATGGACCAACACTTTGATTGGTATGCCATGAATGACGACCGTTGCGTTAGACTCGCTAAAATGAAGTTGGTCAAGCTCGGCTCTTCTGGCTCAATGTTGAGCGCATTAGGATGAATGTGGGTTGTCCTCCCATTACCCATTGGGACGACATGAAGGAACGACTTACTGAAAAATATGTTCCTTTATCATACCACCAATGCCTCCTCGACTAGTGGCAAAATTTACGTCAAGGTGGTATGCCTGCGACCGATTACATTGCCAAATTCGAAGAATTTATGATGAGGGCAAAAGTATCGGAAGACCTTGAAATCACTCTCTCTAGATTCCACATCGGATTGCGACTTGATTTGCAAAAGGAGTTGATTTCTCACCCCGTGGAAACTCTTGAAAGATGTTATGTCGTTGTGCAAGATCTTGAACGGTACTTGAAAACTATGGTGGTGAAGAGGACCGAGTCACAATATAACGGTCAACGATCTGGTGAGGGACGATTTAATCCTCCTCCCAAGCCTACACAGCCCGCCCCTACCAATTCTAGGTTTGAAAAGGGAAAAGGTGTAGTTGAAGAATCCTCAAGGGTTAATTCTCAAGTAAAGTGCTATAAATGTCATGGGATGGGACACTTTGCCGTCCAATGTCCTACGAAATAACCCCAAATGACTCTTCATTGAGGGAGTGGAGGATGATGATGAGGTAGTGGTTGAAGAGGAAGTATTTGAACCGGTTAGCACACCTAGTGATGAGGAGGGTGATGTTATTGGTCATGCTTTAGTTGTGAGGTGTGCCCTTGCACAGCCTCAACGGGATGAAAAGGATGACTAGCAAAGAGAGAATATCTTCCACACCTTTGCCAGATTTGGTGAAAAGAATTGTAGGGTCATCGTGGATAACGGTAGTTGCACTAACGTAATATCAACTCATGTCGTATGCCGCTTGGGGCTTACACCTGAAGCCCACCCGAGACCTTATAAAGTCGCATGGGTCAATTCTTCATCCATTCCCGTGTCGAAAAGGTGTCATGTACCGATTCAATTGGGTTCTTATTCGGACACCTTATGGTACGATGTGGTACCGATGGATGTGGGCCATATCATTTTGGGAAGGTCGTGGCTCTACGACATGGACGTGACTCTTTTTGGTCAATCAAACATATGCACGTTCATGCATAAGGGCAAAAAGATCACCTTACACCCTTTGCCTCCCAAAACACCATCGACCAACACAGTCGAAAAGAAGGGCGAATCTTCTAAAGCCATTAATATTGTGAGCCATTCTGAGTTCGAGAAAGCATCGATAGATGAGTGTGGTCTATGTAGTTATCACCGTAGAGAGTGCTCCCGAGTCGGAGAGCGAGTGTCCCAAGGAGGTTGAGCCGACTTTAAAAGAGTTTACGGGCGTCTTCCCTGAAGACTTACTAAACGAACTCCCTCCCCTGCGTGACGTCCAACACGCCATAGACTTGGTTCCTGGATCTACCTTACCAAACCTGCCCCACTATAAGTTGAATCCGGTTGAGCACGCCGAGTTGACTCGGCAAGTCAATGAGCTCCTTCAGAAGGGGTTCATCCAAGAGAGAATGAGCCCATGTGTCGTACCTGCTCTACTCACTCCTAAGAAAGATGGTATGTGGCGCATGTGTGTGGATAGTCGTGTAATCAATAAGATTATGGTTAAGTATCGGCTTCCCATACCAAGGCTCGATGACATGCTCGATATGATGGTTGGTGCCACTATCTTTTCAAAGATAAACCTTAAGAGTGGCTACCATCAAGTCCGCATCTGCCCCGGTGATGAGTGGGAAACCGCCTTTAAGACTAAGGATGGTCTTTATGAGTGAACGGTCATGCCATTTGGGCTTTCTAACGCCCTAAGTACTTTCATGCGACTCATGACCCAAGTGTTGAGGCTATTTCTAGGCAAATTCCTTGTTGTTTATTTCGATGACATCCTGATCTATAGTCATGACAAGGAACAACACTTGACCCACCTTAGGTTGGTTTGTGAAACCCTCAAGGGCGAGAGGTTGTTTGCAAATCTCAAGAAATGTACCTTCATGCAACGTTCTGTTGTTTTCTTGGGATTTATTATCTCGGCCGATGGAATGGTCGCGGACCCCGAAAAGGTTAGAGCCATTGTGGAGTGGCCCGAACCTAAGAACATACACGATGTCTGTAGCTTCCATGGTGTGACGACTTTCTATCGTCGCTTCATCAGAAGCTTTAGCACCATTATGGCCCAAATTACAGATTGCATGAAAAAGAGGGACTTTAAATGGGGCAAAGCAGCAACGAAAGCCTTTGTTGAGATTAAACAACGAATGAGTAGTGCACCCGTCATGCGATTGCCGAACTTTTCTAAAGTCTTTGAAGTCGCATGCGACGCATTGGGTGTAGGCATAGGAGGAGTGCTTAGCCAAGAGGGTCACCCTGTGGCCTATTTTAGTGAAAAACTTAATGAGGCAAAGCAAAAATACTCCACCTATAACAAGGAGTCTATGCGGTCGTCCGATCTCTTTGGTATTGAATTGAAAATATTACCTTAGACCGCAGGAATTTGTGCTATTATCTGACCACGAAGCCTAAAGCTTTTTTGCTTCACAGAAGAAGTTGAACCCAAGGCATGCGAAGTGGGTCGAGTACCTTCAAGGGTTCACATTCATGTTAAAGCGTAAGGTCGGTGCTGAAAATAGGGCAGCTGATGCACTTAGCCGGCTAGTGGTGACTTTGCGCACAATGCGCACCGAGGTCGTCGGGTTTGAAAAGTTAAAGAATGAGTACCCTGTGTGCCCAGATTTTGGGGTTGAGTACACTGCTCTCCTTAGTAACCAGACCAGCACACACTCCGTGTACACCATCCACGATGGGTACTTGTTTAAAGTTAATTGCCTTTGCATCCCTCGCACGTCACTATGTGACTTTCTCATTTGGGAGTTAGATGCTGGAGGGATGGCCGGACATTTCGGACGTAATAAAATTGTTGCACTCGTAGAGGATAGGTTCTTTTGGCCTAGCCTAATGAGAGATGTCGTCCAGGTCGTTAAGCATTGTCGTACTTGCGAAGTGTCAAAGCAGACCAAATAAAATACCGGCTTGTACACCCCGTTACCCGTGCCACACACACCGTGGCAAGACCTCTCTATGGATTTCGTTCTTGGACTTCCTAAGACCCCTAGGAAGCACGACTCCATCTATGTCGTAGTGGACCGATTTTTCAAAATGGCCCCACTTCATTCCTTGTTCCAAAACCTCTGACGCGTCTCATATTGCTAAACTATTTTTCGCAAAGGTAGTGCGTCTTCATGGGTTGCCCAAAACCATTGTGTCTGATAGGGATGTTAAATTCACTAGTTATTTTTGGAAGACCCTTTAGCACATGATGGGCACATTGCTCCAATTCTCTACAGCTTACCACCCTCAAATAGATGGCCAAACCGAAAACACCAATAGGAGCCTTGGAAATCTCCTTCGTAGTCTTGTCGGTGATCATGTTAGGACCTGGGATACCATCTTACCCACAGTTGAGTTTGCATATAATAATTCTGTCAATAGGTCCATAGGCATCAGTCCTTTTGAGGTAGTGCATGGTCATAGGCCTAGGACCCCAGTAGATTTGATCCCCATGTCTGCATCCCATAGAGTGTTAAAGTCTGTCGATGCATTTGCACAACATATTCATAGCTTGCATGCCGAAATTAAACAGAAAATTAATTCAAGCAACAGTCAATATAAATTATCTGCAGATGCTCACAGGCGTTCTAAAGAATTTCACGTGGGTGATTATGTGATGGCCCAGGTTAGGCCTGAGCGGTTCCTATTGAGATCCGCAAAGAAGCTCCAATCTCGAGGCGCTGGTCCTTTTAGAATTTTGGCTAAGAGTGGTCCTAATGCATTCGTGCTCGAGCTTCCTCCAGGTACGGGGGTTAGTTCAACGTTCAACGAGGAGGACTTGGTTCCTTATTTGGGTTTCACCCCACCTCCTGAAAACCCACTCCAGCCACCTCCTAGTCCCAGCCCGAACCCAACCTTGTAACCTGTACCTCTTCCTTCCCCAAGCAGACAGAGAACAGATGAGATAGAGGATATAATCAATGATCATGCCGTCTCTACACATGACGGGGGATTCTAGAAGTACTTGGTTAAATGGGTCGGCAAACCGGAGTCCGAAAATATGTGGGTCCACGAGAATGAAGTTCGCCGCTTGAACCCCGACCTACTAGACATCTACCACGAGCACGTTTCATCGGTGATGAAACCTTTTTAGTCTAGGAGAATTGACGGAGACGCCACCTACACGGACATTGGATTCGAACCACATCGTTTCTACCGGCGTCGAAAGTAGAGGCGAAGTGGAAGTCAGATCTAAGCGAAAAGATGAAAATTCGGGAGGATTGAAGGAGCACATGAAAATTTGACCGATCGAATTTAAATTTCGATCAATCGAATTATATCGACAAAAAAATTAAGTTCTTGAGTGATATTTCGATCGATCGAATCATATAATTGATCGATCGAAAATTTCGATCGATCGAAAGTTAAATTCGATCGATTGAATGTCGACGGCGAAATTTTTTTTTTTTAATCGGTAATAAGCAATTTATATTGATAAGCAGCAAAGCGCTGATGAAAGAGCAATACAAAAGGACAAGACCAAAACACAAGGAAAAAACAAAAACTACAAACACCTACCTCCCAAACTTAACCCGGGTCCCACGCAAAAACATCACCCCCCGACCCCCCATCCCCTTTAGCAACCTAGAACCACATCAGATCACGAATCTGCTTCATTATCATCCCTACCGGTTGGGTTTTTTGTTCAAAAATCCTACGGTTTCTTTCCCTCCACAAGGTCCAAACCACAACGTAAGGTGCAAACCTCCAATAAATATACATACAACCTTCAACATGATCGGATTCCCACATCAGGAATTGACAGAGGGGTGTCGCCGATTTAACCCACGACATACCGAAGGACTTAACGATAATACCCCAAATTTCATGAGCCACCGTACAATGCAGCATAAGATGAGCAGCGGACTCCTCCTCCTTGTTACACATAACGCAGCAATTCTGTAAGTCTTTCCCTCGACACAAAAGCTGATCCAAGGTTAGAATCCGTTCTTTGAACATGGTCCACATAAAGAACTTGATTTTAGCCGGAATGGGTGCCTTCCACAGCCCGGCCCCTTCAAACCTGATCAAGGGTCTAGATAATAGCAACTTATAGTAGGACTTAACTGAGAACAAGTCCTCTCTACTTGGGCACCACCTTTGCTGATCACAGCCAGCCAGGTTACGTTGGGAGCTATAAATCAGCAACATCAGGTTGGAAAAAGATGTCACCTCCTCATCCCTCAGCATCCTTCTAGTGGTAACCGTCCACAGTCTCCCCCCCTCACTCTCGGATACGAAATTGTCGATTATACCTTGAGGATTCACCGAAATGGAGAAGATATCCGAAAAAGAAAATTTTAGGGGTTTGTGGTCCACCCAACTATCCTCCCAAAAACGTATCCGGGTACCGCTGCCCCAGCTGTGCACAAGCCTCTGGAGAAGCATTCCCACGTACTGCACAAAGCCTTCCACCAAGCCGAGCTACCTCTGTGACAAGATACCGAAATGCCCCAATTACCGTTCGCATTGCCGTACTTTTCGCTCAGCACCACTCGCCATAAACTGTTCACTTCCTCTTCCCTCCCCGCCCGCCAAAACCACTTACCAAGCAGCGCTATATTAGTCGACTTCAAACTCCGGATACCCAAGCCTCTGTATCGAAACGGCAGGACAACGATGTCCCAATTGACAAGATGGTACCTTCTATGAGTCGTCCCCGAGCCCTCCCATAGAAAGTGTCTTTAGATTTGTTGAAGGCGCTTGATGATTTTCATCGGGCATTTAAAAAGAGACATGTAAAAGATAGGCAGTGACGACAACACCGATTTGAGCAAAACAAGAAGCCCTCCACTGCTAAGCAACTTTCCTTTCCACGCTGACAATCTTTGCTCAAACCGCTGCACAACCGGTTCCCACTCTCTAGCTTTGGGGTATCTCAGACGGCGAAATTTTATATTTATGAATTTCGATCGATCGATCGAAATTGTGCCGAGTTGTTTTAGAAGTTTAGTTTCGAACTTTTGTTTTAGGGGTTTATTTGTCTTTTATTTAATATTCGTTTTAGGGTTTTCTTTTATTGTAAGGCCTCCTATAACAGGTCCTTAAGCTAAACAATGTGATTAGTTGATTGATTATTGAATGAGAGCTTTTGCTTTGTGAAGAGAGTCTTCTTCCCCGCGATGGGTTTGGTGTGAGACCAAGGGAGTGATTCCCATATATCTTGTGTTATCTTTGCCTTCAATTTGTGGTGATTTATTATATTTGCTATTTCTCGATCTCTGTGTGCTTCCCTAAATCGTAGCCTAATTGTTTCCTTGTGATCCTAAAACCTAAACCTTTTGAATTCCTAACCAAACAAAGCCAATACCCTTTTCCAAACCATAAACCAATCCGAGAACCATAAGCCTTTTACAAACCCTAAATCCTTTTCACACCCAAGTTGGAATCTGTGAGTCTACAACGGCCGAAAGACGAGCGCCTAAGCCTGGAAAAGCTAGAGTCCTATCTCTAGGCCAATCTCGCCTCAACTCTAAACGTACTTGCGCACCGGACTGGACCCTATCTGGATATCGTGTGATCTACCCATCAAACTTCTGCAAACCCTAAAGGTATCAAAGATAATTTTGCGATTAAACTTGAGTTAATTTATTCAATTTCGGCAAAATCTGCATTAAAATCATATTCACGCATTTTAGGGCCGTTGTCCCTCGTCATACACGCAGTTAAGCTGATCGATCTGAAGTCCGCAATATCAATAGCCCCGGTACACTTAGGTATAAGAACAATAAACGAGGAGTTAATACTCTTAGCCATCTTGTCGTGCGTATGGAAGTCGCCGAGAAGGGCCATAAAGTCATTGCCTATAATATGCCATTGGGATCTGAAAAATTCGAAAGTAAAGGACTTGTTACTGCGCAGCTTCCCTAACGCCTCCTTCACTTCTTCCTCCGTAAACCTCCTTTCTAGGGACGCCACCTTATCCGCATCTATAGAGCTGAAAACCATACCCTCCATAGACGGTCTCCCCGCCCCCACCCCCCTCAGAGTCGTACAGACCCTTATAAAAATCCACTATCTTTGTATGTATTAGGTTCTCATCCGTGAATCTGACCCCATCAATCTCACTAGCCGAGATATGATTATTTTTCCGGCGACCATTTGCTATGGTATGAAAGAATTTGGAATTCCCATCTCCCTCTCGCAGCCACTGGGCCTTAGCTTTTTTACGCCAGATTCGCTCCTCTTCCAACACTTTCTCATTGTACGCAGCTTTAAGCGCCAGTCTAACCTCCCTAGCCTCCTCCGATAATGAACCCCCCACTTCCAATTGATCAAGCATCTCAATCTCCTTCAGCAGCCCATCCTTTATCCGGCCGGCCGCCCCAAAGCTGTCTTTATTCCAAGCCTTAATGTGACCTTTGAGCAGTTTCAGCTTAGTGGTGAAAACAAAAGACGGTGTGCCCACAATATTGATGTGGTTCCACCACTCATCCATTCTACCTTTGAAGTGGTCATCCAGTAACCAAGCGTTGACGAACCGAAAAGGACCCGGAACCGTTCTCGCCGAGAGACCATCATGGGAAGAGAGAACAATTGGTTATGATCCGAAACGGATGAGTGTCGAAGTTGAACCGAAACGTTTGCCATTAGATCAAGAAAGTCCGTCCTGCATAAGAATCTGTCCAATCGGCACAAGATTGGTGTGTCCTGCCCATTCGACCAAATAGACCTCCCCCTGGCCATTCCCAGATCAAAAAGAGCAGTATGCGAAATACATTCCAAGAATAAATCTTTCGCCAATAGATTTATATGCCCGGTGTTTTTCTCTCTCACGTTACATAGGGCATTGAAATCTCCCCCCCCCCCACACAACCGGGGTTGTCCCATCTATTAATGTTGGCGCTCAATTCAAAGAAGAACTCACGCCTGAGATTGTTGACCGTCGGTTCATACACTGTAATTGCGACCCACTTTTGGCCGGTCCTTATATCTTGCAAGAGAGTCACAATCATGAAACTACCAATCTCCGATTCCACCATCTAAAAAACAGTTGTATTCCAAGCCAAGATAACCCCACCCCTGCTGTTGACCGCATCAATAGCCAGCCATTCCCACGACTTATTGTCTAAAACTGGGTTAACCAACGAGTTGTTCACTGACTCCCACTTGGTCTCTTGTAATCCAACCACGTCAAAACTTTGCCCTCTGATGAAAGACTTAACCACCATCTGTTTGTCCCTATCACCCAACCCCTTGACATTCCAACTGAGAAATAGCACAAGCAAACCATGGAGGAAAAAGCCCACCGATCAACTCCGCTAACCCCTCTCCTGTGGAGTCCGATAAGGGGAACCACTTCCCGGAACCTGCACCTTCCTATCCTTGCCTCTCCTAATTCTCGTCCTCTGCTGTATGTAAAAAAGCCCCCATTTGGATCTGACCCTGCCCTTAGGTCCACTGGACCTCTAGTTCGTTGGTTGCGTGTTGCCATATTCCAGAATATCCCGATAAATTTTCACCAGATCATGTCGCGGCCCCTTGAACAAGACCCCTAACTTGTCACCGAGATCAGCGAGTCTTTCCCCTTCGAACCTCTGTATTTCTGCCAAAGAAGTCACATCTGGCTCGCCATCCAATGAAATTTTTTCAATCGAGCCTAAGGCAATAGAAAATTGGTCGGCATGGCAATTCGTCCCCTTGTCCAGAGGTGGCGGTTGCGCTGGGGGATAGTTCATACAATCGGGTCGACATGGAGTTCCGCTACATCTGCACACGCTAACCAATGAGAAATTAGAAATACAAAAGTATGTGTTTGGGGTGGTTTCTAACCATCCCTGAGGTGCGGGTCTACTCCAAAAGGGGGTCGGCCATCTACTCGCCACTGCCCATCGCTTTCTCCACTGTCTCCAACATTCCCCATTTCTTCACCAGGGAAGTGATTCTGCGTTACTTCACAGGGTTGTGAGTTGAGTCAGGCTGACCTAGCGCTTTGGGCGTTAGGTGTGGCACGGGTTGACACAGACGAAAGAGTGACAACGTGACAAGTGGTATCAAAGTCATTAAGATGGTGGACACGAATGCGAGCACGAAGGAGACCCGGCAACACACGAGGGGCCGTGTGACCGCCCTGGAAGCGCAAGTTGAACAGATAGAAACACTGATGACGTTGGTGATGGGGCACGGTGAACGATTGAATAGGTATGGGAGGAGTTATGCCGCGTTGGCTGAGACCGTGCAAAATTTGTCTGCAGAAGTGCGAGATGCCAAAGCCACGTTGGAGGAGATGCACGACAATATGGGCGTTCTGAAGAAGCTAGTCCTGACGATGCTAGCAGGGACGACGACACCCCAGTTTAAGCTACCCGAGCCAAAAACATTCAAGGGCTCTCGAGAGGCGAAGGAATTGGAGAACTTCATTTGAGACGTAGAGGAATACCTAGAATCGCTAGGAGACATCGATTGGAAAACAAAGCCAAGGATTGCATCGAGATATTTGGTTGGGGATGCCAAATTATGGTGGAGACATCGAGCGTCGGAAGCACGCATGGGGAATGGAACAGTGGAGTCTTGGGTCGATCTGAAAAGAGAGTTGTGCGCCCAATTTCTACCTACTAATGTCGGATGGGCAACGCGACAAGCGTTGTCGACGTTGAAGCACATTGGGTCGTTGCATGAATACGTCAAGACCTTCATGAGCCTGATGTTAGACATTGATGATGTGGGCGAGAAAGACCAGGTCTTCTACTTCATACGTGGATTGGCGTCGTGGGCGCAAAACAAGTTGAATCATAGAGGCCTGGATAACCTGGATGAAACGTTGGCGGCTGCCAAAAGACTAACCGATTATTGCCAAGAGCGAGAGAAGAAGGGGGGCCAAGCACCCAAAGACAATGTTGACAAGCAGGTGAGGAAGCCGTATGAGAACGAACAAGAGCGGTTCAATCAGAAGAGAAATGGGTTTGAGAGGAAGAGAGATGACAAGTTGAACAACAGGGCAGAGGACTGTTTCTTATGTGGTGGATCGCGTATGGTACGGGAGTGTCCACAGAAAGCTGCCTTGAATGCGTTGGTCACAGAAAAAGGAAAAGGGAAAGAGAAAGAAGTTGACGAGGTCAAGGTCATTCCTAGGATAGGGGCGATTCGACTAGGGAACTGTTGAGGAGTGGATATTACACGGTCTTGTTGGCGTGGGCCGTGGGAAGACTTAAACACTAATGGAGGATACAGTTTGGTGAGTTGTTTGGTTGTTCGTTTCGCTACTTGAGGTGAGGCGGGGGTGCCGATGAACAAGAAAGCAGCGTTGTTTTTTGTTAATTTAGCTACTTGAAGTGAGGCGAAGGCGCCGATGAACAAGAGCAGCATTGTGCGCTTTGGAGATTTGTTGCTTGAGGTGAGGCGGGGGTGCCGATGAACAAGACAACAACGTACTATTTTTGGGAAAAATCATGCGAAAACAGAAGAGTGAACTGTGTTACGTATGGGAGTAGCGTAGTGAGTTCCGTTGTTACCATGCACCAGGAGGGTGCTACCTTTGGGCATAGTCTAGATAAAGTGTCTTTGCGTCAACGAGGACGTTGATGGTTTTGAGTGGGGGAGGATGTGACGGGGGCCTGCGGCGCGACCATCATAGGTGCGTCACTTCCTCTTCTTTCGAGACTTCGTGGTGCCAAGATGGCATGCGACATGGTGCCAGGAAGGCACGCGATGTGGTGCCAAGAAGGCACGTGACATCATGGTGCCAGGAAGGCACGTGACATGATTGCGATGCGGTCGCAACACGGTCAAATGGGGGGGATGATGTGGGACGTTGGGGCGTATTGGTGTCAATGAGGGCTCTACCAGGGGAGTATGTAAAACCAATATCTTTGAGGTCCTCCCGTTATATATATATATATATATATATATATATATGGATTGTAGCTCAGCAACTACGCGACGTACTACTGGGCGTGTTGCTATGCCAACACGTACGATAGCCTCGGTGGCTTGAGTTCGTGCATCCGGTCCTTGCTTGGTGCTTGGTCGCTCTAGTCTCGTCGTGTGTACTAGGGCCATTGTGTTTGGGGTGATTTCCAACCATCCCTGCCGTGCGGGTCTATTCCAAAAAGGGGTTGGCCATCTACTCGCCACTGCCCATCGCATTCTCCACCGTCTCCAACATATCGCATTTCTTCACCAGGTAAGAGATTCCGCGTTACTTCACAGGGTTGTGAGTTGAGTCAGGCTGATCTAGAGCGTTAGGCGTTAGGTGCCGCACGGGTTGACACAGACGAAAGAGTGAACCTATGGCACCCCGCCATCAATGCAGCCGACTTTACCGGTGTCGTCAGAGACGTCCGATCGTTCTTCTGGTGGCTATAAGGCCTTCGATGATCTCCAATGTCCAAATGTTCTTCAGCAAAGCCTTCTTCCAACGGTCTAAGACCAGACGATCCACTTTATTTAAGTTGATGAATTATTAATGAAAATGCCTTTGCATAGAGCTTGAGATGAGCTTACAAGGAGAGTGATTCTTCTTTTTCGGGATGGTTTGGTGTGAATTATTATCTTGATCTTCTCTTTTAAAGTTGAGATGTGATTTCAAAGTTAGTTGATGAATTATTATCTTGATCTTCTCTTTTATCTTTTGCCACTTGCTTAATAGTTATTCATCTATCTTCCCTTCCTTTATTTGTTTGCATTCCCAAAACCCTAGATCTAAAGCAACCTTGATGCCCATCCTTGTGGATTGACTCTGATCTAACCCGTCGATCTATGACCGTTGTAGGGTTCGAGATTGTTCGATTTGAGACCGATTGATCATTTCCTTCAAAGCCCTAGCGAAGAACTAAATGAATTCACGTCGTCAACGAGCAAGCGCCCCAACCTAGAGCATGCTAGAGTTCTATCTCTAGGATCGCCCCTTCTGCAAATCAAACGGATCTCGCGCGTCGAATTGGAACCTACGTGAATCAAACATGGTCACTTAATTGGAATCCCATGAAACCCAAGGTAACACGTTAATTTCGGATTTTATGGCTTAATTAATTAGTTTAATTTTGGCACATCTTCATTTCATCATCGTTCCCAATTTTTAGGGTCACTGTCCCGCGTCAAATTTCCAGACAAAAACCTTGGACTCGCCTTTCAATTTTGAGGTCAACAGTTGAGAATGTTGGCTTCAACATTGATGTGAGCATAGAGAAGCAGAATAGGAGATGAATTCGAAGATTAATTTTCGACAATCATTGCTCTAGTACCCAAATGAAAATAATGCTTAAGTAATTCGGGTTAGGGTTTTGAAGGAGAGGAAGAAGAAAAGTGGAGGAAATTAGGATTGAGTTGTTGTAACTCAATCTCTTTTTATTTTAGTATTTATACTAAGCTTTTATAATCTCACACATATCAAGAACAACAAGAAAAGGAAAAAAACATTAGCCACTAATCTACACACGCACCCACTATAGCTAGATACACACCACACTATCCAATATCCACTCTAACAATCCTCATATTTAGTTCCACCCCTAAGAAGCATATAGAGCATTTGTGCCAAATTATGTGTATTTTACGTAGATAAAAGCTCCATGTAAATTTCAACAATGTTCATTCCTCACGGACAGTGTTATATTTTTGGGATATGTGGACTCTTCTAAAGGACTTCAAGTGTCATAGAGAAGCATGTACCCCAAACAATTTCCAAGGTATGCAGTTTTCATGGTATGGCTACCTGCTGTCATCGATTCAATAAAAATTACCGCATCATAGCACCAGTAACCGGCTGCATGAAAGCAGGACACTTTCGTTGGACTCCTAAAGTGGAGCAAAGTACAATCTTATAATTTTATAAAGATGAAAATGGCTGAAGCAAACATACTTGCACTTCAAATTCTGAGAAAACTTTTGAGGTAGAATGTGATGCATCCAACATTGGAATAGATGCAGTTCTAAGACAAGAAGGAAGACTTGTGGCATATTTTAGTGAGAAGCTATGTGATACTAAGGAGAAGTTCTACTTATGATCTGGAATTTTATGCAGTGGTATAAACATTGAAGCATTGGTGGCATTATTTCATTCAAAAAGAGCCCATACTCTATTCTGATCATGAAGCATTAAAATAATTGCCAACCCAAAAGAAGTTAACCATCATCATGCCACATGAGCAGCGTATTTACAAGAGTATACATTCCTATTGAAACCCAAATTGAGAACTCAAAAATGGGCAGCTGATAGGCTAAGTAGGAGGGCAGCACTACATAGAACTTATCCGTCGAGGTTATTGGATTTGAAGCTAATAATGAGCTCCACAAAGACGACCTACATTTCAGCCATGGGCTTCAACAGTGCTAAGAGAGGACTAGTCCTCAAGTGATTATATTCTACATGATGGTTTTTTTTGTTTACGGGAAAAAAAAAACCGGAAAATTTTCTTAGAGAAAAGATCATTGTCGAGTTGCACAGTGGATTTGAAGGGCACTTTGGAAGGATAAAATTCTTGCATTATTTGAGAAATATTGAGATGTAGCACAGTTTGTAGAATGAAGTTGTGCATACCAAGTTTCAAAGGGGTATTCATAAAATACCAGCCTTTATCTCCTTTACCAGTTCCTCATGCCCAATGGGCTGACATTGGTATGGGTTTCATTTTGGGATTACCAAAAACATCTAGGGTCATGGATACAATTTTTGTGGTAGTTGATTGATTCTCAAAGATGACTCAGTTCATCCTGCGTAGGAAGACCATGGATGCTTCTCACATGGCTAATTTATTTTTAAGGAGGTCATACACTTGCATGGAGTTCCTAAAACGGTTACTTCTGATAGAGATGTCAAGGTTGTGGACAATTTTGGGGATCACTGTGAAAAAGAAAGAGGAGAAAGCTACAATTTTCTAGTGCCTATCACCCACAAACCCATCGGCAAACGGAGGTGGTGAATCATTATTTGAATACTTCGAAATATTGTTGGTAAGAATATTTCTCAATGGGATCACCCCATTCTGCAAGTGGAATTTATGTGCAATAGTTCAGTCAATTGAACTATCGCGAAGTCTTCATTTGAGATTATTTAGGGACGGAAACCTCAATATGGTCTAGATCCACTCCCTTTACCTATCAGGGTCGAAATAGTAATGGCGCCGAAGCTTTTGCCAAGCATATAGGGGAAATTCAGCAAGAAGTTCGCCATCAAATCCAAGAAAGTAACTAAAGGTACAAAAGGGTAGCCAATGAACATCACAAGGAGAAGATATATAAAGAAGAAGATCTAGTGATAATTTGTCTATGGAAAGAGAGGTTTTCTGCGGATTCTTACAACAATTTGAAGCATAGAAAGATTGGACCAATTCAGGTTGACAAAATGATTAATGATAATAATTATCAAATGTCACTACTCGATGGATTGGAATGTATCCGATATCTTCTAAACGCTATGGAGACCTTGATGAGGGGATAGTTGAGCCTATTATTGCAGCCAAAGGATTGTCAACAGATAGTATGGATCAAATTCAGCGTATGGTAGCCATCAAAGTAATGAGGACGTGAAAGGGAGAGCATCGGCAATATTTGATCAAGTGAAAAGGGAGGCTAGAGTCAGAAAATACTTGTTCGATATCTACGAGAAAGCCCAACTTCACGCAGCCGAGTTCTCGCCAACCTGGGAAGGATGATGCAGAGCATTAGGGAGGAGCAAAACGTGGCTTAAACAGAGATTAAAGAGCAGATTTTGTGGGCTGTTTAAGATTCCGAATGAGATTTTATTATCATTTTCTGCTCTTTAGCTTCTTTTCTCGAGGTTCTCATATGAGCATAGGAACACTTGAGTTTCTCTAGAAATTATGATCCTTAAGAATTCTTCGAAACTACAGCTGTTGTTAGCACAATAATCTACCTCTGTTCTTCATTGCATATACTGCATTATTTGCTACTGTGCTTCGTCTCAATAATATCTGCTACAAGGTGTTGCTGTTAGTATAATTTATCTATTGTATCCCAAAATATAGCAGTTTATATATCAATTTAACAGTAATATTGTGGTGCCAGTGCGCTGTGCTTCACTAAGACTTCTGAGCAGAATTTGCGAGTGATATTGCGGCTGTCATCACTGTGTTTTAACACAGAATTGTAGAGGTAAAGGTAGGTCTTAATCTATGGTAATTCAACTTCCTAGTCAATTTATATTCCTGCAATTAAATTTTCGTCTATTTTGAAGTGTTGTGGGCTGTGTCTGCGTAAATTTGCAATTTATTCAACATCAAAATTAAATGTAGAAGAAAAGAAACACAAAATGACCTAAATTGTATTTCCATTTCAAACCTTCCTATCCTTTTATGAGAACTCAACCCTGGCAAGTGATGATTCTACTAATTTATTAAACTGTCAGTTTCTAGTACGAGAAAATGGCTCCATGAATTATGATTCAATTGTCTAATTTCTTCAACTTCCTATTTGATCTAATTTACCTGGTCATTGGTCTGAGCATAAATGCACTACTGGTAAGTCTGGATTTCAAACATATGACCAGAAGGTAGCCAATAAGAATGCAGTCCCTGTACAATTTCTTACTGGAATCTAGACTAACAGCTAATCCACTCATAGGAGAACCAATTCTTAATCTATAACGACAGTATCAAAGGTCTAATCAAATATAAACAGAAAATACAATGTTTATCAACTTACTTTGGACAATAAGCCAATTACTCCAGGCAAGTTTTTAGTCTTAGATGTCTGGAAAGATATCTGAAAACAAATGACAACCAAGTTCAGATATAAAATTCTCCAAAGCCTCCAAGAACCATTAACTTAAGTATAATACCAGAATCCAAGAGATATCTAGAAATCATTAATAAGATAAGAGTGATACATGCTCATAGCATAAAAACCACATGCCATCCATATAATTTTCATTGCCTGCCCATCAGGTCAAAGCAGGGGCAGGGAATTGCTTTGAAATTTATTAAGAAAAATAAAAAAAAGGGTAATAAGTTCTAACATAAACAGAATTAATTGTCAGGTCAGTGATAGGTGTGCATGAGATATCAGAAGGTACACACTTCAAGGAAATAGGGAGTGATGAACTGATAATGAAAAACAAAAACAGTATACTCCCACATGTTACTAAACGTGATTTAGTCGAGCAAGTAGTAACTGTGCATACAATTATTTGAAAAAGTACTGTTCAATTAAAAACTAGAGTTGGGTCACCTACATATTCTATTTACATAACTTTAAAACAACTAAAATCCTTGGCTACAATCTCAGGCCATTAAATATTCCACAATATTTAAGCTTCTCCCTAAAACATAATGAAAGATAAAAATATTTAACTTCCATATCTTGAACTTTGGGACCCTACTCCCACTCACAACCCCAACATTTCGCATGGAAGTCCCATAAGGCAAGTATCCCCATGATCACTTGTTCTCCATGTGGTAACTCTATGAAATATACAGATTACAGACACTTGTTTATTTGATCTTCATGTGCTAGGAGAATTTGCTATTAGTTATTCAGTATTTTTGGTATTCAAACTAATTTTAAATTAATTAATTCTTTCACTAATCTGTGGTATTTGAAATAGGTTTGGATGTTTTTGTATAATCGAGCGGATTACTGTGGAATTCACATTGGAGGCGTGTCTACATAATGAGAAGGGTGACAAGATACTTGCTTATGGACACATGGGTCACACTTACACAGCTAACAAACTGTTAAGGCTCTTTGGGCATTTGAAGACCCACCCATGCTTGAACCATTTACACAGCCTTTAGTTATCTCTACTTTTGCAATTCATCAAATAACTGTTCTCTCACTATGGACACACCTTCTCACATAGAGAAAAAAACGTTGCAATTTCTCCCTCTCATCCACTCTCTCTCGCTCACAAATAACATAAGGCACTTACAGAAACAAGCTCTCTCTCAGTCTGTCAAACAGTAAAACACACAAAAAAAAAATCCTTCCATTAGGTGTTAAAAAAAATTCCCAACCACTGGTTGTGCTTGCATGTTGGTTAGTTTTCGTATCTGATTTGATCAGATCTGATGCACCTTGAATGTTCATCCACTTTATTATTTCTAATTTCTGAAATCTGCTTTGGTGTTTTTCTATTTTAAAATTTTTTTGAGGTCGCGTGCTGAAGTTAGGTGTTTCCTTTGCTCATTGTACCAGAGTGTTCTGCGACTTTCATCGACCCTGATCTTAATCATCATCTCACTTTTTTTGGGCATGCAGCGAATGGCGTTGAGCAGATCACAACAAGGCGCTATGCGCATGACCATGCTCTTAATCATCATCTACAAATTTCATTGGGTGCATGATGAACAACCCAGACCGGAATCTATGGAGAACAACATTAGGGTCGAGGTATTGTGTTTAAACTTGTTTTTAATCAGCTCCATTTTTTTAGGGCATCTTCGTATTTTCTGACATCACCTGCTCTTAATTTTCCTCTCTCTCTCTCTCTCTCATGTTTATTTATTTTATTTTTTTGGCACAAAATTTCAACGAGAAGTTTTTTTTCCTGTTTGGTGCTTGAATATGAACAGAAAACTGCTAACTGAGCAAGGGATACAAGTCCATCCATGATTTTGATAATCTAAAGATAAAGACCAGAGGAACAACGTTTGAATTGAAGGACATGGTACTCTGTAATTCATCACATGGATTGATGAAGATGCGTACCATCTGAACGATGTTAATGACCCATGCACCACAAGTGGAGGTGGTCCCAACTGCTGAAGAAGGTGACAGGTTTGGCAATGGCGTTGAGCATGGTTCAAAATTTCGGCCGATAATTCAAATTATCAGCCGAATTCTATCGGTTTCGGTCAAGCCAAAATATTGGAAGTTAAAATTATCAGCCGATAATTTCAAGACCATTTTTAGAGTCTTTTGGAAAAAAAAAATGGCACTGAAATTCCGGCCCAGCCATGAAAATTTCGGTAAAATTTTCGGTTTCGGTCATGCCCGAAACCGATACTGAAACCGATATTTTGATCCTTGGCATGGAGGGTGGGTTTCAAAGTGGGAGAGGGGGATTTCTGAGGAGGGGGACAAGCAGAGGGTGTGGGTGGTGATGAACGAGTCGAGGACAGAAAAAAAAAGGTTCACCTCCATATTAAAAAGAGATCCAGAACGTTATTGACAAGTTCTCTTTCTGGCCTCCAGGCTAATCCCAGAATAAGGAAAATTTCCTTTAGTGATGCTTTCCAACATCGGAATGCCATTTCTTCTTTATTGGGTTTTGAAGGTCACATCCCTATTAAATACCCCGGGCTACCTCTGTTTGTATCTAAGTTATCTTATTCTCTATGCCAACCTCTCATTGATAAGAGACTTCAAAGAATAGAAGAATGGAAAAGTCTCTTGCTCTCCCATTTGGGGAGACTTGAACTTATTAAGTCGGTTCTTAACTCGTTCCAAAGTTTTTGCTCATCGGCATTCCTCCTTCCGAAAAAAGTCGTAGATAAAATTGAAAGCATCTTAAGCAATTTCTTATGGCAGGCCCATCTTCAGGTCATTCTATACACCCGGTTAGCTGGAAGAAAGTTTGCAAGCCAGGGGAGAAAGGTGGGCTAGGGTTCATCAGAATTAAGCATTTAAATGGCACGGGTATGCTTCGGCTTTTCTGGAAACTCGTGAACAACCGACTCTCGCTCTGGACCAGATGGATCATGGCCAGATATGTGGGTAGCAGTGATATCTTGGCTGTTTGTCTTCTCCGAGATCATTCATGAGCCAGGAAAGGGATCCTATCAGTGAGAGATCATCCTAGAAAGGCCATCAAATAGTGTTATTGGAAACGGTGAAAATGTCAGCTTCTGGTCTGATATCTGGACAGATAATAGGCCGCTCCTCAAATATGGGAGACGGACAATGATTCAATCCCAGATCAACATTGAAGCTAGTGTGTCAGAAGTTATTGCTAATGGGAAGTGGAGATTACCTTCAGCTTCTAGAAGGATGCAACAGGCATGGGCATGCATTAATGAAATTCAGCTTCCAATGGGCAATATGAGGGATCGACTGATATGGTCTCCTTCTTCGAATGGAGAGTTTTCTTACAATTGGCAGTGAATCTCATTAGGAATGGTGGAGAAATGTAAGGACACCATCCCCAAACACAGTTTCACAGCCTGGATGGCTATTCAAAAAAAGCTGATGACCCTTGAGAACATTATGAAAAGAGGTTTTAATTTCCCATCGTGATGCATTCTATGCTGGTCTGATCTGGAGATCAATGATCATATATTCTTCCAATGTTCGTACAGGAGTTGGATTTGGTGTTTGATTCTATGTAGGTTGGGGATCAAGAAGACTCAAATGGCTCCGATTCAGGTTGAACTTGAACAACTTATGAAAGCAACTGAAGGTAACCGTAAGAGATCTACCCTGGCTAAGTTGAGTTTTGCAGCTTCCATCTGGCGTGCATGGAAAGAGTAACTCGAGAATCTTTGATGCCAATTGCACTCACAAAAAGACTGTTCTGAGAAACAATATCCTTGATGTTTCCATCAAGAGTGGGTGTGAACCTGAAGGAGATCAGCAATTTTGTCAGCAACCTGTGTGGTCTTGCCTTTGGAATAATATTGGGGTCATCACTCATCACCAATTAGTGTAGTTGGGAGCCCCCTGGTCAAGGTGAAACAAAAATAAATACTGATGGTTCCTTAAGTAATAGAGGAGCTGGCTTTGGAGGGATCACTAGAGATCATTCTGATACCATTATAGCTTGTTTTTTTGGGCCTTCTAAGTATGGTGATATCCTAGGGATTGAACTGGATTCTGTATTCCATGCGATGATTATTGCTAAGGATAGTAACATTGACAATGTCACCATTGAATCAGATTCTTTGGGTGCGGTCAATATGATTTTGGGAAAATGGTCCAAACCGTAGAAGTACTTTGTTCTTATTGAAAATATCTTGAGCATGATGAGCAACTGCCGCATTATTCATATTCCGAGAGAATGCTATCGTTGTGAGGACTACCTTGCGCATAATGGAGCTGATGCTAGTATGGTAGTTCGGTGGTCCACTAGCGATATTCTTGATTCTCTTTTTGTTATCACCTCCAAAGATTTGCATTGTAACTACAATCATTTGTTACCTTCATTTTTTGCAACTACAATCATTTGTTAGCGATATTCTTCATTTTTTACAATAAAAGGGTAGCAGTCCCTCCAACCCCGCTTTTCTATCGGAACCAAAAAAAAAAAAAAAAAAAAACCCAGTCGAGGACGAGAACATGAGTCGGAGGCAAGTGAGGGATTGGTTGAACTAGAGTCAACGCCGTATTAAATCGATGAGTCGGAGCCACCCACCCTTTCACATGGCACACATCATAATTTCATACCATGCATGATGCATAGCTTCTTTTTTGGGGTTTTCATTTGTCCCATGCCTCACCTGGGTTTCTTACTAGTGAAATCAAGACTCGGTACAAATCTATGGTTTCTATGTTTCAACAATCGGATACCAATTGCTTGGATGAGCTTGAAAGCCTTGAGATGAATTGACTCTTGCAGAAAAAAAGCTTTCTAGTTGGGAAAGGTTTGTCATTTGTCTCCGTAACAAATGGTCCATTTATTGATGGGCAAACGATGGGGATTGAACCTACGCGTGGTGGATTCACAATCCACTGCCTTGTTCCACTTGGCTGCATCCGCCCCAACCCCTGCACATGTTTAAGTCTCTATCTATGATCAGATCCTTTCTTAACCCCCCTATGACTGCTATATCAAAGAGAAGCTTTTTCGAATAGTTGCAAGTCTATTGTTTTTTTTTTTGAGACGGTAACAAAGGTAATATATAAAAATATAAAAAGTATTACATACCTTAGCAGGTAGGAAGAAACCCCCTTAAAGCACACTCACCCGAGGGAGTAGAGGCAGATCCGCGAAGCAAAAACCCCATCCCATCGGCAGTTGACCGGTTTGGCACCTCTATACGCAGCAATCCTCCCAGAGCACCATGAAGTGGTGCAGTCCCTCGTTAAAGTCAGCCATCTTGCAAGCATTCCAACTAATCACCAGATCCCTGATGTCTCGAACGACTAAGGATAATGGCTTGGACTTGCGCCTGAAAACTCTGTTGTTTCTTTTCACCCATAAAGCCCAAAAAACCGCATATGCCGTGAGTGGCCAAATCTCTGTCCTACAGTCATCCACCGTCATTCCTTTCCACATTTCCATCATGTGACTTGGCCAGTATGGGAGGACCCAATTAACCTTGAGAATGTTGAACATCTTGTGCCAGATAGTACAAGCAAACGGGCTATGCAAGAGGATGTGGGGAATGGACTCCGTCCCCTCAAACATAAGAGACATTTGTTGCGGACCGGAATATTTCTTCTTATTACTTGGTCCCTTGTAAGGATTTTCCCTTTGGAAACCAGTCAAGCGAAATTTTTTATCTTCGGTAGCATTCTGATCTTCCAAAAGCCCGACCACTACCTGTTGCCATTGGGATGCCTTTCTTTACTCGGTAAATGGTTGTAGAGAGATTTAACAGTGAAATTCCCTTTGGTGGAATACTTCCAGATTCTTCGCTCCCTGTTATCCAAGTTAGGAGTAGTACCCCCAATGAGCCCCATGAGGTTCTGGTATTCCTCCATTTCCCACTCTCTAAGTTGCCTCCTAGTACTCACATTCCACACTTGGTTCCCGTCGTTAGCCTGCAGGAAATTCTTGATCACGGCCTCCTTCGAATCCGACAACATATAGATCGTAGGGAAAACTATTTGAAGCGGATGGCCACCCACCCATAACCTGATCCTTCTTCCATCTCCACGGTTGAATTTGGTGCCCTCTAGCACCACCTCTCTACAAGCATGCACGGTCTTCCACCAGGCAGAAAGGTGGCTGGGATTGGGAATGGTACTCATGTGATTGTTTCCAAAACCGTATTTATTGGTGACAATCTACCACCAAATCTTGTTTCTGTCCCCCTCTTCGCCCAACCTCCAAAGCCATTTGGCAATGAGGGCTTTGTTGACCAATTTAAGCTTTCTTATACACAAATCCCCTTGTTCTTTTGACTCACAGCAATCCTCCCAGTTGATCAAGTGTAACTTCTTGTGATCACATGACCGTTCCCACAAAAAGTCCCTGACAATTTTTTCAAGCTTCTTCGTAACAGTCGTGGGAGCCTTGAAAAAGACATCATGAAGATCGGTATTGATCCAAACGTGAATTTAATCAGAGTTAGTCTCCCCCCATTGCTCGGCAACTTACTCTTCCACGTAGTTAGTCTGTTTTGGAATCGCTGAATCACCGTGTCCCATATTTTGACTTTGCGTCTGCCAAATCCGAGAGGGATACCAAGATACTTAATTGAGAAACTTTCACTCTTACAGTCCACTTCAGAAGCCACCCTTTCTGTCATATCATTAGGCAGGTTGACACCCACTAAGCTAGACTTGTGCAGGTTAATTCTCTGACCCGAAACAGCTTAAAAAATCATTAGAATATTCGTGACCACTTTTATTTCTTGATCACCAATACTTGTGTTGCAAAATGCCATAGGGTCATCCACATACTGAAGATGGGTTATCGATTGCCCCAGATCTGATGTCTTAAAACCCTTGATCAACCTAATCTCCTCTGCTCTCTTGAAAAGATTATGTAGCGCTTCTCCTACACAGTTAAAAAGGCGAGGCGAGATCAGGTCACCTTGCCTCAACCCTCGTCTGTTTCTGAAGTATCCCTGCGGAATTCCGTTGACAAGCACTGAAAACCGAACTAACGTGTAGCAACCTTTCATCCATTTTCTCCACTTGTCCCCAAAACCCATCCTATGAAAAATATAGTTAAGGAAACCCCACTGGACTGTATCATACGCTTTTTCCATATCAATCTTAAAAATCCAGCCCCTATCCTTTCTTTTTTTAACCGAGTCAATCGTCTCCACCGCAGAGGCCGCAATATCCATGAATTATCTGCCTGGGATAAACGCTCCTTGAGAGTTCGAGATGAGTTGCCCAATAACCCTTTTCAATTTGTTAGCCAATATCTTAGCAATAACCTTGTATGCACACCCAATCAGGTTGATCGGTCTGTAGTGTGTGATGTTGATAGACCAAGCACCTTTGGGGATTGGCACAATGTAGGTTAAATTCAAGCTCTTGGCCACTCTACCCGATTCCTGGAATTCGGTTATCATAGCCATAAAATCTGGTCCGACGGTTTCTCAGCATCCCTTGAAGAATTTCGAACTGAATCCATTCGGTCCCGGGGATTTGTTATTTCCCAAGCCTTCCAATGCTTTCCTGACCTCATCCTCTCCAAACCCCTTTTCCAAATCCCGGGCTTCTTCGGGGGAAATAGCGCGAAAAAGAATCCCATCGAGGCGAGGTCTGAGGGTATCCTCTATGGCGTAAAGGTGCTCGGAGAAGCTCACGGTCCTGTCCTAGTTGGTGATAGGATCTGCGTATGCCACCCCATCAATTTTGATGGAAGAAATGTGGTTGTTTTTCCTTCTCCCATTGGCGATAGTGTGGAAGAACTTAGTGTTACCATCGCCTCCCCTTTGCCAGTGAGCCTTTGATTTTGCCGCCATAATTGTTCGCCCTCAAGGACCAAGCGATTGAATTCCATTTTCAAAGCCATCCTGATTTCTTTCTCTACAACAGAGATGCTGTCGTTTTCTTCCAAACGATCGAGAATGGTGATTTTCGAAAGAATATTTTCTTTCATCTATGCGAATTTCCCAAATCTGTCCTTGTTCCATAGCTTAATTTGTGCTTTAAGGTTCTTAAGTTTGGACGTGAAGGTGCAGGCTGCTGACCCTGTGGTGCCGTCTTGGTTCCACCACTCGTGTACCTTCTCCTTGAATCCTTCTTCGTGCAGCCAGGTGTTGTTGAATCAGAAAGGACCCTGGCACAGGCCATCTCTCCTAAGGTCAGTGGTAGACATCAACAAAGGCTTGTGATCCGATATAGTGGAGGACCATAATTGAACCGTCGGGTCCATAAAGGCATCCAAGAAATCCACCCCGCTTAGGAATCTATCCAACCTGCACATAGTAACATCCCCCTGGTCGTTAGTCCATGTAAACCTTCCTCCTGCCATTCCCAAGTCGTATAAAGCCCCTTGCAGGATACAATCCGTGAATAATTTCGTTGTCGTGCGATCAATAGACCGTCGTTTTTCTCGTGAGCACTTACTAGGGTATTGAAGTCCCCCCTATGCAAATCGGGAAATCCCATTTGTTAATGATGGCGCTTAGTTCGAAGAACTCCTTTCGGCTCCTATTATCATTATGGCCATAGACCGTAATGGTACCCACTGTAGACCGCTAGATGTATCTTGGAGGAGAGCAGCTACGAGAAAATTACTGATCTCTGATTCTATCATCTTGAAGATACTGGCATCCCAAGCAAAGAGGATGCCTCCTCTCGTACCATTCGCCTCCAAAGCTAACCATTCCCAGTTGCTCCCAGGCAACACCGATTTGACTGTGGACGCATTTGTTTCTCCCCATTTGGTTTCTTGAAGGCCTAAAACCTCCAGTTTGTGACTTTTGATGAAGGTCTTAATGAGAATTCTTTTGTCCCTGTCTCCCAATCCCCTAACCTTCCAGCTGAAAAACTTCATAATGGAACAAGCAATGGTGGAAGTAGCAACCCGATGACCCTCGCATACCTCTCACAAGGCCCCGCTTGTTGTACCCCTCCACTTGAATTTCCTTCTATTACTGTGTTTCGGAATTAGGGGAAGAAAAGCTTCAACAAGCAAGTAGAAGCATCCTAGCAAAGCTTCAAACAAAGAAGCTGGGTTGTTCACTTCATTGATTTAACTTCACTTTATGTAAGATTTAAGATGCGGGTCGGGTGGGCAGTGAAGGCTCAATTAGTAGACAGCAAGTGAGCATTAAGGTATTGGATGCTCCTCTGTCTCCCTCAACCCTACCGGATATGGTGCCATAGAACATATGCACCAATATGTGTAAATGGGGCCGATATCGCTCACACATTTCGCTCTAGGCTCTTTGTTCACTGCTTCATCAATAGATAATGAATTTTACTTTCCTCTTGGCGGCCCCACCCAATGAAGCAGGGGATAATTGAAATTTAAATCATGCAATTGAAATTGGTTGGCTTAAGATATTAGTTTCACTGGAAAACCCTTTAGTAATAGGCTAATACTACCTCTACCCACCCTCCCGTGTGGCGACATGGGGGCGTGAAAAGGAAAGAGAGGGATGGGGTGGGTTTCTCTCGCTTTTGGCATAGCGGGCCTCCTAGTGGGAGGTCCACACAACGGGCTATTAGCTCAGTGGTAGAGCGTGCCCCTGATAATTGCGTCGTTGTGCTTGGGCTGTGAGGGCTCTCAGCCACATGGACAGTTCAATGTGCTCATCAACGCCTAACATGGAGATGTGAATCATCCAAGGCACATTAACATGACATACTCCTGTTCCAACCGGAGTTTGAAGCCAAACTTCTCCTCATGAGGATAGATGGGGAGGTTCAGGTGAGATCCAATGTAGATCCAACTTTCTATTCACTAATGAGATCCGGGCGGGCACAACTTAATCCTTATTTTGAAAGTTTCTAATTGATCCCCTTCTTTTTTTATTGAATTAAAATATCTGAAATATCTAAAGAATAAGAAATTCATTATTGACAGTGATATATGTTGTATATGTAAATCTTAGATGTGCAATAGAGGCGGAATTCATCCATGAAAAGGTATAAAACAAGAAACGACGAGGCTGATTTTCGCTTGCTCTTTTTGGCCATTCCTCAAAACTTCGGTTCCCCGGGAGGGACTTCAAACTGAATACGATCCTTGGTCGATGTATCTCATCATCCCGGATTATTGGACCAAATAGCATACCTGCACGCATGAACAGATAGGCGACCGACAATGCCATAAGCTTGAGCTCTTGCTGACATAGAAACATCTCTTTCCATGTCACCGGTTGCCTGCCCCATTCTTCGTACTGCTCAACAGAAGAGAAGGAACTTGTTTCCTTATTAACCGATAGCCCGAAAGTAGAACTCTCTTTTATGAACCGTTGGCATAGGTAGGAATAGCGCCTTTTTCTCGGCTTTTAAGGAAGGAAACTCACGGTTGAAGTGAAAAGAATATTTATTAAATTTATTAAAAACAATATATAATATAATATGAGAAAATTTTAATTAATGTCTTCTTTCTACAAGAGAAAGAGAGAGAGAGAGAGAGAGAGAGAGAGAGAGATTTACTATTTATTAAATTTGAAAAAAAAACACATATAGTACAATATGAGGAAAAAATTAATAACCTCTTCTCTTTCGACAAGAGAGAGAAAGAAATTAATTAACCTCTTCTTTTTCCCTATCTTCTCCTTCCTCTTTCTTTGTCAACTAAGATTTTAAATGTGAGAATTGAGAGACGAGAGACGCTAACAATTCCCCACTGATAGGATCTTAGAAACCTTATCTAATGTAAGTACTTTAAAACCTCTTTTATTTTATTTTTAAATGTCCTCAATTTTTATATTTTTTTTACTTCAGATAAAATAAGGCTGGTCTTACTACCACACCACTTCATGTTACAGCCACCTCACTTAAACAACGGAAAAATTCGCTGACCGTTTTCAATCAGACGATAGTGATCGTTTTTCGTCCCAATCTTCCACACAATAGATCTTGAACTCATAGGCCTACTATCACACGGTCAGATGTTGATTCCACGTGGCACAAATCCCAAAAAGTGAGCGTGACAACGTTTGATGGTACACTAATCACGCCCACTTTTTGGGAATTGTGCCACATGTAATCAACATCTTACCGTCTAATAGTAGGCCCATTATCTCAAGATCTGTTGTGTAATTTGAAGCAGTCAAAGAATTTTTCCTTTGTTTAAGTGTGCTCGCTGTAACAAAAGTGGTGTTGTAGTAACACCACCTTAAAATAAAAAATCAAATCAAAACAATTTAAAATGACTTGATCAAGTTTCTCAAGTTGACTCGACTCGATCATGTTTTTGAGTCAAGTCAATGAATCCGCTTGGGTCTCAATCAAGATTTCACTTAGAAACAAGTCTTCAGTTAATAAGTTGTCACTTAGTTTTCACTCAAGATTTTCTTAGAAACAAGTCTTTGGTTGAGTCAACATGAAATATAGTCGAGTTACGAGTTGACTCAACAAAAAATTTCAATAATGGCTGCCTGATTCATGCGTTAACCAACCCTCAAAATTTGTGGATTGAGGAAGATTCTCTCAATACTAGTAGATCGACAGGCCCACTCTTCATCGACACCATGGAAACATGAACCAAAGTTCAAAGAGATTGATAGGGATATGCAACAGCAATGGAGCTGAAATGATGGCAACGGAGGAGGGGATCAGAACTTTTTACAATAGGGGATTAGATAACATCATAATTATGGTTTAAAATATCGATTTCAGTGACATATCGTCCAGCTTCAAAACCGGTATGTATCGTCTGGTACCTACCTTTTCGGACGATACATTGGTATGTACCATCCGATACATTACCAATATATATGTAATGCACCGGTACGATACATTCAAATTATCGGTACCGGTGCCTTCTAAAACTGGTAGGTATCGTCCGGTACATACCAGTTTCAGACAAAATTTTGAGCCACATTCATAATTGAATGAAACTCAAGGTGTGTTGTGGCTTGATTGAAGAGAATGTCATTGACCCCATGGAAGCTTATGTGGATCAAGGACTCAATGGATGAGCTGTTACGAAACAAGAAGGTGGTGGAACAGATATTGCTAGATCAGCCAATCAGGACGTGGACACCTTAGCTAAAGACGGTGCCATAAAAAAGACTGATTTAAGAATGAAATAGAGTTCTTTTTTTCTTAATGTTCCCTCTTTGTTAGTGGGTCGAGAACCTTGCTCGGCCTCCTCCTATACTTTTTTTAGTTTTCTTTTAATAGGAGCTATTGCCAATTATCCAAAAAAGAAGCAGAAGAAGAAATAACCCTCAAATTGATGGGCTTATTCCCCCATGATCTTAGGAAATGAAGCGCGGGGGCGGATAAGCTTGCGAAGGATGGTGGTGGATGGGCTTAAGGGGGCTGCTTAGCTTAATAAAATGTCAGGAGTCTTTGATATTAGGACAAAAGAAGGTCCTCTTGGTATTCTCTTGAAAACCTAGGTCCTGTCGGGGTAGGAAGCATGGATCAAATTTTCGTCCGATACCGATACGTATCGGTATCGGAGCTGAACGATACGGTATATTCAATGAACCGTATCGTCCAATTGTATGGCAGATACCGAACGATACATTCAATGTATCGTTCGGTATCGGACGATACCGATACGTATCGTCTGATACGTATCGTTTTGGAGCTCGGACGATACGTATCGGTAACCCGAGATTTTGACCCATGCCATAAGAGATTTCGTCATCGTTAGGGCACCTCGGCTGTCAACGACTCCCAGGAGGGGATGCTTCGGTTCCTTGCTGACTTGAACTCTTTCCTGCCTTAGCCCTTGTTTGCTCTGCTGCTTGGGAGATGGCGTGTGTTTTTCTCCTCTGCACCGGTGTTGGGGTGAGATTTCTTTAGGGTGTGGGGGTCTTCTTCTCTTTCTAGGGTAGTTCCTTACTACCCGCTAAGGTCTGTTTCCCCTACTTTTTATTATCTTTAATATATTGCCTTTGTTACAGTTTTAGAAAGAAAAAAAACTACTTGTTGAAGCTGATTCATTGAATGTTTATGAGGTGGATGAGCAAATGTACAAGCTATCCATGATGAAGGCTAGCTGATGGGTGGAAGAAAATCAAATTTGAATGAAAGTTAGGAGGCTTCCATATCATATATTCATCGTAAGGAAAATTATACTGCTACCTCGTTAGCAAGTTATGGAGCAACGAAAGATTTGATGGAGATAGGAGAAAACTGCTTTTTGTAGATTTGTGAACTTGCCGCTTAATGTTAGGACTTGGGAGGTTCTAAGTTTTAAGGTGAGTTGTACTGGTGAGAGGCACTGATTGAAAAAAATAATTATTGGTAACAATGATTGGAGCTATTTATTACAGATTTTTTTTTACAAAGAAGGATATGTGCTTGCATAGGATGCACTACCGACTACCATCTAATATTTTAGTCATTTTTGCTCTTGAAAATAGTAATGTATAGAACATAAGCATTGTTGTTTGCATTGCCCTGCATAATTGACAAAATACTCCATTTTTTTAACAATTCACATTTAAATTACTCAATTAGATCTTTCACGATTTAATGGTGACTTATTGAAAAATCACATATTTTTCAATTATTTCTGAATTTCGCAATTACAATCCAAATTTTACGTCTTGATCACAAATTTTTTATGATATGTAATCTTTATTATTAATTACCGTTAACAAAGCTGTATTGTGTGGTTCTGGCATTATATTGTGTTGTGCAAGATCTGGTTTCTCGCAAAAGATTCTAGTTTAAACTTTTACTTTTAAAATCGAACTAAATATAAATGAATTGGAGTTTTTAAATAAAATATTTTAACCTACATCATTTTCTAGTATCCTTCCTGATTTTTGTCCTAATTTGGGCTTATTTTCCCTGACTTGCAATTTTTGTTCACAGAATAATTTTTCAATGCCGATGTTTTCCTCAATTTTTCTGCTCTTTCTGAATTTTGCAGATTTTTTTCCCGAATGAACATTTTTACCCTCACTGAATACTTCATGACTCCCGACTTGCTGACGATAACTTAAAATGCTTGATATACATAAAAAACATTTCAAAGTCTATACATAGAGGAACTAGATAAGACAATAATCTAACTAATTGTTGGGTGTTTGTTGCTAATATAGCTGAGGCTGCTGAGCAGTACAATTGTTTTTAACACCATACATTTCATAATAAGATGTTGCCGAATGCATCAAAGTTTACATCACATCATCTAAATATGCGACACTTGAATAAAAATGAGAATAATTGACATGACATGAAGTCACATTAGCTCCTTATGTTGGTTTAGGTTTAATCCCACGCGTCCACACCTATCCTTTCCTTCCCGATTAGGAGAACGCCCACCAACTAAAGCAAGAGGATGCGAGATTAGCCCTACTTCAATTGATGGCTCTGGTGCTTAGAGCGGGAGATTGCTTTTGCGTGATTTGTAGGAATCTGAACTTCCGGCGTAGGAAGGTTTGCCACCGGGCAGGGTGTAGCTCAACCAGAGAAAATGGTGTGGTCGTTAAGTCAGCCAATGAACCGATTACCAGGGGGAGTAACCATCGTCAAGTGGTTCTCAAAGAGAGTCAGTTCAGAGACCTTAGAGATGGGTGGTCTATCGCAGGTAAGAGCTTCAGGCTTGATCACGGGCGAAAATACCAACCATCGCCGTGGGATATCGTTTGCCGATGTGGTAGGGAATGACTGCCAGAACCGGAGGAAGGAGGATCTCGTGACCCACCCTGCTACCACCTTCAATTCTGCTCTGTCTCATACCGTCGATGTGGGAATTTGTAGAGACCGGCTGGAGTTTAACTCCTCCCAGTTTGGCTCTCCCGCTAAGAATTTACAACAATATTGGGTGGTATTATACAGCGTCAAAGACACACTATCGCTATTTCATTTACATAGGTGGATACAAAGCTCATGGGATTACTCAGAAAGGCCAGCATTATCTACAATCTCAAAAACTAAGTTTCTACTAAGGTTCCCATCGGAGGAAGGAGCCCTGGAGCTTTGTCGCAAAAAATCCTTCCGGATTGACGGAGCCCCGGTGGAATGCAGCGTATGGGAACCATCGGTGGGTGCTTTTCAACTACAGTGGTGGGATGGAGGGGTCCGGATCCGATTGATCTGCCTTCCAATCCACGCTTGGACTCTTGAGGTCCTTAAGGGGATCGAGGATCTGTGCGATAGATTCATCCTCGCGGACCAGAGCTCTGTCAAACCTTTGGGATACCAGCGTGGCCCGCATCCTGGTCGCCGTCAACTCCTGGGAGCACATTCCCCAGTGGTGTGAGCTCTGCCTCAGCGGCCAAAAACGTAGGGTCTCCATAAAAATGGTGCTCATGGAGAGGGTGCTTGTCCCGAATCAGCCGAGCGATGAAGCCGCGAGGTCCTGGAACGCCAGGATAGACATACTCGGTGGTGTCGTAGAAGAAACTGCACCAGCGATCAAACCATTCGGGAATGGGGTAGAAAGGCCTAGGTGGGATGTATCGCGGCGCTCGGAGGGATGCTCGTCCACGAATTCGTCGTGTCGCGGTATAGATGGGTGGTCGTCCACAACAGCGCGGGAGATTGGATCCGCGGGGGTTGCTCGAACCACTCATGACTCAAGAGAGAAAGGTAAAGAGGGAGCGATAGCCGACGACCTTCAGGCAAGGATTAAAATTTCGGAAAACCGATACGTATCGTCCGAGCCCAAAACCGATACGTATCGGTACCGGACGATACATTGAATGTATCATCTGGTAAATGTATGGGAAACCACCGATACGGTACATTCAATGTACCGTATCAATGAGTTCCGATACCAATACGTATCGTCCGATACGTCGATATCGGTATCGGACGAAATTTTGATCCACGTCTTCAGGTTTTGAACGAGGTTTTCCTCTTCTCCACGCTTGGCGAGGAGGATTCCTTCGATAGGTCTCGATCGTCGGAAGAGCCAAACCACGGCAAATCTTTGGAGCTGACGATGCAACACAAGTCCGCGCGCTGCACCGAGATGGATCTCTCACCGTCGATGTTAACAACGGTCAAGATTGTGTCGTACTCCAGTGAAGGCAAAGGGCACCTGCAGTAGGAGGTAGGTGAGTCAACGTGGATGTCAGCAATGAGGGACGAGGTCAATAGCCGTACCTGGATCCGATGGAAACAAAAGCTTTAGGCTGCCAGTTGAGGAAGAAATACACAGGTAGCAAAAAAGCCTTTAGGGTTTTCCAGCGCAGAGGAAAGGTTTATAAGGGGCCTTGGGGAGTGTGACCTGCTGAGATGGCGACACGACACGGCCCAAGTGAAGACTCTGGAAGCCTATCAGCGTCTCTGCGAAGAGTTGACTTTGGGCAGCGCAGGAGGGGGGTGTTATGGTCTTTCTCCTCGGAGGTATCACGTGACCAGTAGATGAGATATGTGGAGCCCTCTCGCCACGACACGTGGAAGACACGTGCTACTTACAATCCGAGGGGGGCAGCAGACGGGAGTGACATCGTGGGCCTTGTTGGTCTCTGACCGGCGGGGCTATAGTTTTCAAGGGGGTACGAGGTCCATCGCGAGGATAGTCTGAATCTCATTTGGGCCGAATCTGTTGGGCTTGATACCACGGGCTTATGGTGGAACAGAGGATCAGACCTGGAGAGAGGGGGGATCGACTTGGCGAGTTAAGGAATCATTGCAACTCGGCCCATCTCATACTTCGACATCAACAGCTCGGAAGAATGGTCTGATGAAAATCCTAATCTTCTTGACGTCGTGCCGGAGCAGATCTCCGACATGACTCATGACCCCGACGTTTCGGTATCAATCTCTATGCTGGAACGACTGTCGGGAAGATCAATCAAGCATAGTGGGATGCAGGACGGACCCCATTGTTGCGACGTTTTGCGAATGCCATCCAATGAGGACAATCATTCGGTGACCACGGGAGATGGGATTGATGTTGAGACGAGGTTTTCGGCAGACATCGACCACCTGATTTCTGTTGACCACGACCTCGGAATGTCATTCAAGGGATCCGATGATGCGCTCCGGGACGTGTTCCGTTCCATCTTGGTTAATCGTCACCATAAAAAGAAGATGCATCGAGGTGGGTCTCAGGGAACTTTCTCGATTACAGTGGGGGATGTCGGATGGGAAGGGAGTGGGGGTAAACCCCAATTCCTCAGGTATGGGCGGGACATCTGCTATCTGATTATGAAGATGCTATCTTGGAATGTGAGGGGTATCTGCGATGGGAGTAAACGTGCAGGGGTTAAACGAGTGATCAATGCTGTAAAACCGGACGTTATTACATTACAAGAAACCAAGTGGGGCAGCTATGACAGAAGGAAAGTGGCATCGGGGCTTGGAGGAAATTGCTGGGAGTGGATTGGCATCGATTTCGTTGACGCATCAGGGGGCATCCTGGTGGCATGGAACTCGCTCCTATTTGACAAATTGGATGAGGAAATGGGGTTGTATTCGGCCTCGGTAGTGCTCCGGAATAAATGCTCAGCGAAAGCGTGGATGTTTTCAAGTATTTATGGTCCGTCTGATGACAGAACCGGCCCGACTTCTGGTCTGAGTTAGTTGCCTTTGCAGCCAAATGGAACCTCCCCTTTTGTTTGGGGGGGTTGTTTAATGCCATAAGATGGGGGTTCGAAAAAAAGGGTGGGTCGCCGAATGTAGCAGTAATGCGTGATTTCAACTCATTCATTTCTGATTGGGAATTGATGGATGTTCCGCTAACCGGTGCAAGATTCACTTGGTCAAATCTCCAAGAGAACCCTTCCTTAAGTAGGCTGGACAGGTTCCTATGCAACATGGAATGGCTAAATATTTTCCCGGGTGCAAGACTAGAATGCTTAGCCTGGGTTGTCTCCGATCACCAACCTGCCATGGGGGCACTCTTCCAGTCGTGTGATCCCGTGCGGCACCTAACGCCCGATGCGCTAAATCAGCCTATCTCTGATACCAACTGTCACAGGGACATCCTTCGACGCATCATCAACCCGCGCAGTACTTCGCTATCGCATGCAACGAAGCCAACCAATCTCTTCATCAGCTCTGATACCACCCGCCTAGAGGATGGGAACTCCCCCTCGTGGTTACCTTCTTTTCAAGGCCTACCATTTGATGTATCGTGCCCCTTACGACACGCATGATTGCACCACTATTCCATACTTGGCTTGCTCAAGCTTCACCCTGTACACTACACTAGTACCTTGCTAAGCAATAGTATTAGCATGCAGCTCCCCATGCCATTATGTCTTGCTCGCATACCGAACCAAGCCCACAGTCGTGTGCCTACCTCATGCTGTCATGCTCAACGGAGTCCCACGCAGCCCTCATGCTGTCGTGCTCTCCTGAATCTTACGCAGCGCCTGTGAAGTTGCCTAGCCGTATGCACCGCAACGTGTAGTCCGGGGCCATACTTCAACCTCACCTTGGGTGCCACATGGCATCGCTGTGTTGACGTCCTAGGCCCACCCTTTTAGGCCTAGGGGACACTCGCGCCCCCTCTGGCAACGCAAGGCCCTGTGTGGGTGGAAGGCATTCTCCAACACCTCTCCCACATAGATGGTCCAAACACCATCTATGGGTAAATAACTAAAGGACCTTAAACATGTTGGTTTGACATACCCCCATGGCACACGTCTTCTGCCCGTGGCACACAGTGTCAAGTCCCAACCATAACGTCTGTGACTCCCCACATCGTCCTCCCATGCGACCGTGTCGCGTCCTTGCAGCACGACCACGTCACAAGGCCCTCCTGGCACCACATGTCGTGCCATCTCGGCACCAAGATGGCGCCTGCCCTCTTGGCACCACATCGCGTGCCCCAGGCACCAAGTCGCCACTGCCTCTATGCGGAGTACAAGCGGCCCGAGTGGCGCTGCGGATGGCCCGGGTAGCCATGTTACATACCTCTGTCACATCCTCCTCCACTCAAAATCGTCAACGTCCTCGTTGGCGCGAAGACACTTCTAAACCTTGAATGTGCCCTCACTCGATGCTACAGTCCTTGAACTCCATGTCTTCACTACACTCCATTAACGTTGTCATTGCATAGCAAAGCAGCAAGCCACTGACCGTTCTGCGGTACTAGATAGCTCAGGGATGTCGCGTGCCCTCTTGGCACCACATCCCGTGCCCCAGGCACCAATACTATCCATGATGTATTGTTCATTGGCGCTTCCGCCTCACCTCAAGCCCCAATTCGAGGATGTCGCGTGCCCTCTTGGCACCAATTAGCTCATTAGTATCCTCCCTTCTGGATCGAACTTAGCTCTGATACCAAATGTCACGGGGGCACTCTTATAGCAGTGTGAGCCCGTGCGGCACCTGACGCCCGATGCGCTAAGTCACCCTATCTCTGATACCAACTGTCACGGGGGCGTCCTTCGACGCACCATCAACCCACACGGTGCTTTGCTACCGCATGCAACGAAGCCAACCAATCTCTTCATCAGCTCTGATACCACCCGCCTAGAGGACGGGAACTCCACCTCATGGTTACCTTCTTTTCAAGGCCTACCATCCGATGTATCGTGTCCCTTACGACACGCTCGATTGCACCACTGTTCCATACTTGGCCTGCTCAAGCTTCACCCTGTGCACTGCACTAGTACCTCACTTCGCAATAGTATTGGCATGCAGCTCCCCATGCCATCATGTCTTGCTCGCATACCGAACCAAGCCCACAGTCGTGTGCCTACCTCATGCTGTCGTGCTCAATGGAGTCCCATGCAGCTCTCACGCTGTCGTGCTCTACTGAGTCCTACGCAGCGCCCGTGAAGTTGCCCAGGCATATGCACCGCGACACGTAGTCCAGGGCCATACTTCAACCTCACCTTGGGTGCCACACGGCATCACTGCGTCAACGTCCTAGGCCCACCCTTTCAGGCCTAGGAGACACTTACGCCCCCTCTGGCAACGTAAGGCCCCGTGTGTGTGGAAGGCATTCTCCAACACCTCTCCCACATAGATGGTCCAAACACCATCTATGGGTAAATAACTAAAGGACCTCAAACATGTCGGTTTGACATACCCCCATGGCACACGTCTTCTGCCCATGGCACACAGTGCCAAGTCCAAACCATCACGTCCGTGACTCCCCGCATCGTCCTCCCATGCGACCGTGTCGCGTCCTCGCAGCGCGACCACATCGCAAGGCCCTCCTAACACCACATGTCGTGCCATCTTGGCACCAAGATGTCGCGTGCCCTCTTGGCACCACATCACGTGCCCCAGGCACCAAGTCGCCACTGCCTCTACGCGGAGTACAAGCGGCCCGAGTGGCGCTGCGGATGGCCCAGGTAGCCACGTTGCATACCTCCGTCACAGTCCGCTGCTACTTACGTGTGAATCGCGTGGGAAAGGGTTGACTCCGTTCCGTTTCGAAAACATGTGGTTGTTGGATGGGAATTTTCAGGAGATCGTTACGTCTTGGTGCAGCGAACCGACAACTTCAGGGACAACTGCTTACAGATTTATCTCCAAACTTCCACGGATTAAAGAAAAAATTAAGCAGTGGAATAGGGAAGTGAACGGTTTGGTTTAGGTAAAGAAAGAGGCTTTGCTCTTGCGTTTGAAGGAGTTGGACAATTTGGAGGAGGTTTGAAACCTTACAGCGGAAGAGCGAGAAGAAACATAAAAAAAATGGAGTTCAACAGTGCTTGCATGGCCGAAGAGATGTGCTGGAAGCAAAAAGCAAAGGTTAGATGGCTCAAAGAGGGAGACACCAACACCAAGTATTTCCATGTGGTCGCCAACGCACGAAATAAATCGAATTACTTGGGTAACATTTTAGTGGATGGGGTGACCTATTCGGATGAGGAGCAGGTCCAAAAGAACATCGTCAAGTTCTATACGAAGATGTACACGGATGAAGGCCGGCCGCGGTCTTAGTTGGACGGGATATCTTTCCAATCTATCTCGGCGGAAGACCGTTTTAGTATGGAACATCAGTTCAGTGAAGAAGAGGTGTGGCGGGTGGTCAGGTTTGGGGCCAAGAACAAACCGTCGGGACCTGACTGTTTCACAATGGAATTCTTCCAATTTTTTTGGGCAACCATAAAGACGGACCTGACGGGGGTTATGCATGAATTCCATGCAACTGGTTTCATAGGGCAGAGCCTAAATTCCATGTTTATCACCCTCATTCCCAAGAGAGAAGGAGCTGATGATATTGCTGATTTCTGACCGATATGCCTCACAAATTGCCTTTACAAGATTATATCCAAGGTCTTAGCCAATAGGCTCAAACCGGTTATGAGCAAGATAATTTCGGGCAACCAGGGAGCTTTCGGGAAGGGCAGACAGTTAGTGGACCTGGTTGAGGTGGCCCAAGAGACGATTCACTTGGCGCATCAAGATCACCGCCCCGCAGCCCTATGGAAGGTAGATATGGAGAAAGCGTATGACTGGATTAGTTGGGACTGCCTAGACTATATGCTCGGTAGGCTGGGATTCAGATCAACATGGAGGGGCTGGATGCGAGCATGTTATTCTTCGGTGTGGTTCTCGGTATTGATCAACGACACACCGGCAGGATACTTTAAGAGTTCTAGAGGTATCCATCAGGGGGATCAGCTCTCCCCTTTCCTTTTCAATATGGTGGGTGAAGCGCTCTCTGGGCTTATAGTGCGAGCGAGGCAATTGAACCTCATAGCCGGTATTCCGGTGGGATTGCAAGGTAGATACATCGCGCACCTTCAGTTTGCAGATGACACCATAATTTTCGGGAAGGCCGACGTTGCGGAGTTCAGATCGTTGGTTGATGTTCTTTCGGTGTATGAGGCTGTTTTGGGGCAACACATCAATTTTTTCAAGTCGGCTATCACGGGTATTGGTACAGACGATCATTTGATGGCTGATCTAGCGCAAACTGTGGATTGTGCGATCAAGAAGCTCCCAATTAAGTACCTGAGCTGCCTGTGACGAGGTCAACACTCGAGCTTGTAGCATGGTGCCTGGGGCACACGATGTGGTGCCAAGATAGTCACGCAACATCTTGGTGCCGGGACGACACGGCATGTGATGCCAGGAGGGCACGCGACATGGGGCGAAGAGGGCCTGGAGACGTGGTCGCGCTGCGAGGACGCGACACGGTCGCATGGGGGTAAGATGCGGGAGTGACACGATCGCGACACGGACGCGACATGGCCAAGTTGGGCTAGCGATGCGAAGGCGTTGTCGTATGCCAAACCAAGGGGTTTGAGGTTCTCCTACCATTCTGGCTGAATGACTGTTTTACCCTTCTATGTGGGAGAGTTGGTGGAGACTGCCTTGCACCCACACGGGGCCTTGCGTTGCCAGAGGGGCGCAAGTGTCTCCTAGGCCTGAAAGGGTGGGCCTAGGACGTCGACGCAACGATGCCGTGTGGCACCCAAGGTGAGGTTGAAGTATAGCCCCGGACTACGCGTCACGGTGCATACGGCTAGACAACCTCGCGAGAGCACTTGAGCACTACGTGGGACTCAGTAGAGCACGACAGCATGAGTAGGCACAAGACTGTGGGCTTGGTTCAGTATGTGAGCAAGACATGATGGCATGGGGAGCTGCATGCCAGAACTGTTGCGAAGCGAGGTACTAGTGCAGTGCACAGGGTGAAGCTTGAGCAGGCCAAGTATAGCATAGTGGTGCAAACGAGCGTGTCGTAAGGGGCACGATACATTGGGTGGTAGGCCACGAAACAGAGGTAACTATGAGGGGGAGTTGTCGTCCTCTAGGCGGGTGGTATCAGAGCTGATGAGAAGATTGATTGGCTTCGTTGCATGCGGTAGCGAAGCACCACGCGGGTGAATGGCGCGTTGAAGGACGCTCCCGCGACCGTTGGTATAAGAGATGGCTGACTTAGCGCATCGGGCGTTAGGTGCCGCACGGGCTGTCACTGCTGGAAGAGTGACCCCGTGACATGCTGCTCGGCCTAAGACAACTATCAACGAGAGATTGGGAACCGGTTGTGCAAAGGTTTGAGCAACGGTTGTCTTCATGGAAAGAGAAGTTGCTCAGCAGTGGAGGTTGTCTCGTTCTAGTTAAAGCGGTCTTATCGTTGTCAATGTTCAAATGTCCGATGGGAGTCACTAACCGGCTGAAACAAATTCAACAGGGTTTTCTGTGGGAGGGGTCGGGTCTGGACAGACGATACCACCTAGACAACTGGAACACTTGTCAGCTGCCTGTCAATTACGGTGGCCTGAGAATTCGCAGCCTGAGATGGACCAATATCGCGCTCCTAGGAAAATGGTTCTGGCGAGCGGGAAGGGTGGAGGAAAGGGATAGTCTTTGGCGTGTGATGCTCATCGAGAAGTGCAGGGAATCCATCAGTAATTGGGGTATCAGCAACACGGTTCACAGAGGCAATTCGGCTTGGTGGAAGAATATCTGCAGCACTTGGTCCTTTTTCGCTAGAGGGCTGCGTTTCAGTTGGGGTTGTGGTAATCGTACACGGTTCTGGGAAGATGCTTGGGTGGATGGTCAACCCCTCAAGCTATCCTACCCGGACATCTATGTTATATCTTTGAATCCTCTCGGAATGATTGAGGAGTTTGTATCTGAAACTCAGGGGGGAGATTGTGGGATGTTACTGCCAGAAGGCTTCTAAGAGACGATGAGGTCGCATCGTTCTCTAATCCAATCCATAAGCTCTATGAGGTGCAGCGGCACCCTCACGGTCAAGACCAGCTGATATGGACCCCGAGCAGAGATGGTAACTTCAGCGTCAAATCCTTCTACAGGGTGCTTTCGCGCCGCCCGTTGGTAAGATTCCTAGGCACAAGATTGTGGAAGGGGATCATTCCTCCCAAAATTAAGTTTTTTGCATGGACCCTAATCAAAGAGAAAATACTAACAAGGGATTAGCTTATTCGAAGGGGGAAGGAGATTCCTAATCACTACGTAATGTGTAACAATGGGGAGGAAAATGCTTCGCATCTCCTTCTTCACTGCGGGGTGGCTCATGAGATCTGGAACGTCATCTTAAAATCCTTTGGTATGACTTGGGTTGCGCCGGCAACGCCAAACCTTCAATTCCTAATATGGGCATCCGTTAAAATGGAGGGCCAACTTGGAGATTTCTGGATGGCAGCCACTTTCGCCATACATTGGAGTATATGGCACGAGAGAAATATGCGGATTTTTTAGAATAAAAGCCGCTCGGTGGAGATGATCACGAAATCGGTCAGAGACCTGGCGTGGTTTTAAGGGGGCTAAAGGCGGGAATGTTCTTAGCAAGGATTCCTACCTATGGGACCCGGGCTAAGTTGGTCAGGTCTCGGGTCCGAGAGTTGTTTTTTTGTCGTCCTTTTGTACCTTTTCTGTTTTTTGATCGTGTCTTTGTATTGGTCTTTCAGCGCCTTGCTGTTTATCAACATATCTTTTTCCATTATTGATCAAAAAAAAAAAATTTGACATGGCATGAAGTAAATAGTACCGAACATTCCATGACCATGAAATGGATGGTTTCAATTCACAAACACATGTTGGTTGTATTGAAAACCTATCCTCCCTCTAGTATCATTTATTTTATATATATATATATATATATATATATATATATATATATATATATATATATATATATATATATATTGGATATTCTATAGAGAATATTACAAATTAAAAACATATAACATTATAGAGCATATATTATTAAAAAGTGCATAGTATTTTTGCAAAGCTACATATGAGACTTTATTTTTTCTTAAGTAAGCTGGGATTGTGTTAGTAATGTAAATATGATCTTTAGTGTGCATATAGCCTCAATGGGTGTGTAGGAAGTTAGCATAGGTCTACTAACTCGATGTCGCTTCTTTTTCTATTTTCGGTAAGCTTGTAATCCATGTCCAGTAACTAGAATATAAATATTAATTGTTGTGGGATTGGGGCAACTTCCTCAACCCTAATTGTTTTATCTCTCTCTTACGTCTTCTCCTTCTCCAAACCCTAACCCTAATTTCACTACCCTTAAACTTTACTGATTGAACCTGTGACCTCAAGGCTAAATCATCATGCACCTTCCAATTGAGGCATAGGCTCAACCCCTACTACATATGATTATGGATATTCTAAATCCATTTATAAATTGTATAGTGCCGTTGATTACTAGATACAGGTATCAAAGCCAACAAAATGACACGAAAATGGCATTAGTTTTGGAGTGCAAGGATAATAATGCTTGAAACTTAAAACTTAAGAAAAGGAAGATGAAACACGTACCCGAACATTAATGAAATGCAGACCAGCGATAAGTATGGGAAAGACGGGACCTAAAATACCATGAGGAAATTCGGTCAAATTCTGGAACCATAGCACTCCACCCTGAAACAAATTTTTTTGGAGATCCATATCAATAAAGGCTGGGGAAAACAACTACTACAAAAGCTATATCAACAACTTCATGTAGAAACAACAAAATGTTCAGCAATGCATACTCCTCCCAGTATGAAATAGCAGTAATAACCATAAATTAGATTCCCATCAAGCAAACACAAAATGTGTGTTCTCTCAAACAAACCGGAAAAAAACAACTGTTACTGCTACAACAACAACTTCATATAATATTGCCTTAGCTTGTGCCTTTTGTACAATTAGATACTATAATCTTTCAAAGAGCGTTAGAATTGTTCCACAAACTTTGTACCTTTCAGGAATTGCTACACTTGACTTAAAGCAACCATACCACTTTTTTAACAGGTGAAAAGAAAATATTATTAAACAAAAGAAATTATAAATTGGCCTGCACCATTATGGTAAAGACCACCCAAACATAGTGCACACAAGCAAAGCCCAATCATGTAGATTCCATACTACACCACCTAACTTCATTAAAGTTCAACCCTTGTTTGCTAACAATGCATCCCTTACATTTCTGTCCTTGTGAAGATGTGAAAACATGTGTATTCCGCCGATTGAAGAAATTGATCCATCTCCTTGATCCTTAAAAATGTCTCCATGGAGTAGAATGGTAATCAAGCCATCATATGGTAATTAGGGAGAGCCCTCAATTCATGTCCTGGTCAACTAGAAACACTGAGCCTGGACTGATCCCGAAACCACATTTTCCATTAGTGTCGCACTAGTCATTCGCAACAGTCTAGCAAACAACAGAATCTCATCCCAAGATCGTTCACGAAAACACCACCGACCATACAACCATTTCCTTTGAGGTGGATCATTCAAAAAGCATAAAGAAAGAAAAGTTTACATGTGAAGAGTTGCACTGCAGTTGCAAGAAATAAGCATGGGATATCAGAAAGAGGATCCTAATGTTACCAACTTATATTTTTTTCTCTTTTTGCAGATATGGTTTCAGGTGCACTGACTTGGTATTTTTTTGAAGAGGCCTACTGATTTAGCGGATTTTCCCTTAGTCAGTTTAGGCTTTTTCTTTTTTAGTTACACTAGAAATGTAGTGAACTGCAGACCATTTTAAGCAAACTAGACACAAATCTGACAGCTATGATTATGGCAATCCAATCTTGGCCACCTCTAGGATAGGCCCCAACTAAAAAATTGCACTGGTCATATGTTCCTCGTAATCCGATCAAATGACTCGTTTATCCACCATTTCCCACAACTGTATTAACTGTCAAAATGTTGGTGATTGATCCAATGATAAGAAATTTCAGATCAATGTAATTATTGGGTATGGCCCATCCAAGAGGTGACCAATCAGTTTGACATTCTGGATCGACAGGCAAGGGCTGCAAGGCATCCAATTCAACAGTCTAGAGCATGTTCCAAGACTCACCTTCAGTAGAAGCCATAATGAGTACTTTGATATACACAGTATCAGCTGAGTCCCACATGACTCGGCCGATACGACTCAGTTTCAGTTAGAACTCGACCAACAAGTAACAGTTTTGGAGTAACACTCGACTTAAACATAGTTTGGGTTGGACTCAAATAAGTCTGCCAAAACTTACTAGATTTTGTCCTTCCACTGTAGAGACTCAGCCAAATTGCCTCGGTATCGGTGACAGGACTTGGGTTTAATTGGTGACCAAAAACTGCACTGAAACAAAGGTTTGAAACCTAGGTCTAGATCTTATACAATTTATTCTGCCCCCTTCTCCCTTTCTTAGAACTGATTGTATGTTTTTGTCAATGTACATTAGGTTCGTTTTAGGACACTCCCACTGCATGTTTGGTCTGATTATGGATCGTGGAGTTCGGTTTGGATTAGTTCTTGATAAATGTTAGCAACAGTTTATAATGCATTTTTGTGCATTTTAAACATGTTTGATGGTATTTTGAAGGTGGGTCTACAGAAAATTAATCATATATATATGTATATCACATAATGATAAAATCAAAAGGCATGAATGAGCTGCAAGTTTCTTTGATAGATATATAAAAACTAAAATCATCAAAATTACAAAATATTACTACAAAATGATGTATAATCTCATCAAATTCTAAAACAGAAATTATAATTACCCAACAAAAATGGCACAAATAAACAAGAAAAAATTGCACTCGGTAATGATTGAAGTTGTCTGATAAAAAATTTGCATAAATTAACAGAAATTAAAACAAAGGAAAAGTAGTGATGATGGCTATTGTTGAGACAGAATATATTAACAAGACAAGCTGCCAAATGCTTATCCAAACATATATATTTGATCTCTGCCTTACAGAATCGAACCCACTATGATGGTCCAGTGACATCCTACGAATGCTTGTCATCCACAATATGAAGCATGGGACCTGTAAATGGACCAAGAGACACATTCCTAAGCTATCAGAATAAACAATTAAAAATGAATCGGCAGTACTAGTCAATTAAAAAAAAAATCAAAAGTACAATTATTGAATCCGAAAGAGAGAGAGAGAGAGAGAGAGAGAGAGAGAGAGAGTATATTAGTTAAATTCGTTAGAGATAGATGCATATTAACAGGATAATATTTTATAATACGACAACTATTAAGTGATAATAAAAGATTACAACAAACTAAAGATAATGAACAAAGCCAACCTTCAATGCAAATCCAGAAGAGTACCTGGCCACTAACTGCTATTAGACTAATATTTGTATTCCTATAAAATCGACTATGCAATCTTATAAGCAGCAATTGTATTAAAACACATTCAGGAAAAAGAAAAGTGCTTTAAGTTCAGCAATACAATATAGGGTTGTTATCTTTAAAGCCAAATTTCTGAAATGCCGGCAGAAACAAAAAAAAAGAACTATATTAAGGTGGATAATGTAAATCAAGCTTTTTTTACATCTAGAATATGCCCAAGTAATTTCAAGTTAGGGTTTGGATATTAGGCTTAGGATAAAGTTAGGGTCAGGTAAAAAAAGAGGAGAAAGAAGTTATCAAGATTTGTGAGTTACATCTGACCTCACACCAATCATATTAATATTTATGCCAGTTACAATAGGGTGTACATCAATTATATCATTACAATGAGCAACAGAATAGACACACCCTACTCATACTAGTGACACACCGACACACCCCTTAAGATGGTGCATCGGTGTCTATCATGCCCAACTTGGAGGGGATGTCATGCAATCTTATCCTTCGCACTACCTTGGTGACGATATCAGCTATTGAACTTTAGGAGCAACTTTTTTTTACAGATACACATGGGATTACCCCTGACCTCAACGCTAAGTGTTTCAGAAGCCACTTGAAGAGTGTCAATTTTACTTGATTCCACCATTTCTCGTATGAAGTGGCAATCCACTTCAATATGTTTTGTCCTCTCACGGTAAACGGGATTCTCAGAAGTACGGAGTGCAACTTCATTGTCACCATAGAGCTTCATAGGAGTTTCACATATATTTTGAGATTGGCGAGAATGAATCGGATCCATACTCTTTAGCATGCTCCTTGAGACATGGATCTATACTCTGGTTCAGAATTGGAACTATACAACATATTGCTTTTTCACTCTTCCCTGTGACCAGAATAACTCCAGGGAAGGTACATTAGCCAATGGTGGACCTCATTATCACTTAGTTATATAGCCCAATTAGCATCAATCAGCGAACATTTCTAAATCAAGATGCAATGGCCATCATATACCAAGCCCTTACCAGAACTTGATTTTAAAATTTAAATACCTTAGGATTTTGAATACATCGTCCAAATGAGGTGTCCAAGGGTGTGCATGTGTTGGCTAACTACACTCACATCATAGGCGGCATCATTGCCGAGTTATGGCAAGATCTATGAGCTCTCCAACAAGCCTTTGGTATATGCTGACATCCTTGAAGGTTTCAACATCCTCAAATTAATTATGTGAATCTGATTCAGAGTCAATAGGCCTACACACTAACATCCCTTTTTGCTTCCGCACATTGAGAGTATAATTTCTTTGGGAGAGAACAATCCTCTCTTTGATCTAGCAACCTCTATGCCCCAAAAAATACCTACGAGGGCCCAAATCCTTCATATCAAAGACAAGACTTAGATAATATCTCAATCTCATGATTTATTCACTATCATCATCATTAGTAATGATATCATCAACATATACAACTAAGACTGAGATATGGGATTCCTTCTTGAAAAGTGTGGACATAGAAGCTTCTTTGATATCTAAATTGCATGACAACATCACAGAATTTTATGAGCCATGCCCTAGGAGACTACTTTAAACCATATATTGCCTTCTTGAAGTGAGACGCTTGACCTTTCTCCCCCTGAAGAGATGCTTTGGTGGGAGAGTCATTTATACTCCTTCAAATAACTATACAAGAAGGTATTCTTGACATCTAACTGATATAGGGATCACTTTCCGTGAGCAACAAGATAGAGGAACACTCGAATTGTATTCAGCTTAACTGCATGAGCAAATGTATCTTGATAGTCAATGCCATATGTCTGCGTGAACCCCTTACCCACAAGTTGAGCCTTGTACCTTTTTACATATCCACCAAGCTAGTACTTTACAGTATATACCTTCTTGCAATCTACCACCCTCTTTCCCTTGTGGCGGAGATGATGCATCAAATACACTAGAGGGAATAGGAATAGAGTCAAAAGATGATATAAATGAGGAATATGAAGCTGAACGAGCACAATATGACACAAACTAATGGGATGAGATGTACAAGACCTGGAGGCTTTGCACAAAGTAGTGGGTGGACTGCTACTTCGTGGACCTGCATTAGAAAATGATGTTTGGTCATCTTTTGTCATCTTCTATATGAAAACTTCCCATTTGTCATATTTATCAACCGCCACAGTAAGATTGGGCAGACATCTATTTGATGCACACTTGGAACCTCTTGTTCCTCAATTTCAACTTTAAATTTATTGTCATGCACAGGAGAAGGCAACATTGGAACAATGCTCTCTTCCTTAGAACTCTCCCCCCCCCCTTTCCTCCCCCACCTTGAGGAGGGCACTAAGGAAAAAAAAATAAAAGGGACTAAACTTGAAGACGGTAACATTCAGAGTGAGAAAATGCTACCCCGAAGAAGAATCATACCACTTAAAACCTTTTTGAGTGGGAGGATAACCAATAATCAAGCGTCGAACAACTTTGGGAGCCACTTTATCATGATAGATGTTTGGGACATGAGCAAAACAAAGACATCCAAAAAACACATGGAAGAGCAGGGAAGAGACAATTCTATGGACTTGACAACTAATAAGGAAAGGCACCATTAAGAACTAGAATAAAACTAAAAAACTAGTAGTAATAACATCTTCCATAACATTTTGAAACATTCATACCAATCAACAAGGCACAAGCCACATCAAGTAAATGACGATTTTTCCTTTCAGTCGGCCCATTTTATTGTGGGGTGTAAGTACAAGTGGTTTGCCATTCAATTCCATGAATGAGAAGGTAACACTGAGATGGAGGAACATACTCCTATGCATTATTAGACCATAAAACCATCACATTTGCATTGAATTGAGTTTGAGACAATTTGTGGTAGGAAGGAAAAATCATTGTTACTTCATTTTTGGATTTCATACAAAACAATGTGAAACTAGTACAATCAACAATAGAAGAAACAAAATAACAATATTCAGGTAAGACGACGACGAAAGAAGGCCCCCAAATAGCAGAATGTTTAATATGAAAATGAGTACAACTCCTACGATCACTACTAGGATATGAAGTTCTACAATGCTTAGAAAACTGACAAACTTCACATTAAAATTGTGAACTATCAAAGGAACTAAATGTTTTAAGAAAAAAAATACACAAACAATGAGAGAGAGAATGCCTACAAAAAAATATCATAAACGGGTTGTCTCCAACGACAGGTTCTCAAACATGTAATGTCCTCATAGGGATTGGAGCTGTAGCTCAACTGGAAGGTCGACAATATTGTAACCTTGAGGTTGCAGCCTCAATCTCAACTTACGCATTAAAAAAAAACACATAAAGTCCTCTCCTCATGACCACGACCAAAATTCATCCCCATTGTCAGGTCCTGGGAATAAAATGAGAAAACAAAATGTTACTCTAAAATTCATGGACTTGGTTATCTTACAGACATATAAAGGTTGCAGTCATTTTAGGAACATGGAGAGCAGAATGCAGAGAGAAACTACCAACATGAATTGTCCTTTAATTCACAAAGAGGACTATAGATCCATCAACAACATGTATATGACATGGACTAGGATAAATGATATTGAATGAACAAATGAGGACATACCATCATATGATCAATCACACCTGAATCAATGATCCAACAAAATTGAGATAATGTAGAGACCTGAGCAGCAGATTCAAAGATACTCGAATCAACCACATGAGATCAATACGTAGTAGATAAAGAGGCACACTGCCTCAGATCATCAAACACTTTCTTGGTGAATGTAAAAGCTTTGTAAAAGGAGGCACTACTAAAGTAGTAGCAGGTGGTGGAGTGGAAACTTCAATTACTGTGGAGAATGCTCGATTGCCCCTGAATCGATGGTCCAAAGAGATTGAGATGATGTATAGGAGTGGGTAGAACCAATGATACTTGAATTAGCCACATGAGACTAAGACGTAGTGGACAAAGAGACATGTTGCATCAGATCATCATACTATTTCTTAGTAAATGTAAAAGCTTTGGAAAAAGGAGGCACAAGTAAAGTAATAGCAGCTGGTGGAGTAGAAATCGTAGAATCAATGACCATCATCAAGTATTGTTGAATATGCTCAAATCAATTGCACCTGAATCAATGATCCACACCGATTGAGATGATGTAAAGGCGTAGGCAAAATAATGATACTTGAATTAGCCACATAGGACTAAGACATAGTGGACGAAGGGACGAGTTGCGTCAGATCATCATGCCCTTTCTTGGTAAGTGTGATTGTGTAAAAGCTTCGGCAAGAGGCGCATCTAAATCTGGAACAGGTGGTGGTGGAGTAGCAACTGTAGATTCATCATCAAGCACTGTGGAGTATGCTCGATTTCCCTAAAACTTAGGTCAGCCCATTAGATACCAACAAGTTTCCTCCATGTGTCATGCTCTACTAGTATGGGAACATTTAGCTGTTCTTTCTCTTCACAGGATAGGTCCCCACAGCCACCAACTATTTGTCCACCTGATTAGGGCTGCAACAGAGCCGAGCCAGCTCGACAGCTCGGCTCGGCCCAAAAATGAGAGCTTTTGCTCTCTTAAACTCGGCTCAAGAGCAAGAGTCGAGCTCTTTCTTTAAAGCTCGGTTGAAGTAGAGTCGAGCTAGAGCTGAGCTTTTAAGGCTCGGCTCGGCCCGGCTCAACTTGAATAATAGTACATCATACTTTTCTATATCATCATACTTTTATATATAATAAAATATATTTTATATAAGAATATAAACCTTATGATCCTTTATTATAGTTTGCTTTCTCTCTCCGCAACCATTAAAGCTCTTTCTTACTCGTCTCAATGAAAAACCACTAGCATAACAATTGACCAACCAATCAATACCTATGACCAACACTTATGCTCTAAATCAATATTTAGCACATCAAATTTTTACAACTTTTTATCCAATCGATCTGTTAAATCCAAAAGGACTAAGGGATTAAAAGATATTAAATTTTCATTTATTAAATTTTATTAAAGCTTTCATCTATTAAAGAGGAAGATAATGTTTAAAAAAACATTAAGAAATTTTTTTTTATAATAAAACTAATTTAGCTCGAAGCTCGGCTCGGCCCGGCCCGACTCGAGCTCGATAGAGCCGAGCTAGAGTTCAGACTTTTCAGGCTCAAAGGGCCTAGAGCCAAGTTCCAGCTCGGCTCGTATAAGGTAGAGCCGAGCTAGAGCTGACCCAAACTCGGGCTCGGCCCAGCTCGGTTGCAGCCCTACACCTGATCGACCACCTCCACAACAACAATCAGTAAATAAGGGAAATGCAAAATGCTCTCGGGACTGAAATGACATATCCATAAGCGTTTGCCGACTATCTTCAAGGTATAGGAGAGAAAACCCGGTCCCCAATGGTTGTAGTTCTTCTATACCAAGGATATTAGCTCAAATATTCTCATATTCAATGTCCACCCTCCTCAATAGATTAAATACCTTGTCCCATACAACACCCTTCTGTTTGCTAACGCACCCAACACACCGAGGCTTACTAACACACCCATCACATAAGCCACATCTTGAAGTGGCCAAACCCATCTCGTATACCTCTTAACGATGCATAGTAGTCACTAAATGACTTATCTCATTGACGAGTGATGCTAATTTTGTTAAACAACTTCGCTTAATTCTTTTTTGAGAATAGGCATCACTCACTGCATTTCACAATTTTCTAGGCAAAAGTAACATACATAAAAGCATGGTGCTAATATCGTTTGATACATGATAAATATCATAGAATTCTTATCGTGTATACGTATTGCAAATTGCAAGTATCAGTTATCACATGCTACAATGTGTATCATGCGATACATAAGTCACTTAAAACACTTGTGTTTTCACGCGAGAATCAATCTTTTTTTTTCCATGCTTTGCCCCTAAAGCTGTAAAAGAGTTGAGAGCTTCGCTGCCTTAGCCTAAAGTCCCTAAATATTCTGAGAAAGAGAAAAAGAAAGGAGAAAGAGAAACTGAAAAAGAAAGAAAAGAAAGCCAACCTGTTGCAGCTGAGAAGAAAGAAGGCTGAGAAGAAGGATGCAATTTTTTCTAAAATCTGAGAAGAAAAAGAAAAGAGAAAAAGGCCTACCTGTTTCAGCTTTTCGTCTCACTGATTCAACATATCTCTCACGCCCAGCTTTAGCTTCAGGTAATGTGCATTTTTTTTCTGCATTCTTCAGAATTGCTACACCACTTCACCCTTTATCACAGTTGATAGAGGAAGCTAACTGAGCTAGCACCTTAGAATCATTACTACCAATGATGACTTCAATTTCTTTATGTTCTTCATGTCTATCAGCAAGTTTCATCTCTTCATTCTTTGCTTAAACCATCTAGATTAATGCAGCTCTAACTTTGCTCAAACGGCAAAAACCAATAATGTGGTGCCCAAATTTTTTTTTCTTTTTCTTTTGTTTTTTACTTTTAACACTTCTAATTCTGAAAATGTTTGAAAACATTGAACGGAGTGATTTTATGACATCTTCACAATCTTTATACCCTTCCTGTATTCCTTATCTACAAACGTCAAGCACAGATTTTTAGATCCTGCAACATCCTTGATTAGCAAATTTAATGTATGTGAGCAATCTGACCAAAAAATATAATGATGTTTACGCTCTATAATTTGCACCTACCTTACAATTTGAATCATTATCTATCAATACTTGCAAAATACAATGATGCCTAAGCGTTATAATTTTTCCCCTATCTTGCAATTTGAAACATTATCTATCAATACTGGCACGACATTCTATGGTACACTAGAATCTTTCGTTTTAAAGGTAAATCAGCTAACATACCCAATTTAACAACTTCGGAGCAATCATGTGCACTTACAAACATAGAAATGGCCTCCAGAAATTATCCTGATATTAGTCAATGTTTGATTCTTGATATTTGTTCATCCATTAGAAACAATTGAAACACTATGTATTCCATTCTTGAGAAAGAGAAACCAAGTTTTGCACCCTTTTTTTTTCTTTATCTAAGAGTTAAGTACCAAACTTTTCATAGTTAGGTGATTTGTACTATTCGGTCATCCATAAAACAACAAACGAAGGTCCATATGTATTCGAATCTTGAGAAAGAGAAACCAATGAGTTTTCCACCCTTGTTTTTTCATCTAAGAATGTACTTCCCAACTTTTCAAAGTTAGGCAGTTTGTACCCCTTGGGATCTTAGTTTATTGCACTCATCATATCTTTCCAATAAGGAGACCTAGCAACAATGAAAAGTATTCCATTGGCATACATACAAAGTGAAATTTTAGTGTCACCTTCATCCTGCCTACCAATATCAAAACATTTTTGCTAGTAATCCACCTTTTGAGTGTGCTCTAGTTGTTATTGCTACTTCAGTCAATGACTGACGTTTATATATATGGTTTTCCCTTATTACCAGCAATGCATCTTCATAAAGTTCTCTAACTACCCTTACTTCTTTAGATAACTCTCCCTTTCATTCGGAGAAAGTTTTGCAAACTTTGCAATGTCTTAGGCTAGCTGATTAGGTAAAAGCCACATCAAATGAACTCTGATACGAGGATAAGAGTCAAAGTAAGGTTTCTCTCGATAACCATAGGTACACGTTACTTGAATACTTAAATACTTCCATAGTGAAGAGTAGTTCCTTCAACTTATCATCACTACCTTAATGACGCTTTTGATGCATATTAGGGCCCACACTAAAGCCCAAAAAATGAAAGAAAGATAGGTCTCTTAACTCCAGAGTTGCAAGGGAACAAAATCACGTCTGTAATAACTTGATTTGAAACGTAAAAGTGAGGGTGTAAAGTACTATAATGTTGAATGAAGAGGATAAGCTTAATGGGAATTGGAAAGACAAATACAAAGAAGAGGCTCATTGGGAGTCCTTGGAAATGTTATAATTTTTTAAAAATAATTATTCTAATGATTTAACACTCTAGGAATTAATGCCTTGTTTGGTAGACAGAAGATAGAGTATTGGAGATCCATTTTCTGAAAGATGGGTGATCTCCAAAGTTTGGATGCCTTACTTGGCGTGACAGAAGATGATCATTAAAATTCCGAAACGAGTACAACTTCCACGTTTTCTGGAATATTCATCTTCCACCTCATTAGGTGGAAGACCAATATTGTCGTCCCGTCTTCCAGCGCGCTCGTACCCAACTGTTTTATGAACTCTGATTTAATAATTGGTTGAAGTCCAAAATATAGAGACTATTCCCTTTTGCTCTCCCGCTCAAACCCAACATTTTAGCCGAACAACACCGAGCATAGATTTATTTTAAAAAATTCTAACTATCTCAGCACAAACCATAGAACTCAACCAGATTGAGGAAGGTTTATCTGTTTTTTTTTAATCTCAAAAATCGCATAGAACAAAAAGATGAATCTTCTCACCATCCTTTTGTTTACCAAAACAACATCTCAATTATATCATGAAGAAGGACGTGTTCTTGAGCCGGTACGCACTATATCTGGTTTACTTTTTTATTTGATTCAATTCAATTTTTATTCATAAGATGTTCTATCATGGTTTTGGATGTCATGTTTCAATTTTTATTCATAAGATTCAATTTGAATCTTGCATACTTTGTGAAATGTAGAAAGCTTTGATCGTTTTGCTAGTCTTCACATCTGAAAAGTAGAACGGTAGAAAACTTTTAATTGGGTGTTTTTGTTGAATTATCTCTTTTTTAGTAAATTTTTAGGTATATTTGTTTATGGAATGGAATATAGGGGTTGGCACAAGGGCCAGGACCATGCCTCAAGAAGCGGAGGTTTTGTGTTCGAATCCCACCCCTTGTTGACCACTTGCAGGGATTTATCCCTACCATGGATCAAAATTTGAATATCGGTTTCGGGCATGACCGAACCAAAATCCGAAATTTTGGCCGAAATCCCTAATTTTGGACCCTATACAAAATGGACCGAAATTTTGGTCCTTTATCCCTACTGACTGGTACGTGTGATGTGCGAGCGTTGCATGTACCCCGGGGCTTAGTCAGGCGCTCTAAAAGAGACAAATACCCGTTATCCAAAAAAAAAAGAGTCAACTCTACTTTTTAATTGGGGAAGTATGCATTATGGATATGATCAACTATTAGGTATATTAGTTGATATTCTAATTCATGTGAATGACAGCTGAGCCAAACGTAGGAGATTATTCTCCCGTCTGATCTTCCAAATTAACCAAACAAGCTCACCATGTTCCTGGAACCATCTCCAAGGAGAAGATAACCATCTTTTGGATATACATCTCCTACGATATGTTAATTGATTGTAATGATGAAGAAAAGACATTATTTTAATTGATCGTAATGATGAAGAAAAGACATGTAATTTGTTTATCATATTTTAAAAAGACAATGAGATGTATATTGTATTTTTAATAATTTTAGTCAAATTCTTCTGTTGGACGGTGATTTTGGGCAAGGTTCTAGCCATTGATCAACTTATTATCAGAGGGAAGGCTTTGCACAACAGGTGCCCCATGTGCCTGGGCTTGGAGGAATCCATCTCCCACCTCTTCCTCCACTGCGGGGCGGCTGCCGAGATTTGGAGCACTATCCTGAAATCTTTTGAGCTCTCATGGGTGATGCCTAAGAGTATCCGGCATCTTGTGACTTCATGGCAGGGCCCACGCTTCAAAGGCCAAGTGGGTGCCTTTTGGAGGGTGGTTATCTTCGCCACTCTATGGGGTATTAGGCTCGAGAGGAATGCATGGGTTTTCAACTGTAAACATAGGCCCATTGGGGTCATTCTGAAATCTATACGAGACCTGATGTGCCTTTGGGTGCATGTTGTTCCGAAGATGGACTCGAGCAGGGATTGTGGACCACTGTAGTTGTTGTTCTAGAGGGGGGGAGGGGGGTGTCACTCCCGCCCTGGCTTTCCTTTCCTTTTTCTTTTCTTGTTTTTGGTTGTTGCGGCTCTCTTGTATTTCCAGCTACTCGCTGGTTTTTTATTGGATAATAATTAATCATGGTTTGAAAACCTGAAAAAACGATTCGACTCGAAAGTTACTTGGGTCGAGCTAACTCGAAGACTTGGATGAACTCAACTCGCTCCGACTCAATAACTTAGTAAATATTTTTTTTTAAATGCATATTTATAAAAATAATATATATATATATATATATATATATATATATATATATATTACAAGGAATACTATGAAAGAATTGTTGGTAAAGGGCAATGGTGAGGTTCAACCAGGTTGAACCGGATTTTGAGTTCAACCACATCTGCAACCCTTGGATATGGAAGAATCTTGACTTTCATGGTTATTATTTTTTATAGGATGATGTGCAGTCAAGATTCTCCTACTTCCGAGGATTGCAGATGTGGTTAAATTGAAATCCGGTTGAACTTGGTTGGACCTAACCATTGCCTTGTTGGTAAAATGGGTAGTTTAATACTTTTTTAAAAGAAAGATAGGAGTTTTAAAACCTTATTCCATGAAGATATTGTAAGTTTATGAACCCTGGTTACATCATCATATTGCAATCTTGTCTCAACTTGGAATAAACTCGAAATCCTGGCGAGTCGAGTAACTCGGCCATGTTACTCGATGACTTGCCAAGTTTAGAACTATGATATGTATTATCTATGAAGATTATGATGACTTAAAGACTTTAATATTTAACAACACATCTAGAGTTTGAGGGAAGCATAGCATTCAAGTAGAACATCGCCAACATAACATCATGTTCAGTCTCACTGTGAGAATGGGTAGGCATGATCTCACCACCTCTATTACGTGGCACCTTATGCATAGAAGAGCATGTGCATTTGTTTGATAAAATGCTCTTATCAGAAGCTCTTATCAAAAAGTGCATGAACAATTTAGCCTTTTTGGTACTAGTTATATTCTCCCATTGAGCTTCCCACACATTCATTCTCAAACTCCTACCACCTTTTTTATGTTTGTAATGTATGTCTTCTATTCTTTTCAATTTGTCCCAGATTAATGATATGTGCCTCAATTAACTGAAGAATAAAAGAAAAAGGAAAATAAATAAAAGCAGAGAAGGTACACCATGGTTGAATTAAATTATATGTCCTCTTACGTCAAATTGTGCTCTTTGCCATTCAAATCAACTTTGCCAATCAACTTATGCACACAAACAAAAATATAGAATAAAAACATGTTTGTGTCGAATGAATATATATATATATATATATATATATATATATATATATATATATATATATATATATAATGCTTTTTAGAAAAAGGCATGAAAATTACTTGGACAAAAAAGGACGCAAAATTCCATAAATACGAGGGGCACCCAATCGCTCGCTTTTGCTTCCGAAATAGGAAAAACTGTTCACGAAAACTCCTTCCTGAGAGAGGTGGGGGTAACGGAGGAGGCACTTTGAGAAATGCATGGAAGTCAGAAGAACATTCAAATGTAATAAGATTGTTGGATTAGTCCCAAAAGCCAAAATTCCTTTGTGCAACAACCACTACTTTTGGGCGGATGATTAATGATAGGGTAATGATCCTCTCACACAAATCATGAAATATAATGCCATGACTCTAGCAACCATTGGCTGCATGTCACATCAGATTGACTTTTAAGTCACCTGATGTGACATGCAACCAATAGGAGCTCGAATCATGAGTGTATGTCCCATGACTTGAGTCATATAATCATTTCCCTTAATGATAATATCATAAAACAGCATCACAAAAAACTTCAAACATAAGGAAGAAAAATATTAAACAAATCATGGTCCCATCAACCTACGAAGATGATGAAAGAAAGATCCACACACCAACTATGCAAATAAATGCTAATTCTTTTCCCACACATTCTCGTTTCCTATTCTTCCGAGAGTTTAACAATAAACAAAAAAGAGTAGAGGTATAGGACTCACAAAGGCCACAAATAAATAGGAAAGGTCGATGATGATAATGTTTATTATTTTGAGATACACTACGAAAAAATTAATCAAGATGCATATAAATCATACATACCTTTGCACAAAAAAAATACCAAGGTCATACATACCTTCTATTAGCCATACAAAATTTTGATGATGTAAAACCTCTAACCTAATATGTAATTGAATTAGTAATGAAGAAATTGTGAAAATTCTATTAAAAGTGTAAGGACTTGTAATAGTTCAACATGCAGGTCAAACATAGCTATATTAGAACGTTGCATTTGTGCCTAAACCTAAACACCCTGATTCAATCAAAATGACTCAAGATTACCCTACTTATCTATACTGTTATAAATAGTAAAGAATAAAGAGGGAAAAAAATTCCAAGAGAAAACATGCCAAAGTGGGCCTACTTTGTCAAAACGACAGATCTCCTGCTAATTATTGATCTCAACTCACGATATCCATCAAATTCTCCACTCAGACATTGAAGAAGAAACACATTTGTGAATTACACTAAAAAAGGATCCAAAGTAGGTATTTGGATTTCCCAACTTAGGCGCATCTAAGCATCCCATGATCCATTCCCAGCCCATATCTTTCAGTTCTGCAACCCAATAAACTTCAGTATCGTGTCATTTTGGTTGGTCAAAAAACGGATGGGTCTGTCCCATACAAAGTCTTATCAGATTGAATTGAATGATACAATATGAAAAGGAACATAATGAGCTACATATGATGTTATTTGAGCAATTAAGACTGGATTTCTAGATCTTAATCACTAATGATTTTCTAAACAGTGTTTCAATCACCTCCAGTGCACTCAGTTAGCCTACACGAAGTTACCAATACCTCACGAGTGTTTTGGTTCCCCCAATTAAGATAATCTAGCAACCTACCCAAATAAGGTAATATAGATCCCTCTGACAACTCCTTGTCAATTTGGAGCACAACAGTTTTAAGATATGATCGTATACTTCTCTTCCCATGTCCTAAAAGATCTAGAGGATCAATTTATCTCTATTAAAGGAAAAATTATTTTGTTATTCTCTTAAATGACAGCTAACAGTTAATATACAGGAATAAGGGAATATAATAGCGCAACATACACAATCACTAAACATATATTGCTAGGAGAAATTACTTTCGTTAATGATACCACCCTGTTCTGAAAAGTCCATAAATTCATTTCTTTCCATAACCCCCAAAACATCGGAAAGGGAAGAATATACCGAAGAGGTTTGCTCCTCGCACCAAAGGGATCAGCCAACCACAATCTTCACCAGCTTTGAAAGAAGAAGCCAATAAATCCCAAATGTGTAAAAGAAATGATTCCCCATGCACCAACTGGACCTTTCCCAAACCTTTGTGCCTTCAAACTAGATGCTTACTTTTGCCAATCAGAATTTTGAAGAAGCCATTGAACAGTGCATAACAAACGAATTTTAGATGGGACATGGGATTCTCAATTGCTTTTGCATGACAACTTAAAAAGAGGATGCACATATGTGTAAGTTGATGCACAAATGTAAGCAGGAGTGCAGATACACATGTCTCAGTACTTCTAATGTTTGTGCATAATATCTTGAAGTGCAAAATGAACTACATAAAAGCATATAAATATCTACAGATCATATCTCAGTTGAATGAAGAGAAATGCCAACAATATTCAGGTTACATTTTAGAGGCAATCTCAATTGACAATAGGAAAAGTTAGAATGAGACAAAATTGAAAGATTTAAGACAATTACTTTACTCACATCTTGGAAGTAATTCCGAAATTGTTTGCTGCTTCTTAAGTTGCAAAACAAGAATGGGAAGTAGTCCCATTCGGAGGGCCAAAGTAGAGCTTGAAATTACAACCCACCTGTGAGTGATCCAAAAGGTAAACTGAACTTTTAAAAAGATATCATGTACTTAGAATACATGTACCCTACCACTATTTTTGAAAACAGGATAGCGAAAAAAAAAAACATAATAATAAAATAACTTTGGTCCTTCTGTTTCAAAACATGTGCCCTTTAAAGAAAGAAGAAGATTCATTAATTAATATATATAACTTTTTGTCATCCAATAAACTTATCATCATAGATTAGATTATCAAAAACGTGCATACAATAAGAACTATAATGATGCTTTGAATATTGTCATCTCAGTGACAAATGCCCTTACACCAAACAGCAAAGACTTGAATTTCTGATACACGTATAGTTCCGGCATTTTTGGTAAATGCACGAGCTGATACACGTATAGTTCCGGCATTTTTGGTAAATGCACGAGATGACACACACACACACACATGTCCTTACAGCAAAGACTTGAAGTTCTCATACACATATTAGTTCCGCCATTTTTGGTAAATGCCCAAGATCTGAATATATATATATACACACACACACACACACACACACACACACAGTATAGTTCTGCCATTTTAGGTAAATGCACAACCGAAAAAATATTTATACGCACAATTTGACCATTTTGTTTCAAAAATGAGTGCAATGCAGCAATTGTACCAAATAAGTGGACAATAAATTATCGATTAGTACAGATTTTGCTCTCATCAACAAATTTAAAATTGTACATCAGAATAATAAACATTTGCATTACATAAGCATTATAACCATAGTTTGTGTGGGAATGATGGTATAATAATACATAAAATCATTCCGCAGGGCTTGGGCCTATAGCACAATAGAAACATTGCAACATCAAGGTCGCAGGTTCGAGCCTAGCTGAAGATATAGAGGGGGGGGGAGAGGGAGAGAGGGGGATTGCATCAAGTGACCAAGACCAATTGGTCAATAAAAAGGTTTTTCATTCAAATAATCACAGAAGATACAGCAAACTTAATACAGAAAACAATGATGAACACAATAAAGAATATAGACTAAATTACGTATTAATCTCGTAATTCATTAGTGCTTCAGTTTCTAAATGCCTAAGATCCTATTTCAGACAGTTACACTAACTTCTCTAGATTGAGACAATTATGTTGTTTTGCACTTGTAATGGAACTTGCAGGTCCATATTTATGCATAACAAATGGCCTACAGCTAGCAATCATCACTATCTCCAGCAATCAGAAGCGAAAATGTGGCAACAACTTCCAGTGAACCGAAACACGTGTCAAATTCATTGGCTGGCTAGCGTTAAGTCGCAGCTGGCAATGACCACACTCTAAGATTGAACGATATTGGAGATAAGAACGTTCTTCAGTGGTAAAACAAGGCTGGCAATATTCATGTTTTGGAAAAAAAATTGAAGAAGGCTGGCAATGACCATGTTATAAATGGAATTGGTAATGACTATGTTATAACATGAGACTTGACAAAGGGAGGAATGACTTCGTTTCAAATGAGATTAAATATGACCACATTCTGGATGAGAAGGGCAATATCTCATCATGAACATGAGTGCATAAGATCGGACTTCAATTTGAGAGTTCTTGACAATGAGCACAAAAAAAGTACCAAATGTCGTAGTATTAATTGCCCAAACAAGGAAACAAATAAATGATAAGTTGTAATTGTGGAGAAAAGTTTTGGAGTAGAGGGGTTTGAAAATCAGGAGAACAAATACATAATACATGGAGTGCAAATTTAGTGAATAGAATAGAAGAGCCTGGAGGAGGATTTAGTTAAATTAGAAAATGGTGGATTTCGCTACTTAAGCTCTAATTTATAATTAGATGGTGGATTTGAAGAGGACGTCTCAAATAGGATTAATGCAGGTTGGATGAAATGAAGGAAAGATAGACTCCAAATTTCCACTTAGATTGAAGGGCGATTTTATAAGACAGCAATTAGACCTGCCATATTATATGGTGTAGAATGCTGCGTTACAAAAGGCGACAAGAAGATAGAGTATATGACGCGGAACAACAACCCTAGAATGAATATGAGATGATAATTGCCAAAATTAAACTAATTATTTGAACAATAAAATCCAAATTAAGGCGATACCTTAGGGTTCTGTGGATTTTCGCTTAAGTGACCATGCTTGGTTCGGCTAGGGTCCAATCTGGAGCGCTAGATTCGTTTAGATTTGTGAAATATGCGATCCTAGAGATAGACCTCTAGCATCCTCTAGGTTGGGGCGCTTGCTCCTTGATCGATGTGGATTCTTGTAGCTCCTCGCTATGGCTTTGAAGGGAACAATCAATCGGTACAATTGGAGCGATCTTGAGCCGAACAACGGTTGTAGATCGATGGGTATCGAAGAGAATCAATTCACAAGGATGGACATCAAGATAGCTCAAGATTTAAGATTTTGAGGGTTTTAGACATTCAAATAGATGAAAATAAAAGCAAGAAAATAGAAAAAAAGTAACGAGAAGATCAAGAACTTAAATGGGCATCTAACCCTTGGCCGCTCACTAAACCCACATGGGGAAAGAAGAATCATTCTTCACAAGCTCATCTCAAGCTCAATGCAAGGCATTTCCATTCATTCATAAGCAATACCCAATTTGAGTTACATAAGAACATTATATAGTGGGTACCAAGGAAACCCAACCCTCAAATAGCAAAAATACTAAACTATCCAAAGTAAAGATTTACACTGAAAGGAATAACCCCAAAAGAAAAGAAAGAGACTAAAGGACAAGAGGGGATTAATCTGTGCCATGAAGTCACTTAAGGTGACTTGAATTCTCGCTTGGGCGAGATGGATTCTCGCCTAGGTGAGAACCCACTTTAACATTTGCATGCCTCTGGTCGTTGGGCGACTAGTCTCTTGGCCCTTCTTCACTTCAACTTGAAATCTGGTTGCTTGGGTGACTTTTTCTTCGCCTGGGCTACCAGAGTTGGATTTTGGACTCCTCTAGGTAACTTCTGTAGCCTTCTAACTCCTAGTATCTTTCTCCGGTTGATGTTTCGTGTCTTCTACGCTACTTCTTCCACCAATAAACCCAATGTGGTCTAAATTCGGTATCCATAATGTCCTCGCCAGTCTGGGTGTTCGAGATGCGTATGTTGAGATGGATGTGTGGGGTAACAAGGAAGGATAAAATACGAAATGAATACGTAAGAGAAAATTTGAGAGTAGCAGCTATAAAGGAAAAAATTATTGAGTGTCGTTTGAGGTTGTTTGGACATGTTCATTGAAGGCCAGAAGTAGACCTTGTACTAAGGGATGAGACACTACAAGCACAAGGACGTATGAGAAGAGAAAGACCAATGAAGACCTGGATGGAAGTCGTGACAAGGGATATGAAGGATTGTGAAGTTACAGAGAGTTTAGTGTTAATCAGAAACGAGTAGAGAAATAGGACTTGCAAAGCGACCCCAAATAGATGGGATAAGATGATGATGATGAAGAGTAGCCGATGTCTGAAAATAAGACACCCAAAGCCAACCCCGAATAGATGGGACAAGGCGTTGATGTTGATCAGTTGACATCCAATATTATTGCTTATTAGAAAATAATGATACCATGTATATTTACTGTTTTGGACCAATTTAAACTATAAGCAAAGTTTTGTAGCCAATATTTAAATAATGATTAGGAAACATGTATATATTTAATTATGGGTACTAAATATTGGGTATGGCAACATGTTTGGGTGGGTTACTACCAATCAATTTATTTTAAAAAATGGTTGGTGGGCAAACCCAGGGTTACCCAATTCGTTGGCCACCTACTGTGAATGGTTTACAGTGAACTAATTCACGGTATAGTCCAATTCGTCAGAGGCTTAGAGCCAATTTAGTCTGGTTCGACTAATTTATTGATATAAAACAAAATTGAGTGTTAAAACTAAAAGTGATACTAAGAGGAATCGAACCTAAGTCTCCTATAACCAACAATACATGAAACAAATTTTATACAAAACAAACATCATTATTCATAATATGGAAAATGGGAAGATATGTTCCAATGCAGCCCAAGTGGGCTGCGTTTGATTGGTAGATCACATGTCACGTGACACTGGTACCTAGGGTTCACCAGTCGTTACATGCATACATACATACATACATATATATCCCAAGAAGGTACTCCAATGGAGTACCTTTACCATACTCCAAGGACCATATGGAGCAGGGTTGTGGTATTTAGATCATTCTAAAAAAAATGAAAGCAGCATCTCCAGTATGTATTTTTTAGGCTTAAAATCTGGATCATTGAATCACAGTCAAAGTTTGACTTTCAATTTTAAGATTTCCTTTTGAAACTTCTTTTTTCTGAAGTTGATCAATACACCATGTTCATACACCACAACAGTGTTTTAAAACACCATTGAACACATGGTCAACGGTGTTAGCTTGTTATTTTTATTTTTCCAAATGTTTGTTGAGTGATCTTGTGCATGTACACCTGATCCTAGTTTGTTGCCACATGGCACCCAACTGGTTCTAACGCAGCAATCCTGGTTGTGCCCAAGTGCATACTCCGGCCTTTAATAGTGTACAACATTTTCATTTTAAACATATCAAAACAGTTTATATTTTCATTTAAAACTCGTCCTACCCTTAGTGAACCGGGTTCAACAGTAGCGAAATGCAAACTGTAAGTCAAGAACTTGAATGCGAACCAAGAATGCAATCTAGAAAAGAACATATGGTTCTTGGCAAAATCGGGGCTTTGTTGTATCTTGAAGGCATATTCGTCGGGAACCCAATTACGTCTTCGTTTATCCGACGGAGTGGGGGCGTCTATTGTCTTTTAGTGAACTACGTGCCTCGGAGCCATTTTTCAACACTAATTTATATAAAAAATTTAAAGACAATTGATTGTTCTAATGACTCAGAGCATAAAGTTCATGAATCAGGATCTTACCAAAGTTGACCAATTTGGCAGGTCAAATTTCAAAAGAAGAAAGCAAAGTGTGCAATTTATCTTACAACAATTCAAGGTTGCTTACGTCCTTACTTACACCATATGCACCAATTTCTGTAGTGGTAACAGTGGGAAATACGATGAGTCGAGCATTTGATCCTCAAATTTGTGTCTTTTCAACTAACAGTAAAGAGATAAATTAAAATCTGAAAAAGACAGCTAACGGTAAAGAGATAAATTAAAATCTGAAAAGACACTTCTTTAGAGAGAAAATGATTTTTACGAGTTTGCCATTGAATTATTATCAATATATATAATGATAATTATAAACTTAATTTTGAAACAATAAAATATATATTACTACACTAATATATATAACATATTGCAGATTTGGTAACATTGGGTACACTGATTGCTCCATCCCCCCGCGGATCCAATGCAAAATCTTGGCAAACCTAGTGTTTTCCTGATGAGCTGGATTTCTCAAATATTTGATTGAATCAAGTACATCAAAATGAGCCGATAACCAATCCAAAAGAAATCAACGCTCGGTTGAAGCATGAATTCCTTCTCACACAAGGTAAAAGTAAATTAACCCTAATCTCAAATCCTTGATTTCAACCATTAGAAACTCAATCAACAACCAAAACAATCATAAAATCTCCATATAAATTCCATGTACAAAAGCCTACCAAGGAAGACTAGTGAGATCATGATATCCATCCAACAGAGAAATAAGCGCCTGGACCGAATAATACGAAACCCCTTCGTCAAAAGCTTGTTCGGCACTATCAAACCCTAGATTCAACGACCCTGATTCAGCTATACGATCTTCTAAAGTATAATCGCCACCTCCATTACTCGAATTATCGGTTGAGAGGAATCGAAAGGGGATGTGATTCGAAAGAGCATAGCTTGGAGATAGAGATTTCCATCTAAAATCAAAGTGGTTTAAGGGATTCAACGGAGACAGAAAGGGAGGGTTTTGAAGATGGAGAGAGTGAGAGAGTAAAGGAGTTGTGGAGAAAGTGCGAAGGCGACGAAGGTTATATAGGAGTTTGAGTGGCCTCGTCATGGGAGAGCAGTTTTGAGAAGCAAAAATGGCGGCAATCACTTCCGGCGGCTAACTTGGTGGAGTATATATAGGTACCGGAAGTGCTTGTATTAGGTCCTCGGCCCGAGTGTCATTGATGGTGCTCGGGTCACTCCTACAGCCCAAAGATTTAGATGTGCAAATGGGTCGGTCGTCCTGGCAAATTTTAAAGACCTGATATTTTATATGTTGTGATTAATAAAGTCAACATGTCAGGTTAGGTCGAGTCGAAATCTCGACCTATTACAGAAACAAGTCGGGTTTAAGTTAACTCCAAACCTGCCCGTATGCATGTTTATTATAAGATAACACATACATATATGATATTTTAATCGTCCTAGTTATAGGCTCAAATGTGGTAAACAATTCAAGTTCAAAATTAAAATTCCATTACCATGACACCGGCAATTTAGTTTCAGATTGCATGCAGGTTGAAGTCCGAGTGCATACCTAAATAAGAGGTCCGATGAAGTCCGATTTAGGTCAGGTCAGGTCTAGGTCTTACAGAATATACGATAGGGTAGAGAATATGCCCTACCACATCAGCTCGGTACTCGACAAAAACCAACTCGACAGGAGCCAACTTGACCGATTAAAAATTCGGTAAAGCTGCCTAAATCCCTTTATATTTAGGGTACCTCTATTGGCTCCAACAGATTAGTAAGGGTGCCTATATTTTAAAACCATTATATGCTTGGAATCAAGTCATGAAGATCTTTTTTCACCCCAATCTTCCACATAGTGGATCTTGATCCATGAGCTTACCATCCAATAATCAGTATTTTATTTCATACGGCAAAGATCCCAAAACAAGTGGCCCTAAAATAAAGATTTTGAGTATAATGTATGTCATGTCATTTTAGGTCCACTTTTGAGGGAATTTTGCCTTGTAAAATAAAAAACTTACCAACGAGTCAAAATTTATTTTGTGGAATATTTGGGTGAAAAATTATCTCTATCATTTGATTCCAAGCAGTCATTGGTTTTCAAATGTAGGCGCCCTCGGTAATCCTGCAGGTGCATAGAGGTACCTTTTTATTTAGGGTACCTTTTGTTTGTGCCTATATGAGTACTGAGAGGCTACGTCTAAAACCCATCGATTGCTTGGTATCAAATGATGAAGATCGTTTTTACTTCAATCTTCTACACAATAGATCTCGAGACTATAAGGATACTATAAGACGATCAATTATTGATTCCATGTGGCACAAATCCCAAAATGGCCCAAAATTCAAGTTTGAGTGCGATGTGTGCTATGTGAATTTAGGGCCACTTTTGAGAATGATGTATATGTGACTTAGATATTGAGGTTGTAGACAAAAATGTTAATTTATTTTCTTCACATAGATCCCATGTCCCTTTTACAAGGGAACCTTGCCACCTATTTCTTGAAAGTGCTCACTTAGGTTGCGTATGGCATAGCTTTCTATTAGCCCCTATCATAATAGAGTTCACCTGCTTTAGCAGGTTCTCATCTTCTTTGTTAATATCTTGCTACCTATTTTAGCAATATTTTATGCAAGATTTATCTATTTAGCAATTCTACCCTCCTCTCTACTCACTCCTTGTCAGAGCAAAATTTATATGCCCTAGTTGAGAGTTAGTAGAGAGCACAAGGTTGCTGTTAGAATAAATAAATCCTCATTTGCGAAGAGTTAAAAAAGAGAATGAAAACCAACTAAAGCATGTAAACTCTGCTGTGACAGGGGTTAGCAGAGAGCTATGCCATACGCAATCTCAATGAGAGCATTAGCGCCCATCATACGGGAAGGGATAGCCAACTAATGCCCTATTTGGAAAACCTACTCCAAAAAGCACTTTCCACGTATTGTGAAGAAGTAATTTGCATGCTACTTCTCAAATTCCGTTTCTCAAAAAAGTCTATCAAATGTTGAAAATGGCATTGTGTGGGAAGCAGCATTGGACAACTTCTCAATAGAGCACCGTTTTCAGCTAGCAGTTGTCATGCCTTTAGGTGAAATGTGCTTTCGACCAAGGGTTAAAATATCGAATTTTCGATACGTATCGTCTTGAAGTTCAAGACGATACTTATTGCGTATCGGTTCAATACAATTTTATTTTTTTTCAAAAAATCTAAAAAATCAAATTATCGTCTGTATCGGACGATACGTATCATCCGTATCGTTCGTATCGCATATCGACGGTACATTGAATGTATCGTTTTGATATATATATATATATATATATATATATATATATATATATATATAAATTAAAAATAAAATTATCGGACGATAATTTAAAATTATCGCCCAATAATTTTAAAGTATCGTCCGTATTGTTCGATACGGGCGATACATTGCCCGTATCGGACGATAATTACTTTATTTTTTAGGGGTTATAATACATAGGCAATGTATTATACCATCCAGGTCCAAAACCTGATATATATCGGGTGATACGTATCGGTATCGGATGATTTTTTGACCCATGCTTTGGACCCAAGATTTTCTCTCTTAGAAGTGTTTTTTTAGAAGAGGATTGCCAACGAGGGCCTCAGTTGGTCATATGGATTGGATTGGACCCCTTTGTACACCAACTTCTTCTGCAGGCCTAGAGAGTATACAGGTCATCCTTAACTTCATACAGGTCATCCTTTCCCTTCGTATCATTCAAAGGGTAGAGTAATCCAAGGAAACAGGGAAAAAAAAAGAAAGAAAAAAAAGAAGGGTGTAATAAGAGTTTCACATGGAAGAGAGACCATATGGAATATAGAAATAGAAGCCATCTTTTCCTTGGCTACAATCAAAAGGGTATAAGCGTTTTACATGTTAATCCCCTCTCTCTATATTCTAACTTGAAAGTTTCAACGACCACCTTCGAATCCGTAACGCATTCTTCGGTTCGCCCAGCACTCTGTAAGTAGGCAGCTCTCCTACTCTTTCTTTTTTAATTTTTTTCTGTAACGTTAGGCTTGAAAGAAAAAGTTTTATTTTTTTTAACTTTTAATGATCCCTGCTCTAACTTCTTCGAAAATTTGTGGAAATTTCTGCAATTTATTGGAACATTAGGGCACTGAATGGGTTAAGAACACAGGCGTTGATTATACGTGGAGGTTAGGGTTTTATGTAATTTATTTTTGCAAGAGAGTTGATCTGATCTTATTGTATTTAGTTATGTATGCCAACCAGTGGCGAGCTCATGATTTTCTTGATGGGAGCCGCACATATGTTAGTAGTTTTTTAATTCACCGGGTGGTCTAGGAAAATCATCAAACAGATAGTGGGCATTTAGTTATGGTGCATTTAAGGATATTATGAGTCACAGAGCGATCCAAAGCGTTTAACTGCTAAATACTAAATGAGAAGCTGCAGAATTACGGGCGCCGGAACAGTTAAGAGGAGAAATAATAACCTTAAAGGGTTTTATGGAAAAATATGTACCGAAAAAGACATTTCAAAAAATACTTCCTATTTCCTTTTAAAAAGGGAGCCATTACTTGCACACATTTTTCAAGTGATTGCACTGAATTTAAAGAAAGACTTCGTATTTTAGGGACACGTGATATGTAAAAATGCAATATGGGCGCTCTGATTTGAAGTTCATGATCAATCGATCTCTGGTACATAAAACTGGAGCAAAAAACAATACTTGTCATATGATCTATTGTGGTTAACTGTTGAATTATATAATAGCCTTTGACTCCATTTAATCAAATGATGAAAATTATATTTTGTTCTAATATTTTGCAATTGATATCTTTAAATTATGGCTTTCAAATCAAACGGCTTAGATGGTGTTTTCACATATTAGAGGTTGCCAAACTTGCAAGTCTTTCTTTTAAATTCGGTGCAATCACTTGAAAAGCGTGTGCAAGTAATGGATCCCTTTCAAAAAATATTTCCTATTTTAAAATTACATGCTTGCCCTCATCTCACTCACCCATCTCTTTCTCTCTCTTCTCAATCGCTCTCCCATTCTAACTACCCAAAACTCCTCTCTCTTTAGGTTTCAAATAGTGGCCCCGGTAGAAGATTTGAAAAAAATCTCATCATTTATCCATTATTATCAGATATGGATTGGTATGTGAGTGGTTTACCAATCTTTTTCGGTATGTGTATTTGCAATCCAAGATTCTGTCTCTGTAACTAATGGTTCCACCACTAACAATGTTGACTGACTTCAATCAGACGATGGCGATCGTTCTTCATCCCAACCTTTTACCTCATAGATCTTAAGATCATGACCCACCTATCAGACGTTCACATGTTAATTCCACTTGGAAAACAATAACATTCCCAAAAGTGACCTGAAAACCCTTCTCATGGTATGCGCTTATTAGGAGGTAAACTGATCGTATGATGGTATGCCCATGATCTCAAGATCCATTATGTGCAAGATTAGGAGGTAAAATGATCTCCATCGTCTGATTCAAAGCAATCAATTCATGCTAGCTAAAGGAGATGCTGTGTGGTCATATAGTTTCACTGGGTGTAAATAATGGTGCCCCTTAGATACTTGCGCTGAGTTGGGATTAGGATGTGAGAGAGAGATTCTGAAAGGTGAGTTCGGATTAAGTCGGTAGGTAGGATTTTACATAGGTAAGTTTAGTAAACCTTTAAGATAGGGTAATTTTGTCAACTAGACCAATGGCCATTAAGGTAAATACATTATAAAAGTTTCCTATCTAGTAAAATGTTTGAAACTAGTATACATTTGTCATTATTTTTAAAAGGAGAGTTATTCTGGTAAATACGCCTTAGATATATGTATGCAGGTAAATAGTATTTCGTTGAGTTACAATCCAAGTAGGCTACTCTTAATAGGGTACCTCTATTAGCACCTACGGGTCTACTGAAAGCAACTACGCTCCCACAATCAAGGGAACGCAGCCAACTCGAATATCTGCTGACCAATTATGAAGTTATTTTGTTTTTTCAATATTGTGTGAAACCATTGATATAATGAAAGTGGTTAGCAGCAATCTCCTTACAAATACTTAAATATTGGAGAACACCAAAGAAATGAAAAAAGAAAAGAAATTAATCTATTAATTTTGAGCATGTTTTTAATAAGCGCTCAACACCGTATCATTCTCACTTCTAGATAACTATCCATTTACCCATGTTCATTCCCACTTTTACATAACTATCCACTTTCCCATGTCTAGATAATTATCCACTTACCAATGTTTATTCCCACTTCTAGATAACTATCTACTTACCCATGTATGCACTAACCCACATTGCCACTACTTAGTGTATTATAAAAAGAGAACTCTAGCTCTTTTGTATTCATCAAGGAAAATATAATAAAGTTTATTTTTTTCTATTTTGTCACCTTCTTATCTCTTTCTTTATGGTATCAAAGCCTCTCCATTAAAGCTCCCGCGAGCTCTCTTTGATCCAACTGTGGTTATATATCCATGGCTTCTTTACCTTCTAACCTTCAATTTCTGTTGTCTAATATTCACTCTTTAGTTACTGTGAAACTAGATGCCTCTAGCCACAGAACCTGGGAATCCCAAACTAGAAATATCCTTGAGGCTACTGACTTTCTTCAATACATAGATGATCCAGATTTTTGTCCTTCATCATCTATTATTGATTTAGATGGCAAACATATTTCTAATCCAAAACACACTGAATGGAAACAAGTTGACCAATTACTAGTTTCTGCCATCCATGCCACCATCACACTCTCTGTTCTTCCATATGTTATTTCCATTAAAAGTTCTCATGAACTGTTTGCTGCCTTTGATACCAGACTTAACAATCCCTCCAGATCCCATATTATGCAAAAAAAATCTCAACTCCAGCAGCTTCAAAAAGGGAAACTAACAATGCAAGAGTATGTTGATTCGATTCAAAAAATTGTTAGCGATCTCGCCGCTGCATCGTCATCATTAGATGACGAAGATGTTATTCTCTACACTTTAAATGGTCTTCCTTGGACTTACGGCGTAGTCAAAACGTCTGTCCGCACACGTCCTGTTCCCATGACTCTTGATGAGTTTTTCTCTCTACTATCCAGTGAAGACCTGAATCTGGAGCTCGAAGTGGATGATGATGGAAAGTCCGACACAACGACAGTCATGGCTGCTACTCAAACTCCAACCTCTGAATCTCGATCATTCTTTCGTGGTGGTCGTAATGGCGGGCGACGAGGCCGCGCCAATGGCGGATTTCACGGCCGCTCTGGAGGAAATTGCTCAGGTGGTCGGATTCCCTGACATTACTATCAAACATCTAACCCACCCTATCAATCCTCAGCACCTCGATTCTTTTGTCACATTTGTGGCCGATCCAACTATAATGCCAACCGTTGTTGGTACCGCAATGACCAGAGTCAACCGCCCCTTCTTTCCACACCAACTCAAGCTTTTGTTGCTACCCAACACAATCCTCCTGATTCTAATTGGTATATTGATAGTGGGGCTTCTAACCACATCACATCAGATCTGTCACAACTTTCCGTTCACAGCCCATACCATGGGTCTGATTGTGTAACCATCGGTAATGGTAAAGTGCTTTCTATCTCTAATACAGGTTCTGGTATCATCTCTACTTCCCATAATAAATTTACTCTCACCAATGCCTTACATGTGCCTCATATGTCCACTAATTTATTATCTGTGCACAAATTTACAAAGGATAATAACTGTGTTCTTTCCTTTGATTCTTCTGGGTTTGTGGTTCAGAACAGAAGAAATGGGGAGGATTCTCACCAAGGGCAGTAGTCAACATAGACTTTATCTCATCCGATTCTCATCAGCATTCCCAAACTCCACTACAGCCTTTATTTCCTCTCGGCAGCCTGCAACAATATGGCATAATCGGCTCGGTCATCCCTCATCAAATACTCTTCGATTTTTAACTGCTAAATTTCATCTTCCCCTTTCTACTAAAATTCATTTATGTTGTGAGCATTGTAACATTGGGAAAGCCCATAAACTTTCCTTTGAATTGTCTTCATCTCAAACTCAAGCACCTTTAGAACTTATCCATGCAGATGTTTGGGGTCCATCCCCCTTGACTTCTTTTCGAGGATATAAATATTATGTTATCTACATTGACGATTTTTCTCGATATTGTTGGTTATATTCTTTCATATAAAAATAAGATGTTTATCGTTCTTTTGTTCATTTTAAAAACTTAATTGAAAATCAATTTTCTCGCAAAATAAAAGTTTTTCGGAGCGACAATGGGGGAGAATTTGTTAATAAACAAATACTCTATCTATGCACCACTAATGGCATCATCCATCAAAAATCATGCCCACATACGTCCGAGCAAAATGGGCTTGCAGAGAGGAAACACCGACACCTCATAGAAACCACTATTACTCTAATGCACACCGCATCTATGCCTCCCACATATTGGTTGGATGCCCTGTGCACCGCCGTTTTCCTCATAACCGATTGCCCAGCAACACCATTGGCAATAAAACTCCTTATAAAAAACTTTACAATGTTGCTTCAGAGTTTTCAATTCTAAGGACATTTGGCTGCTGTTGTTATCCTTGGTTAAAACCCTACTCTGTTCATAAATTAAAACCCCGACCTACTCAATGTTGCTTTCTTGGTTACTCCTCTGAACACAAAGACTACCGATGTCTTGATATTAATACAGGTAAAGTATACATTTCGAGACATGTTAACTTCCTTGAAAAATCCTTTCCTTTCAAAGACCTGTACCCAACCTCTTCAGGCTCTACAAGTTGTCCCATTGCTATAAATACGCCACTTACTTCAACACCCGTCTAAACAATCTGCCGACTAGCCACTTCCACTCCTAACCATTTATCAATTTCTCACTCCACATCACCTACTACCCTCAACCCCTATACTACACCGGTCCACATCATTCCACCAATTTCCCCACAAACCACTAATCAATTACCTCCTACTCCCATCCTGTCCTCTATTAGTACATTCCCTGATCAACATTCTCATTCTGCCCTTACAACCAATAATACTCATCCAATGCAAACCCGGTCCAAATCAGGGGTGTTTAAGAAGAAACAGATACTTTCTCTCCATACCCGATCCTCTCCCACTCTTCATGAACCGCAAACTTACCTTCAGGCTTCTAAACTTCCCGAGCGGAGATCTGCCATGTCTGATGAATTCAATGCCCTCCTTCAACAGGGCACGTGGACCCTAGTCCCAATGCCTCACAATAGAAAAATTATTGGGTGCAAATGAATTTTTAAAATTAAAACTCATGCAGATGGTACCATAGCGCGACACAAAGCCCGACTCGTCGCCAAAGGCTATAATCAAGAATATGACCTTGATTACACAGAAACATTTAGCCCTGTTGTCAAACATCCAATAATTCATGTTGTAATCTCAATGGCTATTCATTACAATTGGGCAATTAGACAATTAGATGTGTCTAATGCTTTTCTCCATGGACATTTAGTAGATGACATTTACATGTGTCAACCACTTGGATTTGAGGATCCCTCCTTTCCGAAACATGTTTGCAAGCTTCGCAAAGCCATTTACGGCTTGAAACAATCTCCACGCGCTTGGTTTTCAATGTTGTCAAAATTTTTAGTCGGCCAAGGCTTCCAATCTAGTACTACCGATAACTCCTTATTCGCGCAACATAGTGCATGCCGCATAACTATTGTATTTATTTATGTGGATGATATTTTGGTCACCGGCAGCGACAACACTTACATCACAGAATTTGTACGCACTCTTGGTCAACAATTTTGTATCAAAGATTTGAGGCTTCTCAACTATTTCTCGGCGTTGAGGTTACAAAAACTGCAACATCGGTCAACCTTACCCAAACCAAATATGCTCATGAAATCCTAGCTCGTGCCTCCATGACTGATTGCAAGCCATACAAAAGCTCACACTCCACAAAACCATCCACCTACCTGAATGGAGACAAAGAATTCTCTGATGTCACCTTGTATCGCAGCTTGGTTGGAGCTCTACAATACCTCATGATTACTCGCCTGGATATATCATTTGCGATAAATAAAGTGTGTCAACATATACATAAGCCTCTTAATAAGCATTTTTGTGAGGTCAAAAGGATTCTACGGTTTATCAAAGGTACAATCAATCATGGCTTAACTTTCACACCTGGTTCTTTGAATATCCTAGCCTACTCAGATGCCGATTGGGCCAACAACATTATAGATCGACGATCTACCACCGGATTGTATCTTCTTAGGACAAAACATTATTTTGTGGTGTGCAAAGAAGCAACCCACTGTTGCTCGCTCAACAACCGAAGCCGAATACCGTGCATTGGCCCATACTGCAGCTGAGGTGTCATGGCGAAAACAGTTACTTCAGGACCTACACATTCCTAAATGATCGAAGGCAATCATCTGGTGTGACAATATCTCTGCAATTGCTTTGGCATCAAATCCCGTATTTCACGCCCGCACCAAGCATATTGAGGTTGATTATCACTTCATCCGCGAAAAGGTAATCAACAATGAGCTTCAAGTCTTCCACATATCCTTCGTCGATCAGATTGTTGATATATTCACCAAACCTCTGTCATCTCCTCAGTGTGCTTATCTCCAAGACAAGCTGATGATCAAAGAATGTCCATCATCTTGAGGGGGGGTAATAAGTGCTCAACACCGTATCATTCTCACTTCTAGATAACTATCCACTTACCCATGTTCATTCCCACTTTTACATAACTATCCACTTACCCATGTCTAGATAACTATCCACTTACCCATGTTCATTCCCACTTCTAGATAACTATCCACTTACCCATGTATGCACTAACCCACATTGCCAGTACTTAGTGTATTATAAAAAGAGAACTCTAGCTCTTTTGTATTCATCAAGGAAAATATAATAAAGTTTATTTTTTTCTATTTTGTCACGTTCTTATCTCTTTCTTTAGTTTTGTCATTGCATCTACTATTGGCAATGTATATTAGGGTGCGTTTGGGAACTGTCATTTGACAGGTTGGATTTAGATTTGGGTATCTCGATTTCAAATCTCCCGTTTGGAAAGCTTATCACAAGCATTGGATTTGGAAATCCCAGTCATTTTCAAAGTTTGGAAAAGAGGTAAAAATGAGAGCATTTGAAATAACACCTCCCAGGTGTTATTTCAAATCCAAATCCCAAGTCTAAGGTCTGTTGGGGGCAACTCTCTCTTCCTCTCTCTCGTCAAAAGCCCTGTCCAAAGATCGCGCCAAAAGCTCATCACTTCACCACCAGATCTCATCTCCCATTTCAAATCTAAATCCCAATGAACAGATGGTCCAGATTAAATTTCTTTTCAGTTTTTGGTAACATTTTGGTAGAATTTTGTGTTGAAAATCATTGCACAAAATTTCTCCGATCATGGCGATCCTGCCAGCAGCACGGCTGGCCGATCATAGCGTTTCATAGAAGGGGGTTGGGTTCGGTTGAAGGGAAACCCTCCATTTTCTTCTCTTTGTTCTTTCTTGAAGACGAAGAGGGACGAAGGGGCAGTTGGCTTGAGTTAGCATAGGTCCCTACGACATTCGGATCCAAAAGAGGTTTGGTCCGGTTCAGGTGGGGCAGGGTTGGGTTCTAGTTAGGATTTATGATGGGTGGGTCGTATTAGGCCCACATTAATGTTTCTAGATCTGATTGGGTTAAATCAGATCTGGTCAAATCAAGTTGGATCGAGTTTGGGCCAGGTCATGTTGGGTTTGATCAGGTTGGGATCAAATTAGGATCTGCCCGGTTAAAGATTATTGGTAAGAACACGTTGAGAGCCATTACTTGCACACACAAAGTTGGCACTTGCACAAAAATTAAGAGGACTTTGATATTTTCGGGATCTTTTCCAAGTGGAAACACCATCTAAGCTGTTTGATTTGAAGGTCATGATCTGTAAATGTTCAATGCAAAAGATTGGCATGACACACGATTTATATCATATGATTCAAAGTAGTCAACCATTGAAACATATCATGGCCTTTGATTATGATGAATCGTATGATAGAGATTGTGTTTTGTGCCAATCTTATGTATTACATATATTTAAATCATAGCCTATAAACTAGACGACTTAGATAGTCTTTCTATGTCACACAAGTCCTCAAAACATCAAGTCTTTCTTTTAATTTGTGTCCAAGGGCCAACTTCGGGTGTAAACTCATTGACTCAATCAGACGATAGAGATCAATTTTCATCCCAGTATTTCACATGATTGATCTTGAGACCATGGGCACCTACCGCCCAAAATAATTGACTGCTTTGAACCGGCGGATGGAGATAATTTTTGTCTCAATCTTCCACACAATGGATCTTGAGATCATGTGCATACCATCAGACGGTCTGTTTCTAATTCCATATAGCACACATCCAAAAAATTGACCTGAAAATTACATTTAAGCGTGATGTGTGCCACATGGTTCTCCGATCACTATGTGTGCCATTGTGTGCCATGTGGAATGAAAAACTGATTGTCTGCTGGTATGCCTACGGCCTCATGATCCATCGTGTGGAAGATTGGGACCAAAAACAATCTCCATCACCCGATTCAAAGCAGTCAATGGTTATGGATGTAGGCACCCTCAATAATTCGGGAGGCGGTTAGGCGCGAATAGAGCCACCCTTCAGCATTATTGAGTTTCAGTTTACATTCTTGATTGCTTAGTTACTTAAATTGATTACAAATCTTTGGGCAAAATTCAAATACATTGCTTAAACATCCAAACAAGAGGTTTGTAAATTAAAATATTTGAAAGCCTAGATTTGAAATGCTTGGATTTGAAATCTCCAAATGCATATACTCGTTCTTTAGGAATATTCGGTTTTATGGAGGTGGGTTTATTTTCCTACAAATCTCTGTCTTAATCTTCATGTAGTCAATATGATTGGATAAATACTAGCTTAAACTTCAAGCTCATAGAACAGGGCTTTTATACTTATTCAGATGCTAAAGAGCCTGTTAATCTTTCAGGTTCTGTGTTTGGGCTGGCTTTTTATTAATGATGGATCTATCGAAAGCAGACCGGGAAACACTGACTCTCCTTGGAGCAGGGTGCTGTACGATGATTTCGATGCATTTTACATCACAATTGCTCTCACAACATCTCTTTTACTGGAAAAACCCGAAGGAACAAAAAACCATAATAATTATTATACTCATGGCTCCTATATATGCCATCAACTCATTTCTTGGTTTGGTAGATATACAAGGCAGCAGAGTCTTCTTCATGTTCTTGGACTCGGTTAAGGAATGTTACGAAGCCTTGGTACGTATGTGTTTCATAAGAGGGCTATTCTCAAGTCTAACACCATCCATTTCAGGATCGGACAGTGTTAGATGCACTGAATCAGTGATGATCATGTCCATGATTAAGAAAGAAAGAAAAGGTGATGTGACATAAAATTGTGCAGAGTCTGATGCAAAATGAGCAGTGTTAGATTCACAAATATTTCTTACACTATGTCTTCTGAATAAGATTTTCCCCTGGTCCATGTCGTGAAGTGGCTTTGGAAGATGCTTATTTGCACATCAGATCAGTCTTAAGCTTTACATGTCTTTTGCAGGTGATTGCTAAGTTCCTGGCCTTGCTTTATAGTTACTTGAATATATCTATTAGCAAAAACATAGTCCCAGATGGAATCAAAGGAAGAGAAATCCACCATAGTTTCCCCATGACTCTTTTTCAGGTGATGTTTTCTCCACTCTGTTGTGATATTTTTACTGTTTTACTCCCAAGTGTACAAATCAGATTGAAGTAATCGGGTACAAAGTACGAGATCGTTCCCACAAGGATTGACAAGAAATAGCAATTAATCAAAAGAAAGACTACATATTTAGCACAATATTGATCTAGTTTACCAAGAGTATGATGGAAGATAAAATCTAAAGCAATAAAATGGAATTAAAACGAGGATAAAAGATGAGGATTAGGATGCTAAGTCCTCCCATCGTTGGTTTGTCATTTACAAAGTATAGATCTAATGGTTGGAATATCAAGAGATGCAGAACACATAAACACCGAAATCAATCGAATATTTATGGAAAATATAACTTATAATTCACAAAAATCCTTCTAGAATATTGTGCTCTTCCAAAACTGTAAGAGACAAGAGGCAAAACATTCATCGTATTAAAGATTTCTTTAATCACGATGAATAAATGCCTCGATTATTTTCATTGAAGAACTCGGTGTAAATTCCACATCACAAATCCGAGATCATGGGAAAAGCATGACTTGTTCCCATATCTTAGATGACAATCGGTATTCACGAGATTGGCAAGAACAATTAAACGTTACAAATCAAAGCATCTAGAACAAAGTAACATCCCAATCGTAGATCTATATTTATAAATGAGTACCTCGGATGAGGTTCATTAGATCCCCATCCTCAATAAGATTTGGCCACACATTGTTACAATTAAATAACAGATAAATGAAATTGAGAATTGCATTGATTTACCAATAAAAGTTTGAATAATCCATCACTCTGCATGGATCCCAGAGCTACAATCCTTCTTCAAAGTACAAAAGTCAACAAGAAGTAAACTAATCTAAGATCTAAGGCTAAGAATTGAAGAACAATGCTTGGAAATTGAAAGAGCAAGCTTAGAAAACCTAAAAAATGCTAAGGAAGTTGGAAGACACTCAACCTAATTCTCGAATTTGCTTAAATAAGGTCTCTGCTCGAGAATTCAAAATTCAAAATCAATCTATCACTAAAATTGATCGATCGGTTTTAAATTTTAAATCTGCCGCTACTGAAAAATTCGAAATTCGAAATTTGATCGATCGAACTATACAATCGATTGATTGTATACAAAACAGAGAGTGAAATCGATCTATATTTTATATATATAGCCTTGATCAATCGATAGACATGGTTGATCGATTGAATATATACAAAACAGAGGACGAGGACTGTATATAATTTATATATTATAGTCCCGATCGATCGACAGACATGATCGATCGATCTATTCTGCACGACTTTCAGGGCCTGACAATTCCTTTGGTCCAATGTTCCGACGTTGATTGTTTTTATGCTTTTCTATGCTATCAAATGCATCAAACGATCAGATTTTCCTGAAACAATTAAAACTTCCACAAAATTGTCAGCTTGCTCTCATTGGACAGCTAAATGTAGGCTTTAGGGTGTGAAATATGATCATATTTCAACACTCGTCACAATCTGTTCTTTCAACTCATTCAAATTCAAATTACTACTGCAACCACAGCTTTTGATTTATTATGACTTATTGAATAATGATAATAGTGTCATATATAAAGGAATTGGTGGAAACGTATTTTTATTTTGTATTTTTCTTTCTTGCTAGTGATGTATAATATGCCAAATATGATATATAGCTTTGATTGGAGGGGGAGTTAGCGTGGATAAAAATCTAAGGCAACGAACTTGATATCAGAGCCTGGTGATACAAATCTGTATTGATTTGTACTAGATGATAGAAGCATTTTGGGGAACTTATCACTGAGTCACCATATATCATCTGAAACAAACTTATGTTGAATGATACAAATCGGTATTGGAGCCATATGACATGGACTCTGATACCAAGATTTTAAAACCCTTGAAGTTACCATGTTTCAATATTTTACGTTGGAATAATATTTCAATTTGTTTAGCCTTTTCACAGTTACTGACATTTTTTTCGTTATTTTTGATTTGTCAATGTAAAGAGAGTTTTGTTCTAGGAACCAAGTTGATTCAGCTAGAAACTGACTTTAAACCAAAGTTTAGGCAAAGATTATTTTATTTTAGTTAAAAAAAAAAAAAGAAGTTTAGCCTTTACACAATTAGTTTAGGCAAATATATTTTACTTTCTTCATTATTTCATTATTTGCGTCTTTTTCTTCTTCTTCTTCTTATTACTATTATTATTATTGTCGTCGTCATCATCATTATCATTGTTTTATTATTAATTTCTTCCATATGCACAACACCATAAATATCTCCCACACCTCCAACCAATGAAGATGGTGGAGGGATCGGAAGTTAAATACTAGTCATACTCAGTTGTAACTTTTTTTTGGGTACATTGATTGTATATCCCCCACCATTGTTATTAAGAATAATGGGACATGAGAAGCATTTAAACACCATTTTACTATTTAAATAATCTTACGACATTAAAGGTGTAACAATCCAAACCTTTAAAGTGATTGCTCATATATTGAACCAAAGTGGGCCCAAACCTTTGGGAGTGTAAATGATTCCGATTTGAATTTTCTCACGAAGAAAGTGAATATCAACTTTTTTGTGGTTCATCCTTTCATGAAGAACAAAGTCAGCAACAATATCAATTCCAACCTGATTATCATAAAGTAGAGGCATTGGGAATGGGTGGAGGAGATCTCAGCTTTGAGAGGAGGGAACGAAGCCATCATGTGCCGTGTGTCATGATTCTATAGATTTTGATCTTTTTTTTTTTTGCCTTTTTCTAACGAACTAGTTACAATGGATGGAGTGCTCGGGGAGCATGAACATTCCTTCAGACTAGAGCCTTTTTGTTTTGGTCAAGCCAACGGAAGAGGAGCAGATAGAGTTAGTTGTCAAGACGTATGGAACCTAATGCCACCTCTTCATTTATGTACTTCTCCTTAGACTCAACGCTAGATCAAAATACAACTTCTTATTTCTTACTTTTTCACACAAGTTTACCTCCAAGGAATGCACAATAGCCAGAGGTCGAGCAATGATCAGTGAGTGCTCCAACATAGTCCACATCACTGTAATAACTGATAGAAGCGTGCCCAACATCAGAATAGAATGAACCTCTTACAAGAGAAAATTAATATAATGGAGTATACGATGGACAACATCAAAATGAGGTGCCTGTGGAGAGTACATAAATTGGGCAACAACAACACATCAAATGTAAGGTTTGGCCAAGTATTCGTAAGACAAGATGACTAACAAGTCACTGACACTTAGAAGGATCTGGGAGAGGCTCTATAAAATTTACATGCAGATACTCCATGGGAGACTTAGTAGGTTACACCTAAGCATACCAGTGTCGCGTAACAAATCGAGTCTATATTTCCTCTGTGAGAGGGATATCCCACGCGGCGAACGTGTAATCTCAATTCCAAAAAAATCTATGATGACTAAGGGCTTTCACATCAAATTCCCGTCCTAACTTTGCCTTTATATGAGGGATAAAGGCAGAGTCATCTCCAATGGCTATATTATAGTCAACATATACTAGTACTATGGTCCTCATGCCTCACTCCAGTATATATTAAAATTGAATGGTCTGAATGACAGCTATTGAAGCCATAACAATAACAATGACATTGAACCTATGGAATCAAGATATAGGGATTGCTTCAACCTATAATTGACTTCAAAAGATTCTCATAATACTCCTCTGTCAGATGGGGGATCCATGTACACCTCTTTGGCCAGCTGCCCATGCAGGAAGACATTTTTAACATCTACCTGATATAATGGTTAATGATAATGTGCATTTAAAGCGATACTCACTCGAACTGAGGTGAGTTTGGTCACAAGAGCAAACATAGCCGTGAAGTTCAATCTTGGCAACTGGGTGAAGCCTCTTGCAACAAGACAGTCTTGTACCTTTCACTGGTGTCATCCTCTCGATGTTTAACAACAAACACCCATCTAAGCTAATTGTGCACTAATTAGGTGGGAGATAACAAGTTCCCTTGTATATTCTTCTCAAGTGCTACCATTTCTTCAACCATGAATAGGCCAGGAGGGATGTTTAGGAGCTTCCCCACCAAATTGGGGAATGAAAACAATAGAGGCCATAGCTAAAGAAACTCTATAAGAGTGAGAGAGCCTGATAGGAAACAAACTGAGAAATGGTGGGAGCAGTGACAACTCTTTTTACCTTACGATCTGCAATAGAGAAGAAGAGATCATCAACAGTGGGAGAAGATCAACCATAATAGGAGAAGCCAAAGGAGAGGATGGTACAGGTATACCTAAAGGAATGGAGTCTGAGTGGTCTGATGTCATCGCAGTTTGAGGAGGACGTACAAACTTGCTTCGACATTGATAGGTGAGCTTAAGGCGAAGACACCACACATAACTGTTGGAGCTGGGGAGAGGTAGCACAACAAAAGATTCTAAGTGAGGTAAAAAGGTAACGGGTGTCTCAGAGAAATACGGATTATCCTCTAAAAAGGTTACTTCTATTGAAGTAAATAACCTACGAGTCTTAGAATCATGCCAGCAATCTCGTTTAGACATGCCGGAATACCCATGAAAGACATAATGGATGGACTTATCATCCGGTTTGTCACTGGGGTCTGAGGTCATGAATAAAACAAGTATACCGAATGACTTTAGGCTCAACTTCAAACAAAGTAGAGCCCGATTTAAGAATGTGCATTAGAGTTTGACCATTCAGGGTATGAGTGGGTGCACGATTAATGAAATGAGTGGTCGTGAGAAGAGCCACTAACCAGTATGATTGGGAAACATGCATCCCAAGAAGGAGATCTAGTCACTTCCATAACCAGTAAGATTGAGCTCGTAACTGCTAAAACTCTAGGCGAAGCCCAATCAAGAAAAAATAGATCTGTTGATTCTCCAAATGCTGTGCAAAATTTTTTGGACCATCACCAAGATACTGAGATGGTGGCTGTAGCTCATATGGCTAAGCTCATCCCACATCTTAAGGTATCCAAAAAATTAATAGACAAAGCGATCTTCTTGCTTAGTGCAAAAGACGTTGGGGAACATATGATAAATTTGAGTGTCAATTTTAGCATACACACAATGTTGTCATTTGTGATCGCATAATCGATTATGCGATTGCATATGCGACACTAAGCCTCCAAATCGCATAAGCCATGTTGGCTTATGCGATGTAGGCAAGTATGCGATCTCATACTGATATATGTGATCACATAATCCTCCAATGGTAAAAAATATGACCGTTGCAGCACTTTAATTTTATTTTTTTGAGCCCCCCTAACCTCTATAAAAGGGGAGGGGGTCGATTATGCGATTGCATATGCCGCACTAAGCCTCCAAATCACATAAGCCATGTTGGCTTATGCGGTGTAGGCAAGTATGCGATCGCATACTGATGTATGTGATCGCATAATACTCCAATGGTAAAAAAATGACTATTGCAACACTTTAATTTAATTTTTATTTTTTTGAGGCCCTTAACCTCTACAAAAGGGGGGGGGGGCAACAATCTAATAACCTTCTTCCTCTCTAATCTCCATTCGAGACTCCTAATCTCCTCTCGTCTTCCTAATTTGTTCTTTAATATTTTTGTGTGTTTTGTAATCCTCTTTTTTAGTGTAATAAAGTTGTTATAATTAGTTAATAAAAATAGTGTTAGTGTAGTGTTATTTTTTCTTAGGCTCTAGAGTGTAGCCTAGGGGCTCAAGCCTTCATCAACCAATTCAAGATTCAAAAATCAAGATCAAGGATCAAGATTGAAGAGCCTAAGTAAGCTTCCAGTCTTCTATCAATATTAAGTGACCCATATCAAGCAAGCCTTTGGAAGGTTTAAGTTTTATTATTTTTGTTTCTAAAATTTTAAATCTCCAATTATTTTTTCCTACTTTTTATCATCAATTAATTATATCTACCTCTTCTAACCTGGATCCTTAAGACCTACATCGAGTGATCTGGGTTGGAGATATGGAAGGTATAAAAGTCCTACCGAGAAACAAACCACCATATGCACCTTGTGCGATTATGAGAGCACAGGTGGCATAGGCTGACATAAACATCTTGTCATAAAGTTTTTCCGGAAATCCGAAAGGAAATCATGGAGTACATGGGCAACCATTCTAGAAAAAAAATGATCAAGCTATTATTTTAGAAGGCTAAATGGAACATGGTCATGATGATGATATATCTACACCATCAATGGCCCAAAGTAGAACTCCACAACCACCATCGAAAAAAACTTGTGGTCGTGGTACACTAGAAAGGTGGTGTAGACCACATCCTGAGGATATGGTTAATCAAAGGGAGGGTACCCACCAAGACAATACTAGAGAACCAATTTAAAAGTAAGGATATGCCTACCACAATCCATTATGTGGCTAAGTGGTTCTATGTCGTTAAGCTAAACACCTTCAAAGTGATGATTGAAGCTCTTTGACAATTTGGACTCAGACTTAAACCCCCTTCCTACCATAAAGCCCGAGATACATGCCTCAAAGAAGAGGTAAAAGTGACCAAAAATATATTGGCCGAATATAAGGAAGCATAGAAAACAAACAGTTGCACACTCATGGCCTATGGATGGAAGGATAGATTTGGTCTGACATTGATCAACTTTTTGTCAAATTGTCCTACTAGAACTATTTTCTTAAAATCATAGAAGAACCCAGATAGATCCGGTAGATGCATTGGCCCATTCTCACACGGCGGAATATTTATTTATACATTTAGATAAGACCATAGAAGAAATAGGACCTGAATGCGTTGTCCAAGTTGCAACAGATAATGTGCCATCGTATGTAGCCGCCGATCGCCTCTTTATGGAGAAGCGACCATGTTTATATTGGACACCATGTGCACCCTATTGTTTAGATCTATTCTTAGAGGATATAGGTAAGATACATATTAAAATAATTTTTAAGGCTAGGAAGGTAATTGTGATCATGTACAAACATGCGCTTTTACTTCAAAGAAAAAGAATGCACAAAGCCATAGGATGTAATTTATTACGTCCCGCTGCAACCCTATTTGCAACCACATTTTTAGCATTACAAAGCTTATATATGAAAAAGAAGGAACTTAGAAGTTTTGTAACATCGACCCATTGGAATAAAAGGCCTTGGTCAAAGAAGAGCGGCGGTAAATGGGTTGTGCAAACATTGCTCCAAAATCAATTTTGGACTGGTGTTGCACAAACCCTACGTGACTCCCAACCAATTGTAGAGGTGTTACGATTGGTGGGTAGTGATGAGAAAGCGCCATTGGGAACTATATATATATATATATATATATATATATATATATATATATATATATATATATATAGTTTTATGAAGAAGGCTCAAGAAAATATAAAATCGAATAATCAATCAAAGTCGAGATTATATCAACCCGTATTGGCTTTGTAACATTGGCCTACTGAAATAAAAGGCCTTGGTCAAAGAAGAGCGACGATAATTGAGTTGGACAAACATTGCTCCAAAACCAATTTCAGATTGGTGTTGCACAAACCCTATGTGACTTCTAACCAATCGTAGAGGTGTTACGATTGGTGGGTAGTGACGAGAAAGCACCAATGGGATATATATATTGTTTTATAAAAAAGGCTCAAGAAAAAATAAAATCTAATAATCATTCCAAGTCAAGATTATATCAACCTTTATTGGATATAATCAACAAGAGGCGAGGAAGTCAAATGACATCTCCACTATATTCGACAATTTTCATTTTTAATCCGGGTGTACTTTACACACCCGGATCGAGATGAAACGGATGCCACTCATATGATTAGTTTTCTTGATGTCCTAGATAGGATGGCCCTGATAGAGACGAACAAAATAGGATAAACCATCAGTTCGACTGTTACAAGAAGGCGAAAGGATTTTTTTGAAGAGACATAGTTATCCGACATAGAAAAATAAAAATTCTAAGTTTAGACTTTAAATGTCTTCAAAGTTTAAATTACTTAATGTGTCTCTACTAGTTCTAATAATTCACATTAGTCTACAGCCGACTGGTGGGCAACTTACAAGGTAGATCCGATAACAAAGGTCACCCTTTCGAAGAAATTGGCTATTAGGATACATGGCCTTGTTCCGCATCCGGATGTGAGTGACATTGGAGCTCTTTCGAGATGATAATTGAAGTCTTAAACTCTTATTGGGAATTTCTTAATTAAATTATAATTTTCAATTATTAAACAGTAACATATTTCTAATTGTCCTCATGTCTAGTAGATCTACGTGAAGAAGAGGAACCGACTTGAGCAGAAGCTCAATGACTTGGTGTTTGTGTAGTACAATCATAACTGCGCGAAAGATTTCTTGAAAGGCTAGAGAAATCGGGATTCTATGATCCCATTTGTGTGAATGATGTGCCTCCTGACCTTCCATGGATGGTTAATATACCAGATGAGTTTGTCTTCTTTGAGGAAGATTTGGCATGGGCTTAAGTTGAAGAAGCGGCTCTTGGACTGGCGCCCACTGAAAGGAGGAGGTATGATGCGAGACGCCAAGATCGAGAGCCGTAGATTCGTGCTGCAACAGATTTTCTAGCCAAGAAGAAGCGAAACGAAAATCTGAATCAGGCTTAAAGGAAGAGAATTCGAAATTTCGTTCGATCGATCCTTTATTTCGATCGATCGACCCCTATTTCGATTGATCAAAATTTTCGTTTGATCGAACCCCTATTTCGATCGATCGAAATTTTCGTTCGATTGAACCCTTATTTCAATCGAATGAAATTGCGTGAGAATGAATTTTTTTTTGAATCCGAACTTAAGTTTTAGTGTCAAAATTGTCTTTCCTTTATGTTTATTTCGTTTTAGGGTTTTATTTTAAGACCTCCTATATAAGGTCTCCATAAACAATGTTTTTAGCTTTTATTATTCAATGAAAAGAGTTGCTTTAGTGCAAACCCTGGAGAGCTTGTGAAGAGTTTTCAACCGAGGGAGTGAATCCTTTAAACCTTGAGGAGTGAGCAATCGTTTTTCGTGTGACTTGGTGCGAAGCTGACGTACAGCCATGGTGTGAAGTTTCGGAAAACCCTTGGTGTGAAGCCTTGGAATCTATCCTTTTAGTTTGTCTTTTATTTAGTTGTTGTTAGGTATTATCTTTCTTTACTTTCATTGATAAAAAAAATAAAAATCCCAAAACCTTATTCCATGATATCTTTAATTTCCCTTTTTTTGAAATATTTATTCAAGTTTTATTTCATTCAAAATCTCCGAAGAATCAAAAGACAATATTGCAATTATCGCTTGATGCCCTAAACTAGAGCGAAACTCGAGTTCCTTCATCGGAGTCATTTTTCTAGATCGGGAAATCTTTGTGCATGTGAACGCTAAAAAGGATTAATCGAACTGTTCTATTGAATTCATTGAATTATTTTTACGTGTTGAATGATTTCGCATATTTTTGTTCTTTAATTCATTCTAAAGTTAATCCCAAATTTGCGTATTAGGGTTTTAGCGTTTTGTCCTGCGTCAGTTATGGTATCAGAGCATAGTCTTAGTTTAAGGTTGTCCATGCCATATAGATTTTAGGGTTCACTTGATTTTAGTATACTTTGTCTTACACCATCTAGTCTTCCATACCTCTGCCATGGATACTAGTAGCTTAGAAACTCTTATTAGAGATTTTGCATCTAAAGTGACCGCTAGTCAAACCCGAATAGATGAGCACATCGCTGATCAACAAGCCCCGCATGAGGCTTTAGAGACCCATTTCGAAGAGATTAATGAGCTCATCGCTGAGAATCACAATAGAGTCAACAACCGTGACCGTAGGAGAGATGTTCCTCCCCGACGTGAGGTCTAAATCAATTTGGACGATAAGGTCATGAAATAAGTGAAAATAGGCGCCCCTATTTTTGACGGGAAAAGACAACCCAAGGTCTTTCTTAAATGGGTCGCCAGCATGGAAAACTACTTTGAGTAGTATGCCATGTCCGAAGAGCGCAAGGTTAGATTTGCCAAAGTCAAGCTTATGGGTCAAGCCAGACTTTATTGGTTGGGAGTGGAGTGTCGTAGGCAAATCCAGGGTCTTCGTGCTATTTCCACGTGGATTGAAATGAAAGTCCAACTGCACGAAAAATACGTTCCCGTATCATATGATGAACTTATTCTTGATCAGTGGCAGTCATTGCATCAAGGAGATTCTCCAATCACAGAATACATCGATCGGTTTGAAGACTTGATGACCCAGGCCGATGTCGATGAACCAACAAAAGTTACCCTCTCCCGATTCCGAATGGGTCTTCGATCGGAGTTACAGAGGGAACTCATTCCTTATCACGTTGCGGATCTCGATGAATGTTTTGCTAGAGTTGAAGAATTAGAACGGTATCTCGACACTCCCAGTAATGGCCGATCTAAATCTTCCAAACTTGAGCATCACTCTAATCCTATGGAAAAGGTATATACCGCCTCCAGTCAATCCTCAAAACCCGTGAAACTCATATTGACAAAGGGAAAGGACCATTGATCGAGAGTTCTAGGTGTGCCCCGCAACAATGTTATAAGTGTCAAGGTTTTGGTCACTTTGCATCCCAATGTCCCAGTAAGGGTCAAACTTTGATTATTCAGGAGCATGCCGAGAAAGAAGGCAATAAATTACATGAAGAAGTGTACGAACCATGTGACACACCAAGTGATGATGAAGGTGAAGTTCCGGTCAGAGCTGTAGGTTGCATTAGAGCAGTTCCTATTACTGAGGACGGTGTTGATAGTGTGTCCATCCTAATTGAGTTTATAGAGTTGGTAGGAGCATATCATCATTCTGATTTGCATGAGATTAGCAGTCTGAATTTATTAAACATCGAAAATACGCATGATCATACTAACACATTGGATATATTTAATGCATTTGACACTAACAGTTTTATGTTAATTCCTGATGGTTCTGAACATGTGGAATCTTTCCTAATCTCGGAAAGAGGTAATGGTGGAGGTCTAGATCTTCCTCTAGACAAGGGCAACCATCCAATAGTTGCCGTAATGGATTTTATGTCTATTCTTGATCCCACTACCCCGCCTTTTGATCCATTCCTTCTTGAGCACTCAATCGAACCACACCCATTTCCTCAGTTTCTATCTCGTACCTTACCTGTGCAACATGAGAAAAGGTCGAATGAGGAGGTTATAGAATTCCCAAGCTTTAATGCCAGTACAGGTAAACATCATGAGTATCTCACAGTGTAGAAAGTTAAGCCACGAATGAAGCTTTTGAAGTGTGCTATCTGTGGGTTCCCTAACTCATCGGAGATGAGTTTTTCCCACCAGGGAAGAATGATGCGAGACGCCAAGATCGAGAGCCGTAGATTCGGGCCGCAACAGATTTTCCAGCTAAGAAGAAGCGGAACGGAAATCAGAGCTAGGCTTAAAGGAGGAGAATTTGAAATTTCGTTCGATCGAACCCTTAATTCGATTGATCGAAATTTTCGTTTAATCGAACCCTTATTTCGATCGAACAAAATTGCGCAAGAATGAATTTTTTTTTGAATCCGAACTTAAGTTTCAAACCTTGAGGAGTGAGCAATCGTTTCTCGTGCGACTTGGTGCGAAGCCGACGTATAGCCGTGGTGTGAAGCTTCGGAAAACCCTTGGTGTGAAGCCTTGGAATCTATCCTTTTAGTTTGTCTTTTCTCTAGTTGTTGTCAGGTATTATCTTTCTTTACTTTCATTGATAAAAAAATCAAAATCCCAAAACTTTATTCCATGATATCTTTAATTTACATTTTTTTGAAATATTTATTCAAGTTTTATTTCATTCAAAATCTCCGAGGAATCAAAAGGCGAAATTGCAATTATTGCTTGATGCCCTAAACTAGAGCGAAACTCAAGTTTTTTCATCGGAGTCGTTTTTCTAGATCGGGAAATCTTCATGCATGCGAACGCTAAAAGGGATTAATTGAACTGTTCTATTGAATTCATTGAATTATTTTACGTGTTGAATGATTTCGCATATTTTCGTTGTTTAATTCATTCTAAAGTTAATCCCAAATTTGCGTATTAGGGTTTTAGCGTTTTGTCCTGCGTCAAGGTACTAACAGCTAAGACATGCATATTGAAAAAGAAGATGAAATAATAGAAGAAAAAGAAAGGCAACCAAAAGATATACTACATATTAGTGAGATCTAAGGAAGAAGAAACAAAGGAAGAAGAAGAGTATGCTGAAGAAGGTGATGATTCAGATGACGATGGTGATACTAGTGATGGTGGTGGTAATGATGGAGGAGATATACCAGAAGGTGATGATGGTGATGATGGAGGAGATAGAGTACATGGCCGGTACTCATTATCAACACCAGTGACTCAGTGAAGGGTGAGGGAGAGCAAGCATTGTAAATTTGTAATTTATAATTTTAATTTTGAAGTTCTAATTTTGTATAATAGTGTATATGACACTTTTTTATTAAATATAAAAGAATGTATATTTTTCCTCTTCTTTTCCATTTGCTAATTATTTTTAGTATTACTTGTTAGACTTAGATACTTATTATATATATATTTTCAATTTTTTTTTTTTTTTCCGTAAATCACTAAGCCATTGCTTATGCAATTATGCGATATCGCATAAGCGATGGGTTGTCAATTCGCTTAGCATGGATTAAGCTATTTGACAACATTGCATGCACATGCATCTGATTTTGGGCATCCATAGCTGTGCACCTGTCTAATGGAACATAAACATGTTATAGATGTGCTCTTCCATAGAGTTGAAGATCCATCCAAATATAGTGTAATTATCGATTTACCATTGTGCAAAATCATGATCAAATGATGAAGTTTTAGGAACGGTCCAAGAATGTGGTTCAACTTTCCACCATTTCCCAAACATAACTTGACGGATCCAGCCCATGGAGAAAATTTTGACCATTAATACCATGGGTAGGAGTTGAATTGGAAGAATCACTTGAAATCAGACCTTTAGGTTCCACATCTGATGGAAAGAAAATGAGTGAATGTGGGAAAGATTATCCACAAATAGGTTAATGGGTCAGATTTAGCGACAAATGCGTTCACTTAAAGCCAAGGCACAAAAACAAGAGAAAACAAGTCACTATTGAGGGGTCCAATGCACAGGTCCGTGCTTTAACAGTGCTCTAGATGTATCAATTCAACTCTAAAAGAACTCAGAGCACCCTCAAACATAAACTGGGCCTAATCCAATCCTTCTTATCATAGAAAAAAGCATCAATCAATTGCTCATTTATTGGGAGATCTAAAAGCAGGGAATCGGGCGTGAACTTTATGAAATAGAGGAAACCAGAAAAACTTGCATTAAACATCATCAAAACAGAAAACAGATACAAGAATCATTATCATCATGGAAAACCGATCCAAAAGAGGTTAGGATCCCTGGGTTTCTGATCCCATAGAGATTGGTGGGTCAAAAATTCATGAAACCTGTAATTTTGAAAAAACCCTTTGAAGTTCCCATTTTCACTCATCATACGTCAAAACATGTTTCATTAAAATTGATCATTAGAGGATTTCGATTCAGACCATCCCAAATTTGAGCCCATTTGAGTTTCCTATGATGACGTCATGTTGATGTCAGCAAACCAAGGGTGACTTCAGCAAGAGGGTTGATTGGAGCTATATTTGAACTGGACTTATGTTACATTGCACACGCACGCACACACATAATATACAATGTAAACCCCCCCCCCCCCTGCACACCCACACCCACACCCACACCCCAATCGATCATTCCTTTTTAATGGTCAATTTTGAAATGAATTGATTTGATGGTTCCAATCCTCTGATGTGTGCTTCTTTGGCTGGGACATATGCTAATGATGGACTACCACTTGGACTGTTTAGATTGATGATAAATACGCACTATGTGGCATAGTAAAGCTTATTTTAATCAAATAGTTACTTTCGTGGTGTAAGAAATGTCGGTCAGGAGTGTTGCTCCTTATTATAATTTCCTTCTGTTCTTTGCCATGAAATCCAGATAGCATGGTGATTGAAATAGTCAACTTTCCCAGAAGATATATATTTTTCTCATGTTTTGCAAACTACAGCCACGCACAGTTCGTCTAGACCATCACACATTGAAGCTTCTCAAGTACTGGACATGGCAGTTCGTTATCATCCGGCCAGTCTGCTCGGGCCTGATGATAATGCTTCAACTTCTTGGGTTGTACTTCAGTTGGATCAGTTGGACTTTCAGCGTCATACTGAACATTTCCGTTTCACTGGCTTTGTATTCTTTGGTGATCTTTTACCATGTGTTTGGTAAGGAATTGGCACCACATAAACCTCTAACCAAGTTCATGTGCATCAAAGGAATTGTCTTCTTCTGCTTCTGGCAGGTACTAATTTTTTTTTAAATTTGGTGGATCTACTACCTAGCTAATGAACCTTCTGGAGCACCTTAAGATTGTAAACAACCATGGTTTAGTCACTCAATCAAGCGCTTGGCATATTAAATCCAGTACTCAAAATCATGACTTTGGTAATTAAAAAAAAAAAGAGAAAAAAAAGTTGCTGTGGCATAAGCCTAATTTGATCAAATTTCAAGTCGACTCAGGCTTGAGTCTTCACATCGGCCGACCTCCGAGTTTTGAGTTTCTTAACCTTGGTCTGTAGCTATAATGAATTAATGATAGGTCATAGATAGATATCAAAAGTTAGATCAATTGTAAAAGTAAAATGTAAATACAACCCATCCAAAAAAGTGTGTGCTATATATATATATGTGTGTGTGTGTGTGTGTGGATAAAGGTAAGGTGCTCCAATGGAGCACCTTCACCGTGCTCCAAGCTCTCTAAAAAAGGTGTCATGGGGCACCCAAAAATCTTACTTTGGTGCCACATCGACTAAGGGGACAAATGTATAGATCAATTTAAAAAAATAAAAATCACCACCTTGTGATTAATATCGTTTGACAATTGGAGCGTTGATTGTAGTCAATTGTTTATTTTTTGCTATAGAGATGAGTTTTCAATTTTTTTTTTAAAATGATCTATGCAATGCTATCTTGCTCCACATGACACCCAAAGCATGTTTTCGGTGGCACATGGAGCTCCATGTGAACCTTGAAGTACGCCCACTGTGCTCCAATGGAGCACCTTATATGTAAAAGGGACTATTTGTTGTGTTGCAATTCCAGATCACGTACCATGTGACACTCGATCACATACAACACATCTTAGGGTTCACCACATCAAAAAGAGTTTTGGAAAAAAATTGGACTTTTTTTTGCCCTTCAAATCACAGGTCAGGTATGAGTTTTCCATTTAAATATTTTGCCATTGAAAATTTTCAACTTTTACCATAGAATCATCTGTGGTAATTCACTTTTTATAAAAAAAAGTTGGTGATGAACCTGACGCATGTGCACGTGGCACCCAAATGGCATGTGTGCACACGCACACAACCCGCACCTCATATATCTATATCTATATATATGGGAAAAAGGGACTGTGTTGCAATGCCAGATCACGTGCCACTGGCACGTGATTGCTTGTTGAACTACACACTCTTAAGGGTTCACGCATTCCCCTAGGGTTTTAGAAAAAAGAAAATTTCATTTTCAGACTGTTTTGCTCTTCAAATCATAGGTCAAACCTCATGTTTTGCCAGCCAAACGTGGTGCATTGAAAATTTTCCAACTTTGACCAAAAATTGTACGGTGAAAAAACACCTTTTTTTTTAATGGAAGCTGATTAATGTTAGGCATGGATCGGGTGCCATGTGGCACCCAACTGGCTCGTCTGCTGTGCAAAAACGCTGCCCACAAATGCATATTCCCATATATAAACTGTAAAAAGGTTCACATGTTGTTTTGTCCTGAACATAGTTGTGTCGGCATTTGAACTGCCCTACAAACGGCTAGGTTGCTCAGGAGCATTTTAGTCATCTTACTCATGTTGAAGCGACTAAAAGGCCCTTAAGAAACATAAGCTTTTTCATGGATAAATCCATGGTGAAATGACTAAATACTAAATACCCTTAATGAATCTCAACAATTCCTTGGCCAGGTTGAGCAACAAAACGATCCTGCTGGCTTTGAACCTCTGCACGAGATTTTCCCAAAATGAGCTCCGAAAAAAACAGAAAGAACTTTAAATTGAGATAAATTTTGTATTTTTAGAAATTAGAACTACGTGTGTACATGACACGTCCAACTAAGTGCCCATCGGGCAATTTCTTAAGAACACAGAGTATCTTAATTACATTTTGTTTTTGTTTTTTTAATCGGTAATCTGAATTACATAGATTAAGACATTGTTTACTTAAAGACTCACTTTATCCATTCCTACTTCTTATTGTTGTACAGGGAGTGGTACTTGATATCCTAGCTGCAGCCGGAATTATCCGCTCACATCATTTCTGGTTAGATGTGGAGCATATCGAAGAAGCTCTTCAAAATGTCTTAGTATGTCTAGAAATGGTTGTCTTCTCCATTTTACAACAGTATGCCTACCACATCGCACCATATAGTGAAGATATATCGGAGAATCTGAAATTTGACAAGAAGAACGAGTGATTACAGGATTTAAAGCTGAATCCAGTTAGAGAGTTTTACTGGTATGATACTAAGGGTTCAAATTTTCTGTAATTCCTAGAGGTTGAAATTCCTGAAGGCGCCTACGCTGGAAAGCCCTTGACTGTGTGGAATCAGAAGATGGAGATGCCTTTTCATCTCAATCTTCCTCACAATGGATCTTGAAGCCATGAGAGTATTATCAAATGGTCAGTTTTTCATTCCACGTGGCATGGATCCCAAAAAAGTAACTCAAAAGGCACGTGACAAATCACACTCAAACGTGATTTTACGATACTTTTCGAAATCTGTGCAATGTGGAAACAAAAAATGACTGTCTTGTAATATGTCCATGGTCTTAAGATCCTTGTGTGGAAGAATGGGATGGAAACCCATCTCATCGTCTGATGCAAAGCAGTCAATAGAATTTTAGTGTAGGCGCCCTCAATAAGTCAGTAGGCACGAAGATAGCTACCCTTTACTACTTTAATGAGTTTGTTTTATTCTTGACTTCTTTGTTTAAATCTGTAGTTGCTGGAAAACTCATTCCCCTGAGAAATACCTACATTTCTGGCATCCTGTTTATTTTTTCCATTTCGCACATTTGTGTTCGGGGATTTAAAGTCCGATATGTATCGGCGTATCGGCTGTGTATCGGCTGTGTCCCAGACCGATACGTATCCAATATTTTAATACATATCAGCCAAATAAGCCGATATTTAAGCATCTTTTTTATTTTTAAAACAAAAATTTTTTTTTTTGTTGCAAAAAGGGCATTTTTGGTATTTTCCGACATATCGGCTGATATGACCCGATACGGGCCGATATGTGAAACCATGTTTGGGTTACTAATGTTATATATGGTGTAAGTTTTCTCACGTAGGTTTCATGTCTGAGCAGGTATTGCAGGTCATCTACATTGTAAATCATGTTGGAGCAGATTTTTTGGACACATGGGCTCGAGGGATATTACTTTTCATGCCTCTAGAGACATGTAATTAGCGATGTAAAAAATGAAAATAAATGTGAAAATCTTCTTAAGGTTGATGAAGATGTGTTTGTGTAAGCTATCGACGGACTTCACATCACGGCCATAGATTTGACACTGCCTAATCTGGTTGGGTTCCATACATTCTAGGAAAGCAGTTGAGTTGGTGCCAACCGAGTATACTGCACGGGGAAGAGCTCGTGATTTCGTATGTAGGACAATGAGGGCCTTGTGTGCTTAATTTACTTTCCATCTGGACATGTCAAGTATCGTGTTTTGTAAACTTTATAGAAAATGCATATCTATGCAAATAATTATTTTAAAAATAAATAACAAATAATTGCACATGAAGGTTGGATGTGAGTTTGGAGTATGGGTGTAAATGCATTTGATCTGGTGTGAATTATGGAAGTCTTAAGGCAAATATTTGTGAAATTTTGGGTAATATTGCACTGGTAATATGGAAACTTGGTGTTGTAATTCTTTCTTGAATTGGTGAGAAATCTTGAAGTCTTATATGTAGGGAATGGTGTGTATTATAACATTATATATTTATTTAGTTGCTTGTCTTTTATTCATTTACTTGGTAAAGACAGTTGGAAATTAAAATATTTGTAATCAGCAATGATTTTAATTGTTTTTCTAGTTGACATCTCCAAATACCAAACTTTCTTATAAGAGGGACAGAGGGGAGATAAGAACAAATACACTAAATTAGGAAAAGAGAGTTCTCTCTCTCTCTCTCTCTCTCTCTCTCTCTCTCTCTCTCTTTCTCTCTCTCCTTTTTCCAAATTTCCTAAGATGGAGAAAGCCCAACTGTATAGATCGAGCACAATCATGGCTTTACATGTAGGCCCATATTGGGTCATATCAACCTGATATCTATTTGAATGAACCGGATTACCAATAATGCCCTTTGTGCACTTTTTTTTTATTAAAATAATTTATATATTTATAGTATTTTAGATATCAAAAAATACTTTAATATCGTCTGGTTCGAGTGATACGTGCCTGATATACCCGAGACATATAGCGTATCGGCCTGGGACCCAGTTGATATGCCAATATGCATCGGTATCTAAATGCCTGGGCACAATTTTCTATGTATTTTAGAGTATATTAAAGAGACACTTTCAAATTTCATCCACTCTGTGAGGTGGAAACATCTCTATGCCTTTAGTGAATAAATAGATCATCTCTGAAGAATCGTTTGCTTCTTCATTGCTCGTAGTCAACTGACTCTCTTCTAATGGAAGGTTGGACAATATGGTTGCAGGTTCGAGCCCAGGTTACTTATAAAAATAAAATAATAATAATGTTTCGAACACTGGCTTTCTTCTAATAGCCTTCTCCTTTCTCCTGTAGCTAGTAATGTTAATATAACATTTGGACAAAGAAAAGTGTTTCATAACAAGGTTTCCAAAAATTACATTTAGGGGAGTCAGTGGGCCATGCGCGCGCAGGAAATCGTCTTATAGTGGGTTGGGCAAAGGCCATTACCCATTGCGGGTGCTGGGAGGGGTGGATGGGATACAAATATAACCAGTGGCTTTTTATGCTCTCTGGAATCTAACTCACTTCTTCATGCTTGACAGCCCAAGCCTTTCACTATTCTTATAGCGGGTCACGCCTAACGGAAAATCACAAAAGTGTAGGCACAAGTGTGGCCATGAAGGGTTCCTGGAAATGGACCAGGGTTACCTAATTTTCTTGGTTACCTATCGAACACCAACTGGTTTGGTTCGCTTGGGTTCTAGTGCTGAGCGATCAGGCTGTTCACTTATGCACTAGCGGATTGCAAACTGCGAACCTGAAAGTGAACCTAGCGAACCACGAATCAGGTAACAGTGAAATGGGCTTCACATTAAGAGCTTGGACGTAAGAATCCATTAGTAGAGTTCAATTGTTTGTTTCAAAAAAGTCCTCAGTCCTCACCATTGGATTGAATCAACCCTCTTCAGGATGTCCAATTGTGCAGTGTTCCACGGCAATTAAATGACGCATTTGAACAAATTTATCAGCCATAATTTGAGACCAGAAAAATAAATAAAATAAAATCAAAACTTTTGCAACTGAACTGCAGCATTATAACTGGTTGGATAAAGTGGTCTGGTGGCAGAAGGGAAATCCTCATTGTTTGAGGAGATAGTAAGCAACTACACCACCTATAAATTCATTAGGAAGAGATTCAACTAGGAGAAAAGAATGTCGATTATGTGGACCAATCTTGGTAGTGGTCAAATGAAATTGGATCTGAAAAGAGATTCCTCAAATTCAAAAAGAAAATTTATATGTAACCTACACAAGGGTGATAAAATGCAGAATTATGGGTAAATTGACCTCCTCCGTTGCACCATGTGAACGAGCATCGTCAAAGGAATTATGTTATGGCGTTCTCATCTATGCGATTGCAGATCTATTAAGAGACTAATGTAATTTCCCTCCTCAACATTGTAAAATTAATCCACAATATCTGAGACATATCCTAAGGAACTTAAAAGTTTATTCATCTGAAAAATTGTCTCAAATATTTGCTCTGAGTGAGGGTGCAATCCATCTGCAACAAGGAATTCATGAACAACACCATTTATTTCTATGAAGGTGCAGCCGGGCTGCTTTCGAATCCCACGTACGTTCATACCTTTCCTCACCTTTTTCACGTCGTTCCATCTTGAGGCCACTGCATAAGTATTCGACAACAAAACATGAGCCCCACACTTCCTCGGCTCCAATTCCAAAATCCTCTTAGCTGCAAATTCTGCTAGTTCAATATTCCCATGACTTCTACAAGCAAAAAGTAGAGACCTCCAGATGACAACATCAGGTTGAATTGGCATCTTCATTACAAATTCCTCTGCTTCTACTAAAAGGTTCGCACGTCCTAGAAGATCAACCATACACCCATAATGCTCGATCCGAGGAACTAAATTATAAATTCTCTTCATACAATCGAAGTAGTAATATCCCTCATCCACCAAGCCACTGTGACTACAAGCCGACAAAACACTTAAAAATGTCACCTCATTTGGAAAAACCTCCTTTGACGACTGCATTTGCAAGAACAAATTCAATGCTTTCCTTGAATTTCCATTCATGGCAAGCCCTGAAATCATCACAGTCCATGAAAACACATCTCGTTGAACCAACCCATTGAAAATTTGAAGAGCTTCATCGACGTCTCCGCACTTTGAGTACATATCGATCAAAGCGTTCTTCACCGTAACATTCAATTCAATACCCTTTTTATCACAGTAAGCATGAACCCATCTCCCCTGATCGAGCGCGCCCAATTGTGCACATGCCGAAACCACACAAGCAATTGTTGCCTTGTCCGCTTTTACACCCTCAACCTGCATTTCCCTAAACAATCCAATTGCTTCTTTGAACATCCCCAATTGGGCGCAACCCGCAATCATGGAAGTCCAACAGAACACATTTCTTTTAGGCATTCTATCAAACACCTTCCAAGCATCTTCAATCCTTCCACATTTTACATACATATCGATCAATGAAGAACCCAAATAGAAATCTAAGACAAACCCATTAACAGTGACAAAAGCGTGGATCTTCTCACCAAAACCAACTTCTCTGAGACGAGCACACGCAGTTAGTGCACTAGTCGCAGTTAACTCGTTCGGCCTAACCCTGACTCTAAGTAAACTCCCAGTCATCTTTCCAAAAATCTGTAAAGCTTCCTTACAAAAATTGCTACATAAATACCCTGACAGCATACTATTCCAAGTGACCCCATCATACACCATAACTGGAATGTGATCAAAAACCTTACGAGCAATGTCAACCTTCCCACAAGTAGAATACATATAAATAAGAGAATTTTGAACAAAAACATCAAATTCGAACCCTAATTTCAAGCTTAAAGAGTGAGATTCCTCACCTTTTTTTATGAGGGAGAGGCGGCTGCAGGCTTTGAAGACGAAAGGGAAGGTGTAGTTATCGGGAAAAATGCCAGTGTGGCGCATCAGATTGTATAGAGAGATCGATTGTTCGGGCGTGGGATAGGATCGAAGGATTGAATTCAATGCCGAGAGATTAGAGCTTTCAAGGAGGGTTGTGATTGAGGCATTTTGTCTGGTAGGGAGGGAGAGATGATGGTAGTGGTGACTCCATGTGGGCTTGCAGTTGGTGGAGAGAAGTGAGAAGAAGAAGGTTTTGGGCTTTAGGAGAGGGCGAATTTGAAGAAAGTGGAACATGAATTTGAATAAGAGAAAAATGGCGGGAAAGGGTTTGTTGTTTTAACTGGGTAAATAACGGTCAAGGGAATTAGGACATGAAAGAGGAACATTAATTTGAATAAAAGAAAAATGGCGGGAAAGTAGGTGTTATTTTGAGTAGAAAAATAACGGTCAAGGGTTACGCTTAGGGCTATCAATGGGCGCTGTCCGGTCCGATCGGGTCAAAATTGTAGTTGCCCAATAAGAAAATTGTAAATGCCCAACTGGACCTGACCCGATAGCCTGACCGGGCCCGAACCAATAGGCATTTCAAGCTGACCTGACCCGTTGCAAAAACCCGACCTGACTGGGTGCCCTATCCGAAAACCCAACCCTACCTGGTACAAACGCCTAGTTTATATTTTGTACACATAAAATATCAGGGCGGGTTGGCCGACTCGACCTAATGCAACCACTCGGTCGAGTCGACCTGATCTGATCAGAAGTTCAGTTCGGTTGTCTCATGCCGGTACCGATAGTAAAATATTGGTCTGGTTGGATATCGTGTCAGCCCGACCCATTGATGGCCCTAGTCACCTGCAATCTCTCAATTCCACGCGTGCAATTGTATTAGTTATTGCCGAACTAACATTTGAGCCTAGTGTTAGTGCACTGTAAACCATAGAAAGGGATCGAGGTGAGGATATGAGAGATATTTGTCTACTGATACTTCATACTTCGCCGAACCTTGGCATTTGTTTGGTGTCCACCAAATTAAAAAATGGGTGCCTTTATTTGCACCCACTAAAAATTATAAGAGCACCCAGCCAAAAACCATGACTACTTTGAACCAGACATTGGGGATCTTTTCATCAGATCTACCACACAATGGATTTTAAGATCTTGGGAATACCCTCAGACAGCCGATCTACCACATAATGTATTTTGTGATCTTGGGTGGACCATGAGACAGTCGGGTCTTGATTCGACTTGACACATCCCAAAAAAGTGACTCGAGAACTGCATTTTATGTTATGCCCATGATCACATTTACCTTTTGGAATGTCTGCCGCTTGAAGCCAAAATTTGATCGTATAATCTGATTATACGCCCATGATCTCAGGATCCATTGTGTGATAGATTAGGAGAAAATAATCACCATTGTATGATTCAAAAACTTAAATGGTATTTAGATGAAGTGCTCCTTACTCAATTCATAAATCAAGTTTTCTTCTAATATAATTCTAATCTATATTTAGAGTTTATATCTAATAGAAAGTATAACCGCCAAATATACATATGACAAAAATACCCCTCAATAACCCCATCAAAAATTGAATTCGTAAATGGAAGAGCCCCGAAGTCATGGCCACGAACTCAAATTCATAGCCGCGAACTTGAACCCGAAAGTTCAAGGTAGTGCACTCATGGCCATAAACTCTAGGTCGTGGCCACAAGATTCAAGTCACAAGTCAACAATATTCACCTTGACTTGAATCCTCACAAGTCACCTCGAAGATATAACTTAGTGCTTCGCGTTGCACTTCCATCCTCCTTTCACCTATAATGCAAGACTCAACACCCTTTCAGAGTGCAACACAATCTTCAACACTTAATGAGATTAATCAAGTCCAAGCAATGGTAGAACTTCTCCCTGGGTACTGGCTTTGTTAACATGTCTGCAATATTATATTTAGTATTCACCTTCAGAAGATGAATCTTTCCTTCTGCTATGTACTTGCGTATCTTATGATACTGGATCGCTATATGTTTTGTCTGCGCATGATACACCTGATTCTTCGCTTGGTGTATGGCACTTTGACTGTCACAGTGTACCTACGTTCTCTCTTGGTCCAAACCAAGTTCCTTGACCAAATCCTTTACCCAAACTGCTTCTTTTGTTGCTTCTTTGACTGCCATGTATTTTGTTTCTGTAGTTGATAAAAGAATTACCGATTGCAATATTGACTTCCGATTAATCGCTCCACCTACAAGTGTGAGTACATAGCCTGTAGTAGATGGTCTCTTATCTAAGTCACCTGCAAAATCTGAGTCGACGTATCTTTCAACATCTTCTGATACTTCATCTTTCTCAAATAAAATACCCAAGTCCATTGTTCTCCTCAGATACCTCAGAATCCATTCTATAGCATTTCAATGCTCCTTTCCTAGATTTTCATGTACCTACTAACAACGTTGATCGCTTGGACAATGTCAAGTCTTGTGCACACCATAGCATACATAAGACACTTGACAACACTCGCATATAACACATATAACATATCTTCCTCTTCTTCTTCTGTGGTGGGGCACAAATCTGCATATAGCTTGAAATCTGCGGCTAGAAGAGTACTAGTTGATATAACATTATCCAAACAAAACCTGTCCAATATCTTTTCAATGTATTTCTTTTTAGATAATCAAAAAATTTTCATGCTTCCTATCCCGCCGAATTTTTATACTAAGGATCCTTTTTACATCACTTAGATCCTTCATATCAAACTCACTTGCCAATTGACGCTTTAATAGATTCATATGTGACACGCTCTTAGCAGCAATGAACATGTCATCAATATAAAGAAATATATATATATATATATATATATATATATATATATATATATATATATATATATATATATATATATATATATATATAAAAGGAAGAACACGAAAGTAAACACAATGATCATATTCACTACAAATATAATCATTCTTTTTCATGAAAGAGTCGAAGCGCTTGTACCATTGCCTTGGAGGTTGCTTCAAACCATATAGCGACTTCTTTAATCTACACACGAAGTCCTCCATTCCCTTTTCTTTAAATCCTTCGGGTTGCTCCATATAAATTTGTTCTTTCAAATCTTCATGAAGGAAGGCCATCATAACGTCAAGTTGCTCTAACTCGAAATTAAAGGAGGTCATCATAGCAAGCAATGCCCGAATTGATGTGTGTTCGACTACCAGTGAGAAAATCTCGTTGTAGTCCACTCCTTCCCTTTGTGAATATACTAGCCACCAACTAGGCTCTGTACTGTTCCTTTTTTCCGTTCTGATGATACTTCTTTCTTTCTGAATACTCACTTGCACTCAATAGCTTTTTTTCCCTTGGAAAATTGCACCAATTCTCGACTCTTATTTTGGTGAAGGGATTCCATCTCTTCCATCATAGATGTCACCATGCATCTCTTTTCTCCGATTTTATCGCCTTCTAAAAACAAGATGGATCTCTATTTCCAGTAAATAGTGTAAAAGAAATCATATCTTCAATACCATACCCGACTGATGCCCTTTTATCTTTTTTGCTCCTACCCTTTTCAATGCCTTGTGACACTTGATGTTATTTGTAGTGCTCCATGCTGGGTAATTCTTCATGTGAAGGTTGTAGCAAATTATCTTCTTCCTAAGATTCTGAATCATCTACCTCCACCCCATTTGTGTTAGGTCTCTTGAGTATATTTTCTCTGATTTTTTCTTTACCTTGTTTACTGATTTTTTGAATGTAGGCCTTATCAAAGACCACATCTTTGCTGACTACTGTCTTCTTTGCTGAGGGATTCTATTGTTTGAATCTCTTCACCCTTTCTCATACCCGAGAAATATACACCTTTTCGACTTTAGATCTTATTTAGATCTTTGTTTGACTTGTATATGGACTTATGTTGGGAAACTAAAAATTCTAAGAGTAGAATAATCTATAGCCTTTCCCGTCCAAACTTCTTCTAGTGTTCTGAAATTGATCGCTGTAGATGGCGACCGATTTATGATAAAGCAAGTCATGTTTATTGTCTCCGCCCAAAATCCATTTTCTAGGCCCGCATTTAATCGCATGCTCCTCGCTATTTCCAAGAGAGTTCTGTTTATTCATTCTACGACTCCGTTCTGCTATGGAGTCCTTGGATTACTGAAGTGGCATATAATGCCCTCATCTTTACAATATTCCAAAAATTTTGCAGACTTGTACTCTTAGCCGTTGTCTGACTTGAGGCACTTCAATTGCTTTCCAGTCTGTTTCTCAACTTTTGCTTTTCACTGTTTGAATTTTATGAAATTTCTGACTTGTGTTTCATAAAATAAATCAAAACCTTCATTTAGAAGTCGTCAATGAAGATAAAATATTTTGTACCTCCCTTTAATGATTCTACCACAGGTCTCCAAAAATCTGAATGTACGTAGTCTAACATCGCTTTGTTAAATCTAACCCTGCACTGCTTTCTATATAAACAATACTTACAGAACCCAAACTTGCAGTTCTTAACACCCTTCAAAAAATTTTGTTTGTGAAGTTCTACCATCCATTTTTCACTTATATGTCCTAATCGCATATGCTACAGATATGTGTCATCCGTACACTACAAAAAATAAGGCTATTAGCGATAGTTTTTAGCTGTAAAAAACTGCCGCTATTAACAAAAAAGTTATTAAGGCTATTAGCGACAAAGGTATTAGCGGCAGTTTTTTGTTAATAGCGGCAGTTTTTGGTTGTCGCTAATAGTTTTATTTTTTGTAGTGGTACTACTATATTCTGTAGTAGGTACAAATGCTCCACCTACAATAGTATTCTCTACCAATCTGTATAGATTTTCATCAATCTGACCTTTCATAACGATCATGGCCCCTTTAACAACCTTTAATGCTCCACCATACGCAGTGTATTTACAACCACTAGAATCTAATGCATCCAAAGGAATTAGATTTTTATTTAGATCCGGTACATGTCTTTCATTATTAAGAGTTCGAACCATACCATCAAACATCTGAATTTTTACGATTTCGATTCCAATAGTTTTACATAAAATATTATTTCTCATCAACACAAATCCGCCATTGAATGGTTTGTATGTATCAAATCATTCTTTATTAGGACATATATGCCAAGAACACCCGAATCTAAAATCCATGCATCAGAAAATAAACTTGATCCTGTGGTGACGGATAGAACGTCACCATCATCTTCGCCCGTATTGTTTTCTTCAATGCTTACTTGATATGATGTGGAGATTTTTCGTTCCCCTTTTTCTGATCTTCCTATTCATGAATAAATAATTTGTAGTTCCGCTTTATATGTCACTTCCTTCTTGCAATGATAATAGAGAAAAGGTTCCTGCATTTTCTCCTTTGATTTTGATCGGGATTTGTTTCCACTGTTGAAACCCTTTTCCCTTGATCTGCCTTTGTTGCGGTTCTTTCCCTATGCCACAAGACCCTCTGCTTGTGGTTCCTCAACACTCGGTTTCTTCCTCAACTCATTTGAAAGTAGCGCCGTCATAAGCTTTTCTGTTTCGAGATTATCCTTCCTGGAGAAAATCAGACCTTTCGGAGAAAACTAAGATAGGTACTTAGGCGGCGTATGAAATCCAGATGAAATGGGAAAAACCTACACTAGGAGGAAATCGAAATGTTCGGGAAAAAACTTCCGACAAGATAAAGAAAAGAAGCCCCACTAAAAAGAAATCGTCCTACAAGCAATGTATAAATGACAATAGATGTTATGCTTGGAAGCTGAAGCTTTGGTTCACAACAAAAAATAAGACTATTAGCGGCAGCCATAAACTCTCGCTATTAACAGAAAACAACTACTAATAGTCTTAATAGTTTTTTGGTTAATAGCGGCAGTTTTTGGCTACAAACAACTGCCGCTAATGGTCTTATTTTTTGTAGTGGTTGTTGAAGAGCGAGGAGCCACCTCTACCAGTAGATATTGCCCAATTGCAAACGGTGATGATGTAGTCATGAATAAGTTTCTTCTCGTTGTAAACAAGGTTCTTGCACCTTATGTTATTGCGAGTGATCCAGATGTTCAGGGCCGGCCCTGGGCCAAGGCCCAAGAGGCGGCCGCCTCGGGCCCTCAAATACTTAGGGGCCCCAAACCTCAGAAGTTTTTACTATTTATCATCTAGTTGCTTAATATAATTTTTAGTGTATAAATGTAATGAAATGATCTCATTGTTTAGTTGGTTAAGTGACTAGTGTTATTTTACTTTTTACCCAAATGGTTGTGGGTTCAACTCTTCTCAAGTCCCATATTTACATTTTTTTTAAATGGGTCATGGAACGGGTCTTTGTCGGGTCAGCGCAAGTCCTTGGTTGGGTCACTGGCCTCATTGGCTAGGCCAGCCATATATATTGACCTAGTATTTATTCTTTAGCCCAAATTTTGATCGGACTAGATTTGTTTGACCAAATCCTTTAAATATATAAGGTACTTCTAATCGCACCCACGCATTCTCCGAAAGCAGCCATGTCCCAGATCCCTTGAAAACCATTGATTCATTCGCATGAGATGATGGAGATCACTTATCAAATCTATCTTTCACAAAATAGATCTTCAGGTCTTGGCCAACATATCAGATGATCAATTTTTATTCCATGTCACAAATCTTGAAAAAATGGCCTTGAATTATATGACACACATCACACTCAAACGTGATTTTATGACCATTTTTTTAGGATCTATAACACGTTGAATCACAAACGGACTGTTTGATAGGTGCACCATGATCTCAAGAGCAATTGAGTGAAAGATATGGGTGAAAAACGATCTCCATCATATGATTCCAAGGATTCAATAGTTTTCATGGGGTCTGGGATGTGAGCGCGTTTAGAGGTACCCCTATATATATATATATATATATATATATATATATATATATATATATATATATATTAATTATTAAATAACCCTAACTTAGAATAGCGATTTCAGACTCATTACAGTTCAGTTTTTGCAAATGACTTGTTAATTTTGATCTATTAAACGAGACTTATCCAATGAACCTGGTTTTAGAATTTTTTAAGCTTGTTAAAGTGCTACAAAACGACGGTGAAAGATTCAATGGTTGTAAAAGTAATAAAAAATGTTAAAATGTTATAGGTTGGGTTACTCGATCCGTCGAGTATGTTCTATTATTTAGATTTTCTCTTTTTGTATTGCATTTTTTTTTAATATTGGCTTTCGATAATTTGTTAGTTGCATTTTCAAATTATAAATAATAGATGGAATATGAAGATATTTGTAATCTAAAAGCAGTGAGTATTATTTTATTTGTAAAAAAAAAATTATGATAATTTTTTTTATTTTTTAAGATTAATATGAAAGAGGGGCCCCATTTTTAAAACTTGCCTTGGACCCCCAAAATCTCAGGGCCGGCCCTACAGATGTTCCAGAGAATCGAAATCTGTAGATGATTTCAAATCCGTTCCTTGATGTTGAAAGCGCTTCTCTTTTCCCACCTGGAAAAACCATGAGCTATTTTATTGTGGAGACAAGTGGAGGCGCTGAAAGCATTAAGAATTTCCCACATAGAGTTAATATTTTTTCACAAGTAAAAACGAGATGACTATTATCTTCTTCAACGATATTGCAAAGGAAACACATTTGATCGATGTGCATGCCCCTTCTGTTAAGATTGGGTACGAGAGGAATGACCACAAGAAGAAAGTTATTGATCGATGTGAATGCCCCTTCTCTTAAGATTGGGTACTGCTCCAAGCTTGTTCGAGAGGAATGACCACAAGAAGAAAGTTATTTTTGAAGGGATTATGAATTCTCAGATATATGCCCATTCCACATTGGCGTTTGGCCCAATACTTAATCATAATCATCAAATTCTCATTTTTTTTTTAAATTTGTGAAATATTTGTAAATTTGAGGTTATGCAAATTATACTTGAATTAGTCATGATTTTTAAAAAAATCTCGTGTTTTAAAAATATCACAAATAATTCTAAAATAATTCAAAAAATTTCAAAAAATTATATTTTTAATATGATTAAAATATTTTATACCTTTTAATATATATATATATATATATATATATATATATATATATATATATATATTTGTATATTTATTTATTATTATTATTTTTTTCTCTCCATATTTTCTCGGAACATTTCCCCGAACACTCCAGATTTCCAGATTTTTTCGAATTACCCCGACTTGGTGCCTATGCTTATTAACATTTCATGGAAAGTCAAACTCTTTGTAGTTGGTCCCCTTTCCTCTTCCGGTCGTCATTCCTCCTATACTTCTTGATGAGACGTTGCACCTATCAATTAGTCTAATCTAATAATTAGATTAGACTACTAATCTAATTAAACTACTAGTCTAATTAGAAGATGGAGATAATTAGACATAGTCTCTAGCATTTTGATGGCATTTATTGTGAAGATGGTGAAAATTTTCTTTCCAATTTAAGATGTGAATTGACGGTCTTGCCAATCTTTATAAAATAAATTTTAAATCACTCTAGCAATTATTGACTTAATGTTACATTAGATTGACTTTTTAAGCAAATCTTTTATAAAATAAAATTTAAATCACTCTAGCAATTATTGACTTAATGTTACATTAGATTAACTTTTTAAACCACCTATATAATTATTTTTCATATATATATATATATATATATATATATATATATATATATATATTACAGCGGTTAGGTGCTTCAACCGGACACGGTGAGCGTGCCTCATTAGTCCCCATAGAATTACATGAGACACCCAAACACTTTGGATCTTTGGAGGGTTACACCCGATATCGGATCAGATGTCACTTGACATGATTAACCCAATTCGCACTACAAAAAATAAGACTATTAGCGATAGTTTTTTTAATTGAAAATTACTGTTATTAGTCCCGTCGCTATTAAAAACTACCATTATTAATTTTGCCAAGGTGTCAAAATTGGAATCGGAATTAGGTATCAATTCTTCATGAATTTATACGATTCAGTCGATACGGATACGACTTGGTACAACTCTATGCCTTTACATATTTATATCTTTAGAAATTTGTAAAACTCGATACAACTCGGTCACAAGACTCACAAGTCACAACGCCGACTATTTTTTATTGGGAAATTTGCACTTTCGGCCCTATATGTTTGCGTATTTGTAGAAACGGCCCTATAGTTTCAATCATTGCATAAATGGCCAGCTCCAAGCCTAGCCGCCTGCACGTCAGATATATATATATATATATATATATATATATATATATATATATATATATATATATATTTCTCTATGCAAGCATTGAATCTAGAATTTCTGTATCATTTTTTAACAATTTCTATCTCTCTTGGAAAGCGATTTCGAGATTCCACTAAAGGTCGTATAACATAGAGAATACAACAGGCTAGGTAAGATATCAAGTACAATATCTTTTTAAGTTATTGTTTTCCCAATTTTTCAAAACATTGTAGGTAGTCCAAGATATATAAGATATCGATCGATATTTTAAGTTATCGATCGATATCTTAAATTATCAACCGATATCGATATCGGCCGAAATCTTAAGATATCGGTCGATATCTTAAGTTATCGACCGATATCTTAAAAAAGGGTTTTTTTTTTTAGTTTTTGGATTATGGTTTACGTTAAAAGTCCATCGGCAATATATCTTAGGATATCGGCCCGATATCTTAGGATATCGAGCGATATCCTATGATTGACAAAAACGCTAAAGTTTTCATTCCTTTAATTTTTTAATAATATTTTTAAATAATTGTAGCGCTAAGTCAAGTATAACTCTTTATAAACAACCAATTTTAATTTTAATTTTGTAAATATTGTAGGTTGAAATGGATGTTCCCCTTCTTTGCCATTTTGATTTCGTACGCGTGAAAGATAATACTTACAACGGAGGACATCGGAGGATTGTCATCCTTTATCAGAATATATCATTTGATGAGTTTATAGAGAAAATGTACAAAGTCGATCGGACAATAGGAAGAACATTCTATTACACTTACTGTTTCATTACGCATAGGGAATGAGCTTGTATTTGCAGAATTGCCTGACTCTGATGATCTTACAAACTTATTTAGAACATATCGTATCGGTGATAGTGTTATAAATATTTATATCGAAAAATCATTAGTCACTACTGTAGCAGAAATTTTGCCGTCTTTAGAAACATTTCAACCGTTCAAGGAAACAAACGAAGATGATCATGGTGTGGGAACAGAACATTTGATTGAAAATCAAGGAATACGGTATGAAGAGGAGAACATTTATAATGTGACGATGATAGAAATATGAATATAGGATTTCGCCCCTATAGTAAACTTCCGGAGCAACCCTATTCAGACATTCCGATGAGTGAAGGCGATGAAGATCAAGGATATTGTCATCAAATGAATCCGATGCATGATACATCTCAGTTCAACTTCGATTCAGTAAATCAGTGGGAAACGTTTTTAGTCGGCCTTAGTCCATATCAATGGCCTTCTGAACAAATAGCTTCGGAGCCAACGATAATCGAGCCTTCAACAGAACAGCCTCTCATACATCAAACATTCCCGCATCGGCTAACATCAATCCAAACAACTGCACATCAACCAAGCGTACATCGACGGGCTCAATCCCAATCACGTAATAACCATCCAGTCGATGACGGTGATAGTGATCCTGAAAATAATGAAGCTCCGCCGTCTCCCACTTCGCGTGTTTATACTAATAGGAGAATTGATCAACCTCTGGTGGACGAAGACTATCAGCTTAATGACTCGGAAGGAGAGTATATGGATTCAGACGATGAGGAACTGTATGAAGAGGGAACGATTACCATTGGTCAGGCGTTTAGAAATAAGAAATCATTTCAAAAAGTTCTTAAAGAATTTGCAATGACAAATAATTTTTAGATTAAACCAATAAAAACCAGTCCTTTTCGAGTTACTGCGAGGTGTGTTGAAGTAGGATGTGCTTGGCGAATACATGCATCGAAATTAGTAGGCGTAGACACGTTTGCTGTGAAAACTTTCCACCTGGAACACATGTGCGGAATGCCAGCTTTTGCAAGCGGACATCGCCAATGTACGACATCGTGGATAGCTTAATTCGTTAGAGATAAGCTATTAAAGGGTTTTGACGAGACTCCTGCTTCTATAATTTTTAATATTGAAAAAAAATACGGTATAACAGTAGGTTACTGGAAAGCATGGAGAGGAAAAGAAATAGCGTTGAATGACATCCGAGGTAGCTGGAAGGAGCAATTTAAGATGTTACCGTCATATGTTGCCAAATTACAGCGGGTTGATCCAGACATACAGACCGAATTGTGTCTCGAGCCTGATAATGCATTTTAGAGATTCTTCGTGGCATTCGGACCTTGCATTCGAAGCTTTCGTAATACTTTACGAAGAATAATTGCGGTAGATGGAAAGCATTTGCGTGGACGATACAAGGGAGTGTTGTTAATAGCTACGGGGATAGACGGGAATAGACATTTATTTCCTATAGCGTTCGACGTTGTACCGAAAGAAAATGAAGACCATTGGACATGGTTTCTTGATCTATTAGGGAGACGTGTAATCGGTGAATTTGAAGAACAGTTTATTTTGATATCAGACAGAGAGAAAGGTTTGATGGAAGCAGTGGAAAAAGTTTTTCTTAACGCCTTTCACATCAGATGTGACACGACTCTAAATCATTTGATAAATATAAGATACAATCTCTAGACCGCTTTTACGGTTCTTTGCCGTGCATTTTCAGAAGCAAAATTTAAAAGAATTATGCGAAAAATAGAAGACGACGCCCCCCCGGAATGTATAAAATGGATTAAAGAAATTGGTGATCATTTCTGGGCACGCGCTTATTTCCAAGGGAGGCGTTATGATATGTTGACAACTAATATAGCTGAAAGCATAAATAGTGTGTTGAAAATAGCCAGGAAGGAACCGATTGTGAGCATATTAGAAACTATTCGCACAAAAGTAGCCGAATTTTATCTTCGTCGTCAGGAGGAAGAAAATTAAATGACACATGTGTTAACACCGATGGCAGAAAAACACAAAAAGAAATTCAGGATGGGCCCGTCGAAAAAATGTCATACCATATTGTCGTGATATATTTCAAGTTAAACGTGGTGATTACACTCACAGTGTCGATCTAGAATCGTGAACATGTACATGTAGACGTTGGGCTATTCTTGGATTACCATGTTCACATGCGATCGCCGCATTATCGCGCCGAAATAGAGAAAGAGAGATCCCCCAATTTTGTGAACACATGTTTACCAGTGACTTATTTAGGGAAACTTATAAAGAACACTTTGTCCCGTCCGTTGACAAGCGCCAATGGACTTCGCAAATAAAAGATATTCAAGTTTTGCCTCCCCACAAAATACGTCAAGCCGGCCGTCCGAAGAAAAGGAGAACAAGATCTAAAGGCGAAGTTCGACCACTACAATGTAAAAATTGTAACAAGTACGGTCATAACCGTCGTTCGTGTAAATTTGTTAATATTTGAAATTAGCTTATATTACTTCAAAGTTTGAGATTGAAAACAGATTGAGATTAGATTAGACCTAATGGCGATCGAGCTTCCAAATGATCTCATTATAGAAGAGTATTTTTTTTTTTTAATCTTTTTCTTTCCTTCAACATAAACAGATTAGACCTCAATAAAAGAGCGATCAACATCCGCCAATTAATTAATATATTTTTTTGGACTAATAATTAAGTTTTGGAATTGTGATTGAAATATATTGTTGAGCTTCTTAATAAATCATTCATTCAAACAGGATTTGAAGTTGCCAAATTCGCCCCTAATCTACTAGTGATTGGCATAGAGCCAGACCAAAGATATCTAGCTTCACAATTCCAAAAGGTAGATATCTTAAATCATCGGTCGATATTTTAAGTCATCGGCCGATATCTTAAATCATCGGCCGATATTTTAAGTAATCGGATGATAGCTAAAATCATCGGCCGATGATTTAAATTATCGTCCGATGATTTAAGATATCGGCCGATGATTTAAGATATCGGCCGATGACTTAAATCATCGACCGATGATTTAAGATATCGTCCGATTTTTTAAATCATCGGTCAATATCTTAAATCATTGGACGATATCTTAAATCATCGGCCGATAATTTAAATCATCGGCCGATGATTTAAGATATCGTCCGATTACTTAAAATATCGGCCGATGATTTAAGATATCGGCCGATGATTTAAAATATCGGCCGATGATTTTAGATATCGGACGATGATTTAAGATATCGGCCGATGATTTAAGTCATCGGCCGATTGGAACTGCTTCAAGAGAGGAAAGCTCCGTTGATAAATCAGGCAAGGTGAAATCTAAACATTAGATAAGTAATTGTTAGACAAATAAGATAAATTGATAAAAACGAAAATGAAAATTATACAAGTTAATAAAAATTAATAAAATTAATTATTTACAATTTCATCAAAAAACATCTTTATAAAAGTCTAAAATTTTTTACAGATATATTTAACTCTTCTTCCCAAACGTGCACATTAGATGTCCGATTTCGGCTCTAAATTGTTGCATATGTTTATCGTCGAAATCAATAGGCCGCTATTGGGAGAAGTATTCTATATACTTCAAAACGTATACACTGCAATCCCAACTGTTTTCTTGGATCGGGAGAACGACACTGTTGAACGCCGATAGCTTCCGCTGTTGATCGAAAGCTGACTTCAAACCGATAGCGTAAAGAAGGCGCGGAAGGTGATTCAATAGACATTCTTTATGCGCTTCAAACCTTTTTGAGCACTCTCGGTCTGCTGGATCTATTAACTTAATTTCTTGATCAACTAATGAAATTATAGCCAACGCCCAGTGGCTATGTTTTTGGCTATGCATCGGAAGATAAATCTACACATAAATGGAACAGAAATTTTAAATAATAAATTTTATTTAAAAGCCGTTAACGTTAAATAAAGCGAAATTTAGTATTCAAAAACATACCGTTCCACAGTCGATCGCGTGAATTCCGCGGATATTATTTGTCAATAGTGGTTCCATCGGCTTTGAATTGTTACGAACATTCCATTCGTCACAATAGGCCTGCCACCTATCGAGGTCACTGAGCGCAGCTATACCTTTATTATCGATATATTTTTCAAATTTTTTCTCGTATGCCATAAACAAGGTCTGAAACAGGATAATGTAGTAAGTAAATAAATTAGAAGAAGTTAATCAAGAGTCGTGATTGAAAAGACAAATAAAAGAAATAAACGAGCTTCCAATAAATATTTGAAATCTTATCGTAAGGCAGTTTAACCAAATTTTTTCGGCATTGGCGTAAACATTGAATCGTTTATAACTTCAAGGACTGTGTCGATGACTTCATTGTCGACCCACGAGCATCCTTTGAGAACCTTCAAAAGAGCAATGTGATCTCAACACCTGATTGTATTGCGATCACATTGTCCTCGTTCTCCGGCCGATTCCAAAAACTAAGCATATACTTTTGCTCCATTGATTTTGCCCCATCCTCCTCCTTCTCTACAACCAATCTTGGTTTTTTTATTATTGCTTTAGTGGTCGGAGACTTTCTTCTTCTGACACGCAAGTCATAACCTCGGCTTCATTTTTTACAGGATGATAGTTTCACTATAATTGTTTTTAGTGATGCTTTGTGACTCACGAGAATGCGTAAGAGGAGCACCATCATCACCCACATCAACCAAGGGTTGTTTAGTAGGGAGGAGCGATGAGGTTTTGGGATGGCAGTTTAGTGGCGATGATTTATGGGTAAGTTGAGGAGCGGACGGGTTTTGGGGCGATTGATTGTTGTCTTGATTGAGGAGCGATGGGTTTTGGGGCACTTGGTGATGGCTTGGTTGAGGAAGCGATTGGTTTTGGGGCCTTTGGTGATGGCTTTGTTGAGGAGCGATGGGTTTTGGGGCGATGGGTGATAGCTTTGTTGATGAGTGGTGGGTTGAGGGACAGTTGATTGAGGATAAGTGGGGGAAGGAACGAAGGTGTCAAAGAGCACAGAGGTTAAAATATTATCCTGCATAATTGTAAAAAAAAATACATTACAAAAAAAAAAAAAAAAAAAAAACCTCATTATCGACCGATAATTTAAATTATCGTCCGCTAATGTACATTATCGATCGACTATTTAAATTATAGTCCGATAAGTTACATCGTTGGACGATAAGTTCCATCGTCGGCGGACAAGCTAATTTTGCATTAATTTGTAAAGAATTAATTTTGTTCTAAATTTGAAAAGTCTTGGTTTGGTACCTTTCTTAAATGAGAGATGACCGCATCAAGATCCTTCCGTATTGCTTTATTTTCTTCTTGTAAGGCCTTCTTATCTCTCCTGAGTTGTTCAATGGTGAGTGCTTGCCCTTTGAGCAGCGTAAATATACGCCGAAATTCTTTTTTCATGTCTTTTACAGCCATGCAGAGCGTCTTGCATTTTTTTCTAAGCTCCGTTACTTCTTTGGTTAGGTGGGGTTGCCTAACTGGCTGCTCTTTTGTTGGCTGGGGCCTAATATCCGGTTTGCCCTTTGGTTGACGTACAACGACCTCAAAATCATCGTTTTCGTCGCTGTAATCTTCGTCATCCTCATTGTCGTCATCTCGGCTAATCAGCTCTTCGGCTCTTTCTTCCGGACGTGTCGTATGACTTGGGATATCATCATATTCATCTATATTTTCTTCGGAGTAAGGCTCTTCTCTTTCCTCAGTCTCTTCCTTCTTATTTTCCATTTATCTTCGAATCAAAAAAGTATCGAACCTATTTATACTGTAATTCGTGCTTTTCAACTTCAAGCTCTAAAATCACTCTAAACTTAAGAAAATTTTCTCTATATAAATTAGGATTACGGCTGAATTTCGAGCCATCCCATTTCATTAGCCTTGGAAATGGTTCTTTAAGCCCAATAGGAGCGGTGGCGACTGCAGGAAAGTGCTCAAACGCCCAAATCTGTAAGGCGATAGTGCATCCGTAGATATTGTATTGCCCCTTTTCTGACCTTTTCGCCATTTCCCTTCTGCCACTCGCTTTTGATATACTATCTAATAAATTATTGTAAACTATCAGGCCCCACGGTAACTTGTTGAACTCTTGTTATCTACTAATTCTAAGTACCGTGTATCCACTTCCTGGTATGTGTCCGGAAGTAAAAAAGAACATACGAAAAATAATAATGATAGTTTCAAAAAATCATCGTTGGATAAATCAGCACTGTCAATAATTTCTTCAATACGAGATCTTTTCGCCGGCTTCCCCCGAAAGAATTTGTATCGAATAGTTGTTTCCTCTTTTACGGCCACCTTCACAGACTCAGGTTCCGTCAACATGTTGAGGCCTAAAATCAAGGCTATATCGGTATGTTGCAAGAGTACATTGGTGTTTTTGACCTTGAAACATTATCTTCAACCCAAAAACTTAAAATATCGTCAACCAAGTCTCCAACGAATCCTAATTTCTCATTCATTCTAAATAGATGACCGAATACTGAATCATCTAATATTTTCTTTCTCTCTTCGTTACAGTGCATGTAAAATTTTCTAACACCAACTCCAGAACATTTTCCGATGGGCTTTAGAGTCATGGTCATTTTCAATCACTTAGTAGGAACTGCAATATAAATAAAAAGCAATTAATAAACAAAATAAGTTATTTTGAAAAAACTACTAATCCCTTAACTTACCGATAACTTAAGTTATCGATCGATAATTTAAGTTATCGATCGATGACTTAAATTATCGCTAAGTTATCGGATTAGGTGGGAAACATTGGGGATGACTAAATGTGCTGAAATGTAAAAAAAATAAATTACCTGAAAATGTAATATGACCTTTGTGACCTTTTTCCGTTTTGTCGCCGCTCTCTTGTTTTTTTCAGAAAAGTTAAACTTAAAAAGTAAAAGTAACAAATGAAATGTAAAAGTAGCTTTTATACTCTCTTTTAAAGAGCAGTGGAAATTTTTTTTTTATATTATTTAAAATAGGTCCTTGCTGACGTGGAGCAGGCAGAGGCGGCTAAGCTTAGAGCTGGTCATTAATGCAACGGTTGAAACTATAAGGCCATTTCTGCAAATACGCAAACATATAAGACCGAAAGTGTAAATTTCCCATTTTTTATTGAAAGGAGAAACCGGCTCCGTGGGACTCATTTATTACTTGTTTTTCTTTTTTGAAAAACATTTAATGCTTCTTTGAATTTAGTAGCTCTTTTGACTGAAAGGTGGAAGGCTGAAAAGCTTTTATTGCTCTTTTGACTGAAAGGCACATTTATTGCTTCTTTATTGTTTTAAAAAGTTTTTTCAGCTTATTTGAATTTACTCAATCACCGAAGAGGGTAATTTTGTTGGCACCCACATTTTTACTTAAAATGGTTGTGCTATACTTGATATATATTGGAGCCGATATTTGATATCATGATCCTGCTGCTACCAAAAATTACCTTAACAACAAGTGTCACCGAAACACCTTACTTTTATAGTGATGGTACCTAATTTAGGTTGATCAGCCATGAAGCATGTAACTTAATATTTAAAAAAAAATCTCTTTTGTACTTTTATTTGATTGGTCAAAGATATGGTAAGGCCCAACAAACATGATGCATTGATTTTCGACCCTTTCAATGGTGGATATGTGTATTAGGGCATGCCCAAGAGTTTTAGGTAGTACCTAATTGATATTTTCTAAGTTTCCGTAGAAAATATCAATTAAGTGATCAGGACATAGCCCTAAGTCCTGATCACCCGAACCTTATAGTCAGTGCAACATGGTGCTTAGATGATCAGGACATAGCCCTTAGGGCTAATCCAGACACATAGTGCTAGTGCGAGCCTCTCTCTATCTTTATCTCTCTTCATATATATATATATATATATATATATATATATATATATATATATATATATATAAAATAAGGCATAGCTGTGAAAGCCCAAATTTCATCCGTTTATAAAATTGGCCTCAAAGATCACCTAATACAAATCTGTTCTCATGTGCAAGTATTAGCTTCCAAATAAAATATACATGCCCTTTATATAAATCTGATTAGGCCGCGTGGCGCCATTGTAATAGCTACAAGCTGATCTGAGCCCTTGGCTGAGTTTATATTAGGCACATGCAGGGGTTGTGTGATTATTCCAATGCTGCGGTAACTGTACACGGCCCATGCACCCAGTTTGCTGGCTCCTCTTTTTAACGATCGAAACGCCTTTCCCCGGAGCATCTACCCTAGCCTAAAAAACATAGAGTAGAAAAAAAAACGAAAACCAAGAGAGAGAGAGAGAGAGAGAGAGATATGGTTGTAGAGTTAGCTACTTCTCCGGAGCATCTACCCAAGCAAAAAAAAATTGAAAAGAAAAAGAAAACCATATATATATGGTTGTAGAGTTGCTACTTCTCCAACTCATATGTCAGCCTCTAGTTCTACCATCAGCAGTAGTATTACAAATGGCCAAGCCTGGCTGCCGAGACCGATGCGGCGACCTATCGGTTCCCTACCCATTCGGTATGGAAGCCGGGTGTTATAGAGAAGAAACGTTCGCCATTACATGCAATGAGTCTTATAACCCTCACAAGGCCTTCTTACAAATCAGCACCAACCCTCTTGAGGTTCTAGATATATCGTCAATAGATTCAGAAATTGTCATTGTCAACAAAATCTATTCCAAATGTTACTACAACAGCAATACTTCCTCTAACATGATCCTCTTCAATCCTAATTTTACTATAGGAACGCGATATTCAATCTCTTCGTCGAACCTCATCGTGGCCATAGGTTGCAACAGTAGTATTTCCGTCCTAATCAGAGACCCGACGGAAAGGAATAGAAGCCTGGGTAGTTGCTTTTCAATCGGTTGCAATGAATATAATATTTCGAGCCCTCATCCGTGCTCTAGCGGCAACATCAGCTGTTGCGGAATTACTTATAACATGGCAAGAGGGTTAAAGAAGTTAGACGTAGAGGTCTATAACTGGCAAAGTGTAGTGAAGCCCGGGAACGTCAGCCCATGCAATTACGTCTTTCCTCTCGACCAAGACTCCAGTGTAACGACCGGGGAAGACGAGTACTGGGGTGCCCCCGTGAGACTCCATTGGACAATAGGGGATGCCACATCGTGTGAGGAAGCATGTGGCGGCCGAAATAAATACTGCAACAATTATCGCGGGAACCCCTATCTCCCCGACGGATACAGGTGCGAATGTTTCAACGGTTATCGCGGGAACCCCTATCTCCCCGACGGATGTGAAGGTAAGAGTAGGATATTTTCTCACTTCACGTCCTCTCGCGAATCACCTTTGAATCAGATGATGAAAGTCCCCATCTTCAGCACAGTAGATCTATAGATCATGACTTGCCATTTGGATGTCAGTTTTTTATTCAAGGTAGCACATATCTCAAAAAAGTGAACCTAAAGTCATATGACATGTCACGCTAAGCACTTTTTGATTGAGATGATGCCACGTGTAATAAAAAAATGACGGTCACATGATTTATAGGTTCATTGTGTGAAAGGTGGGGACAAAAATAATCTCCATCATCTGATTTGAAGGTCATCAATGCATGCTAGCTGAAGGAGCTTGTGTGAGAAATATCTTCTTGGCGTGAGTATAACTGTACCCGTTATTCTTTTGGCAACATTAGATTGTTAACTTCTTAGTCTGGTTACACGAATTTGAAGGAGCTAAAATTCTATGAAACCTAATGATTATCACGAATTTTAGAGGTTTTGAAGGTGTACAAACATATATTGAGAGAATATTAGAGGCATCAAAATCTGTGAAGACAACTTTGTCCACAGTTCCATGGCAAAAAAAGTGATTGATCGATCGCTGGCCACAATCTCTCTTGTAAATGAATCACGGATGCCGCACAATGAGAGTATACTATGTTTAGATTTGTGTGGTGTTGAAGATCACATTGAAAAACGTTATTTATCGTATGATTAAGAGCAATGCAAACGAACTTAAAATAAATATGGGTAGGGCTATTCCCACCCCTTTTCAGAGTGAGGATCACACAGTTTTTTTGAGAAACAGAAACCAGTGACTGATTTGAATCAGGTGATGGAGATTATTTTTTGTTCCAATCTCCCCAAAGATAGATCTTGAGATCATGGTGCACCTATCAGACGGTCAGATATTAATTCCACATGGCGCAAATTCTTAAAGTGAAGGTCAATTCTTTTGTCCATGATTTAGGTCACTTTTGCAGCTGTGTGCTATGTGGAATCAACATATGACGGTATGATAAGTGCAGCATAATCTTAAGATCTGTTTTTTTTAGATTATTGAGACAAAATAATCTACATCATTAGATTCTAATCAGTCAATGATTTTCGTCTGTGAAAAAATTGTATGATCTTTACTCTGAAAACTACGGAGAATAGCCATACCCAATAAATATTTACCATATAATTCACAAAATTTATTTTAGCGGTCATTTTTTTAGGGTTCGACAACTCTTAATCACACTTAGCTTACTGACTGCAAATTCAAGCTATTTTCTCTTAATTTTGCTTGATGAGTAGCAAATTGCAAAGCCCAAACTAGGGTGTGTCAGTCCGCCAGGCTGGCCCGCAACAGGCCTAGACCCGGCTCGAACATTTGAAGCTTTTTAAGTCCCTGAGCCCAACTCGATACATAAGGCCAGGCTAGGTGTTAGTAGCACTGTCTATATCCGGCCGAGGTAGGGTTAAACGGTCCTTAGCCCACCCCGACCTTGCTCAGGTGACCTAATATTAATATAATTATGATTTATAAAATGGAATTACTAAAATAGCTTCAGATTCTGCCACTAAATGGATTAATAGAGGGCATTTTAGTTAAGCTTAGACACCCTATAAGTAATCGAAAGGGTTAAGAATCTCTGAAAAAGCTATGCATAATCCCATATTCAGCATTATCAATTTTATCTCTAATATTTTTTCTATCTTTTTCTCTCTTTTGCCATCTTGGCTTTTATCAAAATCAATTTATGTTTTATGTTTATTTTACTCTATTGGTTAATTGTTAGAGATTATAAATAAATCAGAAATATGAAAAATAAAATGTTTTCCAAAGAAGGAAATGACCCGCAACTTGGCCTGGCATAAAGCCAGGGTAGGGCTGAGTACATGTCAGCCTGACATAGCTCGACTCCTTGGCGGCCCGGCCTAGAGCCGGGCTATGGCCAAGTATCGCTAGACCATGACCCAGCCTATTGCCAGCCGTAGCTCAAACCATCATAAACAAACCAAACTATGCAACTCATATATTCATATCCTAAACATCACAAGGCTTGTCACTATAAAAAAAAATAAGACTATTAGCTGTAGTTTTTGGCAGTTGCTATATATTAACAAAAATACTTGTTTTTTCATGAGAACTAGTAGCGGCAAATTTTTTTGTTAATAGTGGCAGTTTTTGGCTGCTGCCGAAACACCTTATTTTTGTAGTGTGCATAGATGACTCATGATGTAACTTAACACTAACTATATCTTTTTTGATGGATAGACAAAGTTATATAAAATAAATAAAAAAAAAGGGAAAAAATAGAGAACTAAAAATAAAATACAACATATATATAGAAATTGGGGGATACACCCATAACCCCACTAAGACACCGCATATTTAATATACTTGAAACGCTTCTAAGGAGAGTTGTTACCAAAAAAAATTCAAAGAGAAAATAGTATTAGATTTGTAATTAATTATCGGACAATGGTCAGGTCCAATTGGCACTACAAAAAATAAGACTATCAACAAAAACTGCCGCTATCAGTGTTGTCATCATAAAAAACTGCCGCTATAGTCCCGCCGGTACCAAAAATTGCCTTAGCATCAAGTGCCGCTGAAACACCTTATTTTTGTAGTTTGGTTGGACTAGATTTCGTGTCCAACCAGATTTGTAGCCCTTCGATAAAAGAGAATATTGACTTCTACTATGGCCTTTTTTATGGGATGAACATAAAATTCGGTTCAACCAGCTAGACTTGACCATTGCCCTTAATCATAAAAAAATAAAAGTAGATTTGTGATTATATCTAGCAGGTCCAACTGGTTGAACCTAATTTTATTTTCAAAATAATATTTTTTAGGATCCTTTGATAGAAGGGAATCTTGACTTCATGTCATCTATGAAAATAGGAACTGTGAAAATCATGATTCCCTTTCGCTATTATCTAATGCTTCTAAAACTAGTTAAAAACCATATCTGGCTCGATCGGCTGGATTTGGCCATTTGCATATTATGCCGAATCTGAAATATTTAGAAAAAAGATTAACGCAATTTTTAAGGTACTCCTGATTTGTTAAAGGGCAATGATTAGGTCCAATCAGGTTAAACTAGATTTCAAGTTCAACCCCATCTGCTGTCCTTGGAAGTAGGAGAATCACGATACATGCACGCAGATTTTCCTATTTTTAAGGGCAGCAGATTGGGTTAAACTGGAAATCCGATTCAACCTGATTGGACTTGACCATTACCCATTTGTTAAATTTGGCTTTTGATGCACATGTGATAGCATATTTACATATGAATTTAAGAAACTACCCTACGATTAAAAGATAGTCTTTTTTTCAGCAAATCGGAGGTGGCTACTTTGAATCTAAAATCCAATTTCGGATCATTGCCTAACGTTTGAATTTTGATGTGAGATGAGGACGTCCTTTCAGATTTCAACAACTCAAACCCCAAACATATCCAAGATCGTGCCCATTTCTTGTCTCTAACATCGGTATCCTTTCCTCCTTTCAAACCCTAACTCCCTCGTGATTAGGTTTTAGGCAAGAGAGAAGAAATTGAAATTAAAAAAAAATAATTAGAGAGAGAGAGAGTGGACTTGATTTGATTCTCTTCATGTGACAACCCAGGCACACATGCTAACAATATTGCCCGATGCTGGGCCGGTAGCACTTCTTAGCCTTGGCTCTTGACTTCCCTCTATATAATGTGGGATAGTACAATTCGTTCATACCTAAATTTTCTCTATTTCGATTCGTCAATTTTATTTGTTTTCGGCTTAAGGATTCACATGATCGAAATGTATGTGAAGATATTTGGTGTTCTTGGCAGATTTGAAGTTTTAGATAGCTCATGCAGATCATAAATTTGGTCGTCTCTATTACGTCAGGTAATTTTGCATTCCGTTAGTTTTGATTGAAGCTAAAAGAGACGATGAGTTTGAATCGGTGCCTTTGAAGATGGTGACTTCGAACACAAAATGAGGAGAGGGAAATGAGTTGGGGGATACTTTGGTCGTTGCACGTGTGTGTGTGTGTATATATATATATATATATATATATATATATATATATAGAACTTTTCACATGTGCATCAAAAACCTTCTTTAGAAAATTAACTACTTGTACCTCAAAAATCTAGATATTTTTTATTTGGTTCAATATGCTAAAAGTAGTTCTTCCTACTCCCATTTCTTCTAAATATTTCTTTCTTGTTATATTTAAAAAGAGATGGCTTTAATTTCGTTCCAATTTCTAACTTAATGGGAGATTTTGGATTAATCTTTCATTAACCACCCTTTCAAAGTTGACTTGCGGAATAAACGTGCACTCTAATGTTTTAAATCAGATGATGGTGAATATATTATAGTTATTTCCAATTTCCTAAAGGATAAATGGGAAATGACTTGACACTTCTAAAACATGGGGCACGCCTTTTGAGTGTTCGAAGTCATTAAAGTGATAAGTTCAATTGAGAACTGTTTAGGTAAAAAAATCACTCACTAATTGAAGGATTTGAACTGTCCCATTTACGCATTTGTTAAAGATAAGAATTGTGCATATTTTATGAGCCCATATTATAGCGTACTGATTAGATGGTTGCAACCCTATCGTAGGCACGATTCTATGGTTTGGATGTGCCAAAGATGTGAACCACAGTGCAAAGTGTTAGGTGTGGCTGGTGTCTGTCAGCAGAAACAGTCTTATGGCCAAGTTTTCTTATTTAATTGTAGTTTTCATAATATTATCAATCTTTCATCTACTTAATTTTAAATTTTCAAATATTACTATTTTTTATCTATGGTTTTGGCAGCTAACTATTGCGGAGAAGATCAAACCTATGGAATGAAGTGCATTGAACGTCCGTCCAACAATAAGAAATATATTGCTCTAGGTAACCCCTTTATACAATTGAAATATAAAACGTTCTTCGTTAATGATAGCTTAATTTTATTGATAATATAGAAAGCTGTTGGAAAATAGGGCTGTCAGCCCAGCAGGCCCGACTATGGTCTGGTTTAGGTCGGGTTTGCGCTTAAATAAAAAGCTCGAGCCTGAAAGCATTCAAGCACGGGACCTGACTTTGTATCGGGGCTGGGTTTGAGCCGAATTTTTGAGGCAAAAAACTAATGGAACCAATGAAAACCGGGCCTGGCGCGCCCTGGCCAAGCCTGATTATATTATGGGGAAAGACAAGGACTACAAAAGATTTTGGCCCATTTTGTATCCGACTCAGGTCAGGTTTGGGCTTAAATAAAGTCCCGAGCCAGAGCCCGAACTGATTTTGCATTCTTGTTGAGTTTTTAAGGTCGAAAATAACCAGGACTACAAAAACCCGTCCAAAAACCAACATGACCAAAAAACTATACCCCTAAAAAATATTAGTGCACCAATTATTAAAGGCGATTAATTTGGGAGTAATTCAAAGTCGCACCCCTTGAGCTTTTGTACTTTTAAGCCGTGTTTGGCTTAACCATTTATGCAAAAAAACCTCTTAAAATCTTGGGATTTTATAGACCCAAACTTTCAGCTGTTTGGCAATCACGTGGGACCCACAAATGAGAGTTTTTTAAAGAAAAAACTCAAATAAAAGATTCAGCCAAATTTTGGCTGAAAATCATTTCCGCCCACGACATGGGTTATTCCATTAAAGAGGAATTTTATTTATTACCCTTGCAATCCGAAATTCGTTCTTGACAACTCGGATATTTCATGCTAAAATTGTTTGACTGCTTTGGATCAACCAATCGAGTTTTTTTTCACTATAATTTTTTATATAATGGATCCTGAGATCATGAGCTTATCATCAACTGCTCAATTTTTTCTTTGATGTGGCACACATGTCAATACCTTTCTCTTCACGCCCACATGCTCTTTAGAAGCGCCTATGTCCCAGACCCATAAAAAAACGTTGATTTCTTCGAATCAGATGATAGGAATTTTTTTAACAAAGATCCTGGGTGCATGGCACATCAATATGGCGGTCAGTTTTTGATTTCCAGTATCACCGATACCCAAAAAATGACTCTTCAATCATACAACACACATCATGCTCAAATGTGATTTTGGGATCATTTTCTTGGGGACTGGGGACACATGCAATCACAAACTGACCGTTTGATAGGTGCTATATGATCTTAAGATCCATTCTATGGACGATCGGGGTGAAAAACAATCAACCTCATCTGATCCAAAACAATCAACAGTCTTCAAAGGATATAGGACGTAGGCGCTTTCAAAGAACGCTTGGACACGAATAGAGGTAGCCATAAACAGCAACGCCAATAAATGTAACCCAGCCATCTAAGCCACTTAATTTGAAGGTCATGATCTAAAGATCATAAGTGAAAAGATTGGCACCAAGCATAATCTTTATCATATGACTAAATGCACTCCAAAGCCATTATCCAATTCAACAGTTGATTCTATCGAATAATCTGATAGAAATTGAGTTTTGCACCACTCTTTTGCGTTGTAGATCTGTAGATCATGGCCTTTCTATCAGACTGTTTAGATGCAGCCTCACCTTATAATCGTACTATTTATTTACATTGTAAAATTGTAACCTCACCCCATCTCCTCCGGCCAACATGCATTGACTGTTTTGAATCTGACAAAGGAGGTTGTTTTTATCCCAATCTTCCACATGATGCATCTTGAGTTCATGGGTATATCATTAAACGATTTTTAATTTCATGTGACACTCATTCTAAAAAATGACCCGTGATTTGTATATAAGTTTGATGTATGTCTCACGAGTTTAGAGTAACTGTTTGAGATGTGTACCATGCGAAATAAAAAACTAGTCATCTGAGTGTATGCCCATGATCTCAAGACCCATTTTATAAAAAGTTTGGACAAAAAAATAATTCATGTTCATATTCAAAATGATTAATGCATTTTGGCCCGACGGGATGGGGTGAAGTTACAAATTCACATGGTGTGAAAAATGGTTCTTGGGAAAATAATTTTACACAATGTAGCCGAACAGCTGAAAAAAATAAAATAAAATCATTGTAAAGTTTTAAAAATAAAACTTCTCACGAGTTCTTTTATTTACAAGCCCATGTAAAATAAGTACAAAAAACTATTTTCATGAGTTTTGTCAAACAAGGCCATAAGGTTTTCAAGCAATCTCACGGTTGCACCACACTCTTCGCATAGTGTCTTAAACCTATCAGTGACTGGAAACCGAAGCTGTTGCATAATCGTCATTGGGCACCCACCAATCAACTTTCCAACCGGTCGGTGCATCCCCACCTCTAAGAGAAAGTAGAATGTAGCATATGTATCCATTATCCTAGTCCCTGACGGTGGATAACACCTTTAAAGGGAAAATATTAGGTAAAAAGCACCAGTGGAAAACATCTTTAAAGGGGAAATATTAGGTAAAAAATACCTTTCACCTGAGAACCTGACTACTTTAACTAAAAATAGTGTTCTGTTGAGAAGATGCCTCATGTTACTTCTTACTCAGTTTTTGACAGCCAAAAATTATTGCTATCAACAAAAAAAAACTATTAAAAGCTATTAAGATTATTAGCGATAAGGGTATTAATGGTAATTTTTTTGTTAATAGCAGCAGTTTTTAGCTGCCGCTAATAATTTAATTTTTTGTAGTGTTTGGAGAAGCAACATTTGAGCAGTAGCATGTCATACGTCTCTTAACAACGCCTGTAAAGTGCTCTTTTGAAAAGGGCACTATAAAAATAAGTTATTTCAGCTGCAGCAAAAAACTATCGCTATTAACAAAAAAGCTGTCGCTATTAGTCCTGTCGCTACTGAAACAACAAAATTTTTTATTAATAGCGGCAATTTTTAGTTGCCAAAATTTGCCGCTAATAGTCTTATTTTTTGTAGTGGGGTTGCCAAATAGGGACTTAGCTTTCACTGCTTTCACCCTCTAACGAGACATGGTAGTATATACTTTCTAAATCAATATCTCTTCAATCCAAACTGCCCACTTCCCTTTTCGTTTATTTCATCATGTTAAAGTAAAATTAGGCATGATGGACCATAACCTGGAAGCACATGCCCTTTTTTTTTTACCCAAGATTTTGAATAACCTTTTTCCCACAGGTGGTTTGGGCATAGGTGTAGCATTATTACTCCTAGTTTTTGGTGGCATTTGGCTATATAAAACCCTAATGAAAAGAAAGCAGATCAAACTCAGGGAGAAATTCTTCAAACAGAATGGGGGTTTGTTATTGCAACAGAAAATTCATTCGCGCGATGGTAGTGTCAAGCAAACTAAAATCTTTGTCACTGAAGAATTGGATAGGGCAACTGATAACTTTAACAATAATCGAATTCTTGGTCAAGGAGCTAGCGGAAGTGTTTATAAAGGCATGTTACAAGATGGTACAATCATAGCTGTCAAGAAATCGAAAACAGTCATTGAAGGCCAAATCGAGCAATTTATTAATGAGGTTGCCATTCTCTCTCAAATCAACCATAGGAATGTGGTGAAGCTATTGGGTTGTTGTTTAGAGACAGAAGTTCCTTTATTAGTTTACGAGTTCATCTCAAACGGGACCCTCTTCCAACATATCCATGAACCAGAGAAGAAGACCTCGTTGTCATGGGACGATCGGTTGCGAATTGCCACAGAAGTTGCTGGGGCACTTGCCTATATGCACTCGACAGCTTCGATACCAATCTTTCATCGAGACATAAAATCTAGTAATATATTATTAGATAGTCAGTGCATCGCAAAAATTTCAGACTTTGGAATTTCAAGATCAGTTTCAAGTGATATAACTCACTTGACCACTACAGTTCAGGGGACCTTTGGGTACTTAGACCCAGAATACTATTACACTGGCCAATTCACAGAAAAGAGTGATGTTTATAGCTTTGGGGTAGTTCTTGCAGAGCTCTTAATTGGAGAGAAGCCGATTTCTTTGGAGAGATCTGAAAATTTTAGAAGTCTAGCCGTGTATTTCATTTCATCAGTGAAAGAAAATTGTCTTTATCAAATTATAGAAGATCGAATTGTCAAAGAGGCCAAGAAAGAGCAAGTCCTAGCAGTTGCTGTGGTTGTAAGGGCATGTCTTCAACAAATTGGGAGAAAAAGGCCCAGAATGAAAGAAGTAGCTACGGAACTTGAGGGGTTATTAAGAAGGTCAGAAGGGTATCAGTGGGTCCAAGAAAACCAAAAAGAGAGTGAGCTTTACCACCAATCCTATATTTACTGTGGTAGTTTAATTGATGAAGAAGATTCTTTTGGGGGATTGGCCAGTAGCTCAACCTTTGAGAGGCAAAAACAGTGTTCTTTGGAAATTGGGTAGTGATCCTTTTTAATGTTCTATCTTCAATAATAGATGATGGTACTCTTTCATCTTTTGAGTTAACATCAAATCTTAGTTTACATGCATTGGAGACAATATAATGCTTTGTCTTTAGAAGTTTGAATATGATTTGATTGCTTTACATGCGGTATTTGAAAATAAGAAGGCTGATGATCTTAAGATCTAAAGATCTGAGTCAAAGCAGCCAATGGTTTTTGGCACAGGTGCCTTCAAGGATTCCATGAGTGCAAATAAAGGTACCTAAAATATGGATACCTCTATTCGAGCCTACACAATTACTGAGGTCGCCTACGTCTGAAACCAATTACTCCTTGGAGTCAGACAATCGAGGTCGTTTTTCATTTCAATCTTCCACACAGGATTTTGACACCATGACCTACCATCAGAAGGCCGGTTTTTTATTCCACGAGGTAAAAATCCCAAAAAAGTGTCCCTAAAATCACACAATGTGATTTTAAGGTCATTTTTTGGGATCTATGCCACGTACAATCAACAATTGACTATCCGATGATAAGTTCATGGTCTCAAGATCCTTTTTGTGGAAGATTGGGGTGAGAAACGATCTCCATCGTCTGATTTCATACAAGCAATGGGTTTAAAAGGGTTTCAGACGTAGGTGCCTTCAATAATCATGTAGGCGCGAACTGAGGTACCCTTAACATATTTGTAAGGAACATCTATTTGCACAGGAGATATGTGCCTTCACACATAGTTTGTAAAGAAAGGCTTGATATTTTTGGCACCGATGCCATGTGAAACCCCATCTAAGCCGTCTAATGTAAATATCTTTATTCAACATAGTCAAAGCTCATCATCTGATTCAATGGTCGATTGTGTTGAATCGGATGATAAAATCATGTTTCGTGCCAATATTTGACATCAAAGATCTTTACGTGATGACCTTCAAATCAGACGATTTAGATGTGCTCCACATGGCACAGGTTCAAAAGTTTGAGACAGACGGGCGTGCGCTAGCGCCCGCTCCGCTCCCTGGACCCACTCCCCAGCTCCCCGCAGCTATCGGCCTGCTTCCTCCCAGCAGGCCCTAACCGTTTGTTTCTTCATTGCTTGTGGTCAACTGACGAAGAAAGTATGCGGTAATATTGGCTTCAGCGAGATTCTAACAGAAGGAAACTTAAGGATGATGTCTAACTTGCTGCACTAGCATATCCAGTGGTTCTTTATTTTATTTCCTCGGTAACTTGGGGTATCCCAAGCTTAGGCTTTGACTAATCCCTAAGGGACACCCTCGCCCCCACCATGCCATTGAGTATTGCGGTGGTTCTCGGTTGTGAGCTCATGCATTTGTTTATCAGTTTTATATAAATAAATTCAAAACATAATTTTATTAAGGACATAATGATGATGTGGATGATCTTTTAAAGTCTGGACAATGTCCGACGAAATATGAACAAATTCATCGGCCCAATCGGGTCTCCGAATGGCCAATGACACAACACAATTTCTTGACACAAATGAAACTTTTGACTAAAACTCAAAATATTTGCAACTAAACTGCAACATCATAGCTGCTGGATAAAGTGGTCTTGTGGCAGAATCGAAAATCCTCTTGAATCGAAAATATCATTCTGTGCAATAATCTCGGAAGCGTTCAAATGAAATGGGATATGAAAAGAGATTCCTCAAATTCAAACACAGTTCTTATATGTACCCTACACAAGGGTTACAAAATGCAGAATTATGGGTAAATTGACCTCCACCGTCCCACCTATATGAACAAGCATTTCGCAAAGAACATTTGCTTTCTCACCTATCAGATCTCATCTCTATTAAAAAATTGATGCAATTTTCCTCCTCAACATTGTCAAAGTAATCAACATTATCTGAGGCATATCCTAAGGAACTTAAAAGTTTACACATCTGAAAAATCATCTCAAATATTCACGCTCATCGATTGAGGATGCAATCAATCTGCAACAAGGAATTCATGAACAATGCATCCATAGGCCCCAGGTTTATATGGCCCAAGGTCATGATACCCATGTGACGTGGGACTATCAGACGGTCTGAACCATGATTGCGAAACTTAGAAACCCTTCATCTACGTCTGAACCATGAATATCTACATTAAACATCTTTGGGATTTGAGGTTTTGCATTGAGTCCTTATATTGTCTAGACGTGCAATTTAGATCTAACATATATAAGAAATTATATTCTTATTTTTAAAACTTAGAGGATATATGTCACGACCTAGAATCCTAGCCGATCTAAAGGGCCTAGAATTTCGCATTATAACACCGCACGCTTGTTAAGGTGATGAGCTGACATACATACAATGCATAAAAATCTTAGGAATTAAGACCGAGAACTTTTAACGAACCAAAATTTATAATTTGCTCAAAAGTAAAAGCGGAATACGTAAATCCATTATAAAGTAACCTCCTAACCTATATGAACAAGCATTTCGCAAAGAACATTTATTTCTATGAACAACGCCATTCATTTATGTGTGCTTTCGATCCCTCAGGCATTCATACCTTTCCACACCCTTTTCACGTCGCTCCATCGTGAGGCCACCGTAAAAATATTCGACAACAGAACATGAACCCCACACTTTCTCGGCTCCAATTCCAAAATCGTCTTAGCCACAGATTCTGCTAGTTCAATATTTCCATGACTTCTACAAGCAAAAAGTAGAGACCTCCATATAACAACATCAAGTCGTATTGGCATCTTCGTTACAAATTCCTCTGCCTCTACCAAAAGGTTCGCATGTCCTAGAAGATCAACCATACATCCATAATGCTCGATCCAAGGAATTAGATTGTGAATTCTCTTCATACAATTGAAGTAGTATATCCCTCATCCACCAAGCTACTGTGACTACAAGCCGACAAAATACCTAACAATGTCACCTGATTTGGAAAAACCTCCTTCAACGACTGCATTTGCGAGAACAAATCCAATGCTTTCGTTGAATTTCCATTCATGGCAAGCCTCGAAATCATCACAGTCCATTAGAGCACATCTCGTTGAATCAACCCATTGAAAATTTGAAGAGTTTCATCAATGTCTCCGCACTTTGAGTATATATCCATCAAAGCATTCTTCACCGTAAAATTCAATTCAATACCCATTTTATCACAGTAAGCACGAACCCATCCCCCCTGATCGAGTGCAACCAAATGTGCACATGCCAAAACCACACAAGCAATTGCTGCCTCATCTGCTTTTACACCCTCAACCCGCATTTCCCTAAACAATCCAATTGCTTCTTTGAACACCCCCAATTAGGCGCAACCCGCAATCATGGAAGTCCAGCAAAACACATTTCTTTTAGGCATTCTATCGAACACCTTCCAAGCATCTGCAATCCTTCGACATTTTACATACATCGATCAATGAAGAACCCAAATAGAAATCTAAGACAAACCCATTAACTGTGACAAAAGCGTGGACCTTCTCACCAAAACCAACTAGTCTGACACGAGCACACGCAGTTACTGCAGTAGTAACTCCTTCTGCCTAACTCTAACTATAATTAAACTCCCACTCATCTTTCCAAAAATCCACAAAGCTTCCTTAGAAAAATTGCTACATAAATACCCTAATAGCAAACTATTCCAAGTGTTAGGAATTCTACCCACTCTACGAACTCCCTATCGCGATGAATGCGGAAAAATAAGAAGATTCAAACAAAAATTAATTGATGGAATCTAAATGGATCTGACGATCCGACCATCCAAAATTAAGCCTAAAGATCTAGGCGCATGATCAATCAAAAACAATAAATTTATAACCTATAAATATGCGCACCTTGAGCGTTAGCCATCGATCGTTGGTTGCCGATCTTCAACGATGTTCTCGCGTTCAATGTCTCCTAGCACAATGGGGATGCTCTCGCCAATAGGGAGGATTGAATTACGTCAAGCTATCGTTGGGACCAGGCACCCCTTATATTTATAGCCAAAGAGTCCTATCCCATTAAGGACTGAAATTGCTAATTATAGTGTGATTAGAAATCACAATCATACCTTAACTGAAAGACACAATAAGCAGTTGCCTATTCTCTTCAAACTCACCAGAATAGCAATTGTACATCTTAAGGTTGATCTTATACCATTCACCGGTCAATGGGTTTGACCATAGTGATGGCCACCAAAATAGAAACTGCTTACAGTCTCCCACTTGGCCAAACTATGTCAATAAACTCCGATTACCCAATGTTAGCTAACTTTCTTTGAATGGTAAGTCACAATCAATCTCAATCAAAGTCTTTATTATCAGTCCGGTCCAGTGAGAATTTCAACATAGAATCAATGTAGTCAATATATCAGATCATCGATATATGACCGCTCATTAGTCATCAGACAAGTCATCATCGACATGGATTCCAACTAGTATGATTTCACATAGATTGTAAGTTTACATAACTGAATGATGATTACATGTAAACGCAATCTAATATTGGTCCTACTTTATTGCCATCTACTGGCACCATATGTTCCAAGGAGTTATTTGCATAAAAATGGAAAAGCAAATAAATAAATTTTATTTCTGAATCAATTAAACAAATGTATTCACTCGCATATACCCACTCTCAAAGGCTATCAAAATTATCCGTTAACCCCATGCGCGCAACATGCTCCAAAAAGAGCTTGGGAGGTAAACCTTTCGTGAGAGGGTCAGCCAACATGAGTGTCGTACTTATCTTTTCAACAGATACAATTTGATTCTGAACTTTCTCCCTTACAATAAGATATTTTATATCAATATATTTGGAACCCCCACTAATCTTGTTGTTATTGGAGATAGCAATCGCAACGGAATTGTCACAAAAGATTCTCAGTGGCTTTGAAATAGTATCAATAACTGGAAGCCCTGAGATAAAATTCCTCAACCATATCGCCTCACATGTTGCCTCAAAACATGCAACGAATTCTGCTTCCATAGTGGACGAAGTAGTCAGCGTTTGTTTAACGCTCTTCCAAGATATAGGTCCACCGGCAAGCATAAAAATATAACCCGATGTGGACCTACGAGTTTCTTGACACCCAGCATAGTCAGCATTTGAATAACCAATAACTTCAAGGTTATTCGACCTTTTGTATGTGAGCATGTGTCCTTTAGTCTCTTGTAAATAGCGAAAAACCTTCTTAGCTGCTTTCCAATGATCCAAATCAGGATTACATTGGTACCTGCCAAGCATGCCAACTATATACGCTATATCTGGACGAGTACAGACTTGTGCATACATGAGACTAACCGCCGATGCATAGGAATTGTCTCCATCTGCTTTCTCTCCGGATCGATCCCGGGACTCAAGTAGACTAAATTTATCACCCTTAATGACAGGGCAACAAGAGCATGTTAAACCTTTTAAGAACTTTATCAATATAAGCTCTTTGAGACAATCCCAATAGGCCACGGGCTCTATCTCGATGAATCTCAATTCCTATCACGTAGGAAGCTTCACCAAGATCTTTCATATTAAAACTCTTTGATAAAAAGTTCTTTGTCTCATATAACATGCCCAAATTGCTACTCGCAAGTAAGATATCATCAACGTATAAAACAAGGATGATAAACTTACTCTCACTGATTTTAAGATATATGCATTGATCCACGATTTTCTTTAAAACCAAAATTTGAAATGACTTCGTGAAATTTTAAGTACCATTGTCGAGATGCCTGCTTTAAACCATATAGAGACCTTTTGAGTCTACAAACTAAATGACGCTCCCCCTCAACCTGAAAACCTTCAGGTTGTGTCATAAAGACATCTTCATGCAAGTCGCCATTCAGAAAAGCAGTTTTAACATCCATTTGATGCAATTCTAAGTCAAAATGAGTTACTAATGCCATGACTATCCGAAAGGATTCCTTTCTAGAGACAGGAGAGAATGTCTCTTTATAGTCTATTCCTTCTTTTTGAGTGAAACCTTTAGCGACTAACCTGGCCTTGTATCTTTCTATATTACCTTTAGAGTCTTGCTTGGTTTTAAATACCCATTTACAGCCTACAGGCTTGACTCCATTAGGTAACTCACAAAGATCCCAGACCGAGTTATGTTTCATTGATTCCAACTCATCTTTCATGGCTTCGAGCCATTGAGTGGATTTGTCGCTCTTCATGGCTTGGCTAAAGGAAACAGGATCTGATTCCTTTCCAAAATCAAACTCACTCTCATTTAGGTAAACGATATAGTCATCAGAAATGGCAGACTTCTTTGCTCTCTCTGATCTACGCAATGGTAGATCAGTGGCAGTCGCCATGGGAGCAAGAGCCTCCTCAATGTGGGGTGTGTCAATAGGTATAGCCACAGGTGCATCAACACTGGCTTGAATAACTGGTGTTGGTGCCACTTTTTCTTGGATAAAAGGGATAGGAATTATAACCCGATTCTCCTCAAAAGTGATTTTCCTAAGCTCTATACTCCCACTGATCTCACGATCCTCAAAGAATTTTGCATGTCTAGTCTCAACAATCCGGGTACTATGAGTGGGGCAATAAAATCTGTAGCCTTTTGATCTATCAGGGTAACCAATGAAATAACAACTTATAGTTTTAGGGTCCAATTTTCCTAATTGTGGGTTGTACACCTTTGCTTCAGCAAAACAGCCCCAAATGTGTAAATATCCTAAAGTCGGTTTTCTTCCTACCCATAGCTCATAAGGAGTCTTGGGAACTGCCTTACTAGGAACTCGATTTAGGATATGCACCGCTGTTTTCAAGGCTTCTCCCCACAAGAACGTAGGCAACGTAGAGTTGCATAACATGCTTCTCACCATATCCATAAGAGTACGATTTCGTCGTTCAGCTACACCGTTCTGTTCAGGTGTGCCCGGCATGGTGTATTGAGCGACAATTCCATGCTCTTGTAGATACAGGGCGAAGGGTCCTGGATTGCGACCTGTTTCAGAGTATCTACCATAGTACTCTCCGCCTCTATCAGATCTCACAATTTTAATCTTCGAATTGAGTTGTAACTCAACTTCGGCTTTATAGATTTTAAACATATCCAGGGCCTCAGATTTCTCGTGAATGAGAAATATATAACCAAAACGAGAATAATCATCAGTGAAGGTAATAAAATATTTTTGACCACCAATAGCGGGAGTTGGAAACGGTCCACAAATATCAGTGTGGACTATTTCCAGCAAACTCGTGCTTCTGAGAGCCCCTTTCTTATTAGTTTTTGTGAGTTTCCCTTTAACGCAATCAACACAAGTATTGAAATCAGAGAAATCGAGCGCATCGATTATATCATCTTTAATTAACCTCTCCATTCTATCCTTAGATATATGGCCTAAACGTTTATGCCATATAATGGAGGAGTTATCGAGTGCTCGTTTTCGTTTCTTACTTATTTTATCATTCACATGCATAGAAACTAAAGATTGGGCGTAAGATGAATCCAAGTTCAACTGATAAAGATTGCCCATTAATGAGCCACCACCCACAATATCGGAATTGAATAATAGAGTAAACATATTATGTCCAAATTTAAATTCAAAACCTAATGAATCCAATTTAGAAATTGAGATAAGGTTTCTAGTGATACTGGGAACATAAATAGTATCAACTAAATCCAAAATGAAACCACTATCTAAAATGAGACGGAGAGTCCCAATGGCCTCCACGTCTGCTTCTACTCCATTCCCGAGTTTGATGGTACGTTCGCCTTTACTTAGCTTCCTGCTGGATCGAAATCCCTGCATTGAATTACTTATGTGAATAGTTGCACCAGAATCTATCCACCAAGTATTGCGTGGAGCATCAACATAAAGTGATTCAAAACACACAAAAGCAAGGTCATTACCTTTCTTAACTAGCCAATCTCTGTATTTCTGACAATTCTTCTTAATGTGTCCCTTCTTCTTACAGAAGTGACACTTGATGCCAGAAGTAGATGTGCTAGCCTCTCCTTGTTTGGTTTCCGGTGGAGGAGCTTTCACGTTCTTTCCTTTATATTGTCCCGGTTTTCGCTTGAAATTTCGTTTCGATGGGCCAAGAGCGGCGTAATGGGCACTTTCAGGTTTTTCAGCCCGAAGTCGTTCTTCTTCTTGGACACAGTGAGCGATTAACTCGTTCATCTTCCACTTCTCTTTCTGCGTGTTATAATTGATCTTGAACGGGCCAAATTGCGCAGGAAGAGAAGTCATAATGAAGTGAACAAGATAACCCTCAGAAAAACTCATGTCCAGTTCTTTCAATTGAGTTGCCATGCCACTCATTTTCATAATGTGCTCCCGGACGCCGCTATGACCATCATATTTCATGGTTCCCATGTTAACAATTAGACTACTGGCAAGGGCTTTAGAAGTCCCTTGAAATTGTTCCTTAATGGCTTGCATGCATTCTTTTGCAGTGTGCGAGTCAGGAATACCTCCCCGGATCGCATCAGCAATGGAACTCTTTATGATCATGAGGCTCATATGATTTGATCTATCCCATTTTTCTAAATCCGTATGGTTCACTGCCAGATCCTCAGCCGAGGCATCAGCAGTGAGCTCCTTGGGTTAATCAGATCGTATAGCATAGTCAAGATCCATGCAGCCTAGAACAATTGCAACTTGTTCCTTCCATTTCTTATAATTTGATCCACTCAAAAGTTCAATTCCACCAATCATACTGGTTATGATAGACGGGTTCAATGCTGCACAATAATTAAGGGTTTTATTATGTCCACATACAATCGAAGTAACTATCAATTCCACAAGGTTATAATTATAGTATGTGACGCGAAGGTTAAAATATGTCAAGGAATATAAAAATTAAAACCAATGTGATTTTATTGAGAAACAATTTGTGTCATTATGAGCCTTCGCTAGTCGAAATATAACACACTAGCCGCTTCCTCAATCTATATTAATGATGGTGGTACTAATTTTCGTTATGACCCTCCGCTGGGTCGAGTCACAACACGCAGCAAGACCACACACACAAAATAATAAATAGTGAAACACGATCATATAACATTAAGTGATTCATCACCGCTGTAAGAATCCCTTTATGTTGTAACGCCAACGCTCATTACACATTTACATCGATTTGTAACACGCTTTTGAACAAAATTAAACCTCACTATGAAAACCACGGCACTAGGAAAGATCATCACCGTTGCGTAAGAGTCTTTCCAAAGCCATGTTTTAAAATTAGGCTTGATAATAATTTAGATGATCACAAACGTGTTATGAGGAGGTGTCAAAAAGACAACAAACGAGCATTATAAAGTGTAAGTACCAGCCATGGTGGTAGAGCACAATCTCCACTACCCAATTCTAATGAATGATACTTGAACAAAATTGATTACACAATTAAAAATAGAAAAATAACATCAGGTCATGAAAATATCATAATAGAGAGCTCATTGTTAAAAATAGACCTCAAAACGGATCCGGAATGTCCGAGATAGTCAAATGCATATATAATGTCCAAAATCGGACTGTAAATAGGCCTTAAAAGGCCCGAAAAAATAAGAAATTTAAAAGATCATAATTGGGCTGGTATCGGGGCCATGGGCCTTAGTGGCCGAGTGGGCCTCACCAGGCCCCTGTGGTCGTGGTGCAGGTCCATGGGCCAAAAGGCCGAGTGGGCCTCAGCCGGGCCCCTGTGGTCGGTGCGTGTCGGGTCCGCCGGGTCGACGGGCCGAGCCAAACGGCCTGTCAGCCAAATAGGGCTCAAGGGTCTAGACGGTCGCAAAGGTCAAATAGGCTCATGGGTCTAGACGGTCGCAAGGTCAAATAGGCTCAAGGGTCTAGACGAAGTCGTCTTGGCCAAAGGGTTTGCCGTGGTCCAAAGGGCCGACGGGTCTCGTGGTAGATAGACTGGGGGTCAAGGGTCGTCGACGGTCCAGAGGGGGCTGATGGGCCAAGTAGGCCCAAGGGTCCGATGTGCCAAGGTGGCCAAATGGTCAGCAGCCACAAGGGTTGTTGGCAAGGTCGGCTAGGGACCCCATTCCCTTTCTTCTTCTTCTTCTTCTTCTTCTTCAATTTTTTTTTTTTGTTTTGAGTTACAAGAAGAATGCCAGACCGAGCTCACCCGCTTCATCACACCAACCGACGGTCTGGTGCCATTTCTTGGTTTCGGCTTTTCGGAAGCCATTCTCGTCACGGAAAGTACTTTGCACACGGACCGCCCAAAGAAGCAAAATTTTTTTTTTTTTTTTTTGATTTGCAACGCAACAGCAGCCCTCACGCATGGGGCTTAAACACACCCCCTCACCGGTGATCGGCCGACGGTCGGCATAGCGGCCGCCGTGCCGACGTCGGCGCAGACGTCCGAGAGTCGGAAAACACTACCGGCCGCATCACACCCAAAGTCAAAAAAAAAAAAATTTTATTTTTGGTTGTTGTTACGACAAATTTTCGGGCTTCCTCGCCCATCTAGTGATCGCGACGGTCGGCAGCATCGCCGATCGGCCCCGATGTCGGACGTCGGACGGTCATTTAAAGTCCCAATATTTTTTTTTTTTTTTGTAAAACACCATTAAAAAAAAACTCTACACCACATAAATGCGTATTATAATGCTTTGACCGATCATAATGCCAATCATGGCTCTGATACCAATTGATGGAATCTAAATGGATCTGACGATCCGACCATCCAAAATTAAGCCTAAAGATCTAGGCGCATGATCAATCAAAAACAATAAATTTATAACCTATAAATATGCGCACCTTGAGCGTTAGCCATCGATGGTTGGTTGCCGATCTTCAACGATGTTCTCGCGTTCAATGTCTCCTAGCACAATGGGGATGCTCTCGCCAATAGGGAGGATTGAATTACGTCAAGCTATCGTTGGGACCAGGCACCCCTTATATTTATAGCCAAAGAGTCCTATCCCATTAAGGACTGAAATTGCTAATTATAGTGTGATTAGAAATCACAATCATACCTTAACTGAAAGACACAATAAGCAGTTGCCTATTCTCTTCAAACTCACCAGAATAGCAATTGTACATCTTAAGGTTGATCTTATACCATTCACCGGTCAACGGGTTTGACCATAGTGATGGCCACCAAAATAGAAACTGCTTACATTAATCACACGCATAACACAAAGATTTATGTGGTTCACCCAATCGAGAGCTACGTCCACGGGAGTATATGCACTATTTTTATGAATGTTTACAGCGCACACACACTCTCTTCCCTCTAGTGCAAACTCAATTAAGATCTAGCACGATCTTCAACCACAAATCTGTGGTTAAACCAAGGACGCGGTCCTTCAAATAATAGAGAAGAGATCTACCGGAATATAGTCACAATTCCGACACAAGAACGGCTTCAATCGGATCTCCAATCCCCAAGATATTCTTCAATACTTTTTCTCTCAAAAGTATTCTCCCATAAAACTTTCACCAAGCTCTCTCTTTCCCTAGAGAAGAGAACTCTCTCACAATAGACTCTAAGCACCTCTTGGATACGTAACTCTCAAATCTCCTAAGAGTTGTAAGTTTTCAAAACACTTCCAATAATAGTCTCCTAATAACTTAGGAAACCTTGGCTAAAGTGAGATGTGGTTGGGATTATACCTTATTCAACAATCTCCCCCAAGGTTTCATCCCCAACCCCGTCATCGGTCCAACGGGCATCAACAATTTCGACAAGTGTTAATCAAGTTTAGGCAATGCCTAAACTTATTATGCATAATCGACTTGGTCAACATGTCCGCTGCATTCTCTTTCGTATCGATCTTCTCAATCGATATTTTCCCATCTTCTATCATATCCCTGATAAAATGGTACCAAACATCTATATGCTTTGTTCTAGCATGAAAGACCTGGTTCTTTGCTAGGTGAATGACACTCTGACTGTCACAGAAAATATCGGTGCTCTCATTAACCTCACCAAATTCACTGACCAAACCTTTAAGCCATGAGGCTTCCTTAGCCGCCTCTGTAGCCGCTATATACTCGGCCTCTGTAGTTGACAATGCAACTATCCCTTAAATCATTGATTTCTAACTAATCACTCCACCTGCCAAGACAAACACGTACCCCGTGGTAGATCTTCTTCTATCAAGATCACCAGCATAGTCGGAATCGACATACCCGTAGAGATCCAACTTGGTTGTATCTCCACCTTCAAACATCAAACCATGTTTAGCTGTACCTTTCAGATATCTCAATATCCATTTCACTGCAAGCCAATGTTCCTTACCAGGATTCGACATATACTTGCAAACCACACTCAAGGCCTGTGTTATATCTGGACGTGTACTGACCATGGCATACATCAAACTCCCAACGGCATTTGCATACGAAATATTTTTCATATATTCCCTTTCTTCATGTGTGGACGGACTCATCTTCTTTGTGAGTTTAAAATGCTCTACTAGAGGAGTTGATACAGGCTTGGCATCACTCATATTATATTTTTCAAGGAGCTTTTGGATAAAGGTCCTTTGAGTTAGCCAAAGCCTCTTCTTCTGACGATCCCTCGTGATTTCCATACCTAGGATCTTATTTGCGGAACCAAGATCCTTCATCTCAAACTTCTGGCTCAATGATTGTTTCAGCTTGTTGATTTCAACCATGCTTCTTGCTGCTATCAGCATATCATCTACATAGAGAATTAGAAAAATTCTTTCCCCTTTACCATACTCTTTCCAGTAGACACAACAATCATACTGTCCCCTGTGATACCCTATGCCAAGCATATATGAATCAAACTTTCTGTACTACTGCCTGGGTGCTTGCTTGAGACCATACAAGAATTTCTTTAATCTACAAACGAGTGATTCTGACCCTTCTGCTTTAAATCCTTCTGGCTGTCTCATATAAATTTTTTCCTGAAGATCTCTATGGAGAAAAGCTGTTTTCACATCCATCTGTTCTAATTCGAGATCTTTCTGAGCAACTACTGCCAACAATGTGCGAATCGATGTGTATTTCGCAATCGGAGAGAATACCTCATTATAATCGATACCCACTTTCTAAGAAAACCCTTTTGCAACTAGCCATGCCTTAAACTTTGGAGTTTCACTCTTGTCACCTTTCTTTCGAAAGACTCATTTACAACCGATGACTCTCTTCCCTTTAGGAAGTTTCATGAGATCTCAAGTCTCATTCTTCAAAAGTGACTGCCATTCTTCTTCCATAGCTAACTGCCACTTTACTGCATCTGTATCCACCCGAGCTTCTGGAACTGTGCTTGGTTCCCCATTTTCTGTGATAAGTGCAAGTGTTAAAGGAATCATGTCCTTAAACTTTTCAGGACGTTTCTTCATCCTCTCTGATCTTCTCAAGGTAGTAGATCAATCTTGAGAAATTGTGCCATTTTCATTATCTTTCTCATCTTGCTCATGCCTTTCAACATCAACTTGTACCTGAGGTTCACCAGATGGTTGAGGTTTGTCTTCCGCCTTTTTCATCGGAAACTCATCTTCGTTGAAAGTAACATCTCTTTCAACTATCATTTTGTGACATTGTGTATCCCACAAACGATATCCCTTGACTCCTTCACCATAGCCAATAAAGACACACTTTTTAGATTTTGGATCCAACTTGGATCGTTCACTTCCCTGAAGTAATGCATAAGCCGCACATCCAAACACCCTCAAGTGAGAGTAGCTCCCTTGTCTTTCATACCAAACCTCATCTGCAGTTTTTGAGTTCAGTGCCGCTGAAGGCGACCGGTTGACCAAGTAATATGCCGTGTTCACTGCCTCTGCCCAGAACCCATGACTCAAGCCGGAATGGTTCAACATACACCGCGCTTTTCTAATAGTGTTATGTTCATCCTCTCTGCTACACCATTTTGCTGAGGATTTTCAGGAACTGTTAAGTGCCTAACAATCCATTGATTTTCATAATAAGCCTTGAACTCTGATGACAAGTATTCTCCACCATTATCTGATCTGAGAATCTTCATATTTCTTTCAGTCTGCTTTTCAACCATACTCTGCCACTGCCTAAATTTCTGAAACACATCTAATTTATTTTTAATCGGATACACCCAAACTTTCCTGGAGTAGTCATCTATAAATGACACAAAATAGTTTGCTCCACCTACTGAAGTGACTTTAGCTGGTCCCCATACATCTGAATGTATGTAATCAATCAGCCCTTTCGAAGTGTGTTTTCCAGTAGAGAAACTGACTTTCTTCTGCTTTCCAAAGATACAATCTTCACAAAAATTCAGTTTACAAGTTTGAATTTCAGAAATCGCCTTGTTCTTTATGAGCTCTGTCAGCCCACGTTCACTCATGTGACCAAGCCTTTTGTGCCACAAATCTGAGAGGTCCTTGGAATCTTTTGTAGCTGCAACACCTCTGTCGCTGATTGTGTTGCCTACTAAAGTATACAGATTCCCCATCTTTTCACCTTTCATCAAGGTCATAGCTCCACGTACAACCTTTAGTTTACCGGATTCTAGAATGACTCGACATCCTATCTCATCCAATGCCCCCAATGAGATCAGATTTTTCTTCAGATCAGGCACATGCCTAACCTCAATAAGAGTGCGAACACAGCCATCAAACATCTTGATTCTGATCAAACCGATACCCACTACTTCACATACACTATCATTCCCCATCAAAATCGTCCCACCATTGGCTACCTTATACTGGTCAAACCAATCCCTGTACGGACGCATGTGATATGATGCCCCTGAATCTAGGATCCATCTATCATCAAACTGACTGGAGCTTAACAATGCACACAATAGGTCTTCACCGGAATCTGACTTAGCAACACTAGCCTGTTGCGAAGTCCCTTCATCACCCTTATTATTATTCAATCTCTGTTTGCAATATTTACGAATATGTCCAGATTGCTTACAGAAGTAACAAATAATATCTTTTCTGTCACCCCTAGATTTGGACCTGCTGTTTCTTCTCGTTGATTTATTATCCCCTCTGAATTTGTCTTTTTTGCGATCATGGTTTCGACCCATTTCGCTTAAGAGACTAATCCCTTCGAAGTTAGATTCGGGCCGTTTTCTCAATTCGTCGGAAAGAAGTGTAGCAGTCACTTCTTCGACAGCAATAGTGTCTTTACCATAAATTAATGTGATAATAAGGTGCTCATAAGATGGTGGCAATGAGGTGAGCAAGAGAAGTGCGTGATCTTCTTCTTCAAATTTCACCTCAATGCTCAATAGTTCACTAACTATTTTATTAAAAGAATTTAAATGGTCATGAATACGCGTACCAGCCTTCATACGAAGGGTGTAGAGTTGCTTCTTCATGAAGAGTCGGTTGGACAATGACTTTGTCATGTAGAGAGATTCCATCTTCTTCCACAGATCTACGGTCGTCCTCTCGTGAAGAACGTTGTAAAGAACTTCATCGGACAAGCACAATCGGATAGTGCTTACGGCCCTCTTATCAATAGAGTTCCACTCTTTATCGGACATCTCTGTCTTCTTCCCCATCTCTTTTCCAAGTAGGGCATCATCAATGCCTTGTTGGACAAGGAGATCTGTGACCTTGACTTGCCACAAAGCGAAGTTATTCTTCCCAGAAAATTTCTCCACCTCAAATCGTGCATTAGAGACCTTCATCCCCATTGTAGCGTAAACTTGGCTCTGATACCACTTGTTAGGAATTCTACCCACTTTACGAACTCCCTATCGCGATGAATGCGGAAAAATAAGAAGATTCAGGCAAAAATTAATCATACACACAACACAAAGATTTACGTGGTTCACCCAATCGAGGGCTACGTCCACGGGAGTATATGCACTATTTTTATGAATGTTTACAGCGCACACACACTCTCTTCCCTCTAGTGCAAACTCAATCAAGATCTAGCACGATCTTCAACCACAAATCTGTGGTTAAACCAAGGACGCGGTCCTTCAAATAATAGAGAAGAGATCTACCGGAATATAGTCACAATTCCGACACAAGAACGGCTTCAATCGGATCTCCAATCCCCAAGCTATTCTTCAATACTTTTTCTCTCAAAAGTATTCTCTCATAAAACATTCACCAAGCTCTCTCTTTCCCTAGAGAAGAAAACTCTCTCACAATAGGCTTTAAGCATCTCTTGGATACGTAACTCTCAAATCTCCTAAGAGTTGCAAGTTTTCAAAATACTTCCAATAATAGTCTCCTAATAACTTAGGAAACCTTGGCTAAAGTGAGATGTGGTTGGGATTATACCTTATTCAACACCAAGTGACCGCATCATACACCGTAATTGGAATTTGTTCGAAAACCTTACTAGCAATGTCAAACTTAACACAAGCGTGGATCTTTCCCACATTCACTCATTTTCCAAATCAGATGACATTGTTAGGATCCCGCGTGCGCACACACACACCCCCTCCCCAATTGATCATTCCTTTTTAATGGTGAATTTTGAAATGCATCGATTTGATGGCAATCCTCTGCTAGGTGTGCTTCTTTGGCTGTGACATCTGCTAATGATGAACTACCACTTGGGCTTTTAGATTGATGATAAATATGCAGTACGTGGCATAACAAAGCTTATTTTAATCAAATAGTTACTTTAGTGGTAGTTCGTTATCATCCGACAAGTCTGTTCAGGTCTGATGATAATGCTTCAACTTCTTAATGGGCTGTATACCAGTTGAATAAGTTGGACTTTCAGCATCATACTGAACTTTTCTTGTTTTGCTGGCATTGTATTCTTTGGTGATCTTTTACCAAGTGTTTGGTAAGGAATTGGCACCACATAAGCCTCTAACCAAGTTCATGTGCATCAAAGGAATTGTATTCTTCTGCTATTAAGGTTGCGTATGACATTGCTCTTTGGTAGCTCCTGCCATAGCAGAGCTCACCTGCTTTAGTAGGTTACTATCCTCTTTGTTAATATCCCGGTACTTGCTTTAGCAGGTACCTCTTCTCCTTGATAACTCCTTGCATAGCAAGATTTTATGCATGATTTACCTGCTTAGCAGTACTACCCTCCTCTCTACTCACTCCTTGTCAGAGCTGATTCTATTTTGCTCTGATAGAGAGCTAGTAGAGAGAAGGGTAGCACTGCTAAATAGGTAAATCATACATAAAATCTTGCTATGCAAGGAGTTATCAAGGAGAAGGGGTACCTACTTCACCTGCTAAAACAAGTACCGGGATGTTAATAAAGAGGATGGTAACCTACTAAAGCAGGTGAGCTCTGCTTCAAATTTGGTGTATCTACCACCTAGCTAATGAACCATCTGGAGCACCTTAAGATCGTAAACAACCATAGTTTAATCACTCAATCAAGCGCTTGGCATAGAAAATCCAGTACTCAAAATCATGACTTTGGTAATGTAAAAAAAAAAAAGAGGAAAAAAAAAGTTGCTGTGGCATCAGTCTAATTCGATCAAATTTCAAGTCGGCTCAGGCTTGAGTCTTGACAGAGGCCGACCTCCGAGTTTTGAGTTTCTTGACCTTGGTCTGTAGCTATAATGAATTAATGATAGGTCATAGATAGACATCAAAAGTTAGATCAATTGTAAAAGAATATTTAAATACAACCCTTCAAAAAAACAAACACACACACATACACTCTCTCTCTCTCTCTCTCTCTCTCTCACTCCAATGGAGCACCTTCACCGTGCTCCAAGCTCTCTAAAAAAGGTGTCATGCGGCACCAAAAAATCTTACTTTGGTGCCACATCGACTAAGGGGACAAATGTATAGATCAATTTTAAAAAATTAAAAAAATTAGAGTGCTGATTGTAGTCAATGTTTTATTTTTTCCTATAAAGAAGAATTTTTATTTTTTTTAAATGATCTATGCAACGCCATCTTGCTCCACATGACTCCCAAAGCATACTTTTAGCGGCACATGGAGCTCCATGTGGGCCTTGAAGTACCCCCACTGTTCTCCAATGGAGCACCTTATATGTATATATGCAAAAGGGACTATTCGTTGTGTTGCAATTCCAGATCACGCACTATGTGACACGTGATCGCATATAGCACATCTTCTAAGGGTTCACCATGTCAAAAAGAGTTTTGGAAAAAAAATTGAACTTTTTTGTCGTTCAAATCACAGATCAGGTAGAGTTTTTCATTCAAATATTTTACCATTGAAAATTTTTAACTTTGATCATAGAATCATCTGTGGTAATTGAAAATTTTCAAACTTCATTTTTAGACTGTTTTGCTCTTCAAATCATAGGTCAAACTTCATATTTTGCCTGCCAAATGTGGTGCTTTGAAAATTTTCCAATTTTGATAAAAAAAAATTGTACGATGAAAAAACACCTCTTTTTTTCAATGGAAGATGATCAACGTTAGGCATGGATCGGGTGCCATGTGGCACCAATTGATTGCTACTGATAATGGAACCATGATTTTAAACTTTGGCATCTGGGAAAAACCTAACATGGAGCATTTCTCCAAGGAGTGAAGACTGAGGACTAGGAAGGACACTACTATAATGTTGGAATGCCGCCATGAATGTCATTTGATCCATTATTATTTTATTGTTATGTGATAACTAATAAATAAAGGCTAGCTATTAAAACATAAGGTGATTAAGAAGGTAATTAAGGCCTCTCTATGATAAATCTATCAATTAAATTGGTCGCCTATTTAAGCAACAGTTTAGTGTATGATAAAAAGGAATGGGTGGACACATGGATAAACCCTTGACCGATCGTACGAGCCACAATAAGCGACAACTAGTGTAATGATACCATCACCCTCTTAGTGTAATGATACCATCACCCTCTTAATCATGTTATGTGGACGAATTTCTAAACCTAACAATTAAATCATATTTTTTTTAACTAGTAATAATTATTTCACATTTAAAATCATAAAACAATAATACTGTTTTTGAAGAATAGGATATGTTTGCAAAGTATATTCGTTTTGCTTTGCCAAGTCCTTGATTTGAATAGTAAGGCATAACATTTGTTTGATTGCTCGTTAGTAATCCATGCGTTAATGGTCAACGAAATTGACTTTTTGATGTATGTTTGATTGGTGCGTTATGTAAGCCAATTTTTACACAAATGTGCTACATGCTTGTTTGATGGATTCACATTTAAGTGGAAATTTTGAGAACCTCGTTAGTACCATTCCCAATATTGGGGGTCTTAGATGTTTTAACGTAACTTGAAAATATTTGGACGCCTAATCTACATACACCTAAATAAACAGGCTGATTTTTATTCTAATCAATTTATTGGGAAAAAAAATTGTGGTATACAGAACCATCTAAATTATCCTAGTTGAGTGTATTGGATCACATTATCAAAAATTGTATAAAATAGCTAAACACAAACAGAAAGATGGATGAAGAGACATTAAAAAAATCTAAGAAAGAGAGATGAGAATAGCAAGCAGCCACAATTACAACAACAATTCAGTCGATAAAGAATAGGTGTTTATCTACATTTGTGTTTGCTTATGGGTTTAAAGGTTTTAAAAAATCTTTAATATAGTCAATTGCATCAGATCGGCCAAACCATATACCAATTGCACAACAAAAAAAGAGAGCATGTGAAATAAAAAAAGATGGGTTTGGGGGTCGATGGGTTTCTCCCTTGATGAATCAAACAACTCTCTCTCTCTCTCTCTCGCTCTCTCTCTCTCGTGTTGTATGCAAGAGAAAATAAAAAAGACATAGCAGAGATGGGGAGAGACATCAGGGTTTCAGGAGTTTTGCGATGGAAGATGATTTTTGCAGAGGGGATTTAGGGTTTTTGAATAAATAACTTATGTTCTTTTAAGAAAAGAAAGAGGAGGAAGGTGGAGTAGGAGAAAGGAGAACGACTCTTTTTTTAAAAAGTTGAGGCCCAATAAAAGAGCCGTGGAGAGTTAATGCGTTAAATAAAAGTCTAAAGAGACTCTACCCTTATATGCTTAAACTCATCTTCCACCACGAACAGGTGCTTACCTTATCTTCTAAATGCACATCAAACAATCATATTTGGTCAATAGCGCGTTTAAATCATAGAAAACGCATACATAACGTGTTTTCCAACCCATCAAACAGGCCCTTTGATTTGAAAAAGTTAGGCATACTAATTGTCAAAGAAGACCGGCCAGTAGCCCAAAAGTCTTTCCATCAAAAGGCCCCACGCATTAACTAATTTTCGCCTTAAAATTACAAGAGTTGGTATTAGGTGCCCGGCCCGTCGATGGCAAGTTACGCTGCGCCAACCTAGCCCATTTAGGAGTTTGTATGTTTTTTGTTTTGATGTGAGCCCATCTAAGAATTAGGCCTAACTAGAAGTACAAGTTAACTTCCTGTGAAAAAATGAGTTAGTACCGTGAGAAATGAGTTAGTAATGTATGTTAGCGTTTTGGAAGCAAATCATATATATATATATATATATATATATATATATATATATATATATAGGGCTGGGGTATGCGTGCCAGAGCGCAGAGATACTTTTGTGCCTATTCATATGGGTGCAATATGCAACCCTTTTTTGTGAAGTGAATCCCTTTTTGTGAAGTGATGAATGACATGAGACCCACTTTATTAATTAGGATAAAAACTTTTAAAATATTTTAAAATTTATATATCCTTACAGCCGTTATTCTTGACTTTTTAAAAGTATTTCTTGTTTTTTTTTTATCCTCTCCTTTTTCAAGAAAGTGCCCGACTTATTTTTTCATATATATTTTACTCAAAAAATGCGGGCGCCTATTAGCAAAGTGCTAACACGTAAGTAGCGAAGCGCTGACACCCCTGCAGAGGCACTGACACCTCTATATTGAGGTGTCGACGCTTCGCTAAAAAAAAAAGAGAATTTGAGACTGGATAGGGTTGGACCTCCCTATCAAATTTTCTGCGCCGTCTGACTGGGAGTTTACCGGCGGCGGCCAAACAAAGGGACAGATTCAATAGAAAAATCAAAAATACAAAAGTAACAAGTTTAATTAAAAGATAAAATACTAAATATGCAGATCTACAAAATATATAGATTTAAAAGAAAAATATAATATTAAATATGCAGGTCTATCAAAATTAAGGGATATTAAGGTTTAAATAAAATTTTAAACTCGTCGATGCGCGATCAAGCATATCCTATGCGGCGAAATCTGGAAAGTACAGAGGGGATTGATGGATACTTACCTCTTTAAGCGTGAATGGTAGATCTACGGTGGTTAGGTTGAAGAGGTTGATGCCTAATGTGTCAGTTCATCCAAGCTTTCATCTTCCTCCTTAATCTTGTTGGTGGTTGAGCGGGAGATTTGAGGAAAGAGATTAGAGGGTTTTAGAAGAGCTGAGTTGAAAGAGCTTAGAGAGGTGGTGCTGGCTAGGGTTTTTTAAAAGAAGAGTTAAGAGACGACTAGGTTTTCATAAAAGAAGAAAAGGTAAAACAAATTAAAGTTACGTAAATTAAATAAGATGTTTTAAAAATAAGTTGGGTTCCAGTGTGGAGCGTTAACACCGTGCATAGTACAAAACATCATCTAACTCTATTAAAATAATAAAATGGGTCGGATTGTTACATTTAGGCTGCATTTGAGTTAGCTCTTTTATGACAAAGAGCAACTCTTTTACTCTTTGGCTTCGACAGAGAACTGCTTTCATGTTTAGTAACACAGCTCCTCCCCCCATTTGTTTTGACGGGGAGCTGTTTTAAGTGATAAAACTGCTCTCTATCTATTCTTTGTCAGAAGAGATTTTATTTGTTTTAATAGAGAGCAGGTAAAGAGTTGCTTCTGCTCTTATAAGAGCTAATCCAAATACAACCTTAGATATTTATAAAGAAAAGTCTTAAAATTTTCTCGTGTTTTTTCATTCAAAATATTTTTTCTCTAGCTTTAATGAATAAAAAAATTATAATAAAAATTTCTTTACAAGAAATTTAGACAAAATACCAATAGCTAATGAAACCAGACTCTAGCTCGCCCCAACTTGCCTAAGTTAGGGATAGGGCTGGGCATATCAAAGCTCGCCTAGGACCGGACTAGGGCCTAGTCTTGGTCCTTGGGGCCAGGATAGGTTTTTGGTCCTTGGGGCCGGGATAGGTTTTAGGGAAGCCCGGCCCATTGACAGCCGTAGCAACAAACGGATCCGAGCCCTAGGCTGAGTTGTATTAGGTACATGAAGGGGCCGTGTGATTATTCCAATGCTTCCGTAACTGTACACGGCCCGTGTACCCAGTTTGTTGTTGCGGCCTTTTAAGGGATCGAAAAGCCTTTCCCAATAACAGAAAAGAAAAAGTAAACCAGAGCGAAAAGGGGGAGAGCGAGAGAGACAGATATGGTTGTACAATTACTATTTCTCCAACTCATATGTCAGCTTCTAGCTCTACCATCAGCAGCAGTACAGATTGCCAAGCCTGGCTGCCGAGATCGATGCGGCAACCTATCGGTTCCCTACCCATTCGGTATGGGAGCCGGGTGTTACAAAGAAGAAAAGTTCGCCATTACATGCAATGAGTCTTATTATAACCCTCCCAAGGCCTTCTTACAAATCAACACCTACCCGCTTGAAGTTCTACATATATCCCCACAGAATTCGGAAATTGTCATTGTCAACAAAATCTATTCCAAATGTTACGACAACAGTAATATCTCCTCTAACATGAACCTCTTCAATGTTAATTTTACTACAGGAACTCCATATTCAATCTCTGAGTCGAACGACCTCGTGGCCATAGGTTGCAACAGCAATATTTCCGCCCTAATCAGAGACCCGACGGAAACGGTTAGAAACCTGGGCAGTAGCTTTTCAATCGGTTGCAATGAAGATAATATATGGGGGCCTCATACGTGCTCCAGCGACAACATCAGCTGTTGTAGAATTACCTCCATGCCAGTCGGTATAAGGAAGTTAGACGTAGAGCTCTCTAACTGGCACAGTGTAGTGATGCCAGGGAACGTTAGCCAATGCAATTACGTCTTTCTGCTCAACCAAGGCTTCCATGTAATGAAGGGGGAAGACGAGTGGGGTGCCCCCGTGAGACTCTATTGGGAATTAGAGGATGCCACATCGTGTGAAGAAGCTAGAAGGAACTTGACCGGTTATGCATGTGGCGGCCGAAATACCAACTGCTACGATCACAGTACCGATTTCCTCGACGGATACAGTTGTCGATGTAACTACGGTTATCGCGGGAACCCCTATCTCCCCGACGGATGTGAAGGTAAGAAGAGTAGGATATTATTCGTGGGTACCGTTCGTTATACCCACCCAAAAGCTGTTTTCTCACCTCACGTCCTCAGATCGATTTTCGTCCCCACAGTAGATCTATAGATCATGACTTATCATTTGAATGTCAATTTTTTATTAAACGTGGCACATATCTCAAAAAAATAAACCTAAAATCATGTATCATATCTCAAAAGAGTAAACCCCAAAAAGCATGATTTGAGGGTCACTTTTTGATTGAGATGGTGCCACGGCTAATAAAAATTTGACCATCACATGATTTATAAATACATTGTAACAAAGGTGAGGACAAAAACAATCTCCATCATCTAATTCACATGATTTATAAATTCATTGTTTGGCCAAGGATCAAAATTTTGGCCAAAATGACCGAAATTTCGGTCCAAATTATCTATTTCGGTCCTCATTGAAACGGTAATTTGGATCAAAATTTCGGTCATATTTTATATGGGACTCAAAATTTCAGCCAAATTTTCGGTCTAAAGTTTTGGTTTCAATTATGCCCGAAACCGAAATTTTATCCAAAGTTTTGATCCTATGCTGGCTGAAGGAGCTGGTGTGAGAAATGTCTTTTTCGAGTGAGAGCAAGGATCAAAATATCGGCAAACCGATACGTATCGTCCTAACCTCCAGGACGATACGTATCGGGTATCGGCCGATATATTCAATGTATCGGCGACACATTTTGAAAAAAAATATATTATTATTTTTTCCGATTGTCTATATAATCGATTGTGTACACAGTCGTCATTGATTGTGTAGACAATAAAAAAAAAAAAAAAAATCGATTGTCTACACGATTGTTTACACAATCGATGGCGATTGTCTATATAGTCGCCATCGATTGTGTTGACAATCGACATAAAAAAAAAATTATATTTTTTTTTCGATTGTCTACACAATCGAAAATATATATATATATATATATATATATATATATATATATATATATATATATATATATATACATATTATCGGACGATACATTGAAATTATCGTTAGGTAATTTCAATGTACCGTTCGTATCATCTGATACGGGTGATACATTGCCCGTATCGGATGATAAGTATATTATTTTTAAAGGAGTACGATATAATATCTTTGTATCGTACCGTCCAAATTCAAAACAGATACATATCGAACGATTTGTATCGATATTGAACGATTTTTTGACCCATTAATAATAGTATAACCGTACGCTTTATTCTTTTGGCAAAATTAGAAAAACCAAACCAAGGGTTGAAAACTTCTTATGCTGGTTACACCAATTTCAACGAGCTAAAATTCTATAAAGCGTAATAATTATCACTCATTTTTTAGGCTTTACAGGTGTCCAAACGTATATTGAGAGAAAATTAGAGGCATAAAAATCTGTGAAGACAACTGTCCACATTTCCGTGGCTAAAAACGTGATTGATCGCTGAACACACTCTATCTTGTAAATGAATCACGGATGCCGCACAATGAGAATATACTATGTTTAGATTTGTGTGGTGTTGAAGGTTACACTGGAAAACGACCTTCAGATAAATATGGGTATAGATATTCCCACCCTTTTTGGAGCAAGGATCACACAATTTTTTGAGGAACAAAAACTATGACTGATTTGAATAAAATGATGGAGATTGTTTTTGGTTTTAATCTTTCCCACGATAGATCTTGAGATCATGGTGCACCTACAAGACTGTCAGATGTTGATTTCACATGGTGCGGATTCTTAAAGTGAAGGTCAACTCCTTTGCCCATGATCTGAGTTACCTTTCGGGCTGTGTGCTATGTGGAATCAACATATGACCGTCTAACAGGTGCAACATGATCTTAAGATCTGTTTTTTGGATTATTGAGACAAAAAATAATCTACATCGTTCGATTCCAATCAGTCAATGGTTTTCGTCTGTAAAAAAATTGTGTGGTCCTTACTCTGAAAATTGCTCAGAATAGCCATACCCAATAAATATTTACCATGTAATTCAAAAAAATAATTTAGCGGTCATTTATTTAGCTCTTAGCTTCGTGACAGCAAATTCAAGCTATTTTCTCTTAATTTTGCTTGATCAGTAGAAAATTGCAAAGCCCAAACTAGGGTGTTAGTCTGCCAGGCTGGCCCGCAACCAGCCTAGACCCGGCTCAAACATTTCAAGCTTTTTAAATCCCTTAGCCCAACTTGATACATAAGGCCAGGCTAGATGTTAGTAGCATGGTCTATATGGGCTGACTTAGGGTTAAATAGTCTGTAGCCTGCCACTACAAAAAATAAGACTATTAGCGACAATAAAAAACTGTCGCTAATACTCTTGCGGCTAATAGTCTTAATAGATTTTTTGTTAATAGCGACAGTCGCTAAATCTTATTTTTTATAGTGCGCCCCGACCTTGCCCATACTACCCAATATTAATATAATTATGATTTATAAAATGAAATTACTAAAATATCTTGAGATTCTACCATAAAATGGATTAATAGAGGGCATATAATTTAAGCCGAGACACTCACCCTATAATTAATCGAAAAGGTTAAGAATCCCTAAAAAAACGATGCATAATCCCATACTCAGAACTATCAATTTCGTCTCTGCAATTTTTTTTCGATCTATATCTCTCTTTTGCCATCTTGGCTCTTATCAAAATTAATTTTCGTTTTATGTTTATTTTACTATGTTGGTTAAATGTTAGAGATTGTGAATAAAATAGAAATATGAAAAAAAAATGTTTTTCAAAGAAGGAAATGACCCACAGCTCGGCCTGGCTTAAGGCCAGGCTAAGGCTGAGTACATGTCAGCCTGACCTAGGCTTGACTCCTTGGAGGCCCGACCTAGAGCCGGGTTATGGCCAAGCATAGCCAAACCATGACCTAGCCTATTGACAGCCCTAGCCCAAACCATAATAAACAAACTAAATCATGCAACTCATATATTCATATCATATACATGGCAGCTTGTATAGATGACTAAGGATTTAACTTAACACTAACTATATATTTTTTTTAATGGATAGACAAAGTTTTATCAAATAAATACAAAAAAAGCTTTAATAATTAAAAAAAACAGAAAACATAAAATAAAATACAACATACAGAAATTGGGGGATACACCTATAACCCCACTACACACCACATATTCAATATATTTGAAACGCCTCTAAGGAGAGTTGTTACCATTTTTTTTTTGGGCAATAGCCAGGTCCAAAAATAATATTAGATTTATAATTAATTATTGGGCAATAGCCAGGTCCAACTGGGTGGACTGATTTCATGTTCAACCAGATTGCAGCCCTTGGATATAAGAGAATAGTGACTTCCACTATTTCCCTTTTCATGGGATGAATGCAAAATTTGGTGACGGTGGATGTGCGATCAAGTAAAGATTTCAAACTCGGTAATAGCGATCACTCGGTAATAGCGATCGGCTTTTAATGCTAATAAACCCTCGGATGTCGTTGGAGTTGGAGTTTCTCTTGCGGATTCGACCGATTTCTTTAAAGCTCCCGGTGGTCACTACAAAAAATAAAACTATTAGCGGCAGCCAAAATTGCCGCTATTAACGAAAAAAACTGTCACTAATACTCTCGTCGCTAATAGTCTTAATAGTTTTTTTGTTAATAGCGGTAGTTTTTTTTTCACCATTAGTAGTCTTGTTTTTTGTAGTGGGTGCTCCGGTCAATGTAGCAGTCTCCATTACAAAGCTCGACATTTAATGCCAATAAACCCTCGTTCCAACGAGATTTGTAAAGAAAATGGCTCAAATGCAACGGCTCAAATGTTGTTTCCACTAAACATTAAAAATTTTAGTGCGTACACGACTGCTACATTGGCGGGAGCACCGTCGGGAGCTTTAAGGACACTAGTTGAATCTGTGAGAGAAACTCCGACTCTGACAACATTCGAGAGTTTATTAGCGCTAAAAGCCGATCGCAATTATTGAGCTTAAAATCTTTGCTCGATTGCACATTCATTGCTGCCATTTTTCTCAAGAATCAAACTTAGTTGCAAAGATCGTCATTTTCGAAATCAAGGCCAACGAAGAAGGGTTGAAACGTAAATTCAAGTACAAATTTAGTTTGCACGTGAGACCAAACCTTTATATCTCACATTCATTGAAACTTCTAAAAACAGTGAAAACCTTTTTTGCTAAAACGTTTGGGTCTTGCATAATAGCTTAAAACGTCTCAAACTAGCGTTGTTTTTCTAAAGTGCCCAAAAGTAAATTCACATGCGAACTTAGTTTGCACTTGAGACCAAACCTCTGTATCTCACAGCCATTGAAACTTCCAAAAACAGTGAAAGCCCTTTTTGCTAAAACGTTTAGATCTTGTATGATAGCTGTTTGCACGTGAGACCAAACCTCTGTATCTCACAGCCATTGAAACTTCCAAAAACAGTGAAAGCCCATTTTGCTAAAGCGTTTGGATCTTGTATGATAATTTAAAACGTTTCAAAACCAGGGTTGTTTTTCTAATTTTCCCATTTTAATTTGTAAAACAATATTTTTTAGAATCCTTTGATAGAAGGGAATCTTTATTTCATGCGATCCAGAGAGTTTTTCTAAGAAAAGTCTTTGTCTATCTTGAAAGCGGCCACACTTTTTAACTCATATAGGTTAATTTTATTAGAAATGCCCTTGTAACTTGACATTTCAATATTATATTTTTTAAGAGAGCATTCCGACATTCTATGTTATAGACTGATTAAGAGAATTAACTCAATCTCTTTTTATCTTACAAGTACCACATCATTGTTTGAAATTATTTGAGTTTTATACTCACACTTTAATGTGTGCAATCACTTATTATGATTTGCTTTTTCGTTGAACTTTTAATTTTTGGATAGAAGAAAATAGGTTAGATTAAACGAACAAAGGTTCTTATAGAATTTATAATAATTACTCATTCACAAAGTGAATATGATCATATATATATATTCTGCAAAGATCCTTACAAAATTTATAGTAATTACTCATTTACAAAGTGAATATAATTATATATATATATATATATATATATATATATATATATATATATATATATATATACTCGTTTTGGGGTCATTGACTACATATGGCCAATATGTATCAAATATGCATGACCGCATGTCAGCATGTCAGTGACCCAGCCCAGACTTTAAATCCCATGTTGGTACAATTCTTGTCCAAATACATATTTGTTTGAAAAATCTTTTCACGGATTTGGTGGTAAAAGATATATGATTTTCTTGTAAGGTTTTTGGAGGGAGAACGAGCTGATTGGGAAGGCTGCTGGTGCCCTTCTCCTCATAGATTCTTTCCCTCGCCCATAAGCGTCTCTTTCTTTGTGGTCGCCATGCCAAATGGTGGGGCCTAATAGTAAATTTTAGCCAGTTGTGCTGACCTCAAAAGATAGGAAAATTTCCTAAATGGGCTAGGTTGGCCCAGCCTAGCTTGACGGGCCGGGAACACAATACCAACTCTTGCAAAATTTAAGGCGAAATTTAGTTAACGCGTGGGGCCTTTTAATGGAAAGACTTTTGGGGCTGCAGGCCATCTTCATTGACAATTCGTATGCCTTATTTTGTCAAATCAAAGAGTTTGCACAACTCTCAAACGAATATATTTTGCAAGCATATCCTATTCTTCAAAAAGATTATCGTTGTTTCATATATCTGGCCGATCATGGCTCGCCTATCAGCCAATCAAATGTTTATTCCACATGGTAGACATCCCAAAAAATGCCTTGAGAACTCTTCTCATTGTACGCCCGTGATCACAATCATTTTTGGTGACGTTTTTCACGTGTCAATTACTTTCGACTGCACAAACCAGTTTTTTTTTTCCAACTATATTTAGTTCTTATTTAAGTTTTTCACGACTTTTCATTCTTGACTAAAATTAAGCCATTCTCAACCATGAACATTTTATATCTCATATATATATAACGCGTAAAGATATCTTTACACCAATTGATATGGGCGCGACATGTAGAAAAAAAAAATCAACACGATTTTTAAGGAACATGTGGTTTGTTAAAGGGCATTGGTCAGGTCCAACAAAGTTGAACCAGATTTCAAGTTCAACCCCATCTACAGCCTTTGAAAATTGGAGAAGCAGGGTACATGCAGTCAAGATTTTCCTATTTTTAAGGGCAATAGATTAGGTTGAACTCGAAATCTGGTTCAACCTGGTTGGACTTGACCATTGCCCGTTTGTTAAATTATGTTTTTGATGCAAATGTGATAGGATATTTATATATGAATTTAAGAAACTACCCTTTGCTTAAACGATAGTCTTTTTTCAGCAAATCCAAGGTGGCAACTTTGAATCTAAAATCCAATTTCAGATCATTACGTAACGGTTGGTTGGATTTTGATGTGAGATGAGGACTAATTCCCTTCAGATCCCAACAACTCTAGCCCCCAAAAATATCCAAAATCGTGCCCATTCCTTGTCTCTAACATCGATGTCTTTTCCTCATTTCAAATCCTAACTCCCTTGTTATAAGGTTTTAGGCAAGAGAGAAGAAATTGAAATTAAAAAAAAAAATTAGAGAGAGAGAAGACTTGATTTCATTCTCTTCATGTGACAACCCGGACACACATGCTAACGATATTGCCCCATTCTGGGCCGGTTGCACCCCATAACTCTAGCTCTGAACTTCTCTCTATACGATGTGGGATATTACAATTCGTTCATACCTTAATTTTCTCTATTTCTATTCGTCAATTTTATTTGTTTTCAGCTTAAGGGTTCACATGATCGAAATGTGTGAAGAAATTTGGTGTTCTTGGCAGATTTGAAGTAATAAATAGCTCATGTAGATCATAAATTTCATCGTCTTGCATTCCGTTAGTTTTGAATGAAGCTAACGGAGACGAGGAGTTTGAATTTGAGACTTTGAAGATAGGGACCTTGAACAAAAGATGAGGAGAGGGAAATGACTTGTGGGGTACTTTCGTCATTTCACGTATGTGGGACCCTAGGCATGTGCATAGAATACTACCTGTACATAAAATATTGTGTTAATCATGTTTTTCTATGGGCCAATGGTCAGGTCCAACCTTGATGAATCAGATTTCAGAGTTCAATCTCTTGGAAATAGGAGAATCTTGACTTTCATAGTTTCTAAGATGAGCATATTTTATGAGCCCATATTAAATTGTACTGTTTGGATGATTGCAATCCTCTAATATTATTTTTTGTTTATGGTTTTGGCAGCTAACTATTGCGATGAACATCGATACAATTATGGAGATCAATACCCTGGAGATCAACCCTACGATTGCATTAGTCGTCCCTTCAATAAAAACTATATTGCTCTAGGTAACCCCATTCATTTATACAAAGGAAATATAAAATGTTCCTCTCGCCTGATTTAGATCAGGTTGCGCTTAAATAAAAAGCTCGAGCCTGAAAGTATTCGGTAAAACCCGATCTGATTTTGTAATCTGGCTGAGTTAGAGCCTCATTTTTAAGGCAAAAAATAATGGAACCAACAAAATCTGGCCTGGCTTGCCAAGCGTGATTATATTGAGGGAAGAGACGGGGACGGCCCGAATTTAGCTGATTTTGAATCTGATTCAGGTCAGGTTTGGGCTTAAATAAAGGCCCGAGCCCGAATATGCAGGCTGACCCCGAACCGATTTTGCATCCTTGCTGAGTTCGGGCCTAATTTTTAGGGTTGGAAATAACCAGGCCTATCAAAATCCCAGCTAAAAGCCAAGGGAACTAAAAACAATTGGATACCATTATTTTTACCCCTTGACAAACATTATTACACCATTATTTTTTCCCCCAAAACATAATAGCACTCACCAATCAACTTTACAACCAGTTGGTGAATCTCCGCCAAGAGGTGTTAGGACTTATCGGTGCAGTGGCGGAGCCACGTTATCCAATGGGGGGTCCTAAGATCCCCCATCACTAAAAATTTTTTAAGGTCCTTTGAGGACTGATTATTTCAAGTGTTAGGTGTCTTCATAGGATCCCCCAAGGCCCCACGCCTCTATCTCTCAGTTTCACTTTCCCACGCAACAATCTCTCTCTCTATCTTCCCTCACTGTCTCTTCTCCACTCCCAGCCCCAACACCTTTCTCTCTCAGTTCTCCCACAGTCCTAGCACTCTCTCTCTCTCTCTCTCTCTCTCTCTCTCAAGTTTTTTACATTCGCCGATCGCCAAAAGCTCTCGTTGATTTTGTGTCGAATTTACAGATATTATTATTTTATACTTTTTTAATAAGAAATAGAAGCTCCAATTTTAGTGAGAAATTTCGTCGAAGTTCACAAAAGTTTTGCCAAATAGGAGTAAATCAAAATTTTCAGCGAGATTTCGATGATTTCACCACAATTTTGGTAATTCCTGTGAAAGTTTGGTGATTTCAGTTACTTTTGTTGCCCTACCAACAACCTTTTTATTTTTAAAAATTATATATATATTTTTGTATATATTTTTCAAGTCTGAATTTTTCTGAAATTTTTCAATTTTTTTTTTAAAGTTTATCCAATAATTAATCGAAAGGACCCTCCCCCGAAAAATTACAAAAAATGGAATTTGTCACTATGGCCCCAATCAGTGCCATTTCAACAAAATTCATTGAAATTTTGTCGAATGCCGTCCTTGAATTAGCGGTGTTTAAAAATTTCTAACGAAATTTCATGACTTTGTTGAAAATTATTATTATCTAACAACTATCAAGGACCCCCATCAAAAAAATCCTGGCTCCGCCACTGCATCAGTGGCAGGACCCCGACATACTTCCAAGAATCACCAATTCCTGTCGAATGGTCTCCGGACATATTAGAAAGTTGAAGTAGGGGTGCACTATAAATTCAGTGGGGTGTGCACCTCACCATAACAATACTTGTAAATATCCACTATACGTGTTGATTGGGGTGAGATTACTTTTTCACGGGGTGCAAATAATGGTACCCAAAACAATTCCATACAAGGTTCAATGGTAAGTCCAACCAGTTGAATCCCATGTGGGTTCAATCAGTTATAAAACACTTCGATGCAAGGAAATCTTCAGCCCTTTTCCAAAAAGCGAATTTTAAAGGGAAAATGTTTGCTGAAAATAGTGTTGTATTGAGAAGTTGCTCCATGCTTCTCACACAACCTTTTTAACATGTGATAGACTTTTTTGGAAGCAGCATTTTAGTAGTAGCATGTGATACACCTTTTAACAACACCTGGAAAATGCTTCTTTTAAAAGGGTTGCTAAACAGGGCCTTAGTTTTCACGACTACTACTCTCATAGCTTGATATGTAAGTACTTTCACTACAAAAAATAAGACTATTAGCGGCAGTTTTTTTTAATAAAAAACTGCCGCTATTAGTTCTGTCGCTACAAATAGCGACAATTTTTTGCAGTGTAGTGGCAGTTTTTTATAGCGACAGTACTAATAGCGGCAGTTTTTTATTAAAAAAAACTGCCGCTAATAGTCTCATTTTTTGTAGTGTTTCTAAGTTGAACCTCTTCTAACCAATGGTTCTAAAATTGACCACTTCCCTTTTCTTTCTCTATTTCATCATGTTAGAGTAAAATTAGGCATGATGGACCATACCCTGGAAGCACCTGCCCTTTGTTTTTTGACTCAAGATTTTGAATAACCTTTTTCCCACAGGTGGTTTGGGCATAGGTGTAGCCTTATTACTCCTAGTTTTTGGTGGCATTTGGTTATATAAAACCATAATGAAAAGAAAGCAGATCAAACTCAAAGAGAAATTCTTCAAACAGAATGGGGGTTTATTATTGCAACAAAAAATCCGTTCATGCGATGGTAGTGTCGATCAAACCAAAATCTTTGATGTAGAGGAATTGGATAAGGCAACTGATAACTTTAACAAGAACCGAATTCTCGGTCAAGGAGCCAGTGGAACCGTTTATAAAGGCATGTTACCAGATGGTACAATTATAGCCGTCAAGAAATCAAAATTAGTCATCGAAGGCCAAATCGAGCAGTTTATTAATGAGGTTGTCATTCTCTCCCAAATCAACCATAGGAATGTGGTGAAGCTATTGGGCTGTTGTTTAGAGACTGAAGTTCCTTTATTAGTTTACGAGTTCATCTCGAACGGGACCCTCTTCCAACATATCCATGAACCGGAGAAGAAGTCCTCCTTGTCATGGGAGAATCGGTTGCGAATTGCTACAGAAGTTGCAGGGGCACTTGCCTATATGCACTCGGCGGCTTCCATACCTATCTTTCACCGAGACATAAAATCTAGTAATATATTATTAGATAGTCAATGCATTGCAAAAATTTCAGACTTTGGAATTTCAAGATCAGTTTCAAATGATCTAACTCACTTGACTACTAGAGTTCAGGGGACCTTTGGGTACTTTGACCCAGAATATTATTACACTGGCCAATTCACAGAAAAGAGTGATGTTTATAGCTTTGGGGTAGTTCTTGCAGAACTCTTAATTGGAGAGAAGCCGATTTCTTTGGAGAGATCCGAAAATTTTAGAAGTCTAGCAGTGTATTTCATTTCATCGGTAAAAGAGAATTGTCTTTATCAAATTATAGAAGATCGAATTGTGAAAGAGGCCGAGAAAGAGCAGGTCCTAGCAGTTGCTGAGGTTGTAAGGGCATGTCTTCAACAAATTGGGAGAAAAAGGCCCAGAATGAAAGAAGTAGCTATGGAGCTTGAGGGGTTAAGAAGGTCACAAGGGTATCCATGGGTCCAAGAAAACCAAGAAGAGAGTGAGCTTTACGACCCATCCGACCTTTACAGTGATAGTTTAATTGATGAAGAGAAGATTCTTTTGAGGAGTTGGCCAGTAGCTCAATCTTGGACAGACGAAAATAGATATTTTTGGAGATTTGGTAGTGATCCTTTTTAATGTTCTATCTTCAATAATAGATTATGGTACTTTTTCATCTTTTGAGTTAGCATCTTAGTTTACATGTATTGGAAACAATATAATGTTGTCTTTAGAAATTTGAATGTGATTTGGTTGCTTAACATTCTTATTTGAAAATAAGAAGGCCCATGATCTTAAGATCTAAAGACCTGAGTCAAAGCAGCCAATGGTTTTTGGCATAGGTGCCTTCAAGGATTCCGTGGGTACAAATAAGGTACCTGGAATATGGGTACCTCTGCACGCGCCTACACAATTACTGAGGTTGCCTACATCTGAAACCCGTTGAAACCCATTACTCCTTGGAATCAGATGATCGAGGTCGTTTTTCATTCCAATCTTTCACACAAAGGATTTTAAGACCATGACCTACCATCAGAGGGCCAATTTTTTATTCCACGAGGTACAGATCTCGAAAAGTGGCCCTAAAATCACACAAACATGAATTTATGGTCATTTTTTGGTATCTATGCCATGCGGAATCAGCACCTGACTGAACGATGGTAAGATTATGGTCTCAAGATCCTTTTTGTGAAAGATTGGGTGACAAACGATCTCCATCTTCTGATTTGATACGAGCAATGGGTTTAAAAGGGTTCAGACGTAGGCACCTTCAGTAATCGTGTAGGCGTGAACTCAGGTACCCTTAAAATATTTGTAAGGAACAACTATTTGCATAGGAGATATGTGCCTTTGCACATAGTTTGTAAAGAAAGGCTTGATAATTTTGGCACCAATGCCTCGCCATCTAAACTGTCTAATTTACTATGAATGATGCAAATACTTTTGTTGTCAAAGATTGCCATGAAACGTGATCTCTATCATATGATTCAACATATTCAAAGCCCATCATCTGATTCAATGGTCGATTGTGTTGAATCGGATGATAAAATCATGTTTTGTGGCAATCTTTGGCATCAAAGATCTTTACATCATGACCTTCAAATCAGACGGTTTAGATGTGTTCCATGTGGCACAGGCCCAAAAGTTTGAGACGGGTGTGCGCTAGCGCCCGGTCCGCTACCTGGACCCGCTCCCCAGCGTCCCACAGCTTTCTGCTGCTTCCTGCCAGCAGCTCCAAACCGTTGGATACCCGAACGTTAACTTAGGTAACTTAGGGTATCCATAAGGGACGTGCTCTCCCCTACCATGCCACTGAATATTGCAGTGGTTCTTTGTTTGGAGCTCATGTATTTGTTTATCAGTTTTACATAAATAAATTCAGAACATAATTTTATTAAGGACTTAATGATGATGTGGATGATCTTATAAAGTCTGGACAATGCCCGACGAAATCTGAACAAATTCATTGGCCCAATCGGGTCTCCGAATGGCCAATCACACACAACATTTCTTGAAACAAATGAAACTTTTGACTAAAAATCAAAATATTTGCAACGAAACTGCACCGTCATAGCTGTTGGATAAAGTGGTCTTGTGGCAGAATGGAAACATCCGCTTTGTTCGCAGGAGATGGTCACCAACTACAACCCCTCTCTCTTCAACTTAGAGAAAAGAATATATGATTCTGTGCAATAATCTCGGTAGCGTTCAAATGAAATGGGTTCTAAAATGAAGAATTATGGGTAAATTGACCTCCACCGTCCCGTCCGTCCCACCCATATGAACAAGCATTTCACAAAGAACATTTGCATTCTCACCTATCAGATCTCATCTCTATTAAAAAATTGATGCATTTTTCCTCCTCAACATTGTCAACGTAATCAACAATATCTGAAACATATCCTAAGGAACTTAAAGTTTATACATCTGAAAAATCTTCTCAAATATTTGCTCTCATCGATTGAGGATGCAATCAATCTACAACAAGGAATTCATGAACTACACCATTTATTTCTATGGGTGCTTTCGATCCCACGGGCAATCATACCTTTCCTCACCCTTTTCACGTTGCTTGATTGCTGGGAGGCAAGCCCGAGCGAGAGCGTTTCATCGTGAGGTCACTAAACAAATATTCGACAACAGAACATGAACCCCACACTTTCTCGGCTCCAATTCCAAAATTTTCCTAGCCACAGATTCCGCCAGTTCAATATTTCCATTACTTCTACAAGCGAAAAGTAGAGACCTCCAGATGACAACATCAAGTCATTTTGGCATCTTCGTTATAAATTCCTCTGCCTCTAACAAAAGGTTCGCACGTTCTAGAAGATCAACCATACACCCATAATGCTCGATCAAAGGAATTAGATTGTGGATTCTCTTCATACAATTGAAGTAGTATATCCCTCATCCACCAAGCCACTGTGACTACAAGCCGATAAAACACCTAAATATGTCACCTGATTTGGAAAAACCTCCTTCAACGACTACATTTGCGAGAACTAATCCAATGCTTTCCTTGAATTTCTTTTAAAATTATAAAATACAAAAGAAAATAAGAAAAAGATGAAAGAGAGAAGAAGAAGACAAATGGCCACAATCAATTACATTGTTTACGGTTTGTTACAATATTCTTACACAAGAAAGTGTATAAATAAGATTACAAATATAACCGTCAGCGATTTTCTAGAAGTGGGAATGAACATGGGTAAGTGGATAATTATCTAATAAAGTATATTCTAATAATTTCTATTCATGGCAAGCCCTCAAATCATCACAGTCCATGAGAACACATCTCATTGAATCAATCCATTGAAAATTTGAAGAGCTTCGTCAATGTCTCCGCACTTTGAGTATATATCCATCAAAGCATTCTTCACCGTAACATTCAATTTGGTGCCCATTTTATCACAGTAAGAACGAACCCATCTCCCTTGATCGAGTGCACCCAAATGTGCACATGCCAAAACCACACAAGCAATTGCTGCCTCGTCTGCTTTTACACCCTCAACCTGCATTTCCCTTTCAATCCAATTGCTTCTTTGAGCATCCCCAATTAGGCGCAACCCGCAATCATGGAAGTCCAGCAGAACACATTTCTTGTAGGCATTCTATCGAACACCTTCCAAGCATTTGCAATCCTTCCACATTTTACATACATATCGATCAATGAAGAACCCAAATAGAAATCTAAGGCAAATCCATTAACTGTGACAAAAGCGTGAATCTTCTCACCAAAACAAATTTTTTCTGAAAAAGCACACGCAGTTAATGCAGTAGTCACAGTTAACTGGAATTTGATCGAAAACCTAACTGGAATTTTAAACCAAACTGGAATTTTGTAATTAAACACCCTTACTGGAATTTGATCGAAAACCTTACAAGCAATGTCAAACTTAACACAAGCAGAATACATACAAGAGAATTTTGAACACAGAAGTTTTTATTTTTGTATGCAAATAAATAGTCTCACTGGAAATTGTAAAAAGTGGTTCATGTTATATATAGAATCTTTTATCTTTTATTATTGTTTAACAATAAAAAGAAAAGAGTGTACCTAGCGACACTCCGTCACGCGCATGCATGTATCGATTAGCATTTAGGTGCATTGGCCGGGTCGATCCAACGGTCAAATTATTAAGAACGTAAAAAATATGACTGTTGGACACAGATTCATATATTTTGAAATCCATCGAATTTCTTTGCACACAATTTGAGAATTATCTTGCTTTCATCTTTTATTTGGTACTCATTATATCCTGGAAACATCTCGCTGAGACTCTTTCGCAAACTTGAAGATTTACTCGAGTAGGGAGCATATAGCATTTTAAAGATAGCGACAACGTACCTTGAGTCCAATTTCTCTCGCCCAATTTCATCATTTTCGGATTTCTGATCATAATTTTTCTGACACAAACACATTTAATTCGAACCCTAATTTCAAGGTTAGCCAATGAGTTTCCTCGCCTTTTTTTATGAAGGAGAGACGGCCGCAAGGCTTTGAAGACGAAAGGGAAGGTGTAGTTATCGGGCAAAATGCGGGTGTGGTGCATCAGATCATATAGAGAGATCGATTATTCGGTGCGTGGGACCTTGAGCATAGGATAGAAGGATTTAATTCAATGCAGAGAGATTAAAGTTTTCAAGGAGGGTTGTCATTGAGGCATTATGTGTGGTATGGAGGGAGAGATGATTGTAGTGGTGGTGATTCCATGGGGGCTTCCCGGTGGTGGAGAGAAGTGAGAAGAAGAGGTTTTAAGAGAAGGTGAATTTGAAAGTGGAACACGAATTTCAATAGGAGAAAAATGGCGGGATAGAGTTTGTTGTTTTAGCTGGGGAAATAACGGTCAAGCGAGTTAGGACAAGAAAGAGGAATAAAATAAACATATAGGGAAGGGTTAGCTCTATTTGCACCCACTGCTTCTTGGAAAGCACCCACGTTCCCACGGGAGAAAAAAAAACTATTTTTTGGAAAGTGCACCTGCTATTTTTACTTTGTGGGCCCCCACATATATAAGCCATTTTTTTTCTTTTCCTTTTTTCATTTCTTTTTTTTTTCTCTCCTTTCTTCTCTTCTTCATCTACCAGCAACGGGGTCGTCAAAGAGATCGAATCACCTTTTTTTTTCTCTTTTTTCTCTTTTTTTTTTTCTTTTTCTTCCTTAACTCCAACCTTTGCAACAGCGAAGTCGGCATCACCAGGATTCTTTTTCTTCCTTAATTAACTCCAACGACGACACCGACATGATTGAATTATCCTCTTCTTCTTCTTTTCCTTCTACTTCTTCCTCATCTACAATGAAAACTTAAAAAATCTATAAAACAACGAAGAAACCCTTAAAAAAACCTAAAACCTTTAAAAAAAAAAAAGGCTCGAAACTCGTGACAATAGGCACCTACTGTCAGATGTATTAATCAGACAATGGGAACCCACTCTTAGATGTAAAAGGCTGACGATGAGTGCTCACTGTCAGCCTTTCACAACTGACAGTGGGTACCCATAGTGAAGCCAGACAGAATAGCGATTATTCTATAGGCTAGCTTCAACTGATAATTCATAGGGAAGAACACAAGAGAATTATCCCAAAAAAAATAGAGAAATACCTCTGATGTTCAATTCAAAATTATCCAATCAATCAACTACCAAAATCAGCCCACAAGCCGGGCTTTATAGTTAAAAATCGTCATTATCAGAATTTACTAAAAATAACAAAATCCCAATAAGCATCCCAAAATAAAATAAGTAATAAAAGAAATAATCTTTCAAAAATCTGGTCCAAATCGGTTTTAGAATCGCATCTTACACGATAAAGGAAATATTAATTACCATAATAAAAAAAAACTAAAACTGCGGATTCAAAAGGGAAAATGGTGAATTTTGACCTTGAAAAAATTCTACCAAAGGTAGCCACGACGTGCGCACCACGAAGAGCTTTCCGAAATGAGGTCATTTGTGCGATTCTGAAAACCGTAGTCAAAGTTATAGCCAAATTACCGAAATGTATCCAAAACTGCACCAATTATGAAAAGATCTCGATTACCTATCATCTTTACGTTGACCTGCCAACTTAAGGTATCTCAATACCAATAACGTAGAATCTGACAACTCAGCATCGTCTGACTCGAATCCTCCTGCATCACATAGCCACAAGTTCAACGGTAATTTTCTTAGGGTTTATTAGGTCTTGTTTCTTTATTTTATAAGTTTTTTGTATTTTTTTTATATTGTAGTTGGTAGTTGATAGTTTGGTAATGTTATGAGTTGCCGGAGAAGAAGAAGAAGAGGAGTCGTCGGAGAAGAAGAAAAAGAAGAAAAAAGAAGAAGGTGGTGATTCGGTCGGTGATATTGACAAGCAATGGTCGGGGAGGAGGGTGGTCGAAGAAGAAAGTAATCGGAAAAGATGAAGAAGAAGGTATGCTTCAGTAGGTGGGTGCCCCCGAAGAAGAAATTAGGTGGGTGCACATTTTTTAGATCCCCAAAAAATATTAAATTTCATTAAGTGGGCATCCTCGAAAAAAGAGCCTTTTGTGCGTGGGTGTGGAAGAATGTAGGTGCCTTCAAAGAAAAGGTGGGAGCAAATAGAGCTACCCAACGGGAAAATGCTTTTTTTTTTTTTTTAATTTGATAACTTGGGTGTCCAGGTAAAGATTTCAGCTGCCTGAACCAATGGATCATTCAAGCTGACGTGATTTAAGTGAACACCAAACCCGAAAATCCAGCCCTACTTGGTACAAACCCCTATTCATGCTTTGTTACATATAAAATATCAGGGCGGCTCGACCCAACTCGACCTAACGCGACCTCTTGGTCTACTCAACCCGACCTGATCGGTTCATGTCTGATGTCCCATGTCCGAACCGACAGGTGAAGTTTAAGCATCCTTTCAAGTAAAATATCGGCCGGGTCAGATATAGGGTCAAAAAGACCCATTGACAGCCCCAGTCACGCTCAAACGCCCAATTCCACGTGTGCTGTTGTATTAGGCATTGACGGACTAACACTTGAACCTAGTGTTAGTGCACTGTAAACCATAGAAAGGGATCGAAGTAGGTATTGAGTGATATATCTCCCCTGATATTTTCCGAAGCTTGGCATTTACTTGAGATTCACTAAAAAAAAAAGTGCCTCTATTTGCACCCACTAAAAACTATAGGAGCACTCACATCGGATAAATTGTAGCCTGATTTCTCCCCTTACACTATAAAAATAAGGTGTTTTTGCGACACTTGCTGTTAAGGCAATTTTTGATGACGGCAAGACTAATAGCGACAGTTTTTGATAGCGAGAGGACTAATGGTAACAGATTTTTGTTAAAATAACTGTTACTAATAGTCTTATTTTTTATAGTGTTATAATATCATGGGCCCTCCAATCAATGCCAATTGGTTTTGCATTGGATGCATATATTTATTATGGTATGAGAGTAAGTCATTTTTCACTTCACGTCATCCGATTCAATTATTCACGTGATTTGACTCGGTCCCACCAACACGTGTGAGCTCTCTCCCCTTGTAATATCTTGCCCCTCCACTCTTACCAATTGATTGAGTTGGATGAACAAATTTATCCAACTCTTCTGTTGGTTATCCATCATACCTTTAGGCCTCGTTCGGTAACCCAAAATACTCAGAATCTGGGCAGATTCTGAGTTTTTTTGCAAGATCTGAGCAAAGCCCACGTTCGAGAGCCAATTTTGGGAAGCGGGAATTTGAGTGTTTTCTGAGTGAAAACGACGTTTGGTCGTCCGACCAAACCTCTCGGATTAGCTCAGATTTTGAGCTCAGAATCTGGGTTGGTGAAGTATACTCCTCATCCATCTATGCAGCTGATCAAAACTATGTGTCCTACCCAACTACGCAGTAGCTTCTTTGAAGCTACTGCATCGTCTTCCCCAACCTTCCATGGCGATAGGTAGGGGCATCGTCTTCCCCAACCATCCCTGTAATCGATGACGAATCAGTACAGAGTCGGCATCGACTCGGTACAGAATCGTCATCGATTACATAAAAATATATATATATATATATATATATATATATATATATATATATATATTATTTCATTTTTTTTAAAAAAATTTATTTATTTTTTATTTTTTATTTTTTTATGTAATCGATGACGACTCAGTACAGAATCGGGATCGACTCGGTACAGAATCGTTATCGATTACATAAAAAAATAAAAAAATAATAAAAAAAATAAAATTAATTAATTAATTAATTAATTTTTTTTTTTTTTTTATGTAATCGATAACGACTCAGTACAGAATCGGCATCGACTCGGTACAGAATCGTTATCGATTACATAATTTTATTTTTATTTTTAATATAATCGATGGCGACTCTGTATAGAGCCAATGACGACTTTGTACAGAATCGATGACGACTCTTAAAGTTCAGGAGTAGTTTTTATATGATTTACTCTCCGGTTTAAATGCTCCGCACCTTATCTTCTAACCGAGTACAACAGAATTAGCTGGGGCCTTGTTCCATGGATGAGTCGGGAATTGGACCTTTTAATTGGCAGACCTGAAATAGGTCTAATTTAAGGAAAAATTACCACTAAAACCCATCTATTAATGACGCCCCATCTCGATTGGTTGCCCGTAAATTTTGAGAGAAATTCGAGTACGGCACATAAACCGATGATTAAGATCACGTTTCTACGGTCGTAGTATAACCACTGATTGAAGTTATTCTGATGATTTTCTGAGAGGAATCTGAGTGGTTTAAGAACAAAGGATTTTGAGTTTTGTAAGAATCTGTCAGGAATCTGAGTGGTTAAAGAACGCATATGGTGAAAACCAGGAATCTGAGTTTGCTAAGAATCTGTCAGGAATCTGAGTGTCCAAAATCTGAGCAAAATCTGAGCTTTTCTGGGAAAAATCAGGAAACACCTGAACGAGGCCTTAGGGTAGGATGAAATAGTTCTCTTTGGTCCCTAATTCGGTTTGCTTCAGTTTCCTATTTCGGTTTGATATATATAAGATCACCCATGAGATGGAAAAATAAATATAGAAAAAAAAAAATGCATATAATAGAATTTCTGGAAAGTTATTTTTAAAAAGGGCTGACGTTTTCAAAATTTATCTAAAATACATCTTTTTTTTTAACTCTCAAACCCTTAACTTGCATTTCATCAAAAAATATTTAAAAATAAAAAGAAAATGATGCTTTTGAGAATCTTGCAAAAATAACTAATAAATTTTGGATATATTCAAGGCTAAAGGTAGCCCCATACTAAGGACCAGGTAAGTTACCTAGTCCCATATTAGCACATGATCGGGTGCCAGGTAAAGGAGCAGCTCTATGATCATAACTGTTGTAGAGAAAGATAAATAAAATAGTCACGGTGTCAATCATGTGGAAAATGAGGGGTGAAACCAAATGTGATTTTACTGTTCATTTTCTGTGCAATTGACTAATGACTGCATGATTTTATGACTTAAATTTTTTTTTCATAATAGTTATGATCATCGCGCTACTTCTTTACGTGGCACTCGATCATGTGATTGGGTGTCACGCGGCAGCAAACTAATGTAGGATCAGGTAAGTTACCTGGTCCTTAGTACTAGACTACCTCCACCCTATTTTAATGCCCATCAGGGCCGGCCCTGGGCCAAGGTTCAAGAGGCAGCCACCTCGGGCCCCCAAATGTTTGGGGCCCAAAGTCTTGAAAGTCTTTACCATATATTTAGTTACTATAATTTTTAATATACAAAAGTAATAAATCAATCTAATTGTTTAGTTGGTTAAGTGATTAGTATTGCTTTACTTTTTACCAAACAGGTTGTGGGTTCAACTCTTCCCAATTCCCACATTTGCATATTTTCTTAATGGGCCATGGATCGGGCCTTGGCCGGGTTGGTGCAGGTCATTGGTCTGGTCACTGGCCTCACTAGGTCAGGTCGGCCGTATGTATTGACCCAGTAGATTCTATGGCCTAGATTTGATCAAACAAGATTTATTTGACTAAATCTTTTATATATAGGATACCCCTAAACGCGCCCACGCGTTCTTCGAAAGCGCCCATATCCTAGACCCCTTGAAAACCACTGATTCCTTCGAATGAGATGATGGAGATTGCTTTTACCTATCTTTCACAAAATAGATCTTCAGATCATGGCTCACCTATAAAACGGTCAATTTTTTATTCCATGTGACACAAATCCCCAAAAAATGCCCTTAATCATATGACACACATCACACGCAAATGAAATTTTATGGCCATTTTTTTGGGATCTATGACACGTTGAATCACAAACTGTCTGTTTGATAGGTGTAGCATGATCTCCAAATCTATTGAGTGAATGATATGGGTGAAAAACCATATCCATCATATGATTCGAAGGATTCAATGGTTTTCAAGGGGTCTTAGATGTGGGCGCGTTTAGAGGTTCCCTTTTATATATACTAGTAAACATGCACGTGCTTTGCACGTGTTGCTCTATAAAATCATAAAATAATAATAAATTTATAAAATGAAAAAGGTATGTGGGTTCTAATATATGGGTGAACCTATGCATTCAGACCTCAGATCATATGTGTCACGCGACACCTGATTCTAAGATAGTGCCTTTTTTGGGATCGTGTGCAATGTTGCATGTCATCTATTAAACAAAAATTAATTTTTTTTTGTTGTCTAAATTTCAACCAAGGTTTGGGTACTGCCTCACTCATCATGTCAAGTGTTCGTTAGTATGTTTCATGATTTATTGAAGATTAAAAAAAAGGACATATTACTATGCTTCATGCCTTCATTATATATAATTTAAAATTTTAAAAAAATTAATAAAAATTAAAAATATATATAACTTATATTGTCAACTAAAAAACATGAAAAAAAAAATTAACAAATAAGTATAATCTTGATAATTCAATTAAATCAAAAATGAAAATTTATTCCTTCTCGAGTAATAATTTCTCTATAGGAATTAATCATACATAAATCAATCAAAAACGACCTAAACCCCGTTACAATAATCCAATTCATTGAATCTCCATCTATGCCTAATAAACCAGATCACAAAATCAAAAAATATTATCAAAAAAGTCAGATCAATCAGAACTCAAATCAGAAAATCACCTAAACAAACATGCTAGAATTGAAACAATTCATATCACAATTCTCATCACCATAAATTGAAACAAACTTTAGAATCTGAAAGAAGATTTAAAGAACAAATAAGAGGCATAATTATGAAAGAATTTCGATTTCTTTGGAGATTCAGAGACCCGATTGACAGCAGCCAAAATGACCTTTGAAAACAACAAATTTCAATCCCATGTTTACACAAAAAATCTAGGTCTAACATCAACTCATCTTGAAAGTAATCTATGAAAACAAAAAAGCATTCTTTTCTATGGTTCAACTCACATTTCTTGCCACATTTTATTGGGTTAAATAAAAAATCAAGAGAGGAAAGAGAGTATTTTAACACTTCCTTCATTGAATCCTTGAGATGCACATACAAGTTACAAGTCATATATATATTACACAACTCAAATCATAATCTATTTCTCAAAGACTCAAAGATCGCCGGTTCAATCCTAGCTTACATATTGTAAAAGAAAAGCCATATATATTGAAATATGAATGATACATATTGGTATTGTGCCAAATTCAAGTGAAAGTGGTACAGCTCAATAGAGTCAGAATAACTTAGTAGCAAATGGGTGAAAGGCAAGGGGGACCTTGGAAATTAGCGCGTATTATGGGCGAAGTTTCCAACCTTGTGAATCAGATGGCATTATTCTTTCACATTAAAGGAGAAGCAAATAGGTTTGTCAGCTTGTTTGCAAGCAAGGTGTTTTGAGGGATTGTTTTACAGTTAGGAATTTAAACCTTTGATGCTTGGATGTTTAAAAACGTTAGAAATAAGAGAATACGTCTCTGATTGGATGGGTATTAAAAGTTTAGGTGATGTGACTGTAACAAAAAACTGGTGTGCCAGTAACACTTTTCTCTAGTTTTTATTTTAATAATGTAATAAAAAATCAGATATTATGCTTGCTGACCTGGCACAATCTGAGCCTTACAAGTTCTATATCTTGGGAACCATGAACATTGAAACATGAATCCAAACAGAGTGAACCAGTGAACTTGGTCACATTGGATTCATCTACTAACTGAAACAACATTAGCAAACTGTACAAGACAAACATGAATAAATAGCCCCAATTTTTTTTTCTTGTGATAAGTAGTTTGTTTATCAACTGATAAGAGTAGAGAGAGAGAGCCAGCGAAGAAATGCAAACTATGTGAAAATGGCGGTCGCCTCATTTGGTCTCTTCTCCAGTCTTCCATACCCTTCTTCTAGAACCACAATCTTTATCCCTCCTTAAACCTCTCTTTATAGGGTTTTATAGCATTATTTTCATCGCTTTCTCTCTCTCTCTCTCACCATCTTTCTAGGGTTCTGCAAATTTATAGGGCTTCTCAAGCTTACAAGATTTGTGTTAATGGCTCCTGTTCTAAGCAGAAGCCTGTGTTCGTCTTCTCTAACATCTCTACCTATCGTTTCATCTATTGCTTTTGAAGAACACCAGAGTTTTGAAATTAAGAAGCTATGTTTTTCCACAAACAGTTCTGAGAAATGGGTTCTCTTCTTCAGTGGGTTTAAAATGGAAGCTTGATAGGAGAGAGAATCGAACAATTGTTCGATGCAAGACAGTGGTTGTGGAGATAGAAGCTACAAAGGGGTATGGTGAGAAGTTTGAACATCAGGCGGAGGTGGGTTTTGGTTATTTCGATTAAATTTGGTCTCTTTGTAGTTTTTTTAAGGTCGTTGTGTGATTTGTTGATGGTATGGGATAGGTTTTTGTTTTAATGTTCATGTTTATAGGTTGAAGGTGTTTGGTTACTCGCCATCATGCGTCCTACCTTGCCAAGTCCAACAGACTTACATCTTTTCAAGGAGGGTATTCAACCACTAAGGGAGGTAACTTTTGAAGCATAACTTTATTTATTTATTATTTTTATTTTGTAACTTTTGTAGGATTGCAATGCTATTTCAATGTGATTCTCGATCGTAGTTTTATTATCTGTGATTCATTGATGGAGATCTAGAAAGGCATTATATCTCTAGAAGCTAACAAAGTGGATTTTTTTTTGTTTTTGATGGTTCATAAAATATTTTTTTATGATCAGGACTCCGCAAATTGCAATGGTGGAAAGTGGATAATACGTTTCAATTAAGAAAGCGAGCTACCAACCTACCTACCTCGAGAGCAGATTCCCAACGCAGAGCTTTGATCCTCTCGTGCAGAGCTTCGAGTACAGTCCTCGGGAGGAGTTTTTTGAAATGTTTATGGCCTCCCTTACTCTCTTTTCTCTCAATACTGAAGAACAAGAAGATGGAGAAAAAGAAGTAGAAGTAGAAGAGTCCTAGTTTAGAGAAGAGTCATCCTATTTTAATTAGATTTGGGGACTTGCGGATATATATGATTCGGGACTTGTTTAGAGTACAGAGGAGTCCTAGTTTAATTAGATTTGGGGACTTGCGGCTATATATGTTTTGGGACTTGTTAAGGGCATTTTAGGTATGAAAAATTGAGAGAAACTATTTTTACTTTTATATAGTAGTAAGGATATATATATATATATATATATATATATATATATATATCTTATTAACTGACCCTAACTTAAAATAGTGATTTCAAGCTTATTCCAGTTCCATTTTTTGCAAATGATTTGTCAATTTTGATCTACTCGACAAGACATATCCAATGAACCTATTTTTGAAACTTTTTGACACTGTTGAAGTGCTAAAAAATGACAGGGAAAGATTCAATGGCAGTTAAAGTAATAAAAAATGTTAAAATGTTATTAGTTGAGTTACTCGATCCGTTGGGTAAGTTACACCATTTAGCTTTTTTTTTGTTACATTTTCCTTTAAAATATACTTTTGTTAATTTATTAGTTGCAGTTTTAAATTATAAACAATAAAATGGAATATGGAGATATTTGTAATCTAAAAGCAATATGTATCGTTTTATTTGTCAAAAAAAAAAATTTGACAATTTTTTTTTAAGATTAATATGAAAGAGGGGCCCCATTTTAGGAACTCAGCCCCCAAAATATCAAGGCCGGCCCTAATGCCCATAAACAATTTTTGAAAAAATAAAATCCCTACAGATTTAAACTTCATAGCAAGTCGTTTGCATAAAAAATACAATGGGAATAGTAATAATTAAGGGCGATTGGAAACACCTTGCAACCATAGTCGGACCAATCTCTTGGGTTTTACGCTTTAAATTATTTAAAATTTAACCAAAACTAACAATGCCACATAATCTTATAGATTTTTCTTGATTGGTAGGTAATGGAGCATCTAAACAAATATCACGAATCATGATCACCCTTTTCAATATTTAAAAAATCATTTATAATAAGAAAAAATTACAAATTTCTGTACAATATAATAGTAGAAACCCTACTAGGCATTTTATCGAACAACTTGCTTTCATGGGGATTTTCCACCTTAGTTTAGGATTTTAAAAGAAAAAAGTCATAAAATCATAACTATTGTGATTTTAACCTTCACAGCCATATGAATTTAGGATCGATCACCACTTCCGCCACCCAATTCAAAAAAAAAAAAAAAAAACACACACACACACACCTTTACCGCAACCGCCAGTTATTGCTTTCTGTCGGATGGTGCGCCATCTCTTAATAAGTAGAAGAAGAAGGAAATAAACCCCCATATTTTATTTTCAATTTCTATTTTAATTCAGCCAAAGGCTCACACCAAAAAAAATGTGGTATTTGTGTGCAGAAAAACCTATTTTAGCCAAATAATCAACTCCCCTATTATGTAGCTCTGTTGCGCCCAAACGTTCTCTGAAAGCGCCCACGTGTGTGATTGCTTTGAGATCGCGTTTCACGTGATATTTCGCATACGGTCAAATTTTAGAAATGTTTTATTTGCACCCACCTACTCTTGCTATCTACCCATTCTCCCTCGTGCAATTGAAAAAAAAAAAAAAAAAAAAAAATTACACAGAAATTCGTGTACCAAATACCCTCACCCTTTCCTTTCCTTCCACCCACTTATTCATGCATGCAAACTCCACGCTTCCAAGATCCTCTTCTTCTTCCTCTCCTTCTCCCGCTACGACCTTTTTTGAACAAGAGCATTTCTCACGTTTCGCCACTCGTTCTTCTTCACTTCGTTCGACACCGACGACCATCTTCTTTTTTCTTTCGGTACACCCACACTTTATTCCTACCCTTATTTTAGTGTGGATATGGATTCGAAGGACACGGATGATAGCTCCGAAGAGTTGCTATCATATGATGATACTTTGGAGTTCACTCAACTCCCTGAGAAAGAATCCCAAACTCCTCTACAGGTAAATAATTTTTTTTTCATTTTATTTGTATTCCTTTTTATTATAACTTATTTTTTATTATATAATTTTTCATTTAATTTGTAATCATTTTCATTCTATTATTATTCATTCTATAATAATATAATTTTCCTTATATAATTTTTCATTTGAAGTAAAGTTAGGGTTTAGTATTGGGGGTAGACTTATTTTGGATTCAAGATTAGATATATTTTTCATTATATTAATATATTATCGGTTAATTCTATTTGTATTCATTATATTTCGTTTTAGTTTTAATTCTATATCGTTCTATTTTGAATTTTGGATTCTATTTCGTTCTATTTAAAAGAGATATTTTTCAATATATTTGCATTAGTTTTCATTCGTTCTATTTAAAAGGGTTATTTTTCAATATATTTGCATTAGTTTTCATTCGTTCTATTTTTTATTCTATTTATAATACTCTTTCATTATATAATTTTTTAATCTTAATAAATTTAGGATTTTTATGTATATGTATTAATGAAAAATGGTTTGCTAGAGGTTCATATAATGCAGTACCATTTAATCAAGTGTTAGTACTATTTGTATTAGTTTTCATTATATAATTTTTCAATCTAACTAAATTTAGGATTTCTATGTATTAATGCAGTATATGTAACTTCGCAATCTTTTTTTAATCAAACCAAATCCATTTTGAATCAAGCCAATCGATTTTGAAAAATGTATTAATGAAAAATGATTTGAACCAAGCTAAAATTGATTGGTTTGGTTCAAAATGGATTTACTCAAAATAAAAAAATAATTGCAAAGTAAGTTACGAGAGAGACTCGTATAAAAAGTTATGAGAGGGTATATATGTTTTTAAAATAACGATTATTTGTATTAGTTCGTTCGTTCATTTCAATAGTGATTATAACGTTATGTTATTATATACAGGTGGACGATACACAAGCACAAAATACAGACCTTATGACCACAAATGAGCTTTTTAACACTAGCGAAGAAATGATAGATTGGGCTTGCGATGTCGCAAATAAAGCGGGAACTGTACTAATGATATAGAGGTCCGATAAGAGATTTCAAGGCCGCAATGCTAGGGTAAAGTTGGCTTGTGAGAGAACAGACAGCTTTCGTAATCGTAAGAAAGGACAATTCAAGACCCCAGCAACGAAAAAAATATTTATGAAAAATTCAGGTTGTCCGTTCTCATTACGAGGAACGGAGATTAAACAAGAAGGGAAGTCTGTATGAAAGATTGACGTGCATTGCGATGTTCGCAACTATCCCCCGGGGCAATTTGGGGAAGGTCATTCGTATACAGGATGGTTGAAAGAAAACGAGAGAGAGAGAGAGAGAGAGAGAGATTTTGAAAGAGATGTCAGCTGTTGGGGTGAAGCCCAGTCACGTATTTCATAGCATTCAAAAGAAGAATCTGAAAAATTGTTCGACCATTCAAGCCATCTACAATGCGAGGCATGCGATCACGATTGGTGAGAGAAGGAGACCTCACTTCAGCAGTTGATGTTCGAGTTTCAACAAAACAAATCGTATGTTTTCCTTTGTAAAGATCCAGCAGATGAATTGACTGACAACTTCTTCGCTCATCCGGATTCGATAGAGCTAGCGAACATCTTTCCTCAGGTGTTTGTTTTGAACTGCACATATAAGACCAACATATACAAACTTCCGATATTGAGTATCATCGGAGTGACCTCCACATAAAAAAGCTTTTATGTTAGCTTTGCATTCATGTCATCCGAGAGAGAGAGAATGCTTATGTGTGGGCATTGAGATCATTCAAATCACTTTTCAAGAGAGGCAAGTTTCTGTCTCTATTCGTGACCGATCGGGAGCAAGCACTCATGAATGTGATCAAAGTAATTTTCCTAGAAGCCAATCACATTTTGTGTGTATGACACATAAATATGGGTGCGCTGAAAAATTGTAGAAAAGTGTTTGAAACTACGGAAGAATGAGATGTCTTCTACCAGGCATGGAATCGTGTGATGTACAGTTCATCGGTATAAGATAATGAAGTCGCGCTAGGTACCTTGGTCCATAGGTACGCAGAGCATCAAAGTATCCTCCACTATTTGCATGCCACTTAGATAGAACCGTACAAAGAGAAATTTGTGTCAACATGAACGAATGAATATATGCATTTCGGTAACACGACTTCAAACCGAGCGGAGAGCGCGCATGCTCAGATCAAGCGTGAGTTGAGATCTTCGATCATTGACCTTCTACAATCACGGGAGAAGATTGATGGCATCGTTGAGATGAAACTTATATACATACGAGCGTCATTTGAGGAAAGTAAACTAAAGAAGGGGCATCAATTTTTCTCCAATTTCTATGAGCTCATAGTCGGTCACGTTTCTAGAGCTGCGATGAAAATTATTAAAGAAAACAGAGTTGCAGTTATGGTGCAACCTGTTATTGAGACTCAGTGTATGCATGTACTGCGTAAGACACATGGGCTTCCATGCTTGCATGAACTCTCTTCGTGGCTATTAGCGGGTGAGAGAATTCCTCTTGAATCCATTCATCCACGGTGGAAAAAACTCTACCACTTTAAAGTTGGTGCATCATCAAGAGGTGTTGAACTGCTAGAATGCTTTCATCGCATATACGAAAGATATGAGAGGTTTGACAGTATTGTCCAAGACTAAATTTATAGACAATTGCATGAGTGACATACCCTGCTACGACTTACATGGTTGAGCTGAAGTTGTCCACGAGTAAGTGACGAGCCTAAGGGGAAGGGGAAGAAAAGAAAATGTGATGTGTCCTCGAAAAAAGAGAAATCCGGGTTTGAGCACATAATGAAAGAAGTTAAGTTGAAGGAGAAGGCAAAGGAGAAAGGGAAAAAGGCTACAATCGTTGAAGTTCCAAAGCTTCAAGAAAGCCTTGAAATGAAATTATATCTGAAGACACTCCCTGAGTTTGTGCATCCTCTCGTAGTTGATATCACGGAAGTAACGGTGGATGGGCGAAAAGTAGTGCGAGTTGATTTGTTTGTTGAGTTGACCTCTCGCGCGGAGAAGTATTTACCTATTTTTGGGAGTCAAGAGCGAATGATTCATATAGAATCGATACTCAACTGCTTCACTGAGAGTGATAGGAGTGCCTACTGGATGACTGTGTCGAACATGGGATACTTAATAGCGTCGTGCTATCGTACCCTTTTAGTCCTTCTTAGCCCCCGACTTTGTATCATATTTTTCCCACTGTGGACAGTAGAAGATACAACGAATAAGTTGATCATTTGCATCGCTCACATGAACAATTGTCACTTCGTCCCAGTGACCTTGACAAAAGATAGTCTCATTCCATCATCGATCGCTGTATGAAGGCGCTACCGAGATGATTGTGCAGCGGGATGGCCATCTCAGTTCACGAAATGATCGAAGAACTTTAACTCTAGCAATGATGATGAGAAAGTTGTGACCAAAGATTATCCGATCATTGACCTCGATTGACAGTTTTTTTAGTTGGGGTATATTCATGTAAATGGGGGTGGGGTATATTTATATAAATGAGAGTGGGGTATATTCATGTATACGGTAAAATATTATAATCATGCTAGTATCTTTTTGTGTAACTGATATAAATAAGATACTATGAAATGATACGGAAATGAATAGAATTTTTTTTTTTGTTAATGATCTCCATCATCTAATTCGATGAAGTCAATTTTTTTTGCTTTGCTTAAGTGAGGTGGCTGTAATTTTCTTTTTTAATCATTTGATAGTTTGGAGGGTAGTAAAGAGGTTCTACTTAGATGGTCATTCAATTATTTTTCCATAACCCAATTCAACTAAATTTGAAGTGAGCACAAGTTATACAACTCCATTAATTGAACCATATCTGAGTGAGGAACTTTAATATCAGTCACTAGTGTAATATGCAGATCGAATGATTCAAATTGCTCAAAATAAATGACCTATCACTTTGAACCATATCTGAGTGAGGAACTTTAATATCAGTCACTAGTGTGTTCAGATTGGATGATTTAAATAGCTCAAAACAAATGATCTATCACTTTGAACTATATCTGAGTGAGAAATTTTAATATCAGGTCACTAGGTATTATGTGATCGGATGATTCAAATTACTCAAAACAAATTATCTATCACTTTGGCAATATGGCTTGCCCACATCTTAAATCATTAATGTTGTAAAATCATTTAAACACAATTTTAAAGTTTAAATCAGTCAAGTGATACTATTATCTATCCAAAAGTAACACATGCCATTAGAATGCATAGATCAAGTGATACTATTCTACCGAAAAAATTGACATAACTATTAACATTAGAGTGCATAGATCAAATAGTTTAAATCCACTATGCCACCATTTTATGTCAAATATAGACCTTTAGAGCCTATATGCATCCACAGAATAATAGCCACAAGAAGAAAAAAATAAATAAATATTCTATTGGTCTGACGGTGGGTATCCACCATCAGTGTTCTTGGGTGGTGGGCACCCAGACTAAAATTGGGCACTGACGGTGGGCACCTTTGTCGATACATACAGGCTGTGACGGCATCAGCTTGAGCCATGAGCCCATTTCCAATGAAGGCTCCTCACTGGAAATGAGCTCTGATGGCCTGGCGGTGGGGGCCTACTGTCAGTGTCTATATAGTGATAGTGGGTGCCCACCATCAGCTAGTAAACACTAACGGTGCATACCCACTATCAGTCATTAGAAACTGACGGTGGACACCCATCGTTAGACCCAAATTTTTTTAGTCTGATGGTGGGTGCCCACCGTCAACCAGTAAACACTGACGGTGGGTACCTACCGTCAGACCAACATAATTTTATTTTATTTTTTTTCTTCTTGTGGCTATTATTCTGTGGATGCATATAGGCTCTGAAGGTCTTTGGGGTGAAAGCTTGGCATGAAACGTGATCTCTGTCATATAATTCAACTTTCTTTGATAATGGAAGAACGAATCTCTGTCATATAATTCACTTAACTGATTTAAACTTCAAAATTGTGTTTAAATGATCTTACAATATTAATGATTTAAGATGTGGGCAAGTCATATTGTCAAAGTGATAAATAATTTGTTTTGAGCAATTTGAATCATTTGATCTGTATACATTAGTGACTAATATTAAAGTTCCTCACTCAGATATGGTTCAAATCTAATTATAAGCTTGACTCTTTAAAAAGATCATTTGCTTTCAGCAATTTGAATCATCCTATCTGTATACACTAATACCAACCATTGTTTTTAGTGACTGATATTAAAATTCCTCACTTAGATATGATTCACATCCAATTATAGGCTTGACTCTTTAGATGATATATTGTTGGTTGGATAATTTAAAGTGATAATAATACACCCCGCATGCCATAATAGTAAGCCACATTTTTTATGTGAGAAGGTAAAAAAAATTGACTTTATCGAATTAGATGATGGAGATCATTAATCTAAACAATGTCTTCATTTGCATTAATATAAACAATGTATTTATTTACATTAAAAGTTGATATACGTATGCAAAAAATTAATATCTTCAAGCCCTAACACTCCAACTCTCACTCCATATACAAAAAAGACTCTACATCCCATAACACTCCAACTCTCAATCAAAGTTTCATTTCAGTAGACTTCTTTTTCGTGGAGAATTTTGGTGTGGGGCTGTCGGACTTGGAATAGCTGTCTGTGAGAAGGGCAAACAGTCGAATCAGAGCTCATCGCATACCCTCTTCATGACCTCGATTACGTACCCAATATCTTGATTTATACCAACAGCTATCAAACCCTCTAATAGCATTAATGCCTTATCTCTGTGGTGTCGCTACATTCAAAATGATCGTGAGACATTATATAAATTTTTATATATGGTAGCAATTATAAATGAAATACATAATAATAATATAAATACGTACCCATTCCTCCGAGACATCATCGACATCATCTCTACTTTGGACATCATCTCTACTTTAGGAGGATGGCCTCAAGCTCTTGCGATGGTTGGGGTCCATGAGGTACAACTGAGAGGACTTCCTGTACCATTCCATATAACCCTCCACAGTGGCCCCACTAAACGTTACAGCATCACGATCCTCCACAAATAATTGGTGACTGCGATGACGTTCAAAGTTCTCCGAAGGAGCTTTGTAGTATACAATATATATCTTTTTAGTTCTCCCTCTAATGCTCCCTTCTGCAGGTGCTATGGGTGTCGGGGGGATTGATTGCACGTGTCCCAACTGTCTCAACACCCACTCCCGGTAATACGACTCAACGATGTAAAAACATAACAGACATCCGATGTAAAACGCCGTAGGAGTAAACAGAAATTGATTTCTAATCTTACAATATGGATCCCAAGTAACCTGTACAAGAGAGTTATTAGAATTATATAGGTTCACGTAAAATAACTAATTATGATAATACATGATCCATTCGTAAGTCATCTAATGCTTCACGTAAAAGAATCAACTTTGATTCAAGATCCGCTGGTTGACTTAAATGTTATTGCCATCTAAAGGTCATAGGTAGACTATCAAAAGACCTTTCTACCAGCGCTGGGCATTCAAGAGCTAGGTGCTCGTAGCTCCACGCTTGAAAATACAAATCATATAGTTTGACATCAACACATATCAACAAATATTAGAAATAAAATTTAGTAAGGCATTACTATGTTAATGTAGTATACCTCAACTAACGTAGGCAACCCAGAAATTTGCCAACCTTCTTTCTTGATGCGATGCCCAGCTGCCTATAAATATAAGTGAGTGCAGCTGCTCCCCAAGCATAGTCTCCAATGGTCTTCAGATCGACCAACACCCTTGCATACGAAGCCGACACCATACTGCCTGATTTATCGGTAAGGATTGTGCATCCCAGCAGATAAAGAATGTATCCTCTTGCAGCACAATCAATCTGCTCATCAATAGCATCATCAGGTATCTGGTTCAAACGAGCATGCAACCATTCCAATCAAAAAGTTTTTCCCTTACATCCTTTGTGATTCAATTCTTCCATCACATCGTCAGTGCCAATACCGAATACTCGAACACACATGACAACCAATTCAGTTGTGCTACAAGGGTTTGGGACAACTGCCTTACCTACTACAGATAGGCCAATGAGATACTTCACGTAGTCAAGAGTGATAGTTATCTCACCGATAGTCAAGTGGAATGTATTTGTCTTAGGGTGTCATCTCTCAACCAAGGCAGATACTAACACATGATTGATGGTCTTGAATGCAACCCTACTCAGTAACTAAAATCCTGTCATCTTGATCCTACGTTTTAATTTGCGAGACATTTCAGCTGGACGGGCTTCAAGTTTGGCTGAATGTTGAATGCAACGAAGCATACCTCGATCCTACATCAACCAACAATAAAATTAGTAAGAAATTTGTAATAAATTTATAATTATATACACATAAAAATAAATGCATTACATGAATTGAATGTTGTTTCTTACTTACTTTGTTAACCCATAGATCGTGGCCAACATGGTTTTTATACCATCGTAGAAGCGAAATGTTCGTAGGGCTTTCAGAAAATGGTGTCACATTATCCTCAACTCTAGTTTGGACTGGCTCAACGTCAACCTCTTTAACTTTTCTCTTCTTTTTTGGAACTTAAATTTCTTCTTCTTCACCTTCAACTACCTCCACCCTCTCGGCTCCCTCACCTTCACTCGCTCTCTCTCTCTCTCTCTCTCCTCCACCCTCTCATCTCCCTCGCCTTCATCCACTCTCTCCTCCACCACCCTCTCATCTCTCTCACCCACTTCCACTCTCTTCTCTACCACCCATAAGTGGGTGGATAGCAAGATTGGGTGGGTGGAAATAAAGGTACTCAACTTTTTATTTCGCATGTCACAAATCTCAAACAAATGACCAGTCTTTAATGCCACACATCACGCTCAAATATAATTTTTAGGGCTATATTTTAGTGATATGCGATATCTGGAATCAAAATTGACTGTTTGATGGGTGCGACGTAATTGCAAGATCCTTTTATTAGAAGATATGGGAGAAACACAATCTCATCAACTAATTAGATGCAATCAATGATTTTAAAGGGTTTTTAAAGGGTTCCAATGTAGGCGCTTTATGAAAACGCTTGGGCGGCTTTAGAGCTACACTACCCATTACAAGACCTAACAAAACAACATTGAAAGGACTCGAAAGTTTGCAATCTCTCTCTATTATCATCAAATAGAAGAGAGCTCGGAAAGATCCCTTTCTTCTTCTTCTGCCTCACAAATATCCGAAGTAGCAACGTCCATGAAGTTCTTTGCCATGGTAGCCACCACTTCCCCTGCAAGATTCCTTATACTGACACCCACGCCACCACACCATGGTTCAAAATTTTGGTTTATCGGTCGAATCGTTTCGGTTTCGGTCCCCATTGAAATGATAACTTAAATCGAAATTTTGGTCCAAATATATATGGAGGGGAGATTTTCGGCCAAAATTTCGGTTTAAATTTCTGGTTTCGGTCATGCCCAAAACCAATAACGAAACCGCAATTTTGATCCTTGCACTACACTTTCTTCTATGGATAGCCTCTAAACTTATTTTATCGAGGTTGACTCCTATGGACTTTAGTACATTGTTATATGGAGGACAAATTTTATGCAAGCGACTGATGTGGAACGATGCAATTGGCTGCAAGTGAGGGAGGCTCAATTAATGTAGGTCGGTGCAGCCAATCACGTCGCGCCACGTCAGTTGTATGTACTTTGTCCTCAACAAATCTATCCCCCCCTTTATAATTTTCCCAGACTTTATCCATTACTATTCACTTGCACGCCACACGGCATAATCTTTGGTCTATCTAAATAACACACTCATTGTTGACATGTTTCACCAAGGCTCTCAATAGGGCCGGGCTGGCTGTCAACCTGCTTAGCCCGGCCCTAAAATCTTAGGGTTAGGGCTCAAGAACTGGGTAAGAGGGTCGGGCTGGGGCTTCATATCCAAATGCCTGTTTTGTATAGGGCTAAGCGGGCCGAGTAAGCACTTAGCAAATTAAAGCCTGTAACTAGCCGTCTATATATATATATATATATATATATATATATATATATATATATATATATATATATATATATATATAACTTTTTATAATTAAATTACTATAATAACCTTCAATATTATCGTTAGATTCATCGAACAAATAATTATTATGATAATTTTGTAATTTGAATATTGATGAAAAAAGATTTAAGATTTTTTCCCCTCATATGATATATTTCTCTATCGAAAAATAATTTATATAACTAAACAAAAACAGCCTGACCTGAGCCCACCTCTGCCCGCCTAGATTAGGGCTAAGGTTGAACATATCAAAGCCTGCCATATTACTGGTGGGCGACTACATTGGAAACCCGTTGATCGCGTTGAATCAGATGATCGTGATTATTTTTCATTCCAATCTTTGATATAATGGATCTTGAGACTACAGGTATGCCACAAGCGGGTAATTTTTTTATTCCACGTGGCACAAATCTCAAAAAGGAGTCCTAAATTCATATGGCACACATCACCCTCAAAAGTGATTTTAGGGCTAGTTTTTGGGGTCTGTGCCTCATGGAACCAGAAACTTGATTATCTGATGGCATGCTCATGGTTTGAAGATCCATTATGCGAAGATTGGAATGAAAATTGATCATAATCGTCTGATTCAATGTGATCAACGAGTTTCAGCATAGGCGCCACTAGTAATATGGTAGGAGCGAATGGAGGTACCCTACGGCTTATAATAAAACAAAATTTTCATTTTTCATCAGTTGGTGTGCAGATATAAAAGTTGATTTGCGACTGGATGAAAACATTAGTTGGTGTATAAAAGGAAAAAAAGTGTTGAGCTCATAGCAGCTCTCTTATGAGAAGGTGGCCCCCTTGCACATAAATTATAAAGAAAATACCTAATATTTTGGAGACGTGTGTCATGTGAAAGCACCATCTAAGCCATATGATATAAAGGTCATGGTCTAAAGATCTTTTTGGTAGAAGATTAGTACAAAACACAGTTCTTGTATGATTCAATGTAGTCAACTATTTAACTAGACAATGGCCTTTGATTGTATTGAATTATATGATAAATATTAGAGTTAGTCTACAATGAGTGTTAACCCTTGATGGGTGGACACGACAATCCACACATCTGTGTGATTGCATGATGTGGACGGACTTCCAATGCATGCAAGTCCGTGTACGTCATGTATTCACAAAGATGTGCGGACGGCTTTACTACACATCATGGGTGGCCCACCCATTGCAGTTGTACCTAGAGACTAACGCTAAAGATATGTTTTGTGCCTAAAATCTTAAGACCATGTTTAAATCAGCCGGCTTAGATGATGTGTTGACATGACACAAGTCGCCAAAATCCAAGTCAATTTTTAAAAAAAATTAGTGGAAGGCCGACGCCATGTGTGCAAGTTATGGTTACCCTTTCCGGCTCAACGCACAACTTTTGATAGCAGAACTGCTGCATAAGGTGTGTTTAGCAAGTCGTAAGCCTTTCGGCCTGATGCACAACTTTCAATTTTGATTTGAAAGCCCCTCCATTTTGAGCCCTTTTCCTAAGATTTCATGGTCGGTACAAGCAGGCTGACAGCCGAACTCTGCCCTACTTCGAAGGCAAGTACACTATGCACTTTTGTTGTTCCTTCATCAGCTTGGATTGGGAGCTAAAATTTGCACACAGATTGACACATGATTATAATGGAACTCTTTCGTATGTTTGGAATTTGTGTCATGTGAAACACTATCTAAGCCGTTTGATTTGAACACTATGATGTAAAGTTCTCGAGGCTAAAAAAATTGGAACTATCAACTCATCTGTTGAGCCAACCATTTGATTAAATGATTGTCTTTGACTGTATTGAATTTGACGATAGAGACTACATTTCGTGCCAATCTTTGGCCTCAAACATCTTTACAAAATGGTCCTTGAATCAGACTGGGTTAGATGGTGCTCAACATGGCATAGATCCTAAAAATAAAATGGGTATACATTTGCGCACACTCTCGAAAATACTTACATCCCGAACCCTTGATTGAGAACGTTTTTCACCCTGATCTTCCAGACAATAGATCTTGAGATCATGGCGCACCTATCAGACGGCCCGGTTTTCCATTTCATGTATCTTGATCCCCAAAACAATGCGCCTTGAATCATATACACCTCACACTCAAACATGAATTTAGGGCCATTTTTGGGAATCAGCACATGGAATAAAAAATTGGCCATTTGATAGACGCGTCATAATCTGAAGATCTATTGTGTGGAAGATTGGGGTGAAACATGATCTTCATCATTTGTTCCAAAGTAATAAATGGTTTTCAAGGTGTCTGGGACATAATGCGTGGGCGCAAATGGATGTTAGCCAAATAAGAAAGTCTTTCTTTTTAATAAGAGTTACTCTACAACGAGTGTCCACTCATCATGCACATTAAAGCAGTCCACACATATGTGTGATTGCATGGCATACAAAGAATTCCATGAATTGAAAGTCCGTATATGTCATGCAATCATACAAATGTGTAGACTGTCGTGTCCACTTATGATAGGTGGACACTCATTGTAGACTTACTCTTTTAATAATGTGTCATGGTACAAATCTTGTGCCCAAGTTTTAGATCATACTAGGATTAGTTTTTGAGTTTGAATTTTTATAAGGCAGCCCTTTATGACAAGTCTGCCGACTCATCGATCAATCTCTCACAGTTAATCCGGTCAAATGCATACCTTTAAATATGTAGTAGCTCTAATTTTCTATGCTTTTCTCCTTCGGCTGGTAATGGGCCGGATTTGGGCTTGAATTTTTATTATTTTTGAATAAGGTCCGGCCTGAACAATTATACTAAATTTGAGACCCATTTCCATCCCTAGTTTTGAAGCAAATTTTCATTTTTATTATATTTATTTTTGTTTATTTTATTTTTTGATGAATAGCTCTTATAGTTTAATGCATTGATCAAAATTTCGGTTTTTCGATATATATCGTCCAGCCCTAAAACCGATATGTATTGGACGATACGTATCAATTTCGGAAGATACTTTTTGATATTTTAAAAAAAATAAAAATAAAAAAAAACATCAAAATCGATAATTTCAAATTATTATTCGATACGGCCGATACGAACGATACATTGAACGATAATTTGATTATTTTTTAAGGGGGACAATAAAAACCTAATGTATCGTATCATTCAAGTCCAAAATTAATACGTATCGTCCCATACGTATCGACATCGAACGATATTTAAATCCATGATTTAATGACCCTTCTTTGGCAATGAGACAAATGGGCTCGCACCAGCTCCGCAATCCGCCGGAGCGGATTTCAACCTCGGACAAAACTATAGCTAGCGTCATTTTCCAGCATACGTCCCTCAGATCGTCGCACGCTTTACGCAAGTGCACACCTTAAGACCCCGGAAATAGAAGGCTAGAAGCTATTGCAAAAGGGAGCCGTTACTTGCAAACCCATTTTAAGTAAAATTTGTCCTTGCACATATTTTGTGTAATTGCATCATAAATTAAAAAAAATTGTACCTTAATTACATTGTTCCCTCTCTCTCTCTCTACATATATTCTCTCTCCACTCTCATTCTCTCTCTTCTCTCTCCCTGAAAAATGCTCACTACCCCCTGTGAAAGGTGTCAAAACCACCCATTGTAGCTTGAAGCTTGTCAGATGTGGGAACCACTCAAAAATATTTTGATTCACAAGTTTACCTACATGATCATGAAAGTCAAACCTCAAAACCTCTCAACCTCAAAGGCTCTTTACCCGGTTTCTTTCTCGTCTTTCTCCTTTTCAAAGTAATATCAAACTTCTCACCATCTTCCCATAAAATCTATATTCAATCCCATTAAATCCTATCACTAAATCAACCCCATTCAACCACAATCTGTTATATTTCAAAACGTACTTAGTAATGGCTCCTTCTCACAAAACCCCTCTTTAAAGTAATTTAGGACTTAACATGATAAATGAGTTTTCCGACAGACCATCCCCAAATATTCACTCTATTTTTCGCATATGAGTTTTCAGATGGGGTACTAACTTCTCTCTCTGAAAAACCTTTATATCTCTCTTTCTGCAACACCGTTAGAGATTCAGAATTCATAACCCATCTCAAGTTGAGACGTGCCGATATAGAAAATCAATCTCCATTTGCAAAAAAACTTTCGGAGATTGGTACCAGAAACGAAGAATATCCCTTCTCAGAGCTAATTTGATGGCTGAAAACTCACCGGAGCATAGCCTCATCACCAACCTCAAGATGGTTAGAGAGGTGCAACTATAAGGATATCTTAGTCATTCTAAAAAATGATAAATAAGAAAATTCTATGGGAGCCATTACTTGCACATATTTTTCAAGTGATTGCACCTAATTTAACGAAAGACTTGGTATTTTAGGGACATGTGATATGTAAAAATGTAATATGGGCCGTCTGATTTGAAGTTTATCATCAATAGATCTCTAGTACATAAAATTAGAGCAAAACACAATACTTGTTATATCATCTATTGTAGTCAACTATTGAATTATATAATAGCCTTTGACTCAATTTAATCAATGATGAAAAGTATATTTTGTTCTAATCTTTTGCAATTGATATCTTTAAATCATGCCTTCAAATCAAACGGCCTAGATGGTGTTTTCACATAGTAGAAGTCATCAATCCTGCAAGTTTTTATTTTAAATTCGGTGCAATCCGATGCAATCACTTGAAATGCGAATGCAAGTAATGGCTCCCAAATTTTATTAGATTTGGTGCAAGGACATAGAATCTGTGTGCAAGTAATGGCTCCCATTACAAAATAGATTTGACTATCCAATTGTTAATTTACAGAAATTAGCGGTGGCTAAAATCATTTCACGCCACTAATCCATACATATAAATTTAGTTGACTTTCACATCCGCATCAATAGATTACACAGTGGGGTGTCACCTAGTTCACATTTTAAGCTGTTTGATTTAAAAGCCATGATATAAAAAAGTTTGGTGTCAAAAGATTGGACGAAATGCGATCTCTATCATATGATTCAATCCAGTCAACAATTGAATTGGATGATGGGATTTGGACCCTATCGGACTCTTTTGGAACCAATCGGGATAAGTCTTACTTTGGGTTGAGTCGACTAGGGATTTCAAATTGTCAATAGTCTGGGTTGGGCCAAAGTCCTAGGTGATCTGATCCTCCGTGCCCTTGATCCAACCGGCCCTACTCAACTTCGAGTCGGGGAGCTTCAATGCTAGACCCGCCTTAGAGGTTAGATTAGAAAGCCAAACCCCATGCGACCATTTGGGTTGGGCCAATGGTCAAATTTTTGTTTTGGGACAGTTACCTGATAACAACGGACTACAGATAATAAAATAATACGAAAGAAAAGAAAATAAAAGAAGAAAAAGTAGACGCGTAAAAGTGTAAAAAATATTAACATTCTTATTTTAGAAACTCTAAAACACCCTTAGTAAAGGTATCGATTCGGGTCACCAGGTTGGGCCAAGGACTGGGTCTTCCAATCGAGCTATAGGGTCAAGTAAGGCTGGGTTATACTTGTATACGTAACCCGACTCAATGAACAATGTTACATGCCGAACCCGATTAAAATAACTAGGTCAGACAGGTTGGGTCTTCCAACCTTAGGGTTGACCTGACCCATTTGCATCCCCATAAATAGGGGTGACAATGGGCCAAGGTTGAACCTGGCTAGGGTAAAGTCGAGGCTGAAATGGTTTGAACTTAGCCCAAACCCGGATCAAGCCCATGAAAGGCTTATGATCCCAAACACAATCCCAGCCCACAATAAACTTTCAAAGCCCAAGCCCCGCCCTACCCATTTAAGTCATAAGCTTTTTAGGGATAGATAAGCTAGGGCTCGAACCTGCGACCTTCAGGTTGCAATACTGGCAACCTTCCATTGTGCTATGGGCCCAAGCTCTATTCTATTCATAAATTATTTATCAATTTACAAAGCTCTATTTTTTAAAAATATAAAAGAAATATTTAATAAGAAGCTAATATCTATTTTCAAGAAATTCTAAAGCTTAAATAATTTATGAAAGTATAAAAGAAATATTTAATTAGTATGAAAGTCTTTTATATTTTCAAGAAAATATAAAAGAAATATTTAATAAGAAGTATAAAAGAAAGCATGAAAATCTTTTATATTTTCAAGAAAGTATAAAAGAAATATTTAATTAGAAGATCTGTGGTTTTTTTAAGTGTATTTGGTTTAATATTAGAAGTAAAACTTAATATAAACATGATAAATGAGAGCACGAGGGGCATAAGAGTTTAAGTCCAAGCCTTACACGTTTAAATTTCGGGCTTAAAGTGTTAACCCAAACCTTACCCATGGGCTTCATTTCAAGCCCGAACCATCATTAAATCAGGTCGGGCCTAACAGGCTGAGCCAGGCTACCGGCCCATTATCACCCACACTTGCAAATTTGCCATTTTGCCATGTTTTCCACTTGAAATAATATGCTAGTCGACTGACTCTAGACCAAAAAATGCTACTAGAGAGAAGCCATGACATCATTGCATCATAAATTCATCATTAATCTTAGCAAGCTTAAGCAAGTGATCTAGTAAGTGGGTTAACTTTTTCTTTTTCGTAGTCAAGGTCTAATTAATGTAAAGCGATCCGAAGTGACTTTATGGCTTTGTTTGGGTTATCTCCTTAGAGCTACGAGCAGCTCCAATAAGAGCAGCTTTGAGAGTGATCTTTTAGAGAGTTTCTTGTTGGATTTATTATTTGGTAATAATTTTGAGAGAGTAATTTTAAAATTACTCCCACAAAATTATTGTTTGGTAAAAACAACTTGTGTGTAGAATATTATAATTAGTTGACCAAAATAACCTCAAAAGTGTTCAAAGAAAGACTTATTAGGTGTAAACTAGTAATTATGATATTGTAGATTACGCCATTCATTCAAAAGGAAAATTAACATATATGTCATCAATAAAATTTAACATGTGACGAAATCTCTTAATAAGGAATAAAATATTAAACATTTAATAGTAATTAATTTAAATATCTAACATTGCCACCGTGGCTATCGAATATAGCATAAGTTGTTGCTTCTCGAATAATTTTCATTTCCCTCTAACTTTGGGAAGAACCTACATATTCTACATTGTCATCAAGTTCTCTAGGCCCGTCTTCGACATATTCATCATTACCATATTTGTGAAAATCTTTATCAACAATTTCCTCTTGTCTTATGAAATTATGAATCGTCATACATGCGACCACAATAAATCTTTTGTGGCTTTAATAAATATGGAGGCATTTTTAATAAAATTGATCATTTTTTCTTAAGAACTCCAAAACAACGTTCAATAACGTTCCTCAAAGACGAGTGCGTATGATTGAATAATTCTTTCTTCCCTCTTGGTCGTGGACTATTTTGAATGGTTGGAATATGATAACAAGTCTTTCGATATGGTGTTAAGAACCCCTTCATATTAGCATATTCAGCATCTACAACGTAGTACTTACCTGTGGGAAAATAAAAGTTACTCATTTTAAAATTTTAAAATATATTAAATATTCAAGATAAAAATACTCACGATGTGGAGTATGTGAAAAATTTAAGTTAGAATTGGTAATGGTCTCATGAAGAATGCGAAAATCGTTGGTTGTGCCTTCCCACCCAACATATGCAAACGTGAAAATCATGTCAAATAAACATGCAGCCATCACGTTTTGAGTTACCCCTTTTCAATTACTTCTGTATGAAATTTATTGCGCTGCTGGTACATAGGCATCAATATGTGTGCCATCAATTGCTCCAACACAATCATATAATATTTGAAAAATAAATAAATTATAAGTATATGTTACATGTGATAATAAGTTCAACGAAAATAAATTTTATATTCATGTTTCAAATCGTTATTTACTTTGAACCATGACATGTATTTCGGATTCATACTAATATGAGTAGGAACCGTCTCAAATGATGGAGGTACGATAAGTGACATTGAAAGTTGTATTATTGCCATCAATACTCGATGAAATTGACAATATATTGTTTCTAGTGTGTGTTGGAAGCGTGTTGAAATCATCCTATTTCGTTCATTGTGACCAAGCGTCACAAGGAACAAGGCTAGTTGCTCTTCCACGGATAAATTTCTTGTATCTTAAAGTAATCATCTTTCCTTCAAAGTCTCACACAACCCTGAAAACACATGCCTCTCCATTCGAAATTGCTTGAAAACTACAATAGGGTGTCTCAAAATGTACATGATCCAGCCCATGCCTTAAAAAATACAATCCCTACGAGGTTCTTTTGATACAAAAAATTTGTAGTAATGTACGGCTATCGTTGCACCAGTAAGAGCTAAAATCTCGATTTTGTCATCCGAATCTGTAAGGCTATTCTCTTCATTAGAGCTTGTACCATATGCAATATTAATTTCGTCATCAATATTCATTGTCTGTAATAATCATTATAAATATATAAAAAATATGTACAAATTTTTTTGAAAGAAACATGTGAAATAAAGTATATAACATTACAGTAAAGTACATAAGCTATCATAATAAAATATAAGTGCATAATTTATGAAAATATGTATCAATCACATCCACAACTACATCAAATAAACATCTCTAATTATTAACATAAATAAAAATAACTACATTGACAACCACATTTATAACCATAATGAAGTGAATAATCAACAATATAAGAGTGCATAAAAAAGAACTACCATCTCATAATGTTAGCCCATCAAAATGTTAATCCATCAAAAAGACTGCCTAAAATGATTAAAAAGAAGAAAATAAAAATGTCTACTCCATCCCACCGCAACTAGCTCGATCCGATCAATGTTGTAACCAAGCTAGGCGGCTTTCATGACTATCAAGATTAGCGAATAGGTCTCGACCATCTTTCTTTAAGAACTCATCCAGCGCAAAGTAGTATAAGGGGCTTCCTTTTGGGACATCCGTCATCTGTTTCAACAGGTCCATACACTCCTTCATTGTGGTATGTCCATTACGAGCGCTCGATGTCATTCTTTTTTTCTCAATGGCCTCACAAATACCCTTGAGTTGTCTATCGAGCATGGTTGCATCCGATACCTTTTGGCGTTGTGGTAGAGGTTTCGATTGAGTTTCAACGCTTCGGCGAGAACTCGAAACCCGTTTAGTGGCATTCATAGCCCCCAACTCTTTCCCATTATCGTAGGATCAATTTTCTCAATCCCCTCAATACCAAGATCTGGTCGTGGTTGTGTAACACCTTCAACATCATTATCATTGGTGTCATCTCCGATGTTTATAAAAGAAGAAGATTCTTCTCTCCCAACTGAGTGCAATGTATCATCCGGAACTGACCCTTGCAAGGGTGCCCATCCTAGCGGACCATTGGCCGTGACCCCATCATACATAATATCCATCTCTTTAGCAAATTCTAATCCTTCATATTGTCATTTAGCATCTGCTGGGTTTTTTCACAATTTAAAAAACATTTTGTATTAAGGACGTAGAGAATGTTTTTAAAACAAAATTTTAAATAACTCTCATAATATCTTGTTCGACTCATCCTACCATTCTTAATCCGCCGAAATTGTCTTTCTCTGATTGTCCCATCCCAAACCAGTGTTACTCCTCAGCTTGTCCCATCTTTTCCATATATCTTTTTGTTTATCCCAGTGGTTCTTAAATTGATTCTTATTATACTCCAATCTAGTTCGCTTCTTAAATTCATTGCACAATATTTCATATCCTGCTTTATCGAAATGAGTGCTAGGTCTTCTTCCCTTTTTCACAAGATCAACACATATCTTAAGGAATGCTTTATGAGCATGAGGTGGCCAATTGGCTCTGACCAAATATTCACTTATTTTATTTCTTTTTTCCATTTTACTATCATTAAAATAGAACAAAAAAAAATTAATTATGAGGAGAAAAAATAACAATAAAACAAAACAAAACTTTATAAATACTTGCATAGCATTCATCTCTCCCTTCCATAGCAGCCTTATTCCACTACCATACCACTGGATAGCAGCAGCTTTTCCAGTAAGATCATGTCAAAGGTTTTATATCTTCATAATTTCCACTTTGTTTTATTCCTCTACAAAAATTTGGTATTTTTTTTTGTCTAAATTCATGCTTTTAATCAATATAATTGTTGAAAAAAATAAACCCCTCCTAAAACAATCAAATAAGCATTTAAAAAAAAATGGTGCTGCCATTAAGTGAGAATAACCAAAGTAGGGCTATCCTATGCCTATTTATAGTGAACAATTCACCCCACTTCATGATCAGTATTTTCAATTAGGACTTGAAATGACAGTGATCATGATATGGGGGCCAATTGTTCACTATAAATAGCATAGGATAGCCCTACTTTAGATATTTTAATCTGGCAGCACCATTTATCTAATCTAATTAGACTTTTTGAACTAGCCCTTATTAGATTGACTGATGTGTTCCAATAACATGACTAACATTGTTGGAAGGTGACCAACTGCTTGCTACAATGAGATGACAGTAGACATTTTGGAGTAGGCCAAATTTCTCTCTGGTGGAACACCATCCAACAATGCTTCTCCCTTTATGATGGACATGGAAGAATCAGAGACCCTTTCCCTTTTTCTATCTGTTTGTGACTTCATGTTCTTACAATTTCCGTTTGACTTGTTTCATATTTCATCATCAGAGAATGTGAAACCTGCTGTTTTTAACATGTGAGCTGGTTTTATAATATATAGTGACACCCCTAATTTTGTTTGGATTCAGGAAGAGCAGAAGAGAAGCAATTGTGTTTTTTGAATTTGCCCTGTAAAAAAGGAATCTATGCATGCTTTTTCTTTCTGGTGGGCTTTTATTCATCCAAAATCTTGTGTGCAGTAACTTACCCAAATTGCAGTTTTGGGGAGGCATACTTTAGGCAGATGCAGACCAGGTCGGCAGACGAGCCAATGACTACATTTTACAAGTGCTGCAACAGGATTTGCCTACGTGAATAGCGGGAGGATTGATATGTTGCACTTCATTTCTGCACTTTGCATGCACACATTTTGCTCCATGTTACCCTACTCCTGAATTTCGGTCTTCCTTATTAGAGGAAAGTAGTAAGAAACCTGTGCGATGCACGGAAAAAGAAAATCGGAGAGAGATAGAGAGAGAGATGATGGAATCTAAATGGATCTGATGATTCGACCGTCCAAAATTAAGCCGAGAGATCTAGGCGCATGATCAATAAAAAACAATAAACCAACCATCTATAAATTAGATATATGTGTGTACCTTGAGCGTTAGCCATTAATGGTTGCCGATCTTCAACGATCTTCTCGCGTTCAATGTCTCCTAGCACAATGGGGATGCTCTCGCCAATAGGGAGGATTGAATTACGTCGAACTATCGTTGGGACCAGGCACCCCTTATATTTATAGCCAAAGAGTCCTATCCCATTAAGGACTGAAATTGCTAATTATAGTATGATTAGAAATCACAATCAAACTTTAACTGAAAGACATAATAAACAGTTGCCTATTCTCTTCAAACTCACCAGAATAGCAATTGTACATCTTAAGGTTGATCTTATACCATTCCTTTGGTCAGCGGTTTGACCATAGTGATGGCCACCAAAATAGAAACTTCTTACAGTCTCCCACTTGGCCAAACTATGTCAATAAACTCCGATTATCCAATGTTAGCTAACTTTCTTTGAATGGTAAGTCACAATCAATCTCAATCAAAGTCTTTATTATCAGTCCGGTCCAGTGAGAATTTCAACACAGAATCAATGTAGTCAATATATCATATCATCGATATATGACCGCTCATTAGTTACTGTATTGGAAGTCATCACCGACATGGATTCCAACTAGTATGATTTCACATAGATTGTAAGTTTACATAACTGAATGGTGATTACATGTAAACGCAATCTAATATTGGTCCTACTTTATTGCCATCTACTGGCACCATATGTTCCAAGGAGTTATTTGCATAAAAATGGAAAAGCAAATAAATAAATTTTATTTCTGAATCAATTAAACAAATGTATTCACTCGCATATACCCACTCTCAAAGGCTATCAAAATTATCCGTTAACCCCATGCGCGCAACATGCTCCAAAAAGAGCTTGGGAGGTAAACCTTTTGTGAGAGGGTCAGCCAACATGAGTGTCGTACTTATCTTTTCAACAGATACAATTTGATTCTGAACTTTCTCCCTGACAACAAGATATTTTATATCAATATATTTGGAACCCCCACTAATCTTGTTGTTATTGGAGATAGCAATCACAGCGGAATTGTCACAAAAGATTCTCAGTGGCTTTGAAATAGTATCAACAACTCGAAGCCCTGAAATAAAATTCCTCAACCATATCGCCTCACATGTTGCCTCAAAACATGCAACGAATTCTGCTTCCATAGTGGACGAAGTAGTCAGCGTTTGTTTAACGCTCTTTCAAGATATAGGTCCACCTGCAAGCATAAAAATATAACCCGATGTGGACCTACGAGTGTCTTGACACCCAACATAGTCAGCATCGGAATAACCAATAACTTCAAAGTTATTCGACATTTTGTATGTGAGCATGTGTCCTTTAGTCCCTTGTAAATAGCGAAAAACCTTCTTAGCTACTTTCCAATGATCCAAATCAGGATTACATTGGTACCTGCCAAGCATGCCAACTATATACGCTATATCTGGACGAGTACAGACTTGTGCATACATGAGACTCCCAACTGCCGATGCATAGGGAATTGTCTCCATCTGTTTTCTCTCCAGATCGATCCTGGGACTCTGAAGTAGACTAAATTTATCACCCTCAATGGCAGGGGCAACAGTAGCAGAACAATTGTGCATGTTAAACCTTTTAAGAACTTTATCAATATAAGCTCTTTGAGACAATCCCAATATGCCACGGGCTCTATCTCGATGAATCTCAATTCCTATCACGTAGGAAGCTTCACCAAGATCTTTCATACCAAAACTCTTTGATAAAAAGTTCTTTGTATTATATAACATGCCTAAATTGCTACTCGCAAGTAAGATATCATCAACGTATAAAATAAGGATGATAAACTTACTCCTACTGATTTTAAGATATATGCATTGATCCACAGTATTTTCTTTAAAACCAAAATTTGAAATGACTGCGTGAAATTTTAAGTACCATTGTCGAGATGCCTGCTTTAAACCATATAGAGACTTTTTGAGTCTACAAACTAAATGACTCTCCCCCTCAACCTGAAAACCTTCAGGTTGTGTCATAAAGACATCTTCATGCAAGTCGCCATTCAGAAAAGCAGATTTAACATCCATTTGATACAATTCTAAGTCAAAATGAGTTACTAATGCCATGACTATCCGAAAAGATTCCTTTCTAGAGACAGGAGAAAATGTCTCTTTATAGTCTATTCCTTTTTTTTTGAGTGAAACCTTTAGCGACTAACCTGGCCTTGTATCTTTCTATATTACCTTTGGAGTCTTACTTGGTTTTAAATACCCATTTACAGCCTATAGGCTTGACTCCATTAGGTAACTCACAAAGATCCCAGACCGAGTTATGTTTCATTGATTCCAACTCATCTTTCATGGCTTCGAGCCATTGAGTGGATTTGTCGCTCTTCATGGCTTGGCTAAAGGAAACAGGATCTGATTCCTTTCCAAAATCAAACTCATTCTCATTTAGGTAAACTATATAGTCATCAGAAATGGCAGGCTTCTTTGCTCTCTCTGATCTACGCAATGGTAGATCAGTGGTAGTCGCCATGGGAGCAAGAACCTCCTCAATGTGGGGTGTGTCAATAGGTATAGCCACAGGCGCATCAACACTGGCTTGAATAACTGGTGTTGGTGCCACTTTTTCTTGGATAAAAGGGATAGGAATTATAACCCGATTCTCCTCAAAAGTGATTTTCCTAAGCTCTATACTCCCACTGATCTCACGATCCTCAAAGAATTTTGCATGTCTAGTCTCAACAATCCGGGTACTATGAGTGGGGCAATAAAATCTGTAGTCTTTTGATCTATCAGGATAACCAATGAAATGATAACTTATAGTTTTAGGGTCCAATTTTCCTAATTGTGGGTTGTATACCTTTGCTTCAGCGAAACAGCCCCAAATGTGTAAATATCCCAAAGTCGGTTTTCTTCCTACCCATAGCTCATAAGGAGTCTTGGGAACTGCCTTACTAGGAACTCGATTTAGGATATGCACTGCTGTTTTCAAGGCTTCTCCCCATAAGAACGTAGGCAACGTAGAGTTGCATAACATGCTTCTCACCATATCCATAAGAGTACGATTTCGTCGTTCAACTACACCGTTCTGTTTAGGTGTTCCCGGCATGGTGTATTGAGCGACAATGTCATGCTCTGGATTGCGACCTGTTTCAGAGTATCTACCATAGTACTCTCCGCCTCTATCAGATCTCACAATTTTAATCTTCGAATTGAGTTGTAACTCAACTTCGGCTTTATAGATTTTAAATATATCCAGGGCCTCAGATTTCTCGTGAATGAGAACCAAAACGAGAATAATCATCAGTGAAGGTAATAAAATACTTTTGACCACCAATAGCGGGAGTTGGAAACGGTCCACAAATATCAGTGTGGACTATTTCCAGCAAACTCGTGCTTCTGAGAGCCCCTTTCTTATTAGTCTTTGTGAGTTTCCCTTTAACGCAATCAACACAAGTATTGAAATCAGAGAAATCGAGCGCATCGATTATATCATCTTTAATTAACCTCTCCATTCTATCCTTAGATATATGGCCTAAACGTTTATGCCATAAAATGGAGGAGTTATCGAGTGCTCGTTTTCGTTTCTTACTTATTTTATCATTCACATGCATAGAAACTAAAGATTGGGCGTAAGATGAATCCAAGTTCAACTGATAAAGATTGCCCACTAATGAGCCACCACCCACAATATCGGAATTAAATAATAGAGTAAACATATCATGTCCAAATTTAAATTCAAAACCTAATGAATCCAATTTAGAAATTGAGATAAGGTTTATAGTGATCTTGAGGAACATAAATAGTATCAACTAAATCCAAAATGAAACCACTATCTAAAATGAGACGCGGAGAGTCCCAATGGCCTCCACGTCTGTCTACTCCATTCCCGAGTTTGATGGATGCGTTAGCCTTTACTTAGCTTCCTGGATCGAAATCCACATTGAATTACTTATGTGAATAGTTGCACCAGAATCTATCCACCAAGTATTGCGTGGAGCATCAACATAAAGTGATTCAAAACACACAAAAGCAAGGTCATTACCTTTCTTAACTAGCAAATCTCTGTATTTCTGACAATTCTTCTTAATGTGTCCCTTCTTCTTACAGAAGTGACACTTGATGCCAGAAGTAGATGTGCTAGCCTCTCCTTGTTTGGTTTCCGGTGGAGGAGCTTTCACGTTCTTTCCTTTATATTGTCCCGGTTTTCGCTTGAAATTTGTTTCGATGGGCCAAGAGCGGCGTAATGGGCACTTTCAGGTTTTTCAGCCCGAAGTCGTTCTTCTTCTTGGACACAGTGAGCGATTAACTCGTTCATCTTCCACTTCTCTTTCTGCGTGTTATAATTGATCTTGAACGGGCCAAATTGCGCAGGAAGAGAAGTCATAATGAAGTGAACAAGATAACCCTCAGAAAAACCCATGTCCAGTTCTTTCAATTGAGTTGTCATGCCACTCATTTTTATAATGTGCTCCCGGACGCCGCTATGACCATCATATTTCATGGTTCCTATTTTAACAATTAGACTACTGGCAAGGGCTTTAGAAGTCCCTTGAAATTGTTCCTTAATGGCTTGCATGTATTCTTTTGCAGTGTGCGAGTCAGGAATACCTCCCCGAATCGCATCAGCAATGGAACTCTTTATGATCATGAGGCTCATACGATTTGATCTATCCCATTTTTCTAAATCCGTATGATTCACTGCCAGATCCTCAGCCGAGGCTTCAGCAGTGAGCACCTTGGGTTTATCAGATCGTATAGCATAGTCAAGATCCATGCAGCCTAGAACAATTGCAACTTGTTCCTTCCATTTCTTATAATTTGATCCACTCAAAAGTTTAATTCCACCAATCATACTGGTTATGATAGACAGGTTCAATGCTGCACAATAATTAAGGGTTTGATTATGTCCACATACAATCGAAGTAACTATCAATTCCACAAGATTATAATTATAGTAGGTGACGCGAAAGTTAAAATTTATCAAGGAATATAAAAATTAAAACCAATATGGTTTTATTGAGAAACAATTTGTGTCATTATGAGCCTCCGTTGGGTCGAGTCATAACACACTAGCCGCTTCCTCAGTCTTTATTAATGATTGTGGTACTAATTGCGTCGTTATGACCCTCCGTTGGGTCGAGTCACAACACGCGAGCAGTACCCACACACACAAAATAATGAATATTGAAACACATCCATCATTTAACATTAAGTGATTCATCACCGTTGGGCAGAAGAATCCCTTATGTTGTAACGCCAACGTTCACTACACACTTTCACTGGATTTGTAACATGTTTTTGAACAAAATTAAACCTCACTATGAAAACCACGGCACTAGGAAGGATCATCACCGTTGGGCAGAAGAATCTTTCCAAGTCATGTTTTCAAATTAGGCTTGATAATAATTTAGATGATCACAAAACGTGTTATGAGGAGGTGTCAAAATAGACAACAAACGAGCATTATAATGTGTAAGTACCAGCCATGGTGGTGGATCACAACCTCCACTACCCAATTCTAATGAATGATACTTGAACAAAAATTGATTACAAAATTAAAAAATAGAAAAAATAACATCAGGTCATGAAAATATCATAATAGAGAGCTCATTGTTAAAAATAGACCTCAAAAATAGATCAAGAATATCCGAGATAGTCAAAATGCATATATAATGTCCGAAAATCGGACCTGTAAATAGCCCAGAAAAGGCCCGAAAAGAATAAGAAATTCAAAAGATCATAATTGGGCCGGGTATCGGGCCGGGCCATGGGCCTTAGTGGCCGAGTGGGCCTCAACCAGTGGGCCCTGTGGTCAAGGTGCAGGTCGGGCCATGGGCCAAAAGTCCGAGTGGGCCTAGGGCCCTGTAGATCGGGTCATGGGCTAAAAGCCGAGTGGGCAGCACTGGTCAGCCAAGGCTATCTGGGTGGGCCATGGTCCAAAGGGCCAAACGGGTGCATGCGGGTCGGGCCATATGCCAAAGTAGGCCAGACGGGGCAGGGGCAAAAACGGTGGTGGGTCGAAGAGGCCCAGCAGGTTAGCCCGGTCAGTCGGGCCAAATGCCCAGGCGACGGTCGACGGCCAGTGGTGGTAGTGGTCCAAAGGCAGGCCAGTCTCGTGGGCCATATAGACTCGGGGGTCGGGTCAGGTCGACGGTAGAGGGCCTGACGGCCAAGTAGGCCCCAGGTCTGTGTAAGGTGGCCCTAAAGGGTGGGGCCAAAGCCCAAATAGACCCAGACGGATCGAATGGGCCTGAAGTGGACCCGACCCGATCCCAGTCCCCCTAACCCCCCTGTGCATCTTCTTCTTCTTTAGTTTTTTTTTTTTTTTTTTTTTTATTTTTATCAGTTGCACAGTCGAACCGTGCAGGCACGCCTCCACGCTTCGGATCGGCCACGCCGGCAGATCGGCCGATCGGCCGGCGGAAATCGGCGGTGCGATCCGGCGGAAAAAATTGCCGCGGACCGTCTACCACCAAAACCCAATTTTTTTTTTTGATTTGCAATTTGCCGCCATGGGCTTAATCACACCCACTCACCGTTGGATCCCGACGGGTCCACGATCGGCTGGTGTGGACGTCGACAATATTCTGTCCGGTGGCGGAAAACTTCCATCAAGACCGATCACAAAGAACTCCCAAAAGTTTTTTTTTTTTTGAATTAGTTGAGCGTAGCGTCCCGCCTCACGGTGACCGGACCCGGTCGGTGGGCTATCCGATCGTCATGACGCCCGGCCATCGGTCAATCCGTGGCGAAAAAAACCCTTATATCTTTTTTTTTTTTTTTGTCAACTGCGCCATGCTAGTTTAGAAATTAACGCCCACAAAAAAAAAAAAAAAAAAAAAAACCTTTCGTTCCTCTCATTTGAATGCACGACGAGAAGTCGAGATCTAAATATGATGTTTTGATTGACCAAACACCATCATGGCTCTGATACCAATTGATGGAATCTAAATGGATCTAACGATCCGACCGTCCAAAATTAAGCCGAGAGATCTAGGCGCATGATCAATAAAAAACGATAAACCAACCATCTATAAATTAGATATATGTGCGTACCTTGAGCGTTAGCCATTAATGGTTGCCGATCTTCAACGATCTTCTCGCGTTCAATGTCTCCTAGCACAATGGGGATGCTCTCGCCAATAGGGAGGATTGAATTACGTCGAGCTATCGTTGGGACCAGACACCCCTTATATTTATAGCCAAAGAGTCCTATCCCATTAAGAACTGAAATTGCTAATTATAGTATGATTAGAAATCACAATCATACTTTAACTGAAAGACACAATAAACAGTTGCCTATTCTCTTCAAACTCACTAGAATAGCAATTGTACATCTTAAGGTTGATCTTATACCATTCACTGGTCAACGAGTTTGACCATAGTGATGGCCACCAAAATAGAAACTTCTTACAAGAGATTGACAAATGACTTGTTCTGCTTATATTTTTCATTCAAATATATATGATAAAGAAAACTTCTACTTATGTGCCTTCTACGAAAATTATTCATGTTGAACTTGAAATAAATTTACATATGCCAGGTTGATTGGTGAAACGCACTGAATGGGACACGGATAAAATGGCTAAAAAGTTATGGGTGGTTATTGAAAAGATTCCAATGTCCATTTGGTTAATGAGGGTACCAGCAATTCAGAGAACAACACGTACTCTTTAATGGAAATCTACCAAATTAAGAGCATTTTGTGAAATTGAATTTATTTAATGTAAGGGAAGTGAGCTTAGAACAGATAGAATTGCTACCGTACGAGCCTTTTGATAATGGGTTATCATGACCATGTTAAATAAATGCACATATCAAAACATGGAAAGTAAAGATGAAGCATCAAAAGAGGGGGAGCACTCTCCCTATACAAAAATATATTCTCTCAAAGCTCCTTCCCTAGCCAAGAAATCCCACACACTATTATCAAATAGACTAATAGGTAAAACATAGAAAGTAAAAACATAGGAAGTGATGCGAACTGTAGCTCGCTATGCTCTAAAATCAAGTTAAGTAGTTGAAACCTACCCAAAGATCAGTTTAGATGTGTCAAAACACAATGAAACCCAAAGATCAGTTTAGATGTGTCAAAACACAATGAAACGGCCTTGATTTTACAGTAGTCAGATTTTCTGTGTAAAATCACTTACAACAGCAGCAGTAAAAGCTGCAATTCAACCCAATAATCCGTGTAATAACACGAGCTCAAAACAAAATTTTATGATCACCATTTCTGAATATTTTACGGAATTAAAACTGGAGAAATGCATGAAATAAACAGCAACACATTACTTTGAGACAGCATAAATCAAAAGATAAAGAGTAAAAGTATCACTGTTGGAGATCACAGCATTTATTCTAGAAACTTCACCCAGTCACAGAAATAATACCAGACAACGATCATATTTGCAGGATTAACCCTCAAGATCATGGTTCAAATACTCAAAAACTCTACTCGACTTGAAAATTAGTCGGGTCAAGTATACTCGAAGACTTGAAAAAAACTCGACTCGGTTATACACACACACCCAAATGAACAAAAAATCCAAATGAAAAATCCATAAAATAAGTGGGCTGCTTTTATCATAATGAAAATAAAAATATAGAAAAATAATTAATGATTTTTCATTAAACCTGTAACTCACTGCAACACGTAAGAAAATATAGTAAAATAATTAATAGATGGATGGATCAAAGTGGGGGAATGATTCAATTAGAGATCAAACTCTCATTTCAAAACCCCAAGTAACTGGATTGATGGATTAATCAGTAATTGGTTTGGCAATCGATTGTTTGATCGATTGATCGATTAAGAGGGAGGGAGAAAAAATTACCCTTATAAGCGACAACCTTCTCCTTCGTCTTCATCTTTGCTCGATAATTTCTTGTCTTCTTCCGAATCCTAGATCGTGAGAGAAGAAAATTTGCTCTTAATTCTTATATGAGTATTTTTTGTATTAAGATAAAAGAGTGGAGCTATTTTAGTCCCCACAACAAATAAATCACCGTCAACTGCTCCCCGCCATTGCTCTCTCATCACCCACTTGAAAGAGCAACCGAAAACTGCTCTTTTAAAAAGACCTAAAATCAGCTCTTTCACTCTTTGAAAGAGTAGAGAGCACTTAAAACCAAACAGACTCTTGTATTAAATTGCTCTATAAAAGAGCAGAGAGCTGCTCTTTGCTTCAAAAGAGCTAACTCAAACACAGCCTATGGCACCCAACCTTCTGTCTCACTTAGAAGTAGGTGCAAATGGGGAAGGTAGATTTTTAGATAGATCATAAATATTTTCGGAGCTTAACACCTTTCACCTACTTATAGGGTTTTAGCTGAGCTGACCCAAGCCCGAGTTTGGGTCAACTCTAGCTTGGCTCCTTATACGAGCCGATCTTGAACTCAGCTCTAGGTCCTCAAGCCTGAAAATTCTAAGCTCTAGTTTGATTTGAATGAGTTCCAGCCAAGCTTAAATAAGTTTTATTTATAAATTTTTTATTGCTAACGTATTTTTAAACCTTAACTTTCCGTTTTAATAGATGAAAGGCCTAATAAAATTTAAGAAATGAAACTCATAATGTCACGACAAAAAATTTTACCCCATCCCGAGGGCCTAGAATTCCGTGTTATAACCCGTACGCATCCCAAATATGCTAAATGGACATATATATAATCAGAGTTCCCATGTTATTACGTTTTCACAAAATTCATAAATCCAACAAATAAAAATGAAACATCAGGGCAATTATAAATAATGAATAAATGAGAAAAAAATCCATGAAATATCTACTAATCAAAGGGGAATTAAAGATCAAATATGAGTAAATAGTACAAGGCTACAAATAGCCAATGACCACATGGAATAAAAGGATAAACTGCCTAAGTCAAAGGTCCAAATCTCGATGCCAAAACTACACTATCAATAGTCTGCACTATGATCAAAGTCAGCACCGAGGTCCTCCTTGTGTCCTACAACGTCGCCTTCTTAAGGCTCCTGGTACTCCACATTCACTGGGTCAATAAAATCCATGTCAATAGGATCAAAAAAGTCAGCATCCACTTCGTTGATACAATCACCTTATATAATAAATGTCATGAAAGTTGAACTTTTAACCAACACGCAGCTCAGTGGATACACTATCAATCCACCCTGCATCACTCGAGTGCATTATGGGTGCACCTCATGAGTGATAATAATAATATGTCAATACATGAAAATAAATAAGTGTCAGAACAATCAAATCGAAAAAACATACTATAACAAACATACAAGACCATAATTTAAACACACTCTAATCATAGTGTATTTCACCATACCTCATACACGTAACATATCATATTACAATGCACATGCGTATGCACATCACATGAGCGTACCTTCATACTTGTAATCCTAATACATCCCCTATCAGTCATTGCTCGAGTCTACCATGTGAGAGTCACTATAGTAACATACTACCATATCATACTACCCTCCATATCACAACTTATCACATCAGACACCTCATTCAATCACAGGGGTGGCCAACAAGTCGTATTGAGAGTCGGTCACATTTTGATTCAACATGGCACACAACCCAAAAAGTTGACATGATCATGGTTGTGCATCAAACATGATACTTGGATTACTTTTCGAGATCGTGTGCCATATGAATCCAAATCTGACCACCTAGTTGTAGGCCTATGATCTCCATTATCTGATTTAAAGCAGTCAAAGTTTATTTTGTTGGAGAGTTGCCACTATAGGAGGTAATATGTAAAGGAAACATAAAAGCAAAGGCCTCATTATAAATAGGTAAAACACGGGGCAGAGCGTAAACAATAATAAGTATCTCAGGAGGGTAAATGTAAATAATCTTTTATTTTCACTAACATCTATCAAATGATGTTCTAGCAAATTAGCAACATCATTGTTGTGTGGTGACCTCAAGTATCTATCCGAAAAAATTGAAACTATTGTTGTGACAAACTATTTTAGAGACTCAATTGTGGCGGATTCTCCAATCCTCACATACTCGTCTATATAGTCGGCCGCTACTCCATAAGCAAGCATTTTAAGTACGACTGTCAACCTTCGAAGGGAAGATAAATCGAGAGTTTTAGCACAATTTTTTGTTTGGACAAAGTATGAATCATGAGCTTTTATCATAAACTGAATATGAAGGAAAAGAGAACGATCATCTGAAACCTCGTTCGAAATAATTTTCACTACAAAAAATAAGACTATCAACGACAGTTTTTTGTAGCCAAAAACTACCGCTATTAATAAAAAAACTATTAAAGGCTATTAAGACTATTAGCAGCTACGGTATTAGCATAAGTTTTTTTGTTAATAGCAGCAGGCTGCTGTTAATAGTCTTATTTTTTGTAGTGTTAGGAGAATATATCGGTGAATTAGCAGAATAGTCTTGGAATAGCCTCGGTAGCCATGCATAAAATCACGATCGATGAACACGCATCCCAAATTAAAATCACGTCGTGCTTTGCATTCTCTCCAATCCTCCAATTATTTTTGTGCCACAATAATTGCGATAGCGGACTACAACTCATCATCAAAGTCGGAGTCTTCAACCAACATTTTGTAGACATAATCACTAGACATTTGAGTGAAAGTGAAGAATGAATAATGTAGAGAAAAGTTATAAGAAATTATTGAAAAATAGTTAATTTTTTATGTATTAAAAATTACAATAAATTGACTTGTTTTTGTAGTCGAGCGATTTTATTTTTAAATGAGAGGATATGGCCGTTGGAGAAATTATAGTTGTTGGAGAATTTTAGCCGTTTGAGAATATGATCATTGTAAAATACGAACATTGGACAAATATGACCGTTCGAAAAATATAGTCGGTTTTAGAGAATAATCGTTAGAGAAATATGACTGTTGGAGAAATATGATAATTAGAAAATGTGAATATTTGAAATTTTGAGTGTTTGTATGAATTTTCGAGTTCGGTTTCGAGTTCAATTACAATTTTACTTTTTCTCTTCGGATTCGGTTTCAGTTTTGAGTACGATTTTGATTTTGATTTCAGTTTAAGAAAATATGACCATTAGAAAAGTTGAATATTTGAAAATTTGAGCGTTAGTAAAGATATAAGAAAATAAAAATAAATAATAATATTTTAAAAAAAAGAGTAACTAAAATAGAGAATCCATAGAGTGTGTATTTTAAAAATAATAGCTAAAATAGATAATAATAGCTAAAAAAGTGTTTAGCTATTCAAATTTGGCTCCCCTTCGTGGAGATGCTCTTAGGCTTGTGATATATGTTTGCCATGTGGCATAAAAAGTGGCGTGCTAGAAAAAATTTCTATTGATATAGGTGACACAAATTAATCCATCTTTTTCGGTTATATTCAATGTTGGTTGTTAAACAATGATTTAAAAACTGGATTGGATTGACCAGTTTGACTCAGTTCGATCAAAACTGGGGCTCTGGCTTGCTCTGTTTGATTATAAGGATCACTTTTTTGGGGTCCCACTTGTGAATGGTCCAATTTTTTTTAAGACCCAGCAACCTTTTCGCAAAAACTTAGGCCAATTCACCAAAAAATTTATTAAAGATTAATTTAATCAAAATAAAAATTAGGCTTTTATTTTTTTGTTAGAGGTAAAAACTCGTCCTCCTTATTGTTTCTCACCCTTGGCTTTATAAGGTGTGGGTTGGGTTATGATATTTAACTCTTATCACTATAATTGGTGCTTTCTCACGCTGCTCAGCAATTGCCATATGTGTATGCGTACTCCTTGATTCTCGAGACCGTTTCAGTTGTATAAAAACAAACAGTTAGAAAAGTAAAATATCATATGTTAACTAATAGGGTACGGCTATTCTAACCTGTTTAATGGTAAGCACCACACAATTTTTTCATGGATGAAAGCCATTGACTGATTTGAATCAGATAGTAGAAATTTTTTTTGCTCCAGTCTTCCTGACAATAGATCTAAAGATCATGGTGCGCCTATCAGACGGTCAAATGTTGATTTCACATGGCACATGTCCTAAAGGTGATGGTCAACTCCTTTTCCCATGATCTAGGTCACTTTCGGGGATATGTGTTATGTGGAATCAATATCTGACAGCCTGAAAGGACTGTCATGATCTTAAGATCTATCGTGAGGAAGATTGGAAGAAATAAACAATGCCGGCAAACCCAATGAATGTTAATCTTTTCTTAGGTAAATTGAGATTGAATGGGGCTGCAAATGGGTCAGGTCAACCTCTGCATGGTGGATCTTTGAAATCTGGCCCGGTCAGGTTCGAGTTTAGAAAACTCGACCTTTCAAGTTAGGTGGAAAATCATCAATTCGGGTTTGGATTTGCTCCAAACCTGAACTCTTTGCAGCCCTAGGATTGAACTTACCCGATTTCCCTATCATGCACCTTCTAGTTGAGCTACAAGGCCTAATTTTTAAAGCCCACAACGGGAGTACTTCGCTCATATCCCCATTGGCCTTCCTAATTCACAGTAAGCAGCCATGATCTTGGTGATTCCTACCATCAAGATCTACAACGTTTATGACTTTATGTTTTCAAAACTATGCATTTTAATAATACAATTTTCTTTACCTAAAAATAATAATAATTAAAAAATAAAATAAAATATGCATTTTGGGGTTGTCAATGGATCCGGCTGCCGCGGAAGTCCTCCCCAAGGGCTGCCTTACTTTTAGGCCTGTACGCAGGAATGGGCCGGGTTTAAAAAATCTAGGCCCAAAAATGTTTGGAGTGACCTAGGGCCTAAGAGCTTGAAGCACGGCCTAACTTATATATATATATATATCTTAGAAGCACGACCTAACTTTTATATATATATATATATATATATATATATATATATATATATGAAACAAGAGTAATGATCACTTGACTTGAGTTACGCATGACTCAAGCGAATGACTGCCAGATCACATCGTAGTCAATGTTTGACAGTGATCTGACGGTCACCCACTCGAGTCATGCATGACTTGAGCGTGACTCGATTCAGGTGATCATTACCCTTGAAATAATATATTTTTCATTTTTTAATTTAACCCCAATTGGTTAATAGGAGGAATTATTCGCACCCCTTTTTCCAATGAAGTTGACATGCTCTTTCACAAGAAAAAAACATTGACTTCTTTCTATCAATCGATTGAAAATATTCTTCATCCCAATCTTCCATGCAATAGATTCACTATGATCTCAATATCTATTATGTGAAAGATTGGGACAAAAAATGATCTCCATCGCTTGATTCAAGGTAATCAATAGTTTCCCATAAAAGAGTGCGTGCTCTTCATAAAAAAAAAACAGATACAAATAAAGCCACCCTTTGCTAATAGCCTAATACCCTAACCAAGACATTATAATAAGAAAGAAATAGATAATTAACTAAACAAAAGAAATAAAGAAATTTTTCAAAAGGCACGACTATTCTCACGCACGGTTTTTTCACCATTGACTGATTTGAATCAGATGATGGACATTGTTTTTTTTTTTTCCAATCTTCCTCACAATAGATCTTAAGATCATGGCGCGCCTATCAGATGGTCATGACATTGATTCCAGATGACACGCATCTCTAAAAGTGAAGGTCAACTCCTTTTCCAACAATCTAAGTCACTTTTGGGGATTTGGGCTATGTGGAATCAACATCTGACTGCCCGATAGGCGCCTCATGATCTTAAGATCTATCGTGAGAAAGATTAGAACATAAAACAATCTCCATCGTCTGATTCAAATCAGTCAATAATATTACTTTTTTAATAACTTGAGTATCCGGACCTCTTGGAGCACCCGTCGATGATTTCCTTGTTAAAAATATTATTTATTGTATCCCCAATGAATTAAAGGAAGTTATTGTGTGGATTAAGATGTGGGTTGGTGTGAAACCTAGAGACTAATTAAAAAGCATATAAAAGGTTATCTAAAACCTCAAGGGTAGTGATTGCCGCATGGGGAAGTGATGCTGTTGTCACCTTCTTCTTAGACCATAACTTTATGTTGTATTTGTAGAGAAAGAAGTTGGATCAAAGACGATTACTCCAATGACCATTCCTTCAATCGTACGAGTGTGTTTTTTTGAGTTGCTCAAAAAGAGTGGGAGATAAGATGCCATTGAACCTACTTTGAAAACTTTGACTTCTCTACCATCTATCTAATCTAAAATATAAAACTTTGACTTTTCTACAATTTATCTAATCTAAAATATCTACCTATAGAGTAATATATTGTCCCTATTCCGGATCATCAAAATAATAGGTCATAGATTGAATCACAACATGTATTATAAAAAATAAGACTATTAGCGGTAATAAAAAACTGTTGTTATTGACAAAAAAGTTGTAGTTAATACCCTTGCTGCTAATAATTTTAATAGTCTTTAATAATTTTTTTATTAATGATGATAATTTTTTACTATAAAAAAATGTTGTTAATAGTTTTATTTTTTTATAATAATTCCCAAAAATAATGTTTTAGGATATTTAAATCATCCAATTTATTAATTATAATATCAAATATTATTATTAATTTTAATGATTGATATTAAAATTTGTCAATCGAGTGATTTACATTCACTTATTGACATGTTTCATTAGGTTGATAGTTGTCACTTGGGCAATTTAGATTGATAAAAATGTGTCACAAGACATAAGAATAAAATCACATCTCAATGGTGTGAAATGATAAGTAACATTTTAATGATATAAAATCATTTAAACACTTTTTAGTGTTTAAATGTTGGTCAAGACGCGAGAGCAATTATTCCATAATAATAAAATAATTAAATTATAAGTCTACATTCTACAAGCAATTTTTAACCTTTTTATATATCAGTACTTTAACTAACGCTCTGCCCCGTGCGCCGTAGCGTGTGGATAAAGTTGGTCGCTTGTATTTGAGCCAAACGAAAAAGAGGTTTGCAAATGAAATTGTCGCTAAAAGAGAAATTGATTGTTTTTTCGCTTATCTTTGGCTTATCGTTTAAAAGGGTACTATTATTTGCACCCATTAAATTTTAACTACACCACCTAAAAGGGTAATCTTATCATTGATTGCTTCAAAATTAGACGATGGAGACCATTTTCATCTCAATCTTTCAGATCTTGAGATAATAAGTGGACCATCACATGGGCAGGTTTTTATTTGATGTGGCCAAGGATCAAAATTTCAGGTTTCGTTTCAATTTTGGAGGGGATCGAAACCAAAATTTTGGATCGAAATTTCGGCCGAAAATCAAAATTTTGGCCGAAATTTCGGTCATTTCGGCCGAAATTTTGATCTTTGGACGTGACATGCTTTTAAAAAGTGAGACAAAAATCACGTGGAACATATCACACTCAAACTTGATTTAAGAGTCATGTTTTGAAATGCGTGCCATGCATATACAAATTGACTCTTTGATGGTGTGTCTATGATCTCAAGATCTATTGTCTGAAAAATTGAGAGTAAAAATGGTTTCCATCATTTGATTCAAAGTAGTCATTAGTGAGATTACTTTTTCAACAAAGGTGAAATTATAATTTCACAAGACGCAAACAATGGTATCTTTTTCAAATTGTGAGCAAAAATGGCTTCCTCACCAGGCCCTTAAATAACAATGTTACATAGAAGATAAATCATATGGTGACAAAGAACAAGCAACCGATGTGATGCGACAACAATTGGTTATAAGTGCGATGAGATTCAATTAATGCAGGTCGGTACAATCAATCATGTCACACCACATCAGCTACTTGCATTTTGTCCACAACAAATTTGTCCTACATTTATAATTTCCATCCTTAAATTAAGATACATGACATTATTAAATCGTTATATGGTACAGGTCTTAGGAATATACATGTTGGAGAATATTAGATACATATTACTCAAACTAGTGGATATTAGAGATTTAGAATAATTAAAAAAATTATCCAAAAAGGTTGTTTGGTATTATGTCTGATACATATCATATATATATATATATATATATATATATATATATGTGTGTGTGTGTGTGTGTGTGTGATATGTATTACATACATATAATATATATAGACAGTGGTGGATTTAGGATTTTCATCTACGCGGGGCGCAAAATAAATTAGATATAAATTTTTTTCTAAATTATATAAACTAATTAATATTATAAAATATAATTTTCATTAAAATTACATTAAAAAAAGAAACATTTATTAACAAGACATTGACAAAATTAAGGTTTAGGGTTAGGAAATTAAGACTTTGGGGCTTAGAGATTGCGGAAGGATTAGGACTTTGGTTTACAAAATTGAGCTTTATAGAGAGTAAGACTTGGATTTACGAAATCGAGGTTTAGCAACTAAGATTTGGGTTTACGAAATTAAGGTTTGGGGACTTCATTACGAAAGGATTTATGAAATTAGAGAAAGGGCTTGAGGGTTGGGGATTGCGAAAGGGCTTAGGGTATAAGGTTTAAGGTTTAAGAAAATAGAGAATTGAGAAATTAGGAGTTTAAGATTTACAAAATTGAGGGTTTAAGATTTAGAGAGAGTTTTGAGATTTAGATATGGAAAACCTTCAAACATTCTGATTGCACACTAAATATGAAAAATTTAGCAAATGAGCTATCAATCCTGAAGAAGATGATGTGACCACGATGATTATGAGAATCTTCTTTTTATTTTTATTTAATCCAGAACTAAACTACCAATATCTTAGAATGAAAATCAAACAAAATAATGACTCCAAATTCATATCAAATTCTAAGGCTTTTAACACCTATCAAGCCCTTTTGGAAAGCAAAAACTAACACATCTATGCAGAGGCCATAAAACGAAAACATGGCAACTATAGAACAACACCAAAAAAATTATGAATCCAAATTCATCTCAAATTTCAATGTTTATTCAATACCTACCAATGCCATTTGGATATCATAAACTAAAACACTAATTAAGATGCACTAAAATGAAAACAGGGCAACTCTACATTTTAAGCAAAAAAAAATATGAACAAATTACAGAACAACACAGCTAACATATTCGTTAACAACAATCCCCAACCCTCAATCCAACCAACCTCAAAAAATCCGATCTTTTCAACCCAAACAGCGCAAACCCTCTAGATCCGTGGCCACCGACGTTGCGGGCCCGATCCCACAACAGCCATGGCCACAAAGAAAGAGGGCATTGAAATTAGATGAGAGAGAGAGAGAGAGAGACAAGACGAAGAAGAAAATGAGTGAGAGATATCATTTTTAAGGAGCTGAGGCGGCTGCCAGTAGGAGGAGGCATCACAAGCGTCATAATCAGGTGGGCGAGAGGAGATCGAGACGTGGTTGGGTTCTAAGTTGAGAGAGGGATGACGCTGCGTTTTAAGTGTTGGATTTTAATTTAAACAAATTTTATTTTATTTTTTTCATTTTGGGTTTGAGTGTGGGCGCTCGCCCTCACGTGGTTTTACCACTGTATATAGCTGCCCGAGTATAAGCGTCCAGACATAGAGATATCTCTACACCAATTGATATGGGCGTGACACGTAGTGCATCTTTTGTGAAGTGATAGGTGGCACAGGGTCCACTTTACTAACTAGAGTTACACTTTTAAAAGTTAAATACCCTTCCAGCCGTCATTCTTGACATTTTTAAAGTTTCTTTTTTTTCAAAAAAGTGTCACATTCTTTTTCTTGTATATTTTATTCAAAAAATGTGGCGCCTGGTAGCGAAGCGCTAGCACCTCGAGAGCGAAGCGCCAACACCCTAAAATGAAGCGACACTTTGTTTAGAAGCATCGACACCTCTAAAACGAAGTGTCGGAGCTTCGTTTAGAGGCGTTGGCGCTTCTATAAAATAAAAACTAAAAATTCGTAGTGTTGGCGCCCTAATTCAAAGCACCGGTGTTTCACTTCGGTTTAGGGGTGTTGGTGCTTCCATAAAAATAAAAAAATAAAAAAAATTGAAGCGTCGGCGCTTCAGTTTAGGGGCACTGACGCTTCCATAAAAAAAAAAATAATAATAATTTCGAAGCCCTGGCACCCTAAATGGAAGCGCAATTTTTTTTTTCGAAGCACTTGCGGTGCTTCTGGTTAGGGGCACTGGCGCTTCCATACTATATATATATTCCGAAGCACTGGTGCCTTTAAACGAAGCGTCGACGCTTCGTTTTAAGGGCGTTAGCTCTTCCATCAAAAAAATTTTAATTGAAGCGTCGGTACCCTTAAATGAAGCGTCGACGCCTCTAAAATGAGGCACTAGCGCTTCTTTGCAGAGGTGCTAGTGCTTCGCTATCGGACACTCATGTTTTTGAGTAAAATATACATGAAAAAAATAAATCTGACACTTTCTTAGAAAAATAGAGAGAAGAGAAAGAAAAGAAAAAAACTTTAAAAAGACTTCTAAAAAAGTTAAGAATGATGACTGAAAAGGAATATAACTTTTAAAATATTTTAAAGTTTAACTCTAGTTAGTAAAGTGGGCCCCATGCCACCCATCACTTCACAAAAGATGCGCTAGATTTTGCTACCATATATATATATAAAGAGGAAAGCAAACGATAAAATTCGGTTCTATTGGTTTTTCGATTCTATCGCTACAAGACTAAATCCAATGGACTATGGGAGCAAACCCTAAAAACAATACAGCAATTTACTTTTTGGTTTCTGGAGCATGTTAAGCAAACCCTCATGATTTATGTTAGCTCTCAAAACTGAAACCAAAGAGACAAAATCTCCTCATTTCATTGTTTTGGTTTTTGGTTTCTTTAAATCCACCCACCGAATCGTTGAGTTCACCCACACTGAAACACATGGGTTGCGTTTAATCTAACGATAGAGATCGTTTATCCTCCCAATTTTTCACGTGATGGATCTTGAGATCATTGTTTTATTTCACTTAGCACACATCTTAGAAAAGTGACCTTAACATCATGTGCATGCTTAAAATTGATTTTAAGGTTACTTTTTTGAGTATGTACCACATGAAATAAAAAAAATCGATTGGTTGACGATACACCCATGATCTCAAGATCCATCGTGGGAAAGATTGGGACGACAAACGATCTCCACTACCTAGTTCAAGCATTAAAGTTCAAACGTGGCACTATCTATCAAGAATTTATGTTCAAGCATTCATGTTCAAGCATAGATGTTCAAGCAATGACGTTCAAGCATTTACGTTAAAGCATTCATGTTCATGCATTCACGTTTAAGCATTCATGTTCGAGCATTTACGTTCAAGCATTCATGTTCCAAGCAATCACGTTCTAGCATTCATGTTCAAGCCTTCATGTTCAAGCATTCACGTTCTAGCATTCATGTTCAAGCATTCACATTCCAGCATTCATGTTCTAGGATTCCCGTTCCATCATTCACGTTCAAGCATTCTTGTTCAAGCCTATTACTATTTATCAAGTTTTCACGTTCAAGCATTCATGTTCATGCATTCACGTTCAAGCATTCATGTTCAAACTTTCACGTTCAAGCATTCATGTTCAAGCATAGATGTTCAAGCAATGACGTTCAAGCATTTACGTTAAAGCATTCATGTTCATGCATTCACGTTTAAGCATTCATGTTCGAGCATTTACGTTCAAGCATTCATGTTCCAAGCAATCACGTTCTAGCATTCATGTTCAAGCATTCACGTTCAAGCCTTCATGTTCAAGCATTCACGTTCTAGCATTCATGTTCAAGCATTCACATTCCAGCATTCATGTTCTAGGATTCCCGTTCCATCATTCACGTTCAAGCATTCTTGTTCAAGCCTATTACTATTTATCAAGTTTTCACGTCCAAGCATTCATGTTCATGCATTCACGTTCAAGCATATATTTTCAAGCATTCATGTTCAAACTTTCACGTTCAAGCATTCATGTCCAGGAATTCACATTCAAGCATTTCATGTTCAAGCATTGACGTTCATGAATTACAGTTCAAGCATTCATGTTCTAGCATTCACGCTTAAGCATTCACGTTCAAGTATTCACATTCAAGAATTCACGTTCGAGCGTGTTACTATCTAGCAAGCATTCACGTTCAAGCATTCAAGGTAAAGCATTCATGTTGAAGCATTTAGGTTCAAGCAATCAAGTTCAAGCATTCACGTTTATGTTCAAGCATTCATTTTCATGCCTTGATGTTCAAGCATTCACGATCAAGCATTCAGGTGAGCATTCTTGTTTACGCATTTACGTTCAAGCATACACGCCCAAGCATTTCATGTTCAAGCATTCAAGTTCAAGTATTCATGATCAAGAGTTCACGACCAAGCATTCATGTTCAAGCATTCACGTTCAAGCATTCACATTCAAGACTTTATGTTCTAGCATTTTCAAGCATTCACGTTCATGCATTAATGTTAATGAATTCTGGTTTAAGCATTCATGTTCAAGCCTTCAGGTTTAAGCAATCTCATTAAAGCATTCATGTTAGTGTGTCACTAGCTATTAAGAATACACGTTCAAGCGTTCACATTCAAGCTTTCACGTTTAAGCATTGGCGTTCGTGCATTGACGTTCAGGCATTCACGTTCAAGCATTCAGGTTCAAGTATTCATCTTCAAGTATTCACATTCTAGCATTCACTGTCAAGCATTCATGTTCAAACATTCACTGTCAAGCATTCATGTTCAACCATTCATGTTCAAGCATTAACGTTCATGCATTCACATGCAAGCATTACCGTTCAAGCATTCACGTTCAACCTTTCAAGTTCAAGCATTCATGTTCAAGCTTTCACGTTCTAGCATTGACGTTCAAGCGAGCCCCTATCCATCAAAGCATTAACGTTCAAACATTTCATTTTCAAGCATTCACGTTCCAGCCTTCAGGTTCAAGCATTTACGTTCAAGCATTCACATTCAAGCATTACCATTCAAGCATTCTTGTTGAAGCATTCACGTTCAAGCATTCACATTCATGCATTCATGTTCAGTCATTCATGTTCCAGGATTCACGTTCAAGCATTCCCGTTGAAGCATTCACGTTCAAGCATTCCCGTTGAAGCATTCATGTTTCAACATTCACGTTCAAACCTACACGTTCAGGCATTCACGTTCAAGTGTGTCGCTATCTATCAAGCATTCACGTTCAAACCTTAATTTTTAGGCATTCCAGTTCAAGTATTCTTGTTCAAGCATTCACATTCAAGCATTCATGTTCAAGCATTCACGTTCATGCATTAATGTTAACGCATTCAGGTTCAAGCCTTCAGGTTCAAGTGTGTCACTATCTCTCAAGCATACATGTTCAATCATTCACGTTCAAGCTTTCACGTTTAAGCATTCACGTTCAAGCATTGACATTCAGGCATTCAGGATCAATTTTTCACCTTCTAGCATTCACTTTTAAGCATTCATGTTCAAGCATTCACATTGACGTTCAAGCATTACCGTTCAAGCATTCATGTTGAATCATTCACATTCAAGCCTTGAAGTTCAGGCATTAACATTCAAGCCTTCAAGTTCAAGCATTCATGTTCAAGCTTTCACATTCCAGCATTCCTGTTCAAGCGAGTCACTATCCATCAAGCATTCACGTTCAATCCTTTAGGTTTTAGCATTCACGTTCAAGCATGCACGTTCAAGCATTTCACGTTCAAGCATTTCACGTTCAAGCATTACCGTTCAAGCATTCATGTTAAAGCATTCACATTCAGTCATTCATATTCCAGGATTCACGTTCAATCATTCCCGTTGAAGCATTCATGTTCCAGCATTCACATTCAGACATTCACGTTCAAGCATTCATGTTTAAGTGTGTCACTATCTATCAAACATTCATGTTCAAGTGTTCACGTTCAAGCATTTAGGTTCAAGCATTCATGTTCAAGCATTCACGTTCAAGTAATTACGTTAAAGTATTCATGTTTAAGCTTTCCAGTTCAAGCATTCATGTTCAGGCATTAATGTTCCAACATTCATGTTCAAGCATTCATATTCATGCATTCATGTTCAAGCATTCACTTTCACGCATTCCCGTTCAAGTATTCACGTTCAAGCATTCATGTTCATGCATTCATATTCAAGCCTTCAAGTTCAAGGATTCACGTTCAAGCAATCATGTTGAAGCTTTCACGTTTCAGCATTCTCATTCAAGCATTCACGCTCAAGCATTTCATGTTCAAGCATTCACGTTCAAGCCTGCAGGTTCAAGCATTCTCATCCAAGCATTCACGTTCATGCATGCACGTTCAAGCATTCATCTTCAAGCATTCACATTCAAGCATTCATGTTCAAGCATTCACATTCACGCATTCACGTTCAATCATTCATGTTCCAAGATTCACGTTCAAGCATTCCCGTTGAAGCATTCATGTTCAAACATTCACGTTCAAGTGTGTCACTATCTATCAAGCATTCATGGTCAAGCGTTCCCATTCAAGCATTCAGGTTCAGGCATTCATGTTCAAATGTGTCACTATCTATCAAGCATTCACGTTCAAGCCTTCAGGTTCAAGCTAACACGTTAAAGCATTCACGTTCAAACTTTCCAGTTCAAGCATTCACATTCAAGCATTAATGCTCCAACATTCACGTTCAAGCATTCATGTTCATGCATTCACGTTCAAGCCTTCCAGTTCAAGCATTTACGCTTAAGCATTCATGTTCAAGCTTTCACGTTCCAGCATTCACGTTCAAGCGAGTCACTATCCATCAAGCATTCCTGTTCAAGTCAAGCATTCACGTTCAAGCATTCACATTCATGTATGCACGTTCACGCATTCACGTTCAAGCATTTCACGTTAAAGCATTCATGTTGAAGCATTTACGTTCAAGCATTCACATTCATGTATTCATGTTCAATCATTCATGTTCCAGGATTCACGTTCACGCATTCTCGTTGAAGCATTCATATTCAAGCATTCATGTTCAAGCATTCACGTTCAATCTTTCATGTTCACGAGTGTTAAATTCACGTTCAAGCATTCTTGTTCTAGCATTCTGACATTTAAGCATTCATGTTGAAGCGTACCACTATCTATAAAGCATCCGGTTCAAGCATTCATGTTCAAGCTATGACGTTCAAGCATTCACGTTCAAGCATTCATGTTTAAGCTATGACGTTCAAGCATTCATGTTCATTCATTCACATTCAAGCATTCACGTTCATGCATTCATTTCAAGCATTCACGTTCATGCATTCATGTTCAACCATTGCCGTTCAAGCATTCATTTCAAGCATTCACGTTCAAGCTTTCATGTTCTTGCACATATTCAAGCATTCACGTTTAAGCATTGATGTTCATGCACATGTTCAAGCATTCACATTCAAGTATTCATGTTCAAGCTTTCACGTTCCAACGTATCACTATCTATCAAGCATTCACGTTCAAAATTCATGTTCAAGCATTCATGTTCAACCAAGGACATTCAAGCATTCACGTTCAAAAATTCATGTTCAAGCATTCCCATTCAAGCGTTCATGTTCCAACATGTCACTATAGATCAGGCATTGACTTTCAATCATTCAGGTTCAAGCGTGTCACAATCTATCAAGCATTCATGTTCAAGCATTCACGTTCCAGCATTCATGTTCATACATGGACGTTCAAGCATTCACCTTCAAGCATTCAAGAATTCATTTTTAAGCATTCACGTTCAAGCATTTCAAATTCAAGCATTCACATTCTAGCATTAACTTTCAAACATTCACACTCAATCATTCTTGTTCAGGCATATTTCTCAAAGCATTCACGTTCAAACATTCGTGTTAAAGCATTCACGTTCATGCATTCTCATTCAAGTATTCATGTTCAAGAAGTCACGTTCAAGCATTCACGTTCTGGCATTCATCTTCAAGCATTCACATTCAAGCCTTCACGTTCAAGCGTGTCACTATCTGTCAAGCATTCTCATTCAATCCTGTCACTATCTATCAAGAATTCACATTCAAGCATTTCATGTTCATGCATTCACGTTCTAGCACTTAAGGTTGTAGCATTCATGCTCAAGCATTCACGTTAAAGAATTAATGTTCCAGCTTTCACGTTCAAGCATTCACATTCATGCGTGCTGTTATCATGTTCAAGCATTCACATTCAACCATTCACGTTCAAACATTCAAATTCAACCATTCTTGCTCAAGTATTCATGTTCAAGTGTTCATGTTCAAGCATTCACGTTCAAGTATTAACTTTCAAGAATTCATGTTCAAGCATGCACATTCATGCATTCACGTTCAAGTATTTACGTTCAACCATTCATGTTCAAGCATCCACGTACGAGAGTGTTACTATCTATCTAGCATTCACGTTCAAGCATTCAAGTTCAATCGTGGCATTATCTATCAAGAAATCACATTCAAGCTTTCATGTTCAAGCATAGATGTTCAAGCAATGACATTCAAACATTTACTTTAAAGCATTCATGTTCATGCATTCATGTTTAAGCATTCACGTTCGAGCATTTAGGTTCAAGCATTCATGTTCAAGCATTCACATTCATGCATTCACGTTCAACTATTCATGTTCAAACATTCATGCGCATGTTCAATCAAGCATTCATGTTTAAGCATTCACGGTCAGTCATTCATGTTCAAGCATTCACGTTCAAGCGTGCCACTATCTATAAAGCAATCATGTTCAAGTGTGTCAGTACAAATCAAGCATTCACGTTCAAGCATTCATGTTCAAGCATTCACGGTCAGTCATTCATGTTCAAGCATTCACGTTCAAGCGTGCCACTATCTATAAAGCAATCGCGTTCAAACATTCACATTCAAGCATTCATGTTCAAACATTCACATTCGAGCATTCATGTTCTACCATTCACATGCAAGCATTTACATTCTAGCATTCATGTTCAAGCGTGTCCCAATCTATCAAGCATTGACATTCAAGTATTCAGGTTCAAGCATTCATGTTCAAACATTCATGCTCATGTTCAAGCATTCATGTTCAAGCATTCACGTTCAAGGGTGCAACTATTTATCAAGCATTCATGTTCCAGCATTCAAGTTCAAGCTTTCACGTTCAAGCATTCAGGTTCAGGGGAACATGTTCAAGCATTCACATTCAAGCGAGCCACTATCTATCAAGCATTCATGTTCAAGCATTCAGGTTCAAGGAAACAACTTAAACCATTCACATTCAAGCGAGCCACTATCTAGGTTTAAGCATTCACATTCAAGCAAGCATTCAGGTTCACACATTCACGTTCAAGTGTCATTACCAATCAAGCATTCTTATTCAAGCATTCACAGTCAATCATTAATGTACATGCATTCACGTTCATGCATGCCACTATCTATCAAGCAATCATGTTCAAGCATTCATGTTCAAACATTCAATTTCAAACATTCATGTTCTACCATTCACGTGCAAGCATTTACATTCTAGCATTCATGTTCAAGCGTGTCCCAATCTATCAAGTATTGTCGTTCAAGCAGTCATATTAATGCATTCACGTTCAAGCATTCAGGTTCATGCATTCATTTTCAAGCATTCATGTTCGAGCATTCACGTTTAAGTCACGTTTGAGCATTCATGTTCACGCACACATTCAAGCTTTCACGTTCATGCGTGTCACCATCTATCAAGAAATCACGTTCAAGCATTCGGGTTAACGCATTCACGTTCAAGCATTCATCCTCAAACATTCACGTACTAGCATTCACGTTAAAGCATTCATGTTCTAGAATTCACGTTCAAGCATTCATTCTCAAGCGTCTCACTATCTACCAAAGCATTCACGTTCAAGCATTCAGGTTCATACATTCACGTTCAAGAATACATGTTCAAGCGTTTGCGTACTAACATTCACGTTCAAGAATTCATGTTCAAGCGTGTCAAAGTCAATCAAGCTTTCACATTCAAGCAATCATGTTCAAGCATTCATGTGCAAGCAATGATGTTCGAGCATTCACGTTCAAGCATTCATATTCAAGCATTCACGTTCAAGCATTTACGTTCAAGCATTTAGGTTCAAGCATTCACATTAAAAAATTCACGTTCTAGTATTCACGTTCAAGCATTCCCGTTCAACCATTCACATTAAAAATTTCACGTTCTATCATTCACGTTCAAGCATTCATGTTCAATCATTCAAGTTCAAGAATTCACGTTCAACCATTCACGTTTTAGCATGTCAGTATCTATAAAGCATTCATGTTCAAGCATTCACGTTAAAGCATTCATGTTCAAGCATTCACGTATAAGCATTCATGTTCAAGCATTCACATTCAATTGTGTCACTATCTATCAAGCATTCACATTCAAGTATTCACATTCTTGTGTGCCACTATCTATCAAGCATTGGCGTTCAAGCGTGTCACTATCTATCAAGCATTCACGTTCAAGCATTCAGGTACAAGCATTCACGTTCAATCATTAATTTTCAAGCATTCATGTTCAAGCATTCACGTTTAGGCTTTCAGGTTCAAGTATTCACGTTCAAGCGTGTTCGTATCTATCAAGCATTCATGTTCAATCATTCACGTTCAAGCATTCATATTCAAGCATGTCACTATCTATCAAGCATTCATTTTCAAGCATTCACGTTCAAGCAAACACGTTAAAGCATTCACATTCAAGCGTGCCACTATCTATCAAGCATTCATGCACAAGCATTCACGTACAAGCATTCATGTTCAACAGTGTCACTATCTATCAAGCGTTCTTGTTTAAGCATTCACGTTCAAGTATTCATGTTCAAACATTCAGGTTCTAGCATTCACTTTCATGCATTCAGGTTCAAGCATTCAAGTTCAAGCGTGTCACTATCTATCATGTGTTCACATTTAAGTATTGATGTTCAAGCGTGCCACTATCTATCAAGCATTCACGTTCAAGCATTCATTTTCAAACATTCTAGTTCAAGCATTTGGGTTCAAGCATTCACGTTCAAGCGTGTCAGTATCTATCAAGCATTAATGTTTAAGCATTCACGTTCAAGAATTCACGTTGAAGCGTGCCACTATTTATCAAACACTCATGTGCAAGCATTCATGCTCAAGTATTCTTTTTCTACCATTCACGTTCAAGCATTCACTTTCAAGCGAGTCACAATCTATCAAGCATTCACCTTCAAGCATTAAAGTTCAAGCATTGACGTTAATGCATCCATGCTTAAGCATTCATGTTCTAGCATTTAAGTTCAAGCATTCACGTTCATGCATCCAAGTTCAAGCATTCACGTTCAAGCATTCTTGTTCTACCATTCACGTGCAAGCATTTACGTTCTAGCATTCAAGTCCAAGCGTGTCCCAATCTATCAAGCATTCACGTTCAAGCATTCTGGTTCATGCATTCATTATCAAGCATTAACATTCAAGGATTCATGTTCAAACATTCACGTTCAAGCATTCATTAAAAGCATTCACCTTCAAGCATTCACTTTCAAGCATGTCACTATCTATCTGTAGACACCCAAATTTGGCCCAAGGCCTGATCAGTCTGTACTCCGAGAATGATGTACCCCTATGCTTCCGATGGCACCCCTGAACCCTTAGTAATCAATCTAGACCTTTAGGAATCACCTAAAACCCATTAGAAGCATTTCTCCAACCCTTAGAGATCACCCCGAAACCCTAGATTCCCTTCCCATACCTAACTTGAACCTTTCTGAGCAGTTGATGGGAGAGGAGCTACAAACTTTTATACAGACTACCACCATAGATGAGCTATATACCATTGGAAAGAGGACTTCTCCAGCTTTCTAATAAGCTAAAGATCACCCAATTTGGAGCTACGGTTCAAAGGTTATGGCCGTTTGAAGTTTCACATAAAATGACAACTTTTGCTCAGGCGTATGTATTACATACGCCAAATTAATTTGGTCTTGATTCATCAGTGTATATATTATATATGCACGGCATTTTAAAATTTGGTAGATATAATATATACGCCCAGCATAGGTGGGACCCACCACGGGCATCATCTTCCCAAAACTCCCCTGATTTTTGTGGAAATCACTGTGCATAAATTGGGAGTATATAATAAATACGCCCAGCTTAGCTACATTAACTGTCATCAGTGGCTCGAATTTCCTCCATCTGGTTTGACCCTTTGACCATCTCCTTGGTTGAGGTGAGTATCTTGAGGTTGGTTGCACCCCCCTTTGAGCTTATTGGCAACCCTCAAGTCACCCATGGTCTCACCCCATCATCCGCCATTAAAACCAGTTTTCCAAAACCCTAGGACCTTGAAAACCTAGAAAACCTTAGATGGGGGATTACCTAATTGCTAAACCAATTAGCTCTTAAGTAAGCCCCTAATCCATCCCTTCTCTATAAATAGAGAGGCCCCCCTCTTCCCAAAGGGTTGGTTGGTTGGTTGAAAAAATTAAGGTTAAGAATTTTGAGCTTAAGAGAGAACCCTAGTGAGAGAAAATGCACACATTTTTCCAAAATTCCAGCATGTCTAGTTCATCCATTTCAATCCATTTCCACCATTAGATCACTCTCTTTTATCCAAAATCTATTCCCTAGCTTCACTCTACACTTCCTATTTACCGAATCCTAGCTTTAGAGCCCATTTCCATACTATTTAAACCATCGGAAGCGCGCCAAAACGATGGTCTTCCCGTTACGCCTCCGAAATGTTAGTTTGGCTCAAAGCTTGATAGGACCGTATTGCCTTCGAGCAAGAGAAAACTCCGCCCTTTTATTTTTACTTTTGGCCATTGATAGAGACCGCTACGTGCGGGTTGATCAGGTGCCTAAACCCTTCTCGATTGATAACCGAAGCCCCTACCCTAGAGCCTTTGGCAAAGACCGGTAAATCAAAGTCATATTTAGCACTTCAGTGCTCAAAATATCGATTTGAAGGTTTCCCGGGTCACCAAAAGCTCTGGGTGGCGACTCTACATTTTCATTCTTAGCGGGCGCATCGCCGCGACGGGTTCGAGAGGATCCATGGTCGCACAGATGGCGACTTTCCTGGGGATATCACCCTAGCGCTTCCCCTCTTGTTGGCCTTTCTTTTTTTGTTACTAATCATTGCTATTTTTTTCTTATTTTCTGCTGTTTTTTCTACATTTTTGTCATTTTTACTAACGTACTCACCCCTACAATTCAGTCCTTTAAGTGCCTTAGCCGATTGGCGGGCCTACGTGCGCCTTTAAATTCATGTTTTTCCGATTCTTGTCATTTAAGCCACCTTAACTGTTTGGCAAGCCCGCTCGCATTTACTTTTACGTCATTTAAATTTCAGTCATTTATGAGCCTTAGCCGTTTGGTGAGCCTACGTGCGCTTTTCATTTCAGTCATCATATCTCACCATTGAATGCCGACCCGTTGAGGCGGCACGGGTTTGTCATCCCCGACCCGATTTTGGACTTACTTTCACTCCCCTTTAAAAATATGTAATTAAAAGTGAATAAACAGTGTGGGGACATCATCAAAATTATTTTTGCATTTTTTGGGTAGTTTTCGGGGGGTGTAGGCACATATATAATTTACCCGATTCCCAGTAATGCGGCAGCCCTAGTGGTGATTCAGTCATTTATGAGCCTTAGCCGTTTGGTGAGCCTACGTGCGCTTTTCATTTCAGTCATCATATCTCACCATTGAATGCCGACCCGTTGAGGCGGCACGGGTTTGTCATCCCCGACCCGATTTTGGACTTACTTTCACTCCCCTTTAAAAATATGTAATTAAAAGTGAATAAACAGTGTGGGGACATCATCAAAATTATTTTTGCATTTTTTGGGTAGTTTTCGGGGGGTGTAGGCACATATATAATTTACCCGATTCCCAGTAATGCGGCAGCCCTAGTGGTGATGATCCTGAAAAGAACCACAACTTCCAGTACCTGAGAAGGAGCTTGCGCCGGAGGTATATCGGTTGGGTTGCCAATTCCAATCAAGCCGTAAAACCTGCATCGGTGAGAGTGTAGACAGCCCAAATTCAGCTGTGTATCCCTAGGAAATAAAAAGGAGGGACCCGATAACATACACAGCAGTCCCCGGGAGTATCCCTCCCCAGAAACCAGTTCAAAGACCCACATTCAGGCTTGCTATTCACTGTCAAACTTCACTGACATAACTATTTTTGCTAGGCGTATATAATATATACGCCCAGCAAAAAATCCCCAGATTTACTTAGGCATATATAATATATACGCCCAGCCAAAACCCCCAGATTTAAGCCAAGCGTATATAATATATACGCCCAGCAAAATCTGCCTTTTTTTGGTCAGGCGTGTATAAACCATACGCCCAGTGTATACTGGGTCACAGCAACTCGATCTGAGGCCCAATTCACCACCCCAATTCCTCGATTAGCGGTATTAGTGCCAGCAGTAGCTTCCCGCATTCTATAACACCCAACATGCCCCCGCCCGGTCAAGAGAAGGCGACTTCTCATTGATCTGCTCCGGGGGATCATGTCGTTTGCATGGATTCCCTCACCTTTAATAGAACGAAAGGGTTCCCTTTCGCTTCTTCTGAAGTGTGTCGGATCCCGCCGTGGTACCTACTAAAGGTACATATACCACCCGAGACGGGAATTGACCTTGGGCACCAGGTCATCATTCATCTTGGTAGAGGGGAGTTGATTTCCATCAGAAAGAAAAAAAAATCATCTTCCAAAAAAAAAAAAAAAAAAAACACAAAACAAAAATCAACAAAAAAAAGAGAGAAAATCAATCAAAAAAGAAATATATATATATATATTGGTGTGACCGTCACTATGGCAACCTCAAACCCGGCCCGTAGAAAGAGAACCAGGAAGGTATACGGCCCTTATCTGAGACATCGATACAACACTCGTCAACGAATCATGTCAAGAGTCGATACATCCCTACCGTCATGCCCACCCCATTCCTATGTAGGAGAAGACCCGATCTCTGACACCTTCGCCCAAACCCGGTTCGATATCACGGGTCCCTTTGGGGCACCCGTATTCACATCCACCCCACCCCCCTCCCTTACGCTCTCCAACATACCCCCTTTTCATCCCCTACTGAAACCCCTCATTTCCCAACCGACCCATACATCCCCATTTCCCATCCATGCACCCTTACCGCACCCCCATACTCCCAAAGACCCCATAGAGAGCCTCATCCCCCGCCTACTTCCCATGTTCCATCCATCTCATCATCCATGCCCCCTACATCCCACATCCCATCCACCTCATCTCACATACCATTTCCACCACATGGCCCATCCACATCCCAACGTACCCCCCCATTTACCCAGGACATGCCCAATTTTTCCCTGGATATGACCAATAACCCACCATCTTCCATAGCCATACATCCATACACCCCAAGCACAATCATCCATACCCCCCATACCCGGGTCATGCCAATTTATCCCAACCCCCTCCATCCTTAAGTGAGCCATCACCCCCAATCCCACACCTGAATCCATGCCATCAATGGAGGACATGAGAACGATGTACGCCCTATGGGCTGCTTCTCAGAACCCTACATCTCAAACCCCGCATCCAAATCTCCAAAACCTCCATACCCCATTCCCTCCTAACCATGCCCAACCACCCATCGTCCATACCTCCCAAAATCCCCCACCTCAATTCCAGGCCCAAACCCATACAAATCCATGGGCCCAAGCCCAAACACCTTTAGAACCATGGGCCCAAGCCCAAGCCCATCAAACCCAGGCCCAGGCCTAAAACCCTTGGGCCCAAGCCTAAAACCCTCAAAACCCATGGGCCCAAGCCCATTAGACCCCAGGCCCAGTTCCAAGCCCCCCAGGGCCCTTGGACCCAAACCTATCAAGGCCAAGCCCAGGGTCCATGGACCCCAACCCAAACCCCTCATGGCCCATTAGCCTAAACCCAACAAGGCCCATTGGTCCAAAGTCATACTAACCGCCACACCCAGGCCCAAGGCCCATCAACCCAAGCCTTCCAAAACCATCCAGCCCAAATCGCTCAAACCCAAGGCCCATCCACCCACGCTCATCAAGGCCCATTCACTAACCGCATACCCCCCCACCAGTACCCTTCATTCACCTATACCCCTTATGCCCCCATCCCGCCTCCAACAGAAAATCCAATCCATCCCATTCCTCAAACCCACAACATCCCGCCACATCAACCACGCCCCCATCACCCCCAGAACGTGTACCCGGCTCAGCACATCATTCATCCATAAACCACCCATCCATTCATTCCTTCCCATCCCCTACAAACCTTATGGCCCCACCAAGTCATCCAACCCCTCACCCCCAAGTCCAAATAGCAGACCTCGCCCCTCACCAATACCATGACCAACAGTACGAGGAGGATGAGATCCGCAAAAGTGGAGGAGTTGCCAACTTCAACCCTCTTGGGCCCACCATCATCACACCTAGGGTCGAACAAAATCAGGGGGAAGCAGTCCCCGCTACAGCCTCAAAAGAACCAGAACAGTTGTAAGGACAAATAGACAGAATACAGAAGCAGCTGATGAAGATGGGAGGAGTGGAACTGCATTCAACAAACTTTTCAAACTTATGTCTATTCTCTGATATCCCCCTACCACAGAAATTCAAGATGCCATCATTTGATTAGTATAATGGCACTGGCAACCCTATCGCCCACTTAAAATCTTACTGTGGGGATATGTGCTAGTATGGCAGAGATGAACGACTCCTCATCAAAGTGTTCCAAAAAAGTCTAACGGGCCCAGCTCTGAGATGGTTCACATCCCTGGAACCGTCCATGATAAAAAAATTGGAAAGATTTGACACGCTTATTTCAAGAACAATATGTCTATAACATGGACATAGAGCTAAGGAAGTCAGATTTGGCCCGTTTAAAGCAAAGACATGATGAAGCTTTCAGTGCTTACTTGGGAAGGTAGAGGGCATTGGCCGCTCAAGGAACTCACCGGATTCCCGATGATGAACAGAATGAGTTGATAACCAAAGGAGCCCTCCCGATCATCACAAATTTTTTAGTATATCAACAACAGTCTAGTTTTGCTGATTTGGTCAGAAATGCCAACCGTTGCTAAGATGCCATTGGAGAAGGCAGGTTAGGGAGAAACATGGCCAGCGGGGCCACCGGGGTTTGAAAAGCTACCGAACCAAGAATTGAAAGAAGACTAGGGATAGAGGTACAGAACATTGTTTACCCCCAAGCCAATACCAATGCCCCCCTGATACAATTCCAGGTCACACAACCACCCCCAGTCCGTTTGGAGCAAGCACCAAGGCCAAACAACGGACCAAGGGCCCCGTTTACTCAGGAGCAGATGAAAGCACAATTTGAATGAGTGTTCACACCATTGGGGCAATCTTTAAGTGTCTTACTGCCAGTATTACTACAGAAAGGTCTGGTCAATTTGCTCCAGCCTCGCCCACCACCCCATCCCATCCCAAGAAACTATGACCCAAATCTGCATTGCAATTTCCACCAGGGACTGGGTCACCGTACGGATCGGTGCGTCCCCCTGAAGCACGTGATCCAAGATTTAATAGAGGCAGGAAAAATTATTCCCCCGTCGTTTCCTCAAGGGCAGAACCAGAACATCCATCAAACCCCTTTGCCACCGCACCAAGGAGGCCCCAGGCCTAACATCCATTGGATAGAGGAGGAGGAAGAAGAGTTTGACCCCTCAGATTATATCAGTAATCAGGAGGAGTTTTCATTCCCCAGGATGAATGAAGGAGGACCATTCATTGGGGTTATTGAGCCGTTGTATTTGGCTGATTATTTCTCCGTGCCGGCATACCAAGAGGAGCCCTTAGATTTAGGGCAATATTTTTCTACTCCCACTCCCACCTATCAAATCCAAACGAGCACAACCCTGCCGCAATCATACACATATCCACCCCATGCCCAACTTACCCCATACACCTCCCCGTCATACCCGAATCACCCCATACCATACATAACTCTGCCATCCCCATATTATCCTACCCCACACACACCCCCAAACATCTCCACCCAATACACTACTCCGCCATCCCCAAATCACCCCGCTCCATGTAGAACTCCATCATCCCCAATCTACCCCATTTCATCCACAAACCCATCATCACCCCACCATGCCACCCCCTATACAAACCCTTTATATCCCCCTATTCCACCCACTACCCCGCCATATCCCAATCAGCCCGCTCCATGCACAACTCCATCACCTTAATTTACCCTACTTCATCCACGAACCCATCATCATCCCACCATGCCACCCCATATACAAACCCTTCATATCCCTATCACCTCGCTCCACCCACACCTCAGACGTTTCCCAATCCCTCCATCCCAGTCACACTCCCTCCATCCCTTCATTATTTTGGCCCCAATCCAACTCCACCACCACCCAAGCAAGCAACCCCTCACTCAATCCCCTTATCACCTGCTCCCAATCACCACTAGTCTTATCAAGCCCTGGTAATACTTGTACAATGCCCCTCTGCACCCACAAATCCAACCCCGCCAATTGCCGCCACTACCATTCAGCCCCCTATTGGAGTCAACCTGGTTAGACCCGAGAAACTGGAGTATCCAACTCGATCCTCCCCAGAATCACCATGCACTCCTTTCCTCATCCCAAAACCTACCTATGACCCACATCAGGTGCCGTTAAGCTATGAACAATTGAACAAATGAACATGAATGTTGTTTACAACCAAGAGGAGGCTATTGAATTTATTACCAGGTCAGGCTAGATTTCTACACATGAAGCATCTGGACCGTTAGGAGAAGAGAAGAAGAAAAGAAGGTCAGAGAATCCCTTTGAAAAATGGCGAGAACACATCGAACAGCTCAAGAGAACACCCGCACATATTACTATGTGGAATTTGTTAATCACGTCCCCGCTCCACTTCCAAGCCTTAATGGGAGCACTCAAGGACGCACATGTTTCCACCCACGTAACTCCAGATGAAGTAGGAGAAATAATAGGGCAAGTGTTGGCCCCAAATGCTATCTCATTCACTGATGCAGACCTACCAATCGAGGGGAATGACCACTCTAAGCCCTTGAATATAACAGTGGAAGTAGGAAACCTAGTGGTGTCGTTGGTCTTAATAGACAACGGGTCGGCACTGAACATATGCCCTCTAAGGACGACAATCAAAATTGGTGCGAACCCCGACACCTTCCGGCCATCGATATCAAGCGCCAGGGGATTCGACAACACCAGAAGAGAAATCATAGAAGTAGACCTCGACCTAATCCTCGGGCCGCAAACCTTCACCACCCTCTTTCAGGTGATGGACATTAAGTCTATGTTCAATCTACTGTTGGACCGGCCATGGATACATAAGCTCGGAGCAATACCATCGACTCTACACTAAAAGCTCTGATTTATTTCGAAGGGAAAGATCGTCACCATCTTGGGTGAGCATAGAAGGCAGGGAAGAAGCACTCTGCACATTGAGAATTCAAAAGTGCTAAACATACCACACACATCGATTTGAGTATGACTTTTCAGCCGTCACCCTTGAGTCACCTGAGAAAACCCCTGCCAAAACTAGTGTAGGAATGGACGCGGCAGTGCTCATGCTCCATAAGTGGGGCCACCGAAAGGGGAAAGGCTTGGGCTCGCGCCTTCAAGGAAGAAGAGACCCCGTTAGGGTTAAGGGGCAACAAACCAGATTTGGCCTAGGCTACAAGCCCGACGAAGAAGAAGTCAGAGAGGCCAAAGAAAAGATGAGGGCTGCAACAGTCGCCAAGGCCAGAGGAATCAACCTGGAAGAAGAAACTCCCGCCCGACCCCACATCCGTGAAACCTTTGTGAGCGTTGGGGTAGTGAAAATTGATTTGAATGGGGAGACGAGGGTAACCCCACATAAGCCTACTTCAATCCACCCCACCAATCCCTACATCATTCCCCCAGACTTCGAGATAGACTTAGCCGCCCTTTCCTTATTTGAGGAAGAAGTTCCCCGGTCCACCCATCACTCCAGCACCAGCCACTCTGGGCCCATCCTAACCATAGAGGATAGGGTCCCAGAAGATCTCTCTGTAAATATGCTGAGGGAGGAACTGCAAGAGCATACCGGTGCCGCTTCCAACCAAAGAGGTAAAGGCCAAGCCTCGCAGGTAAGTAATTGGGCATCCTTGCCCCAACTCTTGGGAGCCGCCAAATACCGTGAAAACGGCACCGACTCTCCAAAAAAAAACAACCTGTAAAAAGTAAGGTTGGACTTTAGACCACTCTACCCTGTATATATATAGAGATCCACTTCGCCAGGGGCTGACCTCCGAAAAAAATGTAAAAAGCCATAAAAATAGAAAAAATACCAATTCTAAAAATATTATCCTTTAAAATTCCCAATAAAATTAAAATTGATGTCATGATACCCGTCCCAAGTGAAGCCGACCCCTTTCCTGTAGAAATACAAGAAGAGGTAGGAGTCACGAGTCTGGACGAGGAAGGTCAAACCGATGAGCTACCCAATGAGCTCCTCAAACAATTTTCCAATTTTGAGCATGGCCCTACCCCGATCGTCGAAGAGACGGAGGATGTTAATTTGGGCACCAGAGAGACCCCTAAAATCACCAAAATCGAAACATCGATGTCCCCTGCGGAGAGGAAAGGTATGATAGACTTCCTTCGGTCATACCAGGACGTCTTCGCATGGTCGTATGAAGACATGCCTGGTTTGGATACCGATCTGGTTGAGCATGAGTTGCCACTCTACCCCAATGTTAAGCCAGTTAAACAGAAACTGAGATGCCTCCAACCAGAATGGATGTTGAAAGTCAAAGATGAGGTCATCAAGCAATATGATGCAGGGTTTCTCATGGTATCCAAATACCCACAATGGCTAGCCAATATTGTACCTGTGCCAAAGAAGGATGGAAAGGTCAGCATGTGTATCGATTTCCGCAATTTGAACAAAGCAAGCCCAAAGGATGATTTCCCACTGCCACACATCGACATCTTGGTCGATAACATTGCAAAGCACAGGATGCTCTCATTCATGGATGGATTCTCAGGCTATAATCAGATCAAGATGGCGGAGGCTGACCGAGAAAAGACTGCGTTCATCACCCCTTGGGGTACCTTCTGTTATAAAGTAATGCCATTCGGGCTCAAGAATGCTGGGGCAACCTATCAAAGAGCAATGACGGTCCTGTTTCACGATATGATGCACCAAGAGATTGAAGTGTATGTCGACGACATGATTGCCAAATCACCAGAAAGGGAGGACCACTTGATAAATCTTCAGAAGCTATTCGAGAGGTTGAGAAAGTATAGGTTGCGGTTGAACCCCCAGAAGTGCGCATTCGGCGTTATGTCTGAAAAATTGTTAGGCTTTATTGTCAGCAGGAGAGGGATTGAGGTCGATCCGACCAAGATCAAGGCCATCACGGAAATGTTGTCACTGTCTACAGAGAAGGAAGTCAGAGGCTTCTTAGGCAGAATCCAGTACATTAGCCGATTCATTGCACAGTTAACTCTGATATGTGCACCAATCTTCAAGCTACTGAGAAAGGACTCACCAGTTGAGTGGAATGATGACTGTTAAGCCGCATTCAATAAGATTAAAGGTTACCTCCTAAATCCTCCGGTATTAGTACCGCCTGTACCTGATAGACCCCTTATAATGTACCTGTCCACGACAGAGTTTTTCATGGGCTGTGTTAGGACTGCATGATGAGATAGGAAGAAGAGAGCCCATCTATTACCTAAGCAAGAAGTTCACTGATTATGAAATGCGCTATTCTCATCTGGAGAAAGCATGCTTGGCACTCGTATGGGCTACTCAAAGACTTCGGCACTACCTGTTATCCCAAGCCGTTCTACTTCTAGCATGGATGGATCCGTTGAAGTACCTATTCGAGAAACCTGCTCTCACTGGTCAAACTGCACGATGGCAACTACTCCTATCTGAATTTGACATTACCTATGTCACCCAGAAATCGATCAAGGGGCAGGCACTTGCTGATCATCTTGCTGAGAACCCTCTGCCGGACTATGAGCCTCTAAGGACCGAATTCCCCGATAAGGACATTTTGTTCATGACTGATGAGGATACTGAGGAAACAAAGGAGTCTTGGGTAATGCACTTTGATGGAGCATCGCATGTAGAAGGCCAAGGAGTTGGCGCCATTCTTATCTCGCCAAGAGGATCACATGTACCCATCTCAATCAAATTGAACTTCCCATGCACCAACAATATGGCCGAGTATGAGGCCTATACAGCTGGTTTACAGGCGGCTCTTGATCTAAATATAACTCACCCCAGGGTCTTTGGAGATTCACAGTTAATTATATGTCAGACCAACGGAGATTGGAAGACCAAGGATGAGAAACTGATCCCATACCATGAACATCTGGAGGATCTGATAGTCTGCTTTGAAGAGGTCACCTTCTCCTATGAACCGCGAGCAAGGAATTGGTTTGCTGACGCCCTGGCTACCCTGGCCTCTATGGTTAAGATTCCATACGGAGTTGTGACGAAGCCGATCATGATAGAACAGAGGAACGAACCGCTTTCTGTCACCTAGTCGAGGGACCTACAGAGGTAGATGATGAACCACCCTGGTTCTCAGACATCAAGAATTTCCTCGAGACCCGAACTATCCCAGAAGGAACATCGAAGGTAGACAGACGCACCATCCAGTGATTGGCAACGAACTACGTTATCTGCGGCAATCTCCTGTACAGACGGTCTAACGACAATATTTTGCTCCAATGCTTAACCTGGAAAGAAGCGGGTGAGATCATGAAGGAGATCCATGAAGGAGTCTGCGAGGCACATGTCAGTGGACACATGCTTGCTAAGAAAATTCTAAGGCAAGGATACTTTTTGACCACATTAGAGACCGATTACTGTAAACACGTGCAGAAGTGCTACAAATGCCAAGAGCACTCCAGTCTAATACACACTCCAGCCATTGATTTGCACAGCATGGCCACTCCTTGGCCATTCGCCACCTAGGGTCTCGACGTCATCGGAAAAATCAATCCTAAGGCTTCCAACGAACATCAGTTCATCCTCGTCATGTAGAGTATTTTTTATGAAATGGGTAGAGGCCCTCCTATCGAGCATTAAGGCTAGTCATGTTGAGAAGTTCATCAAGAACAACATCATTTGCAGATTCGGCGTACCCAAAGATATCATCACTGATAATGGCACTAATTTCACCAATAGGTGCATCCGGGCCTTGTGTGAGCAATTCCAGATCAAGCATCATCAATCATCCCCATACAGGTCGCAGACGAACGGAGGTGTGGAAGCAGCCAACAAACCTCTGATCTGCATCCTAGAGAAGATGGTAGTCACTTACAAAGTTTGGAGTGAGCAGTTACCCTTCGCACTTTGGGCTTATAGAACGTCTATCCGTACCGCTACAGGGGCCACGCCATTCTCCCTTGTGTACGGAACTGAGGCCGTGCTACCCGTTGAGGTCGAAGTACCATCACTCCGTGTCATTTTGGAATCCCATCTACCTGAAGCTGAGAGGGAAAGAGCCCGTTTTGAGCAGTTGGATTTAATTGACGAGAAGAGATTCCTAGCCTTGTGCCACACCCAGATCTATCAGAGGAGAATTGCACGTGCTTACAATAAGCATGTCCGCAGTCGAGATTTGAAGGTAGGAGACACTGTGCTGAGGAAAATTTTCCCGTCTCTCCACGCCGATCTGAGAAGTAAGTTTAAGCCGAATTGGGAAGGACCCTACGTCATCCGAGAAGTTTTGCCAGGATACGCCGTTAGCCTCGCCACCATGGACGAAGACTAGTTTCCTGAGCCCATCAACGCTAGATACCTCTGTAAGTTCTACTCATAGGTCTTGAGACAAGGTAAGTTTTGATAAAAGTAGATGCGTGACTGTTTAAGGACCCCATAGAAGAGGCCATCATTTCAAAGACAAGTAGCCCAAAAGAAATATTCCCTGAAAACCTTCACCCTTTTTGCTACACACGCCGGGCTAATAACCATTTCTTTCATACACCCCTCCCAAAATTCTCGAGAAAGAGAAAAGAGAAGAGAAGAAGAAAGCAAAAACCCCCAAAAAAAAAGAAGGGGGACCAAGACTAAAAAAAAAAAGAAGAAGTGACTGGGGCATGTACCATAAAAAGCCTTTGGAAAGGAAGAGGAGTCACCGAATCTAGAATTCACTCAAAACTTAGATCCAAATCCCCAGAAAAACCCAACCTGTTTGAACCCCGACCACATTACAACCTGGAAGAAAGCCCTCTTTAAGGTCCACAAGCGGTCATAGCATCTACTGCATCAGAACAAGCTGAGTTAACAAACCATACAGAACTTCATTCAGCCGGCTATGATAGAATCGACGTCCATGTCATGGCTTTCTGGTTCCAAAAAGAAAAATAAAAAACAAAAAATAAAAGAAAAAGAGAAAAAAAAAGAAAAGAAATTAATTTGAGTTCGAAGCAAGATGGACGTGGTAAAAACTCGCAAGGCCACCGCGGGTAAAAACAGCGAACTCACGCGGACCAGGTGAAAACCTGAAAAGGCACTTGGGATAAGAGAGCGAACCCATGGACGTAGTGAAAACCCGAAAGGACGCTGCGGGTAAAAACAGGGACGACAGGCATGGCAAAAACCTGTCTTGGGCGCTATGAGTAAAAATGTCAAGAAGAGAGAGATTAGAAGAAGACTTGTTCTGGCCCGCCCATTTCAGTTTGAACCCCTTG